>OZ014519.1:353557183-354890183 GCA_963966055.1 Lathyrus aphaca | reverse complement strand
AAAATATGAGAAATCGCAGAAAAGTTGAAATTGTAGGCTTTCTGTCCATTTGCGTAACAGATCTAGTGTTACACATATCAAGCAGAGTAATACGCGTAACAAGACCCTCATACGCAGGCCTTATGCGTATCAGTCAAGGCCATACGCGTATGAAGGGGGCCATATGCGTATGAGCAGGGCATGTGAGGAAAAATGTGGTTTTTGGCGATTCGACCTGTTTTCGCATTTGTTTCAAGTTGGATTGATTTTAGACTTAAAGTAAAGATAAAATAAGTTGTTTATAGTATATTTGAGAGTTTAAAATAATTAATTTAGTCAATTAAGTCGTAAATTGTCGTTTTCACGTTGAAGTGGTGCTAAAGTTGTTATAAGTTGTGTTGTCCCGATTTTTGGGAAGATTAAATGATGTAGGTCCTATGACCAATGTTGATTCATGTTGCTGAGTTGTTCAATTCGTTATGTTGAAAATTTGATGATTATATTGTTGTTTTTGTATGTCATTCATAGTTGTATACATGTGCATATTTCAAGTTGGAGCGTATGCTCGATTCAAGTTGGCATGGATTGGCAAATAAGTTGATAATACCTCGATAACCTGGCAATGTTTCAAGTTGGGAGTTTACTCCAAATGGTACCACATGCATATTTAAGTTGAGTTGCATTCATGTTGCATTATTTATGTTGTTATTCATTGTTGGTTGCAAGATTGTGTGTTGATTGTAGAAAGTGGTGTGATTATATGATTATCTTGTTTACATATTGATTATCGTATCATGTTTATGTTATTTGATATCTCACCCCTTCTGTTTGAATGTTTCCCTCTGTTGGTAATGTGAATGTAACAACGACTCTAGTACTTAGTAGCTTCGAGTTGGTATTTGTCACTCTGATACGTAGCACTTCGGGGAGATAAACGTTTGTTTTGCCTTTATGATTTTGTTTGAGTTTATGAATTAGTTTTAAGTCGTTTTATGTCGAAGAACCAAGTTGAGATTATTTTGATGTTGATTTATTTGAAGTTGTTTAAGAGTTGAAACATGTTGATCTGCTGCGTTGTTTTTTTTAAAGTTATATCATTAATGACGTTGTTATTTGGTTTTAAAAGTTGGAAAAATGTGATATCCCATGTTTGTTGATGAAATTTTGTCACTCTGATTTAATTTATAAAGTCGAGTAGAAATGGGGTGTTACATCTCCTGTTTTGGATTGGACCAACGACTATGTATGGACCAATCCTCTCTTGCCCATGAAATGGCCCAATAGCCCAAATGTCAAGGGGACCTATCATATTTCTGCTCCCCCTGGATTGGCCACGACTCGTCGACCACGTCTGGTCCTCCTCGTTCTTGATCTCTTCCCGACAATGGCAGAGATCATCCATATTCGGCCTAGCTAGTTCCTGCTCGGATGGTATTGTACCTGACACGCCATTATCACGACCAGGATGCTCGTCCGACGGTTAGTTTCTGGAAGTCACCTATTTTCGGGGGATCCGCGATCCAGACCCAAATATAAGAACAGTTAGCCACGCATTGGGGGCTCTCTATATAAACCCCAAGTATCAAATATTCATTCCCTGGACACCCTTACTTGTACTTGCTATCTCTTGTACCCGTTCTGACTTTGGCATCGGAGTACCTTGCAGGTAACCCCTGTAATACCTCAAAATTTGCCCTCTCATTTCCTCAAACATTTTGCATAACATTTTGCATTCATAAATTCATAAAATAACAAAAAAAAACATTGCATCATATGTAGTATAGCTGAGGCATGGGTATATGATCAATGATTGGAGCAACCGAAGGCTATACAGAGTCAACCGAAGGGCCACAGAGCTTCTCAACCTTGTGCAAAGGGTTCACAATATCCCACAAGTCTTCACTTGAAGCCACAAGCCATGGAAAGAAGGGGTTTAATCAAAGGAGGCGAGCAATGCAATATTTCCTGAAGGAAAAGGGGCCGAATTAGGGTTTCACTTCTACTGGGATTCTGCATGAAGTTTTGATTCAAAGAAGATTCCTTTATATTATATATGATGTCAAAGGCATAGGGTTCAAATCTCGTCCACAAATTCATTTTTGGAAGGGGTTCGACTGGCCAGACGACGGAAAATCGAGGAATCGGGGAAAAGGCAATCGAGCTAGGTAAAAAGGATCGACTCCGGACTTTTAAGATCGAAATCATGAAATTAGGGTTACAATGATCCTATGATTCAAATTTGGACAAGAAACGATGGAGGAATCATGAGAAAATCAAAGGAAAATCATTTGAAAAATAGTTGGTTTTGCATTTCCCTCCACTTTCCCTTCCAGTTTCTTTCCACACTTCCATTCATTCCTTCCATCTCATTTTTCCACTTCAATTTCACTCCATTTCCCTTGGAAGCTTCCACCATGTTCTACCATCTTCTAGAGTATTCCAAGGAATATTCCAAGGAATATTCCCTTTTCCAACCCTAACCCTAACTAACTACCAAACCTAATTTTGGATCCCAAGCCTAATTTTTGGGCCCTAAACCCAAACCTAGCTCCAAGCCTAGCCTCTATATATTCCGTAATCACTTCATTTCAAGGGGTTCCCACAATTTTCCAATTTTTCACTCTTTCACAATCACTTTTTCTCTCTCACTTTTCCTCCTTTTTTCCCCTCCTTTCACTAAAGCTTTTTGAATAAGCTCTTCAAGTTTCACATTGAAACTTGAAGATCTTGAAGCTTAGCCTCCATATCCATTGTTTTTGTGGATTGTAGAAGAAGAAGCTACTGAATTTTGTTGAAGGTTTCGGCTTATCGGAAGTGCACGGAGATCCAAACGTCAAGAACACATTTATTTTGCGATTTCTCGGTTTTCGGTTTTCTCTTCGATTAAGCTCTGATTCTTGCAACAATCACCGAAGCACTTCTCCGCTTCGTAGGTTGGTGGTCTAAATCACTTCTTCTTTAAGTTATTCTCTTCATCTCGCCATTTCGGCATTCTTTAAGCGCTTTTGTTTTGCTTGCGATCGATGTCATTTTCTTTATGTGTGGCTTGCATTTGTGATTTTTGTTGGATTTAGATTTAAGGTGTTGATAGTTATAGGTTCTATCATGTGTAAATAAGCTCCAATTAAGTAGAAATTTGTGTTAGCATGTTCCTAGGTATGTTAGGGATCATTAGAAGTGAGTTTGTGGCCAAAAGCACTTATTTTCAATGTTTTTTTTCAATTCTGTTCAGCGTTAACCGGTTAACGCATTTGGTTAACCGGTTAACGCCTGCGTTTTTGCCACAAATTACTTCTATTTTAGGTCCGTTAACCAGTTAACGCATATGGTTAACCGGTTAACGCTGTTGATTTTTGACTTTTTAGCTTATTTCATGGCTTAGTCCTAAGTTCTAGTGCCTCTAATGTCCATACATGTTTAGGTAGTGATTTTAGGGAATTTTTGAGTCCATTTCCAGTAGCTCATTCCCCCATTTCGAGTCGTTTCGACACGATTCCGTGCATTTTGCGTATTATGTGTTTTTGTGTTCTTTGTGCATAGCTTGAGTTCTTGCATGTTGTTGCCATGCTCATGCATCATTAGGCATATTAATAATCATGTTGCATTCTGTTTTTACATGTTTGCATTGCATTAAATCATTTTTGCATTTCATTATATCAATGTATGTGGCATTTTGCATAATCATATGTATGTGCATTTGGTTGCATTTTGTTGCATACTTGATCACATCATCCATATCCATTCAATTCTGAATTTTGCATTGAGTTTGACATTATGTTTGAGCTATCATGTTGTATATTCATAATCAATAATCATCATGTTCATGTGCCATGTTTCATGTGTTGCATTTTGGCATTACTTGTTGCATAATCAACCATATGACGCATGCTTGCATAATCTTCAAAAATGTTCATGTTCTTCCATTTTTATATGATGACCCATGTGCAAATGTATGTTCATGATGGAATTGGTGCATATTCATTGAGTTTGTGCATTAAAAAATGAAAATAATCAATTCTGGATTTTGCATTTCATAGTTGTTTTGCATATAGGTGTTGTAAAATGTGTGTTGTTTATTATGTGTACATGTTGTATTTGACTTTCTATACCTACTTTTTCATGCTGCATGCTAGTGGTAAAACGCTGATTGGTTTTAGGCATAGTTTCATAGTTGTTTGTGCATTAGGGGCTGTAATAGATGCTATATTTTTGTCTTAGCATTTTTTAGTTCCTTTAGGTTGAAATAGAGTCTAGTTTAGGTTTAAGTTGCCTTAGGATTTAATTAGGGTGTGTTTGTTTATTATTTTTAATAAAATGCACACTAACATTTGTTTGGTAGTGGGGAAGATTGAGGTATGTTTCCTTATACCTTATCTCTTATTTTTTATGCATTTCTTTCATGCAATTTAATTCCTTCTTTCCTTCCATATTTGTGTTTGGTAGGATTTCCCCCTTTTTAGGACCAACTTACCTTCCTTAGGAAGTAAGTTGCATCCTTTATTATTTCTTTTCCTTTTGTTCCTTAGGATTAGAAAACCCCACTAACCATTACGATTTCCCTTTTGTAAATGAATAAACAACTTAGGGTTGGTCTTAGTCCCCCTTAGTTTTTGTCCTTTTTCCGACTTGAGTCATTATTTCTCTCCTCATGAAAGAAATAATAAAACACCTAATAAAGGTTGAACGTTCTTGTACGACACGAGAATTTGTTGCGGAGTGCTTATACGCGTCCTGTTTCGGGGCGAGGTGTAAGTACTTCCCGCGATGGATAGGTCTTAGTATGAGGATGTTCACAAACAAATTCAAAACACTTCTCATAAAAGACAAAAACACACAATAAGCGGCTTTCCTGCGAGAACTTCTTTTCTCATCTCATTCACTCTCAACGCGACCTCGCGACGACTTGTCTCATTTGCAAGACGGTAAATGCACTCGTACCAGACGAGCCTGCAACACCTGAGCATAGACATACTGTTGCACCCCAAAATTTGCCCTCACAATACAAGACTTTGTGTGCTAAGAAGGTTCACAAGGTTCACAAGACCTTTCATGAGGTTCATGAAGTTTACAAGACACTTTATGAGGTTCACAAGGTTCACAAGGTTCACAATACTTACAAGACCTTTCATGAGGTTCATGAAGTTTACAAGACACTTTATGAGGTTCACAAGGTTCACAATACTTACAAGACCTTTCATGAGGTTCATGAAGTTTACAAGACACTTTATGAGGTTCACAAGGTTCACAAGGTTCACAAGACCTCCCATGAGGTTCACAAGACATCTTATGAGGTTCACAAGGTTCACAAAGTTCACAATTGGTCAGAATATTTGACAATTCCCTCAGACAATGCATCCTCCTCAGACAATGCATCCTCCTAAGCAGTGCATCCAAAACTAGGGTTTTAACTTTAATCAGGCTAAATGGACTTCCAAGACTTCAAGTGAGCTTCATAACATCTTATATGTGTCTAAGAAACCCCATGACAAGTTTCAAGACTTTTCTCAAAGGTTTGCTCAGTCAGATGATCAGATAAATCAAAATCAGTCAAAGCAGTTAAAAAGTCAAACTGAGTTCAACTGTGGTCAAACCAAAGTCAAACTTCATGATTTTTTGCCAACAACAAGTATATGAAGTAAAATTCATCATTTGATCAATGGTTGATCATGATTCATCAAGGAGATTTCAGAACATCAAGAATCAAAGGTTTCTAAATTAGGGTTTCCTCAGTAAAAGTGAACTGAACTTTGACCAGCCATAACTTTCACATACTTCATCACCAAGTCTCCATCCAAATCTCATTTTGAAGGAAATTGAATTCTCTACAACTTTGTGTCTCACAAGCCAAGCCCAAAAATGCTTCATTTGGAAGGTATGAGCTAAGACATTATAGGTCCTTTTAAAAGTCAACAAAAAGTCAACAACTTCAAAAGGGCATAACTTGAGAATGGTAAATGATATGGATATGAAACCAGTGGGGTTGGTTAGAGGACTCTTCAAGCTTTCCAAAATGTCCAAGAACACCCTCATAGCATTATAATTGAAGGATGTGTGCCCTTGCAAAGTTGGGAAATTTTAGGGAAGTTTATGAAGCAAATGGAGGTTTAAAACCAAATTTTGCTAAGTGGGCTGAACTTTTAATGACCCAAAGCAATCCATGACATCATGCACGAAAATTCTTTGATATTTTCATAATTTTTATTTTATTTAATTAATTTATTATGATTTTTTATACTAAAAATCATTTTAAATTTAAATAAAATATTAAATGTGAAGATTTAAAATTATTTTTGATTCTAGAAGGTCATGAATTCAATATGGATCAAATTGATACAAAGATAATGTTGATTGGCTTGAAATAGAAAGTGTTTATGCAAAAATATTTGAATTTCAAAGCTTATCTTTCTCAATCTTTTTGGATCAAATCTTTCAAACAATGACCAAGTTTTCTGACCTAAATTCATCACACTATAAGTATATGACATAACCCTAATCATAGAACACGATTTCCAGCCTCAAGAGTAAGTTCCAAATCTCAAAAAATTCTTCAAAAGTGAACTTTCGGTTTTGATCTTAGAGAAGGTAAAAAGGTATTCTATGGACATAGACATGATCCCTGGACCTCCTTGATGCTATTTGCACTCTCATAAGCATCCATAGCTTCATAAATTGGATAACCCGAATGCATTTTCTTCTTCTTTTTTTTGATTTTCGATTACATTCATTTATCCATTATCAATTGATTTTGTGCCTCTAACTTTGTTTGTCATCATGTATAGAAGGTTTCTGGGCGAAAACATTGAAGAAACCGTGACTAAACCTTGAGATGCCATAGTTAGGGTTTGGCCCAAGCTTTTAGGGTTTCTTAATTAAGAACATATAAATTAATTTTGATGCCATAATTGAATTGTATAGGTCACAAGGAGTTTGAAAATGTCTTTAATTTGATGAAATCGCACTGTCTGTGTATGGTTTGAAAAATACAGGTTTTGAGCGCAGGAAAAGTCGTAGGAAATTTTCCAGGAAATTTCGCAGGAAATCCTACGAATTCAAGGAAGAAGACGAATTTCAAAAATATTTTAAAAGGTCTTTCCTGTTCTTTTATGCCTTTCCTTTGGATAAAATAAAAGTCGGTGGCGACTCTTGCTATCCGCAACATAACTAAAGTCAGTTCTCCCACCGTGTTACAGAACTGGCAACTCTGCTGGGGATTTAATAAAAGAGGGGTACCCTTAGGAATTAGATCACTTTAAAATTGTTTGCCTTGTTTGCTTTATACTTACTTGTTGGGCTCTTATGTGTGAAAGATCCTAACCCGGATCTAGTGTACCTTAGGTAAATGGCAATAGACCAAGGAAACTGTACGGCGTATACCGATATGGTTGATCTGGTGGCCATAGTTAGTGTGACTTCTTGGTTGGTGATTATGTTCCTTAAGTTAAGTTGAGGATAATATGAGGCTGCCATATGTTGTCAATACACTAACTGACTTTTAGAACCCTAGTTATCCCATCTTGGCCTTTAGAAAAGTAGTGAGATAACCGGCTTTGGTGAAGACTGAAGTGGGTTGATACTCGATACTACGCTCATTGAGATTCTAAACTTGGAGGGTTTTGGTTGGCAAGTAAGTTGCCTACTGAACAACCACCCTTGTGAAGGATCAATGATATTGAGATCCCTTAGAACCTGGTTACTTTGTAGGATAGGATGAACCATCTAAACTTCAGGGGAGGGTATTTACCTTTAAACCTCATGCAAGCCTTCAAACCTAGGGCTATTGTGTGACTTGCTTGTGTGTGCCACATGTTTGTGATTGAGCATAACATCATGACATCATCATGCATCATAAGCATAGCATTTTCACTAACCATTTCAAGGACCAAAGGATTTATCTTTGTTCTTTGTTGCAGGTCATGGCTTCTGCTCGTAGAAACACCATCAGGATCAACTTTGTGGACATACCTGCTAAGCTTAAAGAGTTGGTTTCTCAGGTGCCTGATCACTCCCAGTTCATCAAGAGACATGGTCACCTATTGGATCTAGTCACCTCAGGGTTCAATGAAGACATGATGAGTGTCCTGTTTCAGTTCTTTGATCCTAAGCACCATTGCTTCACATTCCCCGAGTATCAACTGGTTCCTACCATGGAGGAATTCTCTAAACTTATGGGTATACCTGTACTTGATCAGAAACCATTCACAGGCTTGGAAAAAGAGCCTAAACCTGAGGTTATTGCTGCAGCTTTACATCTGAAGAAGTCTGACATTGTTCTAGAAACGAGAAGCGGAGTTAAGGGTATTCTTGCCAAGGTGTTGATAGAGAAGGCTCAAGTGTTCTTGAAGGCTATGAGTCATGATGCTTTTGAGGAGATCTTAGCCTTGCTGATTTATGGCTTAGTGTTGTTCCCCAATCCAGATCAGTTCATAGACGTTCATGCCATCAACATATTCCTGAGTCACAATCCAGTGCCTACATTGCTTGGAGACATTCTGCATTCTCTTCACACCCGTACTACAAGGGCAAGAGGAACTTTGATGTGTTGCATACCTTTGCTATCTAGGTGGTTTATTTCTTACCTTCCTCGCTCAATAATGAAGAATGAGCAAGGGTTCAGGTGGTCCAAGAGAATCATGTCACTCTCGCATTCAGATATCCATTGGTGCTCCAGATTTATGGAGAATTTCACTATCATTGACTGTTGTGGGGAGTTTCCTAATGTGCCACTTCTAGGAATAAGAGGAGGCATCACCTACAACCCCTCTCTAGCTTTACGACAGTTTGGTTACGCTCAGAGTGACGGTCCACATGACATGTTGATTCAGGGCATTGTGTTTGATTACGACAACGATCTTCAAGGTTACCGTCAGAGATTCATACGAGCATGGGGAAAAGTGAACAAGGTTGACAGCAAGACTCTGGAGCCTAAGTACACTATTCCTATGGAAGCTTATCTCAGATGGGTGCGATCTCGTGCTCAGACTCTCATGATGCCATATCCTGCTATCCTGCCAGTTACCATGGAACCTGTTGCTGAAGGAGATACTGCTTATACCATCCTTCACCCAGACATGCCTACTGACATGGAAGACTTACATAGATCCTGGATCCAGTTGAAGGAGCAAAGGGATACTTTTGAGGCTCATTACAAAGCAAGCCAAGAAAGGATCCTGGAACTAACAAAGCAACTTCATGAGGAACGGAATCTCAACTCATACCTCAACACAAAGAGGAAACGTCCATGGGAGACTTAAAACCCCATCTCTTGTATTTATTGTATTTCATTTTTTGTAAGCCCAAGAGGCAAAACAAATTTATTACTAATAAAAGTTTACCTTCTTGTTTGTTTAAGCAAATTTAAATCATGCGGTCCTTGAAAACATTGCATACGCATTTACATTCCATATCATTGCATCACAGGTTTATTGTGCACAGGTTTCTTATCTTCTCACTGTTTATTTCAGTAATGGCTCTTGAACAAACAGTTAAGGATCTCCAGGCACAGAATGCACAGTTCCAAGAGCTGATCCTGAACTTGTCCAAGGGGCAGGATGAATTGAAGACACTGCTGGCCAAGAAGACTAAGAAGACTAGAAGATCAGGTGGCCTTATCAACATGGGAAGAAGGTTCAGAGGTCCTGTCAAGACCAAAGAGCAGGTTGAAGACTATGAGTCTGAAGAGTCTGAGAAAGAAGGAGGCAGTCTCCACAACACAATGGGGGACTCTGATTCTGAGGCTAACTACTATCATGAGCCTAATGAGGATAAATTCAAGATGCTGGTGGATAGAATGGATGCTATGGAGTTGCAGAAGTCTTCTGGGCTGGATTTTGAAGATTTGAGTCTGATATCTGGGGTAGTTATACCCATTGGTTTCAAGGTTCCTACTTTTGTTGTTTATGATGGGGTCTCTTGTCCCAAGCTGCATCTGAGATCTTATGTCAGGAGAATCCAACCTCATACTGCTGATAAAGAGTTGTGGATCCATTTCTTCCAAGAGAGCTTATCTGGAGCTCAGTTGGAGTGGTATTATCAGTTGGAGAGTGTCAACATCCGGGATTGGAATGATCTTGCTGAAGCCTTCTACAAGCAGTATCAATACAATGCTGATTTAGCTCCCACTCGCATGCAACTGCAAAGCATGTCTATGGGTGCCAAAGAAAGTTTTAAGGAGTATGCTCAGAAATAGAGAGATTTAGCTGGAAGAGTACAACCCCCTTTAACTGACAGGGAGTTGGTTGATATGTTCATGTGTACGCTGAATGGTCCATTTTACAGTCATCTCATTGGAAGCTCATCATCTGGTTTCACTGAGTTGATAATGACAGGAGAGCGTGTAGAAAGTGGTATCAGGAGTGGCAAAATTCAAGTGGGTACTTCTTCATCAGGTGCTGCAAAGAAGCCTCCCACTGGGAAGAAAGAATCCAATGCTGTTTATGGTCAACCTGATCGTAATAGAAGGCATCAGTCTGTGAATGCAGTTCATATTTCAAATCCAACTCCTACAACAACAGAGCAGCCACAGGGCAACCAACAGAGGGCTAGAAGGCAGTTCACTAAGATCAACATGTCAATGGCTCAGGCATTGCAACACTTGTTGAAGGCTGAACTTATCACTCTGAAAGAGGCTCCTCAGAACCCTAATGTTACCTCACCCAGGTACAATCCCAATGCACGATGTGCATATCATTCAAACTGTCAGGGACATGACACTAATAGTTGCTGGGTCTTGAAGAACAAAATCCAAGATATGATTGAGGCTAGAGAGATTGAGTTTGACCCTCCGGGTACTCCAAATGTGATCACTGCTCCCATGCCAAATCATGAGAAGACTGTCAATGCAATTGATGAAGATTTACATATCTATTCAGTTGCGGAGTTGACCACACCATTGTCTGTTATCAAGAAGAAGCTAGTACAAGCTGGGTTCTTTCTAGGTTGTCGTGAAGATTGTTTGTATTGTACCTATAAGCCGGATAGTTGCTGGAGATTGAGAGATGGAATTCAACGTCTCATGGATAAATATACCATAGTGTTTGAGAGGACTCCATCATCTGTAGAAAGTATGGTGGATCATATTACTAAAGGTAGGAAGATTGAAGAGGTGGACATGGTTGATAAAGTACCGGTAAGGATCACTTTTAAAGGACCTGTCAAAATCACTCATAAGGGTCCAATTAAGATTACTGCTGAATGCCCTGTGAAGATTGTTGCTGAAGCTAGAGTGGCACCTATGGTCATTACCACTCCTGGTCCTATTCCGTATACGTCTGATAAAGCTGTGCCTTGGCATTATGGATCTGATGTTTATATCCATGGTGTTAAGCAGGAACCCTTAGCTGATGTGCCTGTTGATGTTGATAATATTGTTGGATCTAGTAAGATCACACGAAGTGGAAGAGTCTTCTCTCCTCAAATTACCTCCAAGAATGCAGTTACTCCAGCTGCTACCTCCACCACTGATGCTCGGGGCAAAGGTCCTGTTATTGAACCTATACCAAATGATGTGCCAGCTGCTGATGATCTTGCTAAGTAGATGGAAGAAGTATTAAAAATCATTCGCAAGAGTGATTATGACATTGTTGATCAATTGGGGCATACTCCCTCCAAGATTTCTATGATGTCATTGTTGTTGTGTTCTGAGCCTCATGCCAAAGCTCTGATCAAGTTTCTGAAGACTGCTCATGTACCCAATGCAATTTCTGTGGACCAGTTTGAGAATTGTGTTGCCCACTTGACCTACGATAATGGGTTAGGTTTCTCTGATGCTGATTTGACTCCTGCCAAAAGGGATCACAACAGGGCTCTGCATATCTCAATTGAATGCAGGGGCACTACCCTGTCACATGTATTGATAGACAATGGTTCCTCTCTGAATGTGTTACCCAAAGAAGTCCTGAATAAGCTTAGCCCAGAAGATGCTGTGTTGAAACCCAGTAACATAGTGGTGAAGGCTTTTGATGGTTCGAGAAGAGTGGTGCATGGGGAAATTGATCTCCCAATCAAAGTTGGTTCTCAGGTTTTCAGTTCTACCTTTTATGTTATGGATATTCGTCCGTCATATTATTGTTTGCTGGGACGTCCCTGGATCCATGGGGCAGGTGCTGTAACCTCTACATTACATCAAAAGCTGAGATATCCGGTAGAAGGAAAGGTTGTTACTGTCTATGGAGAGGAAGAATACTTTGTTAGCCATGTGAACACCTTCAAGTATCTGGAAGTGGAAGGTGAATATGTTGAAACTCCGTGTCAGACATTTGAAGTGGTTCCTTGGATTGTTAATGATTATGAAGCTCCTCCTGTTGTCAAGAAAGTTCCTGCAGTCACCAGAATACCTCCAACAATGGTCTCCCTTAAAGATGCTAGAGCTGTGGTGGATGAAGGTGGTTGTACTATTTGGGGTCAGCTTCCTGATATCCCATACAAGTCTGACAAGTTTGGTTTGGGTTTCACTGCAGAGTCCCAGAAGGCTGTTCGTCGTGCTCGTGCTGTTCGTATCACCAATCAAGGGGTTATGAAGAACCAGATCAATGCTGTGGGTGACTATGATGAAGACTACAACCTGGATGCTTGGATTTTTCCTACTGTGGGTGCTGGGCTCAATAACTGGAAAACTAAAGATGTTATCCCTATCTCCTTTAGTCAGGAGTAAATACTATTACTGTGTTGTTGCTTTCTTAAGTTTGTAATTTCTTGAACAATAAAAACTCTCAAGCCTTGTGCCTTACCCGGGGCACAATGGTGTGCTTGTTACGGGCTGTCATTTCATTTGCATACTTCATTCAATAAAAATCAGTGGACGTTTCGTTTTCGTAAATATTGTGTTCCTTGTCTTTCTTTTCTTTTATTTTTGCTTTATCAGCTATGTGTTCTTACACACACCCACATCACTAAAATGCATATCCTCATCCACTCTGGATCCTGTTGATAACAGTTCTACTATTGCCAATTATAATTTCGAGAATCCGATCTATCAAACTGAAGACGGAAATGAGGACGATTGTGAAGTACCTGTAGAGCTTGCTAGGTTGTTACAATAAGAAGAGAGAGCTATACAGCCACATGAAGAGCCAGTCGAAGTTGTGAATCTGGGAACTGAAGAAAACAGGAAAGAAGTCAAGATAGGGGCTGATTTAGAGGATAGTGTCAAGAGCAGACTGATTCAGATGCTACGTGACTATGTGGAGATCTTTGCTTGGTCTTATGAAGATATGCCATGGTTAGATACAGACATTGTGGTTCACCGTTTACCAGTGAAAGAAGGTTGTCGTCCAAAAAAGCAGAAGGTTCGTCGCATGCGTCCTGAAATGTCAGAGAAGATCAAAGCAGAGGTAATGAAACAGTTCAATGCAGGGTTCTTAGCAGTGACTTCTTATCCTCAGTGGGTTGCAAATGTGGTACCAGTGCCTAAGAAATATGGTAAGGTACGTATGTGTGTAGACTACAGGGATTTGAACAAGGCCAGCCCCAAAGATGACTTTCCACTTCCTCATATTGATGTTCTGGTAGGCAACACTGCTCAGCATAATGTATTCTCTTTTATGGATGGTTTCTCTGGTTACAATCAAATCAAGATGGCACCTGAAGATATGGAGAAGACAACATTTGTTACACAGTGGGGCACTTTTTGTTATAAGGTGATGCCATTTGGTTTGAAGAATGCAGGGGCAACATATCAGCGTGCTATGGTGGCTTTGTTTCATGATATGATTCATCATAAGATAGAAGTGTATGTGGATGATATGATAGCCAGGTCTCAGAATGAAGAACAACATCTTGATCATTTGCATAAATTGTTTGAGAGGTTGAAGAAATACAAGTTGAGACTGAACCCAAACAAGTGTACTTTTGGAGTTAGGTCTGGTAAACTCCTGGGTTTCATAGTCAGTGGAAAAGGTATTGAAGTAGATCCTGCAAAAGTGAAAGCTATACGAGAGATGCCAGCTCCCCGTACTAAGAAGGAGGTTAGAGGTTTCTTGGGACGATTGAATTACATTGCAAGATTTATTTCCCAATTAACTGCCATCTGTGAGCCAATCTTCAAGTTGTTGAAGAAAGATCAGGTGATGGAATGGAATGATGAGTGCCAGACTGCCTTTGATGAAATCAAGAGATACCTGCTAGAACCTCCAATTTTGATGCCACCAGTTGATGGAAGACCTTTGATTATGTACTTAACAGTGTTAGACAACTCAATGGGGTGTGTTTTGGGGCAACATGACGAGTCTGGTCGAAAAGAGCAAGCAATATACTACCTTAGCAAAAAGTTTACCGACTGTGAAACAAGATACTCACTGCTCGAGAAAACTTGCTGCGCTTTGGCATGGGCTGCTCGCCGACTAAGACAGTATATGTTGACTCATACTACCTTATTGATTTCAAAGATGGATCCAATCAAGTACATATTTGAGAAACCTGCTCTCTCCGGAAGAATTGCAAGATGGCAGATGATCTTGACAGAATATGATATACAGTATACTACTCAGAAGGCCATCAAAGGAAGTGTTGTTGCTGATCATTTGGCTCATCAAGCAGTGGATGATTATCAGTCAATGAGTTTTGAGTTCCCGGATGAAGACATTATGATTATTACCAAAGAACCTGGACAATATGACGGACCTGAACAAGGATCCCGATGGACTATGGTTTTTGATGGTGCCTCTAATGCACTTGGTAATGGTGTGGGTGTTGTGATTAGTTCCCCTGAAGGTTGTCATACCCTGATTACTTCCAGACTTTGTTTCTATTGTACTAATAACATGGCTGAATATGAGGCATGTATCCTGGGTATCAAGGCTGCCATTGATATGAAAATTCAGTTTCTAGACGTGTATGGAGATTCAGCCCTGGTAGTAAGTCAGATTAAAGGAGATTGGGACACCAAACATGATAACCTCATTCCTTACAGAGAGCATGTGTTGTCTTTGATCCCGCATTTCAAAGAGATTACCTTTGGACATATTCCACGGAGAGAGAATCAGTTGGCAGATGCATTAGCCACCATGGCATCTATGTTTGAGATCAGCTGGGATGATGAAGCTCCCAAGATTACTATTGATAGATTTGAAAAGCCTGCATACTGCAATGAGATTGGCACTGAAGGGGCAGAGGAGAAGCCTTGGTTCTATGAAGTGAAAAGATATCTTGAAGCTCAGGAGTTCCCTGAAGGGGCATCTGTCAAAGATAGGAAGTTTCTGAGAAGGTTTTCTGCTAAGTTCTTTTTGAGTAATGGGATTTTGTACAAGCGCAATCATGATTCAACTATGCTTCGTTGTGTGGATAAGAAGGAAGCAACAAAGATTATGGAAGATATGCATGATGGAATCTTTGGCACTCACTCTAGTGGCCATACTATGGCAAAGAAGATATTGAGAGCAGGTTGCTATTGGCCTACCATGGAAGCTGATTGCTATCAACACTCCAGAACATGTCACAAGTGTCAAATCTATGCTGATAAAGTCCATATACCTCCATCACCATTGAATGTGTTGACTGCTCCTTGGCCTTTTGCCATGTGGGGCATTGATATGATTGGTGAGATCAAGCCTACTGCTTCTAATGGGCATCGTTTCATCCTGGTTGCTATTGATTATTTCACGAAGTGGGTGGAGGCAGCTTCATTTGCATCTGTTACCAAGAATGTGGTGGCTCGATTCATTAAGAATAATCTCATATGTAGGTATGGCATTCCTGAAAGGATTATTACTGACAATGGCTCTAATCTGAACAATACTATGATTACTGATATCTGCACGCAGTTCAAGATTAAGCATCACAACTCTTCTCCGTATCGTCCAAAGATGAATGGGGCAGTGGAAGCTGCTAATAAGAACATTAAGAAGATTGTACAGAAGATGACTGTTACTTACAAGGATTGGCATGAGATGTTACCATTTGCTCTTCATGGTTATCATACCACCATACGTACTTCAACAGGGGCAACCCCATTCTCCTTAGCTTATGGTATGGAAGCAGTTCTTCCCATTGAAGTTCAGATTCCCTCCTTAAGAATTATGAAGGATGCAGGCTTGGATGAAGATGAGTGGATTCAGACTCGGCTGGACCAGATAAATTTGATTGATGAGAAGAGATTAGCAGCAGTTTGTCATGGCCAGATGTACCAAAAACGAATGATCAAAGCTTTTAACCAGAAGGTTAAGCCAAAAGTATATCAGGCTGGTGACTTGGTAATCAAGCGTATCATATTACCACAGGGTGATCCTAGGGGCAAGTGGACTCCAACATATGAAGGACCATTTGTAGTCAAGACAGTATTCTCAGGAGGTGCCATGATACTTACTACTATGGATGGTGAAGACTTCCCACAGCCTGTAAACGCAGACATAGTTAAAAAATACTACGCATGAAAAGAGACCCGCTAGGTTGACAGGCCTAGGCAAAAATAAGGGCATCCCAGCAAACCAAAAAGGGTTTGGGAAAAAATTAGGGATATATATATAAAAAGATGTACACCCGGCAAGTCGAAAACCTGAAAAGGCGGCTTGGGCAAAAAAGGGTATCCCGGTGGATTGAAAACCTGAAAAGGCAATCCAGGCAAAAGTTAGGGATTAAAGCGTATGACTATGTCTCGTTTGGATCACCCATGAAACTGCAACCAGTTGTGTTACTTACTCAATGCTCAAACAGATAAAGCTCAATCCAATCGTTTCCGTCTCAACAGCAGAAGATGAGATACATGAAGATAATGGCAATAGTAGAATTGAAACTCAATAGGGTTATTTCACCACATAGTTGATTTTCTTTGTTTTGTAAAATTTTTATGACAAATTCCTCTTACTAGGATTTCTGTCTCCTTGTACAAACCTACCTATGTATAGGTCACTTTTTGATATAAATAAAATTCCATCTTTGAATCCAGATTTACTTTTACCCTATTTACATAAGCGAAACGTCCATTGGTTGTGTTTGAATGTATGTATGCTTTTGAATATGATTGATGTTTACCAGAAATGCATAAATGCTTAATATGATTGATGTTTACCAGAAATGCATAAATGCTTAATATGATTGATGTTTACCAGAAATGCATGAAAATGCAGTAATAGTATTTACTAAGGACGAACGAGGGAAGGATTTCAACGATGTTTCGCCGGTTCATCTTTACAAGACAGTTACAAATCCCCAGTAGGACAAATCCATCTTCATAAAGTCACATCTCCCCTGGAATTTATATCCATCTCTTTTATCCTCATACGGATATTCGGGAATTTACTTTCCAATAGGAGTACAACGAACGAAGACGGGAGGTTATGTATACCCTACTATTTCCAGCAGACGGAAGGTTATGTATACCCTACTATCAAACGAAGACGGGAGGTTATGTATAATATAGTATCAAGCAAGACGGGAACAAGTTCCTTATATTCTTCAGCAACGAATCGGGATTTATTTTCCCTGGCCAGCAGTTGTTATACGAAGATATCCAGACGCTTCAGGCAGCATCATGTCATACATACATCATTTACATCATAACATACATATACATAAATACATAATACATTACTTAAGTGCATCATATCATACATGCATACATAATGCATAAACTAATATTACCATACAGGATGCTACCTTGTTTTCAGGTTAATTCTCCAGCAGATAAATTTCATCAACAAATTGTGACTATTGGGCCGTTGTTCATCTTCCCAAAAGTTATCATTTCCTCAGGACGTCGTTTATCTTCCTGAAAGCTTCTCATTCCTCAGGACTGCTTTATCCTCCTGAAAGCATATCATTACCTTGGGCCGTTGTTTATCTTCCCAAAGGTTACCACTTCCTCAGGACTGCTTTATCCTCCTGAAAGCATATTATCATTCCTTCAGAACGTTGTTTATCCTTCTGAAAGCATACCACTACCTCAGGACGTTGTTTATCCTCCTGAAAGCATATCTTGACCTTGGGCCGTTGTTTATCTTCCCAAAGGTTACATTATTTCCTCAGAACGTTGTTCATCCTTCTGAAAGCATATCATCACCTCGGGACGTTGTTTATCTTCCTGAAAGCCTATGATCACCTCGGGACGTTGTTTATCTTCCTGAAAGCTATTACCATTACCTCAGGATGTTGTTTATCCTCCTGAAAGCTATCACCACTACCTCAGGACGTTGTTTATCTTCCTGAAAGCTATCATTATATCTTCATATTTTGGACTGCTTTATCCTCCAAGAAATGTACCTGAAGAATGTTTCTCCAAGTGGCATCTTTAAGCCCACTCAAGCATATTCAACTAGTCATCAATATTATTCTACGCACCGGTGAGTGCAAATTTTTGGGCTTTTGTGTTCAATCCCCTTCAACCTTCCAGGTCACGATTGGCAAATATACCATTCTAACCCCTCAGGTTTCAGAAAATTGAACAGGGGCAGCTGTTGCACCCCAAAATTTTCCCTCACAATACAAGACTTTGTGTGCTAAGAAGGTTCACAAGGTTCACAAGACCTTTCATGAGGTTCATGAAGTTTACAAGGCACTTTATGAGGTTCACAAGGTTCACAAGGTTCACAATACTTACAAGACCTTTCATGAGGTTCATGAAGTTTACAAGACACTTTATGAAGTTCACAAGGTTCACAATACTTACAAGACCTTTCATGAGGTTCATGAAGTTTACAAGACACTTTATGAGGTTCACAAGGTTCACAAGGTTCACAAGACCTCCCATGAGGTTCACAAGACATCTTATGAGGTTCACAAGGTTCACAAAGTTCACAATTGGTCAGAAGATTTGACAATTCCCTCAGACAATGCATCCTCCTCAGACAATGCATCCTCCTAAGCAGTGCATCCAAAACTAGGGTTTTAACTTTAATCAGGCTAAATGGACTTCCAAGACTTCAAGTGAGCTTCATAACATCTTATATGTGTCTAATAAACCCCATGACAAGTTTCAAGACTTTTCTCAAAGGTTTGCTCAGTCAGATGATCAGATAAATCAAAATCAGTCAAAGTAGTTAAAAAGTCAAACTGAGGTCAACTGTGGTCAAACCAAAGTCAAACTTCATGATTTTTTGCCAACAACAAGTATATGAAGTAAAATTCATCATTTTATCAAGGGTTGATCATGATTCATCAAGGAGATTTCAGAACATCAAGAATCAAAGGTTTCTAAATTAGGGTTTCCTTAGTAAAAGTCAACTGAACTTTGACCAGCCATAACTTTCACATACTTCATCACCAAGTCTCCATCCAAAGCTCATTTTGAAGGAAATTGAATTATCTACAACTTTGTGTCTCACAAGCCAAGCCCAAAAATGCTTCATTTGGAAGGTATGAGCTAAGACATTATAGGTCCTTTTAAAAGTCAACAAAAAGTCAACAACTTCAAAAGGGCATAACTTGAGAATGGTAAAGGATATGGATATGAAACCAGTGGGGTTGGTTAGAGGACTCTTAAAGCTTTCCAAAATGTCCAAGAACACCCTCATAGCATTAAAATTGAAGGATGTGTGCCCTTGCAAAGTTGGGAAATTTTAGGGAAGTTTATGAAGCAAATGGAGGTTTAAAACCAAATTTTGCTAAGTGGGCTGAACTTTTAATGACCCAAAGCAATCCATGACATCATGCACGAAAATTCTTTGATATTTTCATAATTTTTATTTAATTTAATTAATTTATTATGATTTTTTATACTAAAAATCATTTTAAATTTAAATAAAATATTAAATGTGAAGATTTAAAATTATTTTTGATTCTAGAAGGTCATGAATTCAATATGGATCAAATTGATACAAAGATAATGTTGATTGGCTTGAAATAGAAAGTGTTTATGCAAAAATATTTGAATTTCAAAGCTTATCTTTCTCAATCTTTTTGGATCAAATCTTTCAAACAATGACCATGTTTTCTGACCTAAATTCATCACACTATAAGTATATGACATAACCCTAATCATAGAACACGATTTCCAGCCTCAAGAGTAAGTTCCAAATCTCAAAAAATTCTTCAAAAGTGAACTTTCGGTTTTGATCTTAGAGAAGGTAAAAAGGTATTCTATGGACATAGACATGATCCCTGGACCTCCTTGATGCTATTTGCACTCTCATAAGCATCCATAGCTTCATAAATTGGATAACCCGAATGCATTTTCTTCTTCTTCTTTTTTTTTATTTTCGATTACATTCATTTATCCATTATCAATTGATTTTGTGCCTCTAACTTTGTTTGTCATCATGTATAAAAGGTTTCTGGGCGAAAACATTGAAGAAACCGTGACTAAACCTTGAGATGCCATAGTTAGGGTTTGGCCCAAGCTTTTAGGGTTTCTTAATTAAGAACATATAAATTAATTTTGATGCCATAATTGAATTGTACAGGTCACAAGGAGTTTGAAAATGTCTTTAATTTGATGAAATCGCACTGTCTGTGTATGGTTTGAAAAATACAGGTTTTGAGCACAGGAAAAGTCGTAGGAAATTTCCCAGGAAATTTCGCAGGAAATCCTACGAATTCAAGGAAGAAGACGAAGTGGGCTGCGCGCGAATTTCAAATTCAAAATTTTGTTTTAAAATATTATGTATTGTTTCTGTTTTTATTTCACAAGCGTTGTGCTTGTCCCAGTGGTAGGAAGCGTATGTGTTGTGCCTGGAGGTCTTTGGTTCGAATCCTGGCTTCACCACCTTTTTCTCATTTTTTTCCAGATAATTAGCAACCTTAATATATTATGTATTGTAGTCACCACATTAACAGGTGCGCTCTCCCAGCTGGATTGGTTAAGGTGTTTGTGTGATGTTTGAAGGTCCTGGGTTCGATCCCCCCAGGCCTTTTGTTTTTCTTTCTTTTTCTTTGATTTTCAGGAATAAGGCACAAAACCAATTGGACTCCCTCCTTTGTTACCTGCGCGCAGGCTAGCCCAGTGGATGGAAGCATTTTCCAGGTATTGGGAGGTCCTGGGTTCAAAACCAGGCCTCCCCTTTTTTCTTTCTCTCTTTTATTTCTTTGTTTTAATTAATATTATTATTTGTTTTCTTAATTAAAATTAGTGGATAATTAAATTATAAACCTAATCTTCTTAATCCTAAAATTTTCATAAACCCTAATTCATCTTTATTAATTCTAATAACTTTTTTTTTATTATCATATAAATGTTAGTTTATTTTATTATATAATTTAAAAATAGTTCTTATTTGTAAATAATTAAGTTAACCCTAATTTTATTTTTCATAATCCAAAATTTTCTTTTATTTAAAATTTAATCTTATTATAATCTTTAATTTATTATTTATAAACCTTCATCATATGTATATATTATACAATTTGTTTATAATTTAAATCTTATATATAAATATGCTTAATATTAAAATTTTGTTAATTATAATTAAATTCCATAAATTGTTTATAATTCAATATTGTATGTAAATAATTTTGTTATATGTTTAAAAATATGTTAAAAATTGCTAATTTAATTTTTGTAGTTATAATTTTATTTTCATAATATGTTCATAATTAATTTAATTTTTATAATTTACCTATAAGTCAAAACTTTCTAATAATTAATTGTTCATGTTTTCTTATTAAATAATTGTTTTATATAAAAATTTAATCTTTTAATTATTATGATATTTTTTCTTATTTCATTATTATTATTATTAATTATGTTTATATGATATTTTATTATTACTAACCACATTGTGATTATTTTTATTATTATTTCATTAACCCAATTATTATTATTATTATTATTTAATATTTTGCTTATTTATTTAAAATTGCTTTTATTATTATTATTATGTAATTGCTCCTTGGTGTAATATTTAATAGTAATGTTTAAATTATTTATTTTATGCTATGGTTAGTAAATAGGGAGTGTAACATGTATGTTTATTTAAAATTAATTTAGATCATTTAAATTTAAAGATAAATATTAAAATTGTACACTCACACATGTAAGACGATCTTTGATCGCCATCTCACTTCCTTAGGGATACCTCTCATGTTGCCTAATCAAAAAGGTCAAGTAGGGCGTATAAAACAAAAATCCCTCAAAATAAAATCATCTAGTCCCTTAACAGATAAAAGATCAAGTCCCTTTTGAATGTTGCCTTCGTAATGATCTTGTCCCTTTCGAATAAAGATGATAGTCCCTCCAAAATTGCTTATACACCCTACAGTTGCTTAATAAACAGATGACCCTTCATTTGTCCCTTACATCCAAGGTAATGGCTACCTATTCCTTAATAATTGGGATATTCTTACCATTTAAAGGATTCAAGAACAGAAAAGACTCAAACTTAAGGTAGGTTCCTCATAGTTACTTGCTCACTCTTCAAAACTTTTCAAACACTTCACAATTTCACACAAAAATTTTCAAAACAAAGGTTTATACGCATCCGTACATGGGTCATTATAAACACTTAAGAAAATTTCTATTCACACACTTCACATTTTCAAAAACATTTTAAAGTGAGCTAAGTAACTAAGAGCCCATGGATAACCATGGATGTAAAGGGTGCTAATACCTTCCCTTTGCATAACCTACCCCCCGGACCCAAAAATCTTTTAAAAGGTCTTTCCTGTTCTTTTATGCCTTTCCTTTGGATAAAATAAAAGTCGGTGGCGACTCTTGCTATCCGCAACATAAATAAAGTCAGTTCTCCCACCGTGTTACACATACGCAATTCCAGCTATAAAAAACACAAATAGTTCTCGCCTTAGTTTGGCGAACTCCGTCGACTCTGATCCTCATTTTCCCGATGAGGTACCTAGGCAGCGGGGTAGGGCCCGTTCGACCACATTCTTAATTTTCCCTACATTTTCCCCTTCCTTTTCTTTTCCAATTCCCTTCTCATTCCAGTTCCAGTTAGCAGTTCTTTCTTTCAGCAACACTTTATTTCTCACCCTTTGAACAAGAAAGCAAGCGTGGATCCGGTCAGGTACGGCGGACGATCTGGGATGCTAATACCTTCCCAGGTCGTAACCGACTCCCGAACCCAGATCTTTGGTTCGCAGGACCTTGTCCTTTCCTTCTTCCTCAGGTTTGTGCAGCATTACCTTTCCCATTCTTTCGGGATAAAAATGCCTGGTTGGCGACTCTACCTTTTCCACTCCACTTTCGCGTTTGTACTAGGATGAAAATCCCGGGAGCGACAGCTGGAGACACTGCTGGGGATCGAACCCAGAATATCTGGTTTCCCTCGTAGAGTCAATCCTAGTGCCTGTTTGGTTTTGTTTCTTTGGGTGTTTATTTGTTTGTTGCAATGTGCTTTAGTTTAGCTTTACTATTTTCATTTACAGTTTCTACTTTACAGCTTTACTTTACCGCATTTATTTACTGTTTTCAGTATTTATTTTCCATGCATCATATTATACTGGACTGTCTGACTGTGCTGGTTTTCATTTTTTATGTGGGCTGGGAGTTACTATTAGATAAGCCAAATACCCGACTTGAGTGCACTATAGGATTAGTGTGGACACGTTGTACTCGCATGGTTACATGATGAGTGGCGATGTGTTCCACACCTAGGTTGCGACCGTCTTGGAACTATCTTGTGTGGGGGTTTTGCCCCACTTCGGGATACGACCTTGATGGTTATGTGCAGCTGGGGGCCGATCATTGAGAACCTTAGTGGAAACAACTCTCTCCAGTGATGACAGTGGCAGACCACATTTGTTGGCAAACCCACTCGCATCCGAGGGCCCACTGGGAACTCGCATAGGATGGCCTGGTTCTCTCATAGGAACCCAGTCAAGGCAAACTATTCGTATGACGATAGTATTGTACCCTTCGGGATGAATGTACTGTTGTTTCTCGATTCAGTGCTTGAAGCTTGGGACTGATGAGGGATGCTTGTTTCCTTGGACTCAGCTGAGGCCTCCCTGAGTAGTACATAATGCCAAACCGATTCCCTAATTTGGTCATGAGCCATTTCTCGGAAATGGTGAATGTATTATTGCTATTCGGCTTTGAGAGTCCGTGATGTTGACCCGAGTAGCACACCCGTGAGATTGGGAGGGGTTTACAGGTTTGCAGGAACCCTAAGACCTTCAGCATACCCGCTTTGCCTTTGGTTCAGTTTTCTGATCTGGATTTCTGGTTCTAAGATATGGATCCCGAATCAGAGGGATTGTTATTGTGATATGTGGATATTGTGACCTTGCACCGACACCTGATTATATGATTGGCACATCACAGACACTTCACTGATCACATGCCTCGTCTTGCATAAGCATCATATCATAATTAATCATTTGTGTTTCTTTTATTCTCATGGTCTGCATTACTCCTGGTTCCTGGTCATATCATTGCTTCAGAATGGAAGACGTCAGAAAGAGAACTGTGCACTACAAATTCTTTGATACTAAGATGGACCTGATTAACCAAATGGTGTCTCTTATTACCCCGAGTCATTTGGGATACTTCAAGGAAAAGTATGGTGATATTCTGGACTTGGTATTCAACTTGGATAGCTCTCAGAGAAACACCGTTCACACTTTGTTGCAGTATTACAATCCACGGCTCAGGTGTTTCACATTTCATGACTTTCAGTTGGGTCCTTTGCTGGAAGAGTATGCTGAGATTATGGGAGTGTCAATCAAGGATCAGATTCCTTTCAACTCAGAGATGATAAGACCAACCCATGCTGACATCGCCAAAGCTCTTTATTTGAGCTCATCTGAAGTATCTGCAAATCTGTCTACCACCAAAGCAAAAGTACTTGGTTTCACTCTAGAGTATCTGGTCAGAAAAGCTGAAGAACTTGCAGTGACGAATCAGTGTGATTCTGTTTGCGCCATCTTAGCACTATCCATTTATGGGATCATCCTGTTCGCTGGTATGGACAAATTTATGGACATAAATGCTATTCATTTATTTGTGTTGAAGAATCCGATGCCCACTCTCCTAGGTGACTTGTATTATTCAGTGCACTATAAGAATGAGAAGAAGCGAGGAGGTCTAGTTAGATGTTGTGCTCCCTTATTCTACAAGTGGGTCATGAGACATTTGCCTACTACTGAGAGTCTTACTGATCCTAATACTACTTGGGCCCAGAAGCTGAGTACTTTGTCTGCCAGAGATATTAGGTGGTTTACTTTGAGGTTGAAAGGAAAGAGTTTCATTACCAGTTGTGGGAATTACCTTAATGTGCCTTTGTTAGGAGTGTCAGGAGGTATTAACTACAATCCCATTCTCTTAAGAAGACAGTTAGGGTATGCGCTCAAGGAGATTCTCGATGAATCCAAATTATTTCAAACTTTTTACTTCTCGGTGAAAGACAATCTTTCGTTGGTCAGGAAAGTTGCAGGTTCTTGGAAGGTGGTCAAAAGAAAGGACACTACATGTTTAGGCAAGAGCAACAATCGGATGTTCCCTGAATTTGAAGCTTGGATAAAGGAAGAGGTTCCAACGGCTCTAGTCCCTTTTTCTGCACCAACTCTGCCTCCAGCAACGGTGCCTTTAAAAGATTATCAGAAGTTGGAAGCTTTGGTTAAGCAGCTTAGGGTTGAGAATCAAGAGGCTTACAATTCCTGTCAGAAATTGATGATTCAAAACCATCAGTTAGAAGATAGAGCTCTCCGAGCTAAAGAAACGGTTCGTCTCAAGCAGAAGGATTTTGAGGAAAGGGAGCTATACTTCAGGAAGAGAGGATTGGCTGAGATCCATAAGGCGAGTCAGCGCCAGAAGGATAAGAAAGAACTTAATGAAGCTAATGAAGCCATAACACTTTGGCAAGAGAAGTGGAGTGATAATCAGAAGAAGCAAAAGGAGGTAGAAGCTGAATTCGAGTTGAAGATCAAGAACCTTCAGGATGCTTTGGTTGAGCAAGAGAAGTTAGTTCAGAAGGCACAAGAGCAACAGAGAGAGTATCTTCGTCAGATGACAAAGAGTCAACAAATAGCTGAAGATGTCCAGAAAGAAGTTGAAGAGCTGAAGCTTCGTGCCGATGTGAAGAGGTCAAGGGACGAGCAAGATCCAAGCAAAAAGAATGAGACAACCTTCATGCATCAGATTGAAGAGTTGCACGCTTCTTTTGATCTAAGGGATCTCCTCATCCAGAGACTCATCCAGGAGCCTGATCACCCGTATATCGTTCAGTTGTTCCAGAATGTCAAGCGTCTTAGCTGGAGGCTGCAAGACTTAGAGCTCCCTAGGGTTTAGTTTCATGCTATTGTACTTGGATTACCCACAGGCTTGTTGTGGGATTCCTTTATTTGATGTACTTTGTTGTTCTTTTGATTGGCACCCTTCGGGGACTTTTGTTGTTTCAAACTTCAGATTATGTGATTGACTTGCTTTGAATCTCTTGTTTGTTATCTGTTGTACTGACACGGGGTAATGAGCACCAATTCTCCACGGCCGTCATTATTTGAGCATCACTTGGATCTTCTTCCCAATTATTATGCTCTTAATGCCAGGACCGAAAAAAGGAAAGCCTTGGGAATAAAAGGAACACATTGCATTGCATACGCATCATTTGCATTCTTTCTTTGTTTTGCAGGTTTTCTACAGGATGCTTAACTTATATGTGTTGTAGGAAAAGATTGCGAGAGCCGCCAAGACCCGACATCTTCGGCAGAATATTCCGCATCGTTACGCAACTCGCAACAACCAGAGGACATTCATGGACGCTATGCAAACCGAGCTTAATGAGTTTCGCACCAGAATGGGAGAGTTCATGGTCATGATGCAAGGGATGGCTCAGGGACAGCAAGAGTTAAGGAATGCAGTTCAGGGGCTCAACCCTCCTCAGACTAATATCCCTGTAACCACTCCAGACGTGAACAATGGCCTAGGAGGACCTCAAATTCCAGAGCAGGGCACAACAACTTTCATTCTGATACAAGACAAGTAGGACGATCAGTTCCCTTATTTCAGCAATGACATGGGTTTCGGCGGAGAAGGAAATCTTCAGGACTTTTTGATGCTTGCTAAGAAAGTCAAAGCCCTCGAGTGTAGAGACACTTTGGGGATAGATGTGTCTGGCATGGGTCTACTCCCCGGGGTGGTTATTCCTCACAAATTCAGGCCACCTACTTTTGACAAGTATAACGGTAGCTCCTGCCCAAAGACTCACTTGCAGGCATTCTACCGAAAAATTGATGCCCATACTAGAGATGAAAAGCTCTGGATGTACTACTTCCAGGATAGTCTCTCCAGAGGGTCCTTGGAATGGTATATGAAGTTAGAGAGAAGCTCCATGAGAAACTGGAAGGAATTGGGAGAAGCATTCCTCAAGCAGTATCAGTATAATATTGATATGGCGCCCAGTCGCACCCAACTTCAGAGTCTGACTCAGAAAAATTCCGAGAGCTTCAAGGATTATGCACAAAGGTGGCGTGAAGTGGCTGCTAGAGTGCAACCGCCTTTGCTGGAGAGAGAAATGGTAGACCTGTTCCTGGATACCCTCCCTGGGCATTTCATGGAAAGGCTAGCTGGATGTTCTTCTAGTGGATTCTCAGATATCATTTTGACTGGCGAGAGGATAGGGAGTTGGATCAAGCAAGGGAAGATTCAGAATGGAGGCGCTTCAAGTTCTGGTGTCAAGAAACCCTTTGTGAAAAGAAGAGAGGGAGAGACTGGTACAGTGTACGCGCAGAGGGGAGGAAGCAACAAAGGTTTTTATTAGCAAGTGGTCCCTGTCACTATCGCATCTCAACCTGTTCAACAGCAAGTCCAACAACCACAGCAACAACGCCAACAAGTGTATCAACAAAGAACTCCTCGTCCATATTACCCCCAGAAGCCCAGAGAAAGACATTTCGAAGCTCCGCCGATGTCCTATTCACAGCTTTTGAAGAATCTTCTACAACTTCAGATGGTTCAACTCCGAACTCTACAACCCCCGAAGCCGGGTCAAATTCTCGAGGGTTATGATACAAATGCCAGATGCGAATTTCATTCCGGAGCACCCGGACATACCACAGAGAACTGCAAAGCATTGAAGCATGTTGTTCAAGACCTACTAGAGTCTAAAGCGATTAACTTTGCTCCTACTCCTAATGTGATTCAGAACCCCATGCCTCATCACGGGGGTACGGTTGGGGAATTTGATGAAGGGGAAAATTTAAACTTGGTGCGCGATGTCAAAGACTTGCAGACTCCGTTGATTGTTGTTAAAGTCTACTTGTCACAAAAGGGCATTTTTCCTGGGTGTGAAGTTGATTGTCCAGGATGTGCTGAAGCTACAAATGGATGTGAGCAATTTAAAGCAGGGATCCAAAGTATGATTAA
Organism: Lathyrus aphaca; assembly: GCA_963966055.1. Taxonomy (NCBI): domain Eukaryota; kingdom Viridiplantae; phylum Streptophyta; class Magnoliopsida; order Fabales; family Fabaceae; genus Lathyrus; species Lathyrus aphaca. The sequence continues at coordinate 354,862,024 of OZ014519.1, read as the reverse complement.
TAAAGGAGTGTTGCAGTTTGACAAGGTTATAAAGGAAAGCGAAGTCTCTACAATAACCATCTTCTACGATCCATTTCAAGTTCCTCCACAGGCCAGAGTAGCACCGATAACCATCACCACTGCAGGGCCAGTACTGTATCAGAATGATAAAGCCATTCCTTGGAATTATGGTGGTGAAGTATACTGTAACAGCCAGAAGCGAGAGTTGGCCACGTCTAGTACAACCCCAACTCAAGTAGAAAATGTTGGAGTAGGGGGCTTCACCAGAAGTGGGGGATTATTCGCGCCAGAAACACTAAGAAATAGTGTGATACCACCCAGGGACACCGCAGAAGCCCAAGCTAGGGCGAGAAGGAAGCAGCCAGTGGTTGTCAACGATCCTGCACCAGCCACTGACCCAGACCTTACTTTCAATAAAGAAGCTGAAGAATTCCTGAGGATCATCAAAAAGAGTGACTACAAGATTGTGGACCATCTGCAGCAGACTCCGTCGAAGATTTCCATCTTGTCCTTGCTCATGTGTTCTGATTTCCACAGGAAGGCTCTCTTGAATATTCTGAACAAAGCATACGTTCCTCAGGATATTTCGGTAAATCAGTTGGAAGCGGTGGTATCCAACGTCAATGCCAGTCACTGATTGGGTTTTATAGACTTGGATTTGACTTCTGAAAGGCGTGCTCATAATCGGGCATTGCATATCTCTTTAGAATGTAAAGGTGCAGTACTCTCTCACGTGTTGGTAGATACTGGATCATCATTAAATGTTCTGGCCAAGAAAGCATTGATGAAGTTGGATTATGATGGAGTAGTTCTAAAGCCCAGTGACCTGGTAGTCAGAGTTTTTGATGGGTCGAAAAGATCGGTGTTCGGGGAGGTGGAGTTACCCATTAAAGTAGGTCCACAGATCTTCAATACCATGTTCTACGTAATGGATATACAACCTGCATACAGCTGTTTTCTTGGAAGACCTTGGATACATTCAGCAGGAACGGTATCATCCACAATTCATCAAAAGCTAAAGTTCGTCTGGGAGGGTCAAATTGTAACTGTCAGTGGGGAAGAAGACATTTTTGTTAGTCATCTAGCTTCATTCAAATATGTGGAGATGGATGCCGAAATAGTTGAAACCCCATGTCAGGATTTTGAGCCCTTGAAGACTGAACAAGCATTTGTAGTGGCGGTTCTCCTGAAGAACCGAAGAAGGGGGTTTCCATAGCCTCTTATAAGCAAGCGCTCGAGGTGGTAGAGTCGGGGATACGAGAAGGCTGGGGCAGTCCGGTAGAAGTGCCTGAAAAGAAAGATATGTTCGGAATTGGTTATCATCCTGGGAAGTCATCATCTGGACCAAATTCTAAAGGTTGTCAAAGCCCGATCACTTTCACAAGTGCGGGAGTGGTTGATTATGGAAACATCAGTGTTGTGCAGGATGACGCAGTCGATAGTGACTGTGACCTAGATGAGTGGATCATGCCTGCCGTTCTAGGGACTTAGCTTAGCAATTGGACATCAGAAAGGCTTATTTCAGTCACCTCTTTCAGTCACCTCTTTCGAAGAGTAATAATTTTTGTTTTTGTTGTTCCTGTATTCAAGCACTATGTCTTGCCCGGGGCATAGTAGCTTTTTGTAAGGGTTCGTTTGTTCTTAACACAATCATAAATAAAGCTGACATTTCGCATTCATTCATGTTGTTCTTTGTCTTTCATTTTTGTTTTTATTTTTCAAAAAAGAAAGAAAAGTTTTAAAATGGCAATGTTTCTCATTTTCTCAAGCCTTTTCTAAAGCCTTGCATGAATCACCATTCATGCAGGTGCTCGTCACCGGATCTTATCAATAACGACCCTGTTATGGCTGAGTATGACTTCGACAATCCAATTTATCAAGTCGATGATGAAGGTGAAGAGGATTGAAAACTACCTGAAGAATTGGCCAGGAAGCTTAAACAGGAGGAGAAGATGATTCAGCCGCACGAAGAAGTCGTCGAAGTAATAAACCTGGGTACTGAAGAAGATAAGAAAGAAGTCAAGATCGGGGCTGCATTAGAAGAATCTGTCAAGACTCGTTTGATTGCTATGCTTCGAGAGTACGTTGATGTCTTTGCATGGTCCTACCAAGATATGCCTGGTTTAGACACTGACATTGTGGTACACAAGCTGCCTCTCAGAGAAGATTATCCTCCAGTAAAGCAGAAGTTGAGGCGCACACGTCCTGACATGGCAATTAAAATAAAAGAAGAAGTACAAAAACAGTTTGATGTTGGCTTCTTGGCCGTGACCAGTTACCCTCCGTGGGTTGCCAACATTGCGTCGGTTCCCAAGAAAGAAAGTAAGGTCAGGATGTGTGTAGATTATAGGGATTTGAATAGGGCCAGCTCCGAAGATGACTTCCCTCTACCTCACATAGATGTGCTTGTCGATAATACTGCTCAGTTTTCCGTGTTCTCCTTCATGGACGGATTTTCCAGCTATAATCAGATTAAGATGTCTCCCGATGACATGGAAAAGACAACTTTCATCACTCCTTGGGGCACCTTCTGTTACAAGGTTATGCCATTTGGTTTGAAGAATGCTGGAGCCACTTATCAGCGGGCGATGGTGACGCTATTTCAAGACATGATTCATCATGAAATTGAGGTTTATGTTGATGATATGATAGCAAAATCCTAAACAGAGGAAGAGCACTTGGTTAATCTAGCAAAGTTGTTTGACAGACTTTGGAAGTTCAGACTGAGGTTGAATCTGAATAAGTGTACCTTCGGGGTCCGTTCTGGCAAGCTACTCGACTTCATTGTTAGTGAGCGAGAAATTGAGGTCGATCCAGCCAAAATGAAGGACATCAAAGAGATGCCTGAGCCGAAGACTGAAAAGCAAGTATGTAGTTTCTTAGGGAGACTAAACTACATTGCACAGTTTATCTCTCACCTAACGGCCACGTGTGAGCCCATCTTTAAGCTTCTGAGGAAGAATTAGGCCATTAAATGGAATGAAGACTGCTAGCAAGCCTTTGACCGAATCAAAGAATACCTGCTAGAACCTCCCATTCTTATGCCTCCAGTGCCAGGGAGACCTTTGATTATGTATCTTACTATGCTTGAAGGATCGATGGGATGTGTGTTGGGTCAACAGGACGAGTCTGGTCGAAAAGAGCACACCATCTATTACCTTAGCAAAAAATTTATCGATTGTGAGACGCGCTACTCACTACTCGAGAAAACTTGCTGCGCTTTGGCATGGGCTGCTCGCCGACTAAGACAGTACATGCTGACTCACACTACTCTCTTAATTTCCAAGATGGATCCTGTGAAATAAATTTTTGAAAAGCCAGCTTTGACAGGAAGAGTAGCCCGGTGGTAGATGATACTAACAGAGTATGATATACATTACACTTCGCAAAAGGCAATCAAAGGAAGTGTATTGTCAGAGTACTTGGCTCAGTAGCCAATCGATGATTATCAACCCATGAGGTTCGAGTTTCCGGATGAGGACATCATGTTCCTCAAGTCAAAAGACTACGAAGAACCACTTCCAGAGGAGGGGCCAGACCCTGAATCCAAATGGAAATTGATGTTTGACGGGGCTGTGAACATGAATGGAAGTGGAGTAGGTGTTGTTATTATCTCGCCAGAAGGGGTCCATACACCTTTAGCTGCTCAGTTGACTTTCGAATGCACTAACAATGAGGCAGAGTATAAGGCTTGTATCATGGGAATTGAAGAGGCAATCGACTTGCGAGTAAAAAACCTCGAGATCTTCGGGGATTCTGCTCTGGTGGTGAATCAAGTCAATGGCAAATGGCTGGTTCATCAACCTCATTTGATTCCTTACAGAGATTATGTCAGGAGGATGTTAACCTTCACCAAAGTCAAGATGAATTATATTCCTCGAGATGAAAAACAATTCACCGATGCTCTAGAAACTTTGTCGTCCATGATTAAAGTTTGTCACGAGAATTTCGTGCCTCAAATTACGGTCTCCCGTCTTGAAAGACCTGCTTATGTATTTGCAGTCGACAATGGTGAAGATAACAAGCCTTGGTATCATGATATCAAGCAATTCCTGAAGGCTCAAGAATACCCGGTTGGGGCATCTAGTAAGGATAAGAGGACCCTTAGAAGACTGGCAGGAGGTTTCTTCTTGAATCAAGATGGTGTGCTATACAAGCGAAACTTCGACATGGTTCTGATCAGATGCGTGGATAGACACGAAGCAGACCTGTTGATACAGGAGGTCCATGAAGGCTCCTTCGGTACCCATGCTGGAGCACATGCCATGGCTAAGAAATTGTTGAGATCGGGATACTATTGGATCACCATGGAATCCGATTGCTGTAAGTACTCCCGTAAATGCCACAAGTGTCAGATTTACGCTGATAAGGTCCATGTGCCTCCGAATCCGTTGAGTGTCATGTCTTCACCATGGCCGTTTGCTAGGTGGGGCATTGATATGATTGGCAAGATCGAGCCGACAACTTCTAATGGTCATCGCTTCATTCTGGTTGCTATAGATTATTTCACAAAGTGGGTCGAAGCGGCGTCCTACACCAATGTCACTAAACAAGTGGTAGCCCGGTTTATTAAAAGGGACATCATTTTCCGGTACGGAATTCCTGAAAGGATCATTACCGATAATGGTTCTAATCTCAACAACAAGATGATGGATGACTTGTGTCGAGATTTCAAAATAGAACATCACAACTCTTCTCCTCATCGCCCGAAGATGAATGGCACCGTCGAGGCGGCCAATAAGAACATCAAGAAGATTGTGCAGAAGATGGTTGTGGCATACAAAGACTGGCATGGGATGCTACTATTTGCGTTGCATGGGTACAAAACGTCAATACGTACTTCAACAGGGGCAACCCCGTTCTCACTGGTGTATGGTATGGAGGCAGTCATACCAATTGAAGTGGAAATCGCCTCATTGAGGTTAATGATGGACATTAAGCTAGACGAAACTGAGTGGCTCCGATACAGATATAATCAATTAAGCCTCATTGAAGAGAAACGTCTAGCAGCTGTATGCCATGGACAGTTGTATCAACGGCGGATGAAGCAGGCTTTTGACAAGAAGGTACGACCACAGAGGTACATGCCAGGTGACTTAGTGCTGAAAAGTTCTTCCTCCTCTCAACAATCACAGGGGCAAATGGACACCCAACTATAAAGGATCGTTCGTGGTGAAAAAGGTTTTCTCAGGTGGAGCCTTGATGCTGACAACCATGGACGGAGAAGACTTCCAATCCCCTGTTAACACAAACGCAGTAAGAAAATACTTCGTATAAAAAGGACCCGCTGGATAGAAACAGAATAAAGATCCAGGCAAAAATGGGCATCCCGACGAGCCAAAAACAGAATAAAAGGCTCGGGCAAAAGTTAGAGAAATCTTGAAAAAATGTACACCCGCTGAGTTAAAAAGCCACATCGGACAACTCAGGCAAAAAAGGGTATCCCGATGGATTGAAAACCTGAAAAGGCGATCCGCGCAAAAGAGGGATTAACACGAACGACTACGATCTGCGAGATCCGTAACCTATCTACAGTTGAGGCTATCCTAAGGGTTGAAGATCAGTTCAATTACTTTTCTCAAGAGACAGAGCGAGCGGAGCGTCTCGAAGATATACGAGTCATAATCGGGTTGAAACTTGATGAGATCCACTTCTCACATTGCCAATAGGATAGTTTGTTTTCCTTTTTTGGCTATTTCCTCTTTCCAGGGAACTGCTTCCTTTGTATTGCCTATTCATGGCCATTTTTCCGAATCAATAAAAATTCAACTTCAGTCAACTTGCGACTATTTGCTTCTCGTTTTTGTTTTTCATATAGCATTGATTGATTGCGAAAACGTCCAGCAAATTGTGATTTATATTGTGTTGTGAACATTTGAATGCTTTCTAACTCGTGCAGGAGGACAAAAACATTTAATACAACTCTGAAAGGGTGTTGAGATACCCGGATAATGATTCATACTACGAGCTTGGGGCAGGCAGGTCCCAAACTAACTCTCCATGTTGCAGGAACTATCGATTGTGTTCATGCAGGTACAGGTACAGGTGTTGCTAACAGAGCTAAAATCAAATCCCCAGTGAAGTCGCCAGAGCAGGAGCAGGTGTCTCCTAGGGTGTCTCCAATCATCCCTAGTAAAATGGAATTTGAAATCTCCCCCAGCAAGGCAGCAGAATGTGGGAGTCACCCCCCAAGCAGAAGTTTCCCTTCAGACAGGGGAAATTCTCAGCAATATAAGGAGTGTCTTTCCTCCCCAGCAATTGCTTCCTCAGCAGTGTCATACATCTATTTCCCCAGCTAAGTCAGAAGGTTTCACTTCCCCAACGGAGTTCAATGGGTAGCATACCTAGCAAGAAGAGTGCGTCTCCAGCAGGGTCTTGGCGTTCCAATCTTCAAAGTCCAATTTATTTTTGGCAATGGCAGTTGTTCAGAGCCGGTACATCATTGACAACTTTCCCCGCAGAGTTGTCTCCTCCTCATCAGGATGGATCAGATCAGTGCAGTGATTAGCACTCTTCCCACAGAGTCGTTTCCTCCTCATCAGGATGGATCAAGATCAATGCAGTGATCATCGTTCTTCCCAGTCAAGCCATCTGGGATGCCTGCAGTCTCCTTATCAGGAGATCTCTTTGCATTTGCATTTAGTAATCGTCATTACATTTTCATCCTCCAAAGCGTAGCATTTCCATCATGATGGAGCATTACGCCATAAATTCAAACATATGCATGCCGGCATGGGCCAGTTTTGAGGTATATTACGAACATATTCTACACCTGAATTACTCCGCACAGAGGATACCAGCATCATTTTTCAGACATCTTTGTCTTTTCAAATCATGTTTGTCGCTTATTCCGCGTCTTGTTTGGTACAACAGTCGTGTCACAGGTTCTCGTTTGGTACAACGGTCCTGTTTGCCTGGGCTCCCGTTTATGTACAACGATCCCGTTCCATATTATCCTATTTTCTTTGTGTTTCTGGTTATCGACTGAGGCCGATATACCAGTGCGGTTCCATTCGAGGATGGTTTCGTGATAGATCCGAGGATCTCTTTTGGGAATTGTCATTCGAGGATGGCATTCTTTTCTTCAAGTCCTTCTGAGGTTGGTCTTGTGGTTGTGGCTATCACTCGAGGGTGATAGACCATTTTGATCTTATTGATTGAGGTCAGTTTGTCTCTTTTGCAAAGTCTGTCTGAGGTTAGTCTTTGTGTTTCTGGTTATCGACTGAGGCCGATATACCATTGTGTCTCCATTCGAGGATGGTTTCGTTTTAGATCCGAGGATCCTTTTGAGAATTGTCATTCGAGGATGACATTCTTTTCTTCAAGTCCTTCTAAGGTTGGTCTTGTGGTTGTGGCTATCACTCGAGGGTGATAGACCATTTTGAGCTTATTGATTGAGGTCAGTTTGTCTCTTTTGCAAAGTCTGTCTGAGGTCAGTCTTTGTTGTGTTTTTGGTTATCAACTGAGGTCGGTATACCATTGCGTCTCCATTCGAGGATGGTTTCGTGTTAGATCCGAGGATCTCTTTTGAGAATTGTCATTCGAGGATGGCATTCTTTTCTTCAAGTCCTTCCGAGGTTGGTCTTGTTGTTGTGGCTATCACTCGAGGGTGATAGACCATTTTGAGCTTATTGATTGAGGTCAGTTTGTCTCTTTTGCAAAGTCTGTCTGAGGTCAGTCTTTGTTGTGTTTTTGGTTATCGACTGAGGCCGATATACCATTGCGTCTCCATTCGAGGATGGTTTCGTGTTAGATCCGAGGATCTCTTTTGAGAATTGTCATTCGAGGATGACATTCTTTTCTTCAAGTCCTTCTGAGGTTGGTCTTGTGGTTGTGGCTATCACTCGAGGGTGATAGACCATTTTGAGCTTATTGATTGAGGTCAGTTTGTCTCTTTTGCAAAGTCTGTCGGAGGTCAGTCTTTGTGTTTCTGGTTATCGACTGAGGCCGATATACCATTGCGTCTCCATTCGAGGATGGTTTCGTTTTAGATCCGAGGATCCTTTTGAGAATTGTCATTCGAGGATGACATTCTTTTCTTCAAGTCCTTCTGAGGTTGGTCTTGTTGTTGTGGCTATCACTCGAGGGTGATAGACCATTTTGAGCTTATTGATTGAGGTCAGTTTGTCTCTTTTGCAAAGTCTGTCTGAGGTCAGTCTTTGTGTTTCTGGTTATCGACTGAGGCCGATATACCATTGCGTCTCCATTCGAGGATGGTTTCGTTTTAGATCCGAGTATCCTTTTGAGAATTGTCATTCGAGGATGACTTTATTTTCTTCAAGTCCTTCTGAGGTTGGTCTTGTTGTTGTGGCTATCACTCGAGGGTGATAGACCATTTTGAGCTTATTGATTTAGGTCAGTTTGTCTCTTTTGCAAAGTCTGTCTGAGGTCAGTCTTTGTGTTTCTGGTTATCGACTGAGGCCGATATACCATTGTGTCTCCATTCGAGGATGGTTTCGTTTTAGATCCGATGATCCTTTTGAGAATTGTCATTCGAGGATGACATTCTTTTCTTCAAGGCCTTATGAGGTTGGTCTTGTGGTTGTGGATATCACTCGAGGGTGATAGACCATTTTGAGCTTATTGATTGAGGTCAATTTGTCTCTTTTGCAAAGTCTGTCGGAGGTCAGTCTTTGTGTTTCTGGTTATCGACTGAGGCCAATATACCATTGCCTCTCCATTTGAGGATGGTTTCGTTTTAGATCCGAGGATCCTTTTGAGAATTGTCATTCGAGAATGGAATTCTTTTCTTCAAGTCCTTTTGAGGTTGGTCTTGTTGTTGTGACTATCATTCGAGGATGATAGACCATTTTTAGCTTATTGAGGTCAGTTTGTCTTTTTTGCAAAGTCTGTCGGAGGTCAGTCTCTGTGTTTCTGGTTATCGACTGAGGCCGGTATACCATTGCGCTTACATTCGAGGATGGTTTTGTTTTAGATCCGAGGATCTTTTGAGAATTGTCATTTAAGGATGGAATTCGTCCAAATATATTTTATTTCCCACAGAGTTCAAATTTCCAGGTTTTATTCAAGTATTCAATCACTCCACACCTTGAACGTCTAAAAGCTCTCGCAGTTATTCGTTCAGGCCTACAGATGATTGAATAGGGGCAGCTGTAATACCTCAAAATTTGCCCTCTCATTTCCTCAAACATTTTGCATAACATTTTGCATTCATAAATTCATAAAATAACCAAAAAAAAATTGCATCATATGTAGCATAGCTGAGGCATGGGTATGTGATCAATGATTGGAGCAACCGAAGGCTATACAGAGTCAACCGAAGGGCGAAAGAGCTTCTCAACCTTGTGCAAAGTGTTCACAATATCCCACAAGTCTTCACTTGAAGCCACAATCCATGGAAAGAAGGGGTTTAATCAAAGGAGGCGAGCAATGCAATATTTCCTGAAGGAAAAGGGGCTGAATTAGGGTTTCACTTCTACTGGGCTTCTGCATGAAGTTTTGATTCAAAGAAGAATCCTTTGTATTATATATGATTTCAAAGGCATAGGGTTCAAATCTCGTCCACAAATTCATTTTTGGAAGGGGTTCGACTGGCCAGACGACGGAAAATCAAGGAATCGGGGAAAAGGCAATCGAGCTAGGTAAAAATGATCGACTCCGGACTTTTAAGATCGAAATCATGAAATTAGGATTACAATGATCCTATGGTTCAAATTTGGTCAAGAAACGATGGAGGAATCATGAGAAAATAAAAGGAAAATCATTTGAAAAATAGTTGGTTTTGCATTTCCCTCCACTTTTCCTTCTACTTTCTTTCCACACTTCCATTCATTCCTTCCATCTCATTTTTCCATTTCAATTCCACTCCATTTCCCTTGGAAGCTTCCACCATGTTCTACCATCTTCTAGAGTATTCCAAGGAATATTCCCTTTTCCAACCCTAACCCTAACTAACTACCAAACCTAATTTTGGATCCCAAGCCTAATTTTTGGGCCCCAAACCCAGCTCCAAGTCTAGCCTCTATATATTCCTTAATCACTTCATTGCAAGGGGTTCCCACAATTTTCCAATTTTTCACTCTTTCACAATCACTTTTTCTCTCTCACTTTTCCTCCTTTTTTCCCCTCCATTCACTAAAGCTTTTTGAATAAGCTCTTCAAGTTTCACATTGAAACTTGAAGATATTGAAGCTTAGCCTCCATCTCCATTGTTTTTGTGGATTGTAGAAGAAGAAGCTACTGAATTTTGTTGAAGGTTTCGGCTTATCGGAAGTGCACGGAGATCCAAACGTCAAGAACGCATTTATTTTGCGGTTTCTCGGTTTTCGGTTTTCTCTTCGATCAAGTTCCGATTCTTACAACAATCACCGAAAAACTTCTTTGCTTCGTAGGTTGGTGGTCTAAATCACTTCTTCTTTAAGTTATTCTCTTCATCTCTCCATTTCGGCATTCTTTAAGCGCTTTTGTTTTGCTTGCGATCGATTTCATTTTCTTTATGTGTGGCTTCCATTTGTGATTTTTGTTGGATTTAGATTTAAGGTGTTGATAGTTATAGGTTCTATCATGTGTAAATAAGCTCCAATTAAGTAGAAATTAGTGTTAGCATGTTCCTAGGTATGTTAGGGATCATTAGAAGGGAGTTTGTGGCCAAAAGCACTTATTTTCAAAGTTTTTTTTCAATTCTGTTCAGCGTTAACCGGTTAACGCATTTGGTTAACCGGTTAACGCGTGCGTTTTTGCCACAAATTACTTCTGTTTTAGGTCCGTTAACCGGTTAACGCTGTTGATTTTTGGCTTTTTAGCTTATTTCATGGCTTAGTCCTAAGTTCTAGTGCCTCTAATGTCCATACATGTTTAGGTAGTGATGTTAGGGAATTTTTGAGTCCATTTCCAGTAGCTCATTCCCCCATTTCGAGTCGTTTCGACACGATTTTGTGCATTTTGCGTATTATGTGTTTTTGTGTTCTTTGTGCATAGCTTGAGTTCTTGCATGTTGTTGTCATGCTCATGCATCATTAGGCATATTAATAATCATGTTGCATTCTGTTTTTACATGTTTGCATTGCATTAAATCATTTTTGCATTTCATTATATCAATGTCTGTGGCATTTTGCATAATCATATGTATGTGCATTTGGTTGCATTTTGTTGCATTTTGTTGCATACTTGATCACATCATCCATATCCATTCAATTCTGAATTTTGCATTGAGTTTGACATTATGTTTGAGCTATCATGTTGCATATTCATAATCAATAATCATCATGTTCATGTGTCATGTTTCATGTGATGCATTTTGGCATTACTTGTTGCATAATCAACCATATGATGCATGCTTGCATAATCTTCAAAAATGTTTATGTTCTTCCATTTTTATATGATGACCCATGTGCAAATGTATGTTCATGATGGAATTGGTGCATATTCATTGAGTTTGTGCATTAAAAAATGAAAATAATCAATTCTGGATTTTGCATTTCATAGCTGTTTTTGCATATAGGTGATGTAAAATGTGTGTTGTTTGTTATGTGTACATGTTGTATTTGACTTTCTACACCTACTTTTTCATGATGCATGATGGCTGTAAAAAGATGATTGGTGTTAGGCATAGTTTCATAGCTGTTTGTGCATTAGGGGCTGTAATAGATGTTGTATTTTTGTCTTAGCATTTTTTTAGTTCCTTTAGGTTGAAATAGAGTCTAGTTTAGGTCTAAGTTGCCTTAGGATTTAATTAGGGTGTGTTTGTTTATTATTTTTAATAAAATGCACACTAACATTTATTTTGTAGTGGGGAAGATTGAGGTATGTTTCCTTATACCTTATCTCTTATTTTTTATGCATTTCTTTCATGCAATTTAATTCCTTCTTTCCTTCCATATTTGTGTTTGGTAGGATTTCCCCCTTGTTAGGACCAACTTACCTTCCTTAGGAAGTAAGTTGCATCCTTTATTCTTTCTTTTCCTTTTGTTCCTTAGGATTAGAAAACCCCACTAACCATTAGGAATTTCCTTTTGTAAATGAATAAACAACTTAGGGTTGGTCTTAGTCCCCCTTAGTTTTTGTCCTTTTTCCGACTTGAGTCATTCTTTCCCTCCTCATGAAAGAAATAATAAAACACCTAATAAAGGTTGAATATTCTTGTACGACACGAGACTTTGTTGCGGAGTGCTTATACGCGTCCTGTTTCGGGGCGAGGTGTAAGTACTTCCCGCGATGGATAGGTCTTAGTATGAGGATGTTCACAAACAAATTCAAAACACTTCTCATAAAAGACAAAAACACACAATAAGCGGCTTTCCTGCGGGAATTTCTTTTCTCATCTCATTCACTCTCAATGCGAACTCTTTACGACTTGTCTGATTTGCAAGACGGTAAATGCACTCGTACCAGACGAGCTTGCAACACCTAAGCATAGACATACGTAGTTCCAGCTATAAAAAACACAAATAGTTCCCGCCTTAGTTAGGAGAACTACGTCGACTCTGATCCTCGTTTTCCCGATGAGGTACGTAGGCAGCGGGGTAGGGCCCGTTCGAGCACATTCTTTATTTTCCCTACATTTTCCCCTTCCTTTTCATTTTCAATTCCCTTCTCATTCCAATTCCAGTTAGCAGTTCTTTCTTTCAGCAACACTTTATTTCCCACCCTTTGAAACAAGCAAGCAAGCGTGGATCCCGTCGGGTACGGCGGATGATCTGGGGTGCTAATACCTTCCCAGGTCGTAACCGACTCCCGAACCCAGATCTTTGGTTCGCATGACCTTGTCCTTTCCTTCTTCCTCAGGTTTGTGCAGCATTATCTTTCCCATTCTTTCGGGATAAAAATGCATGGCTGGCGACTCTACCTTTTCCGTGCCACTTTCGCGTTTGTACTAGGATGAAAATCTCGGGAGCGACACCCCCCCCCACGCTCTCCTCAATATCCGAGTAGACTTTGAAGTCCACTTCAGCAACCATTGGAGATTCTGATCTCAGGTATGATCAGAAGGAATTCTTTATTCTTATCCAGTTTAAAGAAGGACACATGGAGCATGTTCAAGAGATGAAGACATGTAGAGCGACACTTGTCTTGATTTAGTTTGTAGGTCGTTAGAGGCAGTTATTTTCAATTAGTATAAATAAGAGGTCTCTATGAGGAGATTATGTGTGTGTTCAATTGTGTATAAAATACTCAATTTACTCAAAGTATCAAGTGTAAAGAGAAACGAGTGTGTGAGAATGTATGTTGATATAACACCATTTTCATTTTAATACAATTCAATAAATTTTCTTCATCAAGCATTTATCTTTTACTTTCTTAATCTACTTCCTGCATTTTACCAGTATTTCGACTTAAGTCTTTTTGCACTTATCTTTCATTTACAATGTGAAAGAAAACCATTTTCATCATGAACTCAATCGAAGTGTTCATTGCTTTTCCAGACATTATATAAAAAAATCAATTAATGCGTGTCCTAGGATCAATCTGGTCAATCCTGTGAGTAACCAAAGTTTTAGATTTGGAAGATCAATGATTGTTTACCAATTTTTACTGTAAACAACTTGCAAGACACTTCGATGCTAAAGTGAGTTTCAGAGTGAAGAAAGGTAAGTACAAAAAGGTAAGAGTGAGTGATTCATAATATATGACCCTCTTATGAAATAGGGTATTCATGGTGTCTCCAAAGCTGGGCTAAGGTCTCCATTATGGGATAGATTCTCAGACCTACAATGGATGCTCCAACAGTTATAATGCATTGGACCATTTCTTTTGGGTCTTCCATAACGTAACACTAGATTGGGTTGTGCCCGACGGTGGACCAACTCCAAATCCAGTCCAGAACAATATATATATATATATATATATATATATATATATATATATATTATAACAATTCTTTCTAATATAATTTTTATTAAACTTATTTATTATTAATCATATAATAAAATAATATAATAAATATAAAAAAAATTAATTAAACAATATAACACAATAATATAACAAAAGTTTTGAAGAAAAACCATGCGGTCTGATCAATGATCCACTAATCTGACCATTAATCTAGTGATCCAATGACACGACCGGGTCGATAATCAACCTGAGTTTTAAGATATTATCAAAAATAGTAATATATAATAAAATTTAATTATATTTAAAACTTAATATTCAACCATATTCACAATATTTGTTAGACTATAACCCATATACTTAATATTTTGTAAAGTTGATTCAATCATTAAGACTAAAATATTTGTTATAAAACCATATTCACATTTTAGTTTGTTATAAAACTTCATTATTTTATAACAAATTAAAATGCACAATTTAATTGGTAAAATTATTATTATTATATTAAAGGGTTAAATATGTTTTTAGTCCCTATAAATATCTCAATTTTCATTTTTAGTAGTCCTTATTAAAAAATACGATATTTTAATTCTTACAAAATTATTATACATGTAGTTTTAGTCTCTCCCATTAAACCAATGTGTATTTTTAAATAATTATTTTGTAGACATCTTTATAATATTATAAAAAAAAATTCGAAAAAAAAAAAAAACTCAAAATTTATTTTCTAAATCGAGGTTTTCATTATTTTTATCATTATATTTTGAAATTTAAAAAATCCATATTTAATTCTTCTCATTTTAAAAAATTCTAAAATTTAGTAAAGAAATATTGTATAGTATTCCAAACATAGATGAAAAAAATTATTCAAAAGTTTAAAAATTTAAGGGTAATTAAATAGTTTTCAAATTTTTTTAAAAAAAAATTGGAACTAAAATTGTATGCATACAAAATATTTAGGGCCTAAAATTTATTATTTTTTTAATATGAACTAAAAATGAAAATTGAAATATTTATAAGTATCAAAAATATATTTAAACCTATATTAAATTTATCTTGATCAAAGTTATGTGATCTCTAAGTTTTTATTCAAATATGTTGAGAAAATATAGCATCTCTCTTATCTTAAATGTTAATTATTTAAAATATTTAAAATGTATTTGAACAAATACTTCTATATCATTTTGAGTCAACACCTTCATGAGTCATGACAGTCAAAATAGGAATCTTTGTATCACTCGGAGCAAGAACCTCTATCATCCTGAATTATCATTTTTGCCTCAACCTTAACATCATCGGTAAAATATCTGGCTCAACATCATGATCTCTGACCCAACCAACTATATCTCCTCTATAATGGAGAATACACGGTCTATGAGACTGCTCAATCCACATACGATAAGAACCAATGAAAACCATTATACCTGCTCTACTATCCAAATGTTTGTCTCCGTCATCTAAACTGCCTACAGTAGAGCTCTCTACAATTGCCTTTGCTTAATCTAGAAATAATCTTGCAGTTTATTCCTCTTCTCCTCACTAAACACAAAGAAAAAAAATCAATTTTTTTGTTAAAACATATGACCTACAAGATTTTTTAAATACCTGATCACACCTCTACTTATACCAGCATTTTTTTAAAATTATGTATCCATATATGTGCTTTCACCGACACCGACAATTTGTAAATTTCCAATATGACCATACACATTTTTATCAACTATTACAAAAATGATCGTAAAAACACATCATATCATACTGAAATTTTATTTCGTTAAAAATGCAAACAAAATATATTATTCACATATTTATAAATTGTCAGCACAAAAACATAAATTTGGTATCAGAATTTTAAAAAATGGTTAAAAAAATGTGTTTTCTTCTTCTTAAATATTGGGTATTCTATAAAAAAAAATGCAATATAAATGCATAAATTTAATGAAAAAAGACACTTGTAAATATCATGTATACACTACAAATCTTCAGTAAAAAAATTAAGTTTTTTTTTTTTAAATTTAAAAATATGAGATTGTAAATGCGGAAAATATACTTTTTAACTTTGAGGATATTATGATCAAATTAAAAATTATATAGGGGATTAGGGGTGCTAAATCCAAGTGGAGTGCCAAATAAATCTTTCCTATTTTAATATCTCTGTATTAATAGCATCCACGTCCATGTCACCTATAAATGGACCTCACATAATATAATATATTATTTTACATTTTTTAATTAATTAAACCACTCAACTATATTTTTCAAATATTCATACTATTCATCTAAAATTCTAAAATGGGTCCAACTAAATTTATATTATATTCCAAATTTATATTTTATATAAATATATAATTTAAACAAATTTATTCAATTATATCAAAATGTATTAAAAAGAAAACAACAATATATTTAAAGAAGATGATGGTGGATTGCATTAGTTGCTTGTTGGTGTTGAAGGGTTAGAAGATGACTAATATGCTCTAGAAGCCGAATTCTTTTTTTGTTTTGTAGAAGGTTCTGATGAACCTACAAACCATTTGGATTCATCTTTCAATAATCTCTATGCACTCTCAAATATAAAATTTTCACGCTCATCTTGGTAATAAATATCATATGCAGTTGTAAACACCTCAAATTTGCTCTCTCTTTTTATCACACCTTGGCTTGTGATCCTTCATGTTGCATTGCATAAGCATACCATCTCACACTGCATAGTTACTCACTGCATAAGTTAGGGTTTGTGGTCAGGAGAATCTTAGAGGTGGTTTGAGCTATCTCAGAAGCCATGAAGCATGCCAAGAGGGTCCATGAGTGTTCTATGATCATATTATATCTCCAAGGGTTCTTTAAAGTCACAAAATCTCAGAGGATTGCACAGCTACCCAGGCAGGCTCAGGGCTCCTGCACAGATGACCTAGAAATTAGGGTTTTGGGTTTGAGGCCCTTACACTCAAAATTTCTGGCCATTCTTGATTCTATTAGTCTATATATGGTATAAGGAGCATGTGTATCAAATTTGAAACAAAAACTCCTTGTGGAAGTCATATGATCAAATGGTAACTTGTTGTGCAAGAAAAGTCAGAATCAGAGCATCTGAGATCTCCATCAAGGGTACCAAAGGGTCATCTACATCATTTTGAGGTCCTATGATCTTTATTTGATCTTAGGAATTCTTGGAAGTTTACAAGATTGAAGAATTTTGAGCCATATGGAAACTTGCCATTTTTGGACATGACTTGTAATGAAAACTTTCCATTTTGGGAAAGATCTTCAACCTCCTCTTTATTGATCAAAAAGGTTTCAAATGAATTTTCTACAAACATGAAAGTTGTAGATTTGATCTTCCCATTTTCAAAAAGTACAAGAACTCCTCTTGATTCATCCTAGAACTCAAGATATGGCAAGTCAAAGTTGGGAAAAATCTTGTAATTTTCAAGTTCATGTCAAAGAGGGAAATGTGAAAAATGGTATTTCAGACCTTATGTGACCTCTAATCCACTCAAATACATCATGACATGATCAAACAACTTCTAAAGATCAGAATTGGGCCAAGAATCTAGGGCTTTCATGACTTGCTTCTCAAGAAATGTCAAAGTTGTGAAATTGCAAAAACCATACAAACTCTTGATCCAAGCCATACAGCTCACAACTTTCAATCCAAAGGCCCTCCTTGAAGCCAGCTGAGGCAGCCCAAGACCTCAAATCACTTCTGCCATGGCCCATGCTTCAAGTACACAAACTTTGACTTTTTTTTTGCCATTTGAGTCATACCAATCCCACGGTGCATATCCATTCCTCTGACTGGTCTCATTAGTTTATGCATTGCCTAAGAATCATAAAGCATAACACACAAGAGCTGAGAAGGGGCCAAGTATCAGATTGCACAAAATCCCTCAAAAACTTCGTCTCTTCGATTCTCTCAAACCAGCCATCAAACTTCCAAAATTCTTTCACCATTCAATCACACATGACCTAAGGAACATTTCCCACCCATCACCATGGCCTGAAACACCCTAAACAAGAAACACGATTTTTGTTGAACCAGAAGTGGACCTCTCAAAATAGCCATTATAAACTCCATTCAAGCACTCCATTAGCTTCAGAAGGACCAAAGGAGCTGATTTGCACAAGAGGGAGGCCATGAAAGCTCTAGTTTGAAGAACTTCAGTTCAAGTATCCATCAAGAACAATTTTTCCAGAACCTTTTTTTCTTGTTTTAAAATGAACCTATATGCTTTGCTGATCATTCTGATGTGCTTAGAATTGAAAATGGTGTAGAAATGAGCATGTATTGTTGTTCTGAAAATTTGCCCGTAAATTTTTTTTGCTTCGATTCTCTTGATTCAGGTGTTATAAATTGTTTTCTATTGTTGATTTATGTTCCATGATGTTTGGGGAGTGTTTCTGGGCAGATTTGATGGTGTTTAGTGGCATGTAGAAGAAGTTACGTTGAGGAGCTGGCCGGAGAAGATGACCGAAGCTTATCTTCGATCACCTGAGAGTGATTAAGGCTAATTAGGGTTTAAGTCTCCAGAATGCATGGGAGCCCTTGGATCATGTTTAGGTTAAGTAGCGAACGGTCCAGATAAAACACTTAATTCTAATTTTAATTAATTAAATTAATTGTAATTAATTAAGTCAGATCAAACCTGAGCCATTGGATCACGCGCGTAAGCCAAGTTTAAATCTGATCCCTTAGATCCTCATACTCCTTGTTTTTGTGACTTTCAATCCTAGCCCGTGATCCAGTTCCTGCGCAATCTGAGCCCTCCATTTAGCATACTTTGCATTTTTATTTTCTTTAATTTTATTTTATTTTCTTTCATTTATTAAAAATAGTAAAACATTTTCAAAAATTCTGATTTTTTACACTTTCACTCAAATTAATTTTCAGAAACCAAAAGCATTTTTATTTTTAATTTTTGCATTAAAAATCCATTTTTAAATCATTTAATTGTATTATTTAATTAATTCATTCATTTTAATTAATTAAAAATACTTTTAGGTATTTAAAAATCACAAAAAAAAATCATGAAGCATTCTTACATATTTAGAACAATTTACAAACTCATTTTACAAATTTCTTTTAGGGTTTGACCATGTTTTGACAATTAACCATGAATTAGGGTTTCCAAATTTCTTTTTTTTCTAACCCTAACTTCAAAAATTCATTTATGAACAACCAAGATGAGTTTGTGTATGGTTCTTTTTGCATTCTTTCATACTTTGCATATAGTATCTAGGGCATTTAACTCATATTTTTGCATTGCATTTTCTATTTTTTTTGGCATTTTTCATGAAGAAGTACCCAAAACCCTAACCTAACTTAGAAAAACCATAACTTGACTTTGGTATAGCTTCTGACTTCCATCTTTGGGGAGTGATCTTATGTGTGTTTAGGGTTCATTTGGTTGCAATTTAAATTTTTATCATGTGTTTTCTTCTGTTTTGATCATATGCATCTCATACTTTCTTAAAACCCTAATTTGCCATGTTCATTTGCATTCATCTTTACATACCTTTATCATATGAACTTGTCATGACATCTCATGCATTTGTATGTCATCTTAGACATCTTAGAACATATGTGAACATTGGTTGATCATTGTTGCATTCATTTGGTATGTTTTGCCTCCAATACTTCTTATGTGTATTCATGTGATTTCAAACTCCTAACATGCCTTCCTTTGCATCTCATATCTTGTATGATCATACATAAACATTGTACATGTCTTTGCATCATTTCATAACACATTTGCATTGTGTTTACACTCCTGGTCTTGATCATTGCATCTTCATTTTCCTTATTTCCTTTTTTTTCACATCTTATGCATTCATACTAACCATTTCAGGGGCTTCAGGTAAGTTGTTAAGGATGTGGATTTGCCTCCACGTCCAACCTCTTCTTATCTTTTCATTTGCGTCTTTATTTGTCTTTGAAGTGAGTTTGACTCACTTATGCTCTCTTTTTCTCCTTTTCTTTCTCTTAGGTTACTTAACTTCTCCAGGAAGTAAGTAACCTATTCTCCTTTCTCTTCTCTTTTCATCTGCTTCTTCTTCCTTGGTGGCCATCTGAAGATCTTTCTCTAAGCCTCACAAACCATAGGAATATCTAAGCATGATAACTTTAGGGTTGTACATAGTCTCCCCTAGTTTTTTACCTTTGAGTCTCCTTGAGTCTCTGCTTCTCATCTCATAATCAAGGCTAAATAATTAAAGTTTTGGGGCTCTGTATTAAGGTTATGCTTGTATCCTTATCTTAGGATGGAGTGTATAATTTTAATACTTAGTGTTAAACCTCTAAGTTGTTTACACTTCCTAATAAAAACACCTAATAGTCATTAAGACTTAAGCTTGTAACTTGGGCCTTATATTACGGTTACATTTCTGCCTGCTGGTTCAGAGGGACTAACCCTAGTGTTCAATGGACAAGTCCCCCTCAGGTTTAGTCTTACAAACATAAAATCCATTTCTTAATCCCATATTTAATTAAAATCCACTTTAATAAAGGCTTGTTATATAATGGTTTTAATCCCTAACCATGGATTAAGTTGAGGAGTCTTCCTCATCTTAAGTGTTCTCATTTATCATCCTTCTCTTAGGATGGTGTAATGAGTTCACTAATCCCTAATTAGAAATTAAACTCATTACTTAACACAAAACAAAAATCCAAAAACACTTAATAATCACAAGTAGGTTAATGATCTTAATCATGTATCATTAGGGTAATTAAGTTGGGATATTCATCTCACACTTAAGTAGACTAATTATCCCTAGTCAGGGGTGATATAATGCGTTTACGACCCTTGATTAAGGCTTAAGCTCATTATCTTATGCAAAACACCAAAAACAATAAAAAACTGAAAACACAAAAACAAACAATAAACATCTCCTCCGGGATTCTTTTCTCATCACATTCACTATGAAAATGAGAACTCACTTCTTTCTTCTAATGCAAGACAATTAGCACTTGAGCCAGACGAGTCATACACTTGAGGATAGACAAGTAAGCAGTTCACAACAAAATCATTCCAGTCTTTTTGAGTCGAACTACGGTGTTCTGACTTCCTCATTGCACGAGAGGATACATAGGCATAAATTAACAGTTATCGAACAAAAGTTTCTTTGTCTCCCCCCTCTCCTCTTCCCAGTTTCTCTTTCCTTAGCCTCAGTTTTGAGCACTCACCTTCTTCTTTGCACTGACACTTTGTACATCCTCTTCTCCCTAGCTTTTATGCACAGTTTAGCACACACACCATTCCCCTTTAAACACAATCAAGTAAGCGTGGATCCCGTCGAGTACGAAGGACGGTCTGGGTGCTAATACCTTCCCAGGTCGTAACCTACCCCCTTACCCAGTCTCTTTTGTTCGCAACCGTCTTATCCACTTCTTTCCAGGTTCATGTAGCATTACCTTTCCTTCGGGATAAAAATGTCTAGCTGGCGACTCTATTCAATCTCAACCTCCAACATCGCCGACGGTCCGCGTTTGCACCGGGATGGAAATCCGGGGAGCGACAACTTGGCGACTCTGTTGGGGACCTTTGCAACCAGGGCTTCTGGTTCTCTTATGGGTTTCTCCTAGCGATTGTTTGTTTGTGTTTATTGGGGGTGTTATGTGCTATTTGTGTTTATGTTTTTGCTTTATTTATTGCTTCTTGTACAACTTTATTTATTGCATTTTACTTTATCGCTTTCATTTACCGCTTTCTGCATTTCATTTATCATTATCATATCATTATGCTGGATTTTTGGTTTGCCTTGGTGGGTAGGGTATTCCAGTGAGAAAGGCTCAACGCAAAGGCCTGAGTGACACATAGGATTAGAGTGGTTTTGTATTATTTCCCATTCCATTTCGGTCTGGTGCGGGAATATGAAAACACGGTTCAGACATGGGTTTCCTTTTGAGAACTTTGTGCTACGGATTTCCTGTAGTGATAGGGCTATCTGGGAAGCCTGTTAAGTCTGGATGACCTTTTTTAGATGACCTTCAGCATCTGAGGTGAATTAGAGGAGTATCTTTTATGATTAGGGTAAACATTGTACCTCCGGGTTAGAAGTGTTTACACTTCTCATAATAGATTTGAATCTGAGGATCTTTGTTCTAGAACAATACCTGTGAATGGGTTGGGTTGTTTACAGGTTTGCAGGAACCCTTGACCTCAACATACCTTGCTACTAGAATTTGTTCTTAAGGTTGTACTATTTTGGACTAAGTTCTTTGAAACCCTGGATTATTGACTCTTTATTTGAGTCCCCACCCGGTTACTGGTACTCAGACTTCCATCCGAAACTCTGAACACTCATGGATCCTGTAAAAGGCAACTGATAATCTAGCACATGATCACAAACCCTTGAATATCATAAGCATACATCATATTGCATCATTTAACATTTGTCTATTTGTTTTACAGGGTATCCACATTACCTGGTTTGGTTTTGATTGTTCTTCTGCTCAGCTTATCTTCTTCAACACTTCTTCAGCTATCTTCTTTAGTTATCCTCTTCATTTATCTCCTTGAGCACACATCTTCAACATGGATTCAACCAGGAAAAGCAACATCACCTACCACTTCTTTGAGTATCCTCTAGCAGGCATCAGGCAGATACAGGCCCTTATCACCCCTGATCATGTTCCCTTATTCAGAGAGCATTATGGTGGAATCCTAGACATGATCATGGACTTGGACCTATTGCAGAGGAGCATGATTCACACCTGTCTTCAGTTTTATGACCCTCCTCTCCATTTTTTCACTTTCCCAGATTTTCAGATAGGTCCTTTGCTGGAAGAATAGTCTATGCTATTGGGTGTCCCTATTAGAAGAGGAATTCCTTTCAACCCTGAAATGACCCCTCCAAAGAATGAAGACATAGCTAAATCACTACATATGGAGGCAACTATCATTGATGAACACATGACTTCCAAAGCTAGAATCCCAGGCCTTCATTTGTATTTCTTGATTACTCAGGCTACAAAGCATGCTGCAGTAGGGAATTGGGAAACTGTTTGTGCTCTCCTAGCCCTCAGCATTTATGGTATCATCTTGTTTGCAGACGAGCCTAAGTTTGTAAGAAAGAATGCCATTCACATCTTCATGCTAAAGAACCCGGTTCCTACCTTATTGGGAGAATTTTATTACTCAGTTTATCAGAGGAATGAGAAACAGAGAGGAAGACTGGTAAGATGTTGTGCACCTCTTTTCTACAGTTGGTTGATGAAGCATATGCCGAAGACGGAAGCTTTCCTGAATCTACATCAGTCAAGGAATTGGTCTAAGAGGATGATTACCCTTACTTCAGAAGATATCAGGTGGTGTACTCAGAACACCAAGGGCCGAGACATAATAACAAGCTGTGGGCAATACCCAAATGTGCCACTTATTGGAGTAAAGGGTTGCATCAATTACAATCCTTTACTTTTCAAGAGACGGTTGGGATATGCTTTGATACATCCACCTAGGGAGAAGGATTTCGCAGAGTCCCTTTATTATGCTATTCTGAACAATCATGCCATTGTCCGACAAGTAGCCTGGGCTTGGGACCACATACAGACTAAAGCAACTGCTATTTTGGGGAAGTGCAACAACATAGCCTCTGCTCAGTACACTGAATGGTCACGCATCAGAGGAAAGATTACTCGTATGCCATTCACCCTAGAAGATGTACCAGGGCCATCAGTAGTTGAGCCCATAGCCACAGTCAGCCTGGAAGAACCCAGCTGGCTGAAGCTTTGAAGAAGACCCTTTGGGAAAGGAATGATGGTCGTCTAGACATTGAGAGGTTAGAGAAGCTATGCATCAAACATGTAACCAAAATTAAGAAGACTGAAGACTTCATCAGGAAAGCCCGAGCAGGAGAACTTATGTTGAAAAATGCATGTAAGGAAGCAAAGATTCAAAGGGCAAGAGCTGAACATTATTTGGAGGAGAGTCAGGATAGATGGGTCAGGATAACTGAGGCTCGTCTGAAAGAAGACCAAAAGATGCAAGCCAAGATAGAGCAGTTAGAATCCAATGAGAAAAGAAACCAAGAAGCAATGCTAGCAGCTCAGAAGGAGATCTCAGAGTTGAAACTCCGGGCGGGGTTAAAGAGATCCAAAGAACAAGACAAGTATCAGAAGATGACAAATGCCATTGCAACCAGAAACCTTCTCATCAGGACCATTACAGAGCACCCAGTTGGACCAGTAACTGATGCTCTCCTAAAGGAAGTCAGGGAGGATTCATATGGATTGGATGTTTGATTTTCTCTTTGTACTTGTTTTTGTACTTCATTTCACCATGGTGATTTTGTTTGTTGTATTCTTAAATATTTTGTATTTCAACTCACCATGGGATTGTTTGTTTTTATTGTATTCATGAACTATTTGTATTTTGGCATTGCCACTTGTATTTTTATGGTTATGTATTGGATTCTCTTATGGACTTCGTTTGCTTCAAACATCTTCATCTCCCAGAGGTCTGGAAGGTCAAAACCAAGAACCAAACCAGATACCCTCGAAAGACAAATAGGCATATTGCATTGCATGCTAATCTCATATCCTTTGTTTTTCACGTGATTTTGTTGTTGTCTTCTCACTTTGTTGATTGTTTCAGGAAATATTGCTCGTAGGAGGGTCTTTCCTATCAATCGCATCCACAGATATCCAACTCGACACAACCTTCCGAGTCTACAAATGGATCAGCTGCAGCAAGAACTGACAGATGTGAGGACTCAGATGACTGATGTGAGGACAGAAGTGAGGACCCAGATGAATTAATTCATGGCTATGATGACTGGACTGGCACAGACCCAGGAAAGATTGAGGGAGTTGGTCGAGCGGAAAACTCCAGAAGATAACCACACTGGTATTGGGGGTACGAGTAACAATGAGCGCGAGTAGCCGCGAACGACTCCAGTAGTGTTTGGACCTCACAACAATCCTGAAGTTAATATCCTTGGACATGGCCAAAGGAACACTAGAGATTATATTCTGCAGGAAGATCCTCAAGATGAACAGTTTACAGTGCTGGGTGATGGGGAAGATGAAGCTTATGATCGTCGTCTGGACGAGATATCTGAGAATCTGAGATCCTTGGAATCCCAGAACTCCTTGGGATTTGATGTGATGGATATGGGCCTAGTCGAGGGAGTAAGGATTCCCCATAAGTTCAAACCTCCATGCTTTGAAAAGTATAATGGTACCTCCTGTCCTCGTACCCATTTGCAATATTTTCTAGGAAGATTGAAAGCATATACCATGGATGAGAAACTGTGAATGTTTTACTTTGAAGACAGTTTAACTGGGGCATCCAGGGAATGGTACTCACACTTGTCAAGGGCCAATGTCAGGAACTGGAAAGACTTAGCTGAGGCCTTTATACGCCAATATCAGTAAAACCTGGATATGTCACCTAATATGACCCTCTTGATGGGTATGTCTCAGTCCTCGAGAGAAAGTTTCCGCGAGTACGCTCAAAGGTGGAGACAACTCGCTGATGTTGTCCAGCCACCTATGTCTGAAAGGGAGATGGCTGATATGTTCATGAATACCTTGCAAGGGACCTACATTGATAGATTTGTTGCTTTCTCTTCCACTAGCTTTGCTAACGTGGTCATAGCGGGAGAGAGAATTGAAAGTTTGCTGAAGATGGGCAAGATTTCTGATAATGGTGCTAGCTCCAGCAATGCAAAGAAACCCTTCTCAGGACCTCGAAGGACAAGGGACACCAATGCAGTACATGTTAATAGAGGTAGACCCCAGTACTTGCAAAGATCAATAGCTGCAGTCACCATCCCTACTTCAGCACCTCAGCAACAACATTATCCTCCACAGCAGCAAAGACCTTACAACAACAACAACCAACAAGAACATCCTTTCCAACAAAGGCCTTCTCAGATTAATAGGGTGATCGATCCCATCCCGATGCCCTATGCAGTCTTACTCCCGCAGCTATTGAAGCTTAACCTGACTAAACTAAGAACTTTGGCTCCACCAGATCCTCTGAATCTTCCAAGGAATTATGATGTCAATGCCAGATGTGCTTTTCACTCCAATGCACCTGGTCATTCAACAGAGAAATGTAGGGCCCTGCACATGAAAGTCCAAGATTTGATAGACTCCAAGGCTTTGAATTTTGCACCTCCACCAAATGTCACAAGGAATCCAATTCCAAATCATGGTGAGCCAAAGATCAATGCCATTGAGGAGGACCAACCAGCAATTTTGATTGACGATGTTGCAAGTATTCAAACACCACTGGCCGAAGTAAGAGCTCAGCTATTGAAGTGCTAAGTGTTTCTGGGTTGTGAGGCCCGTTGTGAAGCTTGCAAAGTTTCTACCAATGGTTGTGCAAATCTGAAGAGCGGTATCAGTCGTCTTATCAAAGAAGGCATTCTACAGATAACATCAACAGTTCCATCTTCTACAAAGACAACAAAAATCTCTCCTATAACACCAGCAAAAGTCATTCCAACAAAAATCTCTCCTACAACACCAACAAAAGTCATTCCAACAGAATCTCCTACAACACTAGCAAAAGTCATTCCAACAAAATCTCCTACAACGCCAGCAAAAGTCATTTCAACATAATCGACTACAACAACAGCAAACACCAGTGACGACATCTCAACGGTTACCATCTATTATGATCCAGCAACCATCCATGTTCCAGATTCTCTCAACAACAACTTTCAGCAACACCCTCCTCAACATCAACAACTTCCTACACCTGCACCATCTTCGATCAGACCTCCTGTCACCATCTATTATGATCCACAGACTATCACTACTTCTTCCTCTGCTGCAATTAGACAGGTGACCATCACAGTGCCTGGACCAATTCCTTATGATAACAACAATGTCGTGCCTTGGCATTATGGTTCGGATCTTTACTGCCACAGAAGGAAGACCACTCTTGACTCCTCAACATCTGCACCACAAATTGACAATGTCGGGGGAGGCGGAGGCTTCACTCGGAGCGGACATCTCTTCGCTTCACAGTTTCCCAGAGTTAATGCTGAAGCAGAAACTGATGCTAAAGCAAAAGGCAAAAGTGTGGTACCAGAAGAACCAGCTGCAAAAGAAACTCAGAAGACACCCTTTGATCAGGATGTAGACGAGTTTATGAGGATTATCAAAAGAAGTGACTACAAAATATTGGATCAGCTCCATCAAACACCCTCCAAGATCTCCATAATATCTCTGCTCATGTGTTCTGAGGCTCACCGGAATGCGCTACTCAAAGTCTTGCACGCAGCTTATGTTCCTGAAGAGGTCACGGTCAACCAGTTAGAAACGGTGGTCGCAAATGTCAATACTAGTCATGGACTAGGTCTCACCAATGCTGACTTAACTACGGAGGGGCGTAACCACAACAAGGCTTTACGTATCACTTTGGAATGCAAAGGTGTTGTACTGTCTCATGTCCTTGTGGATACCGGATCATCACTCAATGTGTTTCCAAAGAAAGCTTTAGTCAAGCTGGAGTATGATGGTCTTACACTCCGTCCGAGCAACCTAGTTGTCAGAGCTTTTGATGGTTCTAAGAGATCGGTTCTCGGGGAGATTGAGCTTCCTGTGGTAATTGGCCCACAAGTTTTCAAAACTATCTTCTATGTGATGGATATACAGCATGCCTACAGCTGTTTGTTGGGTCGACCCTGGATCCATGTCGCTGGCGCGGTAACATCGACCTTTCACCAGAAGTTAAAATACGAGTGGGAGGGGAAAATTATCATCATCTGTGGAGAAGAAGACATCTTCGTCAGTCACCTGGCTATGTACAAGTACATGGAGATGGATGGGGAGATCCATAAAACCATGAGTCAGGGTTTCGAAGCTTTGAACATCAACGAAGCTGCAACTGAGGTGTTTGCTGCATCCCAAGAGGAAAGGATGGGCACCTCAATTGCTTCCTACAAACAGGCTCGGAAGGTTGTGGAAGAAGGGAATGCCCAAGGTTGGGGCAAGCTGCTGAAGGTTCAGATGAAAGAAGACAAATTCGGTTTGGGTTATAGACCATCCCGACAAGTTCCAGAGGAGGCTGTTGAAGCTCCCATGTTCATAAGTGGGGGAATGCTGACCCCGGATGTTGTCAACACTTTGGAAGACGAGGCTGAGAGCGACTACAACCTGGAAAGTTGGATCCGTCCAAGAGTCCCAGGCCAACAAGTCCTCAACTGGTCTTCCCATGAAATTATAAGGGTTACTGCTGTAGAGTAATTATTATTTCCTATTTTAAGCATGCATCAAAGTCCTGCATCTTGCCCAAGATGTTTGGACTCATTTTGTAATAGGGCCATATGTATTTTGTGCAAATTGAATATTAATGAATAATGGACATCTTTTTGCAAACAATCCTTTTTTCGCTCACTGTCTTTTCATTTTTGTTTTTTCGCACAAAACAATAAATGGCAATGTTTTTCTCAATAATAACTGTATTCACTTTTTCTAAATAAGATAAAATCAATCACTAAAATGAACCAAATATCAACCCTTGCAGAGATAGCCCTCCAGATTGCACCGACAATGACACTGCTATGACCTCGTATGACTTTGACAATCCGATTAATCAAGAAGATGAAGGGGTTGAAGAAGACTACGATTTACCTGAAGAGTTATCCAGGTTATTGAGAAAAGAGGAAAAGGTGATTGCTCCTCACCAGGAGGAGGTTGAGACAATTAATCTGGGTACCGAGGAAGATGTGAAAGAGGTGAAGATTGGGGCCAGTCTGCAAACTTCAGTAAAAGAATAACTTATCAGTATGCTGCGAGAATATGTCGATGTGTTTGCTTGGTCCTATCAAGATATGTCGGGTTTGGATACAGATATTGTCATGCACAAACTGCCATTGAAAGAGGATTGTTCTCCAATTAAACAAAAGTTGTGTCGTACTCTCCCTAACATGGACATGAAAATCAAAGAGGAAGTACAAAAGCAGTGGGACGCCGGTTTTCTTGTTGTAACTAGTTACCCGCCTTGGGTTGCTAACATTGTACCCGTACCTAATGTCGCTCTCACTAAATGACACCGGGTCAGACGGGGTACAGACGCGAACGGTCGGCGAAATGGAACATGAAGATGAACTGAAAAGAGTCGCCAGCTAGGCATTTTTATCCCGAAGGAAATGTAATGCTGCATAAACCTAGAAAGATATGGATAAGACGGTCGCGAACCAGAGAAGCTGAGAAAGGGGGTTGGTTACAACCTTGGAAGGTATTAGCACCCAGATTGTCCGTCGTACTCGACGGGATCCACGCTTGAAAGTTTGTGCTTAAAGGGGTAAGTGTCAGTGCTATCTGTGTACAAAAGTTGGAAAAGAATGTACAGGTGTCAGTGCTAGAAAGTGAAGTGAAGTGCTCAGGAATGAGGCTTAAAAGAATAATGTTGGAAGAGGGGGGAAGAAATAGAGACTTTTGTTCGATAACAATTAAGTTATGCGTATGTATCCTCTCGTGCAATGAGGAAGTCAGAACACCCTAGTTCGACTCAAAGAGACTGAAAGATAAATTGACTGATGAACTGCTTGCTTGCCTATGCTCAAGTGTATGACCTGTCTGACTCAGGTGCTAACTGTCTTGCATTAGACGGAAGAAGTGAGTTCTCGTTTGTGAGTGAATGAGGTGAGAAAAGAATCCCGAAGGAGATGATTATTGTTTGTTTTTGTTGTTTTCAATCTTTTATTGCTTTTTGTGTTTGTCATAAGATAATGAACTTAAGCCTAAACCAAGGGTTAGTAAACTCATCACATCCTCCCTCTGATTGGGTGTAATGACAATACCTTTAAGTATGAAGTAGGATTAAGATCATTAACCTACTTGTGATTATTTAGATGTTTTTGGAATTTTTGTTTGGTGTTAGGTAATGCGTTTAAGCCATAATCAAGGATTTAATGGACCCATTACACCATCCTAATAGAAGGATAATAGATGAGAGCATTTAAGCTGAGGAAGATACCTCAACTTAATCCATGATTAGGGATTAACCTCATGACAAAACAAGCCTTTATTAAAGTGGATTTTAGTTAATAATAAGATTAAGAAGTGAATTTTATGGTTTGTAAGACAACTTGAGGGGGACTTGTCCATTAACACTAGGGTTAGTCCTTCTTAACCAATTAAGGAAGAATTAGAACCCTAATGCAAGGCCCAAGTTACAAGCTTATTGTCTTAGTGATTATTAGATGGATTGATTAAGAGATTTAAACACATTAAGGGCTTAACACTTAGGATTAAAATTATGCACTCCATCCTAAGAGAAGGATGCAGGCATAAGCTTAATCACAAAGCCTTAAAACCTTAAAGGTTTAGTCTCTGGTTGTGAGATGAGAAGAGAGACACAAAAGAATACAAAAAGGTAAAACTAATGGGGGACTAATCAAAACCCTAATTGTTATCATGCTTGGGTGTTCCTATGGTTTATGAGGCTTGCAAGAGGTCTTCAAGAATAGCCACCAAGGAGAAGCAAGATGAAAGGAGGAGAAGCAGAAGAAACAAGCTAACTTACTTCACTTAAGAAGATAAGTTACTTAAAGAAAGAAAGTGAATGAACATGAATGAGCTAACTTACTCTAAGACAAAGACAAAATGAAGCAAGGATGCATAAAAGAAGAGATGAGAAGAGAAGTGAGAAGTGAAGGCAAATTCACTTCTCAAGGTACTTACCACCTGAAAAGTTAGCATAAAGAAATGAAATGAAATGAAAATGAAATGTATGCAAGGATGCAAACCAAAACCGGAAGCATGATCATGATGAAAATGAAGCTATGATATGATGCAAAGGCATGTCAAGTTCAATGGATGATCATACAAGTGATGAGAATGCAAATGAAGCATGAAAGAAGCATGAATGTTCATGAATGTTAATGGAATGTAATGAATGCATCACATGTAAAATGGATGAAGAAATGATCAAGCATGGCTCTAATGTGTCCTATGATGTCTTAGAAGTCATATGAATGCATGCGATGTCATGGAAAGTTCTTGTATGGAAGCAAATGCAAGATGAATGCAAGTAAACATGAGAAATTAGGGTTTTAATGCAACATGAGATGCAAAAGCCAAAAAAAGAAGCAAACCATAAGATAAAAAATTGAAAATGCAATCAAAGGAACCCTAACCCCATATGATATCACACCCCAAAGGAGAAGACCTAACTCCTAACCTAATGAAAGTTATGATTTTTCTAAGTTATCTAGGGTTTTAAGGCACCTAAAGGGAAAAAATGCAAATCAAATCAAAATTGCAGAAGAAATTTATGACAAAATTATGCTAGATACTACATGTCAAATGAAGATCAATGCAAAAAGAATCATTGTCATACCATTCATGGTTAGGCAGAAAAGAATTCTTGAAGTTAGGGTTCAAAAATAGGAATTTTATGAACCCTAAATTCAAGAAAATTATCAAAGATTGTTCAAAACCAAAAATAAATTTGTGTGAATGGTATGATAATGTTTCTAAATGTTCTAAGATGCAATGTGAATATTTTTGGGATTTTTAGAAACCTAAATAATATTTTAATTAATTAATTTCCATTAATTAATTAAAATAAACATTTAAATGTTTTAAAAATGATTTTTTAATGCAAAAAATAATAAAAATATTTTTGGGTTAAGAAAATTATTTGGAGTGAAAATGCAGAATAAAATATTTTTTGGAATTTTTTAGCTATTTTAAATAAATGCTGCAAAATAAATGAGAAAAATTGAAATAAAAATTAAATAAAGGGGAAGTAATTTGATCCAATGGCTTAGATTGAAACTGGGAAAAATTTGGTTGACTGCGCGCCACATCCTAGGGTTGAAATTCAAATTCATTTAATCCTAATTAATTAAATAACTAATCCTGATTAAACTTAAATGAACTAATCTCCACCCTCCATCTCACGCGGGAAGCTAAAATCCAAGGGCCCTCATTCAAACACTGCCCTAACCCTAATTAGACACGTAATGACTTTCAGGTGGCCAGAGAAGACCTCCGGTCATCTTCTCCGGCCACACCCTCCCTGAGCAAACTCAAATCTTCATCCCTAGGTTATTTCTGGAGCTCTAAAGCTCCAGATCAACTCACCTCACTCTCCTAAACTCGAATCCACTCTCAAAACAAATTTCTAATTGCTCAAACACAAGATTCGAAGACAAAATCAAAAATGGCAAAAGTTTCAGACAATCAGTACATGTTCATTTCTTCACCATTTTCAAAAATACAAAGCACAGAATGATCAGTGAAGCATGCTCTTTCACATTATAACATAAAAATAGAGTTCTGGAAAAATGATTTGAGATGACTACCTGAGATGAAGCTTTCCAAACTTGAGCTTTATGACCTCTTCCTTTGTGCAAATCACCTCCAATGATCACCTTGATGCTATTGAGAAGCTTGAATGGAGTTTAGATTGGCTAATTTGTGAGATTGCACTTCAGCTGGCCAAGAATCGTGTTTTGTGTATGGGGTATTTTTGGCTGTTTTAATGGTTGCTTTGTGGTCAGTGGAGGATTTTGAGATGCATGGTGAAATTGGTTTTGAGTTTGAGTGAGTGAGCTGAGAGATTCGAAAGCTTTTGCAAGTTGGAGTGATTTTGGCAATGCTGAGTTCTTGGAGCTTTCAGCTTGTGTGTCTTATGAAAAATGATCCTTGAAGCATGCTTGGAAAGTCTGGATTGGGCAGAGAGTGGGTGGTGGACTGTGGTGATTGGTATGGGCTTCTTGCCAAAAAGTAAAAAGTTTTGTACTTGAGGTATGGGCAATGGTGTAGCTGGCTCATTGGCTTGTCCATGCGCAGCTGAGATCAAGGATGTCCATAGACTTGGATTTGAGGCAATTCAGCAAGTGGATGGAAGTTTATGTGTCATTTTGAAAATTCCATGAAGTTTGGCCCTTTTGTAATTTCTTGATGTTCAAGGCATGGAATGATACAATTCTTTGGGAAATTCTGATTTTTATGCAATGTGTTATGTTTGTATGATGATTGGAAGTGTGTTTGAAGTCACAAAATGAATTGGCAAGTGGTTTTGCAAAGAATCCTCTTTGGTGCATTCTTGAAAATTATGTGATTTTTGCCAACTTTGACAAGCCATAACTTGAGTTCCATAATGAATTAGGACTTGTTCTTGTACATTTTGAAAAGGGAATGATTCAATCTACAACTTTCATGACCAACAATTTTTCATTTGAAGCATTTTTGTTTGAGAAAGAGGAGGTTGAAAAAGTTTCCCAAAATGGAAAGTTTACATTACAAGTCATTTCCATTTTTGGCAACTTTTGGTTTAGCTCACTTTTCTTCAATTTTATGAACTTCTAAACACTTCAATGATCAAATAAAGATCATATAACTTCAATTTGATGAAAAATCCACTTTGGTTCCATGGACGAGGTCCTCAGATGCCCTGATTTTGCTCTGACTTGCTTAAGAAGTTACCCAGTGAACAAATGACTTCCACAATGAATTTCTTCATCAAACTTGGTGCATATGATCCTTATAACATATTGAGACCCTTAGAAACAAGAATGACCAAAACATTTGGAGTTATGGCCTCTGAAACCAAAACCCTAATTTCAGGTCATCTGTGTAGTGAAACCCTGGTTCTGCTTCCATGCTTTGCAAGTTCTTGTGATTTCTTGACTTACTTGATCTTTGAGGGATATAATATGATGATAGAACACACATAGACCCTCTTGGAATTATTGGAGACCCTTGGAGTGGCTCAGATGGATCCTTGGATTACTCAGATCACAAACCCTAGATGCAGATGAATTTGAACTAATGTAGTGAAAAAAATGAAATATGAGATGATATGCTTAAACTAATGCAAATATGAAAGATCACAAGCCATGGTATGAATTTATTGAGGGAAAATTTGGGGTGTTTACAGCTTCCCCTATTCAAGCATGAGTTAGTTGTGTAGGATGTAAGCGCCTGGCTTAACAGACAAACAGGATAACTTGTGGTTGAATACCAAAGACAGTCCAAAATTTGCACTCACTAGGGAGAAGAAGAAAAAGGATATAAATTGTAAAAGGAAGTATGGTATGATTATCAAAGTGCGGGCGATGGAGGACGACCTTCGAGCAGAGGACGACTGTTGTGGATAAAGCAATGACGGGGATGGTCGGTATGCTGGGGAAAATAAAGGGATCATGATAGGGACGACCATCAAGCAAAGTAACAAGGTTCTCTGGGGATTAAAGTAAGGGTAGTGATGGGGACGGCCATCAGGTTTACAAAGTAAGGTAAACAACGATGGGGACGACCATCGGTTGAAAGAATGAATGAAATAACTGATGAGGGACGGTCATCAAAGGTGAAGGACGGTCACCTAGTAGGGGACGGTTGCTCTTTATTGCGACATAGGACGAATGTCGGATAGAAAAGGTCGACGATGGGGACGTCCATCGGATAAGCATGATGAAGGACGGTCATCAAGAGGTGAAAGACGATCACCTAGCAGGGGACGACTGCTCTGGGGTTTATCATGACATAGGACGAATGTCAGGTAACAAGATCAGCAATGGGGACGGCCATCAGTTACAATGATGAAGGACGATCATCAAAAAGTGAAGGACGATCACCTAGCAGGGGACGGCTGCTCTGTTGGGGATAAGGATGAGGGACGATCATCCATGGTGAAGGACGATCACCTGGCAGGGTACGGCTGCCGAAAGTATCACGACATAGGACGAATGCCGGATAGAAAAAGGGTCCAATAACGGAGACTCCGCTGGGGAAAGGATGAGGGACGGTCATCCGAAGGTGAAGGACGATCACCTGGCAGGGTACGGCTGCCAAATGTATCATGACGTAGGACGAATGTCAGAAAGAAAAAGTTGTATTGCTGGAGATTTTCTGGGGGATGGTAAACACGGACGAGTGCTTACACTTTCCGAAATAAAATGTATAAGTGTTTTGGCACTGTGGGGATAGGATGACACGGACGAGTGTCGAAAGAAGTAATATAAACAAGTATTTGTGCAACTGTGTTGGGGATAGGTGACACGGACGGGTGTCAAGAGAGTGTATAAGCATGGGTTTAGTTTATATCTGCGGGGGATGATATGACACGGACGAGT
Organism: Lathyrus aphaca; assembly: GCA_963966055.1. Classification (NCBI taxonomy): domain Eukaryota; kingdom Viridiplantae; phylum Streptophyta; class Magnoliopsida; order Fabales; family Fabaceae; genus Lathyrus; species Lathyrus aphaca. Next base: position 354,827,191 of record OZ014519.1, on the reverse strand, counting down.
GTCGAAAGTATATATGAACATGTGTTTGTGTTTGAGAGTGCAAAGGGAACGCCTTGGATTTCTATTGGGGAAATTGAGATGACATGGACGAGTGTCGAGAAGGACCAGTATCTTTTGGTAGAAAGTGTTCTGGCTACTTTACTGGGGAATGATGGCACATACGCATGTAAAAAAGGAGCATGGTATCTGTATTTTGAGAGTGCAAAGGGGACGCTTTGGCTTTCATGTGCAAGGGATGTATTTTGTATATTGTTGATGAGGTACTATTGGTATTTACAGGTAACTGGTTCGAACCTGACTTATGATCATGAAATATGTTTGATTTTTGCCATAATGCTCCGTATTAGACGGAATGCTACGCTCTGGGGGAAAAATGATGCGAATGCTATGATTATGCAAAAATAAAACAGCTCGGGATTCGGATCCCACTGCAGTGAAGATCTCTGGCTGATCTGCTTGAAGTGATATCCCAGCTGGGGATGAGACCATTGGTAGATCTGATAAGATGTATGGTTCTACTTGGGAACTAGATCACTGATAGACCTATCCAGTGAGGAGATAACCCAGCTAGGGAAATGAAAGCTTTCGTCACTTTGTTGTGTAAGAACTTCAGACATTGCTCTTCTGGGGAGAGGCTGGAGCTCTGCGGGGAGATGGTTCCCTGACTTTGCTGAAGATGAGAGACCTGGCACTCTGTTGGGGAGAGAAAAGATCACTGGATGACCTTCCTAGAGCTTTTCTGTGAGGATCCTTCTGAGGATGAGGAGTCTTGACAACTCAGCTGGGGAAATGGGCATTTTCTGATGCTGCTTGAGAAGATGTGCTGGGGAAGTGATGCCTTGGAAAATTTGCTGGGGAAAAGATTCCAGATACTGTTAGGGGAGGAAGTATGTTTGGCATGCCCCGTGTCGCGTGTTGAATACCTGCAATCCTGTTAAGACAAAGAAACGCACAAGTATCCCGAGGTATCCCTTACTGGATTCCGTCATAGGAGTTAGATATTACTGAGAGTAAATACATTTCCTGTAAGTATGTAATTTAAAAGGCACATCTGTTTTATGCAAACATTATGGATATTGGAAATTTTTTGCAATCGAAACAAAAATGTACAAGACGAAATGTGACTGAAAACTCTGATTTTATTAATCTGGGTGCCCTGAATTGGCAAATACAGTCAAAGAAACAGATCCCCTGAAATGAAGAGATTGTTACAAATTGAGAAAAATAAAAGGTGCTGGCAATGTTGACGACGCTCCGGTGAGCTTTCCTTTGATATAACCCGTATGACCTTGACGTTCTTCTCATCTTGATTTTTGAAGAAGGTTGATTCTGACCGATGCTTTGACCTTTCGAAGCTTGCGTGGATCGTCCTTTCGGGTTTTCAATCCACCGAAATACCCATTTTTATCTGAGCTGTCCAATGCGGCTTTTCAGCTCAGCGGGTGTACACTTTTTTTCCCCTTATTTTTGCCCGAGTCTTTTATTCTGTTTTTGACTCGCCGGGATGCCCTATTTTTGCTTGGACTTACATTCTGTTTTTATGTCCAGCGGGTCATTTTATGCAAAGTATTTTCTAACTGCATCTGAATTCACAGGGGATAAGAAATCTGCACCATCCATAGTAGTGAGCATCAGTGCTCCACCAGAGAAAACCTTCTTTACTATGAATGGACCGTCGTAGTTTGGAGTCCATTTGCCCCTGTGGTCTGTATGAGGAGGAAGGAGTCTTTTCAGCACAAGATCTCCTACTTGGTATTCCCGAAGCCTGACTTTCTGATCGAAGGCTTTCTTCATTCTTTTCTGATATAGCTGCCCATGACAGATTGCAGCTAATCTCTTTTCTTCGATCAGATTCAGTTGATTGTACCGAGATCGGACCCATTCTGCTTCATTCAGCTTGACATCCATCAATACCCGTAAGGAGGGTAATTCAACTTCAACAGGTAGGACTACCTCCATACCATACACAAGCTGATACGGTGTTGCCCCGGTGGATGTTCTGATCGAGGTACGGTACCCATGCAAGGCAAATAGTAGCATTTCATGCCAGTCTTTATAAGTAACCACCATCTTCTGCATAATCTTCTTGATATTCTTATTAGCTGCCTCAACAGCGCCATTCATCTTTGGCCTGTAAGGAGAAGAGTTGTGGTGTTGAATTTTAAAGTCCCGGCACAGTTCTTCCATCATTTTGTTGTTCAAATTGGAACCATTGTCAGTAATGATTCGCTCGGGTACTCCATATCGACAAATGATGTCCCTCTTCAGAAATCTGGCTACCACTTGTCTGGTGACGTTTGCATATGAAGCTGCTTCGACCCACTTGGTGAAGTAGTCAATGGATACCAGGATGAATCTGTGGCCATTTGAAGCAGTCGGTTCGATCTTTCCAATCATGTCAATGCCCCACATGGCAAAGGGCCAAGGTGAAGACATCACGTTCAAAGGATTCGGAGGCACATGCACTTTGTCTGCATAAATCTGACATTTGTGACACTTCCTGGCATAAGCACAACAGTGTGCATCCATTTTGATCCAGTAGTAACCCGATCTTAACAACCTTTTAGCCATTGCATGTCCCCCGACATGGGTACCGAAATATCCTTCATGCACCTCGTGCATTAGCAAGTCTGCTTCTTTCTTATCCACACATCTGAGCAGAACCATGTCAAAATTTCTCTTGTATAACGAACCATCAGCATTCAGGAAGAAACTACCAGCCAGCCTTCTCAATGTCTTCTTATCATTGGATGATGCCTCAGGTGGGTATGTTTGATCCTCTAAGAAGCTTTTAATGTCATGGAACTAAGGCTTGTCATCTTTAGCAATGTCCACGGAGGAAACATATGCTAGTTGGTCAAGTCTGGATACTGAAGGATACTGAAATACGAGGCACAAAGTTGGCAGTCTGAACCTTGATCATAGAGGAAATGGTAGCCAAAGCATCTGCGAACTGATTTTCATCTCGAGGGATGTACTTAAGTTTGACTGTTGTGAAGAAAGTCAATAATCTCCTCGTATAATCACGGTATGGAATCAGATGTTCTTGGTGAGTGTACCATTTGTCGTTGGTTTAATTGATTACCAGAGCTGAATCTCCGAATACAGTTAAAGTCTTGATCCTGAGGTCAATGGCTTCCTCAAGACCCATGATACAGGCTTCGTATTCAGCTTCGTTGTTAGTGCATGCGAAGGTGAGTTTTACCGAGAAAGGCATATGAACTTGTAAAACCCCAAATTTTCCCTCTTCATTTTAAGCATCATATCACATCATATTCATCATGAACATATCATTTTCTTAGCATCCTAGCATGGAAAGATGAGGCATAACATTCTTCATGACCTAGCATTAGGCATAGGATCATCTGTGCAGGTTCTTGAAACATCACAAGCCATGACAAGGGTGTAAACACCCCAAATTTTCCCTCACCCATTCACACCATGGCTTGTGATCTTCTCATATGCATAAACTCAATCATACCATTTCATATCACATTTTTGATTCACTGCATAGATTCAAAGTCATCTGCATCTAGGGTTTGTGATCTGAGCAATCCAAGAGCTTCTTGAGCCACTCCAAAGGTCATCAATCACTTCAAAGGGGTCCATGTATGTTCAAACATCATATTATATCCTCTCAAAGTCAAGAATGTCAAAGAATCACAAGAACTGAGAATGACATGGAAGCAGAGCCAGGTTTGACTGCACAGATGACCTAGAATTAGGGTTTTGGTTTCAAAGGCCATAAATCCAAATTTTTTGGTCATTCTTGTTTCTATTGGTCTATATATGGTATAGAGAGTATGCATATCAATTTTCATGAAGAAATTCCATGGGGAAGTCATCTGATCAAGAGTTGACTTTCTGGGCAAGTCAGTGTAAAATCAGGGCATCTGAGGCCCCCAATGACCCAACCAAAGGGTGTTCTTCATCATTTTGATTGTATATGATCTTTATTTGATCATAGAAGATGTTGGAAGTTCACAAAATTGAAGAATTTCAAGTCTTTTGCAAAGTTGACTTTTTGGGAAAGTTGACTTTTTAATGAAATTGCCATTTTAGGAAACTTTTTCAACCTTTACTTTTTGATTCAAAAATGCTTCAAATGGAAAAACTTTGGTCATGAAAGTTGTATAATGGATCATTCCCTTTTCAAAAAGTACAAGAACATGACCTAATTCATTTTGGATCAAAAGTTATGGCTTGTCAAAGTTGGCTAAAATCACAAAATTTGAAGTTTTCTACCAAAGAGACATTTTGCAAAATGGTTTGTTCAAGTGTTCTAAAGGCCTCAAATGTGTATCATTTCTTCACAACATGATCTTGTGACATCTAAAATTCAGAATGGGCCAAGGAATCACTCATCTTCATGACTTATGGAGCAAGAATTCTCATAAGAAGCAAAAGGGAGGCAAGTTGCAAAAACTCACTCAAGTGTGAATCCACTTGCTGGCTGACTTCACAAACAATCCAAGGGCTCTCCACACATCTTGCTGCGCAGGACACCCCATCTGTCCTTGGCTAGCAAGTAGCCCATGCCTTTCTTACACAACTTTGACATTTTGGCAACTTGAGCCAAACCAATCACAAAAGCACACATCAACTCATCTGACCAATCCCATTAGTTTATACAAGCAAAAAGCAAGCAAAAGCATAGACAACACAAGCCTGAAAGTATCCAGAACTCAGCATTCTCATTTTCCACCCCATTTGCAAAACTCTTCGAAACACTCAGCACAAGCCTCAAACATACAAACCAACTTCACAAATCAACTCAGCACACTTCCCTGGTCACAAACCACCCATCACCATAGCCTAAAACTCCCTGAATCAGAAATACGATTTCCATCCCACCTTGAACAGAACTTCTGCCATCTCTCAAACCATCCATTATAAACTTCAAACAAGCATTGAAAGCTTCTCAGGGGGTCCAGTGGAGTTGATTGAAAGCAAGAAACCAGCCAGAAAGTACCAGAAACCAAAGCTTCAGTTCAGGTAGCCATCTCAAACCTTTTTCCAGAAACTCCATTTTAAGTTCTTAAATGCTTCTATGCACTCCCCTGATCATGGGGATATGATTATTTTTGAAAATGGTTGAGAAACCAGGATGTATGAATGCTCTGAAACTTTTTTGCCCTAGAAATGTTTTGCTTCGATTTGGCTGATTGATGAACGAAAAATGGTTTTTGTTTGGGGGTTTTGGTTTAGTTTCGAATGGGGATGATTTCTGGGTGATTAGTTTTCATTTTCATGAGGTTTTGAGGATTTTAGCAACTTTCAGGTGAGGGTCTTGCCGGAGAAGACGACCGGAAGTCTTCTCCGGCCACCTGAAAGTAATTAGGGCTAATCCATGTAATTAAATGCAGTTTGAATTTGGTGTGTAGGATAGGTTGACTTGGTCAATTCCCGCGCGTGTTCAATGGCCCAGATCTTCCACTTAAACCTAATCTCAATTAATTAAATTAATTAATTCATTTTAGTCAGTTTGAATGACAACCCTTGGATCTGGCGCGCAGTCTTTCCCTCCTTCCTGAGTTTGAACCCTGGCCATTGGATGCGCTGACTTTCATTTAAATCCAATTTTATTTGCATTTTAATTCATTTAATTTGTGCATTCTATTAAAAATAGTAAAACATTTTCAAAAATTCTGAAAATTTTTATACAACCTTTTATTAATTTTCAGAAACCAAAAACATTTTTATTTTTATTTTTTGCATTAAAAAATATTTTTAAATCATTTAAAAGTTTATTTTTAATTAATTAATGAGAATTAATTAATTAAAAATACTTTTAGGTATTTAAAAATCACCAAAAAATTCATGAAACCTTTAAAATCATTTAGAAACATTGTCCAACCCTCAAACCAAATTTCTTTTTTGATCTTGATATCTTTTGACAATTTTCCATGGAATTAATTTCATTTCAAGGCAATATTTTGATCCAATCTTCAAAAATTCATTTCTGCCTAGTCTTTGAGAGTTGGACTTTGATTCTTTTTGCATTGCATCTTGCACATCATGTAGTTTATAGGATTAAATTGGCATGATTTGATCTTGCATTTTCAATTTGTTTGACATTTTTCTTGACAAGGTTCCCTAAAACCCTAGAAATCTTAAGGAATTCATAACCCTCATTAGGTTAAGAGTTAGAACCCCTCCTTTGGGCAGTAAGTTTGTATAGGTTTAGGGTTCCTTTGAATACATTTTCAATTTTTTATCTTGATGTTTGCTTCTGGTTTTGATTTTTGTTTTGTGCATTGATCATAAACCCTAATTTGGGCTTCCTTTTGCATTCATCTTGCATTTGCTTGCATACCATGACTTGCCATATCATTTTTTGCATCCATTTGATTCATTAGACATCTTAAGACATCTTAGAATCATGTTTGATCATTGCATCTTTCATTTGCCATGTTGTATGTCATTTGCATTCCATAACTTTTCATGTATGTTCATGGTTCTAAGCATGCTTCTCTTGCATCCATGTGTTCATATGATCATTCCCATGCCTTGCCTCATGTATGCATCATCTTTGAGCATCATTATCATCACACACATGCTTCTGGTTTTGGTTTTCATCATGCCATTCCATCTCATTTTGCATTGCATTGCATTCCTTTCACTAACTTTTCAGGTGGTAAGTTCTTTGAGAGGTGAATTTGCCTTCACTTCTCACAATTTCTTTTCATCTCTCTTTTGCATCATTGATGAATTTTGTTTTGTGTTTGAGATTGAGCTTGCTCTTTCTTTTTCTTCTTACCTTCTTTCCTCAAGTGACTTGTCTTCTTGAATGAAGCAAGTTACTTTGCTTTTCTTTGTTCCTTTCATCTGCTCCCTGGTGGTTCCTCTGAAAATTTCTCTTGTAAACCTCACAAACCTTAGGAACAACCAAGCATGACAATAATTAGGGTTTTGATTAGTCCCCCATTTAGATTTTATCTTTATGTCTCATTGAGTCTTCTCTTCTCATCTTATAATCAAGGACTAAACCCTAAAGGCTTTAAGGCTTTGTGATTAAGCTTATGCCTGCATCCTTCTATTAGGATGGAGTGTATAACTTTAATCCTAAGTGTTAAACCCTTAATGTGTTTAACTCCTTTAATCAATCCACTTAATAATCATAAAGACACCAAGCTTGTAACTTGGGCCTTGCATTAGGGTTCTAATTCTTCCTTAACTGGTTAAGAAGGACTAACCCTAGTGTTAATGGACAAGTCCCCCTCAAGTTGTCTTACAAATCATAAAAATCATTTCTTCATCTTACCAATAATTAAAATCCATCTAATAAAGGCTTTGTTTTGTCATGAGTTTAATCCCTAATCATGGATTAAGTTGAGGAGCTTTCCTCAGCTTAAACATTCTCATCTATTATCCTACTATTAGGATGGTGTAATGAGTCTGTTTAATCCCTGATTATGGCTTAATCTCATTAATTAACACTAAACAAAAGCACCAAAAACATCTAATTAATCACAAGTAGGTTAATGATCTTAATCCTACATCAGGGTGATTAAGTGTGAGATGCTGACTTCACACTTGAGGTATTCTCATTACCCCTAATTAGAGGGAGGATGTGATGAGTTTACTAACCCATTGGTTTAGGCTTAAGCTCATTAACTTATAACAAACTTCCAAAAGCAATAAAAGACTAAAAACTCAAAAACAAACAATAATCGTCTCCTCCGGGATTCTTTTCTCATCTTATTCACTCACAAACGAGAACTTGCTTCTTCCGTCTAATGCAAAACAGTTTGCACCTGATCCAGACAGGTCATACACTTGAGCATAGACAAACAAGCAGTTCACAAGTCAATTTATCTTTCAGTCTCTTTGGGTCGAACTACGGTGTTCTGACTTCCTCATTGCACGAGAGGATACGTAGGCATAACTTAACAGTTATCGAACAAAAGTTTCTGTATATTCCCCCCTCTTTCCAGCATTACTTTCTTAGCCCCATTATCATGAGCATTTCACTCTTGTTCTTACACTGACACTTCACATAATCCACTTTACACTTCTTTTACACAGACACCTGTACATCCTTTTCCAGCTCTTTTATACACAAATTGCCCTGACACTACCCCTTTAAAACACAAATCTTTTAAGCGTGGATCCCGTCGAGTACGACGGACAATCTGGGTGCTAATACCTTCCCAGGTTGTAACCAAACCCCTTTCTCAGTCTCTCTGGTTCGCAACCGTCTTATCCATCTTTTCTTAGGTTTATGCATTATTACCTTTCCTTCGGGATAAAAATGCCTAGCTGGCGACTCTTTCTTTTCCTGTGAGTTCACTCCTGTGTGTTCTCACATCCTCCTTTCGCCGACCGTTCGTGTCTGTACCTTTATTTGGGTTGTCACCATTTATCGGGAGCGACAGCTTGGCGACTCTGCTGGGGACCCTTATACTGTAACCAGGGCTTCTGGTTCTTTTTGTGGGTTCCTCCTAGCGCTTGTTTGATTTGTGTTTACTGGGGTGTTATGTGCTATCTGTGTTTGTATATTTGTTTATTTCTTTATGTACAGTTGTTTTATTGCTTTCTTTTACAGCTTTATACACATCATACTGTCATATTTTCATGGTATCCATACTATATTTTAGCTTGGTTTTGACCCCTTCATCTGCATAGACCTATCTTCACCAGTATCTGCTTCAGCTATCCTCATCTGCTACCTGCTTCAGTCACCTGCATCACCAGTCTCAGCTTGTCAGTGGCCCATCTTCTAGTACCAGTCATCATCATCAGCATCTGTTTCAGCTTTTCTTCAGCAACATGGCACCCAAGAAGAGCAACATCTCCTATCATTTCTTTGAGCCTGAGCTGGCTGGCATCAGGAAGGTCCAGACCCTGATTACTCCAGACCATATACCACTATTCAGAGAACATTATGGAGGCATCTTTGATGTGGTTATGGATTTGGACCCTTCCCAGAGGAGCTTGATTCGTACTTGCCTGCAGTTCTATGATCCCCCTATGAGGTGCTTCACCTTCCAGAATTTTCAGTTGGGACCCTTGTTGGAAGAGTATTCATCACTGATTGGTGTACCTATCAGGGGTGGAGTCCCCTTCAACCCTGAGATAGCTTTTCCTAGTAATGAAGAGGTGGCAAAGGCATTGCATCTGGAACCAGTTCTAATTGGGCAGAACATGACAGCAAAGGCTGGAATCTCTGGTCTACACTTGGATTTCTTGACCTCTCAGGCTATTCTGAAGGCCTCCTTGGGGGAGTGAAAGGCAGTCTGTGCATTATTAGCCCTTAGCATATATGGGGTTATATTATTTGCAGATGAGCCTAAGTTTATTAGCAAGAATGCAATCCATCTTTTCATTCTGAGGAACCCAGTGCCCACCTTACTGGGAGATTTCTACTACTCTGTTCACCAAAGGAATGAAAAGCAAAGGGGAAGATTAGTGAGATGCTGTGCTCCTTTGTTCCATACCTGGTTACTCAAACACCTGCCCAAGACTGATGCATTCTTGAATCCTCACCAACAAAAGAACTGGGCTAGGAGGCTTGTTGCTTTGACCTCAGATGACATCAGGTGGTGCACCCAGAGCACCAAGGGCAGGGACATCATTACTAGTTGTGGGCAGTTCCCCAATGTACCTCTGATAGGAGTGAAGGGTTGCATCAACTACAACCCTCTGCTATTCAAAAGACAACTGGGTTATGCATTGGTCCACCCTCATAGAGTACAAGATCTAGCTGAGACCCTTTATTGTGAGAACAAGCCTAATCTGGCTATTGTCAAGAAAACATCCTGGGCTTGGGACAATGTCCAGACTAAAGGGGTAACCATTCTTGGGAGATGCAACAATGTGGCCTCAGCTCAGTATTATGAGTGGTCTCATGCCAGGGCTCAAATTTCTGGGATGCCCTTCACCATTGAAGATGTACCTGGACCTTCCACAGCACCACCTCCAGCAACTGTCAGCCTGGAAGAGTTTGAGAAGCTAAAAGAGAGGAATGAGAATTTGTCTGAAGCCTTGAAGAGAACCCTCTGGGAGAGGAGTGATGGTCGTCTGGACATTGAAAGGTTAGAAAAGCTTAAGGTGGAGCATCTAGCACGGATTGAAAAGTCAGAAGACTACATCAAGAAGTCAAGGGCTGGAGAACAAATTTTGAAGAATGCCTGTAAAGAGGCTCAGTTCCAGAAGGCTAGGACTGATCTTTATCTGAAGGAGAGCCAAGCTAGGTGGGTCAGGATCACTGAAGCTTGCACTCAGGAGGATAAAAGAACCCAGGACAAGATTGAGCAGTTGGAGGCTAATGCAAAGGAGCAGCAGGAAGCCCTAGTAGCAGCCCAGAGGGAGATCTCAGAATTGAAACTCAGAGCTGGGGTGAAGAAGTCAAAGGACCAGGGCAGGCACAAGAAGCTAACCACTGCTATCACCACCAGGAATCTTCTCATCAGGAACCTCACAGAGCATCCAGCTAATCCTGTGACTGAAGCACTTTTGAAGGAAGTTCAGGAGGATGAGTTTGGTCTTGGTGTCTGACTTTTGCTTGTTGTTGCTTTCATTTCATGTACTTTTCTTTTTCTTATGTTGTATTTTGACCCCTCAGAGGGCATGTATTGTAAAAAAAAAAACTATGTATTATTCACCTTTTTGTAACATCAAACAACATCAAACAACATCTTCCTCGGGGTCTGGAAAGGTCAAAACCAAATGCCAAGCCGGATACCTTGGAAACAAATAAGCATACTGCATTGCATACTAACCTTTTGTTTTGTTTTGTAGGTTTTGTTTTGTTTTTGTTACTAACTCTATTGTGATTCAGGAACTATTGCTCGACGTCGGGTGTTCCCACTCAACCGTCCGCACAGATATCCTACCCGCAACAACCTTCCGGGTATACAAATGGACCAAGTACAGCAGGACCTTACAGAGGTCAGGACTCAAATGGCCAATGAGAGACTGGAGATGAGAAATAAGATGACCCAGTTTATGGAGGTGATGAATGGATTGGCACAGAGCCAAGAGAGATTGAGGGCATTAGTAGAAAGGCAGACCCAGGAGGAACCCCATCTAGGGACTGGGGGAACGAGCAACAATGAGAGGGTTCAGCCTCATGTTATTCCTCCAGTGTATGGACCCCACCTTCATCCAGAGATCAACATCCCTGCTAATGTGCAAGGGAATGCCACTGCAGGCAGAGTATTACAGGAAGACCCCCAGGAAGATCAATTTACTGTGATGGGAGCTGGGGATGAAGCCTATGACAGAAGGCTAGATGAAATTGCTGAAAAATTGAGATCCATGGAGTCTCAGAATTCCTTGGGCTTTGATGTTATGGACATGGGTCTAGTGGAGGGGGTAAGGATTCCCCACAAGTTTAAACCTCCGTGCTTCGAGAAGTACAACGGAACTTCCTGTCCCCGCACCCATTTACAATCCTTTTTGGGGAGGCTGAAGGCATATACCATGGATGAAAAGCTATGGATGTTTTATTTTGAAGATAGCTTAACAGGAGCTTCAAGGGAATGGTACTCTCACCTGACTAGAGCAACCATCAGATGCTGGAAGGACCTGGATGAGGCCTTTATCAGACAATACCAGTACAACTTGGATATGGCTCCTAACATGACCCTCCTGATGGGAATGTCTCAATCATCCAGGGAAAGCTTCCGGGAGTACGCCCAGAGGTGGAGACAGCTTGCTGCTGCTGTCCAGCCACCCATGTCGGAAAGGGAAATGGCCGACATGTTTATGAACACCCTCCAAGGGACATACATTGACAGGCTAGCTGCCTTTTCTTCCACTAGCTTTACTGACGTAGTCATAGCTGGGGAAAGAATTGAGAGCCTATTAAAGATGGGCAAGATTTCTGACAACGGTGCGAGCTCGTCCGGCAACCCCAGAAAACCTTTTGTAGGTCCAAGAAGAACCGGTGAGACCAATGCTATTCAGGCCAGCAGGGGCAGACCACAATATGTTCATAGGTCAGTGGCAACAGTCACCATTCCCACTCCAATGCCTCAACAACCAGCTTATCAACCACAGCAACAACCCCATTACCAGCAACAGACTCAGTATCCTCCTCAGAGAAACTACAACAACAACAACAATAACAGTCAACAAAGACCATTTCAACAGAGACCGTCTCAGGCCAATAGGGTGATTGATCCAATCCCTATACCTTATGCCGCTTTACTGCCACAGCTCCTGAAGCTCAACCTAGTTGAGTTAAGGACGTTGGCACCACCAGATCCTTCCAGTCTGCCAAGAAATTACGACGCCAACGCCAGATGCGCTTTTCATTCTAACGCACCTGGCCACAGTACAGAGAAGTGTAGAGCTTTACAAATGAAAGTACAAGACTTGGTAGATTCTAAAGCTCTAAACTTTGCACCCCCTCCAAATGTTAACAAAAACCCCATGCCCAACCATGGAGGGCCCAGAATTAATGCTATTGAGGAAGATATGTCGTCTTTCTTAATAACCAGTGTTGGGCAGATCCGGACACCCCTGGTAGAGATTAAAGCTCAACTCCTTGAATGCCAGATATTCCCTGGGTGTGAGCTCGGGTGCGGTTATTGCAACATTTCGGTAAATGGATGTGATAACTTGAGAAGCGGCATAGACAGTCTTATCCAGAATGGTCTACTTCAAATCACAACATCAATACCTTCAAATCCGGCAATCCCTCCGACAACAGTTCCAGAGTCTCCTACAACTGCAACAACAATTATTCCAAACAATTCTTCAGTTTCATCAACAAATGCTTCAAATATCACTTCAACAAGTCAGACATCAGCAAACATCTCTTCTACAACGTCAGCACCCCTCTATTCAGAATCTTCTCCTACAACACCAGCAAATATCTCAGCAGTCACTATTTATTATGATCCGTCAAGTATTCCTCCGAACAGCAATTTTCAACAACAAGCAGTGGCATCTCCTGCCATATCACCAGTTACTATCTACTATGATCCACATACTATTGCAACACCCTCCTCTGCTGCAGCCAGCCCGGTTACCATCACGGTACCTGGGCCTGTTCCGTATGAAAGCAGTAATGCCATTCCTTGGCATTATGGCTCTGACCTATACTGCGAGGGGCAGAAAATCACTCTTGAATCATCAACTTCTTCACCACAAATAGACAATGTGGGGGGAGGCGGAGGCTTCACTCGAAGCGGACGTCTTTTTGCCCCACAAATTCCAAGACCCATTGCTGAAGCAGAAGCTGCTGCCAAGGCAAAAGGGAAGAGCATGGTGCAAGAAGAACAAGTTGCTAAAGATGTTTTAAAGACCCCTTTTGATCAAGAGGTTGATGAATTCATGAGGATCATCAAGAAAAGTGATTACAAGATAGTGGACCAGCTTCACCAGACACCTTCCAAGATCTCCATTTTATCATTGCTAATGTGCTCCGAGGCTCATCGGAACGCACTATTAAAAGTCTTGCACGCGGCTTATGTGCCAGAGGAGATTACCGTCAATCAATTGGAAGCTGTAGTTGGAAATGTTAACGCTAGTCATGGACTAGGATTTACTAACACTGATTTGACAACGGAAGGCCGCAATCACAACAAGGCTTTGCACATTACCTTGGAGTGTAAGGGTGCAGTTCTTTCTCATGTATTAGTGGACACAGGGTCATCCCTCAATGTCCTACCTAAAAAAGCCCTTGTGAAGCTGGAATATGAAGGATTGGCATTACACCCCAGCAACTTGGTAGTAAGAGCCTTTGACGGTTCTAAGAGATCAGTTCTGGGAGAAATTGAGTTGCCTATAACGATTGGTCCACAGACTTTCAAAACGACCTTCTTCGTGATGGATATACAGCCTGCCTACAGCTGTCTATTGGGTAGACCATGGATACACGCCGCTGGCGCCGTGACTTCAACCCTTCACCAGAAGTTAAAATTCGAGTGGGAGGGCCAAGTCGTTACTATTTGTGGAGAAGAGGATATTTTTGTTAGCCATCTGGCTACATACAAATACATTGAGATGGATGGGGAGATCCATGAAACCATGAGTCAGGGATTTGAAGCCCTGAACATCAACGAAGCATCTGTTGTACTTGGGACTTCCATGACATCCTACCAGCAAGCCAGGAAGGTTGTTGAAGAGGGGAATGCTCAAGGCTGGGGCAAGCTGTTGCCTGTGGAGAAGAAGGAGGACAGATTTGGGTTGGGTTACAAACCAACTCAACAAGATCAATCGGAGGCTACTAAGAAACCTAGTTTTGTTAGTGGGGGGATGCTCACCCCTGATGCTGTAAACAGCTTGGAAGATGAGTCGGAAGATGAGCGCAACCTGGAGAGCTGGATACGTCCAAGGATCCCGGGGAGCAGTATCTCAAACTGGTCTTCCCAGGAAATTATAAGGGTTACTCCTGCAGAGTAATTATTATTTCCTATATATTTTAAACATGCATCAAGTCTTGCATCTTGCCCAAGATGACAAGACTCATTTTGTAATCGGGCCATCTGTAATTTTGTGCAAACAGATCAATCAATGATAATCAGACATCTTTTGCAAATGAGTCTTTTTCTTTTCCGCTCACTGTTTTTCCATTTTTTCTTTTTGTACAAAAATAAAATGGCAATGTTTTCAAAATGATAAACTTCATTTCACTTTTTCTAAACAAGATTAAAATCAATCACTAAAATGAACAATCTAAACCCTTGCAGAGAGTGCCTTTCAGACCGCACCGACAACAGCACGGCTATGACTTCGTATGACTTTGACAATCCAATCAATCAAGCTGATGAAGGGGTTGAAGAAGATTACGAGCTACCTGAAGAGCTAGCCAGGTTCTTAAGGCAAGAGGAGAAGGTTATCACTCCTCATCAGGAGGAGATTGAAACGGTTAATCTTGGTACAGAAGAAGACGTGAAAGAGGTTAAGATCGGGGCCTGCTTACAAAACTCAGTGAAAGAACAACTGATTGATCTGCTTCGGGAGTATGCAAATGTGTTTGCTTGGTCTTACCAAGATATGCCAGGGTTGGACACCGATATCGTCATGCACAAGCTGCCATTAAAAGAAGACTGCCCGCCAGTAAAACAGAAGTTGCGCCGTACTCGCCCAGATATGGCAATGAAGATAAAAGAAGAGGTACAAAAGCAGTGGGACGCCGGATTCCTTGCTGTAACTAGCTATCCACCGTGGGTTGCTAATATAGTACCTATGCCTAAGAAGGACGGTAAAGTAAGGATGTGTGTTGACTACCGGGACCTGAACAGAGCCAGCCCGAAAGATGATTTCCCATTACCTCACATTGATGTATTGGTTGATAATACGGCTCAGTTCTCGGTATTCTCCTTCATGGACGGATTTTCAGGATACAATCAGATCAAAATGTCACCTGAAGACATGGAGAAGACAACTTTCATCACACCCTGGGGCACGTTCTGTTACAAGGTGATGCCATTCGGACTGAAGAATGCAGGTGCAACATATCAACGGGCTATGGTGACATTATTCCATGATATGATCCATAAAGAAATCGAGTGTTATGTGGATGACATGATTGCCAAGTCCCTCACAGAAGAAGACCACCTGGTGAGTTTGTTGAAATTATTCAAGCGTCTGAGGAAGTACCAACTGAAGTTAAACCCCAACAAGTGCACATTCGGGGTGCGATCTGGTAAGCTGCTGGGTTTTATTGTAAGCGAGAAAGGGATTGAGGTTGACCCTGATAAAGTTAAAGCCATTCAAGAAATGCCTGCACCGAAGTCGGAAAAAGAAGTTCGAGGGTTTCTAGGTAGATTGAACTACTTTTCCAGGTTCATATCTCACCTTACTGCAACCTGTGAACCCTTGTTCAAGCTGTTAAGAAAAGAACAGACGGTCAGGTGGAATGAAGACTGCCAAAGGGCTTTTGACAAGATCAAAGAATACCTGCAAGAACCTCCAATCCTTATGCCTCCAGTTGAAGGAAGACCTCTGATAATGTACTTAACAGTATTAGAATAATCAATGGGGTGTGTGCTGGGCCAGCATGACGAGTCTGGTCGAAAAGAGTATGCAATATACTACCTGAGCAAAAAGTTTCCCGACTGTGAACAACGTTATTCACTGCTCGAGAAAACTTGCTGTGCTTTAGCGTGGGCTGCTCGCCGACTGAGACAGTATATGATGCCCCACACTACTCTATTGATCTCCAAGATGGACCCATTCAAGTACATTTTCGAGAAGCCAGCTCTTACCGGACGGGTTGCAAGATGGCAGATGATCCTCACAGAATATGACATTCAGTACACATCTCAGAAAGCCATCAAGGGAAGTGTATTGTCTGATTATCTTGCTGAGCAACCAATTGATGATTACCAGCCTATGAGATTTGACTTCCCTGATGAAGACATCATGTTCATAAAAGCAAAAGATCATGAAGAGCCTATTCACACTAAAGGGCCTGACCCGGAAGAAGAATGGACTATGATGTTTGATGGGGCTGTTAATATGAATGGTCGGGGTGTTGGTGCGGTGCTCATTACACCTAAGGGGGTCCACCTGCCTTTCTCGGCAAAACTCACCTTTAACTGCACTAACAACGAAGCTGAATACGAAGCTTGCATTATAGGTCTTGAGGAAGCCATTAACCTCAGGATCAAAACATTGACTGTGTTCGGAGATTCAGCTCTTGTAGTTAATCAAACCAACGGCAAATGGTACACACACCAGGATCATCTGATACCTTACAGGGATTATACAAGGAGGTTATTGACTTTCTTTACAACGGTCAAGCTTGAGTATATCCCTCGAGACGAGAATCAGTTTGCAGATGCTCTGGCTACCATTTCATCCATGATCAAAGTTCAAGCTGCCAACTTTGTGCCTCGAATCTCAGTATCCAGACTTGACAGACCAGGATATGTATTTGCAGCGGACGTTGTCAAAGATGATAAGCCTTGGTTCCATGACATTAAGCGCTTCTTGGAGGATCAAACATACCCACCCGGGGCATCTTCCAATGATAAGAAGACTTTAAGAAGGCTTGCTGGTAGTTTTTTTTTCTGAACACTGATGGTTCCCTGTACAAAAGAAACTTTGATATGGTACTCCTCAGATGCGTTGATAGGACAGAAGCAGACTTGTTGATGCACGAGGTGCACGAAGGATCCTTTGGTACCCATGCAGGAGGGCATGCCATGGCTAAGAAGTTATTAAGATCAGGCTATTACTGGATCACAATGGATGCCGACTGTTGTGCCTATGCCAGAAAGTGCCATAAATGCCAGATTTATGCGGATAAGGTGCATGTGCCTCCCAATCCTCTGAATGTGATGTCTTCTCCCTGGCCCTTTTCCATGTGGGGTATTGACATGATTGGCAAGATTGAGACAACTGCTTCGAATGGCCACAGATTCATCCTGGTTGCCATTGACTATTTCACCAAGTGGGTCGAAGCAGCTTCATATGCAAATGTTACAAGGCAAGTGGTAGCCAAATTTCTGAAGAGAGATATCATCTGTCGATACGGAGTTCCCGAGCGAATCATTACTGATAATGGTTCCAATTTAAACAACAAAATGACGGCAGAGCTATGCCGGGACTTCAAGATCCAACACCACAACTCTTCTCCTTACAGGCCAAAGATGAACGGCGCTGTTGAGGCAGCTAATAAGAATATCAAGAAGATTGTGCAGAAGATGGTAGTCACCTACAAAGACTAGCATGAAATGCTACCATTTGCCTTGCATGGGTACCGCACGTCAATCAGAACATCCACTGGGGCAACACCGTATCAGCTTATGTATGGTATGGAAGCAGTCCTACCGGTTGAAGTTGAACTACCCTCCCTACGGGTACTGATGGATGTTAAGCTGAACGAAGCAGAGTGGGTTCGATCCCGATACTAACAACTGAGTCTGATCGAAGAGAAAAGATTGGCTGCAATCTGTCATGGGCAGTTGTATCAGAAAAGAATGAAGAAAGCCTTCGATCGGAAAGTTAGGCTCCGAGAATACCAAGTAGGAAATCTTGTGCTGAAAAGAATCCTCCCTCCTCACACAGACCACAGGGGCAAGTGGACTCCGAACTATGAGGGACCATTCGTAGTAAAGAAAGTTTTCTCTGGTGGAGCACTCATGCTCAGTACTATGGATGGTGAAGACTTCCCGTCCCCTATGAATTCAGATGCAGTTAAAAAATACTTCGCATAAAATGACCCGCTGGACATAAAAACAGAATGTAAGTCCAGGCAAAAATAGGGCATCCCGGCGAGTCGAAAACAAAATAAAAGACTCGGGCAAAAATAAGGGAAAATAAACAAAAAAATGTACACCCGCTGAGTTGAAAAGCCGCATTGGACAGCTCAGGCAAAAATGGGTATCCCGATGGATTGAAAACCCGAAAGGGCGATCCATGCAAAATAAGGGAATAAGCGAACAACTACATCCTGAATTTGTCTGTATCACTTACAACTTGGTAAGCTTCTAAAGGATCAAGCCTCTTTCAGAATCAGCCTTCTTCAGAAAGCAAGACGAGAAGAACGTCAAATGTCATACGAGTCATAGCAAAGGGGAAGCTCCTCAAAGCATCGTCAACATTGCCAACATTTTGTTTCTCCATTTGTAACAATCTCCTCTTTTCAGGGGATATGTTTCTTTGACTGTATCTTGCCAATTCAGGGCATGCAAATTAATAAAATCAGATTTTCAGTCATGTCTCGTCTCGTACATTTTATTTTCATTTGCAAAATGTCCGATGTCTATAAGATACTGATTACATAAATACAGATGCTTCTTTTAAATACGTGCTTGCAGGAAATATGTTTACTCCCGGGAGTGTCTAGACTCCTATGATGGAATCCGGTAAGGGATACCTCGGGATTACTTGTACGTTTCTATCTTTGCAGGATTGCAGGTATCCAAAACACGACATGGGGCATGAAAGCTTCATCCCAGCAAGCTGGCAAATTAATACTCACTCAGCCTTAGCACCAGAAATGTTTTCTTCCCAGCTGAGTTGCCACTTGTTTTCCCCCCATCCGAGTTACCATTTACTATTCCTCCACAGCCAAGTACAAAAGCCTAGGGAACCATCTCCCCACAGAGTGTCGACCTCTACCCGGAAGAACAACACACGAAAGAATCACAACAGAGTGACGAAGGCTTCTACAAACCCCAGCTGGGTCCCTCATTACCAAGAATAGGTCTATCAGTGACCTGTTCCTCCGAGCAGATACATCTCAATGGTCTCATCCCCAGCTGGGATGTCCACTTCAAACAGATCGGCCAGAGATCTTCACAGCAGCGGGATCCGAATCCCGGATCGGTATCTTTTGCATAATCATGGCATTTGCATCATATTCTCCCTACAGAGCGTAGCATTCCGTCTAATACGGAGCATTACGGCAAAAATCAAACATATTGCATAATCACAAGCCATCGTTCTGAATCAAACACTTGTGAATAATGATAATCCATCAACAATATACAGAATGCTCCCCAGATTCCTCAGCAAAGAGCTAAAGCAGTTGCCTTACACCCACAAACATCAGTACATACTCTTTGTGGCACCCGTCCGTGTCACATCCCCAACAGAAAGCCGAAGTATCCCCTTTGCACTCACAGATACTTATATATAACTTTCTTGACACCCGTCCGTGTCACCACCCCCAGCATAATTACCTAAACACTTTGTAAAGCATATACTTGTTTATAATATACCTCTTGACACTCATCCGTGTCACTCTCTCCAGCAGGTTGAACACTCATCTATACACTACTCATACTTTTTACTCTTATTTCACTTATACAGATACTCGTCCGTATCTTATATCAGATTCAACACTAGTCCTTGTTCTTTGTTAACCAGTTGGTACTCGTCCGTACCATCATCTCAGAACATGCGTCAAGCGTTTGTTTCTACCTGATACTCGTCCGTATCACAGTCCTAAGGATGCTCGTCCGCATCTTTAATCCATACACTGTGTTAAACACTCTTTCCTTCTTGAATTTAGACACTCGTCTGTGTCTACTTTTCCCCAGAAGAGTCCCCTCAGAATCAACACTCGTCCGTGTTCCTTGTTAACCAGTTGATACTCGTCCGTATCATCATCTCTGAGCACGTGTCAGTATTTGTTTCTACCTGATACTCGTCCGTATCATAGTCTTAAGGATGCTCGTCCGCATCTTTAATCTATACACAACACCAAACATTTATACCTTTTATTTCTTGGATATAAACACTCGTCCAGTAGATCGCCCGCAAAGCAAAATTTATTTTTTCTATCTGACATTCGTCCTATGTTATGATAAACCCTAAGAGCAGCCGTACCCTGCTAGGTGATCGTCCTTCACCTCTTGATGAACGTCCTTCATCATGCTCATCTGATGGCCGTCCCCATCATTGATCTTTTATCCGGCATTTGTCCTATGCCGTGATATTTAGTAGCCATCCCCTGCCAGGTGATCGTCCTTCACCTTAGATGACCGTCCCTCATCTTGTCCCCAACAGAGCAGCCGTCCCCTGCTAGGTGATCGTCCTTCACCTCTTGATGATCGTCCTTCATCATGCTCGTCCGATGGCCGTCCCCATCGTTGACCTTTTATCCGGCATTCGTCCTATGTCGCGATACTTTCGGCAGCCGTACCCTGCCAGGTGATCGTCCTTCACCTTAGATGACCGTCCCTCATCTTGTCCCCAACAGAGCAGCCGTCCCCTTCCAGGTGATCGTCCTTCACCTTAGATGACCGTCCCTCATCATTATTTCATTTATTCTTTAACCCGTTGGCCGTCCCCGTCGTGGTCCCTTTTTATTTTCCTGATGATCGTCCTTCGTCAGTTTAGCCCGATGGCCGTCCCCATCGTCGCATACATTACTTTTTGAACCTGATGACCGTACCTCATCATTTACCTTTTACATATTCCCCAGAGAATCTTACAGATTTACTTGATGGACGTCCCCATCATAATCTCCTATATCCCCAGCATGATGGCCGCCCCAGTCATTGCTTTACTTCACGCACTTTCCCCAGCATGCCGGCCGTCCCCGTCATTGCTCTTTCCCCAGCAGTCGTCCTCTGCTCGACGGTCGTCCCCCGTCGCCCACGCTTTATATTATACTTTATTTTTCTTTACAATCTATATCCCTTTTCTTCTTCTTTCTGTGAGTGCAAATTTTGGACTGTCTTTGGTATTCAACCACAAGTTATCTTGTTTGCCTGATAAGCCGTCGCTTACATCCTGCACAGCTAACTCATGTTTGAATAGGGGCAGCTGTAAACACCCCAAATTTGCCCTCACCCATTCACACCATGGCTTGTGATCTTCTCATATGCATAAACTCAATCATACCATCTCATATCACATTTTTGATTCACTGCATAGATTCAAAGTCATTTGCATCTAGGGTTTGTGATCTGAGCAATCCAAGAGCTTCTTGAGCCACTCCAAAGGTCATCAATCACTTCAAAGGGGTCCATGTATGTTCAAACATCATATTATGTCCTCTCAAAGTCAAGAATGTCAAAGAATCACAAGAATTGAGAATGGCATGGAAGCAGAGCCAGGTTTGACTGCACAGATGACCTAGAATTAGGGTTTTGGTTTCAAAGGCCATAACTCCAAATTTTTTGGTCATTCTTGTTTCTATTGGTCTCTATATGGTATATAGAGTATGCATATCAATTTTCATGAAGAAATTCCATGGGGAAGTCATCTGATCAAGAGTTGACTTTCTGGGCAAGTCAGTGTAAAATCAGGGCATCTGAGGCCCCCAATGACCAAACCAAAGGGTGTTCTTCATCATTTTGATTGTATATGATCTTTATTTGATCATAGAAGATGTTGGAATTTCACAAAATTGAAGAATTTCAAGTCTTTTGCAAAGTTGACTTTTTGGGAAAGTTGACTTTTTAATGAAATTGTCATTTTAGGAAACTTTTTCAACCTTTACTTTTTGATTCAAAAATGCTTCAAATGGAAAAACTTTGGTCATGAAAGTTGTAGAATGGATCATTCCCTTTTCAAAAAGTACAAGAACATGACCTAATTCATTTTGGATCAAAAGTTATGGCTTGTCAAAGTTGGCTAAAATCACAAAATTTGAAGTTTTCTACCAAAGAGACATTTTGCAAAATGGTTTGTTCAAGTGTTCTAAAGGCCTCAAATGTGTATCATTTCTTCACAACATGATCTTGTGACATCTAAAATTCAGAATGGGCCAAGGAATCACTCATCTTCATTACTTATGGAGCAAGAATTCTCATAAGAAGCAAAAGGGAGGCAAGTTGCAAAAACTCACTCAAGTGTGAATCCACTTGCTGGCTGACTTCACAAACAATCCAAGGGCTCTCCACACATCTTGCTGCGCAGGACACCCCATATGTCCTTGGCTAGCAAGTAGCCCATGCCTCTCTTACACAACTTTGACATTTTGGCAACTTGAGCCATACCAATCACAAAAGTACACATCAACTCATCTGACCAATCCCATTAGTTTATACAAGCAAAAAGCAAGCAAAAGCATAGACAACACAAGCCTGAAAGTATCCAGAACTCACCATTCTCATTTTCCACCCCATTTGCAAAACTCTTCGAAACACTCAGCACAAGCCTCAAACATACAAACCAACTTCACAAATCAACTCAGCACACTTCCCTGGTCACAAACCACCCATCACCATAGCCTAAAACTCCCTGAATCAGAAATATGATTTCCATCCCACCTTGAACAGAACTTCTGCCATCTCTCAAACCATCCATTATAAACTTCAAACAAGCATTGAAAGCTTCTCAGGGGGTCCAGTGGAGTTGATTGAAAGCAAGAAACCAGCCAGAAAGTACCAGAAACCAAAGCTTCAATTCAGGTAGCCATCTCAAACTTTTTTCCAAAAACTCCATTTTAAGTTCTTAAATGCTTCTATGCACTCCCCTGATCATGGGGATATGATTATTTTTGAAAATGGTTGAGAAACCAGGATGTATGAATGCTCTGAAACTTTTTTGCCCTAGAAATGTTTTGCTTCGATTTGGCTGATTGATGAATGAAAAATGGTTTTTGTTTGGGGGTTTTGGTTTAGTTTCGAATGGGGATGATTTATGGGTGATTAGTTTTCATTTTCATGAGGTTTTGAGGATTTTAGCAACTTTCAGGTGAGGGTCTTGCCGGAGAAGACGACCGGAAGTCTTCTTCGGCCACCTGAACGTAATTAGGGCTAATCCATGTAATTAAATGCAGTTTGAATTTGGTGCGTAGGATAGGTTGACTTGGTCAATTCCCGCGCGTGTTCAATGGCCCAGATCTTCCACTTAACCCTAATCTCAATTAATTAAATTAATTAATTCATTTTAGTCAGTTTGAATGACAACCCTTGGATCTGGCGCGCAGTCTTTCCCTCCTTCCTGAGTTTGAACCCTGGCCATTGGATGCGCTGACTTTCATTTAAATCCAATTTTATTTGCATTTTAATTCATTTAATTTGTGCATTTTATTAAAAATAGTAAAACATTTTCAAAAATTCTGAAAATTTTTATACAACCTTTTATTAATTTTCAGAAACCAAAAAAATTTTTATTTTTATTTTTTGCATTAAAAAATATTTTTAAATCATTTAAAAGTTTATTTTTAATTAATTAATGAGAATTAATTAATTAAAAATACTTTTAGGTATTTAAAAATCACCAAAAAATTCATGAAACCTTTAAAATCATTTAGAAACATTGTCCAACCCTCAAACCAAATTTCTTTTTTGATCTTGATATCTTTTGACAATTTTCCATGGAATTAATTTCATTTCAAGGCAATATTTTGATCCAATCTTCAAAAATTCATTTCTGCCTAGTCTTTGAGAGTTGGACTTTGATTCTTTTTGCATTGCATCTTGCATATCATGTAGTTTATAGGATTAAATTGGCATGATTTGATCTTGCATTTTCAATTTGTTTGACATTTTTCTTGACAAGGTGCCCTAAAACCCTAGAAATCTTAAGGAATTCATAACCCTCATTAGGTTAAGAGTTAGAACCCCTCCTTTGGGCAGTAAGTTTGTATAGGTTTAGGGTTCCTTTGAATGCATTTTCAATTTTTTATCTTGATGTTTGCTTCTGGTTTTGATTTTTGTTTTGTGCATTGATCATAAACCCTAATTTGGGCTTCCTTTTGCATTCATCTTGCATTTGCTTGCATACCATGACTTGCCATAGCATTTTTTGCATCCATTTGATTCATTAGACATCTTAAGACATCTTAGAATCATGTTTGATCATTGCATCTTTCATTTGCCATGTTGTATGTCATTTGCATTCCATAACTTTTCATGTATGTTCATGGTTCTAAGCATGCTTCTCTTGCATCCATGTGTTCATATGATCATTCCCATGCCTTGCCTCATGTATGCATCATCTTTGAGCATCATTATTATCACACACATGCTTCTGGTTTTGGTTTGCATCATGTCATTCCATCTCATTTTGCATTGCATTGCATTCCTTTCACTAACTTTTCAGGTGGTAAGTTCTTTGAGAAGTGAATTTGCCTTCACTTCTCACAATTTCTTTTCATCTCTATTTTGCATCATTGCTGCATTTTGTTTTGTGTTTGAGATTGAGCTTGCTCTTTATTTTTCTTCTTACCTTCTTTCCTCAAGTGACTTGTCTTCTTGAATGAAGCAAGTTACTTTGCTTTTCTTTGTTCCTTTCATCTGCTCCCTGGTGGTTCCTCTGAAAATTTCTCTTGTAAACCTCACAAACCTTAGGAACAACCAAGCATGACAATAATTAGGGTTTTGATTAGTCCCCCATTTAGATTTTATCTTTATGTCTCATTGAGTCTTCTCTTCTCATCTTATAATCAAGGACTAAACCCTAAAGGCTTTAAGGCTTTGTGATTAAGCTTATGCCTGCATCCTTCTATTAGGATGGAGTGTATAACTTTAATCCTAAGTGTTAAACCCTTAATGTGTTTAACTCTTTTAATCAATCCACTTAATAATCATAAAGACACCAAGCTTGTAACTTGGGCCTTGCATTAGGGTTCTAATTCTTCCTTAACTGGTTAAGAAGGACTAACCCTAGTGTTAATGGACAAGTCCCCCTCAAGTTGTCTTACAAATCATAAAAATCATTTCTTCATCTTACCATTAGTTAAAATCCATCTAATAAAGGCTTTGTTTTGTCATGAGTTTAATCCCTAATCATGGATTAAGTTGAGGAGCTTTCCTCAGCTTAAACATTCTCATCTATTATCCTTCTATTAGGATGGTGTAATGAGTCTGTTTAATCCCTGATTATGGCTTAATCTCATTACTTAACACTAAACAAAAACACCAAAAACATCTAATTAATCACAAGTAGGTTAATGATTTTAATCCTACATCAGGGTGATTAAGTGTGAGATGCTGACTTCACACTTGAGGTATTCTCATTACCCCTAATTAGAGGGAGGATGTGATGAGTTTACTAACCCATTGGTTTAGGCTTAAGCTCATTAACTTATAACAAACTTCCAAAAGCAATAAAAGACTAAAAACTCAAAAACAAACAATAATCGTCTCCTCCGGGATTCTTTTCTCATCTTATTCACTCACAAACAAGAACTTGCTTCTTCCGTCTAATGCAAGACAGTTTGCACCTGAGCCAGACAGGTCATACACTTGAGCATAGACAAACAAGCAGTTCACAAGTCAATTTATCTTTCAGTCTCTTTGGGTTGAACTACGGTGTTCTGACTTCCTCATTGCACGAGAGGATACGTAGGCATAACTTAACAGTTATCGAACAAAAGTTTCTGTATATTCCCCCCTCTTTCCAGCATTACTTTCTTAGCCCCATTATCATGAGCATTTCACTCTTGTTCTTACACTGACACTTCACATAATCCACTTTACACTTCTTTTACACAGACACCTGTACATCCTTTTCCAGCTCTTTTATACACAAATTGCCCTGACACTACCCCTTTAAAACACAAATCTTTTAAGCGTGGATCCCGTCGAGTACGACGGACAATCAGGGTGCTAATACCTTCCCAGGTTGTAACCAACCCCCTTTCTCAGTCTCTCTGGTTCGCAACCGTCTTATCCATCTTTTCTTAGGTTTATGCAGCATTACCTTTCCTTTGGGATAAAAATGCCTAGCTGGCGACTCTTTCTTTTCCTGTGAGTTCACTCCTGTGTGTTCTCACATCCTCCTTTCGCCGACCGTTCGCGTCTGTACCTTTATTTGGGTTGTCACCATTTATCGGGAGCGACAAAGGGTCCCAATGGTTTTTTACAAGTCCTATTAGGGGTCTACATTGCATTTACAAGTTCAAGTTCATTTACAAAAGCTCAGAAGATTGTAAGATCATCAGGTTATCCAGGCTAAGGCAAAGCTCCTAAGCATTGGTCCTAAACTAGGGTTTGAGATTCAAGCTTGAAAACCTCACAACTTTTGCCATTTCATTTGGGAAAAGTCTTCTATAGGTCAAGAGGATCCTAGATACCAATTTTCATGAGAAAATTCCTTGTGGAAGTCAAGAAATTCTTAAGTTGCTTGCAGATGAAGTAATTGGTCAATTGTGCCTTTAAAACGTCAACTGTGTGATTTCAAGGGGTCCAATCCACTTTTTCTAGCCAATAGGGGTTCTTACACTGTTATAAGAGGTTTGGAAAGTTCAAAGTTCAAGAATCATGGAGAATTGAGGGTTTTTGCAAAATTGGTGCAAAGTTGGTTTTTGGAAAATTCCATTTTTGGCAACTTTTTGCCCTAAAATTCAAGTGAGCTTAACATGATCAAAAATTCTTGAAATGGACCAAAGTCAAACATGAAAGTTGGAGATTAAGGTCTCCCATTTTCAAAAAGTACAAGTACTTTTTCATAGGATTCATGGTTTACAAGCTAGGCCCCTCGAAAATTTCCTTCAAATTAGGGCAAAACCTAAAATTCATGCATGCACCAAAAGCCAAAAGGTTCAAAACTTAATTTTAAGGCTTGGAATGGATCAAGTAAGTTTACAAAGTTAAAATAAAATGAAAATGACACACTTTGCTCCAAAGAATACACCAATTTCGTGCAAGGCAAGGATGTTGCTTCAAAAATGAAAAATTTGCATATTCATGAGAAAAGTGTGATACCTTAATCTAATGGCCAGGATTTGCTGGATTATAATCAAGGGTTGGATTTAGAGTGCACATGGGATGAAAGGCCAAGGCAAGCATGAAGAGTGCATGATATCACACCAAACTTGCAAGAATTTCAAAATCACAAATTCTCTTGATTCACACGTGCAAATCACACCATCTTTTCAGCATTGGCTCATGAGGTGGTATATAACAAGCTAGGGTTTCAGAATCACACAAGTCTCTCTCATTCTCTCATTTCAAAGTTTGTGCACAAATTTAATTTTCTCTCATATCTCATCATACATTTGCTCAATCCCAAAACCAGTTGTAGATCCTTGATCAGTGCAAGCTTGGGATCACAAATATCACCATCATTCAAGCTTTCTCTCAAGATCAAAAACCTTGCCATTTCAGGGCAGGTGCTGGCAAAACTCCAAATCCAGCCATATTCAAGGCTTTAGGTGCATTTATTTTGCATCTAAAGTGAATTTAGAGTGATTTGCATCCATCATCTGGTCTTCTAGCACATTGTTTCAAGATCTGCAACTCAGGTAAGCTTCTGATTCTTCACATCTGAATATGAAAATGTTGATGTGCATCTTAATCTATGATGTTTGCTGGTTACTCTGCTGGTATTAGTTTTGATTTTAGTGCACTAATGAGTTAGATATGTGGTTTCAAAGTTTCATGGTTACACCTGTTTTGGTTCGATCCGGTGGATTCATTGATCTATAGGCTTTTTCGTGCTCATTTTCGAACTCAGCGTAGTTGATTTAGTAAATCTGGAGGTCTTTGATCATTTCTATTAGGTTTTGTGCTTCTGGTGTAACTTCCGGTGCCGGAGCCCTAGCTCCGGTCACCGGAATCTTCAATTCATGAGATTAGGGTTTCTAATGAAGGAGACGACCTCCCAGCCTTTGGATCTTCCTCACACATGTCCCAGATCATGCCACGTTTCAATAAACCCACCCTCTCATCCACGTGAGTTTCATTTTCTGTTTTAATGCTTCATGTAGCGCACCATACCATAACAATTGTGCTCCTCAGTCTCTCATCCAGCCAATCCTCCACGTCAATTAATGAATGAGTGTACAGGACGCGTCAGATCCATCTCACGACCATTTGTTTTTCTTTCATTTTCACTGATTTTCCACAATATTTCATATACACCAGCGCAACTATTGGGCCCTCCATGACTATTAGCACCCCCCAGAATTTTAAGCCCATTTAATTTCAACGCAATTCCTGACTATTCTCACCCCCCAGCCATTTCTTTTATTTTATTTTTCTTTTCTTTTATTTCTTTATCCCATTTTGGTTTTTAATTATTAAAATTAGTTCCAAGTGTCAAAAAATCCCAAACTAATTCATGTATGTTCATTTGAGTTTTCTTTAATTTTCTATATTTTTATTTTCCATTTTTTCTCATTATCCACGTGTCATTAATTCTTCCATCTTAATTAATTCATTTTAAATCCTTTTTGAGTACCCTGCCTTGTCCAATTTCCATAGAGTTCATTATTTTGAGTTTGGTGTTGGTTCTTTTTGCTTTGGATTCCTAAGAGGATTTAGTTTATGTGTGATTCTTCCCCTGATTTTTAGAATGTTTTTCATTGGGTCTTGGTCCTTTGACTTGTAAAGGATGTTTTCAATCCTAATTCATGTTCTTGTCTTCATTTGACCTATCTAGCTTCTGAATTTCTCCCAATCCTTTTGGCTCATTGTTATACCTTGTTTAAGGATCATTTTTCTTAAGTTGTAGAATATTTAGATGCATTTATGATTTAATTTGAATTTTGCTTTGTACCTTGTCCCATTTTGCTTCCTTTTGATCATAAGCTCTCTCATTAGCTTAGAAGGGCACTTGTGCCAACTTCTTCTTCTCATTTGGGGTCCCTTTGGGGTATGGGTTCCATTCTGGTCTTGACTTAGGGTTTGTGTCTTATAAAGTTTTGTGTTTGGCTTACCTTTTGAGTTCTTCATTTCTTATGTGCTTTCACTTCATCTCTTTACTTCTTTCACCTCACATTGTGATTGTTTGATCTTGTGTGTCTCTTCTCTTCATCTCCCTTGCTTCTAAAGCATTTCTTTGACTTGTTTTGGTTCTGGTTGTGTGCTTTGAGTCCATGTTTATGCATTTTGGCTTTGCATCTTTCTTAAGTTTGCATTTGTTTGCCATGTGATTCATTTTGCATCATAATTGTCTTGCATGCTTCTTTCTTCATTCTTATGACTTGCATATACATTGTGCATTTGTATATATGACCTCACTTCTATTTTCATGATGTTGGCATGTCATTTGTTTCATTTTGCTTTGCTTTTGTGCTCATGTTGCTAACCTTGCAGGGGCTATGGTAAGTGAGAGGTGTGGAAGTGAATCCCACATCTCCAAATCTCATCTCTTCTTCTTATTTCTTAATTGTGCTAACCCTTTATTTGTTGGGCTTAGGCCTTACTCATCCCTCTTCTTATTCTTCTTCTCTTCTTCTTTCTTTCTTCTTTAGGATAGTAAAGCACACTAACCTTAGGATATCCATGCATGACAACTCTTAGGATTCTTTAGTTCCCCATTAGATGTTTTACCTTTAGATCCTTTGGTGCTTTCTCTTCTCATCTTCAAACTCATTTCTAATTCACTTAATAAATGTTGAGTACTTTCATGTGACATGAGACTTTGCTATGAGATACTTGCACGCGTTCCGTTTCGGGGCGAGGTGTAAGTTATCCCTCGTGGTGGATAGGTCTTAGCATGAGATTACTTTACAAAGAAAAGCTAAAAAACACTTCTTAACCAAAATTCACAAAAAAACACTTAATAAATGTTAATAGGTCAGTGTGTCTGAGCCTTCACTTGTGGGACTAGATTTGGGGATTTCCTCCATAGATAGGTGTGCCTCTTGCGCATTCCATTTCGGGATGATGTGAGATGTACACATCCCAGTAAGTAAGACTTAGGTACACTTACCTATGCAAACTTCAAAACAGAAAACTCATAAAAAACACTGAACAATCAATAAGCGTCTTTCCTTCGGGAATTCTTTTCTCATCTCCTTCGCTCCGTACGCGAACTTGCTCCTACTTGTCATTTTGCAAGACGGTTACGCACTCGTCGTCCGAGTCTGCAAAACCTGAGCATTAGCATAGGCAGTTCAAGCCTTAATTCACAAGCAATTTCTTTGTTACCCCTAGTTAGGGGAACTACGACGTCTCTGATCCTCATTGTCCTAATGAGGTACGTAGGCAGCGGGGTAGGGCCCGTTCGAGCACAATCTTTATTTTCCCTACATTTTTCCTCTTTGTTTTTCTCATTTCAGTTCTTTTCTCAGTTTCAGTTCCAGTTTCAGTTTATTTTTGCAGCAGTTTTCATACCCTCACCCTTTGAAACATTTTCTTTGCAAGCGTGGATCCCGTCGGGTACGGCGGACGATCTGGGGTGCTAATACCTTCCCAGGTCGTAACTGACTCCCGAACTCAGTCTCTTTGGTTCGCAGGACTCGTGTCCTTCCTTTCTTTTCTTCTGGTTTGTGCAGCATTACCATTCCCGTTCCTTCGGGATAAAAATGACTGGCTGGCGACTCTATTCTTTTCCGCGCCACTTTCGCGTTTGTACCAGGATGGAAATCCGGGGAGCGACAGCTGGCGACTCTGCTGGGGAAAGAACCCAGAATCTCTGGTTCCCCTATGAGTCTCTCCTAGCGCTTGTGTGCCTCTGTTTCATTGGGTGATGTTTGTTTGTTTGCTGTGGCTTGTTGTATTTTACTGTTTTTATTTACAGTTTTATTTTCAGCTTTATTTATAGTTTTCAGTATTTGTTTTCCGCATCATATATATCATACTGGACTGTCTGGACTGGTTTTCTGTTTGGTGGGCTCGGGTGATACTGTTTCTAAGAGATAAGCCAAGTACCCGGCTTGAGTGCACTATAGGATTAGAGTGGACATATTGTACTCACATGTGACATGACGAGTGGCAATGTGTTTCACGCCCGGATTGCGACCATCTTAGAAATATCTTGTGTGGGGATTTCCTCCACTTCGGGATAGGACCTTGATAGTTATGTGCATCTGGGGACCGATCATTGAGAACCTTTGTGGAAACAACCCTCTCTAGTGGTGGCAGTGGCAGACCACATTTTGTGGCAAACCCATTCGCACCCGAGGGTCCACGGGGGACTCGCATAGGATGGCCTGGTTCTCTTATAGGAACTCAGTCAAAGCATCTGGTCGTATGACATTAGTATTGTATCCTACGGGCTGAATGTACTAATGTTTCTCGATTTCAGCGCTTGAAGCTGGGGACTTATAAGGGATGCTTGTTTTTCCCGGACTCAGCTGAGGCCTCCCTGCGTAGTACATAATGCCTAACCGATTCCCTGATTTGGTCATGAGCCATTTCTCGGAAATGGTGAAAGCATTATTGCTATTCTTCTTTGAGAGTCTGTGATGTTTGACCCGGAGCACACCTGTGAGATTGGGGAGGGGTTTACAGGTTTGTAGGAACCCTTGACCTCATCATACCCTTGTTACCAATGCAGTTTCATGTTCTGATACAGTTACTTTGGTTCCGGAGTTCTTGAGTTTATCTGGTTCTTGATTGGGAGTATCTGAGCTTATCTGAGTGTTTATGGGTTGATATCCAGAGGATTTGGGTTTCTGATCATTTGGCCTTGGTATCTAGATTCCAGACAGTCCCAGATGGATCATATGTCTTTGCATTTGCATTTGCATTGCATCATTTCATCATTAATCATGTTTTGTTTTCATTCACAGGTTCATATCTTTGATTCCGGTTCCGGTATCCTCTTCAGAGATGGAAGATCCTCGCAAGCAGAATATTCACTTCAAGTTCTTTGACACTAAGGTTGGTCTGGTAAAGAAGATGGTGAAGCTAATCACACCCAATCATGTAGAGAAGTTCCGGAAAACTTATGGGAGTATTCTGGATGTGGTGGTAGAGCTAGATTCTTCTGAGAGAAGTGCCATTCATACCCTACTTCAGTATTATGATCCTCAGCTCCGTTGTTTCACTTTTCCTGATTTTCAGTTAGGTCCTTTGCTGGAGGAGTATGCTTTGATCTTGGGAGTTCCTGTTCGAGACCAGATTCCGTTCAATGCTGAGATGAGTAGACCTGCACCAGAGGCTATTGCTAAGGCTCTTTATTTGAGCACTTCTGCTGTGAATTCTTTGACCATCATTAAGGGAGGTGTACCTGGGTTTTCTTTAGAAGATTTGGTAAAGAAGGTGGAAGAGTTGGCTGTTGAGGAAGAATGGGATGTTGTCTGTGCTATCTTGTCTCTTTCTACCTATGGCATTATTTTGTTTGCAGATATGGAGAAGTTCATAGACATGAATGCCATACATCTCTTTTTGCTGAAGAATCATGTGCCTACGTTTCTTGGAGATTTGTATTACTCAGTGTACTACAAGACTGAGAAGAAGAGGGGAGGTTTAGTTCGTTGCTGGGCTCCTTTATTTCATATGTGGTTCATGAGGCATCTGCCTAGCACTGGAGTGTTTAGTGACCATACCTTGGTATGGGCTCAGAAGCTGGAAAAGTTGCTTGCCAAGGATGTCAGGTGGATTACTCAGAGGCTTCAAGGTGTACGTTTCATCACTAGTTGTGGGAGTTATCTTAGTGTACCTTTATTGGGAGTAACTGGAGGGATCAATTACAATCCAATTTTGTTGAGAAGACAGTTGGGATATGCCTTGAGAGAGGTACCAGAAGAATTGAAGTTGACCCCTATTTTCTACTTCCTTGTAAAGGACAATATGCCTTTAGTGAGGAAAGTTGCTGGAGCTTGGAAGTGTATCAAGGGAGAAGGGATAGCTAGTTTTGGAAAGTGCAACAATCAGACCTTCCCGGAGTATGAAGCTTGGTTGAAAGACAGAGCCAGAAGGGTATTGCTGCCATTCTCACCTCCAGTTCCTCCAGTTGCTGAGTCTACTGATACTGTGTCTTTAGAAGACTTCAAGAAGTTGGAAGCCCAGCTACATGAAGTCATAATGGAGAACACTGAAATGGTCAGTCTGTATCATCTTGCCAACCGGGCCAAGAATGAAGCTGAAGAGAAAT
This sequence comes from Lathyrus aphaca, assembly GCA_963966055.1. Taxonomy (NCBI): domain Eukaryota; kingdom Viridiplantae; phylum Streptophyta; class Magnoliopsida; order Fabales; family Fabaceae; genus Lathyrus; species Lathyrus aphaca. The sequence continues at coordinate 354,794,107 of OZ014519.1, read as the reverse complement.
TACTGAAGATGCAGAACACCTTGGAGGCTAAAGAGAAAGACTTTACTGGAAGGGAAGCTCACTTTCATAGGTTGGGTATGATGGAAGCAAAGAGAGAAGCTGAACGAAAGAAGAATTCGAAGACTCTCAAGGAAGCTCGTCAGTCTATTGTCTGGTTTCAGGGACAGAGAGAGCAAGAGTTGAAGAGATATAAGGAAAAAGAAGAGTTATTCGAAGTGCAAATGGCCTATAAGAAGGAAGAGGTGGAACAAGCCCACCAGATTCGAAGGGAGAAGACTCAGCAGTTAGCAGATAGTCAGCAAGCTTTAGAAGCAACACTTAAAGAGATTGAAGACCTCAAGTTGATGGCTGGAGTCAAGAAGGCTAGGTCTGAGTTGGAGCTTAGTGAGGGAGGTTCAGGATCCTCAGGCAGTGGTTTTGCTTCTTAGTTTGTTTTCCTTGTATTTGGATTACCTACAGGCCTGTTGTAGGAATCATGGTTGTTTGCTTTTCTTCTTAGAAACTCATACCCTACGGGGAACTCTGTTATGTTTGCCTTATAGGCTGATTTATGTTATGCAGTTTTTCAGTTCACCATTTCTTTCTGTGCCTGCTGTTATGGTTTGAATGTGGTTTCTAAGCGAAGGTTTCCGAAAGTCGAGGATCAGTATCCATCTGGTTTTCTTTGCTAAATACCGGAATCGGGGCATGAATGACCTGGGATTGGAAACATAAACAACTACATTGCATACATATCACCTGTTTTCTTGTTTTGCAGGTATGGCCACCAGTTCCTAATGTCTTTTCTGTTTCAGGCACTATAGCTCCCAGGAAAGTTCTGGAACAACCAGTCGCACACAGATATCCAACAAAGGTCAATAGAGAGAGAATCATGGATCAAATGCAAGCTGACTTAGCTGACCTGAGGCTAAGGATGGCCAACTTTATGACTTTGATGGCAGGCATGGGTCAGAATCAAGAGCGTCTTCGGGAGATGATAGAAAATGGTCAAGCCAGAAACAATGGTACTGCTGAGGGAGGTAATCGTAATGGTGTGGGCGCACGTCAGGTTAAAATCCCTGTAACACAGCCAGGGGTTACTATAATCAATGATGGGCTGAATAATGTGCAAATGGACAGACAAGACGAACAGTTCACTCTGTTGGACGAAGCTGAAGGTCAGGGGGCTGAGATGAACAAGAAGTTTGAGGAAATGGCAGAACAAATCAAGGCTATTCAATCCCAGAGCTCTTTGGGATTTGACATTACTGACTTGGGCTTGGTTCCCAGGGTTAGGATCCCTTACAAGTTCAAGGTTCCAACTTTTGAGAAATACAATGGCACTGCATGCCCAAAGACTCATCTTCAGTCCTTCGTAGGAAGGATCGCTGCTCACACTGATGATGAAAAACTCTGGATGTACTATTTCCAAGACAGCCTGGTTGGAGCCTCCCTGGAATGGAATATGAAGCTAAGCAAAGTCAACATTAAAAGTTGGAAAGACCTGGCAGAGGCTTTTGTGAGACAATACCAGTATAATTTGGACATGGCTCTAAATCGCACTCAATTGCAACACATGTCTCAAACTGCTAAGGAGGGTTTCAAAGAATATGCTCAAAGGTGGCGTCAGCTCGCTGCCATAGTGCAACCACCGCTGCTGGAGAACGAAATGGCTGATATGTTTATGGGGACGTTGCAAGGTGTGTTTCTTGAAAGATTGGCGTCCAGTTCTGCCACCAAATTTAATGACATTGTAATTGCTGGAGAGAGGGTAGAGACCTTGTTGAAAATGGGAAAGATCCAAGATACAAGTGCAAGCAGTTCTAATGGTGCAAGAAAAGCTTTCAGTGGACCTCCTAGAAGAAGGGAAGGGGAGACCAATGCTGTGTTCGGCCGAGGACGGGGCCGAGGGTATAGAAGGCCATATGAGCATGTGTCAGCAGTCACAATTCCTTCCAGCCCTGTGCAGCAGGCACCACCTCAACAACAACAACAACAACAGTCACAACGCAACAACTATCAACAAAGACCTTATCAGCCAAGGCAAGCTTGCCCGACTAATAGGGTGCTTGAGGCAATCCCCATGACATATATTGCTTTGCAACCAAGATTGCTAGACCTGAATCTGATTCTGTTGAGAACTTTGGCACCACCACCTCCTGGAGAGCTTCCAATGGGGTAAAATGTCAATGCAAGATGCGCTTTCCATTCAGGGGCACCCGGGCACTCAACTGAGAAGTGCAGCGCGCTGCAGCACAAAGTTCAAGACCTGATAGACTCCAAGGCGATTAACTTCGCACCACCTCCGAATGTTAATTCAAACCCTATTTTGAATCATGGAGGGGATAGAATACATGCTGTTGATAGTGGTGAGAAGTTAAGTATGATGCTGAATATAGAGGAAGTGAAGAATCCCTTGTTGGTAGTGAAGGGGAGGTTGCTGAATGGTCAAGTGTTTCCTGGTTGCAGTTCTGATTGCGAAGAATGTTTGAATTCAGAGAATGGGTGTGAAGGCCTGAAGATGGGATTGCAGAGTTTGATTGATGAAGGATCTTTGCAGTTTAACAAAGTTGGTAATGAAGTTGATGATGTGTCCACCATAACCATTTTCTATGATGAAGCAGAGATGCCTGCCAGAAGAGAGTCTGTAACCATCTATGCTCCTGAGGTTAGTCCTGTGACTATCACCGTTCCTGGGCATGTTCCTTATACAGACGATAAAGCAATTCCATGGCATTACGGCTCAGATGTATATGTGGCTGGACAGAAATTTGAGAGCAAGTCTGTTGCTATTGACCCGACTGTAGTAAACGTCGGAGGAGTTGGAGGTTTCATAAGAAGTGGTCGTTTATTTGCTCCCCCAGTGTTGAGAGGGGATCTTGAGGCTGAGGTTTCAGCAAAGGCCAAAGGAAAGCAAGCTGTGAATGATGAGACAACAACCCCTGTTTCTGGGCAGGGTACGTTTCAGAAGGAGGTCGAGGAATTTATGCGGATTATTAAAAAGAGTGATTATAAGGTGGTCGAGCAGTTGAACCAGACACCTTCCAAGATATCAATTCTATCTTTGTTGATGTGCTCTCTAGCACACAGAGAGGCCTTGTTGAAAGTGCTGCAGATGGCCTATGTTCCTTAGGAAATCACTATCAACCAAATTGAAGCTGTCGTGGGCAGTGTGAATGCGAGCCACATGCTGGGCTTTACAGACAGAGACCTCAGGTCAGAGGGCCGAAACCATAACAAAGCGCTACATATTACTATGGAGTGCAAGGGTGTTGTGTTGTCGCATGTCCTTGTTGATACAGGATCCTCTCTTAATGTACTTCCGAAGAAAGCATTAATGAAGCTCAATGTTGATGGTATCGTCCTAAGACCAAGTGATTTGATTGTCAAAGCGTTTGATGGGTCTAGAAGGTCAGTTTTTGGAGAAGTTGAGTTACCCGTGAAAATAGGTTCTCAGGTTTTCAAAAGCATCTTCTATGTCATGGACATTCAGCCCACATACATCTGCTTGTTGGGACGCCCATGGATTCATGCTGCTGGAGCTGTAACTTCAACTCTGCATCAAAAGCTCAAATATGTGGTTGATGGCCAGGTAATCACAGTATGCGGAGAGGAAGACATCTTTGTAAGCCATTTGTCAACGTTCAAGTATGTGGAGATGGATGGAGAGATCTGTAAACACCCCAAATTTGCCCTCACCCATTCACACCATGGCTTGTGATCTCTTCATATGCATAAACTCAATCATAGCATCTCATATTACATTTTTGATTCACTGCATTGGTTCAAAGTCATCTACATCTAGGGTTTGTGATCTGAGCAATCCAAGAGCTTCTTGAGCCACTCCAAAGGTCATCAATCATCTCAAAGGGGTCCATATATGTTCAAGCATCATATTATATCCTCTCAAAGTCAAGAATGTCAAAAAATCACAAGAACTAAGAGAGGCATGGAAGCAGAGGCAGGTTTGACTGCACAGATGACCTAGAATTAGGGTTTTGGTTTCAAAGGCCATAACTCCAAATTTTTTGGTCATTCTTGTTTCTATTGGTCTCTATATGGTATAGGGATCATGCATATCAATTTTCATGAAGAAATTCCATGGGGAAGTCATCTGATCAAGAGTTGACTTTTTGAGCAAGCCAGTGCAAAATCAGGGCATCTGAGGCCCCCAATGACCCAACCAAAGGGTGTTCTTCATCATTTTGATTGTGTATGATCTTTATTTGATCATAGAAGATGTTGGAAGTTCACAAATTTGAAGAATTTCAAGCCATTTGCAAAGTTGACTTTTTGGGAAAATGACTTATAATGGAAAATTGCCATTTTGGGAAACTTTTTCAACCCTTGCTTTTTGATTCAAAAATGCTTCAAATGGAAAAACTTTGGTCATGAAAGTTATAGAATGGATCATTCCCTTTTCAAAAAGTACAAGAACTCATCCTAATTCATTTTGGATCAAAAGTTATGGCTTGTCAAAGTTGGCTAAAATCACATAATTTGAAGTTTTCTACCAAAGAGGCATTTTGCAAAATGGTATGATCAAGTGTTCTAAAGGCCTCAAATGTGTACAAATTCTTCACAACATGATCACATGACCTCTAAAAATCAGAATGGGCCAAAGAACATTGCAATTTGATGCCTTGAATCTCAAGAATTTCCAAAGGGGCCAAACTTTGTGAAATTTGCAAAACACTACACAAACCTTGATCAACTTGCTGATTTATCTCATAAACAATTCCATGGTTCTCCCTAAACTCAGCTGAACCAAAGCAAGCCAAAAAGCAAGTTGTACCATTGCCCATACCTCAAGTACAAGTCAAGTTGACATTTTGGCAACTTGCCCATACCAATCACACTATGCCACAACCACTTTCTGAGCCAATCCCATTTGTTTATACAAATCAAAAGCAAGCCATTTCACATAAGACACAAGCCTGAAAGCACCAAGAACACAGCATTCTCATTTTTCACCTCATATGCAAAACCATTCGAAACTGACTCCACAAGCCTCAAACACACAAACAAACTTCACAAAACATCTCAACACATCCTCCTGATCATTTCCCTGCCCTCACTTTGCCCTAGAACCCACTGGAACTAAAACACGATTTCTGCCCCTCCTTGAACAGAATTTCAGCAATCTTTCAAACCAACCATTATAAACTTCAACCAAGCATTGCAAGCTTCCCAGGAGGTCCATTGGAGTTGATTGGAAGCAAGAAACTGGCCAGAAAGTCCCTGATTTGAAAGCTTCGATTCAGGTAGCCTTGGAAATTCATTTTTCCAGAACTCATATTTCTTGTTTCTGAAATGATCTACATGTTTCCCTGAATGCACTGAACCTTTTATTTTTGAAAATGATTGAGTATTGAGTGTGTATTGCATCTCTGAAAGTTTGGCCATTTTTACATTTTTGTTTCGAATCTTGGTTTTGAGCAAGAAGAAATGAGTTATGAGGCTAGATTCGGGTTCAGGGAGGTGAAGAGAGTTGATCTGGAGCTTTAGAGCTCCAGAAATAACCTAGAGGTGAGGTTTTGGTTTTACTCAGGGGAGGTGTGGCCGGAGAAGACGACCGGAAGTCTTTTCCGGCCACCTGAAAGTGATTAGCGCATTAATGAGGATTAGGGTTCATTTTGAATGAGGAGCGTAGGATGGGTTGACTTTGGTTGACCCGCGCGTGTTTGGAGGGCCTGGATGGTTTCATTAAAACCCTAATCCACGTCATTATCCATTTAATTATGTTTATGAATTAATCTTGCCAGTTTGAATTCCAGCCTTTAGATCTGGCGCCAGTCAACTCCCGCGCGTATCATTTGAATCCTGGCCACTGGATCAGCATACTTCTCATTTTATTCTATTTTATTTCATTTAATTTCATTTGTTTTGTATATTTTATTAAAAATAGCAAAAATCATTGAAAAAATCTGAAAATTTTTATCAAACCTTTTATTAATTTTCAGAAACCAATAATATTTTTATTTTTATTTTTTGCATTAAAAAATATTTTTAAATCATTTAAAAGATTATTTTTAATTAATTAATGAGAATTAATTAATTAAAAATACTTTTAGGTATTTAAAAATCACAAAAAAAATTCATGAAGCATTTAAAATCATTTAGAAACATTGTCCAGCTCTCAAACCAAATTTCTCTTTTGATCTTGATGCCTTTTGACAATTTTCAATGGATTTAATTTCATTTCAAGGCATTATTTTGATTCAATCTTCAAAAATTCATTTCTGCCTAGTCTTTAAGAGTTGGACATTGATACTTCTTGCATTGCATCTTGTATAGCATGTAGTTTATAGCATTAAATTGGCATGAATTGATCTTGCATTTCCTATTTGTTTGGCATTTTTCTTGACAAGGTACCTTAAAACCCTAGCAATTTTAGGAAATTCATAACTTCCACTAGGTTAAGATTTGGATCCTCTCCTTTGGGCAGTAAGTTTGTATAGGTTTAGGGTTCCTTTGAATGCATTTTCAATTTTTTATCATGATGTTTGCTTCTGGTTTTGATTTTTGTTTTGTGTATTGATCATAAACCCTAATTTGGGCTTTCATTTGCATCCATCTTCCATTTGCTTGCATACCATGACTTGCCATGACATTTTGTGCATCCATTTGATTCATAACACATCTTAGGACATATTGGAATCATGTTTGATCATTGCATCTTTCAGTCTTGTGCTTGAGATTGAGCTTGCTCATTCTTCTTCATCTTACTTTCTCTCTTCAAGTGACTTGTCATCTTAAATGAAGCAAGTTACTTTGCTTATCTTTGCTCCTTTCATCTGCTTCCTGGTTGTTTCTTTGGAGATCTTTCTTGTAAACCTCACAAACCTTAGGAACAACCAAGCATGACAATAATTAGGGTTTTTATTAGTCCCCCCATTTAGCTTTTACCTTTGTGTCATCATTGAGTCTTCTCTTCTCATCTCATAATCAAGGACTAAACCATAAAGGCTTTAAGGCTTTGTGATTAAGCTTATGCCTGCATCCTTCTATTAGGATGGAGTGTATAACTTTAATCCTAAGTGTTAAACCCTTAATGTGTTTAAATCCTTTAATCAATCCATCTAATAATCATCAAGACATCAAGCTTGTAACTTGGGCCTTGCATTAGGGTTCTAATTCTTCCTTAATTGGTTAAGAAGGACTAACCCTAGTGTTAATGGACAAGTCCCCCTCAAGCTGTCTTACAAACCCTAAATATCACTTCTTCATCCTATCATTAACTAAAATCCACTTAATAAAGACCTTGTTTTGTCATGAAGTTAATCCCTAATCATGGATTAAGTTGAGGAGCTTTCCTCATCTTAAACACTTTCATCTGTTATCCTTCTATTAGGATGGTGTAATGAGTCTGTTTAATCCTTGATTATGGCTTAATCTCATTACTTAACACTAAACAAAAACCACAAAAACATCTAAATAATCACAAGTAGGTTAATGATCTTAATCCTACATCATGGTGATTAAGTGTGAGAAGCTTACTTCACACTTAAGGTATTCTCATTACCCCTAATCAGAGGGAAGATGTGATGAGTTTACTAACCCATTGGTTTAGGCTTAAGCTCATTAATCTATGACAAACTTTCAAAAGCAATAAAAGATTGAAAACACAAAAACAAACAATAATCGTCTCCTTCGGGATTTTTTTCTCATCTTATTCACTCACAAACGAGAACTCGCTTCTTCCGTCTAATGCAAGACAGTTTGCACCTGAGCCAGACAGGTCATACACTTGAGCATAGACAAGCAAGCAATTCACAAGTCAATTTATCTTTCAGTCTCTTTGGGTCGAACTACGGTGTTCTGACTTTCTCATTGCACGAGAGGATACGTAGGCATAACTTAACAGTTATCGAACAAAAGTTTCTGTATATTCCCCCTCTTTCAGCATCATTCTTTCAGCCTCATATTCTTGAGCAGTCCATTCATTTCTTACCCTGACACTTCATATACTACACTTCACATTCTTTTACACCGACACTTGCATTCTTTCCAGCTTTGATACACAAAATGCACTGACACTACCCCTTTAAAACACAAATCTTTTAAGCGTGGATCCCGTCGAGTACGGCGGACAATCTGGGTGCTAATACCTTCCCAGGTTGTAACCAACCCCCTTTCTCAGTCTCTCTGGTTCGCAACCGTCTTATCCATGTCTTTCTAGGTTTATGCAGCATTACCTTTCCTTCGGGATAAAAATGCCTAGCTGGCGACTCTATCTATTTCATTTCTCCTTTTCGCCGACCGTTCGCGTCTGTACCCCTTCTGACCAGGTGTCATTTTGGTGGGAGCGACAGCTTGGCGACTCTGCTGGGGACCCTTATACTGTAACCAGGGCTTCTGGTTCTTTTTGTGGGTTCCTCCTAGCGCTTGTTTGATTTGTGTTTACTGGGGTGTTATGTGCTATTTGTGTTTGTATATTTTCTTTATTTACTGCTTTATGTATAGTTATTTATTGCTTTCTTTACAGCTTTATATACATCATACTGTCATACTGTTATCTGGCTGGATCTGGTTTTGTTGCTTTGGTGGGTGGGGTTCTACTGAGAGTTAAGGTCCTATACCTGGGACCTGAGTGACACCTAGGCTAGAGTGGTTCATGTTCTTTCCCATTCCATTTCGGTTTGGTGCGGGAATATGAAACACGGTTCAGATATGGGTTTCTTCTTGAGAACTCTGTGCTACAGATCTCCTGTAGTGCTAGGGCTATCTGGGAAGCCTGCTAAGTCTGGATGACCTTTACTATGACCTTCAGAAACTGAGGTGAATTAGAGGAGGATCCTTTATGGTTATTGTAAACACTGTACCTCCGGGTTAGAAGTGTTTACACTTCTCATAACTGATCCAAGTCTGAGAATCCTTGTTCTAGAACATCACCTGTGAGGGGGGTTGGGCTGTTTACAGGTTTGCAGGTACCCTTGACCTCAGCATACCCTGATACTTTGTTTTGATTAAGAGTACTCCATTTTGGGACAGTTCTTGTGATTTTTGACCCTGGATATGTGACTCTTTATTTGAGGCCCCCACCTTGGTTACTGGACTTATGAACCTTCATCTGGACTTCTTAGACATACATGGACTTATATCAAGGCAGTTAATCAGATTCAGCTTGATCACAAACCCTTGCATATCATTTGCATACATCATCATTGCATCATTTAACATTTGCTTATTTGTTTTTCAGGGTATCCATATTACATTTGGCTTGGTTTTGACCCCTTCATCTGCATAGATCCCTGTTCATCAGTATCTGCTTCAGCTATCTTCATCAGCTACCTGCTTCAGTCACCTGCATCACCAGTATCAGCCTATCAATGGCTCATCTCCAGTGTTAGTCTCCATCATCAGCATCTGTCTCAGCTCTTCATCAGCAGACATGGCACCCAAGAAGAGCAACATCTCATACCATTTCTTTGAGCCTGAGCTGACTGGCATCATGAAGGTCCAGGCCCTTATCACTCCAGACCATATCCCACTATTTAGAGAACATTATGGAGGCATCCTTGATGTGGTTATGGATTTGGACCCTTCTCAGAGGAGTTTGATTCACACTTGCCTACAGTTCTATGATCCTCCTTTGAGATGCTTCACCTTCCAGAATTTTCAGTTGGGACCCCTGTTGGAGGAGTATTCATCACTGGTTGGAGTACCTATCAGGGGTGGTATCCCCTTCAACCCAGAAATGGTTTTTCCCAGCAATGAAGAAGTAGCAAAGGCACTGTATCTGGAACCTATTCTGATTGAGAAGAACATGATAACAAAGGCTGGAATCTCTGGTCTACACTTGGATTTCTTGACTTCTCAGGCTATCCTGAAGGCCTCCTTGGGAGAATGGAAGGCAGTCTGTGCATTGTTAGCCCTCAGCATATATGGGGTTATATTATTTGCAAATGAACCCAAGTTTATCAGCAAGAATGCCATTCATCTTTTCATTCTAAGGAACCCAGTACCCACCTTACTGGGAGATTTCTACTACTCTGTTCACCAAAGGAATGAGAAGCAAAGAGGAAGGTTGGTGAGATGCTGTGCTCCCCTATTCCATACCTGGCTGCTTAAACACTTGCCCAAGACTGATGCCTTCTTGAATCCTCACCAACAGAAGAATTGGGCTAGGAGACTTATTGCTTTGACTTCAGATGACATCAGGTGGTGCACCCAGAGCACCAAAGGCAGGGACATCATTACTAGTTGTGAGCAATTCCCCAATGTACCTCTGATAGGAGTGAAGGGTTGCATCAACTACAACCCTTTGCTATTTAAAAGACAATTGGGCTATGCATTGGTCCACCCTCCTAGAGTACAAGACTTGGCTGAAACCCTTTATTGTGAGATAAAGCCTAATTTAGCTGTTGTCAGGCAAGCATCCTGGGCTTGGGACAACATCCAGACCAAAGGGATGGCCATTCTTGGGAGATGCAACAATGTGGCCTCAGCTCAGTATTATGAGTGGTCCCATGCTAGGGCTCAAACTTCTGGGATGCCTTTCACCATTGAGGATGCACCTGGACCATCCACAACACCACCTCCACCCACTGTCAGCCTGGAAGAGTTTGAGAAACTAAAGGAAAGAAATGAGAATTTGTCTCAAGCCCTAAAGAGGACCCTCTGGGAGAGAAGTGATGGTCGTCTGGACATTGAAAGGTTGGAAAAGCTTAAGGTGGAGCATCTAGCCAGGATTGAAAAAGCAGAGGACTACATCAAGAAATCAAGAGCTGGAGAGCAGATTTTGAAGAATGCCTGTAAAGAGGCCCAGTTTCAGAAGGCTAGGACTGATCTCTATCTAAAAGAAAGTCAATCTAGGTGGGTCAGGATCACTGAAGCTCGCACTCAGGAAGATAAGAGAACCCAGGACAAGATTGAGCAGTTGGAGGCTAATGAAAAGAAGCAACAGGAGGCTCTGCTAGCAGCCCAGAAGGAAATTTCAGAGTTGAAGCTTAGGGCTGGTGTGAAGAGGTCAAAGGACCAAGACAGGAACGAGAAGCTGACCACTGCTATTGCCACCAGGAATCTTCTTATCAGAAACCTCACAGAGCATCCAGCTGATCCTATAACTGAAGCACTTCTGAAAGAAGTTAAGGAGGATGAGTTTGGTCTTGGTGTCTGACTTTTTGCTTGTTGTTGCTTTCATTTCATGTACTTTTCTTTTTTATGTTGTATTTTGACCCCTCAGGGGCATGTATTGTAAAAAAACAAGCTATGTATGATTCACCATTTGTAATATATTCATTAGTTTGTTTCATTCGAGTTTCTTTCTCCCGAGCAACATCAAAGTACCTTCCTCAGGGGTCTGGAAAGGTCAAAACCAAATGCCAAGCCGGATACCTTGGAAACAAATAAGCATACTGCATTGCATACTGACTTTTGTTTTGTTTTGTAGGTTTTGTTTTGTCTGTAACTAACTCTGTTGTGATTCAGGAATTATTGCTCGACGTCGGGTGTTCCCTCTCAACCGTCCGCACAGATATCCTACTCGCAACAACCTTCCGGGTATACAGATGGACCAAGTACAGCAGGATCTTACAGAAGTCAGGACTCAAATGGCCAATGAGAGGTTGGAAATGAGAAACCAGATGACCCAGTTCATGGAAGTGATGAATGGCTTGGCTCAAAGCCAAGAAAGATTAAGGGCATTGGTAGAGAGGCGGACCCAAGAAGAACCCCATCTGGGAACTGGAGGAACGAGTAACAATGAGAGGGTTCAGCCTCATGTTAATCCACCAGTGTATGGGCCTCATCTTCATCCAGACATCAACATCCCTGCTAATGTGCAAGGGAATGCTACTGCGGGCAGAGTATTACAAGAAGACCCCCAAGAGGATCAATTCACTGTGATGGGAGCTAGGGATGAAGCCTATGATAGGAGGCTTGATGAAATTGTTGAGAAATTGAGATCTCTGGAGTCTCAGAATTCCCTGGGCTTTGATGTCATGGATATGGGATTAGTGGATGGGGTAAGGATTCCCCACAAGTTTAAACCCCCGTACTTCGAGAAGTACAACGGAACTTCCTGTCCACGAACCCACTTACAATCCTTTCTGGGGAGACTGAAGGCATACACCATGGATGAGAAACTATGGATGTTTTACTTTGAAGACAGTTTGACAGGGGCTTCAAGGGAATGGTACTCTCACTTGACCAGAGCAACCATCAGATGCTGGAAGGACCTAGCTGAGGCCTTCATCAGACAATACCAGTACAACTTGGACATGGCTCCTAACAGGACCCTCCTGATGGGAATGTCTCAATCATCCAGAGAAAGCTTCCGGGAATACGCCCAGAGGTGGAGACAGCTTGCTGCTGCTGTCCAGCCACCCATGTCGGAAAAGGAAATGGCCGACAAGTTTATGAATACCCTCCAAGGGACATATATTGACAGGCTAGCTGCTTTTTCTTCCACCAGCTTCGCTGACGTAGTCATAGCTGGAGAAAGGATTGAAAGCCTATTAAAGATGGGCAAAATTTCTGATAATGGTGCGAGCTCGTCCAGCAACCCCAGAAAACCTTTTGTGGGGCCTAGAAGAACCGGTGAGACTAATGCTATTCATGCCAACAGGGGCAGACTGCAGTATGTTCATAGGTCAGTGGCAGCTGTCACTATTCCAGCTCCGATTCCTCAGCAACCAGCATATCAACCACAACAACAACCCCACTACCAGCAACAAGCTCAATATCCGCCTCAGAGAAACTACAACAACAACAGCAACAACAATCAACAAAGACCTTTCCAGCAGAGACCATCTCAGGCCAATAGGGTGATTGATCCAATCCCTATGCCTTATGCCGCTTTATTGCCACAACTCCTGAAGCTCAATTTAGTTGAGTTAAGGACATTGGCACCACTAGATCCCTCCAGTCTTCCAAGAAATTATGATGCTAACGCCAGATGTGCTTTCCATTCCAATGCACCTGGCCACAGTACAGAGAAATGCAGGGCTTTACAAATGAAGGTACAAGACTTGGTAGATTCTAAAGCTCTAAACTTTGCACCCCCACCAAATGTCAACAAGAATCCCATGCCCAACCATGGAGGACCAAGAATTAATGCTATTGAGGAAGATAAGCCGTCTTTCTTAATAACCAGTGTTGGGCAGATTCGGACACCTCTGGTAGAAATTAAAGCTCAGCTCCTAGAATGCCAGATGTTCCCCGGGTGTGAGCTCGGTTGTGGTTATTGCAACATTTCGGTAAACGGGTGTGATAACTTGAGAAGTGGCATAGATGGTCTTATCCAGAGTGGCCTACTTCAAATCACAACATCAGCACCTACAAATCCAGCAATCTCTTTGACAACAATTCCTGAGTCTTCTACAACTGCAACGACAATCATTCCAAGTAATTCCTCAATTTCATCAACAAATGCTTCATCTACCACTTCAACAAACCAGGTATCAACAACCATCTCTTCTACAACATCAACACCCATTCATTCAACAGAATCTTCTACAACGCCAACAGACATCTCAGCAGTCACCATTTATTATGATCCGTCATACGTTCCTCCTAACAACAATTTTCAACAACAAACAGTGGCATCCCCTGCCAGGTCACCAGTTACCATCTACTACGATCCGCACACCGTTTCAGCACCCTCCTCTGCAGTAGTCAGTCCAGTTACTATCACGGTGCCTGGACCAGTTCCATATGAGAGCAGTAATGCCATCCCTTGGCATTATGGCTCTGACCTTTACTGCAATGGGGAGAAAATCACTTTTGACTCTTCAACCTCTTCTCCACAGATTGATAATGTCGGGGGAGGCGGAGGCTTCACCAGAAGCGGACGCCTTTTTGCCTCGCAAGTACAAAGACCTAATGCTGAAGCAGAAGCTGCTGCCAAAGCAAAGGGAAAGAGTGTAATATCTGAAGAACCCATTCTCAAGGAAACTCAGAAGACGTCTTTTGAGCAAGATGTAGACGAGTTCATGAGAATTATAAAGAGGAGTGATTACAAAGTGGTGGATCAGCTTCACCAAACTCCCTCAAAAATCTCCATATTATCCCTGCTGATGTGTTCCGAAGCTCACCGGAATGCATTACTAAAAGTCTTGCACGCAGCATATGTGCCAGAGGAGATCACCGTTAATCAGCTAGAGACCGTGGTAGCAAATGTCAATACCAGCCATGGATTGGGTTTTACCAATGCTGATTTAACAACTGAGGGATGTAACCACAACAAGGCTTTACACATCACTCTAGAATGCAAGGGTGCTGTTCTATCACATGTACTGGTAGACACTGGGTCTTCACTCAATGTTCTACCAAAGAAATCCTTGGTGAAGCTGGAGTATGATGGCTTGGCATTGCGTCCAAGTAATTTGGTGGTGAGAGCATTTGATGGCTCTAAGAGATCAGTGCTAGGAGAGATTGATCTGCCTGTGATGATTGGCCCGCAGACTTTTAAAATTACCTTCTATGTGATGGACATTCAGCCGGCCTACAGCTGTTTGTTGGGTAGACCTTGGATCCATGCCGCTGGCGCAGTTACGTCTACCCTTCACCAGAAGCTGAAATTCGAGTGGGAAGGCCAAATCATCACCATCTATGGTGAAGAAGATATCTTTGTTAGCCATCTGGCTACGTACAAATACATCGAGATGGATGGGGAGATCCATGAAACCATGAGCCAGGGATTTGAGGCCCTAAACATTAATGAAGCATCTGTTGTACTTGGAACCTCCATGACGTCTTATCAGCAAGCCAGGAAGGTTGTTGAAGAAGGGACTGCCCAAGGTTGGGGCAAGCTATTGCATGTGGAGAAGAAGGAGGACAGATTTGGGTTGGGTTACAAACCAACTCAACAAGATCAATCAGAGGCTGCTAAGAAGCCCAGTTTTGTTAGTGGGGGGATGCTCACCCCAGATGCAGTGAACAACTTGGAAGATGAGTCGGAAGATGAACGCAACCTGGAGAGCTGGATACGTCCAAGGATCCCGGGGAGCCATATCTCAAACTGGTCTTCCCAGGAAATTATAAGGGTTACTCCTGCAGAGTAATTATTATTTCCTGTGTTTTTTTTAAGCATTCATCAAGTCTTGCATCTTGCCCAAGATGACAAGACTCATTTTGTAATCGGGTCATCTTGTAATTTTGTGCAAACAGATCAATCAATGAATATCGGACATCTTTTGCAAATGGGTCTTTTTCTTTTCTGCTCACTGTTTTTCATTTTTCTTTTTGTACAAAAATAAAATGGCAATGTTTTCCAAAATGATAAACTTCATTTCACTCTTTCTAAACAAGATTAAAATCAATCACTAAAATGAACAATCTAAACCCTTGCAGAGAGTGCCTCTCAGACTGCACCGACAACGACACTGCTATGGCTTCGTATGACTTTGACAATCCAATCAATCAAGCCGATGAAGGGGTTGAAAAAGATTTTGAGCTTCCTGAAGAGCTAGCCAGGTTGTTAAGGCAAGAGGAGAAGGTTATCACTCCTCATCAGGAGGAGATTGAAACGGTTAATCTTGGTACGGATGAAGATGTGAAAGAGGTTAAGATCGGGGCCTGCTTACAAGACTCAGTGAAAGAACAACTAATTGATATGCTTCGAGAGTATGTGGATGTGTTTGCTTGGTCTTATCAGGATATGCCAGGGTTGGACACCGATATTGTCATGCATAAGCTTCCTTTAAAAGAAGACTGCCCGCCAGTAAAACAGAAGTTGCGTCGTACTCGCCCAGATATGGCAATGAAGATAAAAGAAGAGGTACAAAAGCAGTGGGACGCCGGGTTCCTTGCTGTAACTAGTTATCCACCGTGGGTTGCTAATATAGTACCTGTGCCTAAGAAAGACGGCAAAGTGAGAATGTGTGTTGACTACCGGGATCTGAACAGAGCCAACCCGAAAGATGATTTCCCATTACCTCACATTGATGTATTGGTTGATAATACGGCTCAGTTCTCGGTATTCTCCTTCATGGACGGATTTTCAGGATACAATCATATCAAGATGTCACCTGAAGACATGGAGAAGACAACTTTCATCACACCCTGGGGCACATTCTGTTACAAGGTGATGCCATTCGGACTGAAGAATGCTGGTGCAACATATCAACGGGCTATGGTAACATTATTCCACGACATGATCCATAAAGAAATTGAATGTTATGTGGATGACATGATTGCCAAGTCCCTCACAGAAGAAGACCACCTGGTGAATCTGTTGAAGTTATTCAAGCGTCTGAGGAAGTACCAACTGAAGTTGAACCCCAACAAATGCACATTCGGGGTGCGATCCGGTAAACTGCTGGGATTTATTGTAAGTGAAAAAGGGATTGAAGTTGACCCTGATAAAGTTAAAGCCATTCAAGAAATGCCTGCACCGAAGACTGAGAAAGAAGTTCGAGGGTTTCTAGGTAGATTGAATTACATTTCACGGTTCATATCTCACCTTACAGCAACTTGTGAACCCCTATTCAAGCTATTAAGGAAAGAACAAACGGTCAGGTGGAACGAAGACTGCCAGAAGGCTTTTGACAAGATCAAAGAGTACTTACAAGAGCCTCCAATCCTTATGCCTCCAGTTGAAGGAAGACCTCTAATAACGTACTTGACAGTATTAGAAGAGTCAATGGGGTATGTGTTGGGCCAGCATGACGAGTCTGGTCGAAAAGAGTATGCAATTTACTACCTGAGCAAAACGTTTACCGACTGTGAACAGCATTATTCACTGCTCGAGAAAACTTGTTGTGCTTTAGCGTGGGCTGCTCGCCGACTGAGACAGTATATGTTGACCCACACTACTTTATTGATATCAAAGATGGACCCAGTTAAGTACATTTTTGAGAAGCCAGCACTTACCGGACGGGTTGCAAGATGGCAGATGATCCTCACAGAATATGACATCCAGTACACATCTCAGAAAGCCATCAAGGGCAGTGTATTGTCTGATTATCTTGCTGAGCAACCTATTGATGATTACCAGCCTATGAGATTTGACTTCCCTGATGAAGACATCATGTTCATAAAAGCGAAAGATCATGAAGAGCCTATTCACACTGAAGGGCCTGACCCGGAAGAAGAATGGACTATGATGTTTGATGGGGCTGTTAATATGAATGGTCGTGGTGTTGGTGCAGTACTCATTACACCTAAAGGAGTTCACATGCCTTTCTCGGCAAAACTCACCTTTAACTGCACTAACAACGAAGCTGAATACGAAGCTTGCATTATGGGTCTTGAGGAAGCCATTGACCTCAGGATCAAAACATTGACTGTATTCGGAGATTCAGCTCTGGTAGTTAATCAAACCAATGGCAAATGGTACACACACCAGGATCATCTGATACCTTACAGGGATTATACAAGGAGGTTATTGACTTTCTTTACAACGGTCAAGCTTGAGTATATCCCTCGGGACGAAAATCAGTTTGCAGATGCTCTGGCTACCATTTCATCCATGATCAAAGTTCAAGCTGCCAACTTTGTGCCTCGGATTTCAGTGTTCAGACTTGACAGACCAGTATATGTATTTGCAGCAGACATTGTCAAAGATGATAAGCCTTGGTTCCATGACATTAAATGCTTCTTGGAGGATCAAACATACCCACCTGGGGCATCTTCCAATGATAAGAAGACCCTAAGAAGGCTTGCTGGTAGTTTCTTTCTGAACACTGATGGTTCCCTGTACAAGAGAAACTTTGATATGGTACTCCTCAGATGCGTTGATAGAACAGAAGCAGACTTATTGATGTACGATGTGCACGAAGGATCCTTTGGTACCCATGCTGGAGGACATGCAATGGCTAAAAAGTTGCTAAGATCAGGATATTACTGGATCACAATGGACGCCGACTGTTGTGCCTACGCCAGAAAATGCCATAAATGCCAGATTTATGCGGATAAGGTGCATGTGCCTCCCAATCCATTGAATGTGATGTCTTCACCCTGGCCCTTTGCCATGTGGGGCATTGATATGATTGGCAATATTGAACCAACTGCTTCAAACGGCCACAGATTCATCCTGGTTGCTATTGATTATTTTACCAAGTGGGTCGAGGCAGCTTCTTATGCAAATGTTACAAGGCAAGTGGTAGCCCGATTTCTGAAGAGAGATATCATTTGTCGGTATGGAGTGCCCGAGCGAATCATTACTGATAATGGTTCCAACTTAAACAACAAAATGATGGCAGAACTATGCCGGGACTTCAAGATCCAACACCACAATTCTTCTCCTTATAGGCCAAAGATGAACGGCGCTGTTGAGGAAGCTAATAAGAATATCAAGAAGATTGTGCAGAAGATGGTAGTCACCTACAAAGACTGGCATGAAATGCTACCATTTGCCTTGCATGGGTACCGTACGTCAATCAGAACATCCACTGGGGCAACACCGTATCAGCTTGTTTATGGTATGGAAGCAGTCCTACCAGTTGAAGTTGAATTACCCTCCTTACGGGTACTGATGGATGTTAAGCTGAACGAAGCAGAGTGGGTCCGATCCCGATACGAACAACTGAGTCTGATTGAAGAGAAAAGATTGGCTGCAATCTGTCATGGGAAGTTGTATCAGAAAAGAATGAAGAAAGCCTTCGATCAGAAAGTCAGGCTCCGAGAGTACCAAGTAGGAGATCTCGTGCTGAAAAGACTCCTCCCTCCTCATACAAACCACAGGGGCAAATGGACTCCGAACTATGAAGGACCATTCGTAGTAAAGAAAGTTTTTTCCGGTGGAGCACTCATGCTCAGCACTATGGATGGTGAAGACTTCCCATCCCCTGTGAATTCAGATGCAGTTAAAAAATACTTCGCATAAAAATGACCCGCTGGACATAAAAACAGAATGTAAGTCCAGGCAAAAATAGGGCATCCCGGCGAGTCAAAAAACAGAATAAAAGACTCGGGCAAAAATAAGGGAAAATAAACAAAAAGATGTACACCCGCTGAGTTGAAAAGCCGCATTGGACAACTCAGGAAAAAATGGGTATCCCGATGGATCGAAAACCCGAAAAGGCGGTTCATGCAAAATAAGGGAATAAGCGAACAACTGCATTCTGAATTCGTCTGTATCACTTACAACTTGGTAAGCTTCGAAAGGATCAAGCCTCTTTCAGAATCAGCCTTCTTCAGAAAGCAAGACGAGAAGAACGTCAAATGTCATACGAGTCATAGCAAAAGGGAAGCTCCTTGAAGCGTCATCAACATTGCCAACATTTTGTTTCTCAATTTGTAACAATCTCCTCATTTTAGGGGATTTGTTTCCTTGACTGTATCTTGCCAATTTAGGGCACACCAATTAATAAAACCAGATTTTCAGTCACACTTTGTCTCGTACTCTTTTTTGCAAAATGTCCGATGTCTTTAAGATACTGATTGCATAAATACAGATGCTTCTCTTCTGAAGAATACGTGCTTGCAGGAAATATATTTACTCTCGGGAGTGTCTAAACTCTTACGACGGAATCCGGTAAGGGATACCTCGGGATTACTTGTGCGTTTCTCTGTCTTTGCAGGATTGCAGGTATTCAAAACACAACATGGGGCATGAAAGCTTCACCCCAGCGAGCTGGCAAATCACTATCCACTTAGTCTATCTCCCAATTAGCACCGAAGATGGTTTTTTCCCCAGCTGAGTTGTCAAGTATCATCCTCAGCAGACCCCTTACAGAAATTTCCAGGAAGACCTTCCCATGGTCTCTCTTCTCCCCCCAGCCGAGTTGCCATTTTACTATTCCTCCACAGCCAAGTACAAAAGCCAGGGAACCATCTCCTCACAGAGCCTTAGCCTCTATCCCGAAGGGCAACGCGCGAAGGAATCACAACAGAGTAATGGAAGTTTCTACAAACCCCAGCTGGGTCCCTCATTACCAAGGATGGGTCTATCAGTGACCTATTCCCCCAAGCAGATACATCTCATCAGATATACCAATGATCTCATCCCCAGCTGGGATGTCCACTTCAAACAGATCGACCAGAGATCTTCGTGGCAACGGGATCCGAATCCCGGATCGTTATCTTTTGCATAAACATAGCATTCGCATCATATTCACCCCACAAAGCGTAGCATTCCGTCTAATACGGAGCATTAAGGCAAAAATCAAACATATTGCATAATCATAAGCCATGTTCTGAATCAAACACTTGTGAATAATGACAATCCATCAACAATATACAGAATGCTCCCCAGATTCCCCAGCGGAGAGCTAAAGCTAAAGCAGTTGCCTTACGCTCACAAACACCAGTACATACTCCTTGTGGCACCCGTCCGTGTCATCATTCCCCAGTAAAGTCGCCCGGGCAATTCTTTACAAACAGGCACTTCTCTTACAAATACATATCTTTCCTGACACCCGTCCGTGTCATATCCCCAGTAGAAAGCCAAAGCGTCCCCTTTGCACTCGCAGATACATATATATATATAACTTTCTTGACATCCGTCCGTGTCACTTTCCCCAGCATAATTACCTAAACACTTTGTAAAGCATATACTTGTTTATAATATACCTCTTGACACTCGTCCGTGTCACTCTCTCCAGCAAGTTAAAATACTTGTCGTTACACCACTCGTACTTATTACTCCTCAGATTCGACACTCGTCCGTGTTCTTTGTTAACCAGTTGGTACTCGTCCGTACCATCATCTCTGAACACGTGTCAGTATTTCTTTCTACCCGATACTCGTCCGTATCATAGTCTTAGAGATGCTCGTCCGCATCTTTAATCCATACACTGTGTCAAACACTCTTGTCTTCTTGAATTTAGACACTCGTCTGTGCCTACTTTTCCCCAGAAGAGTCCCCTCAGAATCAACACTCGTCCGTGTTCCTTGTTAACCAGTTGATACTCGCCCGTATCATCATCTCTGAACACGTGTCAGTATTTGTTTCTACCCGATACTCGTCCGTATCGTAGTCTTAGGGATGCTCGTCCGCATCTTTAATCTATACACAACACCAAAACACTTATACCTTTTATTTCTTGGATGTAAACACTCGTCCGTGTTTACTATTCCCCAGTAGGCCGCCAGCAAAGCAAAATTTCTTTGTTATCTGACATTCGTCCTATGTCATGATAAACCCTGAGAGCAGCCGTACCCTGCTAGGTGATCGTCCTTCACCTCTTGATGATCGTCCTTCATCATGCTCATCCGATGGCCGTCCCCATCGTTGATCCTTTTTATCCGGCATTCGTCCTGTGTCGTGATATTTGGCAGCCGTCCCCTGCTAGGTGATCGTCCTTCACCTCTTGATGATCGTCCTTCATCATTTTATCCGATGGCCTTCCCCATCGTTGATATTGTTATCTGACATTCGTCCTATGTCATGATAAACCCTGAGAGCAGTCGTCCCCTGCTAGGTGATCGTCCTTCACCTCTTGATGATCGTCCTTCATCATGCTCGTCCGATGGCCATCCCCATCGTCGACTTTTTATCCGGCATTCGTCCTATGTCGCGATACTTTTGGCAGCCGTACCCTTCCAGGTTATCTTCCTTCACCTTAGATGATCGTCCCTCATCTTATCCCCAACAGAGCAGCCGTCCCCTGCTAGGTGATCGTCCTTCACCTTTGATGACCGTCCCTCATCATTATTTCATTTATTCTTTAACCCGATGGCCGTCCCCGTCGTGGTCCCTTTTCCTTTTCCTGATGATCGTCCTTCATCAGTTTAGCCCGATGGTCGTCCCCATCGTTGTTTGCATTACTTTATGAACCTGACGACCGTACCTCATCATTTATTTTTACCTATAATCCCCAGAAAGTCTTATAGCTTTACTCGATGGCCGTCCCCATCATAATCTCTTATATCCCCAGCATGTCGACCGTCCTCGTCATTGCTTTATTTCCCGCATTTTTCCCAGCGTGTCGGTCGTCCCCGTCATTGCTCTTTCCCCAGCAGTCGTCCTCCGCTCGACGGTCGTTCTCCGTCGCTCGCACTTTTTAAATATATTTTATTTTATTTTGCAATCTATATCCCTTTTCTTCTTCATTCTGTGAGTGCAAATTTTGGATTGTCTTTGGTATTCAACCACAAGTTATCTTGTTTGCCTGTTAAGTCGTCGCTTACATTCTACCCAGCTAACTCATGCTTGAATAGGGGCAGCTGTAAACACCCCAAATTTGCCCTCACCCATTCACACCATGGCTTGTGATCTCTTTATATGCATAAACTCAATCATAGCATCTCATATTACATTTTTGATTCACTGCATTGGTTCAAAGTCATCTGCATCTAGGGTTTGTGATCTGAGCAATCCAAGAGCTTCTTGAGCCACTCCAAAGGTCATCAATCATCTCAAAGGGGTCCATATATGTTCAAGCATCATATTATATCCTCTCAAAGTCAAGAATGTCAAAAAATCACAAGAACTAAGAGAGGCATGGAAGCAGAGCCAGGTTTGACTGCACAGATGACCTAGAATTAGGGTTTTGGTTTCAAAGGCCATAACTCCAAATTTTTTGGTCATTCTTGTTTCTATTGGTCTCTATATTGTATAGGGATCATGCATATCAATTTTCATGAAGAAATTCCATGGGGAAGTCATCTGATCAAGAGTTGACTTTTTGAGCAAGCCAGTGCAAAATCAGGGCATCTGAGGCCCCCAATGACCCAACCAAAGGGTGTTCTTCATCATTTTGATTGTGTATGATCTTTATTTGATCATAGAAGATGTGGGAAGTTCACAAATTTGAAGAATTTCAAGCCATTTGCAAAGTTGACTTTTTGGGAAAATGACTTATAATGGAAAATTGCCATTTTGGGAAACTTTTTCAACCCTTGCTTTTTGATTCAAAAATGCTTCAAATGGAAAAACTTTGGTCATGAAAGTTATAGAATGGATCATTCCCTTTTCAAAAAGTACAAGAACTCATCCTAATTCATTTTGGATCAAAAGTTATGGCTTGTCAAAGTTGGCTAAAATCACATAATTTGAAGTTTTCTACCAAAGAGGCATTTTGCAAAATGGTATGATCAAGTGTTCTAAAGGCCTCAAATGTGTACAAATTCTTCACAACATGATCACATGACCTCTAAAAATCAGAATGGGTCAAAGAACATTGCATTTTGATGCCTTGAATCTCAAGAATTTCCAAAGGGGCCAAACTTTGTGAAATTTGCAAAACACTACACAAACCTTGATCAACTTGCTGATTTATCTCATAAACAATTCCATGGTTCTCCCTAAACTCAGCTGAACCAAAGCAAGCCAAAAAGCAAGTTGTACCATTGCCCATACCTCAAGTACAAGTCAAGTTGACATTTTGGCAACTTGCCCATACCAATCACACTATGCCACAACCACTTTCTGAGCCAATCCCATTTGTTTATACAAATCAAAAGCAAGCCATTTCACATAAGACACAAGCCTGAAAGCACCAAGAACACAGCATTCTCATTTTTCACCTCATATGCAAAACCATTCAAAACTGACTCCACAAGCCTCAAACACACAAACAAACTTCACAAAACATCTCAACACATCCTCCTGATCATTTCCCTGCCCTCACTTTGCCCTAGAACCCACTGGAACCAAAACACGATTTATGCCCCTCCTTGAACAGAATTTCAGCAATCTTTCAAACCAACCATTATAAACTTCAACCAAGCATTGCAAGCTTCCCAGGATGTCCATTGGAGTTGATTGGAAGCAAGAAACTGGCCAGAAAGTCCCTGATTTGAAAGCTTCGATTC
Source organism: Lathyrus aphaca (assembly GCA_963966055.1). Classification (NCBI taxonomy): domain Eukaryota; kingdom Viridiplantae; phylum Streptophyta; class Magnoliopsida; order Fabales; family Fabaceae; genus Lathyrus; species Lathyrus aphaca. Next base: position 354,770,482 of record OZ014519.1, on the reverse strand, counting down.
AGGTAGCCTTGGAAATTTATTTTTCCAGAACTCATATTTCTTGTTTCTGAAATGATCTACATGTTTCCCTGAATGCACTGAACCTTTTATTTTTGAAAATGATTGAGTATTGAGTGTGTATTGCATCTCTGAAAGTTTGGCCATTTTTACATTTTTGTTTCGAATCTTGGTTTTGAGCAAGAAGAAATGAGTTATGAGGCTAGATTCGGGTTCAGGGAGGTGAAGAGAGTTGATCTGGAGCTTTAGAGCTCCAGAAATAACCTAGAGGCGAGGTTTTGGTTTTACTCAGGGGAGGTGTGGTCGGAGAAGACGACCGGAAGTCTTTTCCGGCCACCTGAAAGTGATTAGCACATTAATGAGGATTAGGGTTCAGTTTGAATGAGGAGCGTAGGATGGGTTGACTTTGGTTGACCCGCGCGTGTTTGGAGGGCCTGGATGGTTTCATTAAAACCCTAATCCACGTCATTATCCATTTAATTACGTTTATGAATTAATCTTGCCAGTTTGAATTCCAGCCTTTATATCTGGCGCCAGTCAACTCCCGCGCGTATCATTTGAATCCTGGCCACTGGATCAGCATACTTCTCATTTTATTCTATTTTATTTCATTTCATTTCATTTGTTTTGTATATTTTATTAAAAATAGCAAAATCATTGAAAAATTCTGAAATTTTTTATCAAACCTTTTATTAATTTTCAGAAACCAAACACATTTTTATTTTTATTTTTTGCATTAAAAAATATTTTTAAATAATTTAAAAGATTATTTTTAATTAATTAATGAGAATTAATTAATTAAAAATACTTTTAGGTATTTAAAAATCACAAAAAAAATTCATGAAGCATTTAAAATCATTTAGAAACATTGTCCAGCTCTCAAACCAAATTTCTTTTTTGATCTTGATGCCTTTTAACAATTTTCAATGGATTTAATTTCATTTCAAGGCATTATTTTGATTCAATCTTCAAAAATTCATTTCTGCCTAGTCTTTAAGAGTTGGACATTGATTCTTCTTGCATTGCATCTTGTATAGCATTTAGTTTATAGGATTAAATTGGCATGAATTGATCTTGCATTTCCTATTTGTTTGGCATTTTTCTTGACAAGGTACCTTAAAACCCTAGCAATTTTAGGAAATTCATAACTTCCACTAGGTTAAGATTTGGATCCTCTCCTTTGGGCAGTAAGTTTGTATAGGTTTAGGGTTCCTTTGAATGCATTTTCAATTTTTTATCATGATGTTTGCTTCTGGTTTTGATTTTTGTTTTGTGTATTGATCATAAACCCTAATTTGGGCTTTCATTTGCATCCATCTTCCATTTGCTTGCATACCATGACTTGCCATGACATTTTGTGCATCCATTTGATTCATAACACATCTTAGGACATATTGGAATCATGTTTGATCATTGCATCTTTCATTTGCCATGTTGTATGCCATTTGCATTCCATAACTTTTCATATATGTTCATGGTTCTAAACATGCTTCTTTTGCATCCAAAAGTTTGTAAGATCATTCTCATGCCTTGTTTCATGTTTGCATCATCCCATAGCATCATTAGCACCATACTTATGCTTCTGGTTTTGGTTTGCATCATTCCATTTCATCTCATTTGCATTGCATTTCATTCCTTTCACTAACTTTTCAGGTGGTAAGTTACTTTGAGAAGTGAATTTGCCTTCACTTCTCACAACCTCTTTTCATCTCTCTTATGCATCATTGATGCATTTTGTCTTGTGCTTGAGATTGAGCTTGCTCATTCTTCTTCATCTTACTTTCTCTCTTCAAGTGACTTGTCTTCTTAAATGAAGCAAGTTACTTTGCTTCTCTTTGCTCCTTTCATCTGCTTCCTGGTGGTTTCTTTGGAGATCTTTCTTGTAAACCTCACAAACCTTAGGAACAACCAAGCATGACAATAATTAGGGTTTTGATTAGTCCCCCCATTTAGCTTTTACCTTTGTGTCATCATTGAGTCTTCTCTTCTCATCTCATAATCAAGGACTAAACCCTAAAGGCTTTAAGGCTTTGTGATTAAGCTTATGCCTGCATCCTTCTATTAGGATGGAGTGTATAACTTTAATCCTAAGTGTTAAACCCTTAATGTGTTTAAATCCTTTAATCAATCCATCTAATAATCATCAAGACATCAAGCTTGTAACTTGGGCCTTGCATTAGGGTTCTAATTCTTCCTTAATTGGTTAAGAAGGACTAACCCTAGTGTTAATGGACAAGTCCCCCTCAAGTTGTCTTACAAACCCTAAAAATCACTTCTTCATCCTATCATTAACTAAAATCCACTTAATAAAGACCTTGTTTTATCATGAAGTTAATCCCTAATCATGGATTAAGTTGAGGAGCTTTCCTCAGCTTAAACACTCTCATCTGTTATCCTTCTATTAGGATGGTGTAATGAATCTGTTTAATCCTTGATTATGGCTTAATCTCATTACTTAACACTAAACAAAAACCACAAAAACATCTAAATAATCACAAGTAGGTTAATGATCTTAATCCTACATCATGGTGATTAAGTGTGAGAAGCTGACTTCACACTTAAGGTATTCTCATTACCCCTAATCAGAGGGAAGATGTGATGAGTTTACTAACCCATTGGTTTAGGCTTAAGCTCATTAATCTATGACAAACTTTCAAAAGCAATAAAAGATTGAAAACACAAAAACAAACAATAATCGTCTCCTTTGGGATTCTTTTCTCATCTTATTCACTCACAAACGAGAACTCGCTTCTTCCGTCTAATGCAAGACAGTTTGCACCTGAGCCAGACAGGTCATACACTTGAGCATAGACAAGCAAGCAGTTCACAAGTCAATTTATCTTTCAGTCTCTTTGGGTCGAACTACGGTGTTCTGACTTCCTCATTGCACGAGAGGATACGTAGGCATAACTTAACAGTTATCGAACAAAAGTTTCTGTATATTCCCCCTCTTTCAGCATCATTCTTTCAGCCTCATATTCTTGAGCAGTCCATTCATTTCTTACCCTGACACTTCATATACTACACTTCACATTCTTTTACACCGACACTTGCATTCTTTCCAGCTTAGATACACAAAATGCACTGACACTACCCCTTTAAAACACAAATCTTTTAAGCGTGGATCCCGTCGAGTACGGCGGACAATCTGGGTGCTAATACCTTCCCAGGTTGTAACCAACCCCCTTTCTCAGTCTCTCTGGTTCGCAACCGTCTTATCCATGTCTTTCTAGGTTTATGCAGCATTACCTTTCCTTTGGGATAAAAATGCCTAGCTGGCGACTCTATCTATTTCATTTCTCCTTTTCGCCGACCGTTCGCGTCTGTACCCCTTCTGACCAGGTGTCATTTTGGTGGGAGCGACAAGATCCATGAGACTCTATGTCAAGCCTTTGAAGCAGTTAACGTCAGCATTCTGACTCCTGTAGAGAAAAGTAGTGAGAAAGAAGGTACCTCCATCCATTCCTACAAGCAAGCAAAGGAGGTAGTTCAGTCAGGAAGCGCCCAAGGCTGGGGCAAATTGCTGGAGCTAGAAAAGAAAGACGACAAGTTTGGTTTGGGTTATCATCCTGGTGGATCTACTCCAAGTGGTAAAGCCATTACCTTTACAAGCGTTGGGATGATCGATCGCAACCAGATTTGTGTGACAAGCCAAGATGGAGACAGTGATGGTGACTGGGACAACTGGATACATCCGTGTGCGCCCGGAGAGGAGCTGAGGAACTGGTCTGCTGAAGACATTGTCCAAGTCACCTGGCACTCAGAGTAATTCATTTGTTTCCTTTTATTATCATACTGCATTGTCAAGTCCAGCATTCTGCCCAAGATGCTAGGATCCATTGTATTGGGCCACCATGTTTTGTATGCATCTTATTTTACCATGAAATAAAAGGACATTTTCAGACAAATTGTGTTCTCTCTCTTTGTTTTAAATTTTTCACAAAAAATATAAAAATGGCAATGTGTTTTTCCTTTTTGTTTTTTGTGTTAGCGTCTCTTTTTCAAAATAAGCAGATTCTGAAATAAGCACATCTTATGTGCAGTGTTGATCATCCGGATTCCATTGATAACATTCCTGCTATGACCATGCATGACTTTGACAATCCTGTCTACCAAGCTGATGAAGGGGTTGAGGAAGACTGTGAACTCCCTGAAGAATTGGTCAGATTGTTGAAACAAGAGGAACGAGTTATTCAGCCTCATCAGGAAGAAATTGAGATCATCAACATTGGCAGTGAAGATGTGAAGAAAGAGATCAAGATTGGGGCCAGTCTGCAGGCCGACGTCAAGACAGAGTTGATCAGTATGTTGCGAGAGTATGTGGATATCTTTGCTTGGTCATATCAAGATATGCCAGGGTTAGATACCGACATCGTTATGCATAAGCTACCATTGAGAGAAGATTGTCCTCCTGTGAAACAGAAGTTGAGAAGAACTCATCTTGACATGGCGATGAAGATCAAAGAGGAGGTTCAGAAGCAATGGGATGCCGGGTTCCTTGCTGTAACTAGTCACCCTCCTTGGGTAGCTAACATTGTACCTGTACCAAAGAAGGACGGCAAGGTCCGGATGTGCGTTGATTACCGGGATTTGAATAGAGCAAGCCCAAAAGATGACTTTCCGTTACCATACATTGATGTGTTGGTAGACAATACTGCTCAATTCTCGGTATTTTCCTTCATGGATGGCTTCTCCGGATATAATCAGATTAAGACGGTGCCGAAAGACATGGAGAAGACAACGTTCATTACCCCGTGGGGTACATTCTGCTACAAGGTCATGCCCTTTGGTTTGAAGAACGCCGGGGCAACTTATCAGCGGGCAATGGTCACATTGTTCCATGACATGATACACAAGGAGATTGAGTGTTATGTGGACGATATGATTGCTAAGTCCCGAGACGAAGAAGGGCATCTAGTCAATCTCAAGAAGCTGTTTGATAGACTAATCAAGTACAAGCTGAGGTTGAATCCAATCAAGTGCACTTTTGGAGTGCGTTCCGGGAAACTGCTGGGTTTCATTGTTAGTCAGAAAGGAATTGAGGTAGATCCTGCAAAGGTAAAAGCAATTCAAGATATGCCTGCACCGAAGACGGAAAAAGAAGTGCGCGGGTTTTTAGGGAGGTTGAACTACATTTCTCGGTTCATATCTCATCTAACTGCCATGTGCGAACCAATATTCAAATTGCTAAGAAAAGAGCAAACGATCAGGTGGAACGATGATTGTCTAAGAGCTTTCGACAAAATAAAAGAATATTTGCAGGAGCCTCCAATTCTAATGCCTCTAGTTGAAGGAAGACCTTTAATCATGTACTTGACCGTGCTAGAAGGGTCAATGGGGTGTGTTCTAGGCCAACATGACGAGTCTGGTCAAAAAGAGTACGCTATTTATTACCTTAGCAAAAAGTTTACCGACTGTGAATCCCGATACTCACTGCTCGAGAAAACTTGTTGCGCTTTGGTATGGGCTGCTCGCCGACTGAGGCAGTATATGTTGACTCATACCACACTGCTCATTTCCAAAATGGATCCTGTCAAGTACATCTTTGAGAAACCAGCGTTAACCGGAAGGGTTGCTATTTGGCAGATGATTTTAACTGAATATGACATCCAGTATACTTCTCAGAAAGCCATCAAGGGAAGTGTATTGTCAGATTACCTTGCACAGCAACCTCTTGAAGATGATTATCAGCCAATGAAGTTTGATTTCCCAGATGAGGACATCATGTACCTCAAAGCAAACGATTGCGAGGAACCACTTCCGGAGGAGGGGCTAGACCCTGAATCCAAATGGAAGTTGATGTTTGATGGGGCAGTCAATATCAAGGGACGTGGAGTTGGTGTTGTTCTTATTACTCCCGAAGGTGTTCACTTTCCCTTCGCTGCCAGAATCACTTTTGGCTGCACCAACAATGAAGCGGAATACGAGGCATGCATAATGGGAATAGAGGAGGCTATTAATCTTCGGATTAAGAACCTCGATATATTCGGAGATTCAGCCCTCGTCATCAACCAAGTTACCGGCAAGTGGTATACGCATCAAGAGCATCTAATTCCATACAGGGATTATGCTAGAAAACTGTTGACGTTCTTCACAATAGTTAAGCTTCAATACATACCACGTGATGAAAATCAATTTGCCGACGCATTGCCCACGCTTTCTTCGTCTATCAAAGTTTTGTGTTGGAATTATGTGCCCAGAATTGACATCTCCAGGCTTGACGCTCCAGCTCATACCTTCTCTGTAGACGCAGTGTCTGACGAGAAACCTTGGTATTTTGATATCAAGTTATTCCTAGAAAAGCAAGAATACCCATTTGGGGCATCTTCCAATGACAAGAAGACCTTAAGGCGACTTGCTGCTAGCTTCTTCTTGAATACAGACGGGGTTTTGTACAAGAGAAACTTTGACATGGTCTTGCTCAGATGCGTGGATAGACATGAAGCAAGCCTGTTAATGCAGGAAGTCCACGAGGGATCTTTCGGTACCCATGCAGGAGGGCATGCTATGGCTAAGAAATTGCTGAGATCGGGGTATTACTGGATGACAATGGATGCAGACTGTTGTTCATTCGCTCGTAAGTGCCACAAGTGCCAGATATATGCAGACAAAGTGCATGTTCCTCCAAGCCTGCTCAACGTCATGTCATCTCCTTGGCCTTTTTCTATGTGGGGCATTGACATGATCGGGAAGATAGAGCCTACTGCTTCAAATGGTCATCGCTTCATCTTGGTCGCGATTGATTACTTCACCAAATGGGTTGAAGCAGCATCTTATGCCAACGTCACTCGTCAAGTGGTGGCAAGATTTCTGAAAAGAGATATCATATGCAGATACGGAGTGCCCGAAAGGATCATTACTGACAATGGTTCTAACTTGAATAACAAGATGATGGCAAAGTTGTGTTGGGACTTCAAGATTCAGCATCATAATTCTTCTCCTTACCGACCAAAGATGAATGGTGCGGTAGAGACAGAAAACAAGAATATCAAGAAGATTGTGCAGAAAATGGTTGTCACTTACAAAGATTGGCATGAGATGTTACCATTTGCGCTGCATGGGTACCGAACGTCAGTCAGGACGTCAACTGGGGCAACTCCCTTCTCTCTGGTATATGGTATGGAAGCAGTCCTGCATGTTGAAGTAGAGATTCCTTCATTGCGTGTGATGATGGATGTGAAGCTCGATGAGGCTGAATGGGTGCGTGCTCGTTACAATCAGCTATGTCTAATTGAGGAAAAAAGATTAGCGGCTATCTATCATGGTCAGCTTTATCAGAGGAGAATGAAGCGAGCATTCGACCAACGAGTACGTACTCGGGAGTATCAAGTGGGAGAGCTTGTTCTGAAGAGGATCATTCCTCCAGGTTCAGATCACAGGGGCAAGTGGACCCCAAACTATGAAGGACCATTCATAGTGAAGAAAGTCTTCTCAGGAGGAGCACTGATGCTCACCACTATGGATAGAGATGACTTCCAATACCCTTGTTAACTCGGGCGCAGTTAAAAAATACTTCGCATAAAGAGACCCGTTGGACACAGAAACAGAATTAAAGTCCAGGCACAAAAAGGGCATCCCGGCGAGCTAAAAACAGAATAAAAAGCTCGGGCAAAAGTTAGGGAAATAATTTTTTTTTAAATGTACACCCGCTGAGTTGAAAAGCCACATTGGACAACTCAGGAAAAAAGGGGTATCCCGGTGGATTGAAAACCCGAAAGGGCGATCCACGCAAAACAAGGGAATAAGCGAACAACTGCGATCCGAGTAATCTGAACCACATCACCGTTTCGTACAACTTGACAATATCAGAAGGATAGGAATCAGTCCCCTCATCTTCTCGGAAAGCCAAGACAAGAATGGAGAGTTTTGAAGACATGCTGGTCATAGCAGAAATGGAACTCCTTGGGATGTCGTGCCCATTGCCATTAGGATAGTTTCTTTTCTCAATTTTATGGTGGCTACCTCTTTCCAGGTGGTTGCTTCCTGATGTAAATTTTTTCCTATTCAGAGGCCTTTCAATAAAAGGAATATTCAGTCAAAAGTTGTGTTGTGTTTATTTTTGTTTGCAAAATATCCTGAATTTTTGGCAAAAATAGCATTGCATTAAAACATGGTGATAATTTGAAAGAAAATGACATTGCATGGAAACATTTGAAACCCTCTTTGAGTGTCGGGTGATGATGGATGAACAGATCATACCATGCAAGTCCCCGGGGCACACTTGCATTTTCTGTTGTTGCAGGTTGCAGGATGGCGTCACATTCTCCCAAGCAGAAGATTCCCCAGCTAAGCCTTGGCAGGTAGCCCAAGCAGTTTATTATTCCCCAGTAGAGTATGCCCAACAGGAAGCTGAATGCCTAATGACCCCACAGGGCCCAGAATCAGCAAAATGCTCTCCCCAGCCAGAGCATTGTTGAAGCATCTTTCCCAGCCAAGTCTGAAGATGATTACTTCCCCACAGAGTTCATATTTGATTTTCACTCCCATCAGTGAAATATTCCCCAGCGAGGTTGCCATTCTTTTTGTTAATATGATGATACAGACAGGTATTCATCACCCCAGTCAGAGTTAGGAGTCAAGGCCTCTCGACTTGTTTTCCCTTGCGGAGTTGTAACTCTTGTGGCCAATCAGGCATCTGTTTGTTGCTCGTCTGCATCTCTCCAGCACTCGTCTGTGTTCATGCTTTGTTGTTGCTCGTCTGCAATTTTCCAACACTCGTCTATGTTTGGTATGTGGATACTTTGTTGTTGCTCGTTTGCATCTTTCCAGCACTCGTCTGTGTTTGGTATCTAATAGTTATATTGCTCGTCTGCAATTTTCAACACTCGTTTGTGTTTGGTATATTTGATATTTGTTGTTGCTCGTCTGCAATTTTCAGCACTCGTCTGTGTTTGATATTTGATACCTGCTTGCTCCAACACTCGTCTGTGCTATCCCTAAGCAGAGTTTTCCCCAGCAGTGACATATTATTACTTTACTGTTGTTTGTTTGCGCTTCTCAGAACCCGTCTGTGTTTGCATTTTATTGCTCGTCTGCAATTTCCAGCACTCGTCCGTGTTCATACTTTATTGATGCTCGTCTGCATTTCTCAACACTCATTTGTGTTATCACTTTGGTATTGCTCGTTTTCTTTCCCCAGCAGTGATTCATGATTATTGTTGTTGCTCGTCTGCAACTTCTAGCACTCGTCTGTGTTTAATCTCTGTTGTTGCTCGTCTGCAATTTCCAATACTCGTCTATGTTGGGTATCCATCTTTGTTGTTGTTTGTCTGCAATTTTCCAACACTCGTCTGTTATCACTTTGTTGTTTGCTCGTCTGCAACTCCCAACACTCGTCTGTGTTTTGATATGTAATATTTCTGATTGCTCGTCTGCATTGTTTGGATACTCGTCTGTATCATCCCCCAGCACTCGTCTGTGTTAGCTTATATTTGTATGTGTGGATTTGCTGATTATCATGGTACTGGTTTGTATGGCTACTCCGAATGCTCGTCTGTGTTTGAATTTCTGGTATTCGTCTGTACCAGTGGCTGATGCTCGTCTGTATCATTTCCTGAAGCGCTCGTCTGTGTTTCTTAGATCATCGTCTGATACTCGTCTGTATCATTGACTGTTGGCACTCGTCTGTGTTGTCTTGATGATTATCCAATACTCGTCTGTATTGAAGAGGTTTAAAATCCTGACTGTGGGAATAAATGTAAAAATGGTTACCGGTCCTGGCATAACAGGATTATCCGAAGGAGGCTCGTCTGTCTCAAGCACCAATTATTAATGTTGCACCTGGCGTGACAGGTTTGCTCGAAGAAGACTCGTCTGTCTTATACCATATATCCGCGGATAATATATGAAGAAGGTTTGTCTACCTTGATTATGCATGTCTATCCCACAGACTTTAATGCATCACCGGTCCTGGCGTAACAGGTATATCCAAAGGAGTTTCGTCTGTCTCAAGTTATATGTTCTTGCAAAGTGTTTGAGGACTCGTATGTCCAGCTCCTGGCGTAACAGGATTGTTTGAAGAAGACTCGTTTGTCGATGTATTCTTATTCCAGATATCAGTTTCAACTTGGAAGAAGCTCGTCTGCTTTTTCTCCCCTGCAGTCACCAAAGCGTCATTTGGTTGGGTTTATTTCCCAGTTTTGCATTCTTCGTCAGAGTGCAAATTTCTGGTCTTCTTGGTATTCAACCACAGTTTATCTTTAACGGTCGATAGCCCGTGCTACCGTCCTTTTCAGATTAACAGTTGTTTGAATAAGGGAAGCTGTAACACCCCAAATTTTCCCTCTTCATTTTAAGCATCATATCACATCATATTCATCATGAAGATATCATTTTCTTAGCATCCTAGTATGGAAAGATGAGGCATAACATTCTTCATGACCTAACATTAGGCATATGATCATCTGTGGAGGTTCTTGAAACATCACAAGCCATGACAAGGGTCCCAATGGTTTTGTACAAGTCCTATGAGGGGTCTACATTGCATTTACAAGTTCAAGTTCATTTACAAAAGCTCAGAAGATTGTAAGATCATCAGGTTATCCAGGCTAAGGCAAAGCTCCTAAGCATTGGTCCTAAACTAGGGTTTGAGATTCAAGCTTGAAAACCTCACAACTTTGGCAATTTCATTTGGTAAAGGTCTTTTATAGGTCAATAGGATCCTAGGTACCAATTTTCATGAGAAAATTCCTTGTGGAAGTCAAGAAATTCTTCAGTTGCTTGCAGATGAAGTAATTGGTCAACTGTGCCTTTAAAAAGTCAACTATGTGATTTCAAGGGGTCCAATCCACTTTTTCTAGCCAAGATGGGTTCTTACAATGTTATAAGAGGTTTGGAAAGTTCAAAGTTCAATAATCATGAAGAATTGAGGGTTTTTGCAAAATTGGTGCAAAGTTGGTTTTTGGAAAATTCCATTTTTGGCAACTTTTTGCCCTAAAATTCAAGTGAGCTTAACATGATCAAAACTTCTTCAAATGGACCAAAGTCAAACATGAAAGTTGGAGATTAATGTCTCCCATTTTCAAAAAGTACAAGTACTTTTTCATAGGATTCATGGTTTGCAAGCTAGGCTCCTCGAAAATTTCCTTCAAATTAGGGCAAAACCTAAAATTCATGCATGCACCAAAAGCCAAAAGGTTCAAAACTTAATTTTAAGGCTTGGAATGGATCAATTAAGTTTCCAAAGTTAAAATACAATGCAAATGACACACTTTTCTCCAAAGAATACACCAATTTCTTGCAAGGCAAGGATGTTGCTTCAAAAATGCAAAATTTGCATATTCATGAGAAAAGTGTGATACCTTAATCTAATGGCCAGGATTTGCTGGATTATAATCAAGGGTTGGATTTAGAGTGCACGTGGGATGAAAGGCCAAGGAAAGCATGAAGAGTGCATGATATCACACCAAACTTGCAAGAATTTCAAAATCACAAATTCTCTTGATTCACACGTGCAAATCACACCATCTTTTCAGCATTGGCTCATGAAGTGGTATATAACAAGCTAGAGTTTCAGAATCACACAAATCTCTCTCATTCTCTCATTTCAAAGTTTGTGCACAAATTGAATTTTCTCTCATATCTCATCACACACTTGCTCAATCCCAAAACCAGTTGTAGATCCTTGATCAGTGCAAGCTTAGGATCACAAATATCACCATCATTCAAGCTTTCTCTCAAGATTAACAACCTTGCCATTTCAGGGCAGGTGCTGGCAAAACTCCAGATCCAGCCATATTCAAGGCTTTAGGTGCATTTATTTTGCATCTAAAGTGAATTTGGAGTGATTTGCATCCATCATCTGGTCTTTTAGCACATTGTTTCAAGATCTGTAACTCAGGTAAGCTTCTGATTCTTCACATCTGAAAATGAAAATGTTGATGTGCATCTTAATCTCTGATGTTTGCTGGTTACTCTGCTGGTATTAGTTTTGATTTTAGTGCACTAATAAGTTAGATATGTGGTTTCAAAGTTTCATGGTCACACCTGTTTTGGTTCGATCCGGTGGATTCATTGATCTATAGGCTTTTTCATGCTCATTTTCAAACTCAGCGTAGTTGATTTAGTAAATCTGGAGGTCTTTGATCATTTCTATTAGGTTTTGCGCATCTAGTGTAACTTCCGGTGCCGGAGCCCTAGCTCCGGTCACCGGAATCTGCAATTCATGAGATTAGGGTTTCTAATGAAGGAGACGACCTCCCAGCCTTTGGATCTTCCTCACACATGTCCCAGATCATGCCACGTTTCAATAAACCCACCCTCTCATCCACGTGAGTTTCATTTTCTGTTTTAATGCTTCATTTAGCGCACCATACCATAACAATTGTGCTCCTCAGTCTCTCATCCAGCCAATCCTCCACGTCAATTAATGAGTGAGTGTACAGGACGCGTCAGATCCATCTCACGGCCATTTGTTTTTCTTTCATTTTCACTGATTTTCCACAATATTTCATATAAACCAGCGCAGCTATTGGGCCCTCCATGACTATTAGCACCCCCAAGACTTCTAAGCCCATTTAATTTCAATGCAATTCCTGACTATTCTCACCCCCCAGCCATTTATTTTATTTTATTTTTCTTTTCTTTTATTTCTTTATCCCATTTTGGTTTTTAATTATTAAAATTAGTTCCAAGTGTCAAAAAATCCCAAAATAATTCATGTGTGTTCATTTGAGTTTTCTTTAATTTTCTATATTTTTATTTTCCATTTTTTCTCATTATCCACATGTCATTAATTCTTCCATCTTAATTAATTCATTTTAAATCCTTTTTGAGTACCCTGCCTTGTCCAATTTCCATAGAGTTCATTATTTTGAGTTTGGTGTTGGTTCTTTTTGCTTTGGATTCCTAAGAGGATGTAGTTTATGTGTGATTTTCCCCTGATTTTTATAATGTTGGTCATTGGGTCTTGGTCCTTTGACTTGTGAAGGAAGTTTTCAATCCTAATTCATGTTCTTGTCTTCATTTGACCTATCTAGCTTCTGAATTTCTCCCAATCCTTTTGGCTCATTGTTATACCATGTTTGAGGATCATTTATCTTAAGTTGTGGAAATTTTAGATGCATTGTTGATTTAATTTGAATTTTGCTTTGTACCTTGTCCCATTTTGCTTCCTTTTGATCATAAGCTCTCTCATTAGCTTAGAAGGGCACTTGTGCCAACTTCTTCTTCTCATTTGGGGTCCCTTTGGGGTATAGGTTCCATTCTGGTCTTGACTTAGGGTTTATGTCTTAGAAAGTTTTGTGTTTGGCTTACCTTTTGAGTTCTTCATTTCTTATGTGCTTTCACTTCATCTCTTTACTTCTTTCACCTCACATTGTGATTGTTTGATCTTGTGTGTCTCTTCTCTTCATCTCCCTTGCTTCTAAAGCATTTCTTTGCCTTGTTTTGGTTCTGGTTGTGTGATTTGAGTCCATGTTTATGCATTTTGGCTTTGCATCTTTCTTAAGTTTGCATTTGTTTATCATGTGATTCATTTTGCATCATAATTGTCTTGCATGCTTCTTTCTTCATTCTTATGACTTGCATATCCATTGTGCATTTGTATATATGACCTCACTTCTGTTTGCATGATGTTGGCATGTCATTTGTTTCATTTTGCTTTGCTTTTGTGCTCATGTTGTTAACCTTGCAGGGGCTATGGTAAGTGAGAAGTGTGGAAGTTAATCCCACATCTCCAAATCTCATCTCTTCTTCTTATTTCTTAATTGTGCTAACCCTTTGTTTGTTGGGCTTAGGCCTTACTCATCCCTCTTCTTATTCTTCTTCTCTTCTTCTTTCTTTCTTCTTTAGGATAGTAAAGCACACTAACCTTAGGATATCCATGCATGACAACTCTTAGGATTCTTTAGTTCCCCATTAGATGTTTTACCTTTAGATCCTTTGGTGCTTTCTCTTCTCATCTTCAAACTCATTTCTAATTCACTTAATAAATGTTGAGTACTTTCATGTGACATGAGACTTTGCTATGAGATACTTGCACGCGTTCCGTTTCGGGGCGAGGTGTAAGTTATCCCTCGTGGTGGATAGGTCTTAGCATGAGATTACTTTACAAAGAAAAGCTAAAAAACACTTCTTAAGCAAAAATCACAAAAAAACACTTAATAAATGTTAATAGGTCAGTGTGTCTGAGCCTTCACTTGTGGGACTATATTTGGGGATTTCCTCCATAGATAGGTGTGCCTCTTGCGCATTCCATTTCGGGATGATGTGAGATGTACACATCCCAGTAAGTAAGACTTAGGTACACTTACCTATGCAAACTTCAAAACAGAAAACTCATAAAAAACACTGAACAAACAATAAGCGTCTTTCCTTCGGGAATTCTTTTCTCATCTACTTCGCTCTATACGCGAACTTGCTCCTACTTGTCATTTTGCAAGACGGTTACGCACTCTTCGTCCGAGTCTGCAACACCTGAGCATTGGCATAGGCAGTTCAAGCCTTAATTCACATGAAATTTCTTTGTTACCCCTAGTTAGGGGAACTACGGCGTCTCTGAACCTCATTGTCCTGATGAGGTACGTAGGCAGCGGGGTAGGGTCCGTTCGAGCACAATCTTTATTTTCCCTACATTTTTCCTCTTTGTTTTTCTCATTTCAGTTCTTTTCTCAGTTTCAGTTCCAGTTTCAGTTTATTTTTGCAGCAGTTTTCATACCCTCACCCTTTGAAACATTTTCTTTGCAAGCGTGGATCCCGAACTCAGTCTCTTTGGTTCGCAGGACCCGTGTCCTTCCTTTATTTTCTTCTGGTTTATGCAACATTACCATTCCCGTTCCTTCGGGATAAAAATGCCAGGCTGGCGACTCTATTCTTTTCCGCGCCACTTTCGCGTTTGTACTAGGATGGAAATCCGGGGAGCGACAGAACTCCCTTGGGTGTAATGAGCACTGCACCAACTCCACGACCATTCATATTGACAGCCTCATCAAACATCATTGTCCATTCTTCTTCTGGGTCAGGCCCTTCAGTGTGAAGAGGCTCTTCATGATATTTTGTTTTCAGGAACATGATGTCCTCATCAGGGAAGTCAAATCTCATTGGCTGGTAATCATCAATGGGTTGCTCAGCCAGATAATCAGACAATACACTGCCTTTGATGGCCTTTTGAGATGTGTACTGAATGTCATATTCTGTCAGAATCATTTGCCATCTCGCAACCCTTCCGGTAAGTGCTGGCTTCTCAAATATGTACTTGACTGGGTCCATCTTCGAGATCAACAAAGTAGTGTGAGTCAACATATACTGCCTTAGTCGGCGAGCAGCCCACGCTAAAGCACAACAAGTTTTCTTGAGCAGTGAATAACATTGTTCACAGTCGGTAAACTTTTTGCTTAGGTAGTATATTGCATACTCTTTTCGACTAGACTCGTCATGCTGGCCCAACACACACCCCATTGATCCTTCTAATACTGTCAGGTACATTATTAGAGGTCTTCCTTCGACTGGAGGCATAAGGATTGGAGGTTCTTGTAAGTACTCCTTGATTTTGTCAAAGCCTTCTGACAATCTTCATTCCACCTGACCGTTTGTTCCTTCCTTAACAACTTGAACAGGGGCTCACAGGTTGCAGTAAGATGAGATATGAACCTTGATATGTAGTTCAATCTACCTAAGAACCCCCGAACCTCCTTTTCGGTCCTAGGTGCAGACATTTCTTGAATGGCTTTGACCTTGTCAGGATCAACTTCATTTCCTTTTTCACTTACGATGATACCCAACAGTTTACCAGAACGTACCCCGAATATGCATTTATTGGGGTTTAGCTTCAGTTGATATTTTCTCAGACGCTTGAACAACTTCAGCAGATTTACCAGATGGTCTTCTTCAGTGAGGGATTTGGCAATCATGTCATCCACATAACATTCAATTTCTTTGTGGATCATGTCGTGGAATAATGTTACCATAGCCCGTTGATAAGTGGCACCAGCATTCTTCAGTCCAAATGGCATTACCTTATAACAGAATGTGCCCCAAGGTGTGATGAAGGTAGTCTTCTCCATATCTTCAGGTGACATCTTGATCTGATTATATCCGAAGAATCCGTCCATGAAGGAAAATACCGAGAACTGAGTCGTGTTATCGACCAATACATCAATGTGAGGTAATGGGAAATCTTCCTTCGGGCTAGCTCTGTTAAGATCCCGGTAATCCACACACATTCGTACTTTGCCATCCTTCATAGGCACTAGTACAATATTAGCAACCCACGGCGGGTAACTAGTTACAGCAAGGAAACCGACGTCCCACTGTTTTTGTACCTCTTCTTTAATTTTCATGGCCATATCCGGACGAGTACGGCGTAGCTTCTGCTTCACCGGAGGACAGTCTTCCTTCAAAGGCAGCTTGTGCATAACAATGTCAGTATCCATACCTGGCATGTCTTGATAGGACCAAGCAAAGACATCTACGTACTCTCGAAGCATGTCAATAAGTTGTTCCTTCACTGAATCTTGCAGACGGGCCCCGATTTTCACTTCTTTCAAGTCTTCTTCTATACCAAGATTAACTGTCTCAACCTCCTCCTGATGAGGAGTGATAACCTTCTCCTCTTGCCTTAACAACCTGGGTAGTTCTTCAGGTAGCTCATAGTCTTCTTCAACCCCTTCATCGGCTTGATTAATCGGATTGTCGAAGTCATACGAGGTCATAGCAGTGTTGTTATCGGTGCAATCTAGAGGGCACTCTCTGCAAGGGTTGAGATTTGTTCATTTTAGTGATTAGTTTTATCTTGTTTAGAAAAAGTGAAAATGAAGTTATTATTTTGAAAACATTGCCATTTTATTGTTTTGTACAAAAGTGAAAAATGAAAAAAAAGATAGTGAGCGAAAAAGATACTCGTTTGCAAAAGATGTCCTGATATTCATTAATTAATCATTTGCACAAAATACAAGATGGCCCTATTACAAAATGAGTCCTGACACCTTGGGAAAGATGCAGGACTTGATGCATGCTAAAAAGACAGGAAATAATAATTACTCTGCAGGAGTAACTCTTATAATTTCCTGGGAAGACCAGTTAGAGACTTGGTTCCCCGGGATCCTTGGACGTATCCAGTTCTCCAGGTTGCGATCGCCTTCTTCCTCGTCTTCCAGATTGTTCATAGCATCCTGAGTAAGCATTCCCCCACTGACAAATTTGGGCTCCGTTGCAGCCTCTGGTTGATCTTGTCGGGTTGGTCTGTAACCCAACCCGAATCTGTCTTCTTTCTTTTCTACCGGCAGCAGCTTGCCCCAGCCCTGAGCGGTACCTTCTTCAATAACCTTTTGGGCTTGTTGATATGAAGTGATAGAAGTTCCAGACACAGCAGTTGCTTCATTGATGTTAAGTGCCTCAAACCCCTGACTCATAGTCTCGTGGATCTCCCCATCCATCTATATATACCTGTAAGTAGCCAGTTGGCTCACGAAAATGTCTTCCTCCCCGCAGATTGTGATGATCTGGCCTTCCCACTCAAATTTTAATTTCTGGTGAAGGGTAGATGTAACAGCGCCAACGGCGTGAATCCAGGGTCTATCCAACAAACAGTTGTAGGCCGGCTGAATGTCCATCACGAAGAAAGTAGTTTTAAAGATTTGTGGGCCAATCATCACAAGTAATTCAATCTCTCCAAGCACAGATCTCTTAGAGCCATCAAACGCTCTTACCACCAAGTTACTTGGACACAATGCCAAACCATAATATTCCAACTTCACCGAGGCTTTCTTTGGGAGGACATTGAGCGAGGACCCAGTGTCTACCAGCACATGAGAAAGAACAGCACCTTTGCACTCTAAGGTGATGTGTAAGGCCTTGTTATGATTGCGTCCCTCTGTCGTTAAATCAACATCTGTGAAGCCCAGTCCATGACTGGTGTTAACATTTGCAACCACTGTTTCCAGCTGATTAACCGTAATCTCTTCAGGCACGTAGGCTACGTGCAGGACCCTCAAGAGTGCATTCATATGGGCTTCGTAACACATTAACAATGACAATATAGAGATTTTGGATGGCGTCTGATGAAGCTGGTCCACCACTTTGTAATCACTCTTTTTGATTATTCTCATGAACTCGTCCACCTCTTGTTCAAAAGACGTCTTCGGAGTTTCTTTAACAGCTGGCTCTTCGAGTACCACACTCTTCCCTTTTGCTTTAGCAGCAGCCTTTGCTTCAGCATTGGGCCTTGGTATTTGTGAGGCAAAAAGGCGTCTGCTTCTGGTGAAGCCTCTGCCTCCCCCAACATTGTCAACTTGTGGTGAAGAGGTTGATGAATCTAGAGTGATCTTCTTTCCGTCGCAGTAGAGATCAGAGCCGTAGTGCCAAGGTATGGCATTACTGCTTTCATAAGGAACGGGTCCAGGTACCATAATGGTGACCGGACTGATTGCTGCAGCGGAAGGAACTGTGATGGTATGCGGGTCGTAATAGATTGTGATCGGTGATCTGACAGTAGGTGTTGCAGTTTGTTGTTGAAAATTGTTGTTGGGATGCACAGTTGTCGGGTCATAATAGATTGTGACCGTTGAGACATCTTCGTTAGCGTTTGTTGGTGTTGTAGGAGGTTCCGTTGATAAGATGGGTGTTGATGTTGTAGAAGTAAGTGTTGTTGACCTTTGGTTTGTTGAAATAATGTATGGAGTGTTTGCTGGAGTTGTGGATGAATTAGTGGGAGTGATGGTTGTTGCAGTTGTAGGAGGATCTATTGTTGCTGGAGAAAGAGTTGTTGATGTTGTAGGAGGATCTATTGTTGCTGAAGAACGAGTTGTTGATGTTGTAGGAGTCGTTGTGGTAATTTGCAAAATTCCATCTCTGATAAGGCCATCTATGTTAAGCCTTAGCTTCTCACAACCATTAATAGCAGTCTGGCAAGATTCGCAGCAGGCCTGACAACCTGAGAACACCTGGCATCTTAAGAGTTGAGCTTTGACTTCTGCCAGTGGTGTTCGAATCTGTGCAACATTATCAATTAATGCAGATGGTTGGTCTTCCTCTATGGCATTAATATTGGGCCCACCGTGACTAGGCATAGGATTTCTGGTAACATTTGGAGGAGGTGTGAAGTTGAGATCTTTGGAATCGACCAGATCTTGAACCTTCATCTGCAAGGCTCTACACTTCTCAGTATTGTGACCAGGTGCGTTGGAGTGAAAGGCACACCTAGCATTGGCATCATAATTCTTTAGGAGATTGAGAGGATCTGCTGGAGCCAACGTCCTTAACTCAACCAGGTTGAGCTTCAGGAGTTGTGGCAGTAGAGCGGCATAAGGCATAGGAATGGGGTCAATCACCCTATTTGCTTGAGATGGCCTCTATTGAAAGGGGCGTTGTTGTTGGCTGTTGTTGTTATTGTTGTACGATATTTGTTGCGGAAAGTGTGGTTGTTGCTGATAATGTTGTTGTTGTTGTTGAAAAAGTGGTTGTTGAGGAATTGGAGTCGGGATAGTAACAGCTGCTACTGATCTGCGGGAGTAATGGGGTCTGCCCCTGCCTGTATGAATAGCATTTGCTTCACCCGCCCTTCGGGGTCCTGAAAAATATTTTCTTGTATTGTTGGAGGAACTTGCACCGTTGTCAGAGATTTTACCCATCTTCAGAAGACTCTCTATTCTCTCACTAGCTATAACTACATCAGCAAAACTGGTGGAAGAGAAAGCAGCAAGTCGGTCGATATAAGTTCCCTGAAGAGTGTTCATAAACATGTCTGCCATTTCCCGTTCAGACATGGGTAGTTGGATAGCAGCAGCAAGCTGTCCCCACCTCTAAGCATAATCCAGGAAGCTTTCCCTTGAAGACTGAGACATGCCCATTAGAAGGGTTCTATTGGGAGCCATGTCTAGGTTGTACTGGTACTGACGGATGAAGGCTTCGGCCAAGTCTTTCCAACATCTTATAGTAACCCTGGTCAGATGCGAATACCATTCTCTTGATGCTCCAGTCAGGCTGTCTTCAAAATAGAACATCCATAACTTCTCGTCCATGGTATAAGCTTTGAGTCTCCCCAAGAAACACTGCAGATGAGTACGCGAGCAGGAGGTACCATTATATTTTTCAAAGCACGGGGGTTTGAATTTGTGAGGAATTCCCACCCCATCTACCATCCCCATGTCCATTACGTCAAAGCCTATGGAATTCTGGGATTCTAGAGATCTCAATTTCTCAGCAATCTCATCCAACCTTCGGTCATACACCTCATCCCCAGCCCCAATAACTATGAACTGCTCTTCCTGAGGATCTTCTTGCAAGATCCTGCCTCCAGCAGTGTTTCCTTGAATATTCCTTGTGACATTAACATATGTGTTCAGATGGGGCCCAAACTCTGGTGGGTCGATGCGAGGCTGCCCGCGTTCATTATTGCTGGTTCCTCCTGTACCAGGGTGGTGTTCTTCAGGAGTCTGCCTTTCCACCAATTCCCTCAGTCTTTCCTGGCTCTGAGCTAAGCCAGTCATCACAACCATGAACTGGGTCATTTTATTTCTCATCTCAACCCTTTCGTTTGCCATTTGGTTCTTTACTTCATTCAGGTCCTGCTGTACCTGATCCATCTGAATTCCCGAAAGGTTGTTTCGCGTTGGGTACCGGTGAATTCTATTGACAGGGAACACTCTTCGGCGAGCAATGTTTCCTGAGATCCACAACAAAGTGAGAAACAAATAACAAACAAAAACCTACAAAACAAATAAAATGTTAGTATGTAATGCAATATGCTTATTTGTCTTCCAAGGGTATCCGATTTGGTTCTTTGGTTTTGACCTTTCCAGACCTCGAGGAAATGCTGATGATGTTGAGAGATAAAGCCCACCAAAATAAAACAAACTGATATATTACAAATGATGAAAATACATAGTTTGTTTACAATACATGCCCGTGGTGGGTCAAAATACAACAATCAAAAGAAAAAGTACATCAAAAGAAAAGAGATACAAGTAAAAGGAATCAGACATCCAGTCCAAAATCATCCTCCCTGACTTCCTTCAGGAGGGCCTCTGTCACTAGACCAGCTGGGTGCTCTGTAATAGTCCTGATGAGGAGGTTCCTGGTAGAAATGGCATTGGCCAACCTCTTATACTTGTCTTGATCCTTTGATCTCTTCAACCCTGCCCGGAGTTTCAATTCAGATATCTCCTTCTGAGCTACCAACAAAGCTTTCTGCTACTTCTTCTCACTAGCCTCTAGCTACTCTATCTTGGCCTAAGTCCTCTGGTCTTCTTGTGCACGAGCTTCAGTGATCCTGATCCACCTAGCCTGGTTTTCCTCCAGATAATGCTCTGCCCTGGCCTTCTGAATCTTTGCCTCCTTGCAGGCATTCTTCAAAACCAACTCCCCTGCTCTTGCCTTCCTAATGTAGTCATTTGTCTTCTCAATCTTGGCCAGATGCTCAATCTTGAGTCTTTCCAATCTCTTGATGTCCAAACGACTGTCATTTCTCTCCCAGAGTGTCTTCTTCAGGGCTTCAGCTAGCTGATTATTCCTCTCTTTCAGCTTTTCAAATTCTTCCAGGCTGACAGTTGTTGCAGGCTGTACTGTAGAGGGTCCAGGTGTGTCTTCCAAGGTGAAAGGCATCCTGGTGATCTGAGCTCTAGTACGGGACCAGTCAGAGTACTGGGCTGAAGCAATGTTGTTGCACCTTCCAAGGATGGTTGTCCCTTTAGTCTGGATGTTGTCCCAGGCCCAGGCAGCTTGTCTGACAACAGTAGAGTTGGGTTGAACTTCACAGTAGAGAGTCTCAGCCAAATCCTGTCCTCTGGGAGGATGAACCAAAGCATATCCCAACTGCCTTTTAAATAGTAAAGGGTTGTAGTTGATGCAACCTTTTACTCCTATCAGAGGCACATTAGGATACTGCCCACAGCTGGTAATAATGGCCTTGCCTTTGGTGCACCATCTGACGTCATCTGATGTCAAGGCAATGAACCTCTTAGCCCAATTCTTCTGCTGATGTAGGTTCAGGAAGGCATCTGATTTTGGCAATTGTCTTAGCAACCAAGAGTAATACAGAGGAGCACAACATCTGACCAACTTCCCCCTTTGCTTTTCATTTCTCTGATGGACTGAGTAGTAGAAGTCCCCCAGCAACGTAGGAAAAGGGTTCCTCAACAAGAACAGGTCGATGGCATTCTTACTCACAAACTTGGGCTCATCTGCAAATAATATAACCCCATATATACTGAGGGCTAACAGTGCACAGACAGCCTTCCATTCTCCTACTGCAACCTTCAGAGTGGCCTGGGAAATCAGGAAGTCTAGGTGGAGGCCTGGAATTCCAGCCTTTGTTGTCATGTTCTGCTCAATGAGGGCAGGCTCCAAATGCAATGCCCTGGCTATCTCTTCATTTCTGGGATCAGTCATCTCTGGGTTGAAAGGAATCCCTCTCCTGATAGGAACCCCAATCAACAAGGAAAACTCTTCAAGCAAAGGTCCCATCTGGAAATCAGGAAAGGTGAAGCATCTGAGTGGAGGGTCATAAAACTCAAGCATGTGTGGATCATGCTCCTCTGAGATGCATCAAGATCCATGACCATTTCCAAAATACCCCCATAGTGCTCTCTAAACAGTGGGATGTGATCAGGTATGATAAGGGACTGGACCTGCCTGATACCAGTTAAGGTGGGCTCAAAGAAGTGGTAAGATATGTTGCTCTTTCTTGAAGTAGACATGAGTGTTGATAAAGAAGCTAAAGACAACTGCCGATGAAGATCACAGACTGAGAAGCTGGAGGTAAGTCTCTGACATACTGATGCAGGTGCTGGAGGAGAACTACTGACAAACTGATGGAGAATCTGGAGAAGATAGCTGAAGAAAATGCTGAAGAAGATAAATGAAGCAGAGGTCTAAGCAGCAGAAGGAGTCAAAACCAAACCAAAAATGAAATGATGGATACCCTGAAAAACAAATAAGCAAATGTTAAATGATGCAATGATGATATATGCAAATGATATGAAAGGGTTTGTGATCAAGAGCTGGATTTGATTATCTGTCTTGGAAAAAGTCCATATATGTTCAAAGGTCCGGATGGAGGCTTAGAAATCCAGTAACCAGGGTGGGGGACTCAAATAAAGAGCCACATGTCTGGGGTAATCACAAGAACTGTCCAAAGTGAAGCATTCTCAAAACAAAACAGTAACAGGGTATGATGTGGTCAAGGGTTCCTACAAACCTGTAAACAACCCGACCCCCTCACAGGTAATATTCTAGATAAAGGATCCTCAGACTTGGATCAATTATGAGAAGTGTAAACGCTTCAAACCTGGAGGTACAGTGTTTACAATAACCATAAAAGATCTTCCTCTAATTGACCCCAGATTCTGAAGGTCAATAAAAAGGTCATCCAGACTTAGCAGGCTTCCCAGATAGCCCTAGCACTACAGGAAATTTGTAGCACAGAGTTCTCAAGAAGAAACCCATATCTGAACCGTGTTTCATATTCCCGCACCAAACCGAAATGGAATGGTAAAGAATATGAAGCCACTCTAGCCTAGGTGTCACTCAGGTCCCAAGTATAGGACCTTAATCACTCAATGAAACCCCACCCACCAAAACAGAAGCAGATCCAGCAATGATAATGACAGTATGAATATGCACAAAACTGTAAAGGAAAGAAATAACTAAAGCTGTACATAAAGCAATAAAGCAAATAAATAAGCACAAGTAGCACGTAACGCCCCCCGTAAACACAAATCAAACAAGCGCTAGGAGGAACCCAGAAAAAGAACCAGAAGCCCTGGTTGCAATATAAGGTTCCCCAGCAGAGTCGTCAAGCTGTCGCTCCCACCAAATGACACCGGGTCAGACGGGGTACAGACGTGAACGGTCGACGAAAGGGAACATGAAGATGAACTGAAAAGAGTCGCCAGCTAGGCATTTTTATCCCGAAGGAAAGGTAATGCTGCATAAACCTGGAAAGATATGGATAAGACGGTCGCGAACCAGAGAAACTGAGAAATGGGGTTGGTTACAACCTGGGAAGGTATTAGCACCCAGATTGTCTGTCGTACTCGACGGGATCCACGCTTGAAAGTTTGTGCTTAAAGGGGTAAGTGTCAGTGCTATCTGTGTGCAAAAGCTGGAAAAGAATGTACAGGTGTAAGTGCTAGAAAGTGAAGTGAAGTGCTCAGGAATGAGGCTTAAAAGAATAATGCTGGAAGAGGGGGGAAGAAACAGAGTCTTTTGTTCGATAACAATTAAGTTATGCCTACGTATCCTCTCGTGCAATGAGGAAGTCAGAACACCGTAGTTCGACTCAAAGAGACTGAAAGATAAATTGACTGATGAATTGCTTGCTTGCCTATGCTCAAGTGTATGGCCTGTCTGGCTCAAGTGCTAACTGTCTTGCATTCGACAGAAGAAGTGAGTTCTTGTTTGAAGTCACAAAATGAATTGGCAAGTGGTTTTGCAAGGAATCCTCTTTGGTGCATTCTTGAAAATTATGTGATTTTTGCCAACTTTGACAAGCCATAACTTGAGTTCCATAATGAATTAG
Organism: Lathyrus aphaca; assembly: GCA_963966055.1. Lineage (NCBI taxonomy): Eukaryota > Viridiplantae > Streptophyta > Magnoliopsida > Fabales > Fabaceae > Lathyrus > Lathyrus aphaca. The sequence continues at coordinate 354,746,031 of OZ014519.1, read as the reverse complement.
GACTTGTTCTTGTACTTTTTGAAAAGGGAATGATTCAATCTACAACTTTCATGACCAACAATTTTTCATTTGAATCATTTTTGGTTGAGAAAGAGAAGGTTGAAAAAGTTTCCCAAAATGGAAAGTTTACATTACAAGTCATTTCCATTTTTGGCAACTTTTGGTTTAGCTCACTTTTCTTCAATTTTATGAACTTCTAAACACTTCAATGATCAAATAAAGATCATATAACTTCAATTTGATGAAAAATCCACTTTGGTTCCATGGATGGGGGCCTCAGATGCCCTGATTTTGCTCTGACTTGCTTAAGAAGTTACCCAGTGAACAAATGACTTCCACAATGAATTTCTTCATCAAACTTGGTGCACATGATCCTTATAACATATTGAGACCCTTAGAAACAAGAATGATATGCTTAAACTAATGCAAATATGAAAGATCACAAGCCATGGTATGAATTTAGTGAGGGCAAATTTGGGGTGTTTACACCTAAGAAGGATGGCAAGGTACGTATGTGTGTTGCTTACCGGGATCTGAACAGAGCAAGCCCAAAGGATGACTTCCCATTACCTCACATTGATGTATTGGTAGACAAAACAGCTCAGTTCTCGGTATTTTCCTTCATGGACGGATTTTCTGGATACAATCAGATCAAGATGTCACCTGAAGACATGGAAAAGACAACCTTCATCACACCATGAGGCACGTTCTGTTACAAAGTAATGTCGTTTGGTTTGAAGAACACTGGTGTGACATATCAACGGGCTATGGTAACATTATTTCACGATATGATCCATAAAGAAATCGAGTACTACGTGGATGACATGATTGTCAAGTCCCTCATAGAAGAAGACCATTTGGTAAACCTGTTGAAATTGTTCAAGCGTCTGAGGAAGTATCAGTTAATGTTGAACCCTAACAAGTGCACATTCGAGGTACGTTCTGGTAAGCTGCTGGGTTTTATTGTAAGCGTAAAGGGAATTGAGGTTGATCCCGACAAAGTCAAAGCAATTCAGGAAATGTCTGCACCAAAGATTGAGAAAGAAGTTTGAGGGTTCTTAGGTAGATTGAACTACATTTCAAGGTTCATATCTCATCTCACTGCAACCTGCGATCCCTTGTTCAAATTGCTAAGAAAGGAACAAACAGTCAGGTGGAACGATGATTGTCAGAAAGCTTTTGACAAGATCAAGGAGTATCTGCAAGAACCTCCAATTCTCATGCCTCCAGACGAAGGAAAACCTCTAATAATGTACCTGACAGTGTTAGATGAATCAATGGGGTGTCTGTTGGGCCAGCATGACGAGTCTAGTCGAAAAGAGTATGCAATATACTACCTAAGCAAAAATTTTACCGACTATGAACAACGTTATTCACTGTTATAGAAAACTTGTTGTGCTTTAGCGTGGGCTGCTCACCGACTAAGACAATATATGTTGACTCATACTACCTTGTTGATCTCAAAGATGGACCCAGTCAAGTACATATTTGAGAAACCAGCACTTACCGGAAGGGATGTAAGGTGGCAAATGATTCTAACCGAATATGATATTCAGTACACTTCTCAGAAAGCCATCAAGGGCATTGTATTGTCTGACTATCTGGATGAGCAACCCATTGATGACTACCAGCCTATGAGATTTGATTTCATCTGCAAGCCTGAACGGATAATTGCAACAGCTTTTATGCGTTCAAGGTATGGAGTGATTGAATACTCGGATAAAACCTGGAAATTTGCACGCTGTGGGTAATAAAATATGTTGGGAAGAATGCCATCCTCGAATTACAACTCACACGATATCCTCGGATCAAGCACTAAAACCATCCTCGAATGGAAACACAATGGTATACCGGCCTCATGAGGTAACCACAAATAACAAAGACTGACCTCAGACAGACTTCGAAAAGGAGACAAACCGACCTCAATCAATAAGCTCCAAAATGGTCTATCATCCTCGAATGATAGCCACAACAAAAACAAACAAGACCAACCTCGGAAGGACTTGAAGAAATGAATGCCATCCTTGAATGAAAATTCTCAAAAGATCCTCGGATCTAATACGAAACCATCCTCGAATGGAGACGCACTGGTATACCGGCCTCAGGCGGCAACCAGAAACACAAAGACTGACCTCAGACAGACTTTGCAAAAGAGACAAACTAACCTCAATCAATAAGCTCCAAAATGGTCTATCATCCTCGAATGATAGCCACAACAAAAAACAAACAAGACCAACCTCGGAAGGACTTGAATAAAAGAATGCCATCCTCGAATGACAATTCTCAAAAGATCCTCGGATCTAACACGAAACCATCCTCGAATGGAGACGCACTGGTATACCGGCCTCAGGCGGCAACCAGAAACACAAAGACTGACCTCAGACAGACTTTGCAAAAGAGACAAACTGACCTCAATCAATAAGCTCCAAAATGGTCTATCATCCTCAAATGATAGCCACAACAAAAACAAACAAGACCAACCTCGGAAGGACATGAAGAAAAGAATGCCATCCTCGAATGACAATTCTCAAAAGATCCTCAGATCTAACACGAAACCATCCTCGAATGGAGACGCACTAGTATACCGGCCTCAGGCGGCAACCAGAAACACAAAGACTGACCTCAGACAGACTTTGCAAAAGAGACAAACTGACCTCAATCAATAAGCTCCAAAATGGTCTATCATCCTCGAATGATAGCCACAACAAAAAACAAACAAGACCAACCTCGGAAGGACTTGAAGAAAAGAATGCCATCCTCGAATGACAATACTCAAAAGATCCTCGGATCTAACACGAAACCATCCTTGAATGGAGACGCACTGGTATACCGGCCTCAGGCGGCAAACAGAAACACAAAGACTGACCTCAGACAGACTTTGCAAAAGAGACAAACTGACCTCAATCAATAAGCTCCAAAATGGTCTATCATCCTCGAATGTTAGCCACAACAAAAACAAACAAGACCAACCTCGGAAGGACTTGAAGAAAAGAATTCCATCCTCGAATGACAATTCTCAAAAGATCCTCGGATCTAACACGAAACCATCCTCGAATGGAGACGCATTGGTATACCGGCCTCAGGCGGCAACCAGAAACACAAAGACTGACCTCAGACAGACTTTGCAAAAGAGACAAACCGACCTCAATCAATAAGCTCCAAAATGGTCTATCATCCTCGAATGATAGCCACAACAAAAAACAAACAAGAGCAACCTCAGAAGGACTTGAAGAAAAGAATGCCATCCTCGAATGACAATTCTCAAAAGATCCTCGGATCTAACACGAAACCATCCTCGAATGGAGAAGCACTGGTATACCGGCCTCAGGCGGCAACTAGAAACAACAAAGAAAATAGGACAAGATGGAACAAGATCGTTGTACATAAATGAGAGCCCAGGAAAACAGGACCGTTGTACAAAACGAGAACCTACGATGCGACTGTTGTACCAAACAAGACGCAAAATAAGTGACAAACATTGACTTGAAAAGACAAGGATGTCTGAAAAATGATGTGGGTATTCTCTGCGCGGAGTACTTCAGGTTGAGAAGATCTTATAGGTCGTATGTAATATACCTCAAATTGGCCCATGTTGGCATGCATATGTTTGAATTTATGGCGTAATGCTCCATGATGATTGAAATGCTATGCTATGGAGGATTCAAATGTAATGATGATTATGCAAATGCAAATGCAAAGGATCTTCCGGAAGGGAGACTGCAAGTATCCCAGATGGCTTGACTGGGGAGGAACTGATGATCACTGCATTGATTTGGTTAATCCTGGTGAGGAGGAAACAATGATGCAAGGAAAGTTGTTAATGATACACCGGCTCTGAACAACCTCCATTGCCAAAAATAAATTGGACTTTGATATTGGAGTGCCAAGACCCTGCTGGAGATGGACCCTTCTTGAACTCTGGTGGGGAAGTGTGGACCTCCTAACTTGACTGGGAACCAAAGGCATGATACTGTTGAGGAAGCAATTGCTGGGGAGGAAAGACACTCCTTATACTGCTGAAAATTGCCCCTATCTGAAGGGAAACTTCTGCTTTGGGATGACACCCACCTTTTGCTACCTTGCTGGGATAAATTTCAACTTCCACTTTACTGGGGATGATTGGAGACACCCTGGGGATACCTGCTCCTGTTCAACCATAGAGATGCTCCTCCTGGGAATTTGCTTTTAGCTTTGTTAGCAACACCAGTACATGTACCTGCATGAACACAATCGATAGTACCTGCAACATGGAGAGTTAGTTTGGGACCTGCCTGCCTCAGGCTCATAGTATGAATCATTATCTGGGTATCTCGACACCCTTTCAGAGTTGTATTAAATGTTTCTGTCCTCCTGCACGAGTTAGAAAGCATTCAAATGTTCACAACATAACGTAAATCACAATTTGCTAGACGTTTTTGCAATCAATCAATGCTAGATGAAAAAAGCAAAAACAAGACGCAAAATAGTCAAATTGACTGAAGTTGAATTTTTATTGATTTGAAAAAATGGCCATGAATAGGCAATACAAAGGAAGCAGTTCCCTGGAAAGAGGAAACAACCAAAAAGGAAAACAAACTATCCTATTGGCAATGTGAGAAGTGGATCTCATCAAGTATCAACCCGGTTATGACTCGTATATCTTCAAGACGCTCCGCTCGCTCTGCCTCTTGAGAAAAAGTAGATGAACTGACCTTCAACCCTTAGGATAACCTCAACTGTATATAGGTTATGGATCTCGCAGATCGCAGTCGTTCGTGTTAATCCCTCTTTTGCGTGGATCGCCTTTTCAGGTTTTCAATCCACCGGGATACCCTTTTTTGCCTGAGTTGTCCGATGTGGCTTTTCAACTCAGCGGGTGTACATTTTTTTTCAAGATTTCCCTAACTTTTGCCCAAGCCTTTTATTCTGTTTTTGGCTCGCCGGGATGCCCATTTTTTCCTGGATCCTTATTCTGTTTTTATCCAGCGGGTCTTTTTACACGAAGTATTTTCTTACTGCGTTTGCGTTAACAGGGGATTGGAAGTCTTCCCCGTCCATGGTTGTCAGCATCAAGGCTCCACCTGAAAAAACCTTTCTAACCACGAACGGTCCTTCATAGTTGGGTTTCCACTTTCCCCTGTGATCGTTAAGAGGAGGAAGAATCCTTTTCAGCACTAAGTCACATGGCATGTACCTCTGTGGTCGCACCTTCTTGTCAAAAGCCTACTTCATCCGTCGCTGATACAACTGTCCATGGCATACAACTGCTAGACGTTTTTCTTCAATGAGGCTCAATTGATTATATCTGGATCGAAGCCACTCAGCTTCATATAGCTTAATGTCCATCATCAATCTCAATTAGGGGATTTCCACTTCAATTGGTAGGACTTCCTCCATACCATACACCAGTGAGAACGGAGTTGTCCCTGTTGAAGTACGTATTGACGTTCTATACCCATGCAACGCAAATGGTAGCATCTCATGCCAGTCCTTGTATGTCACAACCATCTTCTGCATAATCTTCTTGATGTTCTTATTGGCCGCCTCGACGGCGCCATTCATCTTCGGGCGATATGGAGAAGAGTTGTGATGTTCTATTTTGAAATCTCGACACAAGTCAGCCATCATCTTGTTGTTGAGATTAGAACCATTATCATTAATGATCCTTTCAGGAATTCCGTACAGGCAAATGATGTCTCTTTTAATAAATTGGGCTACCACTTATTTAGTGATATTGGTGTAAGACGCCGATTCAACCCACTTCGTGAAATAATCAATAGCAACCAGGATGAAGCGATGACCATTAGAAGCTATCGGCTCGATCTTGCCAATCATATCAATGCCCCACATAGTGAACGGCCATGGTGAAGACATGACACTCAACAGATTCGGAGGCACATGAACTTTATCGGCATAAATCTGACACTTGTGGCATTTACGGGAGTACTTACAGCAATCAGATTCCATGGTGATACAATAGTATCCCGATATCAGCAATTTCTTGGCCATAACATGTCTTCCAACATGGGTACCAAAGGAGCCTTCATGGACCTCTTGCATCAACAAGTCTGCTTCGTGTCTATCCACGCATCTGAGCAGCACCATGTCGAAGTTTCGCTTGTACAGCACACCATCTTGATTCAAGAAGAAACCTCCTACCAGTCTTCTAAGGGTCTTCTTATCCTTACTAGATGCCCCAGCCAGGAATTCTTGAGCCTTCAGGGATTGCTTGATATCATGATACCAAGGCTTGTTATCTTCACCATCGTCGACTGCAAAGACATAAGCCGGTCTTTCAAGACGGGAGACCATAATTCGAGGCACAAAATTCTCTTGACAAACTTTAATCATGGACAACAAAGTTGCTAGAGCATCGGCGAATTGGTTTTCATCTCGAGGAATGTAATTCAGCTTGACTTTGGTGAAGAAAGTTAACAGCCTCCCGACATAATCTCTGTAAGGAATCAAATAAGGTTGATGAACCAGCCATTTGCCATTGACTTGATTTACCACCAAAGCAGAATCTCCGAAGATCTCGAGGTTTTTGACTCGCAAGTCGATTTCCTCTTCAATCCCCATTATACAAGCTTCATACTCCACCTCATTGTTAGTGCATTCGAAAGTCAACCGAGCAGCTAAAGGTGTATGGACCCCTTCTGGCGAGATGATAACAGCACCTACTCCACTTCCATTCATGTTCATAGCCCCGTCAAACATCAACTTCCATTTGGGTTCAGGGTCTGGCCCTTCCTCCGGAAGTGGTTCTTCGTAGTCTTTCGACTTGAGGAACATGATGTCCTCATTCGGAAACTCAAACCTCATGGGTTGATAATCATCGATTGGCTGCTGAGCCAAGTATTCTGATAACACACTTCCTTTGATTGCCTTTTGCAAAGTGTAATGTATATCATACTCTGTTAGTATCATCTGCCACCGGGCTACTCTTCCTGTCAGAGTTGACTTTTCAAAGATGTATTTCACAGGATCCATCTTGGAAATTAAGAGAGTAGTGTGAGTCAGTATGCATTGTCTTAGTCGGCGAGCAACCCATGCCAAAGCGCAGCAAGTTTTCTCGAGTAGTGATTAGCGTGTCTAACAATCGGTAAACTTTTTGCTAAGGTAATAAATGGTGTGCTCTTTTCGACCAGACTCGTCCTGCTGGCCCAGCACACATCCCATCAATCCTTCAAGCACAATAAGATACATAATCAAAGGTCTCCCTGGCACTGGAGGCATAAGAATTGGGGGTTCTAGCAGGTATTCTTTGATTTGGTCAAAGGCTTGCTGGCAGTCTTCGTTCCATTTAATGGCCTGATTCTTCCTCAGAAGCTTAAAGATGGGCTCACACGTGGCCGTTAGGTGAGAAATAAACTGTGCAATGTAGTTTAGTCTCCCTAAGAAGCCACACACTTGCTTTTCAGTCTTCGGCTCAGGCATCTCTTGGATAGCTTTCACTTTGGCTGGATCAACCTCAATTCCTCGCTCACTAACAATGAAGCTGAGTAACTTGCCAGAACGGACCCCGAAGGTACACTTATTCGGATTCAACCTCAGTCTGAACTTCCGGAGTCTGTCAAGCATCTTTGTTAGATTAACCAAGTGCTCTTCCTCTGTTTGGGATTTTGCTATCATATCATCAACATAAACCTCAATTTCATGATGGATCATGTCGTGAAATAGCGTCACCATCGCCCGTTGATAAGTGGCTCCAGCATTCTTCAAACCAAATGGCATGACCTTGTAACAGAAGGTACCCCAAGGAGTAATGAAGGTTGTCTTTTCCATGTCATCGGGAGACATCTTAATCTGATTATAGCCGGAAAATTCGTCCATGAAGGAGAACACGAAAAACTGAGCAGTATTATCGACAAGCACATATATGTGAGGTAGAGGGAAGTCATCTTTGGGGTTGGCCCTGTTCAAATTCCTCTAGTATACACACATCCTGACTTTACCGTCTTTCTTGGGAACCGACACAATGTTGGCAACCCATGGAGGGTAACTGTTCACGGCCAAGAATTCAGCATCAAACTGTTTTTGTACTTCTTCTTTTATTTTAATTGCCATATCTGGACGTGTGCGTCTCAACTTCTGCTTTACCGGAGGGCAATCTTCTCTGAGAGGCAGCTTGTGTACCACAATGTCATTGTCTAAACCAGGCATATCTTGGTAGGACCATGCGAAGACATCAACATACTCTTGAAGCATAGCAATCAAACGAGTCTTGACAGATTCTTCTAATGCAGCCCCGATCTTGACTTCTTTCTTGTCTTCTTCAGTACCCAGGTTTATTACTTCGACAGCTTCTTCGTGCGGCTGAATCATTTTCTCCTCCTGTTTAAGCAGTATGGCCAATTCTTCAGGTAGTTCGCAATCCTCTTCACCTTCCTCATCGGCTTGATAAATTGGATTGTCGAAGTCATACTCAACCATAACAGGGTCGTCATTGATAAGATCCGGTGACGAGCACCTGCATGAATGGTGATTCATGAAAGGCTTTAGCAACAACTTGAGAAAATGAGAAACATTGCCATTTTAAAACTTTTCTTTCTTTTTGAAAAACAAAAGCAAAAATGAAAGACAGAGAGCAACATGAATGAATATGAAACGTCAGCTTTATTTATGATTGTGTTAAGAACAAACGAACCCTTACAAAGAGCTACTATGCCCCGGGCAAGACATAGTGCTTGAATACAGGAAAAATAGAAACAAAAAATATTACTCTTCGAAAGAGGTGACCTAAATAAGCCTTTCTGATGTCCAATTTCTAAGATGAGTCCCTGGAACGGTAGGCCTTATCCATTCATCTAGGTCACAATCACTATCGACTGCGTCATCCTGTACAGCACTGATATTTCCGTAGTCTACCACTCCCACACTCGTGAAAGTGATCGGGCTCTGACAACCTTTAGCACTTGGTCCAGACGATGACCTCCCAGGCTGATAACCAATTCCGAACATATATTTCTTTTCAGGCACTTCCACTGGACTGCCCCAGCCTTCTCGTACCCCAGATTATACCAATTCAAGCGCTTGCTTATAAGAGGCTATGTGTAAACACCCCAAATTTTCCCTCACTTATTTCACCAGGGCTTGTGATCTTTTCATTTGCATAAGTTCAATCATAGCATCTCACATTGCATTTTTACTTCACTGCATTGGTTCAAAGTCATCTGCATCTAGGGTTTATGATCTGAGCAATCCCTGAGCCATCTGAGCCACTCCAAAGGTCATCAATCATCTCAAGAGGGTCCATGTATGTTCAAGCATCATATTATATCCTCCCAAGATCAAGAAAGTCATAAAATCACAAGAACTGAGAAAGGCATGGAAGTAGAGCCAAGCTTAACTGCACAGATGACCTAAAATTAGGGTTTTGGTTTCAGAGGCCATAACTCCAAATTTTTTGGTCATTCTTGTTTCTATTGGTCTCTATATGTTATGAGGATCATACCCACCAATTTTTATGAAGAAATTCAATGGGGAAGACATCTGATCAATAGATGACTTCTTGAACAAGTCAGTGCAAAATCAGGGCATCTGAGGCCCCCAATCATCCAAACAAAGGGTCTTCTCCATCATTTTGGGTGTATATGATCTTTATTTGATCTTAGAAGAAGTTATAAGTTCACAAAATTGAAGAATTTCAAGCCATTTACAAAATTGCCATTTTGGGAAAGTGACTTGTAATGAAAACTTGCCATTTTGGGAAAGTTTTTCAACCTCCTCTTTTTGATTCAAAAATGCTTCAAATGAAAAATTCTTGGTCATGAAAGTTGTAGATTGGATCCTCCCATTTTCAAAAAGTACAAGAACTTGATCTAATTCATTTTAGAACTCAAGTTATGGTTTGTCAAAGTTGGAAAAAATCACTTAAAATTCACTTTTGCACCAAAGAGGAATTTTGCAAAATGGCATGATAAAGCATTATAAAGGTTTCTAATGTGAATAAACACTTCACAACATGTCAAGTGGACCTCTAAGGATCAGATTAGAGCTTTGAATCATCCCATTTCATGCCTTAAACTTCAAGAAATTCAAAAGGGGCCAAAGTTGTACAAAATTGCAAAATGATCCAATTCTCTTCATCCACTTGAGCTAGCTCACTAAATCATTTTCCATGGACCTCCTTGAAGTTGGCTGACCCGAGCCATGCCCCTAAACCAGCCTGCCATGAGCCCATACCTCAAGTACACCAACTTTTGACATTTTGGCAACTTGCCCATACCAATCAACATAGGACATCACCAACTCTCTGACCTATCACATTTCATTATGTGGATCAAAACCAAGCAAAAGCACATAGCATTGCAACACAACACTTGAGAATACACAACATACTCAAAAATCCCAAAATTTGCAAAAGCCTTCGAATCTCTTAACTCAACCATCAAACCTTCAAACTTTTTCCACCATTCAACTCCATAAACATCACTGATCATTTCCCACCCTTCATTTTGCCCTAAGACCTTCAGAATCAAAAACACGATTTCAACATTTCATGAACTGAACTTCTGCCAACTTCCTTCTGAGGCCATTTAAACTCCAACCAAGCATCACAAGCTCTTGGGGGGATTAGTGGAGTGGATTTGAGGCAAAGAACTGGCCAGAAAGCTCATGTTTCGAAAGCTCAGCTTCAGGTAGCCATGGCATTTATTTTTCCAGAACTCTCATTTTATGTTATAGAATGATTCTACATGTTTCACTGATCACCATGATGTCTTTACTTTTGAGAATAGTTGAGAATTAAGCATTTCATAAGCTTCTGAAATTTTTGCCATGTTTTCCGTTTTGCTTTGATTCGTGCTTTTGATGGTGAACAAATGATTTTTGGTGGTTGATTCTTGTTGGGGTTGAGGAGAGGATCATTTCTGGAGCTTTAGGGGTCTTGGGGTTGCGTATTGAGGGAGATTGAGTGAGGGGCTAGCCGGAGAAGATGACCGGAACACTGTTCCGGTCACCTGAAAGTAATTAGGGTTCAGATTAGGGTTAATGACATAATTAGCGTAGTTTGAATTTGGGCCGTCCATTTGCGCGCGCTGGTCAATTCCCTCCCCTTTTTATTTGAATCTGGGCCTTTGGATCTGCTGACTTTCATTTTAATTCATTTTAATTTCATTTTAATTACATTTCTTTCCACATTTTATTTAAAATAGTAAAACACTTCTAAAAAATTTCATTTTTTGCATCCTGCCTTAAAATATTTTTCTCATTCTGAAAATAATTTTTATTTTAATTTTTGCATAAATTTCGTATTTTTAAAATATTTTAATGTTTATTTTAATTAGTTAATGAGAATTAATTAATTAAAATAGCATTTAAGTTTCCAAAAATCACCAAAAAAATCACATTGCATCTTGATACATTTAGAAACATTATCAAACTCTTCAAACAAATTCCTTTTTGGTTCTTGACCTATTTTGACATTTTTCTTTGGAATTAGGGTTCTTAAAAGTCAATATTTTTGCCCTAACTTAGAAAACTCCCTTCTGCCTAACCATGAGGAGTTTGATGATGGTTCTTCTTGCATTGAATTCCTCATGTCATGTAGTCTCTAGGATAAAATTGGTTTGAATTTATCTTTCATTTTCAATTTGTTTTGCATTTTTCATTGTAAGGTACCTTAAAACCCTAGCAAACTTGAGAAAATCATAACTTCCATTAGGTTAAGAGTTAGGTCTCCTCCTTTGGGCAGTGAACTTGTGTAGGGTTAGGGTTCCTTTGATCCCATTTTCAATTTTATATCTTTTCATATGCTTCTGATTTTGAGTTTTGCTTTGTACCTTGTGCATAAACCCTAATTTTTGCTTTCATTTGCATTCATCTCTCATATGCTTGCATACATGAACTTTCCATGACATTTTATGCATTCACATGACTTATAAGACATCTTAGGACATATTAGAATCATTTTTTATCATTGCATCATTCATTTTCCATGGTGTGCATTCATTTCATTTCATAAACTTTCATGAACTTTCATGGTTCAAAACATGCTTCATTTGCATCCTCATCCTTGTATGATCATCCACAACTCTTGTCATATGTTTACATTATCTCTTAGCATCATTAAAATCATGTTTATGCTTCTGGTTTTGGTTTGCATCATTGCATTCATTTCATGTTCACTTCATTTCATTTCTTTTTGCTAACTTTTCAGGTGTTAAGTATTTGAGAAGTGAATTTGCCTTCACTTCCCATAATCTCTTCTCATCTCTTTTATGCATCCTTGCTGCATTTTACTTTTGTATTAGAGTGAGCTGGCTCATTCATGCTCCTTATCCTCTTTCTTTCTTCAAGAAACTTATCTTCTTAAGTGAAGTAAGTTGTCTTGCTTCTTTCTGCTTAATCTCCTTTCATCTGCTTCTTCCTTGGTGGCTTTTCTCTTGAAGATCCTTTGCAAGCCTCATAAACCCAAGGAACCCCCAAGTATGATCACAATTAGGGTTTGATTAGTCCCCCCATTTAGTTTTACCTTTGTGTCATCTTTTGTGTCCCCTCTTCTCATCTCTTAATCAAGGACTAAACCTTAAAGGTTTTAAGGCTTTGTGATTAGGGTTATGCATGTATCCTTCTATTAGGATGGAGTGTACAAATTTAATCCTAAGTGTTAAACCCTTAATGTGTTTAAACCCTTTAATCAATCCATCTAATAATCACTAAGACATCAAACTTGTAACTTGGGCCTTGCATTAGGGTTCTAATTCTTCCTTAACTGGTTAAGAAATACTAACCCTAGTATTAATGGACAAGTCCCCCTCAAGTTGTCTTACAAACCATAAAATCCATTTCTTAATCTTACCATTAACTAAAATCCACCCTAATAAAGGTTTTGTTTTGTCATAAGGTTAATCCCTAATCATGGATTAAGTTGAGGAGCCTTCCTCAGCTTAAATGTTCTCATCTATTATCCTTCTATTAGGATGATGTAATGGGTCCATTAAATCTTTGATTATGGCTTAAACTCATTACTTAACACTAAACAAAAACATCTAAATAATTACAAGTAGGTTAATGATCTTAATCCTACATCATGGTGATTAAGTGTGAGGTGTTTACTTCATACTTTAGGTATTCTCATTACCCCTAATCAGAGGGAGGATGTAATGAGTTTGCTAATCCTTGGTTTACGCTTAAGCACATTTTCTTATGACAAACTTCAAAAAGCAATAAAAGATTGAAAACACAAAAACAAACAATAATCGTCTCCTCCGGGATTCTTTTCTCATCTCATTCATTCATAAACAAGAACTTGCTTCTTCCGTCTAATGCAGGACAGTTAGCACCTGAGCCAGACAGGTCATACACTTGAGCATAGACAAGTAAGCAGTTCACAAGTCAATTTATCTTTTAGTCTCTTTGAGTCGAACTACGGTGTTCTGACTTCCTCATTGCACGAGAGGATACGTAGGCATAACTTAACAGTTATCGAACAAAAGTCTCTGTCAATTCCCCCCTCCTCCAGCATATTTTTTAAACCTCATTGTCTTGAGCATTTCCTTCTTTCTTTACACTGACACTTCTTTTATTCACTTCACATTTCTTTTACACTGACACTTGCATTCTTTCCAGCTTTGATACACAGATTGCACTGACACTACCCCTTTAAAACACAAATCTTTTAAGCGTGGATCCCGTCGAGTACGACGGACAATCTGGGTGCTAATACCTTCCCAGGTTGTAACCAACCCCCTTTCTCAGTTTATTTGGTTCGCGACCGTCTTATCCATCTTTTCTTAGGTTTATGCAGCATTACCTTTCCTTTGGGATAAAAATGCCTAGCTGGCGACTCTTTTCTTTTCAGTTCACCCTTGTGTGTTCTCTCTCTTTCGACGACCGTTCGCGTCTGTACCCCATTTGACCGGGTGTCATTTGGTGGGAGCGACACTATGGAAACCCCCTTCTTCGGTTCTTCAGGAGAAGCTGCCATTGCAGATGCTTGTTCACTCTTCAAAGGCTCAAAAGCCTAACATGGAGTCTCAACTATTTCGCCATCCATCTCCACATATTTGAATGAAGCCAGATGACTAACAAAAATATCTTCTTCCCCACTGACAGTTACAATTTGACCCTCCCATACGAACTTTAACTCCTGAAGAAGTGTGGACGATACGGCTCCTGCTGAGTGTATCCAAGGTCTTCCGAGCAAGCAACTGTATGCAGGCTGTATATCCATTACATAGAACGTGGTATTGAAGATCTGTGGACCTACTTTGATTGGTAACTCCACCTCCCCGAACACCGATCTCCTCGACTCATCAAATGCTCGAACTACTAGGTCGCTGGGCTTTAGAACTACTCCATCATAATCCAACTTCACCGGTGCCTTCTTGGGCAAGACATTCAACGACGATCCAGTATCTACCAACACGTGAGAGAGTACCGCACCCTTACATTCTAAAGAGATATGTAATGCCCGATTATGAGCACGCCCTTCAGAAGTCAGATCCAAGTCTGTGAAACCCAATCTGTGACTGACATTGACACTGGATACCACCGCTTCCAACCGATTCACCGAAATATCCTGAGGAACGTACGCTTTGTTCAGAATATTCAAGAGAGCCTTCCTATGGGAATCAGAACACATGAGCAAGGACAAGATGGAAATCTTCGATGGAGTCTGCTGTAGATGGTCCACAATCTTGTAGTCGCTCTTTTTGATAATCCTCAGGAATTCTTCAGCTTCTTTATCAAAGGTGAGGTTTGGATCAGTTGTTGGTGCAGGATCGTTGACAACTACTGGCTGCTTCCCTCTTGCTCTAGCCTAGGCTTCTGCGGTGTCTCTGGGTGGTATCACATTATTTCTTAGTGTTTCCGGCGCAAACAACCTTCCACTTCTAGTAAAGCCCCCCACTTCAACATTTTCTACTTGAGCCGGGGTTGTACTAGACGTGGCCAACTCTTGCTTCTGGCCGTTACAGTATACTTCACTACCATAATTCCAAGGAATAGCTCTATCACTCTGATACATTACGGGTCCTGTTGTGGTGATGGTTATCGGTGCCGCTCTGGCCCGTGAAGGAACTTGAGATGGATCGTAGATGATAGTTATTGTGGAGACTTCACTTTCTTTTACAATCTTGTCGAACTGCAACACTCCCTCATCAATCATACTCTGGATCCCCGCTTTCAACCGTTCACACCCATTTGTAGTTTCAGCACATTCTGGACAATCTTCTTCACATCCAGGAAAGATACCTTTCTTTGACAAGCAAACTTTAACAACAATCAACGAAGTCTGCAAGTCTTTGACATCGCGCACCAAGTTTAAATTTTCCCCTTCATTAACTGCCCCAACCATACCCCCGTGAGGAGGCATGGGGTTCTGAATTACATTAGGAGTAGGAGCAAAGTTAATTGCTTTAGTATCCAGTAGGTCTTGAACAACATGCTTTAGTGCTTTGCAGTTCTCTGTGGTATGCCCGGGAGCTCCAGAATGAAATTCACATCTGGCATTTGTATCATAACCCTCGGGGATTTGGCCCGGCTTCGGGGGTTGTAGAGTTAGGAGTTGAACCATCTGAAGTTGTAGAAGATTCTTCAAAAGCTGTGAATAGGACATCGGCGGAGCTTCGAAATGTCTTTCTTTGGGCCTCTAGGGGTAATATGGACGAGGATCTCTTTGCTGATACCCTTGCGAGCGTTGCGGCTGCGGTGGTTGGACTTGTTGTTGAACAGGCGGAGTTGAGATAGTGATAGGGGCCACTTGCTGATAAAATCCTCGGTTGATTCCTCCCCTCTGCGCTCACACTGCACCGGTCTCTCCTTCTCTTCTTTTCACGAAGGGTTTCTTGATACCAGAACTTGAAACGCCGCCGTTCTGAATCTTCCCTAGCTTGATCCAACTTTCTATCCTCTCGCCAGTCAAGATGATATCCGAAAATTCACTTGAGGAACATCCAGCTAGCCTTTCCATGAAATGCCCAGGGAGGGTATCCAGGAATAGGTCTACCATTTCTCTCTCCAACAAAGGTGGTTGCACTCGAGCGGCTACTTCACGCCACCTTTGTGCGTAATCCTTGAAACTCTCTGAGCTCCTTTGAGTCAAACTCTGAAGTTGGGTGCGACTGGGCGCCATGTCAATATTATACTGATATTGCTTGAGGAATGCTTCTCCCAATTCCTTCCAGTTTCTTACAGAACTTCTCTCTAGCTTCATATACTATTCCAAGAACCCTCCAGAGAGACTATCCTGGAAGTAGTACATCCAGAGCTTTTCATCCCGAGTATGGGCAGCGATCTTCCGATAGAATGCTTGCAAGTGAGTCTTTGGGCAGGAACTACCGTTATACTTTTCAAAAGTAGGCGGCCTGAATTTGTGAGAAATAACCACCCCGAGGACTAGGCCCATCTCAGACACATCTATCCCCAAAGTATCTCTACACTCGAGGGCTTTGACTTTCTCATCAAGCACCAAAAAATTATTAAGATTTCCTTCTCCAGCGAACCCCATGTCATTGTTGAAATAAGGGAATTGATCCTCCTGCCTCTCTTGTACTGGAATGAAAGTTGTTGCGTCTTGTTTTGGAATCTGAGGTCCACCTGGGCCATTGCTGGTGTTGGGAGGAGCCCCTTGCCCGTCAGGAGTGGTCACAGGAGTATTAGTCTAAGGAGGGTTGAGCCCTTGAATTGCATTCCTTAACTCTTGTTGTCCCTGAGCCATCCCTTGCATCATGACCATGAACTCTCCCATTCTGGTGCGAAACTCATTAAGCTTCGTTTTCATAGCGTCCATGACTGTCCTCTGATTGCTGCGAGTTGCGTAGTGATGCGGGATATCTTGTCGGAGATGCCGGGTCTTGGCAGCTCTCGCAATCTTTGCCTGAAACACAGATAGATTAAGCATCCTGTAGAAAAACCTGCAAAACAAAGAAGAAATGCAAATGATGCGTATGCAATGCAATGTGTTCCTTTTATTCCCAAGACTTTTCCCTGTTTCCGGTCATGGCATTAAGAGAATAATAATTGGGAAGAAGACCCAAGCGATATTCAAATACAATGATGGTCTTGGAGAATTGGTGCTCATTAACCCGTGTCGGTGCAACAAATAACGAACAAGAGATTCAAAACAAGTCAATCACATAAACTGAAGTTTGAAACAACAAAGTCCCCGAAGGGTGTCAATCAAAAGAACAACAAAGTACATCAAATAAAATGAATCCCACAACAAGCATGTGGGTAATCCAAGTACAATAGCATGAAACTAAACCCTAGGGAACTCTAAGTCTTGCAGCCTCCAGCTAAGACGCTTGACATTCTGGAATAAGTGAACGATATCCGGATGATCAGGCTCCTGGATGAGTCTCTAGATGAGGAGGTCCCTCATATCAAAGGAAGCATGTAACTCTTCAATCTGCTGCAGGAAAGTCATCTCATTCTCTTTGCTCGGACCCGATTCGGCCTTTGACCTTCTCACATCAGCACGAAGCTTCAACTCTTCAACTTCTTTCTGGACATCTTCAACTATTTGTTGACTCTTTGTCATCTGACAAAGACACTCTCTCTGTTGCTCTTGTTCTCTCCGAGCTAGCTTCTCTTGCTCAACCAAAGCATCCTGGAGGTTCTTGATCTTCAACTCGAATTGAGCCTCTACCTCCTTTTGCTTCTTCTGATTATCACTCCACTTCTCTTGCCAAAGTGTGATGGCTTCATTAGCCTCATTAAGTTCCTTCTTATCCTTCCGACGCTGACTCGCCTTATGGATCTCAGCCAATCCTCTCTTCCTGAAGTGTAGCTCTCTTTCCTCGAAGTCCTTCTGCTTGAGACGAACTGTTTCTTCAGCTCGTATAGCTCTATCCTCCAACTGACGGTTCTGAATCATCAATTTCTGACAAGAATTGTAAGCCTCTTGATTCTCAAACCTAAGCTGTTTGACCAAGGCCTCCAATTTCTGATAATCTTCTAAAGGAACTGTGGTAGGTGGTGGTAACAGTGCGGAGAAAGGGATTAGAGTCACTTGAGATTTTTCTCTTACCCACGCTTCAAACTCGGGAAACATTTGGTTATTACTCCTGCCCAAGAGTTCTATACCCTTTCTATTAATCAATTTCCAAGCACCTGCAGCTTCCCGTACCAATGGGAGATTGTCCTTCACAGGGAAATAAAAAGTCTGATCCAACTCCGAATCTTTGGGAACATTCTTCAAAGCGTATCCTAATTGCCTTCTCAAGAGTATGGGGTTGTAATTAATTCCCCCAGCTACTCCTAAGAGGGGAACATTAGGATACCCTCCACAGCTGGAGATGAGCTCTTTCCCTTTTAGCCTTAAGGTGAACCATCTAATGTCTTTGGCGGTCAACGCACTTAGTTTTTGCGACCAGATTACTTTGGGATCCGTGAATACTCCAGTAACAGGGATGTGCCTCATAAACCATGTGTAGAATAATGGGGCACAACATCTAACCAAGCCACCTCGTCTCTTCTCATTCTTATAGTGCACTGAATAATACAAGTCACCTAGGAGAGTGGGCACCAGATTCTTCATCACGAACAAATGAATGGCCTTCATATCCACGAACTTCTCCATGTCAGCAAACAAAACTATCCCGTACACAGATAATGCCAAGATGGCGCGAACTGAATCCCACTGTTTTTCCACGGCACATTCTTCAGCTCTCCTGACCAGAAACTCTAAGGGAAAACCAAGTACTCCTGCCTTGGTGGCAACCAGATTAGCAGATACCTCTGATGGGCTCAAATAAAGAGCTTTAGCGATGTCAGCATGAGTCGGTCTTGTCATTTCTGAATTGAAAGGAATCTGGTCTTTGATAGGCAGTCCCAAAATCTCAACATACTCTTCTAGTAATGGACCTAGCTGGAAATCGGGGAATGTGAAACATCGGAGTCTAGGGTCATAATACTGTAGCAAGGTATGGATGGCACTCCTTTGCAAACTATCCAGATTGAACACCATGTCTAGAACATCACCATATCGCTGCTTGAAAAATCCCAAATGACCCGGGGTAATGAGAGACACCATCTGCTTGAGCAAGTCCACCTTGGTATCAAAAAATTTGTAGAAAATATTCTTCTTTCTGACGTCTTCCATCCTAAAGCAATGATATAACCAGGAACCGGGAGTAATGCAAACACTGATAATAAAAGAAACACAAATGATTAATGATGATATGATGCTTAAGCAAGGCAAGGCATGTGATCAGTGAAGTGTCTGTGATGTGCCAATCATATAATCAGGTGTCGGTGCAAGGTCACAATATCCAAATATCATAATAACAATCCCTCTGATTCGGGATCCATATCTTAGAACCAGAAATCCAGATCACAAAACTGAACCAATGGCAAAGCGGGTATGCTGAAGGTCTTAGGGTTCCTGCAAACCTGTAAACCCCTCCCAATCTCACGGGTGTGCTACTCGGGTCAACATCACGGACTCTCAAAGCCGAATAGCAATAATACGTTCACCATTTCCGAGAAATGGCTCATGACCAAATCATGGAATCGGTTTGGCATTATGTACTACTCAGGGAGGTCTCAGTTGAGTCCGGAAAAACAAGCATCCCTCACAAGTCTCCAGCTTCAAGCACTAAATCGAGAAACAATAGTACATTCATCCCGAAGGGTACAATACTACCGTCATACGAACAGTTTGATTTGACTGAATTCCTATGAGAGAACCAGACCATCCTATGCGAGTTCCCAATGGACCCTCGGATGCGAGTGGGTTTGCCAACAAATGTGGTCTGCCACTGTCATCACTGGAGAAGGGTGTTCCAATTAAGGTCCTCGAAGATCGGTCACCAGATGCTCATAACTATCAAGTTCGTACCCTGAAGTGAGGTAATCCCCACACAGAATAGTTCCAAGATGGTCGCAATCTGGGTGTGGAATACATTGCCACTCCCAATCTCACGGGTGTGCTACTCGGGTCAACATCATGGACTCTCAAAGCCGAATAGCAATAATACGTTCACCATTTCCGAGAAATGGCTCATGACCAAATCAGGGAATCGGTTTGGCATTATGTACTACTCAGGGAGGTCTCAGTTGAGTCCGGAAAAACAAGAATCCCTCACAAGTCTCTAGCTTCAAGCACTGAATCGAGAAACAATAGTACATTCATCCCGAAGGGTACAATACTACCGTCATATGAACAGTTTGATTTAACTGAATTCCTATGAGAGAACCAGGCCATCCTATGCGAGTTCCCAATGGACCCTCGGATGCGAGTGGGTTTTCCAACAAATGTGGTCTGCCACTGTCATCACTGGAGAAGGGTTTTCCAATTAAGGTCCTTGAAGATCGATCACCAGATGCTCATAACTATCAAGTTCGTACCTTGAAGTGAGGTAATCCCCACACAGAATAGTTCCAAGACGGTCGCAATCTGGGTGTGGAACACATTGCCACTCCCAATCTCACGGGTGTGCTACTCGGGTCAACATCACGGACTCTCAAAGCCGAATAGCAATAATACGTTCACCATTTCCGAGAAATGGCTCATGACCAAATCAGGGAATCGGTTTGGCATTATGTACTACTCAGGGAGGTCTCAGTTGAGTCTGGAAAAAAAAGCATCCCTCACAAGTCTCCAGCTTCAAGCACTGAATCGAGAAACAATAGTACATTCATCCCGAAGGGTACAATACTACCGTCATACGAACAATTTGATTTAACTGAATTCCTATGAGAGAACCAGGCCATCCTATGCGAGTTCCCAATGGACCCTCGGATGCGAGTGGGTTTGCCAACAAATGTGGTCTGCCACTGTCATCACTGGAGAAGGTTGTTCCCATTAAGGTCCTCGAAGATCGGTCACCAGATGCTCATAACTATCAAGTTCGTACCCTGAAGTGAGGTAATCCCCACACAGAATAGTTCCAAGACGGTCGCAATCTGGGTGTGGAACACATTGCCACTCCCAATCTCACGGTGTAAACACCCCAAATTTGCCCTCACCCATTCACACCATGGCTTGTGATCATTCTCATATTCATAAACACAATCACATCATCTCATATCACATTTTTGATTCACTGCATAGTTTCTAAGGCATCTGCACCTAGGGTTTGTGATCTGAGCAATCCCAAAGCATCTTGAGCCATTCCAAAGGCCACCAATCAACTCAAAGGGGTCCATGTGTGTCCTCATATCATATTCCATCTCCACAAAGTCAAAAATGCAGAGGAATCACAAGAACTAGGGTTTGAGTGGATGCAGAGCCAGGTTAAACTGCACAGTTGACTGAAAATTAGGGTTTTGGTTTCAGAGGCCATAACACCAAATTTTTTGGTCATTCTTATTTCCATTGCTCTTTTTATGGTATAGGGAGTATGCATATCAATTTTCATGAAGAAATTCCATGGGGAAGTCATCTGATCAAGGGTTGACTTTTCAGACAAGTCAGTGTAAAATCAGGGCATCTGAGGCCCCCAATGACCCAACCAATGGGTGATCTTCATCATTTTGAGTGTATATGATCTTTATTTGATCATGGAAGAAGGTTGAAGTTCATAAAAATCAAGAATTTAGGGTTTTTGCAAATGTTGACTTTTTGGGCATAGTTGACTTTTCAAGAATGCATCATTTTAGGTCATTTTTCAAGCATTGATTCTTGGTCCAAAAATGCTTCAAATGGAAAAACTTTGGTCATGAAAGTTGTAGATCTCATCTTTCCCTTTTCAAAAAGTACAAGAACATGATCAAACTCTTCTTGGATCAAAAGTTATGGTGTGACAAAGTTGGCTAAAATCATTGATTTTCAAGGCATGCCTCAAATGGAAATTTTGCAAAATCATGAACCAATGCATTTTGTGACCTCTAATTCATTTCAAACCATTACACAAACATTCTATGAGCCTTGAAAATCAGAATTGGACCAAGTTTCCACATGGTTTGGTTTGTGTAACAAGACTTTCTCACATGTGAACCAAAGTTACAACAAGTTGCAAAACTCATGATCATGCTTCCTATAACTTGCAGCCTTGGATGCTGAGCTTTGCTAGGCCTCTCCCTCACTCTTGCTGCGCCAGCCCATGCCTTGTACTTGCCTAGATCATGAGCCATACTTCTCTTACACATTATTTGACTTTTTGCAAAAGGTAACTTACCAATCAATAAAGGGCATGTCTTGTCAACTGACCAATGAGAGAGAGTTATGTGGACAATTTGCAAGCAAGACATAACACAAGGCAAGGCTGAAACACATTCATACCATCACATTCACAAAAACACACCAAGTTGCAACTTGCTTCGAATCTGCTTACACAGCCTGCAAACACTTCAACCATTTTCACCATTCAACTCACCTTGCTCCATAGACCACAAAGCACCAAGAACACAAGCCAAAAACAGCCAGAACATCCCACTGCCATTTCCCACTTCATTTTGCAGTTTCATTCGAAACTCTCACCATAGCTCACAAACATACAAACAAACACTCCAGACCTTCTCCATTCATCCTCAGGATCACAAACAACCATTCACAATGACCTGAAAGTGCCTGGAACACCATTGCCATTTCTGACCAAGCTTGAGCAGGAGCTTTCGAATCTCATTATCCAGCCAACATAAACTCCTTTTGAGCATTCAAACATCTTCTGGGGATCAAGTGGAGTGGATTGCACAAGGAGAAGTGGCCAGAAAGTCCTCAAGTTGAAAGCTCCAAATCTCAGGTAGCTTGAAATTATTTTTTCCAGAAATCATTTTTCATGTTATAAACTTGTTCTATGTGATTCACTGATCATCCTGATGTCATTGGTTTCGAAAATGGCTTTGATTTGAGAGTTTAATTTGTCTCTGAAACCTGCGTGCCCTAGAACTTGTTCTGTTCGATTCATGGTTTTGAGGAAGAAGAAATTTGTTTGGACTTAGGGTTTTGATTCAGGAGATCATGGGGTTCATTTCTATGTGCTTGGTTTTAATTTTTGATACGTTTTGAGAGAGTTTGGAGATTTTCAGGTGGACTTCCCACCGGAGAAGACGACCGGAGGTCTTCTCCGGCCACCTGAAAATGTTTAGGGCATAATCCCTGTAATTAGTGCCATTTGAACTTGGGCCGTAGGATCCGTTGACTCCCTTGACCTCCCGCGCGTGTGAATGGCCAGGATCTTCCCAATTAGCCCTAATCCACTAAATTAGTTTTAATTAATTGTAATTAAATTAATTTGCTCAGAGTGAATCTACACCCTCCATTCGCGCGCGCAGTCCACCCTTTTGAAACCAGATTGCATCTCAGCCATCCTTTCCTTTGACTTTCATTTTCATTTAATTTTTATTCATTTTTATTTCAATTAACTTGCACAATTTATTTAAAATAGAAAAAAATACATAAAAATTATGAAACTTTTTCCTCTGAGTTTTACTAATTTTTAAAACACAAAAATATTTTTATTTTCATTTTTAGCATTAAAAAAGTATTTTTAAATATTTAAAAGTTTATTTTTAATTGATTAATGGGAATTAATTAATTAAAAATACTTTTAGGTATTTAAAAATTACAAAAAAAATCATGAAATGTTCTAAGACATTTAGAAACATTGTCCAACCTTTAAACCAAATTTCTTTTTTGATCTTGATGCATTTTAAGAATTTTTCATTGAATTAAATCATTTTTTATGCATTATTTTGATCATGGATTCAAAAATTCATTTCTGCCTATCTAAGAAGGTTTGGACATTGATTCTTTTTGCTTTGTCTTATGTTTAGCATGTAGTTTCTAGGATTAAATGGCCTTGATTTTCTTCCTCAATTTCAATTTGTTTGGCATTTCTTTTGTTAAGAACCCTAAAAAACCCTAATAACTTAGAAAATTCATATCTTGAGTTTGGTTGAGAGTTGAGAGCTCCCCTTTGGGCAGTGGTTTATTATAGGTTTAGGGTTTCTTTGGGTAGCATTTTCCATTTTTTATCTTAGGTTTTGTTTCTGTTTTGAGTTTTTGTTTGATGTTTGATTCATAAACCCTAATTTGGGCTTTCTCTTGCATCCTTCTTGCATTCTCTTGCATAACATGACTTGTCTTTGCATTTTGTGCATTCTTGTGATTCATTTGACATCTTAAGACATGTAGGAAGCATTTTTGATCATTGCATTACATATTTGCCATGTCATTTGTCTTGTATGCTTCATAACTTTTCATGTTCATTCATGCTTCTAAGCTTGCATCATTTGCATCCATGATCTTGTATGGGCATCTCCATGCCTTGCCTCATGTTTGCAGCACTTCATAACATCATAATCATCATCAACATGCTTCTGGTTTTGCTTAGCATCATACCATTTCATCTCATCTTGCATTGCATTGCATTTCTTTCTAACATTTCAGGTGGTAAGTAAAATTGAGAAGTGAATTTGCCTTCACTTCTCATAACTTTCCTTTTCATCTCCTTTGCATCCATTGCTGCATTTTATTTGTGTGTGGGCTTGAGCTTGCTCATTCTTGTTCCTCCCACTTTCTTTCTTCAAGTGACTTGACTTCTTGAATGAAGCAAGTCACTTTGCTTCTCTTGATCTTGTTCATCTGCTTCCTGGTGGCTCCTTTGAAGAATGTTCCTGCAAACCTCACAAACTTTAGGGACAACCAAAGCATGACAATGAATTAGGATTTTGATTAGTCTCCCCTCATAGTTTTTACCTTTGTGTCTCTCTTTGAGTCTTCTCTTCTCACCT
This sequence comes from Lathyrus aphaca, assembly GCA_963966055.1. Taxonomy (NCBI): domain Eukaryota; kingdom Viridiplantae; phylum Streptophyta; class Magnoliopsida; order Fabales; family Fabaceae; genus Lathyrus; species Lathyrus aphaca. The sequence goes on along the minus strand of OZ014519.1, from coordinate 354,721,428 downwards.
CATAATCAGGGACTAAACCCTAAAGGCTTTAAGACTTTGTGATTAAGCTTATGCCTGCATCCTTCTCTTAGGATGGAGTGTATAACTTTAATCCTAAGTGTTAAACCCTTAATGTGTTTAAATCTCTTAATCAATCCACTTAATAACCATCAAGACATCACACTTGTAACTTGGGCCTTGCATTAGGGTTCTATTTCTTCCTTAAGTGGTTAAGAAGGACTAACCCTAGTGTTAATGGACAAGTCCCCCTCAAGTTGTCTTACAAATCATAAAAATCACTTCATCATCATACCATTAATCTAAAATCCACTTAATTAAAGGCTTGTTTTGTCATGAGTTTAATCCCTAATCATGGATTAAGTTGAGGAGTCTTCCTCAGCTTAAACATTCTCATCTATTATCCTTCTATTAGGATGGTGTAATGAGTCTGTTTAATCCTCGATTGTGGCTTAACCTCATTACTCAACACTAAACAAAAATCACAAAAACATCTAAATAATCACAAGTAGGTTAATGATCTTAGTCCTATACCAAAGGTGATTAAGTGTGAGAATCTGACTTCACACTTAAGGTAATTCTCATTACCCCTAATCAGAGGGAAGATGTGATGAGTTTACTAACCCATTGGTTTAGGCTTAAGCTCATTATCTTACGACAAACTCCAAAAAGAAATAAAAAGACTGAAAACACAAAAACAAACAATAATCGTCTCCTTCGGGATTCTTTTCTCATCACCTTCACTCATAAACGAGAACTTGCTTCTTCCGTCTAATGCAAGACAGTTTGCATCTGTGCCAGACAGATCATACACTTGAGCATAGGCAAGTAAGCAGTTCACAAGTCAATTCACCCTTCAGTCTCTTTGGGTCGAACTACGGTGTTCTGACTTCCTCATTGCACGAGAGGATACGTAGGCATAACTTAACAGTTATCGAACAAAAGTCTCTGTACATTCCCCCTCCTTCCAGCATTATTCTTTAAGCCTCATGATCTTGAGCATCTTATCCTTGTCCCTACACTGACATTGTACATATTACACTTCACTTCTTTTCACTGACACCTGTACATTCCTTCCAGCTATTTTATACACAGATTGCACTGACACTACCCCTTTAAAACACAAAATCATTTAAGCGTGGATCCCGTCGAGTACGACGGACAATCTGGGTGCTAATACCTTCCCAGGTTGTAACCAACCCCCTTTCTCAGTCTCTCTGGTTCGCAAACCGCCTTATCCATCTTTTCTAGGTCTATGCAGCATTACCTTTCCTCCGGGATAAAAATGCCTAGCTGGCGACTCTATTCATCTCCAGTGAGTTCACTGCTGTGTGTTCTCATTGTTCCCTTTGCCGACCGTTCGCGTCTGTACCCTTATCTGACCCGGTGTCATTTATCGGGAGCGACAGCTTGGCGACTCTGCTGGGGACCCTTATGCTGCAACCAGGGCTTCTGGTTCTTTTTGTGGGTTCCTCCTAGCGCTTGATTGATTTGTGTTTACTGGGGTGTTATGTGTTTGTTTGTGCTTGTATTTATTTTTGTTTATTGCTTTATGTACAGTTACTTTACTGCTTTCTTTATTGCATTTATATCATACTGTCATTGTTGCTGGCTGGATCTGTTGTTTGCTTTGGTGGGTGGGTGATTCATTGAGAGTTAAGGTCCTATACCTGGGACCTGAGTGACACCTAGGCTAGAGTGAATCATATTCTTTCCCATTCCATTTCGGTCTGGTGCGGGAATATGAAACACGGTTCAGATATGGGTTTCTTCTTGAGAACTCTGTGTTGCGGATTTCCTGCAATGCTAGGGCTATCTGGGAAGCCTGCTAAGTCTGGATGACCTTTTAGCATTGACCTTCAGAAACTGAGGTGAATTAGAGGAGGAATTGTTATGGTTATTGTAAACACTGTACCTCCGGGTTAGAAGTGTTTACACTTCTCATAACTGATCCAAGTCTGAGGATCCTTGTTCTAGATCATCACCTGTGAGGGGGTTGGGCTGTTTACAGGTTTGCAGGTACCTTGACCTTAGAATACCCTGTTACTTTGACTTTGTTAAGAATACTCCATGTTGGACAGTTCTTGTGATTCTAAAACCCTGGACTTGTGGCTCTTTATTTGAGTCCCCCACCTTGGTTACTGGATTTATAGACCTCCATCTGGATTTCTTGAACACACTTGGGCTTATATCAAGGCAGTTAATCAGATCCAGCTCAGTCACAAACCCTTGCATTTCATTTGCATACATACTCATTGCATCATATTAACATTTGCTTATTTGTGTTTCAGGGTATCCACCTTCATTCTGGTTTTGGTTTTGACCCCATCTGCAGTTTTGACCTATCTCCACCAGCACTTGCTTCAGTTTGTCAGCCATATACTTCAGTTACTTGCACTAGCCAGCCAGTGGCCCACTCCTCAGCATCTTCATCAGCACTCTACTCAGTCTCAGCACTTATGGCTCCAAAGAAAAGCAACATCACCTATCATTTCTTCCAACCAGACTTATCAGACATCAGGAGGATCCAAATCCTGATCACTCCAGATCACATACCTTTGTTCAGGGAGCATTATGGAGATATACTTGACTTGGTTATGGATATGGACCCATCCCAGAGAAGCCTAATCCATACCTGTATTCAGTTCTATGACCCCCCATTGAGATGTTTCACCTTTCAAGACTTTCAGTTGGGTCCCCTCTTGGAAGAATACTCATCATTGATTGGTTTGCCTATCAAAAGAGAGATCCCTTTCAACCCTGAAATGGCCTTTCCCAGCAATGGAGAGGTAGCCAAAGCTTTGCACCTGGAACCTGTTTTGGTTGAGCAACATATGACCTCTAAAGCTGGGATCCCTGGTTTTCATCTGGACTTCCTAATTTCTCAAGCTAGTCTGAAGGCATCCCTGGGGGATTGGAAAGCTGTTTGTGCTTTGTTGGCTTTAAGTGTATATGGAATTGTGTTGTTTGCAGATGAGCCTCGATTCATTAGCAAGAATGCAATCCATTTGTTCATCTTGAAGAACCCAGTGCCAACCTTGTTAGGAGATCTCTATTACTCAGTACATCAGAGGAATGAGAAGCAGAGGGGTAAGTTAGTGAGGTGTTGTGCTCCATTATTCCATGCTTGGCTTCTCAGGCATCTACCCAGGACAGATGCATTTCTAAACCCTCATCAGCAAAGCAACTGGGCTAAGAGACTCACTGTCCTAACTTCAGCAGACATCAGATGGTGTACTCAGAGCACCAAGGGCAGAGATATAATCACCAGTTGTGGGTACTTTCCCAATGTACCCCTAGTAGGAGTTAAGGGAAGTATCAATTACAACCCTCTGCTGTTCAGAAGGCAATTGGGCTATGCACTGGTCCATACTCCTAAGGCACAGGACCTGGTTGAGACCCTCTACTGTGAGAACAAGATTAGTCTGGCAACTGTTAGGCAGGCTGCCTGGGCCTGGGATCATGTTCAAACCAAGGGAATCACCATTCTAGGGAAGTGCAATAATGTGGCATCAGCCCAATATCATGAGTGGTCCCATGCCAGGGCCCAATTCTCTGGATTGCCCTTCACCATAGAAGACATGCCTGAGTCATCTTCAGTACCACCCCCTGCCACCATCAGTTTGGAGGAGTTTGAGAGTTTGAAGGAAAGAAATGAGAAGTTAACCCAGGCCTTGCAGAAGACCCTCCGGGAGAGGAGTGAAGGTGTGAGGGAGATTGAAAGATTGGAGAAGTTGAGAGTGGAACACTTGACTAAGATTGAGAAGTCTGGAGATTATATCAAGAAGTCTAAGGCTGGTGAGCAAATTCTGAAGAACGCTTGCAAAGAAGCCCAGTTCCAAAGAGCAAGAACAGACTTGTACTTGAAGGAGAGTCAGGCCAGGTGGGTCCGGATCACTGAGGCCCGTACTCTAGAAGACAAGAGAGTTCAGGACAAGATAGAGCAAATGGAAGAAGCCCTGGCAGCAGCCCAGAGGGAGGTATCAGAACTAAAGATCAAAGCTGGAGTGAAGAAGTCCAAAGACCAAAGTCAGAACAAGAAGTTGACTGCAGCTGTTGCAACAAGAAACCTTCTCATCAGGAATCTCACGGAGCGTCCGGCTGATCCTGTGACCGAGGCACTTCTTAAGGAAGTTCGTGAGGATGAGTTTGGCCTTGGAGTTTGATCACTTGCTTGTTGTTTTTCCTATTCCATGTACTTTTGCTTTTGTGATGTATTTTGACCCCTTAGAGGGCTTGTGTTGTAAAAAGAACAATTTGTATTATTTCACCTTTGTAATGTATTTGTGTTGGTTTCCATCCAAGTCCACTTCAAAAGCAACTTCAACAGCAGCATCTCCAAGGGTCTGGAAGGGTCAAAACTGAAGGCCAAACCGGATACCTTGAGAGCAAATAAGCATAACTGCATTGCATGCTAACCCTTTTGTTTGTTTTGTAGGTTTTTGTTTTTGTTACTAACCTCTGTTGTGATATTCAGGAATTATTGCTCGCCGCCGGGTATTCCCCCTCAACAGGCCACACAGGTACCCAACTAGAAACAACCTTCCGAGAATCCAGATGGACCAGATGCAACAAGACCTTACGGAGGTCAGAAACCAGATGGCAAACGAAAGATTGGAGATGAGAACCCAGATAACACAATTCATGGAAGTGATGAACAACTTAGCTCAAAGCCAGGAGAGGCTCAGGGCTTTGGTAGAAGGGAGGAATCAAGATGACCCCCATGTGGGGACTGCTGGCACAAGTAACAATGAAAGGGTGTAACCACATGTTAACCCCCCTGTGTTTGGCCCACATCTCCATCCTGAAATTAATATTCCTGCAAACATTCAAGGAACAGCCACTGCAGCCAGGGTACTTCAAGAAGATCCTCAGGAGGACCAATTTACAGTAATGGGTGCTGGAGAGGAAGCCTATGATAGGCGATTGGATGAAATAGCTGAGAAGTTGAGATCACTGGAGTCTCAAAATTCTTTGGGCTTCGACGTCATGGACATGGGTTTGGTAGATGGGGTCAGGATCCCCCATAAGTTCAAGCCTCCTTGTTTCGAAAAGTATAATGGGACTTCATGCCCCCGGACTCATTTGCAATCATTTCTGGGAAGGCTGAAGGCCTATACAATGGATGAGAAGCTCTGGATGTTTTACTTCGAAGACAGCTTGACTGGAGCATCAAGGGAATGGTATTCCCATTTGACAAGGGCAACTGTAAGATGCTGGAAGGACCTGGCAGAGGCCTTCATCAGACAGTATCAATACAATTTAGACATGGCACCCAACAGGACTCTCCTAATGGGAATGTCACAGTCGTCAAGGGAAAGTTTCCGAGAATATGCCCAGAGATGGAGGCAATTGGCTGCTGCCGTTCAACCACCAATGTCTGAGAGAGAAATGGCAGACATGTTTATGAACACTCTCCAGGGAACGTATATCGACAGGTTGGCTGCTTTCTCCTCCACCAGCTTCGCAGATGTTGTCATAGCTGGGGAGAGAATTGAAAGCCTGTTAAAAATGGGTAAGATCTCTGATAATGGTGCCAGCTCGTCCAGTAGCACAAGAAAGCCTTTTGCAGGCCCGAGAAGAACTGGCGAGACCAATGCCATTCACACCAACAGGGGTAGGCCCCAATATGTTCAAAGGTCAATAGCGGCAGTCACTATCCCTGCTCCAGCTCATCCTCAGCCAGTCTATGAACCTCCTCAACAAGACTTCCAACAACAACCTCAGTATCAGCAGAATCAGTATCCTCCAAGGAACTACAACAACAACACCAACAATAACAATCAACAGAGGCCATTCCAGCAAAGGCCATCCCAAGCTAACCGAGTGATCGACCCGATCCCAATGCCGTACGCTGCCTTGCTGCCACAACTTCTGAAACTCAACCTGGTTGAGCTAAGAACGTTGGCACCTCCGGATCCCAACAGTCTACCAAGGAACTATGACTCCAATGCTAGGTGTGCTTTTCATTCAAACGCACCTGGTCACAGTACAGAAAAATGCAGGGCTCTGCATATGAAGGTACAAGACTTGGTAGACTCCAAGGCTCTGAATTTTGCACCGCCGCCCAATGTCAATAAAAACCCTATGCCAAACCATGGTGGTCCCCGAATTAATGCTATTGAAGAGGACAGACCGTCTTATTTGATAACCAGTGTGGATCAGATCCGAACACCATTGGTGGAAATCAAAGCTCAACTCCGTGAAAGCCAAATATTTCCGGGGTGTGAGCTAGGGTGTCCCTACTGCAATATTTCATGGAATGGGTGTGAGGACCTGAGGAACGGCATTGACAGCCTTATTCAGAGTGGCCTGCTCCAGATCACTACATCATTTCCTACAAACCCGACAACTTCACCAACAACGGTTTCAGAACCTCCTACAAATGCAGCAACTATTGTTCTCGACGATTCTACAACATCAACAAGTACTTCACCTGTCCTCCCAAATGATCAGTTTTCAACAGTTTCTCCTGCTACAACTTCAGCTTCATTTCATTTCGAATCTCCATCAACAACAACATCAGTCATTCCAACAATACCTCCTACAACACCAGCAATTAATCATGAAGATGTCTCCACTGTTACCATATTCTACGATCCTGAAAATAACTCCGCCTACCATTCAGAAGGTGCTGCTCCCACCAGAGCACCAGTTACAATCTTTTATGATCCACAAACAATTACGGTTCCTTCAGCAGCAGCAATCAGTCCAGTCACTGTCACGGTGCCTGGACCAGTACCATATGAAAGCAATAGGGCCATCCCTTGGCACTATGGCTCTGACGTGTACTGTGAAGGGAAAAGAATCACTCTTGAAACATCAGCACCTGCACCACAAGTAGATAATGTGGGGGGAGGCGGAGGCTTCACCCGAAGCGGACGTCTCTTTGCTCCACCAATTCAAAGACCTACTGCCGAAGCAGAAGCTGCTGCCAAGGCAAAGGGAAAGAGTCCGGTACAGGAAGACCAAGCTGCCAAAGAAGCCTTGAAGACTCCATTTGATCAGGAAGTTGATGAGTTTATGCGGATCATCAAAAAGAGCGATTATAAAATTGTGGATCAGCTTCACCAGACGCCATCCAAAATCTCCATCCTCTCACTGCTTATGTGCTCCGAAGCCCATCGGAATGCACTACTTAAAGTCTTACACGCAGCTTACGTGCCTGAGGAGATTACTGTCAACCAATTGGAAACCGTGGTTGGAAATGTTACTGCTAGCAATGGGCTAGGGTTTACCAATTCTGACCTGACAGTGGATGGCCGCAATCACAACAAAGCCTTGCACATAACCATGGAATGCAAAGGAGCTGTCCTTTCTCATGTGCTGGTGGACATAGGTTCTTCCCTGAATGTCTTGCCAAAGAAGGCTCTGGTGAAGTTAGAATATGATGGATTGGCATTAAGACCCAGCAACCTGGTGGTACGAGCCTTTGATGGTTCGAAGAGATCGGTTCTGGGAGAGATTGAGCTGCCCGTGACAATTGGCCCGCAGACCTTTAAAACTATCTTTTATGTGATGGACATTCAGCCCGCCTACAGCTGTTTGTTGGGTAGACCCTGGATCCACGCCGCCGGCGCAATAACGTCTACCCTTCACCAAAAGTTAAAATTTGAGTGGGAAGGTCAAGTTGTCACAATCTGTGGGGAGGAGGATATATTCGTTAGCCATCTGGCTACTTATAAGTACATTGAGATGGATGGGGAGATCCATGAAACAATGAGCCAAGGTTTTGAAGCCTTGAATATCAATGAAGCATCTGCTGTATCGGGGATCTCCATGTCGTCTTACCAACAAGCCCGGAAGGTTGTTGAGGAAGGAACTGCCCTAGGCTGGGGCAAGGTCTTAGCTGTGGAGGAGAAGAAGGACAAATTTGGGTTGGGTTACAGACCAACTCAACATCAAGCAAAGGCTGCTGCAGAGCCTGGTTTTGTCAGTGGGGGGATGCTTACCCCCGATGCTATCAACTGCCTGGAAGACGAGCTGGAAGAGGAGCGCAATCTGGAGAATTGGATTCGTCCAAAGATCCCGGGGAGCAGTATCTCGAACTGGTCTTCCCAGGAAATTATAAGAGTTACTCAAGCAGAGTAATTATTATTTCCTGTATTTTTATAGCATGCATCAAAGTCTTGCATCTTGCCCAAGATGACAAGACTCATTTTGTAATCAGGGCCATCTGTACTTTTGTGCAAACAAGATTAAATTAATGAAATATCAGACATCTTTTTGTAAACGAGTCTTTTTCTTTTCTGCTCACTGTTTTTCCATTTTTCTTTTTGTACAAAAATAAATGGCGGTGTTTTCAAAATGATAACTTCATTTCACTTTTTTTCTAAAGCAAGATTAAAATCAATCACTAAAATGAACAAACTTAACCCTTGCAGAGAGTGCCTTCCTGACAGCACCGACAACAGCACGGCTATGACATCGTATGACTTTGACAATCCAATCAATCAAGCTGATGAAGGGGTTGATGAAGAATATGAGCTTCCTGAAGAGCTAGCCAGGTTGTTGAGACAGGAGGAAAAGGTTATTACTCCTCACCAGGAGGAGATTGAAGTGATTAATCTTGGTACAGATGAAGACGTGAAAGAAGTTAGAATCGGGGCCCGCTTACAAGACTCGGTAAAGAGACAACTGATAGATCTGCTTCAAGAGTATGTTGATGTGTTTGCTTGGTCGTATCAAGACATGCCAGGGTTGGATACCGACATTGTTGTGCACAAGCTGCCTTTGAGGGAAGAATGCCCACCAGTTAAACAGAAGCTGCGCCGAACTCGCCCAGACATGGCTATGAAAATCAAGGAAGAGGTACAAAAGCAATGGGACGCCGGGTTCCTTGCTGTGACTAGCTATCCGCCGTGGGTTGCTAACATAGTACCTGTGCCTAAGAAGGACGGAAAAGTAAGAATGTGTGTTGACTACCGGGATCTGAATAGAGCCAGCCCAAAAGATGATTTCCCATTACCTCACATTGATGTATTGGTGGATAACACGGCTCAGTTCTCGGTATTCTCCTTCATGGACGGATTTTCAGGATATAATCAGATCAAGATGTCACCTAAAGACATGGAGAAGACAACCTTCATCACACCTTGGGGCACGTTCTGTTACAAAGTGATGCCATTCGGACTGAAGAATGCTGGTGCCACATATCAACGGGCTATGGTGACATTATTCCACGATATGATCCATAAAGAAATCGAGTGTTATGTGGATGACATGATTGCCAAGTCCCTTACAGAGGAAGATCACCTGGTAAATCTGCTCAAGTTGTTCAAGCGTCTGAGGAAGTATCAACTAAAGCTGAACCCCAACAAATGCACATTCGGGGTGCGATCCGGTAAGTTGCTGGGATTTATTGTAAGCGAGAAAGGGATTGAAGTTGACCCTGATAAAGTCAAAGCTATTCAAGAGATGCCTGCACCGAGGACCGAGAAAGAAGTTCGAGGGTTCTTAGGTCGATTGAACTACATTTCACGGTTCATATCTCACCTTACAGCAACCTGTGAACCCTTGTTCAAGCTGTTAAGAAAAGAACAAACGGTCAGGTGGAACGAAGATTGCCAGAAGGCTTTTGACAAGATCAAGGAATATTTACAAGAACCTCCAATCCTCATGCCGCCAATCGAAGGAAGACCTCTGATTATGTACTTGACAGTATTAGAAGAGTCAATGGGGTGTGTGCTGGGCCAGCATGACGAGTCTGGTCGAAAAGAGTATGCAATATACTACCTGAGCAAAAAGTTTACCGACTGTGAACAACGTTATTCACTGCTCGAGAAAACTTGTTGTGCTTTAGCGTGGGCTGCTCGCCGACTAAGACAGTATATGTTGACCCACACTACCTTACTAATCTCAAAAATGGATCCAGTTAAGTACATTTTCGAGAAGCCAGCTCTTACCGGACGGGTTGCAAGATGGCAGATGATTCTCACAGAATACGATATCCAGTACACATCTCAGAAAGCCATCAAAGGCAGTGTACTATCTGAATATCTTGCTGAGCAACCTATTGATGACTACCAGCCTATGAGGTTTGACTTCCCTGATGAAGACATCATGTTCATTAAAGCAAAAGATCACGAAGAGCCTGTTCACACTGAATGGCCTAACCCGGAAGAAGAATGGACTATGATGTTTGACGGGGCTGTTAACATGAATGGCCGTGGTGTTGGTGCAGTACTCATCTCACCAAAAGGAGTTCACATGCCTTTCTCGGCAAAACTCACTTTCAACTGCACTAACAACGAAGCTGAATACGAAGCTTGCATTATGGGTCTTGAGGAAGCCATTGACCTCAGGATCAAGACATTGACCGTATTCGGAGATTCAGCTTTGGTAGTCAATCAAACCAACGGAAAATGGTACACCCACCAGGATCATCTGATACCTTACAGGGATTATACAAGGAGGTTATTGACTTTCTTCACAACAGTCAAGCTTGAGTATATCCCTCGGGACGAGAATCAGTTTGCAGATGCTCTTGCTACCATTTCATCCATGATCAAAGTTCAAGCCGCCAACTTTGTACCCCAGATTTCAGTGTCTAGACTTGATAGACCAGCATACGTATTTGCAGCGGACATTGTCAAAGATGATAAGCCTTGGTTCCATGACATTAAGTGCTTCTTGGAGGATCAAGCATACCCACCTGGGGCATCTTCCAATGATAAGAAGACTTTGAGAAGGCTTGCTGGGAGTTTCTTTCTGAACACTGACGGGTCTTTATACAAAAGGAACTTTGATATGGTACTCCTCAGATGTGTTGACAAGACGGAAGCAGATTTGTTGATGCATGAAGTGCATGAAGGATCTTTTGGTACTCATGCAGGAGGGCATGCCATGGCAAAGAAATTGTTAAGATCAGGCTATTACTGGATCACGATGGATGCAGACTGTTGTGCTTACGCCAGAAAATGTCATAAATGCCAGATCTACGCAGATAAGGTGCATGTGCCTCCCAACCCTTTGAACATCATGTCTTCACCATGGCCCTTTGCCATGTGGGGCATTGATATGATTGGCAAGATTGAGCCAACTGCTTCGAATGGCCACAGATTCATCCTGGTCGCCATCGACTATTTCACCAAGTGGGTCGAAGCAGCCTCATATGCAAATGTTACAAGGCAAGTGGTAGCCAGATTTCTGAAAAGAGATATCATCTGTCGATATGGAGTTCCCGAGCGAATCATTACTGATAATGGTTCCAATCTCAACAACAAAATGATGGCCGAATTATGCCGGGACTTCAAAATCTAACATCACAATTCTTCTCCTTACAGGCCGAAGATGAACGGCGCTGTCGAGGCAGCAAATAAAAATATTAAGAAGATTGTGCAGAAGATGGTAGTCACCTACAAAGACTGGCATGAAATGCTACCGTTTGCCTTGCATGGGTACCGTACGTCAATCAGAACATCCACTGGGGCAACACCGTATCAGCTTGTGTATGGTATGGAGGCAGTCCTACCTGTTGAAGTTGAATTACCCTCTCTACGGGTATTGATGGATGTTAAACTGAGTGAAGCAGAATGGGTTCGGTCCCGATTCGAACAACTGAGTCTGATCGAAGAGAAAAGATTGGCTGCAATCTGTCATGGGCAGTTATATCAGAAGAGAATGAAGAAGGCCTTCGATCAGAAAGTCAGACACCGAGAGTACCAAGTAGGGGATCTTGTGTTGAAAAGAATCCTCCCTTCTCATACAGACCACAGGGGCAAATGGACTCCAAATTATGAAGGACCATTTGTTGTAAAGAAAGTTTTCTCCGGTGGAGCACTGATGCTCAGCACCATGGATGGTGAAGATTTCCCATCCCCTGTAAATTCAGATGCAGTTAAAAAATACTTCGCATAAAATGACCCGCTGGACATAAAAACAGAATGTAAGTCCAGGCAAAAATAGGGCATCCCGGCGAGTCAAAAACAGAATAAAAGACTCGGGCAAAAATAAGGGAAAGTAAACAAAAAAATGTACACCCGCTGAGTTGAAAAGCCGCATCGGACAACTCAGGCAAAAATGGGTATCCCGATGGATTGAAAACCCAAAAGGGAGATCCATGCAAAATAAGGGAATAAGCGAACAACTGCATTCTGAATTCGTCTGTATCACCTACAACTTGGTAAGCTCCAAAGGATCAAGCTTCAATCAGAATCAACTCTCTCCAGAAAGCAAGACGAGAAGAACGTCATTGTCATACGAGTCATAGCAGAAGAGGAAGCTCCTTGAAAGCGTCGTCAGCATCGCCAGCACTTTATTTCTCAATTTGTAACAATCTCCTCATTTCAGGAGATATGTTTCTTTGACTGTATCTCGCCAATTCGGGGCACATGAATTAATAAAATCAGATTTTCAGTCATGTTTCGTTTTTTACATTTATGTTTTGCAAAGAATTGTCTGATATCTCTAAAAATACAATTGCATAAGTACAGATGCCTTTCTCTAAAAATAAAAGCACATGCTTACAGGGAATATACTTACTCTCGAAAGTGCTTAACTCCTATGACGGAATCCAGTAAAGGATACCTCGGGACCATTTGCGCGTTTCCTTATCTTTGCAGGATTGCAGGTATCCAGAACGCAACTTGGGGCATATAAGCTACAGTCCAGCAAGCTGGCAAATCAACAAACAGGCTTAACACTCAAGATGTTTTCTCCCCAGCCGAGTTGCCTCTCATTACTCTCCCCAGCTGAGTTACCAACAGCATTCCCCAGCTGTAGTACCAACCATTATTCCTCAGCAAGATGCAAGAATCAGGGAATCATCTCCCCACAGAGCTTCAAGCCTCTGGTTAGAAGAGCAACGCACGAAGAAGTCACAACAGAGAGGGAGAAAGCTTCTACAAACCCCAGCTGGGTCCCATATTAAGGATATGTCAATCAGTGACCTATATCCCCAAGCAGATACATCATTAGATCTACCAATGATCTCATCCCCAGCTGGGATGTTCACTTCAAGCAGATCAACCAGAGATCTTCGCGGCAACGGGATCCGAATCCTGGATCTGTGCCTCTTTGCATAATCATAGCATTCGCATCATATTATCCCCTCAAAGCGTAGCATTCCGTCTAATACGGAGCATTACGGCAAAAATCAAATGCATAGCATAATCATAAGTCATGTTGTGAATTGAACATTTGTAAATGATGACAATCTGTCGGCATACAGAATATATACAGAAAAATCCCCCACCAGGGTCCCAGCAAAAGCAGTTGCCTCCCCAATCACAAACACCAGTATATACACCTTTGGACACCCGTCCGTGTCACATCACCAGCAGAAATCCAAAGACATCCTCTTTGCACTCACATATACTTATATATACACTTTCTCGACACCCGTCTGTGTCATATCCCCAGCGCAGACGCTTACACTTTCATCACCCATATACATGGTTATATTATACTTTTCTCTTTTGACACTCGTCCGTGTCACCCTCCCCAGCAAATAAACACTTATATAGGTACTTACTACTCATTGGTACACTTATACAGATACTCGTCCGTATCTTGTATACACCATTTATATCCCCACAGATCCGACAGTAGTCCTTGTTCTTTGTTAACCAGTTGGTACTCGTCCGTACCATCATCTCAGAACATTGCGTCTAGTGTTTGTTTCTACATGATACCCGTCCGTATCATATTCTTAAGGGTGCTCGTCCGCATCTTTAATCCAAACACTTATGTCTTTTTGGATATAGATACTCGTCTGTGTCTACCATTCCCCAGAAGAGTCCCTTCAGATGCAACACTCGTCCGTGTTCCTTGTTAACCAGTTGATACTCGTCCGTATCATCATCTCTGAACATGTGTCAGTTTGTTTCTACATGATACTCGTCCGTATCATACTCTTAAGGATGCTCGTCCGCATCTTTAATCTATACACAATACCAAACACTTATACCTTTTGTTTCTTGGATGTAAACACTCGTCCGTGTTTACTATTCCCCAGTAGATCGCCAACAAAGCAAATTTTCCTTCTTATCTGACAACTCGTCCTGTGTCATGATAAACCCTGAGAGCAGCCGTACCCTGCTAGGTGGTCGTCCTCCACCTCTTGATGGTCGTCCTCCATCATGCTCATCCGATGGCCGTCCCATCGTTGATATTTAGCAGCCGTCCCCTGCTAGGTGGTCGTCCTCCACCTCTTGATGATCGTCCTTCATCACTTTATCCAATGGCCGTCCCCATTGTTGATTTTTGGTTATCTGACATTCGTCCTATGTCATGACAAACCTCGAGAGCAGCCGTCCCCTGCTAGGTGGTCGTCCTCCACCTCTTGATGGTCGTCCTCCATCACGCTCGTCCGATGGCCGTCCCCATCGTTGACCTTTTATCCGGCATTCGTCCTATGTCACGATATTTTCGGCAGCCGTACCCTGCCAGGTGGTCGTCCTCCACCTTAGATGACCGTCCCTCATCTTAACCCGACAGAGCAGCCGTCCCCTGCTAGGTGATCGTCCTTCACCTTTGATGACCGTACCTCATCATCTGTTTATTTTCATTTATTCTTTAACCCGATGGCCGTCCCCGTCGTGGTCCCTTTTCTTTTTAGCCCGATGGCCGTCCCCATCGTCGGTTACTTTGCTTTATGAACTTGATTGCCGTCCCCGTCATGATTCATCAATTTCCAGAGAATTTTACAGCTTTATCTTGATGGCCGTCCCCATCATGATATCTTATTTTCCCCAGCTAGTCGGTCGTCCCCGTCTTAGCTTTACTTTTTATCCCCAGCATGTCGGTCGTCCCCGTCATCGCTTTGCACACTTTTCCCAGCATGTCGGCCGTCCCCGCCATTGCTATTTACCCAGCAGTCGTCCTCTGCTCGACGGTCGTCCTCCGTCGCCCACACTTTACAATATACTTTATTTGCTTTTACAATCTATATCCCTTTTCTTCTTCATTCTGTGAGTGCAAATTTTGGACTGTCTTTGATATTCAACCACAAGTTATCTTGTTTGCCTGTTAAGCCGTCGCTTACAACCTGCACAGCTAACTCATGTTTGAATAGGGGCAGCTGTAAACACCCCAAATTTGCCCTCACCCATTCACACCATGGCTTGTGATCATTCTCATATTCATAAACACAATCACATCATCTCATATCACATTTTTTATTCACTGCATAGTTTCTAAGGCATCTGCACCTAGGGTTTGTGATCTGAGCAATCCCAAAGCATCTTGAGCCATTCCAAAGGCCACCAATCAACTCAAAGGGGTCCATGTGTGTCCTCATATCATATTCCATCTCCACAAAGTCAAAAATGCAGAGGAATCACAAGAACTAGGGTTTGAGTGGATGCAGAGCCAGGTTAAACTGCACAGTTGACTGAAAATTAGGGTTTTGGTTTCAGAGGCCATAACACCAAATTTTTTGGTCATTCTTATTTCCATTGCTCTTTTTATGGTATAGGGAGTATGCATATCAATTTTCATGAAGAAATTCCATGGGGAAGTCATCTGATCAAGGGTTGACTTTTCAGACAAGTCAGTGTAAAATCAGGGCATCTGAGGCCCCCAATGACCCAACCAATGGGTGATCTTCATCATTTTGAGTGTATATGATCTTTATTTGATCATGGAAGAAGGTTGAAGTTCATAAAAATCAAGAATTTAGGGTTTTTGCAAATGTTGACTTTTTGGGCATAGTTGACTTTTCAAGAATGCATCATTTTAGGTCATTTTTCAAGCCTTGATTCTTGGTCCAAAAATGCTTCAAATGGAAAAACTTTGGTCATGAAAGTTGTAGATCTCATCTTTCCCTTTTCAAAAAGTACAAGAACATGATCAAACTCTTCTTGGATCAAAAGTTATGGTGTGACAAAGTTGGCTAAAATCATTGATTTTCAAGGCATGCCTCAAATGGAAATTTTGCAAAATCATGAACCAATGCATTTTGTGACCTCTAATTCATTTCAAACCATTACACAAACATTATATGAGCCTTGAAAATCAGAATTGGACCAAGTTTCCACATGGTTTGGTTTGTGTAACAAGACTTTCTCACATGTGAACCAAAGTTACAACAAGTTGCAAAACTCATGATCATGCTTCCTACAACTTGCAGCCTTGGATGCTGAGCTTTGCTAGGCCTCTCCCTCACTCTTGCTGCGCCAGCCCATGCCTTGTACTTGCCTAGATCATGAGCCATACTTCTCTTACACATTATTTGACTTTTTGCAAAAGGTAACTTACCAATCAATAAAGGGCATGTCTTGTCAACTGACCAATGAGAGAGAGTTATGTGGACAATTTGCAAGCAAGACATAACACAAGGCAAGGCTGAAACACATTCACAAAAACACACCAAGTTGCAACTTGCTTCGAATCTGCTTACACAGCCTGCAAACACTTCAACCATTTTCACCATTCAACTCACCTTGCTCCATAGACCACAAAGCACCAAGAACACAAGCCAAAAACAGCCAGAACATCCCACTGCCATTTCCCACTTCATTTTGCAGTTTCATTCGAAACTCTCACCATAGCTCACAAACATACAAACAAACACTCCAGACCTTCTCCATTCATCCTCAGGATCACAAACAACCATTCACAATGACCTGAAAGTGCCTGGAACACCATTGTCATTTCTGACCAAGCTTGAGCAGGAGCTTTCGAATCTCATTATCCAGCCAACATAAACTCCTTTTGAGCATTCAAACATCTTCTGGGGATCAAGTGGAGTGGATTGCACAAGGAGAAGTGGCCAGAAAGTCCTCAAGTTGAAAGCTCCAAATCTCAGGTAGCTTGAAATTATTTTTTCCAGAAATCATTTTTCATGTTATAAACTTGTTCTATGTGATTCACTGATCATCCTGATGTCATTGGTTTCGAAAATGGCTTTGATTTGAGAGTTTAATTTGTCTCTGAAACCTGCGTGCCCTAGAACTTGTTCTGTTCGATTCATGGTTTTGAGGAAGAAGAAATTTGTTTGGACTTAGGGTTTTGATTCAGGAGATCATGGGGTTCATTTCTATGTGCTTGGTTTTAATTTTTGATACGTTTTGAGAGAGTTTGGAGATTTTCAGGTGGACTTCCCACCGGAGAAGACGACCGGAGGTCTTCTCCGGCCACCTGAAAATGTTTAGGGCATAATCCCTGTAATTAGTGCCATTTGAACTTGGGCCGTAGGATCCGTTGACTCCCTTGACCTCCCGCGCGTGTGAATGGCCAGGATCTTCCCAATTAGCCCTAATCCACTAAATTAGTTTTAATTAATTGTAATTAAATTAATTTGCTCAGAGTGAATCTACACCCTCCATTCGCGTGCGCAGTCCACCCTTTTGAAACCAGATTGCATCTCAGCCATCCTTTCCTTTGACTTTCATTTTCATTTAATTTTTATTCATTTTTATTTCAATTAACTTGCACAATTTATTTAAAATAGCAAAAAATACATAAAAATTATGAAACTTTTTCCTCTGAGTTTTACTAATTTTTAAAACACAAAAATATTTTTATTTTCATTTTTAGCATTAAAAAAGTATTTTTAAATATTTAAAAGTTTATTTTTAATTGATTAATGGGAATTAATTAATTAAAAATACTTTTAGGTATTTAAAAATTACAAAAAAAATCATGAAATGTTCTAAGACATTTAGAAACATTGTCCAACCTTTAAACCAAATTTCTTTTTTGATCTTGATGCATTTTAAGAATTTTTCATTGAATTAAATCATTTTTTATGCATTATTTTGATCATGGATTCAAAAATTCATTTCTGCCTATCTAAGAAGGTTTGGACATTGATTCTTTTTGCTTTGTCTTATGTTTAGCATGTAGTTTCTAGGATTAAATGGCCTTGATTTGCTTCCTCAATTTCAATTTGTTTGGCATTTCTTTTGTTAAGAACCCTAAAAAACCCTAATAACTTAGAAAATTCATATCTTGAGTTTGGTTGAGAGTTGAGAGCTCCCCTTTGGGCAGTGGTTTATTATAGGTTTAGGGTTTCTTTGGGTAGCATTTTCCATTTTTTATCTTAGGGTTTGTTTCTGTTTTGAGTTTTTGTTTGATGTTTGATTCATAAACCCTAATTTGGGCTTTCTCTTGCATCCTTCTTGCATTCTCTTGCATAACATGACTTGTCTTTGCATTTTGTGCATTCTTGTGATTCATTTGACATCTTAAGACATGTAGGAAGCATTTTTGATCATTGCATTACATATTTGCCATGTCATTTGTCTTGTATGCTTCATAACTTTTCATGTTCATTCATGCTTCTAAGCTTGCATCATTTGCATCCATGATCTTGTATGGGCATCTCCATGCCTTGCCTTATGTTTGCAGCACTTCATAACATCATAATCATCATCAACATGCTTCTGGTTTTGCTTAGCATCATACCATTTCATCTCATCTTGCATTGCATTGCATTTCTTTCTAACATTTCAGGTGGTAAGTAAAATTGAGAAGTGAATTTGCCTTCACTTCTCATAACTTTCCTTTTCATCTCCTTTGCATCCATTGCTGCATTTTATTTGTGTGTGGGCTTGAGCTTGCTCATTCTTGTTCCTCCCACTTTCTTTCTTCAAGTGACTTGACTTCTTGAATGAAGCAAGTCACTTTGCTTCTCTTGATCTTGTTCATCTGCTTCCTGGTGGCTCCTTTGAAGAATGTTCCTGCAAACCTCACAAACTTTAGGGACAACCAAAGCATGACAATGAATTAGGATTTTGATTAGTCTCCCCTCATAGTTTTTACCTTTGTGTCTCTCTTTGAGTCTTCTCTTCTCACCTCATAATCAGGGACTAAACCCTAAAGGCTTTAAGACTTTGTGATTAAGCTTATGCCTGCATCCTTCTCTTAGGATGGAGTGTATAACTTTAATCCTAAGTGTTAAACCCTTAATGTGTTTAAATCTCTTAATCAATCCACTTAATAACCATCAAGACATCACACTTGTAACTTGGGCCTTGCATTAGGGTTCTATTTCTTCCTTAAGTGGTTAAGAAGGACTAACCCTAGTGTTAATGGACAAGTCCCCCTCAAGTTGTCTTACAAATCATAAAAATCACTTCATCATCATACCATTAATCTAAAATCCACTTAATTAAAGGCTTGTTTTGTCATGAGTTTAATCCCTAATCATGGATTAAGTTGAGGAGTCTTCCTCAGCTTAAACATTCTCATCTATTATCCTTCTATTAGGATGGTGTAATGAGTCTGTTTAATCCTCAATTGTGGCTTAACCTCATTACTCAACACTAAACAAAAATCACAAAAACATCTAAATAATCACAAGTAGGTTAATGATCTTAGTCCTATACCAAAGGTGATTAAGTGTGAGAATCTGACTTCACACTTAAGGTAATTCTCATTACCCCTAATCAGAGGGAAGATGTGATGAGTTTACTAACCCATTGGTTTAGGCTTAAGCTCATTATCTTACGACAAACTCCAAAAAGAAATAAAAAGACTGAAAACACAAAAACAAACAATAATCGTCTCCTTCGGGATTCTTTTCTCATCACCTTCACTCATAAACAAGAACTTGCTTCTTCCGTCTAATGTAAGACAGTTTGCATCTGTGCCAGACATATCATACACTTGAGCATAGGCAAGTAAGCAGTTCACAAGTCAATTCACCCTTCAGTCTCTTTGGGTCGAACTACGGTGTTCTGACTTCCTCATTGCACGAGAGGATACGTAGGCATAACTTAACAGTTATCGAACAAAAGTCTCTGTACATTCCCCCTCCTTCCAGCATTATTCTTTAAGCCTCATGATCTTGAGCATCTTATCCTTGTCCCTACACTGACATTGTACATATTACACTTCACTTCTTTTCACTGACACCTGTACATTCCTTCCAGCTATTTTATACACAGATTGCACTGACACTACCCCTTTAAAACACAAAATCATTTAAGCGTGGATCCCGTCGAGTACGACGAACAATCTGGGTGCTAATACCTTCCCAGGTTGTAACCAACCCCCTTTCTCAGTCTCTCTGGTTCGCAAACCGCCTTATCCATCTTTTCTAGGTCTATGCAGCATTACCTTTCCTCCGGGATAAAAATGCCTAGCTGGCGACTCTATTCATCTCCAGTGAGTTCACTGCTGTGTGTTCTCATTGTTCCCTTCGCCGACCGTTCGCGTCTGTACCCTTATCTGACCCGGTGTCATTTATCGGGAGCGACACACGGGTGTGCTACTCAGGTCAACATCACAAACTCTCAAAGCCGAATAGCAATAATACGTTCACCATTTCCAAGAAATGGCTCATGACCAAATCAGGGAATCGGTTTGGCATTATGTACTACTCAGGGAGGTCTCAGTTGAGTCCAGAAAAACAAGCATCCCTCACAAGTCTCCAGCTTCAAGCACTGAATCTAGAAACAATAGTACATTCATCCCGAAGGGTACAATACTACCGTCATACGAACAGTTTGATTTAACTGAATTCCTATGAGAGAACCAGGCCATCCTATGCGAGTTCCCAATGGACCCTCGGATGCGAGTGGGTTTGCCAACAAATGTGGTCTTCCACTGTCATCACTGGAGAAGGATGTTCCCATTAAGGTCCTCAAAGATCGGTCACCAGATGCTCATAACTATCAAGTTCGTACCCTGAAGTGAGGTAATCCCCACACAGAATAGTTCCAAGACGGTCGCAATCTGGGTGTGGAACACATTGCCACTCCCAATCTCACGGGTGTGCTACTCGGGTCAACATCACAAACTCTCAAAGCCGAATAGCAATAATACGTTCACCATTTCCAAGAAATTGCTCATGACCAAATCAGGGAATCGGTTTGGCATTATGTACTACTCAGGGAGGTCTCAGTTGAGTCCAGAAAAACAAGCATCCCTCACAAGTCTCCAGCTTCAAGCACTGAATCGAGAAACAATAGTACATTCATCCCGAAGGGTACAATACTACCGTCATACGAACAGTTTGATTTAACTGAATTCCTATGAGAGAACCAGGCCATCCTATGCGAGTTCCCAATGGACCCTCGGATGCGAGTGGGTTTGCCAACAAATGTTGTCTGCCACTGTCATCACTGGAGAAGGGTGTTCCCATTAAGGTCCTTGAAGATCGGTCACCAGATGCTCATAACTATCAAGTTTGTACCCTGAAGTGAGGTAATCCCCACACAGAATAGTTCCAAGACGGTCGCAATCTGGGTGTGGAACACATTGCCACTCCCAATCTCAAGGGTGTGCTACTCGGGTCAACATCACAAACTCTCAAAGCCGAATAGCAATAATACGTTCATCATTTCCAAGAAATGGCTCATGACCAAATCAGGGAATCGGTTTGGCATTATGTACTACTCAGGGAGGTCTCAGTTGAGTCCAGAAAAACAAGTATCCCTCACAAGTCTCCAGCTTCAAGCACTGAATCGAGAAACAATAGTACATTCATCCCGAAGGGTACAATACTACCGTCATACGAACAGTTTGATTTAACTGAATTCCTATGAGAGAACCAGGCCATCCTATGCGAGTTCCCAATGGACCCTCGGATGCGAGTGGGTTTGCCAACAAATGTGGTCTTCCACTGTCATCACTGGAGAAGGATGTTCCCATTAAGGTCCTCGAAGATCGGTCACCAGATGCTCATAACTATCAAGTTCGTACCCTGAAGTGAGGTAATCCCCACACAGAATAGTTCCAAGACGGTCGCAATCTGGGTGTGGAACACATTGCCACTCCCAATCTCACGGGTGTGCTACTCGGGTCAACATCACAAACTCTCAAAGCCGAATAGCTATAATACGTTCACCATTTCCAAGAAATGGCTCATGACCAAATCAGGGAATCGGTTTGGCATTATGTACTACTCAGGGAGGTCTCAGTTGAGTCCAGAAAAACAAGCATCCCTCACAAGTCTCCAGCTTCAAGCACTGAATCGAGAAACAATAGTACATTCATCCCGAAGGGTACAATACTACCGTCATACGAACAGTTTGATTTAACTGAATTCCTATGAGAGAACCAGGCCATCCTATGCGAGTTCCCAATGGACCCTCGGATGCGAGTGGGTTTGCCAACAAATGTTGTCTGCCACTGTCATCACTGGAGAAGGGTGTTCCCATTAAGGTCCTCGAAGATCGGTCACCAGATGCTCATAACTATCAAGTTTGTACCCTGAAGTGAGGTAATCCCCACACAGAATAGTTCCAAGACGGTCGCAATCTGGGTGTGGAACACATTGCCACTCATCATGGTGAGATACCATGGGAGTACAATGTCTGTCCACGTTAATCCTATAGTGCACTCAAGCCGGGTATTTGGCTTATCTCACAGTAACTCTCATCCCGCAAAAAAAATGAAAACCAGCACAGCCAAACAGTCCAGTATAATATGATGCATGGAAAATAAATACTGAAAGCGGTAAATAAATGCGGTAAAGTAAAGCTGTAAAATAAAACTGTAAATGAAAACAGTAAAGCTAAACTAAAGCACACAGCAACAAACAGATAAACACCCAAAGAAACAAAATCAAACAGGCGCTAGGATTGACTCTACAAGGGAAACCAGAGATTCTGGGTTCGATCCCCAGTAGAGTCTCCAGCTGTCGCTCCCGGGATTTTCATCCTAGTACAAACGCGAAAGTGGCGCAGAAAAGGTAGAGTCGCCAGCCAGACATTTTTATCCCGAATGAATGGGAAAGGTAATGTTGCACAAACCCGAGGAAGAAGGAAAGGACAAGGTCCTGCGAACCAAATATCTGGGTTCGGGAGTCGGTTACGAATTAGGAAGGTATTAGCACCCCAATCCGTCCGCCGTACCCGACGGGATCCACGCTTGCTTGTTTTGTTTCAAAGGGTGAGAAATAAAGTGTTGCTGATTAGAAACTGCTACTGGAACTGGAAATGAAATGAGAAAGGGAACTGGAGAAAGATAAATGGAGAGAAAGGGGGAAAATGTAGAGAAAATAAATAATGTACTCGAACGGACCCTACCCCGCTGCCTACGTACCTCATCGGGATAATGAGGATCAGAGTCGACGTAGTTCGCCTAACTTAGGCGGGAACTATTTGTTTGTGCTTTTTATAGTTGGAACTGCGTATGCCTATGCTCAGGTGTTGCAAGCTCGTCTGGTACGAGTGCGTTTACCGTCTTGCATGCGAGACAAGTCGTCGCGAGTTCTCGTTGTGAGTGAATGAGATGAGAAGAGAAGTTCCCGCAGGATAGTCACTTGTTATTTGTTTTTGTCTTTTATGAGAAGTGTTTTGAATTTTTTTGTGAACATTCTCGTACTAAGACCTATCCATCGCGGGAAGTACTTACACCTCGCCCTGAAACAGGACGCGTATAAACACTCTGCAACAAAGTCTCGTGTCGTACAAGAATATCCGATTTTCATTAAATGTTTTATTGCTTTTCTTTATGAGATGGGGAAAGAATGACTCAAATTGCAAAAGGCAAAATCTAATGGGGAACTAAGACACAACCCTAATTTTTGTTTATTTATTTACAAGGGAGGTCCTATGGTTAATGAGGTATTCTAAACCTAATGGAGGAAGGAACTTAGAAACTACTAGAATGCGACTTACTTCCTAAGGAAATTAAGTTGATTCTAGAGCAAGAGGGAACCCTATTCAAGTGAAATATCAATCAATATAACAAAGCAACAAAAATTGAATATAAGAATAAAATTCTAAACAAAACATTTAAGGTATAAGCCTAAAATCAAAACCTAAATTTATTCTAAGTCTAATTAGTATGAATCCTAAGCCTAAGTCCTAAAACTAAGGGCATTACCTAATATTTTCATTCTAAAAAATCAGAAACTAAACTAGTCTAAATCACTATTAAATTCTAAGGTTAAATCTACTTAAACTATTTCTTAATAAAATCCTAATATTCTAGCCTAAACTAATGAAAATTTATATGTAACAAAGCCTAAGAATTAATACACTAAAAAATAGTAAACGCTCTGGAAAAATTATGAGATTAATTCTATAGGGTCCTAAAACTACCTATAATTTTGTGTTAAAAGATATCCTAAAAAATCAGAAGTTTGTTATGTCTAAAAATCATTTAATTCTACTTAATGATTAACCATTATTTTCTAAGGATTAAGCTACTAAAACATGAGATAAAATGTTCTAAAAAATCTACTAAAATTATACTAAGTACTATTATGAGTCCTCTAACTATGGCAAAAAGAGTGGGCAAAAAATGTTACTGGAAAGTTAAGAAATAAAATCAACAAATTTATGTACAGTTGAAGGAAATTCACTAAAAACTAATTACATGAAAAAAATCAAAATTAATTCAAAAATAATGCAAATTCAGAAAAATTAAATGCCAAACATTTCTAAAATGAATTAATAGTCTACTTGATTTTTTTTGGGAATTTTCCTAAGCATTTTCCTATTTTTTTAATGAATTATTTTCTAACTATAGCTACCTAAAAATTAAATTCTAAAGAGATAAGAATGGGGGGTTCAGAAAGCATTATTTTTAGGTTGTTTTTATTATTGGGCTTAGCAAGGGGAGGTGAGATTAGCAAAAAGAAACAGGCCCAACCACAGGATTTTGTGAGGGTGCAGTTAGAAGTTTTTTAGAAGTTATTTTCTTAATGGGCCTCAAAAGGGAGGTGTCAAAAGCAAAGTACATGGGCCCAATATGCAAGGAAATGTGGTGTATGAGGTGAGGCTCGGTCAACCTTCGTTGACTCAAATCTGGGCCGTAGAGCTGGTCTTCTCTAATGGGTATTCTAATCATGCAGTTTACAACCGCATGCCTATGGTACTTATGGTGATTGACACACATACGATCCGCCGCAGGGGAACCAACCGGACGGTGACACGTGTCACCGCCGGAGTGGCCAGAAATCTCAAAAGCCTCTTCATCCTTATCTCTTAGAAATCACAAAAAAGGTAGATTAATGGGGTTTTATTTCCAATAGTCTTAAATTAATTCTTTGATTTACATTCAAACTTAATAATCCTGTAATTAATTTTAAAAAAAACAAAATAGAACAAAATATAAACCAAAACGTGTTCTTCTTCTCACAAATCAACTTCCACCAAGCCCAAAACCCTAGCGCCGCCGGCACCTTCTTCTTCCTCTCTCTCACGCCACCCTCACCATCTTCCATTCAATCCACAAACGGAAATCAAGTCTTACTCTCCAATCTTAACCCTAACCTAAATCCCCTTCCTAAACCTAGCTTGTTCTTCATCCCGAATCCGAAGATACTCTCTCACAATGATGCAATCCGCACTCAGAATCACCATAACTATGAAGGAAGGAAAGGATTTCGTACCTTGACAAAGGAACAATGTGATGTCGTTTGATGACGGAGGCGCCCCTTCGGCCAAGGGTTTATTGAGGACGTGCAATCACGGTCTCGGGCTTGTTGATGAAGAAAGACCATAGAAGACGGTGTCGGGAGAATGATTGGAGCAGAACGATAAAGCCGGTCGCGATTGGTGATGACGATTCGAAGGTCTATCAGAGTCACTCCGTTACTGCTTCAAAGACGAATCCAAATCCACAGTCTCAGGTATGCACGCGATCTTTACTCGATTCGGTTCTACTCCTTCTCTCTGATTATTGTCGAATTCGTGCAAACCTATCTCTGTTGTAACTCTAATTTAATCTCTGCAATCTTGACTTGTTGATTAGGATTTTCGGATTCGTTGCAACATTCTTGCATTCTTGATACAAAATCAATGCTTATTGACACCAATTCTCGGCTTTTTGCAGAGCGTGTTTGAGCAATTGATGAAGAGAATTAGGTGAAGGTGACGAAGGTGATTGATGAGGATAGATGAATGAGAATTGCAGTTGTGAAGAAGCTGTGAAGAAGAAGAAGTTGAAGAAATTGTGGAAGCCGTGAAGAATTGAAGGAGAGTTTGGAAGCTGTGAAGAATTGAAGGAGAGTTTGGAAACTGTGAAGAATTGAAGGAGAGTTTGAGGATTGAAGAAGAGTAATGAGAAGAGGTTGAGGATTGAAGAAGAGTAATGATAATTGAAGAAGAGTAATGAGAATTGAAGAAGAGTAATGAGAAGAGGTTGAGGATTGAAGAAGTTGGAATTTGAAAAAAATGATGAAAAAAAATGGTTAAGAGCCACTGAAGATTGATGGAGCATTTGCTTTATAGAAGCTGATTTGAGGATCCTTCTGGAAAGTCCTCAGGTATTTCTGTTATGATTCAGTTATTTTTTTAGTTATGGATTATGTTATGAGTTTGTTAGGGAATGTAACTGAATTCATGTGCAGCCTTTATGATAACACTTTTTTTGATCTCTTATCTTCCTTTTGTTGTGGTTGATGATGTTAAAGGTCATTTTGGTTTTTGCAGGTATTTGAAATTGAAGCTGAAAAAAGAGCATATTGATGCTGGTCAATGAAGACCATTGCAGTTGCTGATGGCATTCACAAAGGATGGTTGAAATGGTGATGAAGTAGAACAAATTGATGCAGAAACAAATTACAAAAAAAATGATGTTACGGTATTGATGATGATGCAGCGTTACGAGGTAATACACCGACACTGATTTTTCTTACTTGTCAATTCTAAACTGGCTCTCTTCTTCTAGAATTTCTTATGATTCCAAGTTCTGAGTTGGTAACTTCTGAAACTGTTATGCAGATGGACTTGCAATGTCGCGAATCTTGCAGAAACGGTATCACCAGGGAGAGCTTGTCAAGGTTTTTTTCGGATTCTCATTCAAGAGAGTGATGAAAATCAATGATGATGAGGAATGAAGCAGGTTGTTTTTGCTGAAGGAGAGTGATTGAAGATTGGTGAGGAGTTCGATGAAATTCTGCCCCCTTTTTCGACGGACTCTCCAGTTTTTTTATCAATTATGCCGTTTGTGAATGGAATAATAAAAGTATCTTGGCTCCAACTTTCGAGCTTGAATTTCTTCCTTTGTGTTAGCTTTCTGCATTTGTTAGGTTGTATCCAATTATGTTAATAGCTGAAGAATAATGTAGAAGTAAATTTTATGGAATAGAAAGTAGCTCTGTCATTTTTTCTATATTCTGTGTTAGCTTTTCCTTTTCTTTCTTGATTTCGGACTTCGAAGACGAAACCTTGGCAGGATTAGAACACTTGCATGAGTGCAGTCACAATCGCCAAACTAAATGCTGTAAATGCAGCACCCTTCAAATGGGATAGTGGCGATGGCCATTGAAACAAATTAATAGTCCCCTCAACAACCACGAAAACCCATGTTATGTAAACCAGACGAGACGTTGAGCTATAATCCAACCCACATTGACATCACGTTTATGATAGGAAATAACAAGAGTATACTCTTTACCCATTAAATGAAAAAGTTTTAGGATCTGTAAATATTTGAATTTTGACTCAAGCCCACCAACCAACGATCCAAACAAACTCCAATCCAATGGGATGATCACAACTGCAAGTGAATCTGGCATAATAATAGTAATGGTATTAACTAATTTACATTTCTCCATTTTCTTAATTTCAATTTCAATGGGTTATGGTTGTAAAAAAAAAGAATGGATGAATTTAAAAGCAAATGGAATGAATTTATGATAAATGTGACAATTATGAATATTGACACAAAATGGAATTTATAAAAAAGAGAATTATATGGGTAATTGGATATGGACAAAAAATAAATGGAAAGACGAATAAAAGAAATAAAAAAATGGATTAATGAAAGTGGAATGGAATAATCGGGAATGACTTATAACAATGAGAACAAAGCAATGAATGGATATGAAGTCTCGATTTTAGCCCAAAGCCTATTTTGAATTCTCTCCACAAGCCCATGAACACGGCCCCTCCTGAACCATTGCATAATTTTCCAGATAAATCACACCCCTCTCGAATCGTCTGAAACATGTTATGACCATTCAACCAGATGAATCACTGATAAAAAGAAAACACCAACCAAACTTCACACAAAACACTGCTCGGTAAACTGATGAATCTCAACACACGACAACATGAACTTTGAATATGCATTGTTTAAGAAACAGTCTAGTGGCCCAAAATAATCTTACAGTTGCAACAATCTTTTGATAGTTTGGCCCTAACTAGGTCAAACTCTCATCTGAATCGAAACATGAATGAACAAACGCCTTTGAAGTGGAATCAAAGTCCAGTGAATATTCTCCATCATTTCAATCCCTGACAGATATGGATAAGGTACAAAACCCTAATTTCCCAGGGCCTTGATCACATGCCCTATGAATCCATAAAATGCACTATTATGAAGTTAATAACCTAGTGAGAAATGCAGATGAATGCAAAACGATAAGCCAGTAAATGGAATAAATATGAGGGAAAATTTTGAGGTATTACATATACTACCTAAGCAAAAAATTTACCGACTATGAACAACGTTATTCACTGCTCGAGAAAACTTGTTGTACTTTAGCGTGGGCTGCTCGCCAACTAAGACAGTATATGTTGACTCATACTACCTTGTTGATCTCAAAGATGGACCCAGTCAAGTACATATTTGAGAAGCCAACACTTACCGGAAGGGTTGTAAGGTGGCAAATGATTCTAACCGAATATGATATTCAGTACACTTCTCAGAAAGCCATCAAGGGCAGTGTATTGTCTGACTATCTGGTTGAGCAACCCATTGATGACTACCAGCCTATGAGATTTGATTTCCCTGATGAAGACATCATGTTCTTAAAGTCAAAAGATTGTGAAGAGCCTATTCACACTAAAGGACCTGATCCAGAAGAAGCATGGACTATGATGTTCGATGGGGTAGTTAATTGTAACGGTCGTGGGGTTGGTGCAATGCTTATTACACCCGAGGGAGTCCATCTGCCTTTCTCAGCAAAGCTCACCTTTGCCTGCACTAACAACAAAGCAGAGTACGAAGCTTGTATCATGGGTCTTGAAGAAGCCATTAACCTCAGGATCAAAACCTTGAATGTATTCGGAGATTCAGCTTTGGTGGTCAACAAAACTAATGGCAAGTGGTATACTCATCAAGAGCATCTGGTTCCCTACCGTGACTATACGAGGAGATTGTTGACTTTCTTTACAACGGTCAAGCCGGAATACATCCCTCAAGATGAGAATCAGTTTGCAGACGCCTTGGCCACTATTTCATCTACGATCAAAGTACATACTGCTAACTACGTACCTCGGATTTCAGTATCCAGACTAGATCGACCGGCGTATGTATTCTCTGTGGACATTGTCGTTGACAACAAACCTTATTTCCACGACATCAAATGCTTCTTGGAGACTCAGACATACCCGCATGGGGCATCGTCTAATGATAAGAAGACATTGAGAAGGCTAGCCGGCAGTTTCTTCCTCAACACTGATGGCTCCTTATACAAGCGAAACTTCGACATGGTCTTGCTCTGATGTGTTGACAAGAAGGAAGCAGACTTACTGATGCACGAAGTACACGAGGGTTCTTTCGGTACCCATGCCGGAGGACATGCAATGGCGAAGAAATTGTTAAGATCGGGTTACTATTGGATTACAATGGATGCAGACTGTTGCGCCTATGCCAGAAAGTGCCATAAATGCCAGATCTACGCAGACAAAGTGCATGTGCCTCGCAATCCTTTGAACATATTGTCTTCACCATGGCCCTTCACCATGTGGGGCATTGATATGATTGGAAAGATCGAACCAACTGCTTCAAATGGTCATAGATTCATCCTGGTAACCATTGATTACTTCACCAAATGGGTTGAAGCAACTTCGTATGCAAATGTCACCAAGCAAGTGGTAGCCCTATTTCTGAAAAGGGATATCATTTGTCGATATGGAGTTCCTGAACGAATCATTACTGATAATGGTTCAAACCTTAACAACAAGATGATGGCGGAACTGTGCCTAGATTTCAAGATTCAACATCACAACTCTTCTCCTTACAGGCCAAAGATGAATGGCGTTGTTAAGGCGGCCAACAAGAACATTAAGAAGATTTTGCAAAAGTTGGTAGTCACATACAAAGACTGGCATGAAATGTTACCATTCGCCTTGCATGGGTACCGAACTTCCATCAGAACATCTATCGGGGCAACACCTTATCAGCTTGTGTATGGTATGGAAGCAGTCCTACCTGTTGAAGTTGAATTACCCTCCTTACGGGTAATGATGGATGTAAAACTGGACAAAGCAGAATGGGTCTGATCTCATTATAACCAACTGAGCCTGATTGAAGAAAAGAGATTAGCAGTTATCTGTCATGGTCAGTTATATCAGAAACGGATGAAGAGAGCCTTCGATCAAAAAGTCAGACCTCGGGAATATCAAGTGGGAGAGCTTGTACTGAAAAGGATCCTTCCTCCTCATACGGACCACATGGGCAAGTGGACACCAAACTATGAAGGTCCCTACGTGATAACTAAGGTCTTCTCAGGCGGAGCACTGATGCTCGCAACCATGGATGGTGAAGACTTCCCGTCTCCTATGAATTCAGATGCAGTTAAAAAATACTTCACATAAATGACCCACTGGACATAAAAACAGAATGTAAGTCCAGGAAAAAATAGGGCATCCCGGCGAGTCAAAAACAAAATAAAAGACTCGGGCAAAAATAAGGAAAAAATTGAAAAAATGTACACCCGCTGAGTTGAAAAGCCACATCAGACAACTCAGGCAAAAAAGGGTATCCCGGTGGATTGAAAACCCGAAAGGGCGATCCACGCAAAATCAGGGAACAAGCGAACAACTGCATTCTGAAGTCGTCTGTATCACTCACATAACATGGCAAGCTTCAAAAGGACAAAGCGTCGGTCAGAATCAACTTTCTTCAGAAAGCAAAATAAGAAGAGCGTTCAAGTCATACAGGTCATAGCAAAAGGAAGATTGAAGCATCAACTTCAGCATTTCCAAATAGGACTTTTATTTTCTCAATTTTGTAGCAATCTCCTCATTTCAGGGATTAGCTTCTCCACTGTACTTGCATATTCAGGGCACACAAATCAATAAAGTCAAATGCTCATTCACACTTTGTTTTGTACCTTTTCGGTTTTTTGTTTACAGAATGTCCAAAGTTCGTAATACAACATTTGCATGAAAACATATAAGCCATTTTCAATAAATGCTTGCAGGAAATATGTGCTTTTAAGCGAACCTAACTCCTATGACGGAATCCGATTGAGGATACCTCAGGGCACTTGTGTGTTTCCTTTGTTTGACAGGTTGCAGGTACTCAAGGCGGACAACCTTTCACAATATGGGGCATATCAGGCACTATATCCCCAGCCAGGTCGGCGGTCACATCATCAGAAGGACTACTTGACAAAAGTATTCCCCCACAGAGCTTTTTATCCCCTCAGAGTATCCCCCACAAAGCTGGTCCTCTGACAGATTACTTCCCGGAAGTTCTCTCCTCCCCAAGCAGGATCTCCAAAAGCAATGCCCGAATCACTTTTCCCCAACAAGTTGTCATATTTTCTCATCCGCGGCATTGGATCCCCACAGAGTTCTTCCCCCAGGGTTCTCCAGAGAGATCGTGCAGTGATCCTTTCTCCCTACAGATCTCCCAGTGACCCGTTATCCCAGCAAATTTCAGATCTTGGATCTCGTTTCTCTCATTTGCATAATCATAGCATTCACATCATTTCTCACCAAACAGAGCGTAGCATTCCGTCTAATACGGAGCATTACGGAAAAAATCAAACATTTGCATGATCATAAGCCAGGTTCGAGCCAGTCACCTGCAAATACCAAAATCACTCCTCCAGCAATACGCAAAAACTTATCCCCTGCAGATAAAAGCCAAATATCCTTTTGCACTCTCAATAAAATACTTGTACACACTTATACAATCCTTCTGATACTCGTCCGTATCCTACTTATACATAATTCTTTGATACTCGTCTGTATCTTATGCATTTCCCCAGCAAATCAACACTCGTCCGTGTTCCTTGTTCAAACAGTTGATACTCGTTTGTATCATCACTCCTTAAACACGCGTCGTTGTTTGTTTCTATCGATACGTGTCCGTATCGGGGTCCTAAGGATACTCGTCTGTATCTTTAATCTATACACATTGTCGAAACACTTATACCATTTTATTTTTAGGGCTTAAACACTCGTCCGTGTTTATCTATCTCCAGAAGTCGCCAACAAAATAACTTTCTATCTGACATTCGTCCTATGTCGCGATAATCCTCAGGAGTCGTACCCTGCTAAGTGATCGTCCTTCACCTTTTGATGACCGTACCTCATCATTCATACGATGGCCGTCCCCATCGTTGATCTTTCTATCCGACATTCGTCCTATGTCGCGATATTTCTCAGCAGTCGTACCCTGCTAGGTGATCGTCCTTCACCTTTTAATGATCGTCCCTCATCATTTTATCTGATTTCCGTCGCCATCGTCGATCTTTCTATCTGGCATTAGTCCTATGTCGCGATATTTATCAGCAGTTGTACCCTAATAGGTGATCGTCCTTCACCTTTTGATGACCTTCCCTCATCATTTTATCTGATGGCCATCCCCATCGTCGATCTTTCTATCCAACATTCGTCATATGTCGTGATATTTCTCAGCAGTCGTACCCTGCTAGGTGATCGTCCTTCACCTTTTGATTACTGTCCCTCATCATTTTATCCGATGGTCGTCCCCATCGTTGATCTTTCTATCCGACATTCGTCATATGTCGTGATGTCTTTTAGCAGCCGTCCCCTGTTAGGCGGTCGTCCTTCACCTTTTAATGACCGTCCCTCATCATTGATTTATTTATTCTTCACCCGATGGTCGTCTCCGTCGCAGTTCCTTTATTCTTCAGCCTTCCGGTCGTCCCCGTTAGTGCCTTTAAATCCCCAGTAAAGTCGCCTTTCTTTACCCGATGGTCATCCCCGTCGCGGATTCTTTATTCCCCATCATGATAGCTCTCCCCGTCAGCGCGTTTCTCACCATTTTTATCCCCAATAGTCGTCCTCTTCTCGATGGTCCTCCTTCGTCACTATCATTTAATATTCAGTCTATAATGTCTATTACGATTTATATCCCTTTTCTTCTTATACTAAAGAGTGCAATATTTGGACTGTCTTGGTATTCAACCATAAGTTATCTTGGTTATTTGTTAAGCCAGGCGCTTAGATCCTGTACAGCTAACTCATGCTTAAATAGGGGCAGATGTAAACACCCCAAATTTTCCCTCTCTTTTTCTCACACCTTGGCTTGTGATCCTTTATGTTGCATTGCATAAGCATACCATCTCACACTGCATAGTTACTCGCTGCATAAGTTAGGGTTTGTGGTCAGGAGAATCTTAAAGGTGGTTTGAGCTATCTCAGAGGCCATGAAGCATGCCAAGAGGGTCCATGAGTGTTTTATGATCATATTATACCTCCAAGGGTTCTTTAAAGTCACAAAATCTCAGAGGATTTCACAGCTACCCAGGCAGTCTCAGGGCTCCTGCACAGATGACCTAGAAATTAGGGTTTTGGGTTTGAGGCCCTTACACTCAAAATTTCTGGACATTCTTGATTCTATTAGTCTATATATGGTATAAGGATCATGTGTGTCAAATTTGAAGCAAAAACTCCTTGTGGAAGTCATCTGATCAAATGGTAACTTGTTGTGCAAGAAAAGTCAGAATCAGGGCATCTGAGACCTCCATCAAGGGTACCAAAGGGTCATCTCCATCATTTTGAGGTCATATGATCTTTATTTGATCTTAGGAATGCTTGGAAGTTCACAAGATTGAAGAATTTTGAGCCATTTGGAAACTTGCCATTTTTGGATATGACTTGTAATGAAAACTTTCCATTTTGGGAAAGATCTTCAACCTCCTCTTTCTTGATCAAAAAGGCTTCAAATGAATTTTCTTCAAACATGAAAGTTGTAGATTTGATCTTCCCATTTTCAAAAAGTACAAGAACTCCTCTTGATTCATCCTAGAACTCAAGATATGGCAAGTCAAAGTTGGGAAAAATCTTGTAATTTTCAAGTTCATGTCAAAGAGGGAAATGTGCAAAATGGTATTTCAGGCCTTTATGTGACCTCTAATCCACTCAAATACATCATGCCATGATCAAACAACTTCTAAAGATCAGAATTGGGCCAAGAATCTAGGGCTTTCATGACTTGCTTCTCAAGAAATGTCAAAGTTGTGAAATTGCAAAAACCATACAAACTCTTGATCCAAGCCATACAACTCACAACTTTCAATCCAAAGGCCCTCCTTGAAGCCAGCTGAGGCAGCCCAAGACCTCAAATCACTTCTGCCATGGCCCATGCTTCAAGCATAAACTTTGACTCTTTTTTTCCATTTGAGCCATACCAATCCCACAGTGCATATCCACTCCTCTGACTGATCTCATTAGTTTATGCATTTCCTAAGGATCATAAAGCATAACACACAAGAGCTGAGAAGGGGCCAAGCATCAGATTGCACAAAATCCCTCAAAAACTTCCTCTCTTCGATTCTCTCAAACCAGCCATCAAACTTCCAAAATTATTTCACCATTCGATCACACATGACCAAAGGAACATTTCCCACCCATCAGCATGGCCTGAAACACCCTAAACAAGAAACACGATTTCTGTTGAACCAGAACTGGACCTCTCAAAATAGCCATTATAAACCCCATTCAAGCACTCCATTAGCTTCAGAAGGACCAAAGGAGTTGATTTGCACAAGAGGGAGGCCCTGAAAGCTCCAGTTTGAAGAACTTCAGTTCAGGTATCCATCAAGAACAATTATTCCAGAACCTCTTTTTCTTGTTTTAAAATGAACCTATATGCTTTGCCGATCATTCTGATGTGCTTAGAATTGAAAATGGTGTAGAAATGAGCATGTATTGTTGTTCTGAAAATTTTCCCGTAAAAGTTTTTTGCTTCGATTCTCTTGATTCAGGTGTTATAAATTGTTTTTGATTGTTGATTTATGTTCCATGATGTTTGGGGAGTGTTTCTAGACAGATTTGATGGTGTTTAGTGGCCTGTAGAAGAAGTTAGGTTGAGGGGCTGGCCGGAGAAGATGACCGGAGTTTATCTCCGGTCACCTGAGAGTCATTAGGGCTAATTAGGGTTTAAGTCTCCAGATTGCATTGGAGCCCTTGGATCATGTTTAGGTTAAGCAGCGAACGGTCCAGATAAATCACTTAATCCTAATTTTAATTAATTAAATTAATTGTAATTAATTAAGTCAGATCAAACCTGAGCCATTGGATCACGCGCGTAAGCCAAGTTTAAATCTGATCCCTTAGATCCTCATACTCCTGGTCTTGGTGACTTGCAATCTTAGCCCTTGATCCAGTCCCTGCGCAATCTGAGCCCTCCATTCAGCATACTTTGCATTTTTATTTTCTTTTATTTCATTTTATTTTCTTTCATTTATTAAAAATAGTAAAACATTTTCAAAAAATTTGATTTTTTACACTTTCACTCAAACTAATTTTCAGAAACCAAAAGCATTTTTATTTTTAAATTTTGCATTAAAAATCTATTTTTAAATCATTTAATTGTATTATTTAATTAATTCATTCATTTTAATTAATTAAAAACACTTTTAGGTATTTAAAAATCACCTAAAAATCATGAAGCATTCTTACATATTTAGAACAATTTACAAACTCATTTTACAAACTTATTTTAGGGTTTGACCATGTTTTGACAATTAACCATTAATTAGGGTTTCCAAATTTCTTATTTTTCTAACCCTAACTTCAAAAATTCATTTCTGATCAACCAAGATGAGTTTGTGTATGGGTATTTTTGCATTCTTTCATACTTTACATATAGTAATTAGGGGATTTAACTCATATTTTTGCATTGCATTTTCTATTTGTTTGGCATTTTTCATGAAGAAGTACCCAAAACCCTAGCCTAACTTAGAAAAACCATAACTTGACTTTGGTATAGCTTCTGACTTCCATCTTTGGGGAGTGATCTTATGTGTGTTTAAGGTTCATTTGGTTGCAATTTCAATTTTTTATCATTTGTTTTGCTTCTATTTTGATCATATGCATCTCATACTTTCTTAAAACCCTAATTTGCCATGTTCATTTGCATTCATCTTTGCATACCTTTATCATATGAACTTGTCATGACATCTCATGCATTTGTATGTCATCTTAGACACCTTAGGACATATGTGAACATTGGTTGATCATTGTTGCATCCATTTGGTATGTTTTGTATCCATTACTTCTTATGTGTATTCATGTGATTTCAAGCTTCTAACATGCCTTCCTTTGCATCTCATATCTTGTATGATCATACATAAATGTTGTACATGTTTTTGCATCATTTCATAACACATTTTCATTGTGTTTACACACCTGGTCTTGATCATTGCATCTTCATTTGCCTTATTTCCTTTTGTTTCACATCTTATGCATTCATACTAACCATTTCAGGGGCTTCAGGTAAGTTGTTTAGGATGTGGATTTGCCTCCACGTCCAACCTCTTATTATCTTTTCATTTGCATCTTGTCGCTCCCGAGATTTTCATACTAGTACAAACGCGAAAGTGACGCGGAAAAGGTAGAGTCGTCAGCCAGACATTTTTATCCCAAATGAATGGGAAAGGTAAAGTTGCACGAACCTATGGAAGAAGGAAAGGACAGGGTCCGGCGAACCAAATATTTGGGTTCGGGAGTCGGTTACGACCTGGGAAGATATTAGCCCTCCAGACCGTCCGTCGTACCCGACGGGATCCACGCTTGCTTGTTTTGTTTCAAAGGGTGAGAAAAATATAACTGCTGCTGAACAAATGAACTGCTAACTGGAATGGGAATGAGAAATGAGAAGGGAACTGAAAGAGAACAAAAAGAAAGAATGGGGAAAATGTAGGGAAAATAAAGAATGTGCTCGCACGGGCCCTACCCCGCTGCCTACGTACCTCATCGGGAAAATGAGGATCAGATTCGACGTAGTTCTCCTAACTAAGGCGGGAACTATTTGTTTGTGTTTTTTATGGCTGGAACTACGTATGTCTATGCTCAGGCGTTCCAGGCTCGTCTGGTACGAGTGCATTTACCGTCTTGCATGCGAGACAAGTCGCCGTGAGTTCGCGTTCAGAATGAATGAGATGAGAAAGAGAAGTTTCCGCAGGATAGTTGCTTATTATTTGTTTTTGTCTTTTAGGAGAAATGTTTTAAATTTGTTTGTGAACATTCTCATACTAAGATCTTTCCGTCGTGGTAAATACTTACACCTCGCCCCGAAACAGGACGCATATAAGTACTCCGCAACAAAGTCTCATGGCGTATAAGAACGTTCGATTTTTATTAAGTATTTTTATTATTTTCTTTATGAGGAGAGAAAGAAAGACTCAAGTTGCAAAAAGGCAAAAACTAAAGGAACTAAGACTCAACCCTAATTTAATTATTATATTCAAAATGTGGTTCTAATGGTTTGTAAAGTTTTCTAATCCTAAGGAAGAAAAGGGAACTAAAAACTACTAGAACTCAACTTACTTCCTAAGGAAGTTAAGTTGGTTCTAAGAAACATGGGGAAGCCTATACAAGTAGAAAATACAAATATTAAGGCAAAAGCATGAAAATAGGAAGAAGAAATTAATTCCAAAAGAATGCATATTAAAACAAAAAAAAAAATAATAATAAGGCTAAACCTTATGTAAATATACTTAATGAGAATTCTAATCCTAAGTCCTAAAACTAAAGGAATTTACTTAATATCATCATTCTAAAATCAGTAGCTAAACTATACTAAGTCATTCTAAAATCCTAAGATTAAACCTAATTAAGCTAATTCTTAATAAACCATAAAATCCTAAGCTAAACTAGGTTGATTTACAATGTAAAACTTAACTAAAATCAATGCACTAAAAATCAGAAATATTCCTGGAAAAAATATGAAATTAATTCTCTAAGGTCCTTAACCTGATTATAATATTGTGTTAAAAAAATATCCTAAAAATTCAGAGCCTAACTATGCCAAATAGTCACTTAAATCTACCTAATATCTATTCACAATTTTACACAGACTAAGCTATCAAAACAGTGGATAAAACGGCCTAAAAATCTACCAAAAAATATTCTAGGTCCAATTACTAGTCTTCTAATCATGGCAAAAAGAATGGGCCAAAAATCATATAGGAGGTGGGAGAAATAAAATGTACAAAATTATGTATAACTAAAAGAAATCAATATAAAGCTAATTAAATGGAAAATCGAAATTAAATCGAAAATTGCCAAAATTCAGAAAATAAAAATGTAATAAATTTCTAAATTGAATTATAAACCTACTGAAATTTTTGTGGAATTTTATTATGCATTTTACTATTTTTTGTGGATTTAATTCAAACTATGACAAAACAAAAATAAAATTCTAAAGAAAAAGGAAAAAAGGGGTGCATTTAGCATTTTTTTGAAGCTAAAATCCTAATGGGCCTAATAAACAGGGGTGCGAATAGTAATAATTTAAGGCCCAATACGCAGGCTGGGAGAGGGAGTATCCTATGGACCTTCAGGTCAAGATCTTTGACTCAATATGGTTCGTCTGATCAAGAGTCTTCCTAGGTACTTCCATCAAGTGATCACACATCGCTGGAACACGATAGTTATGGCATACTGCCACCCACAGGAACAGACACATGGAGAGCCTACCGGACGGTGACAAGTGTCATTGCCGGTGTGGCTAGGGAATCTCCCAAAATCTGATCTTATCTCTTCCTTGGAATTCAAATCGAACGATTAATGGTGGATTAAAGGCCTTAATTGCATTTTATTTCCAATAACTCCTCATTATCCTCATAATATTCTATTAACAACTTTAATTTAAGTTAGGTTAATGGTCTCTTAATTTTTTTATTAACTTAATCAATATTACAAAAAGAAGAAAACAAGTGAAAGAGGTTGAAGAACACAACCAAAAGAAATCCTAGGTCTCTTCTTCGTCTCCCCGCCGACGTCATTGCCCTCATAGATCAACCTTTTCTCCCTCATCGCCTTCCTCTCTTCCGTCATTACCTCCATCATCATCTACCCCATCACCTCTTCGAATCTTAAACAAAGTAAACTTAAACACTCATCTTCTCCGAATCCAAAATCAAATCAACGACCTAAAATTCTTCTTCTCCAAATCCGAATCAAATCCCTAAGTTCATAAATCAATACGCCGAACAATCCAGAGATTCACAACTAATCAACACCACTCTTGGATCAACAAAAATATGCCACGCACTAATGAAGTAATAGTGTCTCATACCTTAA
The DNA here is from genome assembly GCA_963966055.1 of Lathyrus aphaca. Lineage (NCBI taxonomy): Eukaryota > Viridiplantae > Streptophyta > Magnoliopsida > Fabales > Fabaceae > Lathyrus > Lathyrus aphaca. The sequence continues at coordinate 354,682,342 of OZ014519.1, read as the reverse complement.
TATTTCGCCGTCGACGAAGATGCAAACGGAGAACTTTGAACCGTTGACGAGGGAGCTTCGAAGATGAACAGGATACAGATGCATTGAAGACGATTTCAAGTGATGCACAATTACGATAAGGTACGATTCAGTTACACTTCTCCTTCATTTGTTGCCGTTCGCGATTTTCAATCGTCCTTGAACCTGAAATCATGACATGCCTTGCGTTCCTTACATGTTATTGTTGCACGCATTGGTGTTGAGTTGATGTTGGTGTACGTCCAGATCGTTGAAGAATAGTTCTTGCTGTGACGCGAAGATGATACGATTGCGAGGTTGCGGATTGATGCAGAGGAGTTGCAATTGAAGATGTTGAGGAGGGTAACGTATTGTTGAAGAAGAAGGAGATGGTGAATAAATGAAGAAACGGTTGAGGGAAGAAGAAGATTCAGGAAGAATGTGAGAAGAGATTGAAGAAGTAGAAGAAGTTGTGAGAAGAGAGATGAATGAAGTGAAGTTGTGAAGGAGAATTTGTGAAGAAGAGATGAATAAATGGTGAAGTTGTGTGTAAGAGGACGGATAGAAGAAGCTGAATCCAGCTTTATAGAAGTGAACTTGTGAAGAATCCAGATGAAGCTTCCAGAAAAAACGGTTAGGAGTTTGTTATGAGTTTCTGAAATTCTGTTTTGAATCTGTTATGAATTGATTTTCTTTCGTTTTTTCTTCAGTCAGAAATTCTTCTTACCTTATGCGTGTGTTCCGTTGTTGATGTGATTTGCAGGAGATGAAGATTGTTGTGGTTTTTTCGTGGAGTTCTCGAATTCGCGTTGGGATCCATGGAGGTAATAATTTCTGCTGTGACACAAGTTGTTTGCGTTTTTTTGGACACTTGATGATTCTCGCGGAATTATCGTTAAACTGATATGTGTTTTTGATCTTTGTAGGATTAAAAAAAAAGGTTATAGGGTTGAAGGTGGATGCAAGATTGTGGATTAATCTTCAAAATAGAGAGAATTGCTGAAGGAATAGTCCATATCCCATCACTACATATCAAACCAGAAGCAACAGCTCCTGCATAATCCTCTGAATCTTTTCTACTCACTTGTTCCCACACAAACAATATTACAGTTCCAAGAAACATATCAACTGCAAAGTAAGCACCAATGTAGAAAGGAACTGCCATTGGCATTGGAATTGGAATGTACTGTGTATATTTCTTCGGAGTCACATCCCTTACAAGATTGATAGCCAATGCCGTTGCGAAGAAACCGCTGCACATTTCCATGCAATATTTTGGAAGCTCTGAGAATCCCTCGACACCAATAATGGCTATTTCCCTGAATATAACTGCATACGGTGCTTTGTACAAGCCATCAGGTGATCCTGGATTTTGCCGACGAGAGAGTGAGGTAGCCTGTCTTGAAATCTTCTTGCATTAGATCGGCTGCGGTTGAACCAATGGACATCATCACAGCACAAGACGCTGCACCTGCAATTACCCCTCCATTTGTGCCAACTGCTGCCAAAACTTTGATGGCTTTCCCCCTATTTTCACAAAATTTTCAAATCATGTAAATTGGAAAGTATTTTGGAAACTGGATCCAAGACCCTAATTTAGAGATTTAATTAAATTAAGACACAAACCATGAATGAGATTGGATTTAGAATTTAGTTATGAATATTGTTGATAGAACTAAACAGAAAATGGGCTTGAACCAGATATGGCTAAAGTTATGGATAACTTTGGGAAGGACATGTTTTCTATTATTATTCTTTTTGGACTCAATTTGGACGAATGGATGGATATTTTAATCAGAAGATAGTATTAAAATGGACTAACTGAATATATTTTTGAGACCAAAGAATTTATAATTTTAATCACAAAAAATGGATAAATATTTGAGGGGATATACCAACATGACTTGGTTCTAACTCACTAAGATGGCTTTCCAACAATGGAAAAAAAATGAAAAAGAGTTTTGGTTAAAGGACAAAATATGGATTTAAATGGATTTGACTTTAAGTAGACTACCAAGTGGATTTGATACAAAGTATGGTTAATTGGATTTAAAAGCCGGAATCAGGAATGAGAGGTTTTATCACTAAAATGCCACGAATTTGCTCTAATGAATTATTCAAATATATCACTGTGCCAAAGTGAACCTCACACTTGACCTTGAACTTGCGCCTTGAATAATGTTTGATGACTTGAATAATCATGCCTTGAACAATTTATCCTTGGACTAATTGGAAATGACATTCTCGAATGAAAACCTTCATAGAACCCAAATCGATCCGCACACAACACATAAAACGCCTTTAATCATCGTGATAGCGATAAGTCTAGAAATGTGGAAGCATGTGATGACCAAGATAATCCTTACATGAGGACCTTAATCCAATGAACATCAATTGAGAAACCTGAACTTTCTTGAGATGCACCCTCTTAATGAATACTGAAGGAAATAATCTTGGAACTTGACGAACTTTTGAATGAGAATACGCTCATGGCGAGGTGAGCTCAACCTTTGTCTCAATTTCGAGGGAAATAGCCAGATGAATCACCTCCGAATAGGAAAATTCGAGTCACCGGAGAATGTTTAATCCCATGTCTTATGAATTCAATGCAAAATGCGTGATTATGAATGTTATGACCTAATGGGTAATGCAGATGAATGTGAAGCGATAAGCCACTTAAGGTAGTAAATATGAGGGCAAAATTTGTGGTATTACACATCTTTATTTGTCTTTGAAGTGAGTTTGACTCACTTATGCTCTCTTTTGCTCCTCTTCTTTCTCTTAGGTTACTTAACTTCTTCAGGAAGTAAGTAACCTATTCTCTTTTCTCTTCTCTTTTCATCTGCTTCTTCTTCCTTGGTGGCCATCTGAAGATCTTTCTCTAAGCCTCACAAACCATAGGAATATTCAAGCATGATAACTTTAGGGTTGTACATAGTCTCCCCTAGTTTTTTACCTTTGAGTCTCCTTGAGTCTCTGCTTCTCATCTCATAATCAAGGCTAAACAATTAAAGTTTTGGGGCTCTGTATTAGGGTTATGTCTGTATCCTTATCTTAGGATGGAGTGTATAATTTTAATACTTAGTGTTAAACCTTTAAGTTGTTTACACTTCCTAATCAAAACATCTAATAGTCATTAAGACTTAAGCTTGTAACTTGGGCCTTATATTAGGGTTACATCTCTGCCAGCTGGTTCAGAGGGACTAATCCTAGTGTTCAATGGACAAGTCCCCCTCAGGTTTGGTCTTACAAACATAAAATCCATTTCTTAATCCCACCTTTAATTAAAATCCACTTTAATAAAGGCTTGTTATATAATGATTTTAATCCCTAACCATGGATTAAGTTGAGGAGTCTTCCTCATCTTAAGTGTTCTCATCTATCATCCTTCTCTTAGGATGGTGTAATGAGTTCACTAATCCCTGATTAGAGATTAAACTCATTACTTGACACAAAATAAAAATCCAAAAACACTTAATAATCACAAGTAGGTTAATGATATTAATCCTGTATCATTACGGTAATTAAGTTGGGATATTCATCTCACACTTAAGTAGACTCATTATCCCTAGTCAGGGGTGATATAATGAGTTTACGATCCTTGATTAAGGCTTAAGCTCATTATCTTATGCAAAACACCAAAAACAATAAAAAACTGAAAACACAAAAACAAACAATAAACGTCTCCTCCGAGATTCTTTTCTCATCACATTCACTCTGAAAACGAGAACTCGCTTCTTCCATCTATTGCAAGACAATTAGCACTCGAGTCAGACGAGTCATACACTTGAGCATAGACAAGCAAGCAGTTCACAACAAAATCATTTCAGTATCTTTGAGTCGAACTACGGTGTTCTGACTTCCTCATTGCACGAGAAGATACGTAGGCATAACTTAACAGTTATCGAACAAAAGTTTCTTTGTCTCCCCTCTCCTCTTCCCAGTTTCTCTTTCCTTAGCCTCAGTTTTAAGCACTCACCTTCTTCTTTGCACTAACACTTTGTAAATCCTTTTCTCCCTAGCTTTTATGCACAGTTTAGCACACACACCATTCCCCTTTAAACACAATCAAGTAAGCGTGGATCCTGTCGAGTACGACGGACGGTCTGAGTGCTAATACCTTCCCAGGTCATAACATACCCCCTTACCCAGTCTCTTTGGTTAGCAATCGTCTTATCCACTTCTTTCCAGGTTTATGCAGCATTACCTTTCCTTCGGGATAAAAATGCCTAGCTGGCGACTCTATTCAACCTCAACCTCCAACATCGCCGACGGTTCGTGTTTGCACCGGGATGAAAATCCAGGGAGCGACAACAGTCAAAAGTTGTAATGATATTGCTCTCGGAGCTCCCACTTTTTTTTTTAAAATTCATGGCTTGCTTGTAACACCCAACAAATTTATTAATAGAGGGGTTAATCTTTATATGCCAACGACCTTTTAATGTCATTGGTTTCCTCTCTTGAAAATTCTTGTCGTGATGCTTACTATAAGCTTCACCAATCATCTTCCAAAAGTTGTCTCCTTTCTAATCAACCCCAACAATTGGATCCTTTGAAATATTGAGTCATGACTGAATGAGAAGTTCGTCCTCCTTTGGTTGAAATCTTGTTTTTGGCATATTTACAACCGAATGTGATTCCAACATCTTCATCAAGGTTGATAGTTTCCAAACCATCTTGAGTGCAAAATTGTGGTATTTCAGACTCTTGGTCATTTTATTTCACACCACTAATACCCATATGAGTTTCATGAGGCATAATAGGATTAGTTGATTGAGATGAAAGTTGTTGATATTGATTTGGAAAATGTGACGTATGATGTGTGGATTTTCTAAAGTATGAGTTATTTTGTGGATTTGGGATAAAAATAGAATTTTGAAATTTTGGATTATAGTGTGAATTTAGATTATGAGATGCACTTTCAAAATATGTGGTGTTTTGTTGATTTGGGATAGGAGGAGGATTGCCACCATTTTGTATAAAATTTGACCAAGAATTATGTAAGTTGAGGTTCATTGGAAAAAAAAATGGATGGAATTTTTTTGAATGAAATGAAATAAATTTTGAATTTAACTATATAAGTTTTAAAAAATTATACAAGTATATATAGAAAAAAAAAACCTTTTGAACTAAAGAACTCTTAAACAAATTACCGTTATTATTAGCAATTACATTTATAAAAAAATGTTAGAAAAATAGTACCGTTAGAAAAACTAGATTGGTGACTCGTGCTCCGTACAGATATATTAGAAATAAAATTATATATTTTTTATAATAGTTGATATTTAACTTTTTATTTGCATATAAAATTATTTGATAATTGTTTTTTACAATAGGTCATTTGAATTATGTTTGTAATTATACTATTAAATTTTAATGTGAAACAATAATACAAAAAGTATTTTATATTATTGCTTTTTAGGTTATTAGAAGATTTATTATGATTTTATTTATATATTAAAATAAGTAAGTTATTTTTTAACTATTATAAGTATAAAAATACGACTACTTGAAGTCTTGAACTATATTGAGTTTAGCATTAACTTATAATTTAAATTAATTTTTTTTACTTATTGTTTAAATTTATATCTGAAATATAGAAGAAAGATTTTTTAGTTTATATTTTAGAAATGATAAATATATATTAAAATTGTATTTATATTTTTTAATTATTCTCTAATAAATTGTTTATATAAAAGTTGCTTTTTAGATGGAGAAAAAACAAAGAAAATTAAATTATGACTTATGAATATTTTTGTTTTAATTTATCTTTTTGATTGTTTTAAAATTTAATGGGTAAGAATTTGAGAAAGTGTAACGGCCATTATTTTATTTGTTATAAATTTAAAAATTTAAAAATTTTAATTGTTTTATTATTAAGAGTATTTAATAAATAATTTGATAATAAAGTTAATTAATATTACAAAATAAATAATAATAAATATAATAATTAGACATACACATATAAATAAATAAATAAATAAATAAATAAATAAGTATAAAATAATAATAATAATAATAATAATAATAATAATAATAATAATAATAATATATTATTAATTTTATGTATACTAACTTAGTTATGAATAATAATAGAAAAAAGATTTTATCTTTATAAGTTTCAATTTTATTAATTTATAAAGAAAATTCAAATTATTTTATAAGTTTTTAAATTTTAAATTCAAAATGTAATACATTTGTCCAAGTTGAAAATATTTTTTTTGGATGAATTGTTTTAATTGAATGTTGTTAAATCTAATATGTTAGACTTTGAGAAAGTGTAATAGTTCCTAGCTGTTTTTATTTATTTATTTTAAAAAGTTAAAAAATTATGGGTTAGATTATATTGTACTGTTTTTTTATTATTTTAAAAATAAAGGATTTTTGTTTTTGTTTTTATAGTATAATTATTTTGAATAATAATATTTTCTTAATGTAAAACAGTAAATAATTGTTATTAAGTTTATGTATAATAAATGAGTTAGGAATAATAATATTAATTATTTTTATTATTTAATTTATTTTAATTTAAAAATAAAATAGATTACATCTATATGACTGAATATTTTATATCTTTATATCCGTTTAAAATTTAAATTGATTATATTTTTAGGGTATTTAATAAATATTTAGTAATAAATAAATTGATGTTACAAAATAAATATTAATAAAATAGTAATTAGTAGATAACACAAATAAATAAATAAATTGTAATAAATATAATAGTTATAGTTATTGATTTTATGTATAGTAACTTAGTGATGAATAATAATAATAATAATAATAATAATAATAATAATAATAATAATAATAATAATAATAATAATAATAATAATAATAATAATAATAATAATTATTATTATTATTATTATTATTATTATTATTATTATTATTATTTCAATCAATTCTAATTTAAAAACTAAAAAGATTTTATCTTTATAAGTTTCTATTAATTTATAAAGAAAATAAAAAATATTATTATGAGTTAATAAATTTTAAATGTCTAAATAAAATTTTGTCTTAACTAAAAATGATTTTGTTTTTGGATAAATTATTTTAATGGAATGTTGTTAAGTACAATAGATTAGAATTAAATAAAGTGTAATAGTCATTTGTCCACACATACTCACACTTGATATATTCTCAACAATTTGATATTTTTTTGTAACTTAAAAAAAGTTTTCTTTTGTTTAAAAAAAATTTAAAAATTATAAAAATTTTATGGGTTAGATTATATAATACTTTTTTAATTAAAAAATAAAATATTTTTATTTTCAAGTTTTTGTAGTGTATATTATTTTAAATATTAATATTTTATGAAAATAAATATTAAAGAAATATTATTAAGTTTATGTCTAATAAATGGGTTAGAAATAATAACATTAATCATTCTTATTATTTAATTTATTTGAAACTTAAAAATAAAAAATATTTTACCTTTATGACTTTATATTTTATTAATTTGTAAAAGAGTTTCAAGTTATTATTATAAATTATTAATAACATTTGATTAAAATTTCAAAAATCAAGTAATTGTAATTAATTTTAGTTAATAATTGGTAATAAATTGAAATAAAGAAAACCTTTATGAGTGTTAAAGCCAAATATATTTAGTGAATGTAATTTTTCTTTAATGAGCCGTTTTAAATATCAATAAATAAGGGCAAATACATGAAAATGAAGAAAAATTTATGAGTGCATAATTGAAAATAAAGTAAAATTCATGGTAATATTTATTATTTATTTATAAAAAATTTCATGGACAATGTATCATATTTGACTTTAATTACATAGACAAAAAAGACTTAAAATAAATCAAATTGAAAAAGAGTGTCAATCATCAAATTAAAAATACAAGAATCATTCTTTTTTTTTTTCAAACATTACAATTTTGACTATTTCACTCTCCAAGTGACTTGCTAGACCTTTTCATTTTTGCTATTTTAATCACTACCTTCAACAACCTCCTAAATTACATTTTAAAAGATAATTATTAGCGATAAACACTTATAAAATATAATATAAGTATATTTTTATTAATTTTGAATACATAATATAGATAAAAAGAATTAACTTTTAGTTAATCATATAGATATAAACAATAATAAATAATATATAATAATTACCTTTTAGTTAATTATCCCAAGTGATCATATACATTAATAAAAATAACATTTTTTCATCAAGAAAAAGTATATAGAGACTTTCATTCTATGATGGATTTGTTCAATCTTGACACTCAAAATCTCATATATATATATATTGGAGTTATGATTTCTATAAACAACAAAACAACAACAAAACATAAATTTAATCAGGTAAAATAAAATACAAAATATGATATATTGATGATATGTTTTAAATACTATCATTGGAGTTATCATGGAAGAAATATCTACAAACAACAAAACAACGCACAAATAATATAATTCTTTTTAAAATTATCGTGTGTGATGAGACCCTAAATAGAAATCCAGTGTATGATGAGGGAGTTACAAAATAGAAATGATAAAAGAGATATTTATAAATATGATAAAAATATTAATATTAATATGAATTAATATCTATAAGGGAGTTACAAAATATTAAGTAATATAAATATGAATTATAATATATGAATGTTAAGTAAATATGAGTACTATATCTCAGTTTTTTATTGAAAGAAATGTATTTATTTTGTTAACGTAGATTTCTAATATATAGGTGAATTAATTAATGTAATTTTTAAAATTATCGCGTGTGATAAGACGTTAAATAGAGATCTAATGTGTGATGAGATGATCTAATAGAGATGATAAAAGAGGTATTTATAAGAAATAATAAAAATATTAATATTAATATCAATTAATATCTATAAGGGAGTTACAAAATGTTAAGTAATATAAATATGATTTATAATATATGAATGTTAAGTAATATTAGTACTATGTATCAGTTTTTTTATTAAAAGAAATGTATTCGTTTTTGTTAACGTAGATTTTTAATAGAGGTGAATTAATTAATAGTAATTTTATTCCAATTATGTATTGATATTTAAAACGGTTTATTAAAAGAACATTATATTCCATAAATATATGTGGCTTTAATACTCATAATTTTTTTCTTAATTTCAATTGTTTACTAATTATTAAATAAATTAATTATGGATATTTAATTGTTTACCATTAATTTTTTTGTGTGTGTGACCTAGTGGTGAAGACTTGGATCTTGAGGATGTGCTCTCTTTAAGCTCTCAAGTTTGAATCCGGCTAGACACAAATTACTTATTAAAAAAAGAAATTTAAATTTAAATTTTATTATAATTTTAAAATTATATATAATAATAATATTATTTTATTATTAGAATTAGAAATAAATTATTTATATAATTATTAATAGTGGTGGTTGAATAATCCTTATACAATATAATATTGAGATTACTATTAGTATTATAAATGATTTATTATTTATATTATTATTCTTTGTTATTTAATATTTATATATTTTTTCTTTTAGTTGTATGATTATATAGTAATATACTAATAATTTTTATTAATTTTATTAATTGTAACAAATATGATAATAATAATAATAATAATAATAATAATAATATTTTAAAAACTTAAATTTAAATTTTATTATCAGTTTTATTTTTATTAGTTTATTATATTATTAGTATTATTATTTAATAATTTTAGTTGAATAATATATGATTACATATTTTTTATATAAAAAAATGAGAATTAGAGTAATAAGATATAATAGTGGTAATTTAATATTATATTAGTTGATCATATTATTAATATTATTATTTTAATAGTATTAGTTGAATAATATACGATTATTATTATTATTATTATTATTATTATTATTATTATTATTAATTATTATTTATATAAAATAAGTTTTGAAAAATATAACTATGGTTGATGGTATAATAGCTATCAATCTAGAATGAATGTTAGAGCAATAATCATGATGACATTGTCATCCTGACTTCTTTGGATTTAGAATAAGTAGATAGATTGGAGTCCGGCAAGAATCAACAACAACCATTTCATCATTGCTATTTTAATCACCACACTCAACAACCTCCTAAATTACATTTTAAAAGATAATTATTAGAGATAAACACTTATAAAATATAATATAAGTATATTTTTATTAATTTTGAATACATAATATAGATAAAAAGAATTAACTTTTAGTTAATCATATAGATATAAACAATAATAAATAATATATAATAATTACCTTTTAGTTAATTATCCCAAGCGATCATATACATTAATAAAAATAACATTTTTTCATCAAGAAAAAGTATATGGAGACTTTCATTCTATGATGAATTTGTTCAATCTTGACACTCAAAATCTCAGATATTGGAGTTATGATATCTATAAACAACAAAACAACAACAAAACATAAATTTAATCAGGTAAAATAAAATACAAAATATGATATAGGGATGATATGTTTTCAATACTAACATTGGAGTTATCATGGAGGAATATCTACAAACAACAAAATAATGCACTAATTCAAATAATGTAATTCTTTGTAAAATTATCGTGTGTGATGAGACGCTAAATAGAGATCCTGTGTGTGATGAGATGACCAAATAGAGATGATAAAAGAGGTATTTATAAAGAATAATAAAAATATTAATATTAATATGAATTAATATCTATAAGGGAGTTACAAAATATTAAGTAATATAAATATAAATTATAATATATGAATGTTAAGTAAATATGAGTACTATATCTCAGTTTTTTATTGAAAGAAATGTATTTGTTTTGTTAATGTAGATTTCTAATATAGAGGTAAATTAATTAATGTAATTTTTAAATTATCGCGTGTGATGATCCTAAAATAGAGATCAAGTATGTGATGAGATGATCTAATAGAGATGATAAAAGAGGTATTTATAAAGAATAATAAAAATATTAATATGAATATGAATTAATATCTATAAGGGAGTTACAAAATGTTAAGTAATATAAATATGAACTATAATATATGAATGTTAAGTAATATTAGTAGTATGTATCAGTTTTTTTATTAAAAGAAATGTATTCGTTTTTGTTAACATAGATTTTTAATAGAGGTGAATTAATTAATAGTAATTTTATTCCAATTATGTATTGATATTCGAAACGGCTTATTAAAAGAACATTATATTCCATAAATATATGTGGCTTTAATACTCATAATTATTTTTTTAATTTCAATTGTATACTAATTATTAGCAAAATTAATTACAAATAGTTAATTATTTACCAATAATTTTTTGTATGTGTGACCTAGTGGTGAAGACTTGGATTTTGAGGGTGTACTCCCCCTTAAGCTCTCAAGTTTGAATCCGGCTGGACACAAATTACTTATTAAAAAAAGAAATTTAAATTTAAATTTTGTTATCATTTTAATATTATATATAATAATAATATTATTTTATTATTAGAATTAGAAATAAATTATTTATATAATTATTAATAGTGGTGACTGGATAACTCTTCTACAATATAATATTGAGATTACTATTAGTATTATAAATGATTTATTATTTATATTATTATTGTTTTTGATTTAATATTTATATTATTATTATTATTATTATTATTATTATTTTTAGTTGTATGATTATATAGTAATATTGTAATAATTTTTATTAATTTTATTTATTGTAACTAATATGATAATAATAATAATAATAATAATAATAATATTTTAAAAATTTAAATTTTATTATCAGTTTTATTTTTATTAGTTTATTATATTATTAGTATTATTATTTAATAATTTTAGTTGAATAATATATGATTACATATTTTCTATATAAAAAAATGAGAATTAGAGTAATAAATAAGATATAATATAGTGATAATTAAATATTATATTAGTTGATCATATTATTAATATTATTATTTTAATAGTGTTAGTTGAATAATATATGATTATTATTATTATTATTATTAATTATTATTTATATAAAATAAGTTTTGAAAAATATAATTAGGGTTGATAGAATAACTATCAATCTAGAATGGATGTTAGCGTAACAATCATGATGACACATGTCTAGGGTTGTCATCATGACTTCTTTGTAGGGGTGTACAAAATATCCGGTTATTAGACCAAAATTCATAAGCATATCCAAATCCATTTTAAATATCCAGATATTATGAAATGGTTATCAACCAGATTATTTATAAATGGTTGGTTATCCATCCATATTTTATTTTTGGATACGGTTATAATCCAGTTATTAACCAAAAGCCCAAAATGCATCCATTTTCAAATTTGAACTTTCAATTTCAAATATGAGTGTATTTTCACAATTTCACTTCTAACGTGGCTCACTTCATCTTCATCCTCAAGATTCTCAAGATATTTTTCTTCTCCATTGCATCAAGTTTTCAGGTAAACTAATTTCCCCTAATCACTACTCATCTTTTTTCCTTAATCAAAGCTTATCTTCTATCATTTTTTACCTCAGCTTCATGGCTTAGCTCAAATTTGTGAGGAACCCTAATCCCAAATTCCACTACAAATTTGCTCTTCTGTAAGTAAATTCTTCTATCCACTAGATTATTTCAGTTATCGGAATTATGGTTGTTTTCTGATTGTTGATATTGATGATTAGAGAAATGGGTTTGTTTATACCATCTCGGAAGAATTAAATAATCCATGGTAACATTAGGAAATAGTGTAGACCTCTATGTAAATAACAAACTTATGTCAATCATCAACGTAGTTTTGTTTAATAACTTTAGTTGTACATATGATTTGTGCATTTAAATATTCGTGTTGATATGGGTTTTGTTGGCCTTGCATTGCCCACCGTTTTGTTCACAGTTTATGCAATTTGGTTGGATCTAATTGAGACCAGCATCAACATTGTGGTTAAACGCGGTTAATTGTTGTGAAGTGTAGTTTATGATTTTGATGATGGTTTTAGTAGATAAAGGTATTCCAACACTGTTTGGTTGGATCCAATTGAGTCCAGCATCAACATTGTGGTTAAACACTGTCAAATTTTATAATAACTGCATTGTGTGAAGTAAACTTTAATAGGTATCCAAAGTTTTGTAGGATAACAAAAGCTTACATTGCACAAACACCGATACTACTAACACATAATATAAGTAAAAAATAATAGTTAATCAAAATCATCATGCTTTAATTTTCTTCCTCAATCACTTCATTGAATTCTGTTAACAATTCCATCCAACTTTCTTTCTTCACATCAACATAATGTCCACTTGGAAGTTTAATTTCAATGAGGCTTTCTTCATCAGATATTGATCCATCATTTGAGTAGTAATTTCTCTTCAATATTTACTTGTTTGTTCTTTGAAACAACATAGATCATAACAAACCATAATTTGATTAGAAACTATCCTTTTCCACTCCATAATAAATGGATAAACACTATAATTAAGTCTCTAATTAAAATTAAAGTGAAATAAATAGAATAGTTAATGATAACGATGTTAATAGAAGTGATTATTTGAAATTGAAAAAGTTGTTTCCATGATGTATTTGAAAGAAGAAAAAAGAGGGTTTGCATTGTAATGAAAAATATTAGTGTGTGAAGTTTTTGTTATGAAAGAATCACACTTCCCAAGTTTTGATTAGAGTAATTTGGTTGTTTCCTTTGTAATTTAAGTGATACTATTCAAAAACCCTACCATTAGTTTGTACTATTATTTGTTTATTAATGTTGGAATCTGAGAAGCCATGTGCTACTATCTGAGTTCACCACATGTCACTTTTATTCAATTTTAATCTCATTATATATTTATTATATATTAATATTAATATATAATGTTATATGATAAAAAGAAATTTAGATGCATATAATTTTTCTGTGATTTCTATACTACCAGATTATAATTATAAACAGAAACACAATGAAACTCACATTTTGTTGAATGTAATTAGAGCTATCAAAGGAGTAATTTTCTTCAACAAGATGGAAATCACAGTAAAAACCACAAAACTCAAATGCTTTGAGAATAAAAAGTAATTTATTACTATACCTAGTAATCGAACTTGGTGAGTAGCTGTCAAGAAAACAACATAGAATAAACTTAAGCTAAATTTATAGTAATAATTGTTGTTGGTCTGCATTTTGGTTTGTTGAAATGACCACTATTTGTTTGTTTTTATTATGTTGTACTGATATACTTCCTTGTAATCGTTAGCATGACATTAGTTATGCATTGTCTATTGTTTAATAAATGTTATTTTGCAACTTATATCAAAATGAATGGGGAATCTGAGCCAACAAGTTTATTTGATACTCCTTCACCAACTGTCCAGAACACTAGACGTCGTAAAAATCGATATGCTGTTTGGAATGACTTCAAGTTAGATCCAAACTCCAAAAATATAGCTATATGCAACCGTTGTGATAAGAAGCTCAAATATAATGGGACGAGTTCGATGGCAGCACATTCTAAGATTTGCAAGTGTAACCCAAATAATGAGTTTAACAAGAGGCAGAGAACACTTACGCCCTCAATGAATGGTGAAGGCCATGCTTTTTCTTCCCCTTTAGTTCCTAGGTTTAATCAAGAGAGATTGCAGTATTTGCTCGTGAAAATGTTTGTAGCCTTGGAGTTACCTTTCACAAAAGTGGAGCATCCAGATTTACATGAATTTGTAAATGGCTTGAACCCAAAATTCAATATTATATCACGATCTACACTTGCACGCGATACTTTGTTGCTATGGGATGCCGAAAAGGAAAAATTGAAAACTTTTCTAGCCTTGCATTGTCAAAGAGTTTGTCTCACTTCCGATACATGGACGTCTATCCAAAATCTAACATATATGTGTATCACTGCCCACTTCATTGACAATAATTGGAGCTTGCAAAATAGGGTTCTAAGTTTTGTCCAAGTCCCGGACCACTCGGCGGATATTATAACAAACATTATTGATGCGTGTTTGACTGATTGGGGACTTAATCAAATATTGACTGTCACACTTGACAATGTAGCCTCAAATGATCTTGCAATTAAACATTTGAAGAAGAAGCTATCATCTTGTAATCGCACAGTATTGAATGGAGAATACACACATATGTGTTGTTGTGCTCATATCTTAAACCTCATTGTTAAGGAAAGGTTAAAAGATCTTGACAAATCTATCTTGAGGATCCGAGGTTCTGTCAAATATGCCAAGTCTTCGGCTAATAGGTTTGCAAAATTCAAAGAATGTGTAAAACGGTCAAACACCGAGTACAAAGGTCTTATGTGCCTTGATGTAGAAACAAGATGGAATTCAACTTATCTAATGTTAGACTCGGCTTTGAAACATCAAAAATATTTTGAAGTACTTGAAATTCGTGATCCCATGTACACTTAAGAGTTAGTTCAAAATGGATATGGTGTACCCACAAGTTCAGACTGGACAGAAGCACAATCAATTCTTCCATTTTTGAAAATATTTTATGATAGCACACTTCGGATATTTGGTTCCTCCTATGTGGCTTTGATATAGGGGAAAATATAAACAATATGTGTGTTTCTAAGGATTCATTCATAAAGGGCATGGCTTTCAAGATGAAAAAAAGAAGAGAAATATTGGGGAAAACCTGAGAAGATAAATTTGTTGTTGCTGATTTCTTCTGTCTTAGACCCCAGGTACAAATTAAAATTTGTCACTTGGTTGATCAATCAGAATTTTGATTCATTAGAGGCAAAAAAGTTAAGAGAATTGTTGGATACTCGCTTGAATGAACTATTCATGGAGTATAGTGATGTCGAGCATGACTCCCAAAGTGATGCACAGTTGAATCGATTTGATTTAAGTGGTAAGGAAGATCTTTATAGTTACAATCGTTTTTTACAGTGCATCGGATTTTCCTCTGCGAAAATGAATGATTTAGAAAAGTATCTAGAAGAATCTTTAGAGAAAAGTATCTAGAAGAATCTTTAGAGAGTCAATTTACCATGGACTTTGATATTTTAAAATGGTGGAAGGAAAATTCCAATCGCCTTTCAGTCCTTGCAAAGATGGCAAAAGACTTGTTTGCCATACCTATCTCCACTGTAGCTTCCGAGTCTACTTTTAGTCTTGGAGGACAAGTAATGGATGAATATCGCAGTTGTATCACACCTCAAACAATGTAATCCCTTGTTTGTAGTTACAACTGCCTTAAAGCATCGCGTAAATGCTCAATCATTGATTCACTTTTAGTTGAGAACTACAAGGAGCTTGAGACATTAGAGGAAGGTAAAATACATATACACATTTTAAGATAAGTAATCATTTATTATACTATAACTTGATTAATAATAAATTTTAATTCTTGTTTCTTTTTTTTTTATATTTTATTTCAGAGATAGCTTCTTTAAAAGTAAGTGGTAGTTGTTCAACTTCTAATGTTTTCGATGAAGATTGATAACAGTATGTTTCTTGCCAATGTGTGACATTGTTTTATTGTTTTTCTTGCCATTATGTTTCTTTTTCTTCTTTCCAATGCTTATTTCCAGTGTTTCTTACTCTGTCATTTCTTGTTGTTCTTCCTGTGTGTTCAGGGAACTCTGCCTCTGGGTTCCCGCCAAGGTAAAATACCTGAAAAACACATATTTACATGATAATTGATTGAGTATAACATAATATATTATACATAGAAACTTGTAAAGTTCCAATCACGAGCATACGGTAAGAACAATTTATAACAGATAATATAATGTATGGATACACTATTACTTACTCTAGGCGTTGAATCGAGCTGGTTTGCAAGGTTGGAAGTGTCTAGAAGATTGTGACAAAATTCATTCATTCTTGACAGATTGATAATTAATATATATCCAGATACCACAAAGAGACATAATGAATATTTGTTGGTATTCTTATATGTGGATGGTCCCCGTCACTTCTTTAGTTCTCTTCTTGGCGTCGACTTTATGCATCTATTGCTTTAATTCAATTATAAATGTTTTCCGTCATTTCTGTGATTTTGCATGAAATTTTAACTATTAGTTAGTTGCTAGTAAAATTGAATGAGTGGAAAATTAGCTCACTAATGCAACAAGACCACTCCAACAATGTTGTTTGATTTCAATTTCTTATAAGAGTTATATATTATAGTATATAGCATAGTCATAAGTGTTCAGTTATATATTACAATATATAGCATAGTAATGAAGCCATTTGTTTCTTTTGACCAATGGAAAATATAGTGTCTCACTTCCATTTTGTTTTTTTGAATATTGGTTTTATGGTCAGTGTGGCACAATCATGAAAACTAAGTGGATGTTGTGCGAGACGAAGTGCTGCGAGGAGCCAATCTAAGGGTTGATTATTGATTGATTTCATGAGAAGAGGATTCAGAATTACCTTATTTTATAATGACAAGTATTTTTGTTGTTGATGACAATTTATATAGATAAGAGATTCACTTATGTTGATGACAAGTATATCTTTGTAGTGTCATTTCTATGATTACATGTACACAAAAGGATGAAGATTGAAACTCTACTCCATTTTCCATCAAAACTTGCGCAAAACATGATTGAAATCCAAAAAATTCTTGACCAAAATATTATTAAAGTATATAATAATTGAAAATATCATGATTAATATAACCAATTTTAAAAATATGATTTTTTTTTATCATAACAATTTTGTCTTAAAATTCAGTTTTAAAAAATAACCGTGTTTTTAAATAAACTAAAACCGGTTTTTATCCAAATTTAAAATAATTCAGTTTTTTTTTTAAAAATGATTTTTATCCAAATTTATAAATAACCAGTTTAAAACTAGTTTTTAAAATAACCGGATAAAAATCAGATTTATAAAAAAAACTGGTTGTGTAACCATAACCGAATTAATAACCGATTTTATAATTGGTTTTGATAAAAATATGATTATGGTTATAAATCCAAACCATTTAAATGATTTTAAAATGAATATGGTTTGGTTTCTAAAATTATCTGACCATGAACACCTTACTTCTTTGGATTTAGAGTAAGTAGATAGATATATAGTGTTCCAGACTGGCCCAATTTCCAGAAATGGGCCCTATCTATCTCGCGGCCCAACAGCCCAATGACTCCACGATGCTCGAAATTCTGAGGACCAATTGCTCGACAGACCCCTTGCTCGGTGCTAAAGCTATCCGACCAAGGACAAGTCGATCACATCTATTCTTGCCCCAACGGCTAGTTTCTAACCGTCAACGGTTATTACGGAATCCGCACCCAACAATTTGGGCCAATAACCATCCACTTGGACCAGAATAAAAACCCTCTCATTTGAGAAGGTCAGGTATTCAAATCTTGACCCTAAATCTCGTACTTGCTCATTCGTTACTCACTCTCTGACTTTAGCATCAGAGTGTCTTTGTAGGTACACCCTTTTTTCTCCATCATCACCCATGCTCATCCACGTTCGACGCGGCCACATCGGATCCTGATCTCTAGGTACGATCAGGTGGCGCCATTTGTGGGAAACCAACTTCCCTGTTCTTCTTCATCAAAGAATCTCAAGAACCAAAGTTTACTATTCAAAAAGATCCATGGCCGCTAACGACATCCCGTGCGAAGCCCGTACTGGTGATGGTATCTTCATTACCCAACGGGGGAGCAACCTTTTCACCCCCTCACACGAAAAAACTGTCCAAGATCACCAGGACGAAAAGACAACTTCACCCTCTCCCGAGCGCGACCAGCCGCTTGAGAGCCAACCAGAAGTCATACCTTCCGTGGCCGCGCCCGCCGGATCAGACTTCGCCGCACTGGTTGAAACACTCAATCAAACCCACCTCATACTCCTAGCGCATAGTGCGAAGATAGCCCGTCTCGAAGAAACCGATTGTCGATCGTCTCGATCTCCTAAAATACACCAGGGGTAGCGCATCCCATCTCCCCAAAGAAAGAAAGATAAAGGCTACCACGACGAATCTTCTATCTGGAATCGTGGTCGGTCACCTCCACGAAGACGTCGCTCTCCTGTATCGACCAAGACTCATCAAAGGTTACAGGATGACGATCGTTGTTCCCCTCCCTGGAAAGGAAAACGATCCAAATCACCATCTCCAAAATGATAAAAAAAGAACAGGTCGAACTCTCCATCCCCGCGAAGAAACAGAAAACGCCATTCAAGATCCCCTTCGCTCACCTCCAGTGACGACGATGATATCAGAGGACCCCTCTCATCTGATATTATGGCTACCAGATTACCAAGAGGGCTCGAGAAGCCCCCCACTGGGTTCGTATGACGGAACAACTGATCTCGACGAACATATTGAGAACATCGACGCCCTGCTCGATTACAGGGGCGTCCGAGGAGCAATCAAATGTCACCTCTTTCCGACCACCTTAAGGAAAAGAGAGATGACTTGGTATAAAAGTCTTGAGCCCGAATCCATCACTTCTTGGAGATAACTCGATCGAACTTTCTCCAGGCATTTCACCGCTTCCAGACGCCATCCAAAGACGGAAGCATCTCTTGAGGCCATAATCCAGGGAAAATATGAGCCCCTCATAACCTATATCGAAAGGTTCAATAAAGAAGTTATCCATGTCTCAACCAAGGACGACATGAAAAAAAATTTGCTGGAGCGCGGATTACACCCGTCCACCGACTTCCACTGAGCAGTGGGCATTGAGATACCTGCCACTTTGGACGCTTTCCTCCTGAAAGCTCAAGCGTACATCCAGTACGAAGAAAAGCAGGCGGCCAACTCCGTTCGCGATGCCCGATGTAGAGAAGACGTTAATCTTTCCAAATCTGATGAACCCTCGATATCTCGTCGGGGAAGTGACAAAAGAAAGGAATATCGCCCCCATGAAGCGCGGGAGCAGAGAGGACCAGTGGGCCGATTTCGTGAGTATACACCTATGTTGGTGTCAAGGGAGAAAATATTGTCCGAATGTACTAATTCAAAGTTCTGTCAAGCGGGGGTTCGCTTTCCCAAGCAGTTTCCCGCCAAACCGGGCACCGATAAAACCAAGTACTGTAGGTTCCACAAAAGCCATGGACACAATACCGAGGATTGCATCCACCTGAAGGATGCGTAGAGATACTCATAAAAGATGGCCACCTCAAACAACTCACAAAATCCAAAGAAGCCTCCAGGCCGGAGGCACAAGAAACCATCAAGGTCGAGGAAGCAGTGGTGGTCCCCGCGGACACCAATATGCAAGTCGCCCTCAACATCTATCGCCCGGAAGATTTCTTTCTGCCCGATCATCAGGAAAGTCCGGGTTATCTGTCTTCCCATAGCCCCTGGGAAGCCTTCCCATCTGCAATGGTGATCTCAGGCGGGGGATTCAACAAGATCACGGTCGGCTCCGTAAAGAGGAAATTCGACCAACTGATTGCAAAAGGGTCGGCCCTGAACGCCACAATGGATCCACCCAGGGAAAATCCGGTGCCCATTTCCTTCTACAAGGAGGAACTACTGGGGGAGCGTCTAACGCCAGCATTCCACTGCTTATTCGAGACCAGATGGCCAACTTCGACGTCCGCAAAATACTGGTCGACCAGGGCAGTTCATGCGATATCATATATTCACAGCTGTTCGCAACACTCCAGCTAAACGAGACTCATCTAACGCCATATGTGGGATCCGACCTCTAAGGTTTCAATGGGACGGTGTCACGACTATGGGGTTATGTCGACTTCATAGTCACGTTTGGAGCCGCAGAAACCGCTCAATCAATCCGCGTCCAATTTTTGGTCGTCGATTGTCCTTCTCTGTATTAATGCATTCTTGGTCGACCAACATTGGCCGATCTCCTGGCCGTCCCATCAACCGTCCACCTGAAGATGAAGTACTACACAACGTCGGGGAGGGTGGCCACCCTACACGGTGATGTGGAAGCTGCCCGTCGTTGTTTCAAAGCAGCCTCTAAAGGCCTTAGCTCGATATCATACCAGCCCAAAGCTTCCACCTCAGCATCTTCCCTAAACACAGAAGTGCTCGTACCTCTCCCTCTGGTCGATTCCATCGACCTAGATTGCAGGTTTCTAGACAAAGCCGAAAGCTCCCAGCAGCCCTCTACTTCGTTAGCCCGACCAATCCCCGACGAAGAATTCGAGCTAATCCCATTGGGGGGATTGGGGCCCATCTCCCGGACGTGGCAAAGAAATAGCTGGAGGCATGCCTGAAAGGGAACGCCGACCTGTTCGCATGGAGTGCAGCAGAAATGCCCGGACTTGATCCAGACGTAGCATGTCACCATCTCTCCATTGATCTTAATCACAAGGTTGTTGCCCAACGGAGGAGGAAACAGTCGACAGAAAAAACTAAAGCGGCCGAAAAAGCTGTAGAAGACCTCATAGAGGCAAACTTTGTAATGGAGGCCAGGTACACTACTCGGCTTTCCAATGTTGTACTTGTGAAAAAATCTAATGGAAAGTGGAGAATGTGCGTTGATTATACCGATCTTAACTGAGCTTGCCCGAAAGATGCTCACCCATTGCCAAATATTGATAAATTGGTCGATAACTCGGCCGGTTTCAAACTACTATCATTTATGGACGCTTATTCAGGATATAATCAAATTCCCATAGCCGTATATGACAAAAAACACACGACCTTCATGACCGCATCGGGCAATTACTACTATAATGTTATGCCCTTAGGTCTAAAAAACACGGGCGCCACTTATCAGCGCATGATGAACAAAGTTTTCTGAGCAGAAATTGGAGACATGCTCGAAGTATACATGGACGACATGATCGTCAAATCTCAGAAAGAGACGGATCACGCTTCCCACCTACGAAAGGTGTTCGACCAAGCTCGAAAATGCAAGATGCGTTTCAACCCTGAAAAATGTACGTTCGGAGTTCAAGCGGGTAATTCCTCGGGTTTTATTTGACTGAGCAAGGAATCGAAGCAAACCCAGACAAATGTCGAGCGTTCGCGGAGATACATACCCCAAACTCTAAAAAATCTATACAATTTTTAAATGGAGTGCTCGCTTCCCTCGCCCGATTTGTGGCTAAGTCTGCCCAACACACACTCCCGTTCTACAAACTCCTCCGCAAAGAATCAACTTTTGAATGGACTGACGAATGCGAGCAAGTCTTGACCCACTTGAAAAAAGCATTATCCGAGCCACCGGTACTCTCCAAACCTAACAAAGGCGAAATGTTGTACCTTTACCTCGCTGTGGAAAACGAGGCGGTAAGTGTAGCCCTTATTCGCGAGCTTCCCAAGGGGCAAAAACCCATTTACTTTACGAGCAAGGCATTGAGCGGCCCTGTGCTCAGGTACCTGCAAATCGAAAAAGTAGCACTGACCCTCCTCCTCTTCGCAGCAAGAAGGTTACGACACTACTTCTTGGCCCATACTATTATCGTCAGGACAAACCAACCCATCATGCAGATGCTCGGAATGCCAGATATGGCCAGAAGAATGCTGAAATGGTCACTGGAATTATCTGAGTTAGACATCAAGTTTGAAGGACGACAGGCCCTTAAAGCTCAAGCCTTGGCCGACTTTGTAGTAGAACTTACCTTTACCAAGCAAACTGCAACATCCCCATCTAGGTGGACCATCTTCATCGATGGAGCATCTAGCTCGGCAGGCAGTGGGGCCAGGGTGATATTGGAGAACGAGGAAGGAACCCTCATCGAAGTATCCTTAAACTTGTATTTCCATACATCCAACAATCAAGTAGAATATGAAGCCTTCCTGGCCGGGTTACGCCTTGCAGACGACCTAGGAGCAGAGAAAATTGTAATATGCATAGACTCGTAGTTGGTCGCCAACCAGGTGCGGGGTGATTTTCAAGCCAAGAACGACAACTTGGCCGAATACTTAGCCTTGGTCAAGGAGAAGCTGAAACGATTCACATCCGTGGAAGTCACACACGTCCCGCGCAAAAACAACATCCGAGCGAATATATTGTTCAAACTGGCGAGTACCAAGAAGAAATGGGGCAACAAATCTGTCATACAAGAGATACTCCCTCAGCCCAGCATTGGGAAAACGTCAGCTCCAATAGACATCAACGTCGTAGGCGAAGCTAACTGTTGGATGACCCCAGTATTCAATTATTTGACCAAGGACGAGTTACCAACAGACCCAAAAACGGCTAGCACCGTAAGACATAGGTCATGCTCATATATGATGGTCGGGGGGAAGATGTATCGCCGAGGTTTCTCCATGCCACTCCTCAGATGCGTCGAGGAAGAAAACATTCCACACATGCTAAGGGAAGTCCACGAGGGGATCAACACACAACATCCAGGTGGGCGATCGCTCGCTTGCAGGATCCTACGAGCAGGATACTACTAGTTGATAATGCAGGACGATGCGAAGGAGCACGTTAAAAAATGTGACAAATGCCAACAACATGGTGACGTGCACATGGCGCCTCCTACTGAGTTGAAATCATTATCTTCCCCGTGGTTGTTTGCCTGGTGGGGACTGGACATATTTGGACCCTTCTTCATTGGCATCGGCCAAAACAAGTACCTCATCGTGGGCGTCGATTATTTCACTAAATGGATCGAAGCGGAGGCCTTAGCCAAAATCATTGCATTAAAAATCTTACGCTTCTCCAAGAGGAACATCCTCGCCCGATTCGGGGTACCGCTCGACATTGTAAAAGACAATAGAACCCAGTTCAGTGACAAACATTTCGAAGAATTCGTAGCTTTGGTAGGAACCAAACAACAATTCGCTTCTGTCGAGCACCCCCAGACTAACGGGAAAGCAGAAGCTGCTAACAGGGTAATCTTAAGAGGCCTTAAGCGAAGGTTGGACGAGCACAAAAAACGATGGGTTGAAGAGCTACACAACGTTCTTTGGGCGTACAGAACCACACCTCACTTGACAACCGGGGAATCCCCGTTCCGGCTAGCATACGGGACCGAAGCTTTCATCCCCATAGAGATGCACATACCGTCCATGTGAACAGAATCACCCATGGACCAAGATACCAACTCTGAAACGCTGAGAGAAGAGCTCGACTTAGTCGAAGAAATCCGATCAGCAGCAACTCTTCAAGAAGCTACGCTCAAACAAAAAATTGCAGCTCGACATAACGCCAAGGTTATTAAACGAGCATTCGAAGTCGGGAGTCTCGTCTTGAGGAGAAACCAAAAAGACTCCCGAGAAGGGAAACTGGCACCAAATTGGGAGGGCCCATACCGCGTCCGAGCAAAGACCGAAAACAGGGCCTACTACTTGTAAAATCTTCAAGGGGGAGAGCTCGCACTACCATGGAACACCGAGAAACTCAAGCAATACTACAGCTAGTTTGAAGGTCGCCCTACTCCCGTACGAGGAGCAGATTGTCCGGCCAAACTTGCATGCCCAGGTATAAGCATTGCATCCCAAAACGTTTGACCGACAGAACCTCCCCCTCACGATGATGAAGGTAACTGTCGCACGAACGGATACTCGAACGAGTCCAACATCGCCTAAGTACCATGACAAGGCAGAACCCCAGCTCGCGATGGGACGTTCAAGCCACAGAATCCGAGCCATGATCTTGACCTGGATACCGACCCAGAGCCAGCCTCTATACATCTGATCGGTCCCCCAAACCGAAAGATCACATTTTCTTATGAGCATTTACCCCCTAGTCGACCATTATATCGTATTCCTTGCGCCAGACGAACGCAAAATACTTAGCGTAAAAAAGACATTTGAAATTAAAGTCCTCCGACGGACGGGCAGTCGTACGTAGAAACAAAAACACTGCAAAAATCATAAAACGACCACCAAGGTCGGAAACATTAATCAAAGGGCTACGACCCCTAAAGGCCGACTTGTTCAGAATTACATAAAAAGGGGACCGCGTCCCCGAGCAAAAACTATAAATTACATATGTTTTGGGCACGCAGGCCAACCTAATTACCCTCCCCTTCTTGCGCCCCTGGCTGATTTTCGCTCGAAAGTTGCTGGACTTCAGGATGGATCGGTTGGTCGGGCTCCCTCTACTGAGAGTCATCCATGATCATGTAATATGGGACTACAAACCGACCATCCACGACCTTGTACAAATAACTGATCTGATCAGTATCGAGGTCCAACTCCGGATGAAGGGCCTTGATCTGATCCACAACATTCTGGAAGCTCAGCTTGGTCTTGCCCCTCAAGTCGTCAAGATCCTGGTCCAACCGGGCAAGGAAGTGCGCCCTGCTCATCAGACCCTTGGTGTCTTCATCCTCGTCATCCTTGGGAAAGAAGTTTCTTTCAACTTCTTGTTCTGATCAACAGCTTTCTTTTTATCCACTTTCAGCTTGGCGATCACATCAGCCCGCACCGTCAGCTCTTTGGTCGCGACCTCAGCATCCTCAGTGGCCTTCCTCGCTTTTTCCTCCGAATCATCTAGGAAGGACTTCAAGCGATTAACTTCACGTTCCTGCCCGGAGCTTCCCTCGGCTAGCGTCAAGGCCATTGACAACACCCGCATCACAACACTGACATCTTGCACCAGGGATAACCTCCGAGCAGGGCGATCCATCTGCTCGAGATACAACGGGTCCGCTCGCTCGACCTCCAGAGAAGTTTCCTCAAAGAAGTTACGCCTCACAAAACATTGCGGCAGTGCATGTTTGGGTTTCGAAGGAGCATTGGTCGTAAGGTCCATAACAGTCGTTCCAATTTTATGCTTCTTAAGGCTCGGACCCGAAGTCACGTGTAACACCCCCTTTCTATATCCCAAATAAACAATTAAATCACTTAGGCACATGTTAAAAATTTCATCAGAGTATAATTAAACATGGTATAAAAGAGGCATGACACATTATGCTTACAATTAAAAAAAACATACATCACCTGCTCATTTAAAGATATGCAACAATGGGGTACTTTTCAAACATAGGAAATTTAATATATATATATATATATATATATATATATATATATATATATATATGTAATATATATATATATATATATATATATATATATATATATATATCAACAAGTTTGATGCCAACAACAATATTCATGTTTATACAAAACATCCATCCAATAGATACATATATACAATGCATCACAAAAATGGCACTAAGCCAACCTAACTACCCGGTGCTACATATCAGAGCCGACCGACCAAAAGATGAAGACGAGCTTCACAAAAATTGCCATCCAGCAACCTACTCTACAATGCCTCATAGAGCATCATAAAACAGCAGAAGGGTGAGAAATATTATCATAATAACATTGCATATAATTATATATCTCAACATATAACATGCACATAAAACATATTCTCACCACAATTCATACCTCATCACCTATACACATCGCAACGTGTACATACACAAATCAAACATGCTCATCATACACCAATTTACTACTTCACATACACTTACATTATTTATGTTTATTCCTCAATTCTATTCATTCTGCATAAACATACATCTAGCTATGTTTAATCACACATATACATTACAAATGTATAAATCACATACATATACATATATCAAACATGCATATATACCAACAAGTATGTTTCATCACACATACTATCATCTCTTTAATACTCCAAATAAACATATGCACATTCATGTTTATTTCTGCATATCATAATTTAAATGATAAAATGCAACTCCTAGAGACCGAAACACGACTCTATGCAGATGCAAATGCGGTACCGACTCAACATTTCAGCAGGTTCACTCAGGAACCAAATGGAATCATCGCTTGTTACCTAAAGTAACTCCCCGTTAGGCACACGATGTTCCCCATTGCTCACACCCCACATGGGCACACAATGTTTATGGATTTCTCACACCCTACACGGACACACAATCCGATTGCTCACACCCCACACGGGCACACAATCAATGTGAATAAATCACCCATCGCTCACACCCCACACGGGTGTAACACGGTGAGAGAACTGACTTTCTATAAATGTTGCGGATAGCAAGAGTTGCCACCGACTTTTATTTTATCCAAAAGGAAAGGACATAAAAGAACAGAAAAGACCTATTTTTAAAAGACTTGAGTTCGGGGGGTAAGTTATACAAAGGGAAGGTATTAGCACCCTTTATATCCATGGTTATCCATGGGCTCTTAGTTACTTAGCTCACTTTGTTTTTTTTGCAAGAGTGTAGTGTGTGTTTAGAAAAATTTCTTTAAGTACTTGGTAATGACCCTCATATGGGTGTATACAAAGCCTAGTTTAGAAGTTGTGAGGTGTAAAAGTAAGTTTGAAAAGTGTGAGCAAGTAACTATGAGGTACCTACCCTAGATTTAAGTCTTTCATGTTCTCGTATATTCTTTCAATGGTAAGACTATCCCTATTATTAAGGAATAGGTAGTCATTACCTTGGATGTTTAAGGGACAAGCGTAGGGTCATCGTATGGTCATAGAAAGCAACAAGTAAGGGTGTATTTAGCAATTTGTAGGTGTCTCTCCCACCAAATGACACCTGGTCAGATAGGGTACAGACGCGAACGGTCAGCGAAAGGAGAAGATAAGGGTGAACTGAAAAGAGTCGCCAGCTAGACATTTTTATCCCGAAGGAAAGGTAATGCTACATAAACCTGGAAAGACATGGATAAGACGATCGCGAACCAGAGAAACTGAGAAAGGGGGTTGGTTACAACCTGGGAAGGTATTAGCACCCAGATTGTCTGTCGTACTCGACGGGATCCACGCTTGAAAGTTTGTGTTTAAAGGGGTAGTGTCAGTGCTATTTTGTGTACAAAAGCTGGAAAAGAATACAAGTGTCAGTGCTGGAAAGTGAAGTGAAGAAAAGGAGTGTCAGTGTAAGAAAAGAGTGCAAAGCTCAAGACAATGAGGCTTAAAAGAGTAATGCTGGAAGAGGGGGAATACACAGAGACTTTTGTTCGATAACTGTTAAGTTATGCCTACGTATCCTCTCGTGCAATGAGGAAGTCAGAACACCGTAGTTTGACTCAAAGAGACTGAAAGATAAAATTGACTGGTGAACTGCTTGCTTGCCTATGCTCAAGTGTATGACCTATCTGGCTCAGGTGCAGACTGTCTTGCATTAGACGAAAGAAGCAAGTTCTCGTTTGTGAGTGAATGAGGTGAGAAAAGAATCCTGAAGGAGACGATTATTGTTTGTTTTTGATGTTTTCAATCTTTTATTGCTTTATGTGTTTGTCATAAGTTAATGAGCTTAAGCCTAAACCAAGGGTTAGTAAACTCATCACATCCTCCCTTTGATAAGGGGTAATGAGAATACCTTAAGTATGAAGTAAACACCTCACACTTAATCACCATGATGTAGGATTAAGATCATTAACCTACTTGTAATTATTTAGATGTTTTTGGAGTTTTTGTTTAGTGTTATGTAATGAGTTTAAGCCATAATCAAGGATTTAATGGACTCATTACACCATCCTAATAGAAGGATAATAGATGAGAACATTTAAGTTGAGAAAGGCTCCTCAACTTAATCCATGATTAGGGATTAACCTCATGACAAAAGAAAGCCTTTATTAAAGTGGATTTTAGTTAATGGTAAGATTAAGAAGTGAGTTTTATGGTTTGTAAGACAACTTGAGGAGGACTTGTCCATTAACACTAGGGATAGTCCTTCTTAACCAATTAAGGAAGAATTAGAACCCTAATGCAAGACCCAAGTTACAATATTGATGTCTTAGTGATTATTAAGATGGATTGATTAAGAGGTTTAAACACATTAAGGGTTTAACACTTAGGATTAAAGTTATACACTCCATCCTAAGAGAAGGATGCAGACATAACCCTAATCACAAAGCCTTAAAACCTTAAAGGTTTAGTCCTTGATTAAGAGGTGAGAAGATGAAAGGAGGAGAAGCAACAAAAACAAGTCAACTTACTTCACTTAAGAAGATAAGTTGCTTGAAGAAATAAAGTGAATAAATAACATGAATGAGCAAGCTCACTCTAATACAAAAGTAAAATGTAGCAATGAATGCAAGAGAGATGAGAAGATATTGTGAGAAGTGAAGGCAAATTCACTTCTCAAAGCAACTTACCACCTGAAAAGTTAGTAAAGGATATGTAATGAAATGAAAATGTGTAACGCCCCAAATTTTCCCTATTCATTTTAAGAATCATATCACATCATACTCATCATGAACATATCATTTTCTTAGCATCATATCATGGAAAGATGAGGCATAACATCCTTCATGTCCTAGCATTAAGCATATGGTCATCTGTGGAGGTTCTTGAGGCACCACAAGCCATGAAAAGGGTCCCAATGGTTGTATACAAGTCTTATTGCGAGTCTACACTCCATTTACAAGTTCAAGTCCATTGGAAAAAGCTCATAAGATTGCATGATCATCAGAGGTCTCAGGACAAGGCAAAGCTCCTATACAAGGCACCCAAATTAGGGTTTGTGATTCAAGCACCAAGATCTCACAACTTTGGCCATTTCATTTAGGGAAAGTCTTATATATGTCAAGAGGCTCCTAGGTGTAAATTTTCATGAGAAAATTCCATGTGGAAGTCAGACAATGCCTCAGTTGCTTGCAGATGAAGTAAAAAGTCAACTGTGCCCTGAAAAAGTCAACTGTGTGATTTCAAGGGGTCTAACCCAAATTTTTTGGCCAAGAGGGGTCCTTAAAATTTTATAAGAGGTTTGGAATGATCAAAGTTCAAGAATCATGGAGATTTGAAGGGTTTTGCAAAAATGGTACAAAGTTGGTTTTAAGGAATTTCCAAATTTGGCAACTTTTGCCCTAATTTTCAAATGGCCTTAACATGATCAAAAATTCTTCAAATGGACCAAAGTCAAACATGAAAGTTGAAGAGTAAGGGCTCCCATTTTCAAAAAGTACAAGTACATTTTCATAGGATTTGTGGATTTTCCTATAGCCTCTTCGAAAATATCATGTTTTTAGGGCAAAATGCAACTTTTCATGTATACACCAAATGCAAAATGCTTCCAAATTGAATTGTATGACTTGGTTTTGGTTCAAACTTGTTTCAAAGTTAAAATACATCACATTTGAACCATTTTGCTCCAAATAAAATCACATTTTCATGCACTATGAGAAAATCACTCCAAACATGCAAAATTGGCCAAATCATGAAATAAGTGTGAGGGTTTGATCTAAAGGCCATGATTGATTACATTTTGATCAAGGGTGGTAAATGCATTGCACATGTGCTGAGAGGCCCAAGGAAGCATGATCATAGAATTCTTATCTCACATGTTGCAAAAATTGCAAAATCACCCAAAACTCATGATTCACTCGTGCCAATCTTTTCATTCTTTCAGCAAGGGTTTGTAAGCTCATACAAAAGCTGCTAGGATTTCATCAAGCCTCAGATCTCTCTCATTCTCTCATTCATAAACTTCATGCAACTTTGCATTTTCTTCCATTTCTCTCCACACAAGCAAGCAAACTCAAAACCAGTTGTGGATCTGTAATCTAGGCAAGCTCAGGATCATTAAGCAACCATTCATTGAAGCTTGTTCTCAAGTTTAGTAACATTGCCATTTCAGGGCAGGTGTGGGTAGATCTCAAGATCCATCTTGTTTCAAGACCTTAGATGCATTTATTTTGCATCTAGGGAGTAAGTGGAGTGATTTGCACGCATTATCTGGTCCTATATCTCATTGAATCAGGATCTACACTTCAGGTATGGCTCAAAATCTCATGATCTGGAAATGAAATTGTATGTGTGATTCTTAATCTGTGATGTTTGCTGATCATACTGCACTCTTTAGATTTGAATTTGGTGCATCATAGTGAGAGTTATGTGCATTTCAGTTTTGAAGGTCAATGTTGTTTCCCTTCGATCCGGATGATTCATTAGGTTTTAGGTGTTTTTGAGCTTGTTTTTGAAATCAGTGAAGTTCAATTAGCCAATCTGGAGTATTTGATTCATTATTTTGGTTGTTTGTTCATGCTGTCGTGAGTTCCGGTGCCGGAGCCCTAGCTCCGGTCACCGGAAGCTGGATTTCGTTCATGTTAGGGTTTGTGTGGAGAAGATGAACCACAACCACTGGATCTGCTCATCCAGCATCCCATATGCAACCACGTAGCCCTAGCACCCTCTCAGTCTAACGTGTTCTTTCTTTTCTTTTTTTAATTCAAAATGTTTGATAGCCCATGTTAGTTATTGTGTGTCCACCACTCAGCTCTCTCCTTCCTGCCAGCTCAATTAATGAATCCTCAACCACACGCGTTGGATTAATCTATTGCTCCTGGTTGTTTCCATTTTTTTAAAATCTAATATACCACCATAAGTCATGTATTCCTGCGCAGAAATTGGGCTTAGCAGTGCTATGCGCACCCCCACCTCCTTCAAGCCCAATCCAATTCAACGTAAACCCTTACTACATACACCTCTTCACCATTTTCTTTTATTTCTTTTTCACTTTTATTTTCTTTTATTTCAGTTTAGATTTTATTTTTTATAAAATAGTTCCCTTCACTAAAAAAATCCCAAAAATATCATGAGTCATATTTAAAGTCTCTTTTATTTTCTAATTTTTTTATTTTATTTTTTTCCATTGCCACGTGTCCATACTAATTCATTGTTTCAAGTAACTTCTTTTTAAGTCCATTTTGACCACACTTCCTTGTCAAATTTCCATACACTTCAATATTTCGAGTTTTGATCCCATTATTTTTGCTATGGATTCCTAAGACAATGCACTTCTCATGTGAGTTTTCTCTGGATTTTTAGAATTTTATTTCTTGAGTCTTAGTCCTTTGACTTGTGATGGAAGTTTGTAACCCTAGCTTGTGTTTAAGCCTCCCTTTGACCTATTTTGCTTCTGAATTTTACCAAATCCTTTTGGCCCATTGATATACCATGTTTGATGATCATTTGACTTGAATTGTGGAATTTTTAGATGCTTGGTTGATTTGTTTTGAATTTTACTTTGAACCTTGTCCCATTTTGCTTCCTTTGAACCTTTAGCTCTCATATAAGCTTAGAAGGGCACTTGTGCCAACTTCTTCTTCTCATTTGGGGTTCCTTTGGGGTGTGGGTACCTTCCTGGTCCTAGCTTAGGGTTTGAGTCTTAGGATTTTTTGTGTCTTGCTTCCTTTTGAGTCATTTATTTCCTTAAGTGCTTTCACTTCATCTCATTGCTTCTTTCACTCCCATTTGGTAATTGTTTGGTCTTGTGTAACCTCTCTCTTCATATTGTTGGCTTCTTAAGCCCTTCTTCATCTTGTTTTGGTTCTGGTCAGTAGCTATGAGTCCATGTTTATGCATATTTGCTTTGCATTTTCCTTAAGTGTACATAAGTTTTCATATGTGTTCATGTTGCATCATTTTGACTTGTAAGCTTCATTTCCTCATTCCTTTGAGTTGCATTTGCATTGTGCATATGTTTATATCATTTCACTTCTGGTTGTGTGATGTTAGAATATTATCTTGCTCATTGTGTTTCATTTGTGTTCACTTTACTAACCTTGCAGGGGCTATGGTAAGTGTGAGGTGTGGGGATTGAGTTCCACATCTCCAAATAATTTCTCTTTCTTCTTTATAGTACTAACTCTTTGTTTTTGGGCTTAGGCCTTTCTCATCTCATCTCTTCTTCTTTTTCTCTTCTTCCTCCTTCTTCATTAGGATAGAAACCTCATTAACCCTTAGGACATCCATGCATGTTAACACTTAGGGTTACTTAGTCCCCCTTTAGAATTTTTCCTTTGTGATCCTTTTGGTTCTTCTTCTCTTCTCATCTCATAACTCTTGAAAAGCATCTTAATAAGTTTGAAGTGATGTCTTGATCCATAGCCTTATCCCATGAGGTATGCTTGTAGTCTTCCCATCTTGGGATAGTACAAGTTTACTTTGTGATGCACAAGTCTGATCAAGGTATCTTCTCCATAAAAGAAAAGCATAAAAAACACTTCTTCATCTGTAAATACCAAAAACACTTAATAACTTAACAAGTTAGTGAGCTTAGGCCCCAATCTTTAGGTTCAAGTTTTGGGGATCTTCTCCTTACTTGAGTGTGCCTGTTCTATTATTCCATCTTGGAATGTAGTGACAAGTGCACATTCCATGGAAAAGAGCTTGAGTTCACTTCCTTGTGACACACTCTAAAAGCTTCATAAAAAACACAAACAAACAATAAGCGTCTTTCCTTCGGGAATTCTTTTCTCATCTCATTCGCTCCGTATGCAAACTTGCTCCTACTTGTCACTTTGCAAGACGGTTACACACTCGTCGTCCGAGTCTGTAACACCTGAGCAATGGCATAGGCAGTGCAAGCCTTAATTCACAAGAAATTTCCTTGTTACCCCTAGTTAGGGGAACTATGGCGTCTCTGATCCTCATTATCCTGATGAGGTACGTAGGCAACGGGGTAGGGCCCGTTCGAGCACAATCTTTATTTTCCCTACATTTTTTCCTTGTCTTTTCTTTTCAGTTCCTCTCTCAGTTTCTTTTCCAGTTCTTGTTATTTTCTTTAGCAGCAGCTTTCATACCCTCACCCTTTGAAATAGTTATTTTTGCAAGCATGGATCCCGTCGGGTACGGCGGACGATCTGGGTGCTAATACCTTCCCAGGTCGTAACCGACTCCCGAACTCAGTCTCTTTGGTTCGTAGGACCTGTGTGCTTTCTCTTCTTTCTTCTGGTTTGTGCAGCATTACCATTCCCTTTCTTCAGGATAAAAATGCTTGGCTGGCGACTCTATTCTTTTTCCGCGCCACTTTCGCGTTTGTACCAGGATGGAAATCCGGGGAGCGACAGCTGGCGACTCTGCTGGGGACCGAACCCAGAATCTCTGGTTCCCCTGTGAGTCTCTCCTAGCGCTTGTTTGTTGTTGTTGTTTCATTGGGTGATGTTTGTTTGATGTGGCCTGTTGTATTTTACTATTGTTTATTTACAGCTTTATTTATAGCTTTATTTACAGTTTTCAGTATTTATTTTCTGCATCATATATATACTGGACTGTCTGGACTGGTTTCTGTTTGGTGGGATGGGTGTTACTTGTTCTTGAGAGATGAGCTCATTACCACGGCTCGAGTGCACCTTAGGACTTAGAGTGGTTCCACTTTGGCCTCATGAGATCTTGTCATGGGGGTAGTAGTGAGTTCCACACCCAGGTTGCGATTGTCTTGGAAATGTCTTGATTTGGGGATCTTCCTCTCTCATTACATAACCTTGACAGTTATGTGCAGCTGGGGACAGATCATTGAGAACCTTGTGGAAACATCCCTCTTTAGTGATGACAGTGGCAGCCCACATTTTATGGCAAACCCATTCGCATCCGAGGGCCCACCTGGGGATCATATAGGATGACCTTGTGTCCTGGACTCAGCTGAGGCCTCCCTGCGTAGTATATAATGCCAAACCGATTCCCTGATTTGGTCATGAGCCATTTCTCGGAGATGGTGACAGTATTATTGCTATTCGTCTTTGAGAGTCCGTGATGTCTGACCCGGAGCCTATTACCCGTGAGATTGGGAGGGGTTTACAGATGTGCAGGAACCCTTGGCCTCAACATACACTCATTTATTTGGTGGTCCTATGATATGATCTTTGGTCCTATGGTCCTATGGTTCTGGAGTTCTGGTTTTCTTGGTTCTGGTATTCTTGGTATTGTGGTTCTAAGTGTAGATGTTTAGAATTGGCAGAATTTTTGACCAACAAGAAATATTGAATTCAGTTCAGAATGTCCTATCAGATGTTGGGACATTATCAAACAGAGTATAAGAACTTATTTCAGGATGTCACACCAGATGTTGGGACATTGTGTAAATGATTTAAGTTCAGTTTTTCAGGATGTCCCAACAGATGTTGAGACATCTCAAACCTGCTACCAAAATTAATTAATGACTAACTGATCTGAGATATTTAAGGAAAGTTATCTGGAATTAATTATGGATGGATAAAAACAGAACAAGGCGCATCTGTAGGAAGTTTTATTATGAGGCTTCAGCATAATCAGAAGAACTAAATCACCTAGAATCTAGGAAGTAACAAACCCTAATTCAAGGTGGAAGCTGCATGCGTTTTAGGACTGGATTAACCTACAGAAAGCCCAAATTACAAACACCTATTTAATCAACAGAAACTCACAGAATTGAGTACGAATTTAAGAAGACCAAATAGAGTGTTTTGTGTTTCAAAATAGCAGGTTGTTTTATTGTACCACTTTATGAGCTTTTAAGCATAAGTGCATTTGTGACTTGATTGAAACTGTGAAGTAAGATCAAGCTGTTTTGTTTGAAGTATGACTTCAATTTTATTAAACTTGTAAACAAGATCACTGTGTGATTAAGGGGGAGTGAGTTGGTACTCATATCTAAGTAGTGTCTTAGGTAGAAATTGCATTGGGTAGATATTAAGTGAAAGATTAAACTGGTTGGTTTAAGTCTAGAATTAATATTACTTATAGTGGATTTCCTCCTGGCTTGGTAGCCTCCAGATGTAAGTGTGGTTATACACTGAACTGGGTTAACAAACTACTGTGTTGTTTATTTTTCTTGCACTTTAAAGTTTGGTTAAATCTGTCAAGTGTTGGAACATCTTATAGGACATCTCATACCTGATCACAGAATTTCAATTGGCATCAGAGCAGGCACCCTGCCTGTTTATACTGGGTGAGATCTAGGGAATACAAATTCTTGAAACATGGACAGAGATATAGGATCAGTAAATAGACCACCTATACTGGATGGATCTAATTATGACTACTGGAAACCAAGAATGATTGCATTCTTAAGATCACTTGACAACAGGGCCTGGAGAGCAGTCAACATTGGATGGGAACACCCTATCCAAGACACCAAAGATGGATCAAAAGTGTTGAAACCTGAAGAAGAATGGAGTAAGGAGGAAGAAGATTCAGCACTAGGCAACTCCAAGGCCTTAAATGCTTTATTCAATGGCATTGATAGGAACATCTTTAGACTTGTGCATCACTGTGAGCTGGCCAAAGATGTGTGGGATACTCTCAAAACAACTCATGAAGGAACATCAAAGGTAAAGATGTCAAGACTTCAACTTCTCACTACCAAGTTTGAAAACTTGAGAATGAAGGAAGATGTGATACTTCATGAATTCTACATGAACATCTTAGAAATAGCCAATACTTCTGGAGCCTTGGGAGAAAAGATGACTGATGAAAAGCTTGTAAGAAAGATTCTCAGATCTTTGCCAAAAAGATTTGACATGAAAGTCATAGCAATAGAAGAAGATCAAGACATATGCACAATGAAAGTTGAAGAGCTCATTGGTTCCCTTCAAACATTTGAGATGGGAATGAATGACACAAATGTAAAGAAGAACAAAAGCATAGCCTTAGTGACAAATACTGATGAAGAAGAAGATGATAAATCAGAAACTGGTGAAAGCTTATCAGATAACATTGCTATGCTTGGAAGACAATTCAAAAAGATTCTCAGAGGGATGGAAGGCAAATCCAAACTAAGTGGAAGATACACAAACTCTTCTGAGAACAAAAGACCTTATGATGCTAACAGAAGGTCAAATTATGATGAAAAAACCAGTCAAGAAAAAGGAATCAAATGCCATGGATGTGAAGGATATGGACACATCAGGAATTAATGTCCTACTTACTTAAAAAGGCAAAAGAAAGGACTCTCTGTAACCTGGTCTGATGAAGACTCAGGAGGTGATTCAGAAGAAGAATCAGCTAAGCATATCACTGCTCTAGCTGGATTATGTGAATCTGAAAGTGAATCCAGTGATGGGGAGCTTACTTTTGAAGAACTTGAGCAAGCATACAAAGATCTATACAAAAGAAGCACTGAAATATGCAGTGAGGTTATAAAGCTAAAGAAGAAGAATGAGGCACTAAAAGATGAAAAAACAAGTGATCAAGAGATCATTGACACCTTGAAAAGTGAAGTAAGTCTTCTCAACTCCAAGTTGGAACACATGTCCAAATCTGTGAGAATGCTGAACAGTAGCTCAAGTACACTGGATGTTATTCTCAACAACAATAAGCATTCAGGGGATAAAAGTGGAATGGGATTTAACAGAGTTCATAAGGATGAAGCTAGCTCTAGCAAAACTACTTCAAAGTCCATACAGGCAAACAAGATGTCCCAATAGATGCTTCAACATCAGGAAAAGAACACAAAGTCAAACATAATGTTCCAACAAATGTCTCAACATTCTGAAAAGAACAAAATGAAGAAGAAGTATCAAAGATGGAGATGTCATCATTGTGGAAGATTTGGACATATCAAACCTCATTGCTATAAATTGCATGGATATCCAAATCAGATGTCTCAGCAACATCCTAAGCAGAAGACAGAGGTCATCAAGAAGGTATGGAGACCAAAAGCTAGCCTTCAGGCTGATCAAAGCTACATACCCAAGAACAAGATCAACAAACAACCTTGGAGATCTACTGATGAACATTACACAGGGCAGAAATCTCAACTCAAATGGTCAAAGAAAAGTGTTGCATATATAGCACATACATCACTAAGAGTATCAGCTAAAGAAGACTGGTACTTTGACAGTGGATGTTCAAGACACATGACTGGATTGAAGAATCTGCTAGTAGACTTAAAGTCACATTCATCCAGATATGTAACCTTTGGAGATGGAGCTAAAGGAGAAATCAAGGGAGTTGGGACCTTGGACTGTCAAGATGTACCAAGACTAAATGATGTGCTGCTGGTTAAAGGTTTAACTGCTAACCTGATCAGCATAAGTCAATTATGTGATCAAGGGTACAATGTGAACTTTACCAAAACTGAATGCATAGTGTCTAACCAAGAACAAGAGGTTGTCATGAGAGGAGCCAGATCTAAAGACAACTGTTACATGTGGGAACCTCAAGACTTCAGTCTCACTTCAACTTGCTCTTTAGCTAAAGAAGAAGAAGTGAAACTATGGCACCAAAGACTAGGTCATCTTCATTTCAGAGGCATAAAGAAGATCATATCTATGGATGCTGTGAGAGGTATTCCTAAACTGAAGATTGATGATGGCAAAATATGTGGTGAATGTCAAATAGGCAAGCAAACCAAGATGTCCCATCCAAAGCTCCAACATCTGACAACTTCCAAAGTTTTGGAATTATTGCATATGGATCTTATGGGACCTATGCAGGTTGAGAGCCTTGGTGGTAAGAGGTATGCCTATGTGGTGGTTGATGACTTTTCAAGGTATACATGGATAAATTTCATCAAAGAAAAGTCTGATGTATTTGATGTATTCAAAGATTTATGCCAAAGAATACAAAGGGAAAAATCCAGCTGTGTGATCAGAATAAGAAGTGATCATGGAAAAGAATTTGAGAACCAAAAATTCTTAGATTTCTGTTCTTCAGAGGGAATCAATCATGAATACTCTTCACCAATCACTCCTCAACAGAATGGGATTGTTGAGAGGAAGAATAGAACTATTCAAGAATCAGCAAGAGCTATGATCCATGCTAAAAAGTTACCTTTGTACTTCTGGGCTGAAGCAATGAACACAGCTTGTTACATCCATAACAGAGTTACCCTCAGGAAAGGAACTTTGTCCACAATCTATGAAGTCTGGAAGGGTAGAAAACCCACAGTCAAGTACTTACATGTGTTTGGAAGTAACTGTTATATTCTGGCAGATAGGGAGCAAAGAAGAAAAATGGATCCTAAAAGTGATGAAGGAATTTTTCTTGGATACTCTATAAACAGCAGAGCATATAGAGTATTTAATTCTAGAACCAAGGTTATCATGGAATCCATAAATGTGATAATTGATGATGCTCCTACAGATGTCCCAGAAGATGTTGGAACATCTGCTGATATCAAGACTGAAGCTGAAGAAAAGAGTGATCATTATGACTTCACTCAAACTGATGCAAGGACAGAACAATCCAGCAAACCTCCCTCCATCAGAATCCAGAAGGATCATCCCAAAGATTTGATAATTGGTGATCCTAACAGAGGTGTAAGCACTAGATCAAGAGAAGTGATTTCAGGGTCCTGTTTTGTTTCTAAAATAGAACCTAACAACATCAAGGAAGCTCTTACTGATGAATACTGGATTTGTGCTATGCAAGAGGAATTAGGTCAATTCACAAGGAATGAAGTGTGGAACCTTGTTCCTAGACCTGATGACATAAATGTGATTGGAACTAAATGGGTGTATAAGAACAAGTCAAATGAGCAAGGAGTTGTTACAAAGAACAAAGCTAGACTTGTAGCTCAAGGATACACTCAAATTGAAGGAGTAGACTTTGATGAAACCTTTGCACCAGTAGCAAGGCTTGAATCAATCAGACTACTTTTGGGAATTGCTTGTATCTTAAAGTTCAAGCTATTTCAAATGGATGTGAAAAGTGCCTTTTTAAATGGTTATCTCAATGAAGAGGTATATGTAGAACAGCCTAAAGGATTTGTTGATCCAAGCTGTCCAAATCATGTATACAAACTAAAGAAGGCTCTTTATGGTCTGAAGCAAGCTCCAAGAGCATGGTATGAAAGGCTGACTACTTTTCTTATCAAGCAAGGGTACAGGAAAGGTGGAATTGACAAAACCTTGTTTGTTAAAGATGAAGAAGGAAATGTCATGATTGCTCAAATATATGTAGATGACATTGTCTTTGGTGGGATGTCAGACAGGATGGTCAAACATTTTGTCAACCAGATGGAATCTGAATTTGAAATGAGCCTAGTAGGAGAATTAACCTACTTTCTTGGATTGCAAATAAAGCAAATGGAGGACTCCATGTTCATTTCCCAAAGCAAGTATGCTAAGAACATAGTCAAGAAATTTGGGATGGATAGTGCTACTCATAAGAGAACTCCTGCCCCCACACATTTAAAGCTGACTAAAGATGACAAGGGTGAGAATGTAGATCAAAGCTTATACAGAAGCATGATTGGAAGCTTGCTATATCTAACTGCTAGCAGACCAGACATAGCATTTGCAGTAGGTGTTTGTGCAAGATATCAAGCTGATCCAAAAGTTAGTCATCTTAATCATGTCAAGAGAATTCTGAAATATGTTAATGGTACTTGTGACTATGGCATAATGTATTTTCATGGATGCAAACCCATTCTCACTGGCTTCTGTGATGCTGATTGGGCTGGAAGTGCTGATGACAGAAAAAGCACTTCAGGAGGATGCTTTTTTCTAGGAAACAATTTGATTTCTTGGTTCAGTAAGAAACAAAATTGTGTATCCTTATCCACTGCTAAAGCTGAATATATAGCAGCTGGAAGCAGTTGTTCACAGTTGGTTTGGATGAAACAAGTGCTAACTGAGTACAATGTCCCACAAGATGTCATGACATTGTACTGTGACAACTTAAGTGCAATTAACATATCAAAGAATCCTATCCAACATAGCAGGACTAAGAATATTGATATAAGACATCATTTCATCAGAGATCTTGTAGAAGAGAAAGTGATTTCATTAGAACATGTAGCTACAAATCTGCAGTTGGCTGATATCTTTACCAAAGCATTGGATGCTACTCAATTTGAGAACTTAAGGGGCAAATTGGGAATCTGCTTATGTGAGATTTAGAAGTTATGGAAATGTGCCAACATGTCATATGACATTGTGTGGCATAAGCACCAGATGGCAACACCAGTCTGGTCAAGCACCTTGGGTATTCCATTCCTAATAATTTTTCAAGTAACGGCTACTTATATAATAACAGATTCTTTCAGCTATCCATATTCTCATCATACTCTCAAAAACGAATTACATTCTCTAGCTGTTCTTCAGAAATCATCAACCCTAAAACTCTTCATCCACCTTCTTCGAAAATGTCTCAAAACCCTAACATTCCTGAAGAAATCCTCAACAAGGAAGATGTGGTTCATGCAACCCCCATTTCTGTGGTACCCATGGATTCAACTCCAATGGACGAAATCAGAGGAAATGTTCCTCATGCTAAAAAGCCAAGAACTCCAAAAAGAACAAAAGATCAAGTTTGCAGCAAATCCAAAGGCATTCCTTCACCAGCAAACATACCTCCAAAATCTTCTGAATATGTGGATGCTTCCATAAAGGAGTTGGTAACCAAGATCCTATCTGAGCAAAGAGTGGTAAGTGGCATATCTATCCCTCTGAACACCATGCCAGCCCCACAAGAAGATCAACAAACTCAGGATGCAAAGGACACTCCTGCTCAACAGGATGTCCCAATAGATGTTGAAACATCTGAGGATCAGCAATAGGCCTCATCTGATGCTGCTGTTGAAACATCTGAGGACCAGAAAAAGGCCTCAAATGATAGTGATGAAGAAGCATCTGAGGACCAAACCAAGGCCTCAACTGAAGAGCACATCTCTGTTGATCCACCAGCTGAAGAGGAGACTGCTCAATCTCCTCCTGTTGAGATCCTAGAGCATGATTCTGATACAGAAATCATTGCCTCTGTAAAACCTAGCATAGCCAAAAGGCTCAGAACTAGGAAAGAAAAGATGCATGCAGGACATGCAATTCCTGAGAAGAAGCAAGCTACCCCAAAGAAGGACAAAGCTAAAACTGTCTTTGGTCCTACAAAACAATGGAGCAAAGTCCAAACACAAAAGAGGAAAGCTGTCACTCCTTCAAATTCAGATGTTGAAGCAGATGTCCCAACATCTCCTCCAAAGAAGAAACCAGCACCCTCAAGGGCATCAACTGCTGTTCCAGAAGCTCCCTTGGACAACATCTCCTTTCATCATGTTTCAAGTGTGAATAGATGGAAGTTTGTCTATCAAAGAAGGGTAGCACTTGAAAGAGAGCTGAGCAGTAATGCACTTGAGTGCACTGAGTTAATTGATCTCATCTCCTCTGCTGGCCTCTTCAAAACTGTCTCCAACTTCTCTCCATGCTATGAGCTGCTTGTCAAGGAATTCATAGTCAACCTTCAGGAAGATTGTGCAAATGGTAAGTCTGCTGAATTTAGAAAAGTATTTGTTAGAGGCAGGTGTGTAGAATTCTCTCCTCAGATCATCAACCAATACCTTGGAAGAGAATCTGATGGTCCAAATGAGTTAGGGAAAACTGATAACCAGGTCTGCAAGGTTATCACTGCTAACCAGGTCAAGGCTTGGCCGGTTAAAGGAAAGCTCTCAGTGAGCATGCTGACAAGAAAATATGCCATGCTGAACATGATTGGTACAGCAAATTGGGTACCTACCAATCATACATCATCAATATCCACTGGCCTGGGCAGGTTCATTTATGTTGTGGGCACTCAAACTAAGCTGGATTATGGAGCCTACATCTTTGATCAAACATTGAAGCATGCTAGCTCATCTGCAACAAAGCTGCCAATTGCCTTCCCTTCCCTGCTGTGTGGAATAGTGCTGAGTCAGTACCCTGGGATCCTCACTGAGAAGGACACAGTTTGCAAAAGAGAAAGCCCTCTGGCCTTTCACTACAAGCTGTTCCTAAGTCATCATGCAGCAGATGTTGAAGCACCCTCTGGGACATCTGCAAGTCCTTCAAATGCAAAGTCTCCAATCTCCAAGGCTGCATTGATTGCTGAACTGAAGAGCACTTGCAAAGAACTTGAAGCAAGGAAGCAGAAGCTTGAGGAGATTATCCAAAGGCTGGAGAGTGAAAGTGATCAGAAAGCTGCTTCTTCTGATGAGGAAACTGAGGATGATGAAGAAACTGACTGTGAGGAATCTGAGTGAAAATTGTATGTGAGGATTTTGTAATGACAACTTCTGCATTGTATTTTTGAATTAGTCTCTTTGGCCCCAAATTTATGTCTAACAAGGGGGAGAACAACAACAACAACAACAATGTGTAATGCTGTTTGATTATGAATGAAAAATCTCTGTTTGTTTCTGAACTAAATCTGTAAAATATTTCTGTTGCAACAAGACTGGATACATGTATGTTTGAGGGGGAGTAATCTCAAATATGATTCAACAGAAAAGTAATGCTATACTCTGATAAAAGAACTTCTGCTGCACTCTGAAAATCAGAAAAGAATGTTAGCCAAAAATTAGCCAAAGGGGGAGTTTGTAGATGTTTAGAATTGGCAGAATTTTTGACCAACAAGAAATATTGAATTCAGTTCAGAATGTCCTATCAGATGTTGGGACATTATCAAACAGAGTATAAGAACTTATTTCAGGATGTCACACCAGATGTTGGGACATTGTGTAAATGATTTAAGTTCAGTTTTTCAGGATGTCCCAACAGATGTTGAGACATCTCAAACCTGCTACCAGAATTAATTAATGACTAACTGATCTGAGATATTTAAGGAAAGTTATCTGGAATTAATTATGGATGGATAAAAACAGAACAAGGCGCATCTGTAGGAAGTTTTATTATGAGGCTTCAGCATAATCAGAAGAACTAAATCACCTAGAATCTAGGAAGTAACAAACCCTAATTCAAGGTGGAAGCTGCATGCGTTTTAGGAGTGGATTAACCTACAGAAAGCCCAAATTATAATCAACAGAAACTCACAGAATTGAGTACGAATTTAAGAAGACCAAATAGATTGTTTTGTGTTTCAAAATAGCAGGTTGTTTTATTGTACCACTTTATGAGCTTTTAAGCATAAGTGCATTTGTGACTTGATTGAAACTGTGAAGTAAGATCAAGCTGTTTTGTTTGAAGTATGACTTCAATTTTATTAAACTTGTAAACAAGATCACTGTGTGATTAAGGGGGAGTGAGTTGGTACTCATATCTAAGTAGTGTCTTAGGTAGAAATTGCATTGGGTAGATATTAAGTGAAAGATTAAACTGGTTGGTTTAAGTCTAGAATTAATATTACTTATAGTGGATTTCCTCCTGGCTTGGTAGCCTCCAGATGTAAGTTTGGTTATACACTGATCTGGGTTAACAAACTACTGTGTTGTTTATTTTTCTTGCACTTTAAAGTTTGGTTAAATCTGTCAAGTGTTGGAACATCTTATAGGACATCTCATACCTGATCACAAAATTTCACTAAGATCTTCTATCAGAGAGTTGTGACTCAGAGGACTTTTGGTTTATCAGAGGGGCCCTTGTCAGTGTCCAGTTCAGATGGTCCCAGTTGATCATATGCTTGCATTGCATTGCATTGGCATCATTCTTTGCATTAACTGTTTATGTTTCCCATTTTTCAGGTCATTGTTCTGCTCCTGTCGCTCCCACCAAATGACACCCGGTCAGAAGGGGTACAGACGCGAACGTTCGGCGAAAGGGAAAGAATGAAAAGAGTCGCCAGCTAGGCATTTTTATCCCGAAGGAAAGGCAATGCTGCATAAACCTAAGAAAAGATGGATAAGACGGTCGCGAACCAGAGAAACTGAGAAAGGGGGTTGGTTACAACCTAGGAAGGTATTAGCACCCAGATTGTCCTCCGTACTCGACGGGATCCACGCTTGAAAGATTTGTGTTTTAAAGGGGTAGTGTCAGTGTTATTTGTGTGCAAAAGCTGGGAAAGGATGCAAGTGTCAGTGCTGGAAGAAAGTGAAGTGAAGTATGTGAAGTGTCAGTGCTGGAACAGGAGTGCAAAGCTCAGGATAATGAGGCTTAAAGAATAATACTGGAAGGAGGGGGAATATACAGAGACTTTTGTTCGAT
This sequence comes from Lathyrus aphaca, assembly GCA_963966055.1. NCBI lineage: Eukaryota > Viridiplantae > Streptophyta > Magnoliopsida > Fabales > Fabaceae > Lathyrus > Lathyrus aphaca. The sequence continues at coordinate 354,637,977 of OZ014519.1, read as the reverse complement.
AACTGTTAAGTTATGCCTACGTATCCTCTCGTGCAATGAGGAAGTCAGAACATCGTAGTTCGACTCAAAGAGACTGAAAGATAAATTGACTTGTGAACTGCTTGCTTGTCTATGCTCAAGTGTATGACCTGTCTGGCTCAGGTGCTAACTGTCTTGCATTAGACGGAAGAAGCGAGTTCTCGTTTGTGAGTGAATGAGATGAGAAAAGAATCCCGGAGGAGACGATTATTGTTTGTTTTTGATTTTTCAATCTTTTATTGATTTTTTTGTGTTTGTCATAAGAAAATGAGCTTAAGCCTAAACCAAGGGTTAGTAAACTCATCACATCCTCCCTCTGATTAGGGGTAATGAGAATACCTTATGTATGAAATAAACACCTCACACTTAATCACCATGATGTAGGATTAAGATCATTAACCTACTTGCAATTACTTATATGTTTTTGTTGTTTTTGTTTAGTGTTAAGTAATGAGTTTAAGCCATAATCAAGGATTTAATGGACCCATTACACCATCCTAATAGAAGGATAATAGATGAGAACATTTAAGCTGAGAAAGGCTCCTCAACTTAATCCATGATTAGGGATTATCCTCATGACAAAACAAACCTTTATTAAAGTGGATTTTAGTTAATGGTAAGATTAAGAAGTGATTTTATGGTTTGTAAGACAACTTGAGGAGGACTTGTCCATTAACACTAGGGTTAGTCCTTCTTAACCAATTAAGGAAGAATTAGAACCCTAATGCAAGGCCCAAGTTACAAGCTTGATGTCTTAGTGGGTATTAAGTGGATTGATTAAGAGATTTAAACACATTAAGGGTTTAACACTTAGGATTAAAGTTATACACTCCATCCTAATAGAAGAATACATGCATAACCCTAATCACAAAGCCTTAAAACCTTTAAGGTTTAGCCCTTGATTAAGAGATGAGAAGAGAAGACACAAAGATGACACAAAGGTAAAACTAATGGGGGACTAATCAAACCCTAATTGTGATCATGCTTGGGTGTTCCTAAGGTTTATGAGGCTTGCAAGAGATCTTCAAGGAAGAGCCACCAAGGAAGAAGCAGGATGAAGGAAGAAGAAGCAGCAAGAAGCAAAACAACTTACTTCACTTAAGAAGATAAGTTACTTGAAGAAAGAAAGTGAGGAGGGAGCATGAATGAGCAAGCTCACTCTAATACAAAAGTAAAATGCAGAAAGGATGCATAAAGAGAGATGAGAAAAGATTATGAGAAGTGAAGGCAAATTCACTTCCTAAACACTTACCACCTGAAAAGTTAGCAACAAGGAAAGAAATGAAATGAAAATGAGATGAATGCAATGATGCAAACCAAAACCAGAAGCATAAACATGATGTTAATGATGCTAAGAGATAAAGCAAACACATGTCAATAGTTGTGGATGATCATATAAGGATGAGGATGCAAATGAAGCATGTTTTGAACCATGGAAGTTCATGAAAGTTTATGAAATGAAATGGATGCACAACATTGCAAATGAATGATGCAATGATCAAAAATGATTCTAATATGTTCTAAGATGTCTTAGAAGTCACGTGAATGCAAAAAATGTCATGGCAAGTTCATGTATGCAAGCATATGGAAGATGGATGCAAATGAAGGCAGAAATTAGGGTTTATACACAACATGCAATACCAAATTCAAAACCAGAAGCAAATGACATGATAAAAAATTGAAAATAGAATCAAAGGAACCCTAACCCTATATAAGTTCACTGCCTAAAGGGGGAGACCTAAATCTTAACCTAATGGAAGTTATGATTTTCTCAAGTTGGCTAGGGTTTTAAGGTACCTCTCAATGATAAATGCAAAACAAATTGAAAATGAAAGATAAATTCGAACCAATTTTATCCTAGAAACTACATGACATGAGGAATACAATGCAAAAAGAACCATCATCAAACTCTTCAAGGTTAGGCAGAATGGATTTTTCTAAGTTAGGGCAAAAATATTGCCTTTTAAGAACCCTAATTCCAAAGAAAAATGTCAAAATAGGTCAAGAACCAAAAAGAAATTTGTTTGAAGGGTTTGATAATGTTTCTAAATGTATCAAGATGCAATGTGATTTTTTTTTGTGATTTTTAGAAACTTAAATGCTATTTTAATTAATTAATTCTCATTAACTAATTAAAATAAACATTTAAATATTTTTAAAATATGAAAATTATACAATAAATAAAATAAAAATTATTTTCAGAAAGAGAAAAATATTTTAAGGTATGATGCAAAAAATGAGATTTTTTAGAAATGTTTTACTATTTTAAACAAAATGTGCAATAAAAAATGAATTAAAATGAAAATAAAATTAAATAAAAGAGAAAGTAATCAGATCCAAAGGCTGTGGTTCAAACCAGGGAGGCGGGAGTTGACTTGGCGCGGATTTGGAAGGCTAGGATTGGCTCTGGTTAAATTCAAACTAATCCTAATTAATTAAGATTAGGGTTAAGTGACAGATCCTGGCCATTGAGGACGCGCGTGAAAACAAATCCAACGCACCAAATTCAAACTGGGATAAACACGTGATTAAGCCCTAATTGTGCCCTAACCATTCTCAGGTGACCGGAACAGTGTTCCGGTCATCTTCTCCGATCAACCAAAATCACAACTTCTTCTCTAAGCAATTTCTAATGCTCTAACTTTCCAGAATCAATCCCCTAACACATCTAAACAAGAATCAATCACCAAAACATATTTATCATGCCTCAAATACAAGATTCGAATCAAACATCAAAATCTGTAAAAATTTCAGAAGCACAATACAAGCTCATTTCTCAACCATTTTCCAAAATGAAAAGTGTAGTGTGATCAGTGAAGCATGAAGAACATTTCTATAACATGAAAAGAGGTTTCTGGAAAAAATGTTCTTGAGGTACCTGAGCTTGAGCTTCTTTAGTTTGCAACTTTCTGGGCAGCTCTTTGCTTCAAATCACCCCAATGGTCCTCCTGAAGTGTTTGTGATGCTTGGTTGGAGTTTATATGGCCCCAAAATGAAAATGGCCGAAACTCAGTTCATGAAGTGTGGAAATCGTGTTTTAGATTCTGGGCCTTTTAGGGTAAAGTGATGGTTGGGAAATGATCAGAGGGTCATGGTGAGTTGTTCTATGGAATTTGTTTTGAGGTTTTGAGCTTATGTGATGAGTTTCGAAAGAAAATGCAAAGAGGGAGGTTTTGGTGTGTGCTGGCTTGTGGGAGGATTCAGGCTTGGTTCTTGTGTGAAATGGCTTGCTTGAGGTCCACATAACATGTTCTGATTGGGCAGAGAGTTGTTGTGGAGCAGTGTGATTGGTATGGCTCATTTTGCAAAAAGTCAAGAAAGTTGTACTTGGAGGTATGGGCAAGTGGCAAGCTGGTTTAGGGGCATGTCCTGGTTCAGCTGAGATCAAGGAGTGCTTATGGATCAGATTTGATGAGCGTTGGCAAGTGGATGAAGAGATTTGGATCATTTTGCAAATTCATGGAGTTTTGGCCCCTTTTGGATTTCATAATGATCAAGGCATGAAAATGAGTGATTCTTTGGAGCATTCTGAATTTTAGGTCATGTGTGATGTTTGTGTAATGCTTAGAAGTCAATTTGAGGTCACAAATTGGTTTGGCAAGTGTTTTTGCAAACTTCCCTCTTTGGTGCATAAGTGAAATTTCATGATTTTTCCCAACTTTGCAAAGCCATATCTTGAGTTCTATGATGAATTAGGTCAAGTTCTTGTACTTTTTGAAAATGGGAGGATCCAATCTACAACTTTCATGACCAAGAATTTTTCATTTGAAGCATTTTTGAATCAAAAAGAGGAGGTTGAAAAACTTTCCCAAAATGGCAAGTTTGCATTATAAGTCACTTTCCCAAAATGGCAATTTTGCAAATGGCTTAAAATTCTTCAATTTTGTAAACTTCTAACTTCTTCTAAGATCAAATAAAGATCATACACATTCAAAATGATGGAGAAGACCCTTTGGTTGGATGATTGGGGGTCTCAGATGCCCTGATTTTGCACTGACTTGCTCAAGAAGTCATCTTTTGATCAGATGCCTTCCCCATTGAATTTCTTCGTGAAAATTGGTATGTATGATCCTTATAACATATAGAGACCAATAGAAACAATAATGACCAAAATTTTTTGGAGTTATGGCCTCTGAAACCAAAACCCTAATTTTAGGTCATCTGTGCAGTTAAGCTTGGCTCTGCTTCCATGCCTTCCTCAGTTCTTGTGATTTTCTGACTTCTCTGATCTTGAGAGGATATAATATGATGCTTGACCATACATGGACCCTCTTGAGATGATTGAAGATCTTTGGAGTGGCTCAGATAGCTCAGGAACTGCTCAGATCACAAACCCTAGATGCAGATGACTTAGAACCCATGCAGTGAAGCAAAAATGTAACATGAGATGCTATGATTGAACTTATGCAAAATGAAAAGAATCACAAGCCATGGTGAAATGAGTGAGGGAAAATTTAGGGTGTTTACAGCTGCCCCTATTCAAACATGAGTTAGCTGTGTAGGATGTAAGCAACGACTTAACAGGCAAACAAGATAACTTGTGGTTGAATACCAAAGACAGTCCAAAATTTGCACTCACTGAATGAAGAAGAAAAGGGATATAGATTGTAAAAGGAAGTAAAGTATGTTTATAAAGTGCGGGTGATGGAGGACGACCATCGAGCAGAGGACGACTGCTGGGGATGAAGCAATGACGGGGACGACCGACATGCTGGGGAAATGAAGAGATTATGATGGGGACGACCATCAAAGGTGAAGGACGATCACCTAGCAGGGTACGGATGCTCTGTCGAGGATAAGATGAGGGACGGTCATCTAAGGTGAAGGACGATCACCGGGCAAGGTATGGTTGTCGAAAGTATCACGACATAGGACGAATGCCGGATAGAAAAGGTCTACAATGGGGACGACCATCGGATAAGCATTGATGAAGGACGATCATCAAGAGGTGACGGACGATCACCTAGCAGGGTACGGCTGCTCTGGGGTTTATCATGACACATGACGAATGTCAGATAACAGAATCAATGATGGGGACGACCATCAGATGAAATGATGAAGGACGATCATCAAAAAGGTGAAGGACGATCACCTAGCAGGGTACGGATGCTAAAATATCACGACATAGGACGAATTCCGGATTAAAGGGGTTCCAATAATGGAGACTCCGCTGGGGGAATGATGAGGGACGGTCATCAAAAGGTGAAGGACGATCACCTGACAGGGTACGGCTGCCGGAAGTATCATGACATAGGACGAATGTCAGATAGAAAAGAAGTTTTGCTTTTTACTGGGGATTCGCTGGGGGAATCTGGGGAATGGTAGACACTAACGAGTGTCTATATTCAAGAAATGAAAGGTCTAAGTGTTTGACACTTGTGTATAGATTAAAGATACGAACGAGCATCCCTAAGATTACGATACGGACGAGTATCGGTAGAAACAATTTTGACGCATGCTCAAAGATGATGATACGGACGAGTACCAACTGGTTAACAAAGAACACGGACGAGTGTTGACTCTGAGGGGAAATGAGAGGTGTATACAAGATACAGACGAGTACCTGTATGAGTAAAAAGTATGAGTGAGACACAGGAGAGTGTTTAACTTTCCGAGAAAGGCGAAACAGACGAGTGTCAAAAGAGAAAGTGTATAAGTTAAGACTTTATAAGTGTAAGAGGTGTTTGATGACCTGTGGGGATAGGATGACACAGACGGGTGTCAATGAGAGCGTATAAACAAGTGTTTGGTTTACAATAAGTGTTTAGGTGACCATGCTGGGGTGCGGTGACACAGACGAGTGTCGGGAAAGTATATGAATATATCTGCAGGGGATGATATGAGATGACACAGACGAGTGTCGAGAAGAGTGTATATGAACATGTATTTGTGAGTGCAAAGGGGACGCTTTGGCTTTCTGCAGGGGATATGACACAGGCGAGTGTCAAGAAGCATTTGTAGTGTATAAATATTTGTTTGTAGAAAATGTCCTGGCGACTTTCTGAGGAAAGATGACACGGAAGAGTGCCAAAAGGAGCATGTATTTGTATGTTAGGAGTGCAAAGGAGATGCTTTGGCTCTTGGTTTGAGAGGTATTTTGTATATTGTTGACGGGATGTTAGTATTCACAGGTGACTGATTCAAAATATGGCTTGTTATTATGCAATATGTTTGATTTTTGCCGTAATGCTCCGTATTAGACAGAATGCTACGCTATGGGGGAAATATGATGTAAATGCTATGATTATGCAAAAGATACCGATTCGGGACTCGAATCCCGTTGCCTGTGGAGATCTCCGACTGATCTGCTTGAAAGGATATCCCAGCTGGGGATGAGATCACTGGTAGATCTGATATATTGCTCTGCTTGGGGGAATAAGTCACTGATAGACCCATTCTTGGTGATGAGGAGCCCAACTGGGGCCTGTGGAAGCCTTCGTCACTTTGTTGTGAGATCTTCAGACATTGCTCTCCTGGACAGAGGTTGGAACTATTGCGGGGAGATGGTTCCCTGTACAACACTTGGCTGGGGAGGAAAAGATCACTGAACGATCTTCCTAAAGTCCTGTAGGGATTCTGCTGGGGAGATGCATCTCTGGTGCTACTTGGAAGATGTGACGAGTAAGTACTGATTTGGCAGCTCGTTGGGGAGAAGCTTTCATGCCCCATGTTGTGCTTTGACTACCTGCAGTCCTGTTATGACAAAGAAACGTACAAGTATCCCGAGGTATCCCTTATTGGGTTCCATCAGAGAAATTTAGACACTCCTAGAAGCGAATATATTTCCTGTAAGCATGTAATTTTTTAGAAGAGACACATCTGTATTTATGCAATCATTATATTAAGGACATCGGACATTTTTGCAAATGAAAATAGAATGTACGAGACGAACCGTGACTGAAAAATCTGATTTTATTAATTTAGGGTGCCCTGAATTGGCAAGTACAGTTAAAGAAACAAATCCCCTGAAATGAGGAGATTGCTACAAAATTGAGAAACAAAAAGATGCTGGCAATGTTGATGACGCTTCAGTGCTTCCCTTTTGCTATGACTTGTATGACATTGACGTTCTTCTCATCTTGACTCTTGAAGAAGGCTGATTCTGACCGATGCTTCAACCTTTCGGAGCTTGCCGTGTTGTGAGTGATACAGACGAATTCAGAATGCAATTGTTCGCTTATTCCCTTATTTTGCGTGAATCGCCCTTTCGGGTTTTCAATCCACCGGGATACCCATTTTTGCCTGAGTTGTCCAATGTGGCTTTTCAACTCAGCGGGTGTACATGTTTTATTTATTTTCCCTTATTTTTGCCCGAGTCTTTTATTCTGTTTTTGACTCGCCGGGATGCCCTATTTTTGCCTGGACTTACATTCTGTTTTTATGTCCAGCGGGTCATTTTATGCGAAGTATTTTTTAACTACATCTGAATTCACAGGGGACAGGAAGTCTTCACCATCCATAATACTGAGCATCAGTGCTCCACCAGAGAAGACTTTCTTTACTATGAACGGTCCATCGTAATTCGGAGTCCACTTACCCCTGTGGTCTGTATGAGGAGGGAGGAGTCTTTTCAGCACAAGATCTCCTACTTGGTATTCTCGAAGCCTTACTTTCTGATTGAAGGCTTTCTTCATTCTTTTCTGATACAACTGCCCATGACAAATTGAAGCTAATCTTTTTTCTTCGATCAGACTCAACTGTTCGTATCGAGATCGGACCCATTCTTCTTCATTCAGCTTGACATCCATGAGTACCCGCAGGGAGGGTAATTCAACTTCAACAGGTAGGAATGCCTCCATACCATACACAAGCTGATACGGTGTTGCCCCAGTGGATGTTCTGATTGACGTACGATACCCATGCAAGGCAAATGGTAGCATTTCATGCCAGTCCTTGTAGGTGACCACCATCTTCTGCACAATCTTCTTGATATTCTTGTTAGCTGCCTCTACATCGCCATTCATCTTTGGCCTGTAAGGAGAAGAATTGTGGTGTTGGATCTTGAAGTCCCGGCATAGTTCTGTCATCATTTTATTATTTAAGTTGGAACCATTATCAGTAATGATTCGCTCGGGCACTCCATACCGACAGATGATGTCTCTCTTTAGGAATCGGGCTACCACTTGCCGGGTGACATTTGCATAGGAAGCTGCTTCAACCCATTTGGTAAAATAGTCAATGGCTACCAGGATGAATCTATGGCCATTTGAAGCAGTCGGTTCAATCTTGCCAATCATATCAATGCCCCACATGGCAAAGGGCCAAGGTGAAGACATCGCATTCAAAGGATTCGGAGGCACATGCACTTTATCAGCATAAATCTGGCATTTATGGCATTTTCTGGCATAAGCACAACAGTCTGCATCCATTGTGATCCAGTAATAGCCTGATCTTAGCAACTTTTTAGCCATAGCATGCCCTCCAGCATGGGTACCGAAAGATCCTTCATACACCTTGTGCATCAACAAGTCTGCTTCCGTCTTATCAACACATCTGAGAAGTACCATATCAAAGTTTCTCTTGTACAAGGAACCATCAGCATTCAGGAAGAAACTGCCAGCCAGCCTTCTTAATGTCTTCTTATCATTGGAAAATGCCCCGGGTGGGTATGTTTGATCCTCCAAGAAGCATTTGATGTCATGAAACCAAGGCTTTTCATCTTTAGCAAGGTCTGCTGAGAATACATATGCCGGTCTGTCAAGTCTGGACACTGAAATCCGAGGCACAAAGTTGGCAGCTTGAACTTTGATCATGGATGAAATGGTAGCCAGAGCATCTGCAAACTGATTTTCATCTCGAGGGATATACTCAAGATTGACCATTGTGAAGAAAGTCAATAACCTCCTTGTATAATCCCGGTATGGTATCAGGTGATCCTGGTGAGTGTACCATTTGCCGTTGGTCTGATTAATTACTAGAGTTGAATCTCCGAACACAGTCAAAGTCTTGATCCTGAGGTCGATGGCTTCCTCAAGACCCATAATACAAGCTTCGTATTCAGCTTCGTTGTTAGTGCAGTTGAAAGTGAGTTTTCCGAGAAAGGCATATGAACTCCCTTAGGTGTAATGAGTACTGCACCAACACCACGACCATTCATATTAACAGCCCCATCAAACATCATAGTCCATTCTTCTTCTGGGTCAGGCCCTTCAGTGTGAATGGGCTCTTCGTGATCTTTTTCTTTTATGAACATGATGTCCTCATCAGGGAAGTAAAATCTCATTGGCTGGTAATCATCAATTGGTTGCTCAGCAAGATAATCAGACAATACACTGCCTTTGATGGCTTTTTGAGATGTGTACTGAATGTCATATTCTGTGAGGATCATTTGCCATCTTGCAACCCGTCCGATAAGAGCTGGCTTCTCAAATATGTACTTAACTGGGTCCATCTTTGAAATCAATAAGGTAGTGTGGGTCAACATATACTGCCTCAGTCGGCGAGCAGCCCACGCTAAAGCACAACAAGTTTTCTCGAGCAGTGAATAACGTTGTTCACAGTCGGTAAACTTTTTGCTCAGGTAGTATATTGCATACTCTTTTCGACCGGACTCGTCATGCTGGTCCAACACACACCCCATTGATCCTTCTAATACTGTCAGGTACATTATTAGAGGTCTTCCTTCAACTGGAGGCATAAGGATTGGAGGTTCTTGTAAGTACTCCTTGATTTTGTCAAAAGCCTTCTGGCAGTCTTCATTCCACCTGACTGTTTGTTCTTTTCTTAACAACTTGAATAAGGGTTCACAAGTTGCTGTGAGGTGAGATATGAACCTTGAAATGTAGTTCAATCTGCCTAAGAACCCCCGAACTTCTTTTTCAGTCTTCGGTGCAGGCATTTCTTGAATGGCTTTGACTTTATCAGGGTCAACTTCAATCCCTCTCTCACTTACGATAAATCCCAGCAGTTTACCGGATCGCACCCCGAATGTGCATTTGTTGGGGTTTAGCTTTAATTGGTACTTCCTCAGACGCTTGAATAGCTTCAACAGATTCACCAGGTGGTCTTCTTCTGTGAGGGACTTGGCAATCATGTCATCCACATAACATTCAATTTCTTTGTGGATCATGTCATGGAATAATGTCACCATAGCCCGTTGATAGGTGGCACCCGCATTCTTCAATCCGAATGGCATCACCTTATAACATAATGTTCCCCAGGGTGTGATGAAAGTTGTCTTCTCCATGTCTTCGGGTGACATTTTAATCTGATTGTATCCTGAAAATCCATCCATGAAGGAGAACACCGAGAACTGAGCCGTATTGTCGACCAATACATCAATGTGAGGTAAAGGGAAATCGTCTTTCGGGCTGGCTCTGTTCAGGTCCCGGTAATCCACACACATTCTCACCTTGCCATCTTTCTTAGGCACAGGTACAATATTAGCAACCCACGGAGGATAGCTAGTCACAGCAAGGAAACCGGCGTCCCACTGCTTTTGTACCTCTTCCTTTATCTTTATTGCCATATCCGGACGAGTACGACACAACTTCTGTTTTACTGGCGGGCAGTCTTCTTTCAGCGGTAGCTTGTGCATAACAATGTCGGTGTCTAACCCTGGCATATCCTGATAAGACCAAGCAAAAACATCCACATACTCCCGAAGCATGTCAATCAGTTGCTCTTTCACTGAATCTTGCAGGCAAGCCCCGATCTTAACTTCTTTTAAGTCTTCTTCTGTACCAAGATTAACCGTCTCAACCTCCTCCTGATGAGGAGTGATAACCTTCTCCTCTTGCCTTAACAACCTGGCTAGCTCTTCAGGTAGCTCATAATCTTCTTCGACCCCTTCATCAGCTTGATTGATTGGATTGTCAAAGTCATACGAAGTCATAGCGGTGTCGTTGTCGGTGCAATATGGAGGGCACTTTCTGCAAGGGTTTAGATTTGTTCATTTTAGTGATCAGTTTAATTTTAGAAAAAGTGAAAATGAAGTTATTTATTTTGAAAAGCATTGCCATTTTATTTTTGTACAAAAAATGAAAAATGAAAAACAGTGAGCGGAAAAGAAAAGACTCATTTGCAAAAGATGTCCTGATATTCATTAATTGATCTTTGCACAAAATACAAGATGGCCCGATTACAAAATGAGTCCTGACATCTTGGGCAAGATGCATGACTTGATGCATGCTTCAAAAACACAGGAAATAATAATTACTCTGCAGGAGTAACCCTTATAATTTCCTGGGAAGACCAGTTTGAAACATGGTTCCCCGGGATCCTTGGACGTATCTAGCTTTCTAGGTTGCGCTCGTCTTCTGACTCATCTTCCAAGCTATTCACAACATCCGGGGTGAGCATCCCCCCGCTGACAAACTTGGGATCTTTTGCAGCCTCTGGTTGATCTTGTCGAGTTGGTCTGTAACCCAACCCGAATCAGTCTTCTTTCTTCTCCACGGGCAGCAGCTTGCCCCAACCTTGGGCGATACCTTCCTCAACAACCTTCCGGGCTTGCTGATATGATGTGATGGAGGTCCCAAGCACAACAGATGTTTCATTAATATTAAGGGCCTCAAACCCTTGGCTCATGGTTTCATGGATCTCCCCATCTATTTCAATGTATTTGAAAGTAGCCAGCTGGCTAACAAAGATATCCTCCTCCCCACAAATGGTAATGACTTGGCCTTCCCACTCGAATTTTAACTTCTGGTGAAGGGTTGACGTCACGGCGCCAGCAGTGTGTATCCATGGTCTACCCAATAGACAGCTGTAGGCAGGCTGTATATCCATCACAAAGAAGGTCATTTTGAAAACCTGTGGGCCAATCATTATCGGTAATTCTATCTCTCCCAGAACTGATCTTTTAGAACCGTCAAAGGCTCTTACTACCAAGTTACTTGGGCGTAGTGCCAATCCATCATACTCCAGCTTCACAAGGGCTTTCTTGGGTAGGACATTGAGGGATGACCCTGTGTCCACCAATACGTGAGAGAGAACTGCACCCTTACACTCCAAGGTAATGTGCAAAGCCTTGTTGTGATTGTGACCTTTCGTTGTCAGATCAGTGTTGGTAAATCCTAGTCCATGACTAGCGTTAACATTTCCAACCACAACCTCTAACTGATTGACGGTAATCTCCTCCGGCACATAAGCTGCATGCAGGACCTTTAATAGTGCGTTCCGATGAGCCTCGGAGCACATTAGCAATGATAGTATGGAGATTTTGGAAGGCGTTTGGTGAAGCTGGTCCACCACCTTGTAATCACTTTTCTTTATGATTCTCATGAATTCATCAACCTCTTGATCAAAAGGAGTCTTCAAAGCTTCCCTAGCAACTGGTTCTTCTTGCACCATGCTCTTCCCTTTTGCCTTGGCAGCAGCTTCTGCTTCGGCAGTGGGTCTTGGAATTTGTGAGGCAAAGAGACGTCCGCTTCTAGTGAAGCCTCCACCTCCCCCCACATTGTCTATCTGAGATGAAGAAGTTGATGATTCCAAAGTGATTTTCTGCCCCTCGCAGTATAGATCTGAGCCATAATGCCAAGGGATGGTATTATTGCTTTCGTAAGGAGATGGCCCAGGCACTGTGATAGTGACCAGACTGATGGCAGCTGCAGAGGGGACCACAATGGTGTGTGGATCATAGTATATGGTAACTGGCGCTCTGACAGGAGTAACATTTTGTTGTGAATTGTTGGCGGGAACATTTGCAGGATCGTAGTATATTGTAACCGTTGAGACGCTTTCATCAATTGTTGCTGACGTTGTAGAAGACACTGTTGACTGGATGGGTGTTGAAGTTGTAGAAGGGATGGTGACTGAACTTGTATCCGTTGAAGTGATTGATTGAGCAGTTGTTGGAGTTGTAGCAGAATCTGTTGGAACAAGGGTTGCTGACGTTGTAGGAGTATCTGTGATCGTTGATGAAGGAATTGTTGGATTTGTAGGTGTTGTTGTCGTAATTTGAAGGATACCATCCTTAATAAGACCATCTATGCCGTTTCTCAACCTTTCACACCCATTGACTGCAATATTGCAATACCCACAGCCGAGCTCACACCCGGGGAACACTTGGCATTCTAAAAGCTGAGCTTTGATTTCAACCAAAGGTGTTCGAATTTGTGCAACACTGGTGATTAAGGTGGATGGTTTTCCTTCTTCAACAACATTAATCCTAGGCCCATTGTGACTAGGCATTGGATTTCTTGTAACATTCAGAGGAGGTGCAAAGTTGAGAGCTTTTGAGTCCACCAGATCTTGGACTTTCATCTGTAAGGCCCTGCATTTTTCAGTATTATGCCCCGGTGCGTTTGAATGAAATGCACACCTGGCATTTGCATCATAATTCTTTGGCATATTGGTAGGATCTGGAGGTGCCAATGTCCTTAACTCAACCAGGTTGAGCTTCAGGAGTTGTGGCAAGAGTGCGGCGTACGGCATTGGGATTGGGTCAATCACCCTGTTTGCCTGCGATGGTCTTTGCTGGAAAGGACGCTGTTGTTGGTTGTTGTTGTTGTAGGTTCTCTATTGCGGATAATGAACTTGTTGTTGATACTGTGGTTGTTGTTGTTGAGGATATGTTGATTGTTGAGGAATTGGAGCTGGAATGGTAATTGCTGCTACTGACCGGTGAGCATATTGAGGCCTGCCCCTGCTTGCATGAATTGAATTTGTCTCACCGGCTCTTCGGGGTCCCACAAAAGGCTTTCTGGGATTGCTGGACGAACTTGCACCACTGTCGGAAATTTTGCCCATCTTTAAGAGGCTTTCAATCCTCTCACCAGCTATGACCACATCAGCAAAACTGGTAGAGGAGAAGGCAGCCAATCTATCAATATAGGTCCCTTGCAATGTATTCATGAACATGTCAGCCATTTCCCTCTCTGACATGGGTGGTTGGACTGCAGTAGCGAGCTGTCTCCACCTTTGGGCATATTCCCTGAAGCTCTCTCTAGAAGACTGAGACATGCTCATTAGAAGTGTTCTGTTGGGAGCCATGTCCAGGTTGTATTGATATTGTCTGATGAAAGCTTCGGCTAAGTCTTTCCAGCATCTGATGGTAGCTCTGGTCAAGTGTGAATACCACTCTCTTGAAGCCCCAGTTAGACTGTCTTCAAAGTAGAACATCCATAGCTTTTCATCCATGGTATACACTTTGAGTCTTCCCAGGAAAGACTGCAGGTGAGTTCGTGGACAGGAGGTACCATTGTACTTTTCAAAGCATGGGGGTTTGAATTTGTGGGGAATTCTCACCCCATCCACTAGTCCCATATCCATCACATCAAAGCCCAAGGAATTCTGAGACTCCAAAGATCTTAACTTTTCAGCAATTTCGTCCAATCTCCTGTCATATACTTCATCTCCAGCCCCCATAACAGTAAACTGTTCTTCTTGGGGATCTTCTTGCAAGATTCTCCCCCCAGCAGTATTACCTTGCACATTTCTCGGGATGTTGACTTCCGGATCCAGATGAGGTCCAAATACTGGTGGGTCAATACGAGGTTGGCCCCGTTCATTGTTACTAGTCCCTCCTGTTCCGAGATGAGGCTCCTCAGGAGTTTTTCTTTCCACCAGCTCTCTTAACCTTTCTTGACTCTGGGCTAAGCCAGTCATCACTGCCATGAACTGAGACATCTGATTTCTCATCTCCACTCTCTCATTAGCCATCTGATTTCTAACCTCAGTCAGATCCTGCTGTACTTGTTCCATTTGAATACCAGGAAGGTTGTTACGAGTTGGGTACCGGTGCGCGCGATTGACAGGGAACACTCGGCGACGAGCAATGTTTCCTGGAGTCACAACAAAGTTAGAAACAAAGATAATAACAAACCCTACAAAAACAAACACAAATGTTAGTATGCAATGCAGTATGCTTATTTGTTTTCCAAGGTACCCGGTTTGGTTCTTGGTTTTGACCTTTCCAGACCTCGAGGAAGATGCTTGATGTTATTGAGAAAAAAACCCAAATGGAAACAAACTAAAATATATTACAAATGGTGAACAATACATAGTTTGTTTTACAACACATGCCCATGGAGGGTAAAAATACAATAAAAGGAAAGGTACATCAAATAACAACAAACAAACAATCAGACATCCAGTCCAAACTCATCCTCTCTGACCTCCTTCAAGAGTGCCTCAGTCACTGGACCAGCTGGGTGCTCCGTAATGGTCCTAATGAGGAGGTTCCTGGTAGCAATGGCAGTGGTCAGTTTCTTATTCCTGTCCTGGTCTTTTGATCTCTTCAATCCTGCTCTGAGCTTCAACTCTGAAATCTCCTTCTGGGCTGCCAGCAAAGCTTCCTGCTGCTTCTTCTCATTGACCTCTAGCTGTTCAATATTAGCTTGAGTCTTTTGGTCTTCTTGTGTACGAGCCTCGGTGATTCTGACCCACCTAGCCTGACTCTCTTGTAGATAGAGCTCAGTCCTAGCCTTCTGAATCTTGGCCTCCTTACAGGCATTCTTCAATATTTGTTCCCCAACTCTTGCTTTCTTGATATAGTCCTCTGTCTTCTCAATTTTGGTGAGATGCTCCACCCTAAGCTTTTCCAACCTCTCAATATCCAGACGACCATCACTTATTTCCCAAAGAGTCTTCTTCAAGGCTTGAGATAGGTTCTCATTCCTTTCCTTCAGCTTCTCAAATTCTTCTAGGTTGACAGTTGCTGCTGGCTGTACTGTGGATGGTCCAGGCATTTCTTCCAAGATAAAAGGCATTCCGGTAATTTGAGCTCTAGTACGGGACCAGTCATAGTATTGAACTGAAGCAACATTATTACACCTTCCAAGGATAGCTACCCCCTTTGTCTGGATGTTGTCCCATGCCCAGGATGCTTGTCTGACAACAGCTGAATTAGGTTTCACTTTACAATACAGGGTCTCAGCTAAATATTTCCCTCTGGGAGGGTGAACCAAAGCATAGCCCAGTTGTCTCTTAAACAGCAAAGGATTGTAGTTGATGCAACCCTTTACTCCTATCAGAGGCACATTTGGGTATTGTCCACAGCTGGTGATAATGTCCTTGCCTTTGGTGCTCTGGGTGCACCATCTAATATCATCTGAAGTCAAGGCAATGAGCCTCTTGGCCCAATTCTTCTGTTGGTGGGGATTCAGGAAGGCATCTGACTTAGGCAGGTGTTTGAGCAGCCAGGTGTAAAACAAAGGAGCACAACATCTTACCAACTTCCCCCTTTGTTTCTCATTCCTCTGATGAATGGAGTAATAAAAATCTCCTAGCAATGTGGGCACTGGGTTCTTCAGAAGAAACAAATGGATGGCATTCTTGCTGACAAATTTGGGCTCATCTGCAAATAGTATAGCCCCATATATGCTGAGGGCTAACAATGCACAGACTGCCCTCTACTCTCCCAATGAAGCCTTCAGGATGGCCTGAGAAATCAAGAAGTCCAAATGCAAACCAGGGATCCCAGCTTTTGTTGTCATACTTTGCTCAATCAAGGCAGGCTCCAGGTATAATGCCTTTGCTATTTCTTCATTTCTGGGATCTGGCATTTCTGGGTTGAAAGGAATTCCACCCTTGATAGATACTCCAAGCAATGAAGAAAATTCTTCCAGCAGAGGCCCTAACTGAAAGTCTGGGAATGTGAAACATCTCAAAGGAGGGTCATAAAACTGCAAGCATGTGTGGATCATACTCCTCTGAGAAGGGTCAAGGTCCATAACCATATCCAGGATACCTCCATAATGCTCTCTAAACAAAGGGATATAATCAGGTGTAATGAGTGACTGGACCTGCCTGATACCTGTCAACACAGGCTCAAAGAAATGGTAGGATATGTTGCTCTTCCTGGGAGTAGTCATGAATGCTGCTGAAAATAGGTGATGATGAAGATCACAGACTGTTGCTGGAAATGAGCCACTGACAGACTGATGCTGGTGAGGATGGAGATAGCTGAAGCAGACAACTGATGAAGACAACTGAAGCAGAGGTCTATGCAGAAGAAGGGGTCAAAACCAAAACCAAGATACAGTGAAATGGATACCCTGAAAAGCAAATAAACAAATGTTAAATGATGCAATGATGATATATGCAAATGATATGCAAAGGATTGTGATCAAGCTGGATCTGATTATTTGTCTTGTTATAAGTCCATGTATGTTCGGAAAAGTCCAGCTGAAGGCTTAGAAATCCAGTATCCAGGGTGGGGGACTCAAATAAAGAGTCACATGTCCAGGGTTAATCACAAGAACTGTCCAAAATGAGGTACCCTTAAACAAAATAGTAACAGGGTATGATGTGGTCAAGGGTCCCTGCAAACCTGTAAACAACCCAACCCCCTCACAGGTAATGTTCTAAAACAAGGATCCTCATACTTGGATCAGTTACGAGAAGTGTAAACACTTCTAACCCGGAGGTACAATGTTTACAATAACCATAAAAGATCCTCCTCTAATTCACCTCAGCTTCTGAAGGTCATAATAAAGGTCATCCAGACTTAGCAGGCTTCCCATATAGCCCTAGCACTACAGGAAATCTGTAGCACAAAGTTCTCAAGAAGAAACCCATATCTGAACCGTGTTTCATATTCCCGCACCAGACCGAAATGGAATGGAAAAAAAAATGAACCACTCTATCCTAGGTGTCACTCAGGTCTCAGGTATAGGACCTTAAACTCTCAATGGAACCCCACCCACCAAAACAGAAACCAGATCCAGCAATGATAATGACAGTATGAAATATGTAAAACTGTAAAGAAGGCAATAAATAAAGTTGTACATAAAGCAGTAAATAAAGTAAAATAAATAAACACAGATAGCACATAACACCCCAGTAAACACAAATCAAACAAGCGCTAGGAGGAACCCACAAAAAGAACCAGAAGCCTTGGTTGCAATATAAGGGTCCCCAGCAGAGTCGCCAAGCTGTCGCTCCCACCAAATGACACCCGGTCAGAAGGGGTACAGACGCGAACGGTCGGCGAAAAGGAAAGAATGAAAAGAGTCGCCAGCTAGGCATTTTTATCCCGAAGGAAAGGCAATGCTGCATAAACCTAAGAAAAGATGGATAAGACGGTCGCGAACCAGAGAAACTGAGAAGGGGGGTTGGTTACAACCTGGGAAGGTATTAGCACCCAGATTGTCCGCCGTACTCGACGGGATCCACGCTTGAAAGATTTGTGTTTTAAAGGGGTAGTGTTAGTGTTATTTGTGTGCAAAAGCTGGGAAAGGATGCAAGTGTCAGTTCTGGAAGAAAGTGAAGTGAAGTATGTGAAGTGTCAGTGCTGGAACAGGAGTGCAAAGCTCAGGATAATGAGGCTTAAAGAATAATGCTGGAAGGAGGGGGAATATACAGAGACTTTTGTTCGATAACTGTTAAGTTATGCCTACGTATCCTCTCGTGTAATGAGGAAGTCAGAACATCGTAGTTCGACTCAAAGAGACTGAAAGATAAATTGACTTGTGAACTGCTTGCTTGTCTATGCTCAAGTGTATGACCTGTCTGGCTCAGGTGCTAACTGTCTTGCATTAGACGGAAGAAGCGAGTTCTCGTTTGTGAGTGAATGAGATGAGAAAAGAATCCCAGAGGAGACGATTATTGTTTGTTTTTGATTTTTCAATCTTTTATTGATTTTTTTGTGTTTGTCATAAGAAAATGAGCTTAAGCCTAAACCAAGGGTTAGTAAACTCATCACATCCTCCCTCTGATTAGGGGTAATGAGAATACCTTAAGTATGAAATAAACACCTCACACTTAATCACCATGATGTAGGATTAAGATCATTAATCTACTTGCAATTATTTAGATGTTTTTGTTGTTTTTGTTTAGTGTTAAGTAATGAGTTTAAGCCATAATCAAGGATTTAATGGACCCATTACACCATCCTAATAGAAGGATAATATATGAGAACATTTAAGCTGAGAAAGGCTCCTCAACTTAATCCATGATTAGGGATTATCCTCATGACAAAACAAACCTTTATTAAAGTGGATTTTAGTTAATGGTAAGATTAAGAAGTGATTTTTATGGTTTGTAAGACAACTTGAGGAGGACTTGTCCATTAACACTAGGGTTAGTCCTTCTTAACCAATTAAGGAAGAATTAGAACCCTAATGCAAGGCCCAAGTTACAAGCTTGATGTCTTAGTGGTTATTAAGTGGATTGATTAAGATATTTAAACACATTAAGGGTTTAACACTTAGGATTAAAGTTATACACTCCATCCTAATAGAAGGATACAAGCATAACCCTAATCACAAAGCCTTAAAACCTTTAAGGTTTAGCCCTTGATTAAGAGATGAGAAGAGAAGACACAAAGATGACACAAAGGTAAAACTAATGGGGGACTAATCAAACCCTAATTGTGATCATGCTTGGGTGTTCCTAAGGTTTATGAGGCTTGCAAGAGATCTTCAAGGAAAAGCCACCAAGGAAGAAGCAGGATGAAGGAAGAAGAAGCAGCAAGAAGCAAAACAACTTACTTCACTTAAGAAGATAAGTTACTTGAAGAAAGAAAGTGAGGAGGGAGCATGAATGAGCAAGCTCACTCTAATACAAAAGTAAAATGCAGCAAGGATACATAAAGAGAGATGAGAAAAGATTATGAGAAGTGAAGGCAAATTCACTTCCCAAACACTTACCACCTGAAAAGTTAGCAACAAGGAAAGAAATGAAATGAAAATGAGATGAATACAATGATGCAAACCAAAACCAGAAGCATAAACATGATGTTAATGATGCTAAGAGATAAAGCAAACACATGTCAAGAGTTGTGGATGATCATACAAGGATGAGGATGCAAATGAAGCATGTTTTGAACCATGGAAGTTCATGAAAGTTTATGAAATGAAATGGATGCACAACATGGCAAATGAATGATGCAATGATCAAACATGATTCTAATATGTCCTAAGATGTCTTAGAAGTCACGTGAATGCATAAAATGTCATGGAAAGTTCATGTATGCAAGCATATGGAAGATGGATGCAAATGAAGGCAAAAATTAGGATTTATACACAACATGCAATACCAAATTCAAAACCAGAAGAAAATGACATGATAAAAAATTGAAAATAGGATCAAAGGAACCCTAAACCTATATAAGTTCACTTCCCAAAGGGGGAGACCTAAATCTTAACCTAATGGAAGTTATGATTTTCTCAAGTTGGCTAGGGTTTTAAGGTACCTCTCAATGATAAATGCAAAACAAATTGAAAATGAAAGATAAATTCGAACCAATTTTATCCTAGAAACTACATGACATGAGGAATACAATGCAAAAAGAACCATCATCAAACTCTTCAAGGTTAGGCAGAATGGATTTTTCTAAGTTAGGGCAAAAATATTGCCTTTTAAGAACCCTAATTCCAAAGAAAAATGTCAAAATAGGTCAAGAACCAAAAAGAAATTTGTTTGAAGGGTTTGATAATGTTTCTAAATGTATCAAGATGCAATGTGATTTTTTTTTGTGATTTTTAGAAACTTAAATGCTATTTTAATTAATTAATTCTCATTAACTAATTAAAATAAACATTTAAATATTTTTAAAATATGAAAATTATACAATAAATAAAATAAAAATTATTTTCAGAAAGAGAAAAATATTTTAAGGTATGATGCAAAAAATGAGATTTTTTAGAAATGTTTTACTATTTTAAACAAAATGTGCAATAAAAAATGAATTAAAATGAAAATAAAATTAAATAAAAGAGAAAGTAATCAGATCCAAAGGCTGTGGTTCAAACCAGGGAGGCGGGAGTTGACTTGGCGCGGATTTGGAAGGCTAGGATTGGCTCTGGTTAAATTCAAACTAATCCTAATTAATTATCCTAATTAATTAAGATTAGGGTTAAGTGACAGATCCTGGCCATTGAGGACGCGCGTGAAAACAAATCCAACGCACCAAATTCAAACTGGGATAAACACGTGATTAAGCCCTAATTGTGCCCTAACCATTCTCAGGTGACCGGAACAGTGTTCCGGTCATCTTCTCCGGTCAACCAAAATCACAACTTCTTCTCTAAGCAATTTCTAATGCTCTAACTTTCCAGAATCAATCCCCTAACACATCTAAACAAGAATCAATCACCAAAACATATTTATCATGCCTCAAATACAAGATTCGAATCAAACATCAAAATCTGTAAAAATTTCAGAAGCACAATACAAGCTCATTTCTCAACCATTTTCCAAAATGAAAAGTGTAGTGTGATCAGTGAAGCATGAAGAACATTTCTATAACATGAAAAGAGGTTTCTGGAAAAAATGTTCTTGAGGTACCTGAGCTTGAGCTTCTTTAGTTTGCAACTTTCTGGGCAGCTCTTTGCTTCAAATCACCCCAATGGTCCTCCTGAAGTGTTTGTGATGCTTGGTTGGAGTTTATATGGCCCCAAAATGAAAATGACCGAAACTCAGTTCATGAAGTGTGGAAATCGTGTTTTAGATTCTGGGCCTTTTAGGGCAAAGTGATGGTTGGGAAATGATCAGAGGGTCATGGTGAGTTGTTCTATGGAATTTGTTTTGAGGTTTTGAGCTTATGTGATGAGTCTCGAAAGAAAATGCAAAGAGGGAGGTTTTGGTGTGTGCTGGCTTGTGGGAGGATTCAGGCTTGGTTCTTGTGTGAAATGGCTTGCTTGAGGTCCACATAACATGTTCTGATTGGGCAGAGAGTTGTTGTGGAGCAGTGTGATTGGTATGACTCATTTTGCAAAAAGTCAAGAAAGTTGTACTTGGAGGTATGGGCAAGTGGCAGGCTGGTTTAGGGGCATGTCCTGGTTCAGCTGAGATCAAGGAGTGCTTATGGATCAGATTTGATGAGCGTTGGCAAGTGGATGAAGAGATTTGGATCATTTTGCAAATTCATGGAGTTTTGGCCCCTTTTGGATTTCATAATAATCAAGGCATGAAAATGAGTGATTCTTTGGAGCATTCTGAATTTTAGGTCATGTGTGATGTTTGTGTAATGCTTAGAAGTCAATTTGAGGTCACAAATTGGTTTGACAAGTGTTTTTGCAAACTTCCCTCTTTGGTGCATAAGTGAAATTTCATGATTTTTCCCAACTTTGCAAAGCCATATCTTGAGTTCTATGATGAATTAGGTCAAGTTCTTGTACTTTTTGAAAATGGGAGGATCTAATATACAACTTTCATGACCAAGATTTTTCATTTGAAGCATTTTTTAATCAAAAAGAGGAGGTTGAAAAACTTTCCCAAAATGGCAAGTTTGCATTATAAGTCACTTTCCCAAAATGGCAATTTTGCAAATGGCTTAAAATTCTTCAATTTTGTGAACTTCTAACTTCTTATAAGATCAAATAAAGATCATACACATTCAAAATGATGGAGAATACCCTTTGGTTGGATAATTAGGGGTCTCAGATGCCCTGATTTTGCACTGACTTGCTCAAGAAGTCATCTTTTGATCAGATGCCTTCCCCATTGAATTTCTTCATGAAAATTTGTATGTATGATCCTTATAACATATAAAGACCAATAGAAACAAGAATGAGCAAATTTTTTTGGAGTTATGGCCTCTGAAACCAAAACCCTAATTTTAGGTCATCTGTGCAGTTAAGCTTGGCTCTGCTTCCATGCCTTCCTCAGTTCTTGTGATTTTCTGACTTCTCTAATCTTGAGAGGATATAATATGATGATTGACCATACATGGACCCTCTTGAGATGATTGAAGATCTTTGGAGTGGCTCAGATAGCTCAGGAACAGGTCAGATCACAAACCCTAGATGCAAATGACTTAGAACCCATGCAGTGAAGCAAAAATGTAATATGAGATGCTATGATTGAACTTATGAAAAATGAAAAGAATCACAAGCCATGGTGAAATGAGTGAGGGCAAATTTGGGGTGTTTACAGCTCCCAGTTCTGGTAATCTTATCTCCATGGCAGAAATCAGAAGAGTTCCAAGGAAAAAGAATACGCACTATACCTTTATTCAGCCTGAAGTTAGAAGTGTTCACAAGTTAGCAGGTCTAATGAATGATCAAGTCTTGGGAAATTTCAAGAAAAGATATGGCAAGATACTGAAGTTTTTGGACAAGCCCACTGCAGACCAGAAAGACAGTTTGCATACCCTGTTGCAATTTTATGATCCTCTGCTGTGTTGCTTTGTTTTTCCAGGTTACATCTTAGCTCCTACATTGGAAGAGATCTCCAGCATGCTGAATGTTCCAGTCAGAGAGACACTGCCATTCTATGGGTCTGAGGTTGTACTTAAAGATGAAGACATAACCAAGGTTTGTAGGTTGCCAGTTGCTACAGTCAAGAGGGTTCTGCATGATAGTGAAGGCAAAGGGCTACCTTGGAGTATGCTTATCCCTGAGGCTGAGAAGTATGCTATAGAGGCTAAGTGGAATGACTTTGGTGCTTTGCTTGCATTGATGGTATATGGGTCCAGCTTGTTCCCAGGAGAGAAGGAACTTGTCAGCTTGGAGGTGATTTCAATCTTTGAAAAAGGCAATCCAATGCCTACTCTTTTGGGTGACTTCTACTACAGTGTTCATTACAGAAATGAGAAGGGTAGGGGTGGTCCAGTGGCTTGCTGTGCTCCTTTGTTTGCTGAGTGGTTTGCCAGGCAGTTGCCTAAGTCAAGTGCCTTCAAGGAGATGAGGGATGAGTGGAGATGGTCCAGAAGACTGATGGGGTTGACTGCAGAAGATATTTCCTGGGGATATGATAGAGATCTGCTAGGTAAAGAGTTGCTGGTCAGTTGCGGAAGATTTGCTGGAGTACCTTTGCTGGGAAGGAAGGGCGTCATCAGTTACTATCCAACATTAGCCATGAAACAGTTTGGTTATCCTTTGAAAGATCCTCCTCAGATGGAAGAGTTTGCTGAATCTTTGTACTTTCCTGTTGAAGGAAACAAAGAGTTAATTCAACAAGCAGTCCAAACTTGGGCTCACAGGATAAGGAAGGGTAAGAAAGACTTCGGCAGAGTTGATCCCAAGACGTATCCACCATATGCTGCATGGTTGCAAAGACATGTAGAAGAAGTTCTCATGCCTTTTTCACTTGAGGCTCCACTTTATCCCAGAGAAGTGCCAAGTCAGAGTGATACAGTCTCCCTTGAAGAGTACAAGAAGCTAGAAGCTCAGCTGCATGAAGTCAGAGTGGAGAATGCTTAGATGGTGGGCCTGTACCACCATGCCAACAGGGCCAAGAATGAAGCTGAAGACAAGCTGTAGAAGCTCCAAGCCTCTCTGGAAGCCAAAGAGAAGGACTTTGCCGAAAGGGAAGCCCACTTCCACAGGTTGGGTCTAATGGAAGCCAAAAGAGAAGCTGAACGCAAAAAGACTTTAAAGACTCTCAAGGATGCTCGTCAATCCATTGTTTGGCTGCAAGGCCAAAGGGAGGAAGAGCAGAAGAAATTCAGATAGAAAGAAGAGTTCTTTGAAGTTCAGATGGCCTTCAAGAAGGAAGAGGTGGAGCAAGTCCACACCATCCGGAGGGAAAAGACCCAACAGCTAGCACAAAGCCAGTTAGCCCTGGAGGAAGCAAGGAAAGAGATTGAAGAGCTCAAGCTGAGAGCGGGTGTCAAGAAGAGCAGAGCAAAGGTGGTAGAGCCTGGGTCTTTAGCTTAGTTTATTTTTCAGACTACCTACAAACTTGTTGTAGGAGTCTTGCTTTATTTTATTTTGTCTTTTATTCATGTAATGGCTTGTAACCCTTCAGGGAATATTTCTGGTTGTATTCTGACTTTTGGCCGGCAGTGGTTTGTCCATATACAATATTAATGTGCAAGTTATAATTTTGAATGTGCAAGACTCGTCTGTCTGATACTTCTAATGTCTGAACACTTATCAAAGGAAAAGTTTGAAAGATAATCCTCAAAGTGACTGTCTGAGAATAGATGCCAGAACTGGGGCATTGCAAATGCTTAAAACCTGGGAACATGAACAGTTACATTGCATTGCATATAACCTGTTTGTTTGTTTTGCAGGTAGTGTCTCAGTTGCTAACGTGTTTTGTGTTTCAGGCACTATAGCTCCCCAGAAAGTTCGGGAACAACCAGTAGCACATAGATATCCAACAAAGATCAACAGAGAGAGAATCATGGACCAGATGCAAGCGGACTTAGCTGACCTGAGGCTAAGGATGGACAACTTTATGACTCTGATGGCCGGCATGGGTCAAAACCAAGAGTGTCTGCGGGAGATGATAGAGAATAGTCAACCCAGGAATAACACTACTGCTGCTGATAATCGTAACGGTGCGGGCGCACGTCAGGTTGAAGCTCCTGTAACACAGCCAGGGGTGACAATAGTCAATGATGGGTTGAATAATATTCAAATGGATAACCAGGACGAACAATTCACTCAGCTTGACGAAGCTGAAGGTCAGGGGGCTGAGATGAACAAGAGGTTCGAGGAAATGGCAGAACAAATCAAAGCTATTCAGTCCCAGAGCTCTTTGGGATTTGACATAACAGATTTGGGCTTGGTTCCTGGGGTCAGGATCCCATACAAATTCAAAGTTCCAACCTTTGAGAAATACAATGGCACTGCATGCCCGAAGACCCATCTTCAATCATTTGTTGGGAGAATTGCTGCTCACACGGATGATGAAAAACTCTGGATGTACTATTTCCAAGACAACTTGGTTGGAGCTTCTCTAGAATGGTATATGAAGCTTAGCAGAGTCAATATAAAAAGCTGGAAAGACCTAGCAGAAGCTTTTGTGAGACAATATCAATATAATTTGGACATGGCTCCAAACCGCACGCAATTGTAGCACATGGCTCAGACTACTAAGGAAGGTTTCAAAGAGTATGCTTAGAGGTGGCACCAGCTCGCTGCCAGAGTGCAACCACCGCTGCTTGAGAACGAAATGGCTGACATGGTTATGTGGACTTTTCAGGGTGTGTTTCTTGAAAGACTGGCGTCCAGTTCTGCCACCAAATCTAATGACATTGTTATTGCTGGAGAGAGGGTTGAGACCTTGTTGAAGATGGGGAAGATCCAAGATCCAAGTGCTAGTAGCTCGAATGGAGCGAGGAAAGCTTTCAGTGGACCTCCTAGGAGAAGAGAGGGTGAGACAAATGTTGTATTTGGCCGAGGCCGGGGCCGGGGTTATAGAAGACCGTATGAGCATGTGGCAGCTATCACAATTCCTTCTACTCCTATGCAACAGATGCAACCTCCTCCACAACAACAACATCAACAACAACAACAACAACAACCCAGAAACAATTATCAGCAGAGACCGTATCAGCCAAGGCAAACTCGCCCGGCTAATAGGGTGATTGAGGCCATCCCTATGACTTATGCTGCTTTGCTTCCAAGACTGTTAGATTTGAACCTGATTCAACTGAGAACTTTGGAACCACCACCTCCTGGAGAGCTTCTAGTGGGTTATGACGTCAATGCACGATGCGCTTTCCACTCTAGGGCACCCGGGCACTCGACTGAGAAGTGCAGGGCTTTGCATCACAAGGTTCAAGATCTTATAGACTCTAAAGCAATCAACTTTGCACCACCGCCGAATGTTACTTCGAACCCTATCCCTAATCATGGAGGGGCAAGAATCAATGATGTTGAGGGTGGTGACAAGTTGAGTCTCGTGCTGAGTATTGAAGAAGTGAAGACTCCTTTGAGGGTAGTGAAAGAGAGATTGCTGAATGGTCAAGTGTTTCCTGGTTGCAGTGCTGATTGTGAAGACTGTCTGAATGCTGTGAATGGATGTGAGAAGATGAAGAAAGGTTTGCAGGGTTTGATTGATGATGGATCCTTGCAGTTCAACAAAGTTGGTGATGAAGTAGCTGATGATGTGTCAACAATTACCATATTCTATGATGAAGCTGACATGCCTGTCAGAAGAAAGCCTGTTACAATTTATGCTCCTGAGATTAGTCATGTGACTATTACCGTGCCTGGGTCTGTTCCGTACACAAACGATAAAGCCATACCCTGGCATTATGGCTCAGATGTATATGTGGATGGACAGAAGATTGAGAGCAAGTCTGTTGCTGTAGACCCGACTGTAGAGAATGTCGGAGGAGTTGGAGGCTTTACCAGAAGTGGTCGTCTATTCGCTCCCCCTGTGCTGAGAGGGAATCCTGAGGATGATGCTTCATCCAAGGCCAAAGGAAAGCAAGTTGTGACTGATGAATCAACTACTCTTGTTGCTGGGCAGGGTACATTTGAAAAAGAGGTCGAGGAATTCATGCGTATCTGTTGCACCCCAAAATTTGCCCTCACAATACAAGACTTTTTGTGCTAAGAAGGTTCACAAGGTTCACAAGATTCACAATACTTACAAGACCTTTCATGAGGTTCATGAAGTCTACAAGTCACTTTATGAGGTTCACAAGGTTCACAAGATTCACAATGCTTACAAGACCTTTCATGAGGTTCATGAAGTCTACAAGATACTTTATGAGGTTCACAAGGTTCACAAGGTTCACAATAGCTCCCATGAGGTTCACAAGACATTTTATGATGGTTCACAAAGTTCACAATTGGTCAGAAGAGTTGACAATTCCCTCAGACAATGTACCTCCTAAGCAGTGCATCCAAAACTAGGGTTTTGACTTTAATCAGGCTAAATGAACTTCCAAGACTTAAATTGAGCTTCATAACATCTTATATGTGTGTAAGAACCCCCATGACAAGTTTCAAGACTTTTCTCAAAAGTTTGCTCAGTCAGATGATCAGATAAGTCAAAATCAGTCAAAGCAGTTAAAAAGTCAAACTGTGGTCAACTGTGGTCAAACCAAAGTTAAACTTCATGATTTTTTGCCAACATCAAGTATATGAAGTAAAATTCATCATTTGATCAAGGGTTGATCATGATTCATCAAGGAGATTCCAGATCATCAAGAATCAGGAGTTTCTAAATTAGGGTTTCCTAAGTAAAAGTCAACTGAACTTTGACCAGCCATAACTTTCACATGCTTCATCACCAAGTCTCCATCCAAAGCTCATTTTGAAGGAAATTGAATTCTCTACAACTTTGTGTCTCACAAGCCAAGCCCAAAAATGCTTCATTTGGAAGGTATGAGCTAAGACATTATAGGTCCTTTTGAAAGTCAACAAAAAGTCAACAACTTCAAAAGAGCATAACTTGAGAATGGTAAATGATATGGGCATGAAACCAGTGGGGTTGGTTAGAGGACTCTTCAAGCTTTTCAAAATGTCCAAGAACACCCTCATACCATTAAAATTGAAGGATATGTGCCCTTGCAAAGTTGGGAAATTTTTGGTTGGTTTATGAAGAAAATGGAGGTCTAAAACCAATTTCTTCCAAATGGGCTTGCCATATGATGACCCAATCCACACTATAACATCATGCACGAAATTAAATTGATTTATTCATAATTTTATTCATTTTGTTTTTATTTATTATGATTTTTTATATTAAAAATCATTTTAAATTCAAATAAAATATAAAATAATGAAAATTGAAATTGATTTGGTTTCTAGAAGGTCTTAAATTATATTTAGACTTGATTGATACAAGAATTATGAGGATCATCTTAAAATAGCAAGGCTAGATCAAGATATTTCAAGTTTTAAATTCAAATCTTTTTCAATCTTAAAAAGTCCATAAGTCCATGAATTTGAACAAAGTCTTGACCTAATTTTATCAAGTGGTATATATGCAACATTTAGCAGCCAAGAAATCACGATTTTGCAGCCTCCAAAGTGTAAGTTCCAATTTTCAAAAACCATACCAAACTTCAAATTCGGATTTTCACATACAAGGCTTTAGAAGGTAATTTGAGAACACAGCCATGATCACTAGACATCATTGAGTGGAAACCAATACTTGGTTGCATCCAAAACCATTCACATAGCATAACCCGAAGCATTCTTGGTCATGAATAATTTTTTTTCGATTGCACTAATTCAATGCGTTTTAATGAATTTTGTTTGTCTAATCATGTTTGTGGTGTTGTATAGAACGTTTCTGGGCAAAGAAATTGAGGAAACCGTGAGTAATCCGTGAGATGCCATGTTAGGGTTTAAAGCTCCAAATTAGGGTTCTTTGATTTACACAATATAAATGAATTTTGTTGGTATAATTGGATTGTACAGGTCACAAGGAACTCAAAGATGTTCTTAATTTGATAAAACTGTACTGTTTGTGTGTGTTTGAAATTCGTAGGTTTTCCTATGAATAAAAATTCGAAACAAAATTCGCAGCAAAAACCCCAGGTCTGGAGGTTGAAGACGACGGCGCCAAAATTCAAATTTGAAATTTGATTTTATTTTTTATATTATTATGGTTGTTATATTGACACGCGCAGGCTGATGGTCCAGTGGTAAGTGAGGCGTCTCGTTATGTTGAGTGTCTGAGTTCGATCCTGGCTGGGCGCATTCTTTTTCTTGCAATTTTCTTTTGTTTTTTAGGTTTAACATATATTTGAAGATCCTCACATCATAACATCAAGGGCTGCGTAGCCCAGTGGATGGAGACAGAGCTTGGGAGTAAAGGGGCAAGGGTTCAAACCCTGCCATCAGCATTTTGGTATTTTTTGTATTTTTCTTTTTTTTTTTGTATTTTTTTTTATTATATTAATTCTATTTTTGTTTAAACTAGTAAATATAAATTATAGAAAATAATTTCTAAATTACATTATAATATTTTTCTTTACATTTTTAAAAAGTATAATTTATTTTCCTTAAAAAAAAATTTAAATTATTTTTAATAATAAGTATATGTATATATTATTATTATATTTTTTTTAAAACAATAAACTAATTAGTATTTAATATGTAAAACCCTAATTTATTTTCAAATAACTCAAACCCTAATTTTATTTTTAAATCTCCAACCCTAATTCTTATTTAATTCTAAATATTAACTTAATTAATTTTTCTAATACTTAATTAAATAATTAATTTTGTTCTTTTTATAAATAATTATTATATTGTTTATTATCATTATTATAATTCCTTTATTATTTATTTCTTAAAAATTCTTAAAAATTGCTTATTTAATTTAAATATGTTCTTTTAAATTCTATATATTCTTGTATATTTGCACTAACCTTTCTTTCTTATAATTATTTTGTCATTAACCCCATTTATTTTTAAATTGTGATTATTATTATTATTTTCACTAACCCAATTATAATTGCTTATTTATTTTGCTTATTTATTTATTTATTTTGCTATTTATTTAAATTGCTTTTATCATTATCATGTAATTGCTCCTGGATGTAATATTTTGTAATATTTAAATTATTTATTTTTATGTCATGGTTAGTAAAAATAGGGAGTGTAAACATGTATGTTATTTAAAATTAATCTATATCACTTAATTTAAAAGATAAATATTAAACTGTACACTCACACACGTAAGTCGATCTTTGATCGCCATCTCACTTTCTAGGGTTACCTCTCATTGTTGCCTAATCAAAAAAGGTCAAGTAGGGTGTATAAAGCAAAAGTCCCTCAAAGCAAAGTCATCTAGTCCCTTAACAATAAAAGATCAAGTCCCTTAAATGGTTGCCTTCATAATGATCTTGTCCCTCTCGAATAAAGATGATAGTCCCTCCAGAATTGCTTAATACACCCTACAGTTGCCTATATAAACAGATGTCCCTTACTTGTCCCACACATCCAAGGTAATGACTACCTATTCCTTAATAATAGGGATAGTCTTACCATTTAAAGGATATTCAAGAACAAAAAGACTTAAACTTAGGGTAGGTTCCTCATAGTTGCTTGCTCACTATTCAAAAACTTTTCAAACACTTTACAAATTTCAAACAATTTTCAAACACAAGTTTTTTACGCATCCGTACATGGATCATTATTAAACTCTTATGAAAATTTCTATTCACACACTTCACATTTTCAAAAACATTTTAAAGTGAGCTAAGTAACTAAGAGCCCATGGATAACCATGGATGTAAAGGGTGCTAACACCTTCCCTTTACATAACCTACCCCCCGGACCCACAAAAATCTTTTAAAAAGGTATTTCCTGTTCTTTTATGCCTTTCCTTTGGATAAAATAAAAGTCGGTGGCGACTCTTGCTATCTGCAACATAACTAAAGTCAGTTCTCCCACCGTGTTACAGAACTGGCGACTCTGCTGGGGATTTATTAAAAGAGGGGTACCCTTAGGAATTAGATCACTTTAAATTGTTTGCCTTGTTTGATTTATATTACCTGTTGGGCTCTTATGTGTGAAAGATCCTAACCCGGATCTAGTGTACCTTAGGTAAATGGCAATATACCAAGGAAACTGTACGACGTATACCGATATGGTTGATCTGGTGGCCATAGTTAGTGTGACTTCTTGGTTGGTGCTTATGTTCCTTAAGTCAAGTTGAGGATAATATGAGGCTGCCATATGTTGTCAATGCACTAACTAACTTTTAGAACCCTAGTTAACTCATCTTGGCCTTTAGAAAGTAGTGAGATAACCGGCTTTGGTGAAGACTGAAGTTGGTTGATACTCGATACTACGCTCATTGAGATTCTAAACTTGGAGGGTTTTGGTTGGCAAGTAAGTTGCCTACTGAACAACCACCCTTGTGAAGGATCAATGATATTGAGATCCCTTAGAACCTGGTTACTTTTGTAGGACAGGATGAACCATCTAACTTCAGGGGAGGGTACTTACCTTTGAACCTCATGCAAGCCTTTAAACCTAGGGCTATTGTGTGAATTGTTTGTGTGTGCCACATGTTTGTGATTGAGCATAACATCATGACATCATCATGTATCATAAGCATAGCATTTTCCCTAACCATTTCAAGGACCAAAGGATTTATCTTTGTTCTTTGTTGTAGGTCATGGCTTCTGCTCGTAGGAATACTATCAGGACCAGCTTTGTAAGAGACTCATTACAAAGTAAGTCAAGAAAGAATTCTGGAGTTAACAAAGCAACCTCACGAGGAGCAGAATCTCAACTCATACCTCAACACAAAGAGGAAACGTCCATGGGAGACTTAAAACCCCATCTCTTGTATTTATTGCATTTCATTTCCTGTAAGCCCAAGAGGCAAAACAAATTTATTACTAATAAAAGTTTACCTTCTTGTTTGTTTAAGCAAATTTAAATCCTGCGGTCCTTGAAAACATTGCATACGCATTAAAACATCATATCATTGCATCACAGGTTTATTTGTGCACAGGTTTCTCATCTTCTCGCTGTTTATTTCAGTAATGGCTCTTGAACAAACAGTTAAAGATCTCCAGGCACAAAATGCACAGTTCCAAGAGCTGATCCTGAACTTGTCCAAGGGGTAGGATGAATTGAAGACACTGCTGGCCAAGAAGACTAAGAAGACTAGAAGGTCAGGTGGCCTGATCAACATGGGAAGAAGGTTCAGAGGTCCTGTCAAGAACAAAGAACAGGTTGAAGACTATGAATCTGAAGAATCTGAGAAAATGGGAGGCAGTCTCCACAACACTATGGGGGACTCTGATTCTGAGGCTAATTACTACCATGATCCTAATGAAGACAAATTCAAGATGCTGGTGGATAGAATGGATGCTATGGAGTTGCAGAAATCTTCTGGGCTGGATTTTGAAGATTTGAGTCTGATATCTGGGGTTGTCATACCCATTGGTTTCAAGGTTCCTACCTTTGTTGTTTATGATGGGGTCTCGTGTCCCAAGCTGCATCTGAGGTCTTATGTCAGAAGAATTCAACCTCATACTGCTGATAAGAAGTTGTGGATCCATTTTTTCCAAGAGAGCTTATCTGGAGCTCAGTTGGAGTGGTATTATCAATTGGAAAGTGTCAACATCAGGGATTGGAATGATCTTGCTGAAGCTTTCTATAAGCAGTATCAATACAATGCTGACTTAGCTCCCACTCGCATGCAACTGCAAAGCATGTCTATGGGTGCCAAAGAAAGTTTTAAGGAGTATGCTCAGAAGTGGAGAGATTTAGCTGGAAGAGTTCAACCCCCTTTAACTGACAGGGAATTGGTTGATATGTTCATGTGTACGCTGAATGGTCCGTTTTACAGTCATCTCATTGGAAGCTCATCATCTGGCTTCACTGAGTTGATAATGACAGGAGAGCGAGTGGAAAATGGTATAAAGAATGGCAAGATCCAGGTGGGTACTTCTTCATCAGGTACTGCAAAGAAGCCTCCCACTAGGAAGAAAGAATCCAATGCTGTTTATGGTCAACCTGATCGTAATAGAAGGCATCAGTCTGTGAGTGCAGTTCATATTTCAAATCCAACTCCTGCAACAACAGAGCAGCCACAGGGCAACCAACAGAGGGCTAGAAGGCAGTTCACAAAGATCAACATGTCAATGGCTCAGGCATTGCAACACTTGTTGAAAGCTGAACTTATTACTTTGAAAGAGGCTCCTCAGAATCCCAATGTTACCTCTCCCAAGTATAATCCCAATGCACGATGTGCATATCATTCAAACTGTCAGGGACATGATACTAATAACTGCTGGGTCTTGAAGAACAAAATTCAAGATATGATTGAGGCTGGAGAGATTGAGTTTGACCCTCCGGGTACTCCAAATGTGATTACTGCTCCCATGCCAAATCACGAGAAGACTGTCAATGCCATTGATGAATATTTACATGTCTATTCAGTTGCAGAGTTGACCACACCATTGTCTGATATCAAGAAAAAGTTAGTACAAGCTGGGCTCTTTCCAGGTTGTCGTGAAGATTGTTTGTATTGTACCTATAAGCCGGATAGTTGCTAGAGGTTGAGAGATGGAATTCAACGTCTCATGGATAAATACACCATAGTGTTTGAGAGGACTCCATCGTCTGTAGAAAGTATGGTGGATCATATTACTCAGGGTAGGAAGATTGAAGAGGTTGATATGGTTGACAAAGTGCCGGTGAGGATCACTTCAAAGGGACCTGTTAAAATCACTCATAAGGGTCCAATTAAGATTACTGCTGAAGGCCCTGTGAAGGTTGTTGCTGAAGCTAGAGTGGCTCCTCTGGTCATTACCACTCCTGGTCCTATTCCATATACGTCTGATAAAGTTGTGCCTTGGCATTATGGGTCTGATGTTTATATCCATGGTGTTAAGCAGGAACCCTTAGCTGATATGCCTGTTGATGGGGATAATATTGCTGGATCTAGTAAGATCACACGAAGCGGAAGAGTTTTCTCTCCTCCAGTTACTTCCAAGAATGCAGTTACTTCTGCTGCTACCTCCACTACTGATGCTCGGGGCAAAGGTCCTGTTATTGAGCCTATACCTACTGATGGGCCAGCTGCTGATGATCTCTCTAAGCAGATGGAAGAAGTATTGAAAATCATTCGCAAGAGTGATTATGATATTGTTGATCAGTTGGGGCATACTCCCTCTAAGATTTCTATGTTGTCCTTGTTGTTATGTTCTGAAGCTCATGCAAAAGCTTTAATCAAGTTTCTGAAGACTGCTCATGTACCCAATGCAATTTCTGTTGACCAGTTTGAGAATTGTGTTGCCCACCTGACCTATGATAATGGGTTAGGATTTTCTGATGCTGATTTAACCCCTGCCAAGAGGGATCACAACAGGGCTCTGCATATCTCAATTGAATGCAGGGGCACTACCCTGTCACATGTATTGATAGACAATGGTTCCTCTCTGAATGTATTGCCCAAAGAAGTCCTGAATAAGCTGAGTCCTGAAGATGCTGTGCTGAAGCCCAGTAATATAGTGGTGAAGGCTTTTGATGGTTCTAGAAGAGTGGTGCATGGAGAAATTGATCTCCCAATCAAAGTTGGTTCTCAGGTTTTCAATGCTACATTTTATGTGATGGATATTCGTCCTTCGTACTCTTGTCTACTTGGTCGTCCCTGGATCCATGGGGAAGGTGCTGTAACCTCTACATTACATCAGAAATTGAGATATCCGGTAGAAGGAAAGGTTGTTACTGTCTACGGAGAGGAAGAGTATTTTGTTAGTCATGTAAACACACCTTCAAGTATCTGGAAGTGGAAGGTGAATACGTTGAAACTCCGTGTCAGACATTCGAAGTGGTTCCTTGGATTGTTAATGATTATGTAGCTCCTCCGTCTGTCAAGAAAGTTCCTGTGGTCACCAGAATACCTCCAACAATGGCCTCCCTTAAAGATGCCAGAGCTGTAGTGGATGAAGGTGGTTGTACTATTTGGGGTCAGCTTCCTGATATCCCATACAAGTCTGACAAGTTTGGTTTGGGTTTCACTGTAGAATCCCAGAAGGTTGTTCGTCGTGCTCGTGCTGTTCGTATCACCAATCAAGGGGTTATGAAAGATCAGATCAATGCTGTGGGGAGCTATGATGAAGACTACAATCTGGATGCTTGGATTTTCCCTACTGTGGGTGCTGGACTCAATAATTGGAAAGCTGAAGATGTTATCCCTATCTCCTTTAGTCAGGAGTAAATACTATTACTGTGTTGTTGCTTTTTTTTTTTAAGTTTGTAATTTTTGAACAATTAAACTTACAAGCCTTGTGCCCTACCTGGGGTACAATGGTATGCTTGTTTCGGGATGTCATTTCATTTGCATACTTCATTCAATAAAAATTAGTGGACGTTTCGTTTTCGTAAATATTGTGTTCCTTGTTTTTCTTTTACTTTATTTTTGTTTTATCAGCTATGTGTTCTTACACACACCCACATCACTAAAATGCAGATCCTCATCCACTCTGGATCCTGTTGATAACAGTTCTACTATTGCCAATTATAATTTCGAGAATTCGATCTATCAAACTGAAGACGGAAATGAGGACGATTGTGAAGTACCTGTAGAGCTTGCTAGGTTGTTACAACAAGAAGAGAAAGCTATACAGCCACATGAAGAGCCAGTCGAAGTTGTGAATCTGGGAAGTGAAGAAAACAGGAAAGAGGTCAAGATAAGGGTTGAATTGGAGGATAGTGTCAAGAACAGACTGATTCAAATGTTACATGACTATGTGGAGATCTTTGCTTGGTCCTACGAAGATATGCCAGGGTTGGATACAGACATTGTGGTTCACCGTTTACCAGTGAAAGAAGATTGTCGTCCAAAGAAGCAGAAGGTTCGTCGTATGCGTCCTGAAATGTCAGAAAAGATCAAAGCAGAGGTAATGAAACAGTTTAATGCAGGGTTCTTAGCAGTAACTTCTTATCCTCAGTGGGTTGCAAATGTGGTGCCGGTACCTAAGAAAGATGGTAAGGTACGTATGTGTGTAGACTACAGAGATTTGAACAAGGCCAGCCCCAAAGATGACTTTCCACTTCCTCATATTGATGTTCTGGTAGACAACACTACTCAGCATAAGGTATTCTTTTTTATGGATGGTTTCTCTGGTTACAATCAGATCAAGATGGCACCTGAAGATATGGAGAAGACAACATTTGTTACACAGTGGGGCACCTTTTGCTATAAGGTGATGCCATTTGGTTTGAAGAATGCAGGGGAAACATATCAGCGTGCTATGGTGGCTTTATTTCATGATATGATTCATCATGAGATAGAGGTATATGTGGATGATATGATAGCCAGGTCCCAGAATGAAGAGCAACATCTTGATCATCTGCATAAGTTGTTTGAGAGATTGAAGAAATACAAGTTGAGACTGAACCCAAACAAGTGTACTTTTGGAGTTAGATCTGGTAAGCTCCTGGGTTTCATTGTCAGTGGAAAAGGTATTGAAGTGGATCCTGCAAAAGTGAAAGCTATACAAGAGATGCCAGCTCCCCGTACTGAAAAGGAGGTTAGAGGTTTCTTGGGACGATTGAATTACATTGCAAGATTTATTTCCCAATTAACTGCCATCTGTGAGCCAATCTTCAAGTTGCTGAAGAAAGATCAGGTGATGGAATGGAATGATGAGTGCCAGACTGCCTTTGATGAAATCAAGAGATATCTGCTGGAACCACCAATTTTGATGCCACCAGTTGATGGAAGACCCTTGATTATGTACTTAACTGTGTTAGACAACTCAATGGGGTGTGTGTTGGGGCAACATGACGAGTCTGGTCGAAAAGAGCAGGCAATATACTACCTTAGCAAAAAGTTTATCGACTGTGAAACAAGATACTCACTGCTCGAGAAAACTTGTTGCGCTTTGGCATGGGCTGCTCGCCGACTAAGACAGTATATGTTGACCCATACTACCTTGTTGATTTCAAAGATGGATCCAATCAAGTACATATTTGAGAAACCTGCTCTCTCCGGAAGAATTGCAAGATGGCAAATGATTTTGACAGAATATGACATACAATATACTACTCAGAAGGCCATTAAAGGAAGTGTTGTTGCTGATCATTTGGCTCATCAAGCAGTGGATGATTACCAGTCAATGTGTTTTGAGTTCCCTGATGAAGACATTATGATTATTACCAAAGAACCTGGACAACATGACGGACCTGAACAAGGATCCCGATGGACTATGGTTTTTGATGGTGCCTCTAATGCACTTGGTAATGGTGTTGGTGTTGTGATTAGTTCCCCTGAAGGTTTCCATACCCCGATTACTGCAATATTGTGTTTCTATTGTACCAATAACATGGCTGAGTATGAGGCATGTATCTTGGGTATTAAAACTGCTATTGATATGAAGATTCAGTTCCTTGATGTGTATGGAGATTCAGCCCTGGTAGTAAGTCAGATTAAAGGAGATTGGGATACCAAGCATGATAACCTCATTCCTTACAGAGAGTATGTGTTGTCTCTGATCCCACATTTCAAAGAGATTACCTTTGGACATATTCCACGGAGAGAGAATCAGTTGGCAGATGCCTTGGCCACCATGGCATCCATGTTTGAGATCAGTTGGGATGATGAAGCTCCCAAGATCACTATTGATAGATTTGAGAAGCCTGCATACTGCAATGAGGTTGGTACTGAAGAAGCAGAGGAGAAACCTTGGTTTTATGAAGTGAAAAGATATCTTGAAGCTCAGGAGTTCCCTGAAGGGGCATCTGTCAAAGATAGGAAGTTTCTGAGAAGGTTTTCTGCTAAGTTCTTTTTGAGTAATGGGATTTTGTACAAGCGCAATCATGATTCAACTTTGCTTCGTTGTGTGGATAAGAAGGAAGCAACAGAGATTATGGAAGATATGCATGATGGGATCTTTGGCACTCATTCTAGTGGTCATACTATGGCAAAGAAGATATTGAGAGCAGGTTACTATTGGTCTACCATGGAAGCTGATTGCTATCAACACTCCAGAACTTGTCACAAGTGTCAAATCTATGTTGATAAAGTACATATACCTCCATCACCATTGAATGTGTTAACTGTTCCTTGGCCTTTTTCCATGTGGGGCATTGATATGATTGGTGAGATCAAGCCTATTGCTTCTAATGGGCATCGTTTCATCCTGGTTGCTATTGATTACTTCACAAAGTGGGTAGAGGCAGCTTCATTTGCATCTGTTACTAAGAATGTTGTGGCTCGGTTCATTAAGAATAATCTCATATGTAGGTATGGCATCCCTGAAAGGATTATTACTGACAATGGCTCTAATCTGAACAACACTATGATTACTGATCTCTGCACGCAGTTCAAGATTAAGCATCACAACTCTTCTCCGTATCGTCCAAAAATGAATGGGGCAGTTGAAGCTGCTAATAAGAACATTAAGAAGATTGTACAGAAGATGACTGTTACTTACAAAGATTGGCATGAGATGTTACCATTTGCTCTTCATGGTTATCGTACTACAATACGTACTTCAACAGGGGCAACCCCATTCTCCTTAGTCTATGGTATGGAAGCAGTTCTGCCCATTGAAGTTCAGATTCCCTCCTTAAGAATTATGAAGGATGCAGGCTTGGATGAGGATGAGTGGATTCAGACTCGACTTGACCAGATAAATTTGATTGATGAGAAGAGGTTAGCAGCAGTTTGTCATGGCCAGATGTACCAGAAACAAATGATCAAAGCTTTTAACAAGAAGGTTAAGCCAAAGGTATATCAGGCTGGTGACTTGGTAATCAAGCGTATCATATTACCACAAGGTGATCCTAGGGGCAAGTGGACTCCAACATATGAAGGACCATTTGTAGTCAAGACAGTGTTCTCAGGAGGTGCCATGATACTTACTACTATGGATGGTGAAGACTTCCCACAGCCTGTAAACGCAGACATAGTTAAAAAATACTACGCCTAAAAAGAGACCCGCTAGGTTGACAGGCCTAGGCAAAAATAAGGGCATCCCGGCAAACCAAAAGGGTTTGGGCAAAAATTAGGGATATATATAAAAAGATGTACACCCGGCAAGTCGAAAACCTGAAAAGGCGGCTTGGGCAAAAAAGGGTATCCCGGTGGATTGAAAACCTGAAAGGGCAATCCAGGCAAAAGTTAGGGATTAAAGCGTATGACTATGTCTCGTTTGGATCACCCATGAAACTGCAACCAGTTGTACTACTTACTCAAGTTTGAACAGATAAAGCTCAATTCAATCGTTTCCATCTCAACAACAGAAGATGAGATACTTGAAGATAATGGCAATAGTAGAATTGAAACTCAATAGGATTATTTCCCACATAGCTGATTCTCCTTGTTTTGTAAAAAAACCTTATGACAAAATCCTCTTACTAGGGTTTATG
Source organism: Lathyrus aphaca (assembly GCA_963966055.1). Taxonomy (NCBI): domain Eukaryota; kingdom Viridiplantae; phylum Streptophyta; class Magnoliopsida; order Fabales; family Fabaceae; genus Lathyrus; species Lathyrus aphaca. Next base: position 354,598,585 of record OZ014519.1, on the reverse strand, counting down.
TCTCCTTGTACAAATTTACCCATGTATGGGTCACTCTTTGATATAAATAAAAATTCATTTTTGAATCCTGATTTACTTTTACCCTATTTACATAAGCGAAACGTCCATTGGTTGTGTTTGAATGTATGTATGCTTTTGAATATGATTGATGTTTACCATAAATGCATGTATGCTTAATATGATTGATGTTTACCAGAAATGCATGAAAATGCAGTAATAGTATTTACTAAAGACGAACGAGGGAAGGACTTCAACGAAGCTTCGCCGGTTCATCTTTACAATACAGTTACAAACCCTCAGCAGGACAAATCCATCTTCATATAGTCACATCTCCCCTGGAATTTATATCCATCTCTTTTATCCTCATACGGATATTCGGGAATTTACTTTCCAATAAGAGTACGACGAACGAAGACGGGAGGTTATGTATACCCTATTATCCCCAGCAGACGGGAGGTTATATATACCTTGTTATCCCCAGCAGACAGGAGGTCATGTATACCTTATTATCAGACAAGACAGGAACAAGTTCCTCATATTCTTCAGCAACAAACCGGGATTTATTTTCCCTGGCCAGCAGTTGTTATACGAAGATATCCAGACGCTTCAGGCAGTATCATATCATACATACATCATTTACATCATACCATACCATACATATACATAGATGCATAATACATTACTTAAGTACATCATATTATACATGCATACATAATGCATAAAACTAATATTATCATACAGAATGCTACCTTGTTTTCAGGTTAATTCTCCAGCAGACAAATTTCATCAACAAATTGTGACTATTGGGCCGTTGTTTATCTTCCCAAAAGTTATTACTCCCTCAGGACTGCTTTATCCTCCTGAAAGCATATCATCACCTCAGGATTGCTTTATCCTCCTGAAAGCTTACTCCCTCAGGACTGCTTTATCCTCCTGAAAGCTTCTTATACCTCAGAACGTTGTTCATCTTTCTGAAAGCATATTATCCCCTCAGGACTTTGTTTATCTTCCTGAAAGCTATCATCAATCCCTCAGGACTGCTTTATCCTCCTGAAAGCATATTATTACCTCAGGACGTTGTTATCCTCCTGAAAGCATATTATCTCCTCGGGACGTTGTTTATCTTCCTGAAAGCTATCACCCCTATCTCAGGACTGCTTTATCCTCCTGAAAGCATATCATTTCCTCAGGATTTCTTTATCCTCCTGAAAGCATATCATTACTTTGGTCCGTTGTTTATCTTCTCAAAGGTTATCATCACCTCAAGATTGCTTTATCCTCCTGAAAGCTTAATCCCTCAGGACTGCTTTATCCTCCTGAAAGCATATTATTACCTCAGGATTGCTTTATCCTCCTGAAAGCATATTATCAATCCCTCAGGACTGCTTTATCCTCCTGAAAGCATATTATCAATCCCTCAGGACTGCTTTATCCTCCTGAAAGCATATCACTACCTCAGGATTGCTTTATCCTCCTGAAAGTATATCACTACCTCAGGATTGCTTTATCCTCCTGAAAGCATATCACTACTTCAGGATTGCTTTATCCTCCTGAAAGCTATCATTATATCTTCATATTTTGGAATGCTTTATCCTCCAAGAAATGTATTTAAAGAACTTTTCTCCAAGTGGCATCTTTAAGCCCACTCAAGCATATACAACCAAACATCATTATCACTTTACGCACCGGTGAGTGCAAATTTTTGGGCTTTTGTGTTCAATCCCCTTCAACCTTCCAGGTTACGACTGGCAAATATACCAATCTAACCCCTCAGGTTTCAGAAAATTGAACAGGGGCAGCTGTTGCACCCCAAAATTTGCCCTCACAATACAAGACTTTGTGTGATAAGAAGGTTCACAAGGTTCACAAGATTCACAATACTTACAAGACCTTTCATGAGGTTCATGAGGTCTACAAGTCACTTTATGAGGTTCACAAGGTTCACAAGATTCACAATGCTTACAAGACCTTTCATGAGGTTCATGAAGTCTACAAGATACTTTATGAGGTTCACAAGGTTCACAATAGCTCCCATGAGGTTCACAAGACATTTTATGATGGTTCACAAAGTTCACAATTGGTCAGAAGAGTTGACAATTCCCTCAGACAATGTACCTCCTAAGCAGTGCATCCAAAACTAGGGTTTTGACTTTAATCAGGCTAAATGAACTTCCAAGACTTCAAGTGAGCTTCATAACATCTTATATGTGTGTAAGAACCCCCATGACAAGTTTCAATACTTTTCTCAAAAGTTTGCTCAGTCAGATGATCAGATAAGTCAAAATCAGTCAAAGCAGTTAAAAAGTCAAACTGAGGTCAACTGTGGTCAAACCAAAGTCAAACTTCATGATTTTTTGCCAACATCAAGTATATGAAGTAAAATTCATCATTTGATCAAGGGTTGATCATGATTCATCAAGGAGATTCCAGATCATCAAGAATCAGGAGTTTCTAAATTAGGGTTTCCTCAGTAAAAGTCAACTGAACTTTGACCAGCCATAACTTTCACATGCTTCATCACCAAGTCTCCATCAAAAGCTCATTTTTAAGGAAATTGAATTCTCTACAACTTTGTGTCTCACAAGCCAAGCCCAAAAATGCTTCATTTGGAAGGTATGAGCTAAGACATTATAGGTCCTTTTGAAAGTCAACAAAAAGTCAACAACTTCAAAAGAGCATAACTTTAGAATGGTAAATGATATGGGCATGAAACCAGTGGGGTTGGTTAGAGGACTCTTAAAGCTTTCCAAAATGTCCAAGAACACCCTCATACCATTAAAATTGAAGGATATGTGCCCTTGCAAAGTTGGGAAATTTTTGGTTGGTTTATGAAGAAAATGGAGGTCTAAAACCAATTTCTTCCAAATGGGCTTGCCATATGATGACCCAATCCACACTATAACATCATGCACGAAATTAAATTGATTTATTCATAATTTTATTCATTTTGTTTTTATTTATTATGATTTTTTATATTAAAAATCATTTTAAATTCAAATAAAATATAAAATAATGAAAATTGAAATTGATTTGGTTTCTAGAAGGTCTTAAATTATATTTAGACTTGATTGATACAAGAATTATGAGGATCATCTTAAAATAGCAAGGCTAGATCAAGATATTTCAAGTTTTAAATTCAAATCTTTTTCAATCTTAAAAAGTCCATAAGTCCATGAATTTGAACAAAGTCTTGACCTAATTTTATCAAGTGGTATATATGCAACATTTAGCAGCCAAGAAATCACGATTTTGCAGCCTCCAAAGTGTAAGTTCCAATTTTCAAAAACCATACCAAACTTCAAATTCGGATTTTCACATACAAGGCTTTAGAAGGTAATTTGAGAACACATCCATGATCACTAGACATCATTGAGTGGAAACCAATACTTGGTTGCATCCAAAACCATTCACATAGCATAACCCGAAGCATTCTTGGTCATGAATAATTTTTTTTCGATTGCACTAATTCAATGCGTTTTAATGAATTTTGTTTGTCTAATCATGTTTGTGGTGTTGTATAGAACGTTTCTGGGCAAAGAAATTGAGGAAACCGTGAGTAATCCGTGAGATGCCATGTTAGGGTTTAAAGCTCCAAATTAGGGTTCTTTGATTTACACAATATAAATGAATTTTGTTGGTATAATTGGATTGTACAGGTCACAAGGAACTCAAAGATGTTCTTAATTTGATAAAACTGTACTGTTTGTGTGTGTTTGAAATTCGTAGGTTTTCCTATGAATAAAAATTCGTAGGTAAATTCGAAACAAAATTCGCAGCAAAAACCCCAGGTCTGGAGGTTGAAGACGACGGCGCCAAAATTCAAATTTGAAATTTGATTTTATTTTTTATATTATTATGGTTGTTATATTGACACGCGCAGGCTGATGGTCCAGTGGTAAGTGAGGCGTCTCGTTATGTTGAGTGTCTGAGTTCGATCCTGGCTGGGCGCATTCTTTTTCTTGCAATTTTCTTTTGTTTTTTAGGTTTAACATATATTTGAAGATCCTCACATCATAACATCAAGGGCTGCGTAGCCCAGTGGATGGAGACAGAGCTTGGGAGTAAAGGGGCAAGGGTTCAAACCCTGCCATCAGCATTTTGGTATTTTTTGTATTTTTCTTTTCTTTTTATTATATTAATTCTATTTTTGTTTAAACTAGTAAATATAAATTATAGAAAATAATTTCTAAATTACATTATAATATTTTTCTTTACATTTTTAAAAAGTATAATTTATTTTCCTTAAAAAAAATTTTAAATTATTTTTAATAATAAGTATATGTATATATTATTATTATATTTTTTTTAAAACAATAAACTAATTAGTATTTAATATGTAAAACCCTAATTTATTTTCAAATAACTCAAACCCTAATTTTATTTTTAAATCTCCAACCCTAATTCTTATTTAATTCTAAATATTAACTTAATTAATTTTTCTAATACTTAATTAAATAATTAATTTTGTTCTTTTTATAAATAATTATTATATTGTTTATTATCATTATTATAATTCCTTTATTATTTATTTCTTAAAAATTCTTAAAAATTGCTTATTTAATTTAAAAATATTCTTTTAAATTCTATATATTCTTGTATATTTGTACTAACCTTTCTTTCTTATAATTATTTTGTCATTAACCCCATTTATTTTTAAATTGTGATTATTATTATTATTTTCACTAACCCAATTATAATTGCTTATTTATTTTGTTTATTTATTTATTTATTTTGCTATTTATTTAAATTGCTTTTATCATTATCATGTAATTGCTCCTGGATGTAATATTGTGTAATATTTAAATTATTTATTTTTATGTCATGGTTAGTAAAAATAGGGAGTGTAAACATGTATGTTATTTAAAATTAATCTAGATCACTTAATTTAAAAGATAAATATTAAACTGTACACTCACACACGTAAGTCGATCTTTGATCGCCATCTCACTTTCTAGGGTTACCTCTCATTGTTGCCTAATCAAAAAAGGTCAAGTAGGGTGTATAAAGCAAAAGTCCCTCAAAGCAAAGTCATCTAGTCCCTTAACAATAAAAGATCAAGTCCCTTAAATGGTTGCCTTCATAATGATCTTGTCCCTCTCGAATAAAGATGATAGTCCCTCCAGAATTGCTTAATACACCCTACAGTTGCCTATATAAACAGATGTCCCTTACTTGTCCCACACATCCAAGGTAATGACTACCTATTCCTTAATAATAGGGATAGTCTTACCATTTAAAGGATATTCAAGAACAGAAAGACTTAAACTTAGGGTAGGTTCCTCATAGTTGCTTGCTCACTATTCAAAAACTTTTCAAACACTTTACAAATTTCAAACAATTTTCAAACACAAGTTTTTTACGCATCCGTACATGGATCATTATTAAACTCTTATGAAAATTTCTATTCACACACTTCACATTTTCAAAAACATTTTAAAGTGAGCTAATTAATTAAGAGCCCATGGATAACCATGGATGTAAAGGGTGATAACACCTTCCCTTTACATAACCTACCCCCCGGACCCACAAAAATCTTTTAAAAAGGTCTTTCCTGTTCTTTTATGCCTTTCCTTTGGATAAAATAAAAGTCGGTGGCGACTCTTGCTATCCGCAACATAACTAAAGTCAGTTCTCCCACCGTGTTACAGTATCATAAAAAAGAGTGACTATAAGGTGGTCGATCAACTGAACCAGACACCTTCCAAGATATCCATCTTATCATTGCTGATGTGTTCTCCCGCACACAGAGAGGCCTTACTGAAAGTGCTGCAAATGGCCTATGTTCCTCAGGAAATCACTGTCAACCAACTCGTAGTTGTGGTAGGAAGTGTTAATGCAAGCCATGGCCTGGGCTTTACGGACAAAGACCTCACGTTAGAGGGACGAAAACACAACAAAGCACTGCATATCACTATGGAGTGCAAGGGTGTTGTGTTGTCGCATGTTCTTGTAGACACAGGCTCTTCCCTGAATGTGCTTCCGAAGAAGGCATTGATGAAGCTCAATGTTGATGGGATAGTCCTGAGACCAAGTGATCTGATTGTCAAAGCTTTTGATGGTTCGAGAAGATCAGTTTTTGGAGAGGTTGAGTTGCCTGTCAAGATAGGCTCTCAAGTTTTCAAAAGTGTTTTCTACGTCATGGACATCCAGCCTGCGTACAGCTGCCTGTTGGGACGGCCATGGATACACGCGGATGGAGCTGTCACTTCAACCCTGCATCAGAAGCTCAAGTATGTGGTTGACGGCCAGGTCATCACAGTTTGTGGAGAGGAGGACATCTTCGTAAGCCACCTGTCAACATTCAAGTATGTAGAGATGGATGGAGAGTCCATTAAACTTTATGTCAAGCTTTCGAAGCAGTCAACGTCAGCATCTTAACTCCTGTGGAGAAGGGCAGTGAGAAAGAGGGTACATCCATCCATTCTTATAGAGAAGCAAAAGAGGTTGTTCAATCAGGCAATGCCCAAGGCTGGGGCAAGCTGTTGGAGCTAGAAAAGAAAGACGATAAGTTTGGCTTAGGGTATCAGCCTGGTGGATCTACTCCAAGCGGTAAGGCTATCACATTTACAAGCGCTGGGTTGCTCGACCTCAACCAGATATGTACAGCAAGCCAAGATGGGGACAGTGACGGTGACTGGGACAACTGGATCCACCCGTGTGCGCCCGACGGGGAGCTAACAAATTGGTCTGCTGAAGACATTGTTCAAGTCACATGGCACTCAAAGTAATTATTTTGTTTCCTTTTATTAGCATACTGCATTGTCAAATCCAGCATTCTGCCCAAGATGCTAGGATCCATTGTATTGGGCCACCATGTTTTGTATTGCATCTTATTTTGTTATGAAATAAAAGGACATTTTCAGACAAATTGTGTTCTCTTTCTTTGTTTTTAAAATTTTTCACAAAAAATATAAAAATGGCAATGTGTTTTTCCTTTTTGTTTTTGTGTTAGCGTCTCTTTGTCAAAATAAGCAGATTCTGAATAAGCACATCATCTGTGTAGTGTTGATCATCCGGATTCCACTGATAACGTTCCTGCTATGACTATGCATGACTTTGACAATCCAGTCTACCAAGCTAATGAATGGGTTGAGGAAGACTGTGACCTCCCTGAAGAATTGGTCAGATTGTTGAAACAAGAGGAACGGGTTATTCAGCCTCACCAAGAAGAAATTAAAATCATCAACATTGGCAGTGAAGATGCGAAGAAAGAGATCAAAATTGGGGCCAGTCTGCAGGCCGATGTCAAGAAAGAGCTGATCAGTATGCTGAAAGAGTATGTGGATATCTTTGCTTGGTCATATCAAGATATGCCAGGGTTGGATACCGACATCGTTGTGCATAGGCTACCTTTGAGAGAGGACTGTCCTCCGGTGAAACAGAAATTGAGAAGAACTCGTCCTGACATGGCGATGAAGATTAAAGAGGAGGTTCATAAGCAATGGGATGCCGGTTTCCTTGCTGTGACTAGTTACCCACCTTGGGTAGCTAATATTGTACCTGTACTAAAGAAGGACGGCAAGGTCCGGATGTGCGTTGACTACCTGGATTTGAATAGAGCGAGCCCAAAAGATGACTTTTCGTTTCCTCACATTGACGTGTTGGTAGACAATACAACTCAATTCTCGGTATTCTCCTTCATGGATGGTTTCTCCGGATATAACCAGATTAAGATGGCGCCGGAAGACATGGAGAAGACAACGTTCATTACCCCGTGGGGTACATTTTGCTATAAGGTCATGCCTTTTGGTTTGAAGAACGCCGGGGCAACTTATCAACGGGCGATGGTCACATTGTTCCATGACATGATACACAATGAGATTGAGTGTTATGTGGACGATATGATCGCTAAGTCCCGAGACGAAGAAGAGCATCTGGTCAACCTGAAGAAGCTATTTGATAGACTGATCAAGTACAAGCTGAGGTTGAATCCAAACAAATGCACTTTTGGAGTGAGTTCCGGGAAACTGCTGGGTTTCATTGTTAGTCAAAGAGGAATTGAGGTAGATCCTGCCAAAGTAAAAGCTATTCAAGATATGCCTGCACCGAGAACAGAAAAAGAAGTGCGCGGGTTTTTAGGGAGGTTGAACTACATTTCTCGGTTCATATCTCATCTAACTGCCACATACGAACCAATATTCAAATTGCTAAGAAAAGAGCAAACGGTCAGGTGGAACGATGACTACCAAAGAGCTTTCGACAAAATAAAAGAATATTTGCAGGAGCCTCCAATTCTAATGCCTCCAGTGGAAGGAAGACCTTTAATCATGTACTTGACCGTGCTAGAAGGATCAATGGGGCGTGTTCTAGGCCAACATGACGAGTCTGGTCGAAAAGAGTACGCTATTTATTACCTTAGCAAAAAGTTTACCGACTATGAATCCTGTTATTCACTGCTCGAGAAAACTTGCTGCGCTTTGGTATGGGCTGCTCGCTGACTGAGGTAGTACATGTTGTCTCATAGCACACTGCTCATTTCCAAAATGGATACTGTCAAGTACATCTCTGAGAAACCAGCATTAACCGGAAGGGTTGCTAGGTGGCAGATGATTTTAACTGAATATGACATCCAATATACTTCTCAGAAAGCCATCAAGGGAAGTGTATTGTCGGATTACCTTGCACAACAACCTCTTGAGGATGATTATCAGCCGATGAAGTTTGATTTCCCTGATGAGGACATCATGTACCTCAAAGCAAAAGATTGCGAGGAACCACTTCCGGAGGAGGGGCCAGACCCTGAATCCAAATGGAAGTTGATGTTTGATGGGGCAGTCAATATCAATGGTCGTGGAGTTGGTGTCGTTCTTATTACTCCTGAAGGTGTTCACTTACCCTTCAATGCCAGAATCACTTTTGGCTGCACCAAAAATGAAGCGGAATATGAGGCATGTATAATGGGAATAGAGGAGGCTACTAATCTACGGATTAAGAACCTCTATATATTCGGAGATTCAACCCTCGTCATTAACCAAGTTACCGGCAAGTGGTATACGCATCAAGAGCATCTAATTCCATACAGGGATTATGCTAGAAAACTGTTAACATTCTTTACGACAATTAAACTTCAACACATACCACGTGATGAAAATCAGTTTGCCGATGTATTGGCCACTCTCTCTTCGTCAATCAAAGTATTGTGTTGGAATTATGTGCCCAGAATTGACATATCCAGGCTTGACGCTCCAGCTCATGCCTTCTTTGTATACGTCGTGTCTGATGAGAAACCTTGGTACTTTGATATCAAGTTATTCCTAGAAAAGCAAGAATACCCAACTGAGGCATCTTCCAATGACAAGAAGACCTTGAGGCGACTTGTTGCTAGCTTCTTCTTGAACACTGACGGGGTTTTGTACAAGAGAAACTTCGACATGGTCTTGCTCAGATGCGTGGATAGACACGAAGCAAGCCTGTTAATGCAGGAAGTCCACGAAGGATCTTTCGGTACCCATGCAGGAGGGCATGCTATGGATAAGAAATTGCTGAGATCGGGGTATTACTGGATGACAATGGATGCAGACTGTTGTTCATTCGCTCGTAAGTGCCACAAGTGCCAAATATATGCAGACAAAGTGCATGTTCCTCCAAGCCCGCTCAACGTCATGTCATCTCCTTGGACCTTTTCTATGTGGGGCATTGACATGATCGGGAAGATAGAGCCTACTGCTTCAAATGGTCATCGCTTCATCCTGGTCGCGATTGATTACTTTACCAAATGTGTAGAAGCAGTATCTTATGCCAACGTCACTCGTCAAGTGATGGCAAGATTTCTGAAAAGAGATATCATATGCAGATACGGAGTGCCCGAAAGAATCATTATTGACAATGGTTCTAATATCAACAACAAGATGATGGCAGACTTGTGTCGGGACTTCAAGATACAGCATCACAATTCTTCTCCTTACCGACCAAAGATGAATGGTGCGGTGGAGGCTGCTAACAAGAATATCAAGAAGATTGTGCAGAAAATGGTTGTCACCTACAAAGATTGGCATGAGATGTTACCATTTGCGTTGCATGGGTACCGAACATCAGTCAGGACGTCAACAAGGGCAACTCCCTTCTCTCTAGTATATGGTATGGAAGCAGTCCTGCCTGTTGAAGTAGAGATTCCTTCATTGCGTGTGATGATGGATGTGAAGCTGGATGAGGCTGAATGGGTGCGTGCTCGTTACAATCAGCTATGTCTAATTGAGGAAAAGAGATTAGCGGCTATCTTTCATGGTCAGCTTTATCAGAGGAGAATGAAGCGTGCATTCGACCAACGAGTACGTACTCGAGAGTATCAAGTGGGAGAGCTTGTGCTGAAGAGGATCGTTCCTCCAGGTTCAGATCACAGGGGAAAGTGGACTCCGAATTACGAAGGACCATTCATAGTGAAGAAAGTATTCTCAGGAGGAGCACTGATGCTCACCACTATGGATGGAGATGACTTCCAATCCACTATTAACTCGGACGCAGTTAAAAAATACTTCGCATAAAGAGACCCGTTGGACACAAAAACAGAAACTAAGTCCAGGCAAAGAAAAGGGGCATCCCGACGAGCTAAAAACAGAATAAAAAGCTCGGGCAAAAGTTAGGGAAATAAATAAAAAACGTACACCCGCTGAGTTGAAAAGCCACATTGGACAGCTCAGGAAAAAAAGGGTATCCCGATGGATTGAAAACCCGAAAGGGAGGTCCACGCAAAACAAGGGAATAAGCGAACAACTGCGATCTGAGTAATCTGAACCACATCATCGTTTCGAACAACTTGACAATATCAGAAGGATAGGAAACAGTCCCCTCATCTTCTCAGAAAGCCAAAGCAGAACAAAGAGTCTCGAAGACATGTTGGTCATAGCAGAAATGGAACTCCTTGGAATGCCGTTCTCATTGCCATTAGGATAGTTTCTTTCCTCAATTTTATGGTAGCTACCTCTTACCAGGTGGTTACTTACTGATGTAAAATCTTTGCCTATTCAGAGGCCTTTCAATAAAAAGAATATTCAGTCAAAAAGCTGTGTGTGTTTATTTTTGTTTGCAAAATGTCCTGTATTTTTGGCAAAAATAGCATTGCATTAAAACATGGTGATAATTTTGAAATAAAATGACATGCAGGGAAACTGTAACCCTCTTTGAGTGTCGGGTGACTATGGATGAACAAATCATACCATGAAAATCCCCGGGGCACACTTGTGTTTTCTTTTGTTGCAGGTTGCAGGATGGCGTCACATTCTCCCAAGCAATTTACTCTTCCCTAGTAGAGTGTCTCTCCAAGCAGAGATTTCTTCCCCCAGCAGGTATCTGAAAGCCTGACATCTCCAGCAGAGATTTTCTCCATCTAAGCCTTGGCAGCAGCCCAAGCAGTTTCTTCTTCCCCAGTGGAGTAGCAGTCTATTCTTCCCCAGTGGAGTATGCCCAGCAGGTATCTGAAAGCCTGACATCCCTAGAGTTAGAATTATCAGAATTCTATCCCCAGCAAGGGTCTCAACCAGAGCTTTGAATCAGCAGATGCTCTCCCCAGCTAGAGTATTGTTGATCCATCTTTCCAGCCAAGTCTGAAGATGATCCTGTCCCCACAGAGTTCATATGTGATCTTCACTTCCATCAGTGAAATATTCCCCAGCGAAGTTGCCATACTTTTGTTTAATTTGATGATACAGTCAGGTATTCATCACCGCAGTCAGAGTTAGGTATCCATACCTCTCGACTTGTCTTCCCCTGCAGAGTTGTAGCTCTTGTGGCCAATCAGGCATTTGTCTACCGCTCGTCTGCGTTTTTCAACACTCGTCTGTGTTATCCCTAAGCAGAGTTATCCCCATCAGTGATATATCATGCTTTATTGCTGCTCGTCCGCATCTTTCAACACTCGTCTGTGTTGGCCCTTTGGTATTGCTCGTTTGCTTTCACCAACAGTGGTTTATGATTACCTTGATATTGCTCGTCTGCAATTTTCCAACACCCGTCTGTGTTTAGTGTGTACTCTCTGTTGTGGTTGCTCGTCTGCAATTTCCAACACTCTTCTGTGCTTTGAGAGGTAATATCTTTGTTGTTGCCCTCCAACACTCGTCTGTGTTTGGTTATATCTTTGTTGTTGCTCGTCCGCAATTCTTAACACTCGTCTGTGTTGTGATACCTAATATGCGTTGTTCGTCTGCAACTCCCAACACTCGTCTGTGTTTGGTATTGAATCCTTTGCTGCACTCGTCTGTGCCTTGATATGTATTTTCAGTTGTTGCTCGTCTGCAACTTTCCATCACTCGTTTGTGTTTGGTATGCCTGATATTTGTAGATACTCGTATGTATCATTTCCAGCACTCGTCTGTATTGATTACCTGTTGAAGCTCGTCTGCTTTGTTTGGATACTCGTCTGTATCGTCCCCAGCACTCGTCTGTGCTAACTTATATCTGTATTGTGTGGATTTGCTGATTATCCTGGTATTCTTCTATTGCTAATTCAAATGCTCGTCTGTGTTTGAATTTCTGGTATTCGTCTATACCAGTGGCTAATACTCGTCTGTATCATTGCCTGAAGTGCTCGTCTGTGTTTCTCAGATCATTGTCTGATACTCGTCTGTATCATTGACTTATGTCACTCGTCTTTGTTATCTTTGTTAGAACAATTATGGTTCTGAACCTCTAAGTGTTTTGATGATAACAAAGATTATTATTCTAGAATAGAAGTTCTAATGAATACCTTATTCTTGTGTAGAAGATCAATTCAATTAAGGGAGACGTGCATTACTAGAAGATTTATTGAGCCACTTATAGAAGATACTCTTAATGAAGAATCCATCATTTAATTACATGTTTATTGGTTGTGCATCAAATATTTATTATCTCTGATTTCCGCTTAGAAGATGTTGATATTCATAATGAAGACATTAATTAAAGAATATTTTAATTAATGGTCAAGACAAGTATCTCTGATTATGGAAGGAAGTTATGGTATTAACTATTATCCTAAACTAGCTCAAGATGTCTCCAACGGCTACATTCATTCAAGAACTATATAAAGGATTCAATTTGAAGAATTTCAAAGCAATACACTCACGTAAAAAGACTGAATCAATTTGTGCTAATATATTGTAACTTTCACTTAGTGATCCTTGCTTGACAAGAAGCATTTTTAGTCACTTCTTTATTATCATTGTAATAGTTATTTTATTCCTTGAGTGACTAATTTTAGTCAGAAGACTCAAGAGGACATTGACTATAGGTCAGTGTGTGTATTCAATAGTTGAATAGTGGATTAAGACCTCAGTAGAGGAAAAATCACCTTGGCGGGTGGACTGGACGTAGTTTGAGTTCAAACGAACCAGGATAAATTAACTTGTCATTAGAAGTTATTTTTAGTTGTTAAAGAAAACCCAATTCCAACCCCCCTTCCTTGTGTTTTGCGCACCTTCAATTGGCATTAGAGCGCTAGGTTCTGAGAAAAACACTTAACCGTGTCAGTAAAAGATCCAGAAGTTAAACACATGGCAGAAGCTGGAAATAACAACAATGACTACCAGAATGACAAGATCAACGCTAAACCTCCAGTGTTCAATGGTGACAATTTTGACTACTGGAAGGATGTTCTGGAGAGTTTCTTTCTAGCTCTAGATGGAGATCTCTGGGACATGGTGACAAATGGATACATTCATCCTGTTGGAGCAGATGGTCAGAAGATTGAAAGAAAAAATATGATAGCTCAGCAGAAGAAGGAATTCAGAAATCATCACAAAGCTAGAACCATACTTCTAAGTGCTATCTCATATACAGAATATGAGAAGATCACAAATAGGGACTCAGCTAACACATGTTTGATTCTCTGAGGATGACACATGAAGGCAACACTCAAGTCAAGGAGACTAAAGCTCTAGACCTCATCCAGAAGTATGAAGCTTTCAAGATGGAAGAAGATGAGACAATTGAAAAAATGTTCTCAAGGTTCCAAATCCTGGTAGCTGGACTAAAAGTTCTGGACAAAGGCTACTCAACAGCAGATCATGTGAAGAAAATCATCAGAAGTTTACCAAAAGCTTGGAGGCCCATGGTCACTGCTCTAAAGCTATCAAAAAATCTGAATGAAATTTCCTTAGAAGAACTGATCAGCTCCTTGAGAAGTCATGAGATTGAACTAGAAGAAGATGAACCCCAGAAGAAAGGTACGTCTGTAGCTCTTAAATCTAACAAATCTGTTTCTAAAGCCTTACAAGCAGAAGAAGAAGAAAGTTCTAGATGCTCATTAGAAGAAGATGAATTATCTCTCCTATCCAGAAGAGTTCAACAACTCTGGAAGCATCGTCAGAAGAAGTTCAGAAATACCAGAAGAACAAACAATTATTCTGAATCAACATCTGGTCACAAGAAACTCAGAAGAAAAGAAGTTGTGTGCTACGAATGCAAAGAACCAGGACACTACAAAAGTGAATGTCCAAAACTTCAGAAAGAGAAACCCAGAAACAAATTCAGCAGAGAAAAGAAAAAGAGTCTCATGGCAACATAGGATGATTCTGAATCATCTAAAGCAGAGTCAGATTCTGAAGATGAACAAGCTAATATTGCATTAATGGCAAACATACCAGAAGATGATCACTCATCAGAATCTGAATCAGAATCAGATTCAGAAGAGGTATTTTCTAAAATTTCCAAATCTCAATTAGAAGCTAGCCTCTCAGAAATTCTTGAAAAATATCAGAAGCTTCAATTCAAATACAAAGACATGAAACAAAGTCTGGTATCTGAATTAGAAGAAGTTAGAAAACTAAAAACAGAAAACTCAGAGCTGAAAGAAAATATTTTTGAATGCAAAAACTCTTTTGAAAAACTTAAAGCTCAGAAGGAATCTGAATTAGAAGATCTAATCAATTCTGATAGTATCATAAAACAATATGACTATGGTTTTCAAAAATTTCTAGCTAAAAGCATAGATAGAAGCAAAATTGCATCTATGATCTATGGAGTTAGCAGAAATGATAGAAGAGGCATAAGCAATGTGAAAACTAAAGAAACTCTGAAGTATAAAAAGATTGATGACATTGTCATAAAAACTAATACTCCTCTAAGTTCTCATTTTACCTTTGGTCATAACCATGATCTAATATACACTAGTGAGTCATCTTGTTCCACAAGTTCTGATTTAAAACCTAAAATGAATCAGAAGTTTGTAAAAACTAACAAACAAGGACCCAGAAGAATATGGGTACCCAAAGATAAAATTGTGTATGTTGCAGATGTCTTTGACAGCAAAACTGAAACACCAATCATGGTACCTGGACTCTGGATGCTCACGACACATGACGGGAAGAAAGCATATGTTCCAAAGTCTTGAATTAAAAGATGGAGGCCACGTAGGTTTCAGAGGCAATCAAAAAGGAAAAATAATTGGCTCTGGAACTATTGGTAATGGAAATCTTCCTTCTATCTCTAATGTTCTATTAGTAGAAGGATTAATGCATAATTTATTATCCATAAGTTAATTAAGTGATAATGGCTATGGCATAATCTTTAATCAAAAGTTCTGTAAAGATGTTAGTCAGAAAGATGGAACAATCCTCTTTAGTGGAAAGAGAAAGAACAACATTTATAAAATAAAACTTTCAGAATTAAAAATTCAAAATGTAAAATGTCTAATGTCTGTGGAAACTGAGCAATGGGTCTGGCACAGAAGATTGGGACATGTTAATATGAGAAGATTATCTCAACTTAACAAACTCAATCTAGTCAGAGGACTTCCAAATTTTAAGTTCAACTCAGAAGCTCTTTGTGAAGCATGTCAGAAAGGCAAATTTTCAAAACCTGGTTTTAAAGCTAAAAATGTTGTATCTTCCTCTAGACCATTAGAAATTCTGCACATTGACTTGTTTGGACCAGTGAAAACTGCTTCTGTCAGTGGCAAGAAGTATGGATTGGTGATCGTAGATGACTTCAGCAGATGGACATGGGTAAAGTTTCTTAGACACAAGGATGAGTCAATTGCTGTATTTTCTAACTTCTGCAAACAAGTTCAAAATGAAAAGGAATCTAAAATCATTAAATTCAAAAGTGATCATGGTGGAGAATTTGAAAATAAACAATTAGAATCATTTTTTAATGAAAATGGCATCTCTCATGAGTTTTCTTGTCCTAGAACTCCACAACAAAATGGGGTTGTAGAACGTAAGAATAGAACATTGCAAGAGATGGCCAGAACCATGATAAATGAGACTAATATGGCTAAACATTTTTTGGCAGAAGCAGTAAATACAGCATGCTATATTCAGAATAGAATCTCTATAAGACCTATTCTTGAAAAGACTCCTTATGAATTGTGGAAGAACAGAAAGCCCAACATTTCATATTTTCATCCTTTTGGATGCATTTGTTTTATTTTAAATACTAATGATACTCTGAATAAATTTAACTCTAAGGCACAAAAGTGTTATATGTTAGGATACTCTGAACGTTCTAAGGGATACAGAGTATACAATACAGAAACACGTATTGTGATAGAATCTATTTATGTCAGATTTGATGATAAGCTTGGTTCTGAAAAACCAAAGCAGGATGAATTAATTGCAGATATAGAAGTAGAAATTTCTACAAATAAAACTTCTGAAGATCAATCACCTAAAAATCAAAACAATACAATTTCTCCAACAACTTCTAAAGAACCCACTCAGAAGAAACTATCCAGAAGCAAGGTGAATCATCCAGAAGATAAAATCTTAGGAAAGAAAGATGAACCAATCAGAACAAGATCATCATTCAGAAACTCTGAAGAATCTCTAATGGGACTTGTTTCTCTGATTGAACCAACTTCTGTAGAAGAAGCTCTCTCAGAAAATGATTGGATTCTGGCTATGCAAGAAGAAGTTAACCAATTCACCAGAAATGATGTATGGGATCTAGTTCCTAGGCCCAGAGGATTCAACATCATTGGCACCAAATGGGTATTCAGAAACAAGCTAAATGAGCAAGGAGAAGTTGTCAGAAACAAAGCAAGACTGGTTGCACAAGGTAATAGTCAACAAGAAGGAATTGACTATACAGAAACCTATGCACCAGTTGCCAGGTTAGAATCAATTAGACTTCTAATCTCATTTGCTGTAAACCATAATATCATTCTATATCAAATGGATGTCAAGAGTGCATTTTTAAATGGTTATATTGATGAAGAAGTGTATGTACACCAACCCCCTGGTTTTGAAAATACAAAATTTCCAGAACATGTTTTCAAACTCAAAAAATCTTTATATGGTCTGAAACAAGCTCCCAGAGCTTGGTATGAAAGACTAAGTACTTTTCTTCTAGAAAATAATTTCATCAGAGGGAAAGTGGATACAACTCTTTTCAGTAAAAACATTAAAAATGCTCTTCTGATATGTCAAATTTATGTAGATGATATAATTTTTGGTTCTACTAAAAGTGACTTGGGAAAGGAATTTGCTAAGTCTATGCAGGCAAAATTTGAAATGAGCATGATGGGAGAATTAAAGTTCTTCCTGGGAATTCAAATAAATCAAACATCAGAAGGAACATATATCCATCAAAGCAAATATGTCAAAGAACTTCTGAAGAAATTTGATTTATCAGAAAGCATTATATCTAAAACTCCTATGCATCCTACATGTATTCTGGAGAAAGAAGAGGTAAGTAAGAAAGTAGATCAGAAGCTCTACAGAGGTATGATTGGATCTCTCCTCTATCTAACTGCTTCTAGACCATATATTCTATACAGTGTATGTTTATGTGCTAGATTCCAATCAGATCCTAGAGAAACTCACTTAACAGCAGTTAAGAGAATCTTTAGATATCTGAAAGGTACTACTAATCTTGGTCTGTATTACAGAAGATCAGAAGAGTATAAACTTGTAGGATATTGTGATGCTGATTTTGCTGGAGACAGAACATAAAGAAAAAGTACTTCTGGAAGTTGTCAATTTCTGGAAGATAATCTAATTTCTTGGTCTAGCAAAAGACAGTCAACCATAGCTTGATCAACTGCAGAATCTTTTACGCCTTACCCTATGTCTGCAGCATTTATTGCATATAATCATTATGCTTTTCATTTTCACTTTCACTTTTTACCCTTATTGCATTTTCACTGAAAATCTTTTCACCCTCACTTCTGCGTTCTCTCTGAAACTTTCTAAAACCCTAAATCTTCAAAACCTCATCTTAGTAACAAATGGCTTCCTCTTCTCAACAAAGAAAATACTTCTCTGATGTGTTCTACGTTGAACCTACGAAGACTCTTACTACTCCTGCTGAAAAACTGGAAGTCCTTTGTGAACTATTTGTGGATTTTGACAGTCTAAAGGATAATGGTTTTGATCTCTTTCCGGACGTTCAAGCTCAGGGCTGGGAGAAGTACTTTGATTGTTTAATGGGACCAGTCTTCCCAAAACTGGTAAAGGAATTCTGGGCTTACGCAACAGCATCCAACACACATGTTACGTCGTACGTGCTGGGTAAAAGGATAATTATTTCTGAAGACCACATTGCCAAACTTATAGAAGCTGATGGCATTGGTATTAAGTGTAGTGACATGGATAGAATGTCTGATACAATAGTGATAGCCAAGGAGATCTTCACCTCTGGCCAACCCTCAAATAAGATAAAGGATCTGAAGACCCCTCTCAAAATTTGGGCCAAGATCATTCTTGGGACAATCTGTCATAGGAAGGCTACCAACTCTCCAGACTATATCAATATGGATCAGCAGTTTCTGCTTTACTTCATTGCCAGACAGAAGAAGATCAACCTTGTACACACCTTGTTTCAACATCTGAAAAATAGTGTGAAGGAAACTAGAGATGGGGAGAAAACCAAGAGGGATTGGATTCCTCTAGGACGTGTAATTTCTGACATCCTCTGTCAAAACAAGCTGGTAGACTTTCTGGCAGAATTAAAGGAAACTCAATTTCTTGAAACAGATGTTGGAAAACCTCTGGATGCGAAGAATTTGAAGAAGATGAATTTTATTACTTCTATTCAGCAAGAACCTGTCCTTCCTTCTAGAGAAGTGATCACCACCAGGAAGATTCCCTTAGAGAACTTCCCTCTCTTCTCTTCTGACACACCTTCAGATGTTGTGGTCAATTACTTGGATATTTGCAAGCAACATAGTGTGGATCCTATGTTCAAGCCAACTGAACTCACTCAGAAAACTCCAGATGCTGCATCTGCAAGACCCAAGAAGAGAAAGGCTGTTGAAGGATCATCTCAGAAGATTCCAAAATCAACCAGAAAATCAGGTAAAACTTATGCCTCTAATTTTGAATTCATTTATGTAGTAGAAGTAGTTAATGTAGAAGTGTCTAAAAAACCTTCTAACCCATTACCTTCTGTTGATATTTCTTCTGCACCTATCCCTTTTTCTGAACCACCTCAATCCTCTAATCCTATTCCAACTGAAATACCTGCATCTGCTGCTGTCTCATCCATCCTATCATCACTTTATCCACCAGAAGCTGAACACAATCAACCACAAACAATTTCTGATTTTGACATTCTAATAGATACTACTCCTCTGTCTGACATTGATCGCTCTCCTATAACTGAAACACAAACTGCCCTGTAACATGTCCTCTCTGATATTGACAATTTTCAACCCCCAGAATCTGTCCAAATTCCATCCTCTGAAAATATTCCTAGTCTCTACCCCATAAGAGAAAGTTCACTGTCCTCATATGAATCTACACCTCTAAACTCACATGCCTTTATAAACATCCCTGACACTCCTCCAGAAGAAACTGAACATGATAATCCACTTAGAACATCTGTTAATTTTGAAGCTTTACAAAAATTGTCCTCAGTCTCTAACAAAACAGCCATACCTGTACCTAAACCAAAGCCCTCTAGAACAAACATTTCTACTTTATTACTTGCTTTTGAAACAGTCTTGAAATTGAAGTTAGAGGATCTGAAGTCTGTGTGCTCAGAGCTTACAGATCCAGCTGCTTCTGACTTTCTGTGGGCTACCTTCAGAAAGTGGTTTAATACTGAGTCAAAGAGACTCAAGGACATCTGCTATGATATTGCTCACCAAAATTTATGTGAGTACCTTCAAGCAGTTATTTCTAATGTTGAACAGTATAAACCCCTTCTACTGGACAATAAGCCTTGGGCAGAGTCAGAAACTCTGGAAGAACACTCTGAACTTCAAATGGTTCTGGTACCTTCTGAAGAAGATCATGATGATGAACCTGAGAATCAAGCTGCCCCAGAAGTTGAAGAACCTCTGACAACAAATTTTGTTCTGCAAACATTGGAAGAGCTGAAGAAGGAGAATGAGATGGTGAAGCAACGTCTAGATAAGCAAGATGAAACCACTGCTGAATTGAAGACAATGCTTGGCAAGCAAGTGGAATCATCATCTGAGATTAAATCTTTGCTGGAGGCCTTAGTTACTAAGATGCACTCCTGATTTTATGCTTATCTCCTGCTTTAGTTGTTTCTGTTTTATCTTCTGCTTCTTCATAACTTTTTAAAGTTCTACTGGATTTGTCTTTACAAGTTTTTTATAATTAATGGTAACGTATTTTACTTCTATACAATTGCTTTTTTTTTCTGAATCAACTCTTTTTGATTATGACAAAAAGGGGGAGAAACGTAGAAGATTCTGATCCATAGCAGTTTATTATGATTTGCCTCTTACATATAATATTCTAATAAAACTATTTGAGTTGTGATCATAGAATAGAAACAGGTCAAGTAATCAACTCAGGGGGAGCTAAGAATCATGGAACATCTGAAGAAATCTTTATAAGAAATATTTGATTTTATTCAATCAAAGGGAGTTGCTCTAATATTATTAAACTCTATTCTCATTATCTAAATGTTTTGTCATCATCAAAAAGGGGGAGATTGTTAGAACAATTATGGTTCTGAACCTCTAAGTGTTTTGATGATAACAAAGATTATTATGCTAGAATAGAAGTTCTAATGAATACCTTATTCTTGTGTAGAAAATCAATTCAATTAAGGGAGACGTGCATTACTAGAAGATTTATTGAGCCACTTATAGAAGATACTCTTAATGAAGAATCCATCATTTAATTACATGTTTATTGGCTGTGCATCAAATATTTATTATCTCTGATTTCCGCTTAGAAGATGTTGATATTCATAATGAAGACATTAATTAAAGAATATTTTAATTAATGGTAAAGACAAGTATCTATGATTATGGAAGGAAGTTATGGTATTAACTATTATCCTAAACTAGCTCAAGATGTCTCCAACGGCTACATTCATTCAAGAACTATATAAAGGATTCAATTTGAAGAATTGAAAAGCAATATACTCATGCAAAAAGACTGAATCAATTTGTGCTAATATATTGTAACTTTCACTTAGTGATCCTTGCTTGACAAGAATAATTTTTAGTCACTTCTTTATTATCATTGTAATAGTTATTTTATTCCTTGAGTGACTAAGTTTAGTCAGAAGACTCAAGAGGACATTGACTATAGGTCAGTGTGTGTATTCAATAGTTGAATAGTGGATTAAGACCTCAGTAGAGGCAAAATCACCTTGGCAGGTGGACTGGACGTAGTTTGAGTTCAAACGAACCAGGATAAATTAACTTGTCATTAGAAGTTATTTTTAGTTGTTAAAGAAAACCCAATTCCAACCCCCCTTCCTTGTGTTTTGCGCATCTTCAATCTTGATGATCATCCAATACTCGTCTGTATTGAAGAGGTTTAAAATCCTGACAGTGGGATTAATGTCAAAATGGTTACCGGTCCTGGCGTAACAGGTAAATCCGAAGGAGGCTCGTCTGTCTCAGGCACCAATTATTGTTGCTGCACCTGGCGTAACAGGTTTGATCATAGAAGACTCGTCTGTCTTACACCATATATCCACGGATAATATATGAAGAAGGTTCGTCTACCTTGATTGTGCATGTCTATCTGTCGCACCTCGAAAAATACGACCTCGCGATAAAGAAATTACCGCGGATGAAAATTAAAAAAAACAACAGAGTCGCCACCGAACTTATTTTATTCCAATTAAGGAAAGGGGAAATATCGAGAAACCCTTTTTAGAAAAATGGATAAAACAAGGTCTTTGAAACCAGATTCTAGGTTCGGGAGTCGATTCCATAAGGGGAAGGTATTAGCACCCCTTACGACCGTTGTACTCAACGGGAACCTCTTAGTTTGACTTGCGATCTAATGTTGACTTATGCTTTCTGTTTTCTTCGAATAATAAAGTAAATGCGAACGATTCTAATATAAGGTTAATAGGGGAAATGGGTTATTTTGTTCCTAGGGTGCTCGGCAAGGAGTAAGATCCGTGTGCCTACGTATTCCCTTGTGCAATGGGAAAGTCAGAGCTTCGTAGTTCGTAATACTAAGGTTAATCGGTTTGTTTTAATGAACAGTTATTTAAACCGCATTCTACTGCTAAGCGTTGGCTTGTCTGCTCGCGATAGGAGGCTGAAGCGCTAGCTTGTTTGAGATAGAAAGGACTTAAATAATGTTCGCTTAAGAAAAAAATGTTCGATTTAATTAATATTTTTTTTTATGAATGAAAGGGTAAATAAATTGCGTCTTGAGGGGCGGACCTCAAGAGAATTTATTCGAGAATTCGAGGAATGCGAGACTCCAGAATTCAATTCTTTCATTATTTGATATGTCGATTAAATGTTTTAAATTACGGAAAGTCGAATGAACCAGCATCCCGTGGAGCGAGCCTCGGGAGTATTCATTCAAGAATTCGAGGAATGCGAGACTCCAGAATTCAGTTTATCCGATATTTGATTTGTGAAAAAATTAGACGCTTTGTTTTGGATGATTTAGGGTTTAATGTTTTAGAAAGGAATGAAACACAACTCGAAGGCTAGCCTCAAGAGTGGTTTATTAAAGAATCCGCGGAATGCTAGATTCCGAAGTTCAGTTCCTCGTTAATTAATTATGAAAAAGTTTGAAATTAGAAAAGTTGAAAATCGTAAAAAAAAAAAACTAAACATATATAATATTTTTTTTTAGATTTTCTCAATGTTTAAAACTAACTAAGTTAACTACAAAAATAATAAGTTAAATAAAGATTAAACAAAAATAAAATATTTTTGAGTTTAAATGTATTCAAATAAATGAAAAGAAGTTTTTTTTTTGGGAGCTTTTATAATAAATATCTAAGAAATGTTATTTAGGTTATAGGCTATTTGATATAGAACTAATCTAAGAATAAACTAATCTAACGATTAGATTCACCTAATTTCTAATTAAACCTAGTCAAATTATCTACACTCAAATTAATCCAACTAAGAATAAATTAATAAAAAATAATATAGATACCATAAGAGAAAACGTAAAGTTTAGAGGCTTTTTTCTTTGATTTTTTTTACTGGCCAATGATAGGAAGACATGTGTTCCCTTTTATTTTATATAAAAGAAAAGGAAAAATAATGCTAAGGAGACATATTTAAAACAGAAAAAAAAAGGAAATGAATGAAAGTCTTCTTCTTTCTCAGTACTGTACTTCTGCCTCACATGTCCAAATTTCTAACTAAAAAAATCTTTCTAAACCAAACTTTATCTCTAGCAAAATCAAACACATCTATTGAATAATAACAACAACTACCATACAAAATCCAGATTTTCCATAAAAGCTTACACATTATTCAACAGGAAACAAAAAGAAACATAAATTACCGACTATGTTAGCAACTGAGCTCGTTGCGGCGGTTGGGAACACAGACGGAGGGTGGTGTCGTTTGTGTATGGTTTTGGATTTCGGATCTGTTCGAAAGCGGAGGTTTCAAGATTTGGTTTTGGTTCATGTTTTGGGTCGCGATTCGTCTGTGAAGTTGAGTTTGCGGTTGGTGGTTTTGGTGGAGGCTTCTGAGCGGCGGTAGAGGGTGGTGGTGGTCTGGAGTTTGTGAAAGGTGGGATTTGGTCTTGAATTAGTTTCCTTTGATTTTTTTGGTTTCTGTTCTTATTGATGAAGGAGTGTTGTGGAAGATGAAGAGTGAGGTTTATGAGTCTGTATTGAAATTTTGATTTCTGCGTTTTTTGCGAAGGTTAGGATGCATTTTGGTGGGTGGGTTAAAATCGCTAAAAAGAAGGGTTTGGTGAATCTGAGAAATTCAGAATTTTAATGGTTTGAAATTTTTCTGGTTTTTTAATTTGTGTTGGAGCTTGATATAAAATTCCTTTGCTGTGATTTTTGTGTGGTTTTCAAGCTCTCCATGGTGACGAAAGAGGCTGTCACTTATAGAATAGATTGGATGAGGGTGAAATAGGAAATGGAGTAGAAATTAGAGGATAAAGATTGAAAGATTTGTGGATATTTTGCAGATTTGGTGAGCTGTGAAAATCAAAAAGTTTGTTGTAGTGAGGTAGTGGAAATTGTTATAACAGAAACTTTGGTGGGTGGTTTATTGACAGGCTGTGTAAATTAGTAACAGATTTTTTGATTTTGTTGTGCTATAAAAAATGTGAATTAAGTGGTGAAAAATTAACAATAAAAAAAGCTATAATATTATAATAGTAATAGTAATAATAATAACAGTGATAATAAATAGAATACTAAATAATAAAAATAATGCTAATAATAATAATAATGATTTAATGTAATAATAAGTAATAGTAATGATGATAAAAACTATATGATAATATAATAATAGTAATAACAGTATAAATTTGAATAATAGAAATAGTAATATGTGATTTTATAAAACTATAATAGATAGTGATGATATTAAAAAAAAAAAAGAATAGCAATAATAAGAAAAATAATAAAGATAATAAAATGGATAATAATAATAATAATAATAGTGAAAATGAGGTGGAAATTTTTGTAGTTTTAATTGGAATAAAAAGAAAATGTGATAATAAAAAATCTAGATTTGAAAAATAAGAAAATAGTTTAATGAGATAACAAAATGAAGAGTGATTTTTTAGAATTAATAATGGGACTAAAAAAATGAAATAGCATAAAAGAAAATACATTTTTTTGAAATTTTGGAAATAATAAGTGACATATTTATTTGATTTTTTTTCCGAGTATCAGACAGAAAAATAAAATGGCATATATTTTTGGATTTTTGAAATAATGGCGAGACAGTAAAATGGTGTGGGTAGGACAAATTTGGGGTATGACAGATGCCCCTATCGAATTGGCTTAGACCAAGTAAGATGAACTGACTCGCGTTCAAACTTTCACGGTATAAGACAATTAGATACTAACAGACTCGGAATTTGTCTGAAAAGAATGAAGTTGTGAAAATAGCAGATGATTAATATTGGAAATAAATGGGTGACTCAGCAAAAAACAAATTGACAAAATAAATCACTTATCACCGACGGATGATAAAGCGAGTAACTGAAAATAAAATCACTTATCACCAGAGGATGATAAGGCAAATGACTGAAAATAAAATCACTTACCACTAGAAGATGATAAGGCAATGACCGAAAATAAAATCACTTATCACCAGAGGATGATAAGGCAAATAACTGAAAATAAAAAACACTTATCACCAGAGGATAATAAGGCGAATAATTGAAAATAAACTCACTTATCAACAAAGGATGATAAGGCGAATAGCTGAAAATAAACTCACTTATCAATAAAGGATGATAAGGCGAAAGACAGAAAAATAAACTCACTTATCAACTGAGGATGATAAGGCGAATAGACTGAAAATAAAATCACTTACCACTAGAAGATGATAAGGCAATGACCGAAAATAAAATCACTTATCACCAGAGGATGATAAGGCAAATAACTGAAAATAAAAAACACTTATCACCAGAGGATAATAAGGCGAATAATTGAAAATAAACTCACTTATCAACAGAGGATGATAAGGCGAATAGCTGAAAATAAACTCACTTATCAATAAAGGATGATAAGGCGAAAGACAGAAAAATAAACTCACTTATCAACTGAGGATGATAAGGCGAATAGACTGAAAATAAAATCACTTATCAACAGAGAATGATAAGGCGAATAATTGAAAATAAACTCACTTATCAACAGAGGATGATAAGGCGAATAGCTGAAAATAAACTCACTTATCAATAAAGGATGATAAGGCGAAAGACAGAAAAATAAACTCACTTATCAACTGAGGATGATAAGGCGAATAGACTGAAAATAAAATCACTTATCAACAGAGAATGATAAGGCGAATAACTGAAAAATAAATTCACTTATCAACAGAGAATGATAAGGCGAATAACTGAAAATCAACTCACTTATCAACAGAGGATGATAAGGCGAAATGAAATTTAAATACGGCCATTGAATCCGCCGAGGAGATGCCTGGAATCTTCGATTGATACGATCCTGACTTCCGCTGGGGAAAGGATTGGAAACTTGGGTTGATCCTGGATCCTGAGCTATGCATGTATGCTTTATTGTTTGATTTTGGTATTCCATAGGGATGGAGACACGATGCAAATGTTTATGCACTGAAATATAAGTTGATAATGTTGGGAATAATAAAAGGTCTGATTTATTGAGAATATGCAAATGATGCATATGCTGTAAATGATTGATGTAAATGATGCTTATGACATTTGATGATGCATAATGATGCATATGAGCGATTGGAATGAAAGGTGCCAGTTTGGTGGACTTTTGGTTTGGTAGTTGCCAATAACGATTGGACTTTGGGTGGGTGGAGGGATTGATTTCCCGACACTCGATCTTTGACGTCGTTTGGTCAGAAAATGTATCTGAATGCTCCAAGTTTGGTTATCTGCTGATGAGCGGAGCGACTTGATTAACACGTAAAGACTGATTTTGCTTCGAATAATTGCCAACATCTAGCAAGGACCGCCTGTTCGGCTGGGGAGAAGAGATGGGAAGATTCGCTCCTTGTTTGCTTGCCCCTGTTTGTAGGGTATTTAAATAAATCTGGGGGAGAAACTTTAAGAGTGATTATGGCATGATCTGCCCCTACATCGGGATTTGGGTAGGCGCCTGCCCCTGATTGAGCTGTTGGAAGATAAATTGCCCCTGATTGGGCTATTGAAGATGATTTTGATTCATGTTGGCGATGAAATTCAAGTTTCTCTTTTAATTGCCCCTTGTTGGGATTGTACTGGTGTCAAGCATTGATTTGCAATTAAATTGTTCATACACAAATGGTAATGTTAAGGTAAAGTTCATGTAAGTTTTGAAAAAGTCAATTTATTTGAATGCTGTGAAAGTGTGACGAATGGACAATTAGTCCAAACGAAGTGCTGATTTAGAAAGTGCGTGAAAAATGCATCAAGAAAAATGTGCAATCGAGATTGAAGATTAGCCAATATATGGGAGTCAATTTACGCAACCTTGTTGGTAGCATGCTTTCAAAATAAACCGCGCCTCAATTAGGTCTTTTGAGAGTTGTAACGTGGCTTGGTTATTGGTTTGAGAAACAAAGGTATAAGGCCCAAAGTTTGATTTGTACCCATCCCTTCTTCGTGATGTTCTCCAGTCCTACGTTCAGTTAACTCTACATATGCATTTGTTTTCAACTTTGCAAAAGTGAAAATGAAGCTTTAAAGTTCGCTTGGAAGTGGCAGTCATCTTATTTTGCTGGTGACCCTTTGATTCTTGATTTGTTAGTCACTGATATTTGTTTTGCTTTTGCTGAGGATTTGAATTCCTCTTTTGATTTCTTCTTTTTCGACTAAGTCTCCCTTCGGGTGCTCAACTTAGTGTTTTTTTTGTTTTTTTTTATTTTGCTGAATGTTGTGACTGCCAAGTCATTTGTTGATGGTCCTCCGACGGGATGTCTCATCTTGCGATTTGAAGTGTAGTCAGGTTAACTGAATAACTACCCTGCCCCGGGTTAAATGTAAGGGTTGTATCCGAAAGAAACTCCTACTTCTAGGCTCGAAGTGGTTGACTAGGGATTAACTCCTTATATCTCCAGTGTTTGGGGATTTGAAAGAATGCCTGTACATCATTGACGAGGTTTTATCCGAAAGCATACCGCAACAGTTATGGGTATTTCGTTTTCATCATCCTCCCTCAAATATTTGCTAAAGTGAAGTGAGGGAATATTTTTTGTGATTTTGTGATAAATGATAAATAATGAGCGAATGCGAATAAATTGATTCAAAACATGCATAAACATAACATTAACATAACCAAATACAAACGATAACAATGTTCAGAGCAAATAGTACTTAAACAAACATTACAAAACAACAGGAATGCGGAAATAATAAATGGCACTGGCTGCCTTGATTTGAGGAATTGAACTTCTCTTGATTGAATGCTTCAAAGTTGGAGATTTCTCAGCTTGGTCTTCAACAACCTTTCAAATGTCTTCACTTGCTGGCACCGTGTGACGGCATTGGATCGTTCTGGACATTTGGATTTCTCGGAGTGAGAGTGAGGTCCTTAGAGTTGATCATGTCCTGAATCAAGTGTTTGAAGGCATGACAGTTCTCGATTGTATGACCTGGAGCGCCTTTGTGATACTCACAGCGAGCATTGGCATCATAGTTCCGGGCATTGCCAGTCTGGGGTGGCATATCTCTCAAAGTGAGAGGTCCTTTTGCTGTGAGCTGTTTAAAGATTTCGGTATATGTCATAGGCAGGGGATCTATGTGCCTATCATATCCTCTTGGTTGATATGGTGGACGCTGTTGAGGAGCGCGTTGTTGTTGTTGACCAGGCCGTGGTTGATAAGCCTGTTGCTGGTATGGATTGGGCGGATACTGCGCAGCTGCAACCATAGGACGTGGTTGATGAGCCATCTGAGGCGGAAATAGAGCTTGAAAGGCCTGCTGATAAGGCATCGGAGGAGCTGGCTGATATAGCATAGGAGCATATTGTGCAGCAGCAACATAAGGGTACTGATAGTAGGGAACTGGTGCAGGTGCACTCTGTTGAAAATTCCCACTTGCAGCAGAAATGGCATTTGCTTCGCCCTTTTTGTACCCGTTGAAAGGTTTCTTGGCATTGTTTTGGCTGCTAGAACCTCCTTGGATCTTTCCACTTTTCAAGCCTTCTTCGATTCTTTCTCCGACCATCACCATGTCCGAAAATCCAGAAGATACGCTGCTGATCAGCTTTTCATAGTATTGCCCCTGTAGGGTACCCATGAAGATGTCGATTAGTTCACGGTCAACCAATGGCGGATGCACTCTGGCAGCTAACTCCCTCTAGCGTTGGGCGTACTCCTTAAAGGATTCGTTCTCCTTTTGAGACATACTCTGAAGTTGAGTACGGTTAGGAGCAAGGTCAGTGTTGTACTTGTATTGCTTTTTGAATGCATCAGATAAATCAAGCCAAGTACGAACATTGTTGCGTTCAAGCTGCATGTACCATTCTAGAGACGCTCCAGACAGGCTGTCTTGGAAGCAATGGATCATAAGCTTATCATCTTTGGCGTGAGCGGCCATTTTTCTGCAATACATCCTCAAATGAAGCTCAGGACAGCTGAGGCCTTTGTATTTCTCGAATTCTGGCAGTTTGAACTTAGTAGGAATCACAACATCTGGAACTAAGCACATGTCTGAAGCACTCAGAGAAGTTGAGTTGTGTCCTTCCATGATTCGGAGTTTTTCAGCTAACTCGCGGCACATCTTCATAGCTTCAGATTCTTGAACAGCATGAGGATTGGTGATTGGAACAGCAGTATGCATCTCATACTCAACTTGATGATTCTCTTCAGTTTGAGGACACTGGACTTGAGTTGGAATAGGTTGAGCTTGAGGAATAGCACCAACAGTGACACCAGAAGCAGGCATTGGCTGGGAAGTGACCTCTTCAACAGCAGGAGTGAAGCCTGGAGGCAAACCGTAGACCAAAGGATTTGGAACGGGAACTGAAGGCATTGCTCGTGAGGTAGATCCTTGTACTTGAGCATTGTTCACCGCGACAGCAGCTTCGCGACGTTCTTCCATTCTTGCCAAAGCTTGCAAAGTCTCATAAATCTGGTCAATCTTGCTCTTGACTGAGTCAATCTCTTCCCTCATAGCAGCTTGCTCTTCTTGAATCACGTCCATCAGTCTTCTAGTGTTGGCTCGAGTTAGGTATGGGCGTCTAGCTCGATACGGGCGTCGGGAAACCAGCTTGATTTACTGAAGATGAAGGAACATGCAATGAGCTTACGGCTTTGGAATGAAATGCAAGATGAACAAATAATGCAAATGAAATGAATATGCGCATGGATGCATCTGTCGCACCTCGAAAAATACGACCTCGCGATAAAGAAATTACCGCGGATGAAAATTAAAAAAAACAACAGAGTCGCCACCGAACTTATTTTATTCCAATTAAGGAAAGGGGAAATATCGAGAAACCCTTTTTAGAAAAATGGATAAAACAAGGTCTTTGAAACCAGATTCTAGGTTCGGGAGTCGATTCCATAAGGGGAAGGTATTAGCACCCCTTACGACCGTTGTACTCAACGGGAACCTCTTAGTTTGACTTGCGATCTAATGTTGACTTATGCTTTCTGTTTTCTTCGAATAATAAAGTAAATGCGAACGATTCTAATATAAGGTTAATAGGGGAAATGGGTTATTTTGTTCCTAGGGTGCTCGGCAAGGAGTAAGATCCGTGTGCCTACGTATTCCCTTGTGCAATGGGAAAGTCAGAGCTTCGTAGTTCGTAATACTAAGGTTAATCGGTTTGTTTTAATGAACAGTTATTTAAACCGCATTCTACTGCTAAGCGTTGGCTTGTCTGCTCGCGATAGGAGGCTGAAGCGCTAGCTTGTTTGAGATAGAAAGGACTTAAATAATGTTCGCTTAAGAAAAAAATGTTCGATTTAATTAATATTTTTTTTTATGAATGAAAGGGTAAATAAATTGCGTCTTGAGGGGCGGACCTCAAGAGAATTTATTCGAGAATTCGAGGAATGCGAGACTCCAGAATTCAATTCTTTCATTATTTGATATGTCGATTAAATGTTTTAAATTACGGAAAGTCGAATGAACCAGCATCCCGTGGAGCGAGCCTCGGGAGTATTCATTCAAGAATTCGAGGAATGCGAGACTCCAGAATTCAGTTTATCCGATATTTGATTTGTGAAAAAATTAGACGCTTTGTTTTGGATGATTTAGGGTTTAATGTTTTAGAAAGGAATGAAACACAACTCGAAGGCTAGCCTCAAGAGTGGTTTATTAAAGAATCCGCGGAATGCTAGATTCCGAAGTTCAGTTCCTCGTTAATTAATTATGAAAAAGTTTGAAATTAGAAAAGTTGAAAATCGTAAAAAAAAAAAACTAAACATATATAATATTTTTTTTTAGATTTTCTCAATGTTTAAAACTAACTAAGTTAACTACAAAAATAATAAGTTAAATAAAGATTAAACAAAAATAAAATATTTTTGAGTTTAAATGTATTCAAATAAATGAAAAGAAGTTTTTTTTTTGGGAGCTTTTATAATAAATATCTAAGAAATGTTATTTAGGTTATAGGCTATTTGATATAGAACTAATCTAAGAATAAACTAATCTAACGATTAGATTCACCTAATTTCTAATTAAACCTAGTCAAATTATCTACACTCAAATTAATCCAACTAAGAATAAATTAATAAAAAATAATATAGATACCATAAGAGAAAACGTAAAGTTTAGAGGCTTTTTTCTTTGTTTTTTTTTACTGGCCAATGATAGGAAGACATGTGTTCCCTTTTATTTTATATAAAAGAAAAGGAAAAATAATGCTAAGGAGACATATTTAAAACAGAAAAAAAAAGGAAATGAATGAAAGTCTTCTTCTTTCTCAGTACTGTACTTCTGCCTCACATGTCCAAATTTCTAACTAAAAAAATCTTTCTAAACCAAACTTTATCTCTAGCAAAATCAAACACATCTATTGAATAATAACAACAACTACCATACAAAATCCAGATTTTCCATAAAAGCTTACACATTATTCAACAGGAAACAAAAAGAAACATAAATTACCGACTATGTTAGCAACTGAGCTCGTTGCGGCGGTTGGGAACACAGACGGAGGGTGGTGTCGTTTGTGTATGGTTTTGGATTTCGGATCTGTTCGAAAGCGGAGGTTTCAAGATTTGGTTTTGGTTCATGTTTTGGGTCGCGATTCGTCTGTGAAGTTGAGTTTGCGGTTGGTGGTTTTGGTGGAGGCTTCTGAGCGGCGGTAGAGGGTGGTGGTGGTCTGGAGTTTGTGAAAGGTGGGATTTGGTCTTGAATTAGTTTCCTTTGATTTTTTTGGTTTCTGTTCTTATTGATGAAGGAGTGTTGTGGAAGATGAAGAGTGAGGTTTATGAGTCTGTATTGAAATTTTGATTTCTGCGTTTTTTGCGAAGGTTAGGATGCATTTTGGTGGGTGGGTTAAAATCGCTAAAAAGAAGGGTTTGGTGAATCTGAGAAATTCAGAATTTTAATGGTTTGAAATTTTTCTGGTTTTTTAATTTGTGTTGGAGCTTGATATAAAATTCCTTTGCTGTGATTTTTGTGTGGTTTTCAAGCTCTCCATGGTGACGAAAGAGGCTGTCACTTATAGAATAGATTGGATGAGGGTGAAATAGGAAATGGAGTAGAAATTAGAGGATAAAGATTGAAAGATTTGTGGATATTTTGCAGATTTGGTGAGCTGTGAAAATCAAAAAGTTTGTTGTAGTGAGGTAGTGGAAATTGTTATAACAGAAACTTTGGTGGGTGGTTTATTGACAGGCTGTGTAAATTAGTAACAGATTTTTTGATTTTGTTGTGCTATAAAAAATGTGAATTAAGTGGTGAAAAATTAACAATAAAAAAAGCTATAATATTATAATAGTAATAGTAATAATAATAACAGTGATAATAAATAGAATACTAAATAATAAAAATAATGCTAATAATAATAATAATGATTTAATGTAATAATAAGTAATAGTAATGATGATAAAAACTATATGATAATATAATAATAGTAATAACAGTATAAATTTGAATAATAGAAATAGTAATATGTGATTTTATAAAACTATAATAGATAGTGATGATATTAAAAAAAAAAAAGAATAGCAATAATAAGAAAAATAATAAAGATAATAAAATGGATAATAATAATAATAATAGTGAAAATGAGGTGGAAATTTTTGTAGTTTTAATTGGAATAAAAAGAAAATGTGATAATAAAAAATCTAGATTTGAAAAATAAGAAAATAGTTTAATGAGATAACAAAATGAAGAGTGATTTTTTAGAATTAATAATGGGACTAAAAAAATGAAATAGCATAAAAGAAAATACATTTTTTTGAAATTTTGGAAATAATAAGTGACATATTTATTTGATTTTTTTTCCGAGTATCAGACAGAAAAATAAAATGGCATATATTTTTGGATTTTTGAAATAATGGCGAGACAGTAAAATGGTGTGGGTAGGACAAATTTGGGGTATGACAGATGCCCCTATCGAATTGGCTTAGACCAAGTAAGATGAACTGACTCGCGTTCAAACTTTCACGGTATAAGACAATTAGATACTAACAGACTCGGAATTTGTCTGAAAAGAATGAAGTTGTGAAAATAGCAGATGATTAATATTGGAAATAAATGGGTGACTCAGCAAAAAACAAATTGACAAAATAAATCACTTATCACCGACGGATGATAAAGAGAGTAACTGAAAATAAAATCACTTATCACCAGAGGATGATAAGGCAAATGACTGAAAATAAAATCACTTACCACTAGAAGATGATAAGGCAATGACCGAAAATAAAATCACTTATCACCAGAGGATGATAAGGCAAATAACTGAAAATAAAAAACACTTATCACCAGAGGATAATAAGGCGAATAATTGAAAATAAACTCACTTATCAACAGAGGATGATAAGGCGAATAGCTGAAAATAAACTCACTTATCAATAAAGGATGATAAGGCGAAAGACAGAAAAATAAACTCACTTATCAACTGAGGATGATAAGGCGAATAGACTGAAAATAAAATCACTTACCACTAGAAGATGATAAGGCAATGACCGAAAATAAAATCACTTATCACCAGGGGATGATAAGGCAAATAACTGAAAATAAAAAACACTTATCACCAGAGGATAATAAGGCGAATAATTGAAAATAAACTCACTTATCAACAGAGGATGATAAGGCGAATAGCTGAAAATAAACTCACTTATCAATAAAGGATGATAAGGCGAAAGACAGAAAAATAAACTCACTTATCAACTGAGGATGATAAGGCGAATAGACTGAAAATAAAATCACTTATCAACAGAGAATGATAAGGCGAATAATTGAAAATAAACTCACTTATCAACAGAGGATGATAAGGCGAATAGCTGAAAATAAACTCACTTATCAATAAAGGATGATAAGGCGAAAGACAGAAAAATAAACTCACTTATCAACTGAGGATGATAAGGCGAATAGACTGAAAATAAAATCACTTATCAACAGAGAATGATAAGGCGAATAACTGAAAAATAAATTCACTTATCAACAGAGAATGATAAGGCGAATAACTGAAAATCAACTCACTTATCAATAGAGGATGATAAGGCGAAATGAAATTTAAATACGGCCATTGAATCCGCCGAGGAGATGCCTGGAATCTTCGATTGATACGATCCTGACTTCCGCTGGGGAAAGGATTGGAAACTTGGGTTGATCCTGGATCCTGAGCTATGCATGTATGCTTTATTGTTTGATTTTGGTATTCCATAGGGATGGAGACACGATGCAAATGTTTATGCACTGAAATATAAGTTGATAATGTTGGGAATAATAAAAGGTCTGATTTATTGAGAATATGCAAATGATGCATATGCTGTAAATGATTGATGTAAATGATGCTTATGACATTTGATGATGCATAATGATGCATATGAGCGATTGGAATGAAAGGTGCCAGTTTGGTGGACTTTTGGTTTGGTAGTTGCCAATAACGATTGGACTTTGGGTGGGTGGAGGGATTGATTTCCCGACACTCGATCTTTGACGTCGTTTGGTCAGAAAATGTATCTGAATGCTCCAAGTTTGGTTATCTGCTGATGAGCGGAGCGACTTGATTAACACGTAAAGACTGATTTTGCTTCGAATAATTGCCAACATCTAGCAAGGACCGCCTGTTCGGCTGGGGAGAAGAGATGGGAAGATTCGCTCCTTGTTTGCTTGCCCCTGTTTGTAGGGTATTTAAATAAATCTGGGGGAGAAACTTTAAGAGTGATTATGGCATGATCTGCCCCTACATCGGGATTTGGGTAGGCGCCTGCCCCTGATTGAGCTGTTGGAAGATAAATTGCCCCTGATTGGGCTATTGAAGATGATTTTGATTCATGTTGGCGATGAAATTCAAGTTTCTCTTTTAATTTCCCCTTGTTGGGATTGTACTGGTGTCAAGCATTGATTTGCAATTAAATTGTTCATACACAAATGGTAATGTTAAGGTAAAGTTCATGTAAGTTTTGAAAAAGTCAATTTATTTGAATGCTGTGAAAGTGTGACGAATGGACAATTAGTCCAAACGAAGTGCTGATTTAGAAAGTGCGTGAAAAATGCATCAAGAAAAATGTGCAATCGAGATTGAAGATTAGCCAATATATGGGAGTCAATTTACGCAACCTTGTTGGTAGCATGCTTTCAAAATAAACCGCGCCTCAATTAGGTCTTTTGAGAGTTGTAACGTGGCTTGGTTATTGGTTTGAGAAACAAAGGTATAAGGCCCAAAGTTTAATTTGTACCCATCCCTTCTTCGTGATGTTCTCCAGTCCTACGTTCAGTTAACTCTACATATGCATTTGTTTTCAACTTTGCAAAAGTGAAAATGAAGCTTTAAAGTTCGCTTGGAAGTGGCAGTCATCTTATTTTGCTGGTGACCCTTTGATTCTTGATTTGTTAGTCACTGATATTTGTTTTGCTTTTGCTGAGGATTTGAATTCCTCTTTTGATTTCTTCTTTTTCGACTAAGTCTCCCTTCGGGTGCTCAACTTAGTGTTTTTTTTTGTTTTTTTTATTTTGCTGAATGTTGTGACTGCCAAGTCATTTGTTGATGGTCCTCCGACGGGATGTCTCATCTTGCGATTTGAAGTGTAGTCAGGTTAACTGAACAACTACCCTGCCCCGGGTTAAATGTAAGGGTTGTATCCGAAAGAAACTCCTACTTCTAGGCTCGAAGTGGTTGACTAGGGATTAACTCCTTATATCTCCAGTGTTTGGGGATTTGAAAGAATGCTTGTACATCATTGACGAGGTTTTATCCGAAAGCATACCGCAACAGTTATGGGTATTTCGTTTTCATCATCCTCCCTCAAATATTTGCTAAAGTGAAGTGAGGGAATATTTTTTGTGATTTTGTGATAAATGATAAATAATGAGCGAATGCGAATAAATTGATTCAAAACATGCATAAACATAACATTAACATAACCAAATACAAACGATAACAATGTTCAGAGCAAATAGTACTTAAACAAACATTACAAAACAACAGGAATGCGGAAATAATAAATGGCACTGGCTGCCTTGATTTGAGGAATTGAACTTCTCTTGATTGAATGCTTCAAAGTTGGAGATTTCTCAGCTTGGTCTTCAACAACCTTTCAAATGTCTTCACTTGCTGGCACCGTGTGACGGCATTGGATCGTTCTGGACATTTGGATTTCTCGGAGTGAGAGTGAGGTCCTTAGAGTTGATCATGTCCTGAATCAAGTGTTTGAAGGCATGACAGTTCTCGATTGTATGACCTGGAGCGCCTTTGTGATACTCACAGCGAGCATTGGCATCATAGTTCCGGGCATTGCCAGTCTGGGGTGGCATATCTCTCAAAGTGAGAGGTCCTTTTGCTGTGAGCTGTTTAAAGATTTCGGTATATGTCATAGGCAGGGGATCTATGTGCCTATCATATCCTCTTGGTTGATATGGTGGACGCTGTTGAGGAGTGCGTTGTTGTTGTTGACCAGGCCGTGGTTGATAAGCCTGTTGCTGGTATGGATTGGGCGGATACTGCGCAGCTGCAACCATAGGACGTGGTTGATGAGCCATCTGAGGCGGAAATAGAGCTTGAAAGGCCTGCTGATAAGGCATCGGAGGAGCTGGCTGATATAGCATAGGAGCATATTGTGCAGCAGCAACATAAGGGTACTGATAGTAGGGAACTGGTGCAGGTGCACTCTGTTGAAAATTCCCACTTGCAGCAGAAATGGCATTTGCTTCGCCCTTTTTGTACCCGTTGAAAGGTTTCTTGGCATTGTTTTGGCTGCTAGAACCTCCTTGGATCTTTCCACTTTTCAAGCCTTCTTCGATTCTTTCTCCGACCATCACCATGTCCGAAAATCCAGAAGATACGCTGCTGATCAGCTTTTCATAGTATTGCCCCTGTAGGGTACCCATGAAGATGTCGATTAGTTCACGGTCAACCAATGGCGGATGCACTCTGGCAGCTAACTCCCTCCAGCGTTGGGCGTACTCCTTAAAGGATTCGTTCTCCTTTTGAGACATACTCTGAAGTTGAGTACGGTTAGGAGCAAGGTCAGTGTTGTACTTGTATTGCTTTTTGAATGCATCAGATAAATCAAGCCAAGTACGAACATTGTTGCGTTCAAGCTGCATGTACCATTCTAGAGACGCTCCAGACAGGCTGTCTTGGAAGCAATGGATCATAAGCTTATCATCTTTGGCGTGAGCGGCCATTTTTCTGCAATACATCCTCAAATGAAGCTCAGGACAGCTGAGGCCTTTGTATTTCTCGAATTCTGGCAGTTTGAACTTAGTAGGAATCACAACATCTGGAACTAAGCACATGTCTGAAGCACTCAGAGAAGTTGAGTTGTGTCCTTCCATGATTCGGAGTTTTTCAGCTAACTCGCGGCACATCTTCATAGCTTCAGATTCTTGAACAGCATGAGGATTGGTGATTGGAACAGTAGTATGCATCTCATACTCAACTTGATGATTCTCTTCAGTTTGAGGAAACTGGACTTGAATTGGAATAGGTTGAGCTTGAGGAATTGCACCAACAGTGACACCAGAAGCAGGTATTGGTTGGGAAGTGACCTCTTCAACAGCAGGAGTGAAGCCTGGAGGCAAACCGTAGACCAAAGGATTTGGAACGGGAACTGAAGGCATTGCGCGCGAGGTAGATCCTTGCACTTGAGCATTGTTCACTGCAGCAGCAGCTTCACGACGTTCTTCCATTCTGGCCAAAGCTTGTAAAGTCTCATAAATCTGGTCAATCTTGCTCTTGACCGAGTCAATCTCTTCCCTCATAGCAGCCTGCTCTTCTTGAATCACGTCCATCAGTCTTCTAGTGTTGGCTCGAGTTAGGTACGGTCGTCTAGCTCGATACGGGCGTCGGGAAACCAGCTTGATTTACTGAAGATGGAGGAACATGCAATGAGTTCTTGGCTTTGGAATGAAATGCAAGATGAACAATTATGCAAATGAAATGAATATGCATATGGATGCAATGCAAGATCCAGGATCACGAGTATAATCTGTTCTGAGGTGAACCATAGTAACGAGTAAATAACCGGTATCTCTGATAAAAGTAACCCTAGCAGGTAGACTCTTATAGGATTGCTCTAAGTTCTTTACCCGTAAAACCACTCACAGGATAGTTTCTACGGTTATGGATAAGATACTCAAAGTCACAAACGCTGATCATACTAACGTCCCGCCACAGGCTAGCTGTATTATGACGATAATAACGATAGGGTCTACCTTGAGTGGAGTTCTCATGTTAGCCGTATGAGAAGCGGGTCCTCAGAGACTAACACTACGCAACTACCAACATTGAAACTGGTTCTAAAAGTGGGTCCCAGAGTCACAGCCCTTTCATGAATCAAGTCATGCGACAGGCTAGCTGTGTTATGACAAGATCTACGAACAGGTCTACTCTCTGGGGGGAGCTTTCATGCTAGGCTTGCAAGGAGCGAGTCCTTGGAGACTAACACTAATAACTTCCAATTCTAAACTAGGTGTTCCCTCTTCTTTTTCGCAAACTCAGATGTCATCCCAGGATCCAACAAGCAAGTATGATAATGATCATAATAAGAAGAGAGCAAATAAACAAGCATAAATAAAAAGTGTGAAGAAAACAAATAAGCAATGTCAAAAATTGATCACAAAATAAACTAAGTTAGGCTTGACTCTCTAGCTTTCCCCAGCAGAGTCGCCAGCTGTCGCACCTCGAAAAATACGACCTCGCGATAAAGAAATTACCGCGGATGAAAATTAAAAAAAACAACAGAGTCGCCACCGAACTTATTTTATTCCAATTAAGGAAAGGGGAAATATCGAGAAACCCTTTTTAGAAAAATGGATAAAACAAGGTCTTTGAAACCAGATTCTAGGTTCGGGAGTCGATTCCATAAGGGGAAGGTATTAGCACCCCTTACGACCGTTGTACTCAACGGGAACCTCTTAGTTTGACTTGCGATCTAATGTTGACTTATGCTTTCTGTTTTCTTCGAATAATAAAGAAAATGCGAACGATTCTAATATAAGGTTAATAGGGGAAATGGGTTATTTTGTTCCTAGGGTGCTCGGCAAGGAGTAAGATCCGTGTGCCTACGTATTCCCTT
Organism: Lathyrus aphaca; assembly: GCA_963966055.1. Lineage (NCBI taxonomy): Eukaryota > Viridiplantae > Streptophyta > Magnoliopsida > Fabales > Fabaceae > Lathyrus > Lathyrus aphaca. Next base: position 354,559,158 of record OZ014519.1, on the reverse strand, counting down.
GTGCAATGGGAAAGTCAGAGCTTCGTAGTTCGTAATACTAAGGTTAATCGGTTTGTTTTAATGAACAGTTATTTAAACCGCATTCTACTGCTAAGCGTTGGCTTGTCTGCTCGCGATAGGAGGCTGAAGCGCTAGCTTGTTTGAGATAGAAAGGACTTAAATAATGTTCGCTTAAGAAAAAAATGTTCGATTTAATTAATATTTTTTTTTATGAATGAAAGGGTAAATAAATTGCGTCTTGAGGGGCGGACCTCAGGAGAATTTATTCGAGAATTCGAGGAATGCGAGACTCCAGAATTCAATTCTTTCATTATTTGATATGTCGATTAAATGTTTTAAATTACGGAAAGTCGAATGAACCAGCATCCCGTGGAGCGAGCCTCGGGAGTATTCATTCAAGAATTCGAGGAATGCGAGACTCCAGAATTCAGTTTATCCGATATTTGATTTGTGAAAAAATTAGACGCTTTGTTTTGGATGATTTAGGGTTTAATGTTTTAGAAAGGAATGAAACATAACTCGAAGGCTAGCCTCAAGAGTGGTTTATTAAAGAATCCGCGGAATGCTAGATTCCGAAGTTCAGTTCCTCGTTAATTAATTATGAAAAAGTTTGAAATTAGAAAAGTTGAAAATCGTAAAAAAAAAAAAACTAAACATATATAATATTTTTTTTTAGATTTTCTCAATGTTTAAAACTAACTAAGTTAACTACAAAAATAATAAGTTAAATAAAGATTAAACAAAAATAAAATATTTTTGAGTTTAAATGTATTCAAATAAATGAAAAGATGTTTTTTTTTTTGGGAGCTTTTATAATAAATATCTAAGAAATGTTATTTAGGTTATAGGCTATTTGATATAGAACTAATCTAAGAATAAACTAATCTAACGATTATATTCACCTAATTTCTAATTAAACCTAGTCAAATTATCTACACTCAAATTAATCCAACTAAGAATAAATTAATAAAAAATAATATAGATACCATAAGAGAAAACGTAAAGTTTAGAGGCTTTTTTCCTTGTTTTTTTTTACTGGCCAATGATAGGAAGACATGTGTTCCCTTTTATTTTATATAAAAGAAAAGGAAAAATAATGCTAAGGAGACATATTTAAAACAGAAAAAAAAAGGAAATGAATGAAAGTCTTCTTCTTTCTCAGTACTGTACTTCTGCCTCACATGTCCAAATTTCTAACTAAAAAAATCTTTCTAAACCAAACTTTATCTCTAGCAAAATCAAACACATCTATTGAATAATAACAACAAATACCATACAAAATCCAGATTTTCCATAAAAGCTTACACATTATTCAACAGGAAACAAAAAGAAACATAAATTACCGACTATGTTAGCAACTGAGCTCGTTGCGGCGGTTGGGAACACAGACGGAGGGTGGTGTCGTTTGTGTATGGTTTTGGATTTCGGATCTGTTCGAAAGCGGAGGTTTCAAGATTTGGTTTTGGTTCATGTTTTGGGTCGCGATTCGTCTGTGAAGTTGAGTTTGCGGTTGGTGGTTTTGGTGGAGGCTTCTGAGCGGCGGTAGAGGGTGGTGGTGGTCTGGAGTTTGTGAAAGGTGGGATTTGGTCTTGAATTAGTTTCCTTTGATTTTTTTGGTTTCTGTTCTTATTGATGAAGGAGTGTTGTGGAAGATGAAGAGTGAGGTTTATGAGTCTGTATTGATATTTTGATTTCTGCGTTTTTTGCGAAGGTTAGGATGCATTTTGGTGGGTGGGTTAAAATCGCTAAAAAGAAGGGTTTGGTGAATCTGAGAAATTCAGAATTTTAATGGTTTGAAATTTTTCTGGTTTTTTAATTTGTGTTGGAGCTTGATATAAAATTCCTTTGCTGTGATTTTTGTGTGGTTTTCAAGCTCTCCATGGTGACGAAAGAGGCTGTCACTTATATAATAGATTGGATGAGGGTGAAATAGGAAATGGAGTAGAAATTAGAGGATAAAGATTGAAAGATTTGTGGATATTTTGCAGATTTGGTGAGCTGTGAAAATCAAAAAGTTTGTTGTAGTGAGGTAGTGGAAATTGTTATAACAGAAACTTTGGTGGGTGGTTTATTGACAGGCTGTGTAAATTAGTAACAGATTTTTTGATTTTGTTGTGCTATAAAAAATGTGAATTAAGTGGTGAAAAATTAACAATAAAAAAAGCTATAATATTATAATAGTAATAGTAATAATAATAACAGTGATAATAAATAGAATACTAAATAATAAAAATAATGCTAATAATAATAATAATGATTTAATGTAATAATAAGTAATAGTAATGATGATAAAAACTATATGATAATATAATAATAGTAATAACAGTATAAATTTGAATAATAGAAATAGTAATATGTGATTTTATAAAACTATAATAGATAGTGATGATATTAAAAAAAAAAGAATAGCAATAATAAGAAAAATAATAAAGATAATAAAATGGATAATAATAATAATAATAATAATAATAATAGTGAAAATGAGGTGGAAATTTTTGTAGTTTTAATTGGAATAAAAAGAAAATGTGATAATAAAAAATCTAGATTTGAAAAATAAGAAAATAGTTTAATGAGATAACAAAATGAAGAGTGATTTTTTAGAATTAATAATGGGACTAAAAAAATGAAATAGCATAAAAGAAAATACATTTTTTTGAAATTTTTGAAATAATAAGTGACATATTTATTTGATTTTTTTTTCGAGTATCAGACAGAAAAATAAAATGGCATATATTTTTGGATTTTTGAAATAATGGCGAGACAGTAAAATGGTGTGGGTAGGACAAATTTGGGGTATGACAGATGCCCCTATCGAATTGGCTTAGACCAAGTAAGATGAACTGGCTCGCGTTCAAACTTTCACGGTATAAGACAATTGGATACTAACAGACTCGGAATTTGTCTGAAAAGAATGAAGTTGTGAAAATAGCAGATGATTAATATTGGAAATAAATGGGTGACTCAGCAAAAAACAAATTGACAAAATAAATCACATATCACCGACGGATGATAAAGCGAGTAACTGAAAATAAAATCACTTATCACAGAGGATGATAAGGCAAATGACTGAAAATAAAATCACTTACCACTAGAAGATGATAAGGCAATGACCGAAAATAAAATCACTTATCACCAGAGGATAATAAGGCAAATAACTGAAAATAAAAAACACTTATCACCAGAGGATAATAAGGCGAATAATTGAAAATAAACTCACTTATCAACAGAGGATGATAAGGCGAATAGCTGAAAATAAACTCACTTATCAATAAAGGATGATAAGGCGAAAGACAGAAAAATAAACTCACTTATCAACTGAGGATGATAAGGCGAATAGACTGAAAATAAAATCACTTACCACTAGAAGATGATAAGGCAATGACCGAAAATAAAATCACTTATCACCAGAGGATGATAAGGCAAATAACTGAAAATAAAAAACACTTATCACCAGAGGATAATAAGGCGAATAATTGAAAATAAACTCACTTATCAACAGAGGATGATAAGGCGAATAGCTGAAAATAAACTCACTTATCAATAAAGGATGATAAGGCGAAAGACAGAAAAATAAACTCACTTATCAACTGAGGATGATAAGGCGAATAGACTGAAAATAAAATCACTTATCAACAGAGAATGATAAGGCGAATAATTGAAAATAAACTCACTTATCAACAGAGGATGATAAGGCGAATAGCTGAAAATAAACTCACTTATCAATAAAGGATGATAAAGCGAAAGACAGAAAAATAAACTCACTTATCAACTGAGGATGATAAGGCGAATAGACTGAAAATAAAATCACTTATCAACAGAGAATGATAAGGCGAATAACTGAAAAATAAATTCACTTATCAACAGAGAATGATAAGGCGAATAACTGAAAATCAACTCACTTATCAACAGAGGATGATAAGGCGAAATGAAATTTAAATACGGCCACTGAATCCGCCGAGGAGATGCCTGGAATCTTCGATTGATACGATCCTGACTTCCGCTGGGGAAAGGAATGGAAACTTGGGTTGATCCTGGATCCTGAGCTATGCATGTATGCTTTATTGTTTGATTTTGGTATTCCATAGGGATGGAGACACGATGCAAATGTTTATGCACTGAAATATAAGTTGATAATGTTGGGAATAATAAAAGGTCTGATTTATTGAGAATATGCAAATGATGCATATGCTGTAAATGATTGATGTAAATGATGCTTATGACATTTGATGATGCATAATGATGCATATGAGCGATTGGAATGAAAGGTGCCAGTTTGGTGGACTTTTGGTTTGGTAGTTGCCAATAACGATTGGACTTTGGGTGGGTGGAGGGATTGATTTCCCGACACTCGATCTTTGACGTCGTTTGGTCAGAAAATGTATCTGAATGCTCCAAGTTTGGTTATCTGCTGATGAGCGGAGCGACTTGATTAACACGTAAAGACTGATTTTGCTTCGAATAATTGCCAACATCTAGCAAGGACCGCCTGTTCGGCTGGGGAGAAGAGATGGGAAGATTCGCTCCTTGTTTGCTTGCCCCTGTTTGTAGGGTATTTAAATAAATCTGGGGGAGAAACTTTAAGAGTGATTATGGCATGATCTGCCCCTACATCGGGATTTGGGTAGGCGCCTGCCCCTGATTGAGCTGTTGGAAGATAAATTGCCCCTGATTGGGCTATTGAAGATGATTTTGATTCATGTTGGCGATGAAGTTCAAGTTTCTCTTTTAATTGCCCCTTGTTGGGATTGTACTGGTGTCAAGCATTGATTTGCAATTAAATTGTTCATACACAAATGGTAATGTTAAGGTAAAGTTCATGTAAGTTTTGAAAAAGTCAATTTATTTGAATGCTGTGAAAGTGTGACGAATGGACAATTAGTCCAAACGAAGTGCTGATTTAGAAAGTGCGTGAAAAATGCATCAAGAAAAATGTGCAATCGAGATTGAAGATTAGCCAATATATGGGAGTCAATTTACGCAACCTTGTTGGTAGCATGCTTTCAAAATAAACCGCGCCTCAATTAGGTCTTTTGAGAGTTGTAACGTGGCTTGGTTATTGGTTTGAGAAACAAAGGTATAAGGCCCAAAGTTTGATTTGTACCCATCCCTTCTTCGTGATGTTCTCCAGTCCTACGTTCAGTTAACTCTACATATGCATTTGTTTTCAACTTTGCAAAAGTGAAAATGAAGCTTTAAAGTTCGCTTGGAAGTGGCAGTCATCTTATTTTGCTGGTGACCCTTTGATTCTTGATTTGTTAGTCACTGATATTTGTTTTGCTTTTGCTGAGGATTTGAATTCCTCTTTTGATTTCTTCTTTTTCGACTAAGTCTCCCTTCGGGTGCTCAACTTAGTGTTTTTTTTGTTTTTTTTATTTTGCTGAATGTTGTGACTGCCAAGTCATTTGTTGATGGTCCTCCGACGGGATGTCTCATCTTGCGATTTGAAGTGTAGTCAGGTTAACTGAACAACTACCCTGCCCCGGGTTAAATGTAAGGGTTGTATCCGAAAGAAACTCCTACTTCTAGGCTCGAAGTGGTTGACTAGGGATTAACTCCTTATATCTCCAGTGTTTGGGGATTTGAAAGAATGCCTGTACATCATTGACGAGGTTTTATCCGAAAGCATACCGCAACAGTTATGGGTATTTCGTTTTCATCATCCTCCCTCAAATATTTGCTAAAGTGAAGTGAGGGAATATTTTTTGTGATTTTGTGATAAATGATAAATAATGAGCGAATGCGAATAAATTGATTCAAAACATGCATAAACATAACATTAACATAACCAAATACAAACGATAACATTGTTCAGAGCAAATAGTACTTAAACAAACATTACAAAACAACAGGAATGCGGAAATAATAAATGGCACTGGCTGCCTTGATTTGAGGAATTGAACTTCTCTTGATTGAATGCTTCAAAGTTGGAGATTTCTCAGCTTGGTCTTCAACAACCTTTCAAATGTCTTCACTTGCTGGCACCGTGTGACGGCATTGGATCGTTCTGGACATTTGGATTTCTCGGAGTGAGAGTGAGGTCCTTAGAGTTGATCATGTCCTGAATCAAGTGTTTGAAGGCATGACAGTTCTCGATTGTATGACCTGGAGCGCCTTTGTGATACTCACAGCGAGCATTGGCATCATAGTTCCGGGCATTGCCAGTCTGGGGTGGCATATCTCTCAAAGTGAGAGGTCCTTTTGCTGTGAGCTGTTTAAAGATTTCGGTATATGTCATAGGCAGGGGATCTATGTGCCTATCATATCCTCTTGGTTGATATGGTGGACGCTGTTGAGGAGCGCGTTGTTGTTGTTGACCAGGCCGTGGTTGATAAGCCTGTTGCTGGTATGGATTGGGCGGATACTGCGCAGCTGCAACCATAGGACGTGGTTGATGAGCCATCTAAGGCGGAAATAGAGCTTGAAAGGCCTGCTGATAAGGCATCGGAGGAGCTGGCTGATATAGCATAGGAGCATATTGTGCAGCAGCAACATAAGGGTACTGATAGTAGGGAACTGGTGCAGGTGCACTCTGTTGAAAATTCCCACTTGCAGCAGAAATGGCATTTGCTTCGCCCTTTTTGTACCCGTTGAAAGGTTTCTTGGCATTGTTTTGGCTGCTAGAACCTCCTTGGATCTTTCCACTTTTCAAGCCTTCTTCGATTCTTTCTCCGACCATCACCATGTCCGAAAATCCAGAAGATACGCTGCTGATCAGCTTTTCATAGTATTGCCCCTGTAGGGTACCCATGAAGATGTCGATTAGTTCACGGTCAACCAATGGCGGATGCACTCTGGCAGCTAACTCCCTCCAGCGTTGGGCGTACTCCTTAAAGGATTCGTTCTCCTTTTGAGACATACTCTGAAGTTGAGTACGGTTAGGAGCAAGGTCAGTGTTGTACTTGTATTGCTTTTTGAATGCATCAGATAAATCAAGCCAAGTACGAACATTGTTGCGTTCAAGCTGCATGTACCATTCTAGAGACGCTCCAGACAGGCTGTCTTGGAAGCAATGGATCATAAGCTTATCATCTTTGGCGTGAGCGGCCATTTTTCTGCAATACATCCTCAAATGAAGCTCAGGACAACTGAGGCCTTTGTATTTCTCGAATTCTGGAAGTTTGAACTTAGTAGGAATCACAACATCTGGAACTAAGCACATGTCTGAAGCACTCAGAGAAGTTGAGTTGTGTCCTTCCATGATTCGGAGTTTTTCAGCTAACTCGCGGCACATCTTCATAGCTTCAGATTCTTGAACAGCATGAGGATTGGTGATTGGAACAGCAGTATGCATCTCATACTCAACTTGATGATTCTCTTCAGTTTGAGGAAACTGGACTTGAATTGGAATAGGTTGAGCTTGAGGAATTGCACCAACAGTGACACCAGAAGCAGGTATTGGTTGGGAAGTGACCTCTTCAACAGCAGGAGTGAAGCCTGGAGGCAAACCGTAGACCAAAGGATTTGGAACGGGAACTGAAGGCATTGCGCGCGAGGTAGATCCTTGCACTTGAGCATTGTTCACTGCAGCAGCAGCTTCACGACGTTCTTCCATTCTGGCCAAAGCTTGTAAAGTCTCATAAATCTGGTCAATCTTGCTCTTGACCGAGTCAATCTCTTCCCTCATAGCAGCCTGCTCTTCTTGAATCACGTCCATCAGTCTTCTAGTGTTGGCTCGAGTTAGGTACGGTCGTCTAGCTCGATACGGGCGTCGGGAAACCAGCTTGATTTACTGAAGATGGAGGAACATGCAATGAGTTCTTGGCTTTGGAATGAAATGCAAGATGAACAATTATGCAAATGAAATGAATATGCATATGGATGCAATGCAAGATCCAGGATCACGAGTATAATCTGTTCTGAGGTGAACCATAGTAACGAGTAAATAACCGGTATCTCTGATAAAAGTAACCTTAGCAGGTAGACTCTTATAGGATTGCTCTAAGTTCTTTACCCGTAAAACCACTCACAGGATAGTTTCTACGGTTATGGATAAGATACTCAAAGTCACAAATGCTGATCATACTAACGTCCCGCCACAGGCTAGCTGTATTATGACGATAATAACGATAGGGTCTACCTTGAGTGGAGTTCTCATGTTAGCCGTATGAGAAGCGGGTCCTCAAAGACTAACACTACGCAACTACCAACATTGAAACTGGTTCTAAAAGTGGGTCCCAGAGTCACAGCCCTTTCATGAATCAAGTCATGCGACAGGCTAGCTGTGTTATGACAAGATCTACGAACAGGTCTACTCTCTGGAGGGAGCTTTCATGCTAGGCTTGCAAGGAGCGAGTCCTTGGAGACTAACACTAATAACTTCCAATTCTAAACTAGGTGTTCCCTCTTCTTTTTCGCAAACTCAGATGTCATCCCAGGATCCAACAAGCAAGTATGATAATGATCATAATAAGAAGAGAGCAAATAAACAAGCATAAATAAAAAGTGTGAAGAAAACAAATAAGCAATGTCAAAAATTGATCACAAAATAAACTAAGTTAGGCTTGACTCTCTAGCTTTCCCCAGCAGAGTCGCCATCTGTCGCACCTCGAAAAATACGACCTCGCGATAAAGAAATTACCGCGGATGAAAATTAAAAAAAACAACAGAGTCGCCACCGAACTTATTTTATTCCAATTAAGGAAAGGGGAAATATCGAGAAACCCTTTTTAGAAAAATGGATAAAACAAGGTCTTTGAAACCAGATTCTAGGTTCGGGAGTCGATTCCATAAGGGGAAGGTATTAGCACCCCTTACGACCGTTGTACTCAACGGGAACCTCTTAGTTTGACTTGCGATCTAATGTTGACTTATGCTTTCTGTTTTCTTCGAATAATAAAGTAAATGCGAACGATTCTAATATAAGGTTAATAGGGGAAATGGGTTATTTTGTTCCTAGGGTGCTCGGCAAGGAGTAAGATCCGTGTGCCTACGTATTCCCTTGTGCAATGGGAAAGTCAGAGCTTCGTAGTTCGTAATACTAAGGTTAATCGGTTTGTTTTAATGAACAGTTATTTAAACCGCATTCTACTGCTAAGCGTTGGCTTGTTTGCTCGTGATAGGAGGCTGAAGCGCTAGCTTGTTTGAGATAGAAAGGATTTAAATAAAGTTCGCTTAAAGAAATGCTTGATTCGATTGGTTTTTTTAAGAATGAAAGGGTAAATAAACTGCGTCCTGAGGGGCGGGCCTCAGGAGAATTTATTCGAGAATTCGAGGAATGCTGGATTCCAGAATCCAATTCTTTCATTATTTGATATGTCGATTAAATGTTTTAAATTACGGAAAGTCGAATGAATCAGCATCCCTTGGAGCGAGCCTCGGGAGTATTCATTCAAGAATTCGAGGAATGCGAGACTCCAGAATTCAGTTTATCCGATATTTGATTTGTGAAAAAATTAGACGCTTTGTTTTGGATGATTTAGGGTTTAATGTTTTAGAAAGGAATGAAACACAACTCGAAGGCTAGCCTCAAGAGTGGTTTATTAAAGAATCCGCGGAATGCTAGATTCCGAAGTTCAGTTCCTCGTTAATTAATTATGAAAAAGTTTGAAATTAGAAAAGTTGAAAATCGTAAAAAAAAAAAACTAAACATATATAATATTTTTTTTTAGATTTTCTCAATGTTTAAAACTAACTAAGTTAACTACAAAAATAATAAGTTAAATAAAGATTAAACAAAAATAAAATATTTTTGAGTTTAAATGTATTCAAATAAATGAAAAGAAGTTTTTTTTTTGGGGAGCTTTTATAATAAATATCTAAGAAATGTTATTTAGGTTATAGGCTATTTGATATAGAACTAATCTAAGAATAAACTAATCTAACGATTAGATTCACCTAATTTCTAATTAAACCTAGTCAAATTATCTACACTCAAATTAATCCAACTAAGAATAAATTAATAAAAAATAATATAGATACCATAAGAGAAAACGTAAAGTTTAGAGGCTTTTTTCTTTGTTTTTTTTTACTGGCCAATGATAGGAAGACATGTGTTCCCTTTTATTTTATATAAAAGAAAAGGAAAAATAATGCTAAGGAGACATATTTAAAACAGAAAAAAAAAGGAAATGAATGAAAGTCTTCTTCTTTCTCAGTACTGTACTTCTGCCTCACATGTCCAAATTTCTAACTAAAAAAATCTTTCTAAACCAAACTTTATCTCTAGCAAAATCAAACACATCTATTGAATAATAACAACAACTACCATACAAAATCCAGATTTTCCATAAAAGCTTACACATTATTCAACAGGAAACAAAAAGAAACATAAATTACCGACTATGTTAGCAACTGAGCTCGTTGCGGCGGTTGGGAACACAGACGGAGGGTGGTGTCGTTTGTGTATGGTTTTGGATTTCGGATCTGTTCGAAAGCGGAGGTTTCAAGATTTGGTTTTGGTTCATGTTTTGGGTCGCGATTCGTCTGTGAAGTTGAGTTTGCGGTTGGTGGTTTTGGTGGAGGCTTCTGAGCGGCGGTAGAGGGTGGTGGTGGTCTGGAGTTTGTGAAAGGTGGGATTTGGTCTTGAATTAGTTTCCTTTGATTTTTTTGGTTTCTGTTCTTATTGATGAAGGAGTGTTGTGGAAGATGAAGAGTGAGGTTTATGAGTCTGTATTGAAATTTTGATTTCTGCGTTTTTTGCGAAGGTTAGGATGCATTTTGGTGGGTGGGTTAAAATCGCTAAAAAGAAGGGTTTGGTGAATCTGAGAAATTCAGAATTTTAATGGTTTGAAATTTTTCTGGTTTTTTAATTTGTGTTGGAGCTTGATATAAAATTCCTTTGCTGTGATTTTTGTGTGGTTTTCAAGCTCTCCATGGTGACGAAAGAGGATGTCACTTATAGAATAGATTGGATGAGGGTGAAATAGGAAATGGAGTAGAAATTAGAGGATAAAGATTGAAAGATTTGTGGATATTTTGCAGATTTGGTGAGCTGTGAAAATCAAAAAGTTTGTTGTAGTGAGGTAGTGGAAATTGTTATAACAGAAACTTTGGTGGGTGGTTTATTGACAGGTTGTGTAAATTAGTAACAGATTTTTTGATTTTGTTGTGCTATAAAAATGTGAATTAAGTGGTGAAAAATTAACAATAAAAAAAGCTATAATATTATAATAGTAATAGTAATAATAATAACAGTGATAATAAATAGAATACTAAATAATAAAAATAATGCTAATAATAATAATGATTTAATGTAATAATAAGTAATAGTAATGATGATAAAAACTATATGATAATATAATAATAGTAATAACAGTATAAATTTGAATAATAGAAATAGTAATATGTGATTTTATAAAACTATAATAGATAGTGATGATATTAAAAAAAAAAAGAATAGCAATAATAAGAAAAATAATAAAGATAATAAAATGGATAATAATAATAATAATAATAATAATAATAATAATAATAGTGAAAATGAGGTGGAAATTTTTGTAGTTTTAATTGGAATAAAAAGAAAATGTGATAATAAAAAATCTAGATTTGAAAAATAAGAAAATAGTTTAATGAGATAACAAAATGAAGAGTGATTTTTTAGAATTAATAATGGGACTAAAAAAATGAAATAGCATAAAAGAAAATACATTTTTTTGAAATTTTGGAAATAATAAGTGACATATTTATTTGATTTTTTTTCCGAGTATCAGACAGAAAAATAAAATGGCATATATTTTTGGATTTTTGAAATAATGGCGAGACAGTAAAATGGTGTGGGTAGGACAAATTTGGGGTATGACAGATGCCCCTATCGAATTGGCTTAGACCAAGTAAGATGAACTGGCTCGCGTTCAAACTTTCACGGTATAAGACAATTAGATACTAACAGACTCGGAATTTGTCTGAAAAGAATGAAGTTGTGAAAATAGCAGATGATTAATATTGGAAATAAATGGGTGACTCAGCAAAAAACAAATTGACAAAATAAATCACTTATCACCGACGGATGATAAAGCGAGTAACTGAAAATAAAATCACTTATCACCAGAGGATGATAAGGCAAATGACTGAAAATAAAATCACTTACCACTAGAAAATGATAAGGCAATGACCGAAAATAAAATCACTTATCACCAGAGGATGATAAGGCAAATAACTGAAAATAAAAAACACTTATCACCAGAGGATAATAAGGCGAATAATTGAAAATAAACTCACTTATCAACAGAGGATGATAAGGCGAATAGCTGAAAATAAACTCACTTATCAATAAAGGATGATAAGGCGAAAGACAGAAAAATAAACTCACTTATCAACTGAGGATGATAAGGCGAATAGACTGAAAATAAAATCACTTACCACTAGAAGATGATAAGGCAATGACCGAAAATAAAATCACTTATCACCAGAGGATGATAAGGCAAATAACTGAAAATAAAAAACACTTATCACCAGAGGATAATAAGGCGAATAATTGAAAATAAACTCACTTATCAACAGAGGATGATAAGGCGAATAGCTGAAAATAAACTCACTTATCAATAAAGGATGATAAGGCGAAAGACAGAAAAATAAACTCACTTATCAACTGAGGATGATAAGGCGAATAGACTGAAAATAAAATCACTTATCAACAGAGAATGATAAGGCGAATAATTGAAAATAAACTCACTTATCAACAGAGGATGATAAGGCGAATAGCTGAAAATAAACTCACTTATCAATAAAGGATGATAAGGCGAAAGACAGAAAAATAAACTCACTTATCAACTGAGGATGATAAGGCGAATAGACTGAAAATAAAATCACTTATCAACAGAGAATGATAAGGCGAATAACTGAAAAATAAATTCACTTATCAACAGAGAATGATAAGGCGAATAACTGAAAATCAACTCACTTATCAACAGAGGATGATAAGGCGAAATGAAATTTCAATACGGCCACTGAATCCGCCGAGGAGATGCCTGGAATCTTCGATTGATACGATCCTGACTTCCGCTGGGGAAAGGATTGGAAACTTGGGTTGATCCTGGATCCTGAGCTATGCATGTATGCTTTATTGTTTGATTTTGGTATTCCATAGGGATGGAGACACGATGCAAATGTTTATGCACTGAAATATAAGTTGATAATGTTGGGAATAATAAAAGGTCTGATTTATTGAGAATATGCAAATGATGCATATGCTGTAAATGATTGATGTAAATGATGCTTATGACATTTGATGATGCATAATGATGCATATGAGCGATTGGAATGAAAGGTGCCAGTTTGGTGGACTTTTGGTTTGGTAGTTGCCAATAACGATTGGACATTGGGTGGGTGGAGGGATTGATTTCCCGACACTCGATCTTTGACGTCGTTTGGTCAGAAAATGTATCTGAATGCTCCAAGTTTGGTTATCTGCTGATGAGCGGAGCGACTTGATTAACACGTAAAGACTGATTTTGCTTCGAATAATTGCCAACATCTAGCAAGGACCGCCTGTTCGGCTGGGGAGAAGAGATGGGAAGATTCGCTCCTTGTTTGCTTGCCCCTGTTTGTAGGGTATTTAAATAAATCTGGGGGAGAAACTTTAAGAGTGATTATGGCATGATCTGCCCCTACATCGGGATTTGGGTAGGCGCCTGCCCCTGATTGAGCTGTTGGAAGATAAATTGCCCCTGATTGGGCTATTGAAGATGATTTTGATTCATGTTGGCGATGAAGTTCAAGTTTCTCTTTTAATTGCCCCTTGTTGGGATTGTACTGGTGTCAAGCATTGATTTGCAATTAAATTGTTCATACACAAATGGTAATGTTAAGGTAAAGTTCATGTAAGTTTTGAAAAAGTCAATTTATTTGAATGCTGTGAAAGTGTGACGAATGGACAATTAGTCCAAACGAAGTGCTGATTTAGAAAGTGCGTGAAAAATGCATCAAGAAAAATGTGCAATCGAGATTGAAGATTAGCCAATATATGGGAGTCAATTTACGCAACCTTGTTGGTAGCATGCTTTCAAAATAAACCGCGCCTCAATTAGGTCTTTTGAGAGTTGTAACGTGGCTTGGTTATTGGTTTGAGAAACAAAGGTATAAGGCCCAAAGTTTGATTTGTACCCATCCCTTCTTCGTGATGTTCTCCAGTCCTACGTTCAGTTAACTCTACATATGCATTTGTTTTCAAATTTGCAAAAGTGAAAATGAAGCTTTAAAGTTCGCTTGGAAGTGGCAGTCATCTTATTTTGCTGGTGACCCTTTGATTCTTGATTTGTTAGTCACTGATATTTGTTTTGCTTTTGCTGAGGATTTGAATTCCTCTTTTGATTTCTTCTTTTTCGACTAAGTCTCCCTTCGGGTGCTCAACTTAGTGTTTTTTTTTGTTTTTTTTTATTTTGCTGAATGTTGTGACTGCCAAGTCATTTGTTGATGGTCCTCCGACGGGATGTCTCATCTTGCGATTTGAAGTGTAGTCAGGTTAACTGAACAACTACCCTGCCCCGGGTTAAATGTAAGGGTTGTATCCGAAAGAAACTCCTACTTCTAGGCTCGAAGTGGTTGACTAGGGATTAACTCCTTATATCTCCAGTGTTTGGGGATTTGAAAGAATGCCTGTACATCATTGACGAGGTTTTATCCGAAAGCATACCGCAACAGTTATGGGTATTTCGTTTTCATCATCCTCCCTCAAATATTTGCTAAAGTGAAGTGAGGGAATATTTTTTGTGATTTTGTGATAAATGATAAATAATGAGCGAATGCAAATAAATTGATTCAAAACATGCATAAACATAACATTAACATAACCAAATACAAACGATAACAATGTTCAGAGCAAATAGTACTTAAACAAACATTACAAAACAACAGGAATGCGGAAATAATAAATGGCACTGGCTGCCTTGATTTGAGGAATTGAACTTCTCTTGATTGAATGCTTCAAAGTTGGAGATTTCTCAGCTTGGTCTTCAACAACCTTTCAAATGTCTTCACTTGCTGGCACCGTGTGACGGCATTGGATCGTTCTGGACATTTGGATTTCTCGGAGTGAGAGTGAGGTCCTTAGAGTTGATCATGTCCTGAATCAAGTGTTTGAAGGCATGACAGTTCTCGATTGTATGACCTGGAGCGCCTTTGGGATACTCACAGCGAGCATTGGCATCATAGTTCCGGGCATTGCCAGTCTAGGGTGGCATATCTCTCAAAGTGAGAGGTCCTTTTGCTGTGAGCTGTTTAAAGATTTCGGTATATGTCATAGGCAGGGGATCTATGTGCCTATCATATCCTCTTGGTTGATATGGTGGACGCTGTTGAGGAGCGCGTTGTTGTTGTTGACCAGGCCGTGGTTGATAAGCCTGTTGCTGGTATGGATTGGGCGGATACTGCGCAGCTGCAACCATAGGACGTGGTTGATGAGCCATCTGAGGCGGAAATAGAGCTTGAAAGGCCTGCTGATAAGGCATCGGAGGAGCTGGCTGATATAGCATAGGAGCATATTGTGCAGCAGCAACATAAGGGTACTGATAGTAGGGAACTGGTGCAGGTGCACTCTGTTGAAAATTCCCACTTGCAGCAGAAATGGCATTTGCTTCGCCCTTTTCGTACCCGTTGAAAGGTTTCTTGGCATTGTTTTGGCTACTAGAACCTCCTTGGATCTTTCCACTTTTCAAGCCTTCTTCGATTCTTTCTCCGACCATCACCATGTCCGAAAATCCAGAAGATACGCTGCTGATCAGCTTTTCATAGTATTGCCCCTGTAGGGTACCCATGAAGATGTCGATTAGTTCACGGTCAACCAATGGCGGATGCACTCTGGCAGCTAACTCCCTCCAGCGTTGGGCGTACTCCTTAAAGGATTCGTTCTCCTTTTGAGACATACTCTGAAGTTGAGTACGGTTAGGAGCAAGGTCAGTGTTGTACTTGTATTGCTTTTTGAATGCATCAGATAAATCAAGCCAAGTACGAACATTGTTGCGTTCAAGCTGCATGTACCATTCTAGAGACGCTCCAGACAGGCTGTCTTGGAAGCAATGGATCATAAGCTTATCATCTTTGGCGTGAGCGGCCATTTTTCTGCAATACATCCTCAAATGAAGCTCAGGACAGCTGAGGCCTTTGTATTTCTCGAATTCTGGAAGTTTGAACTTAGTAGGAATCACAACATCTGGAACTAAGCACATGTCTGAAGCACTCAGAGAAGTTGAGTTGTGTCCTTCCATGATTCGGAGTTTTTCAGCTAACTCGCGGCACATCTTCATAGCTTCAGATTCTTGAACAGCATGAGGATTGGTGATTGGAACAGCAGTATGCATCTCATAATCAACTTGATGATTCTCTTCAGTTTGAGGACACTGGACTTGAGTTGGAATAGGTTGAGCTTGAGGAATAGCACCAACAGTGACACCAGAAGCAGGCATTGGCTGGGAAGTGACCTCTTCAACAGCAGGAGTGAAGCCTGGAGGCAAACCGTAGACCAAAGGATTTGGAACGGGAACTGAAGGCATTGCTCGTGAGGTAGATCCTTGTACTTGAGCATTGTTCACCGCGACAGCAGCTTCGCGACGTTCTTCCATTCTTGCCAAAGCTTGCAAAGTCTCATAAATCTGGTCAATCTTGCTCTTGACCGAGTCAATCTCTTCCCTCATAGCAGCTTGCTCTTCTTGAATCACGTCCATCAGTCTTCTAGTGTTGGCTCGAGTTAGGTATGGGCGTCTAGCTCGATACGGGCGTCGGGAAACCAGCTTGATTTACTGAAGATGAAGGAACATGCAATGAGCTTACGGCTTTGGAATGAAATGCAAGATGAACAAATAATGCAAATGAAATGAATATGCGCATGGATGCAATGCAAGATCCATGATCACGAGTATAATCTACTTTGAGGTGAACCATAGTAATGAATAAATAACCGGTATCTCAATAAAAGTAACCTTAACAGGTAGGCTCTTATAGGATTGTTCTAAGTTCTTTACTCGTAAAACCACTCACAGGATAGTTTCTACGGTTATGGATAAGATACTCAAGGTCACAGACGCTAATCGTACTAACGTCCTGCCACAGGCTAGCTGTATTATGACGATAATAACGATAAGATCTACCTTGAGTGGAGTTCTCATGTTAGCCGTATGAGTAGCGGGTCCTCAGAGACTAACACTACGCAACTGCCAACATTGAAACTGGTTCTAAAAGTGGTCCCAGAGTCACATCCCTTTCATGAATCAAATCATGCGACAGGCTAGCTGTGTTATGACGAGATCTGTGAATAGGTCTACTCTCTGGGGGGAGCTTTCATGCTAGGCTTGCAACGAGCGAGTCCCTGGAGACTAACACTAATAACTTCCAAATCTAAACTAGGTGTTCCCTCTTCTTTTTCACAAACTCAGATGTCATCCCAGGATCCAACAAGCAAGTATGATAATGATCATAATAAGAAGAGCGAATAAACAAGCATAAATAATAAGCATGAAGAAAACAGATAAGCAATGTAAACATTGATCGCAACGTAAACTAAGTTAGGCTTGACTCTCTGTGTCCCCAGCAGAGTCGCCATCTGTCGCACCTCGAAAAATACGACCTCGCGATAAAGAAATTACCGCGGATGAAAATTAAAAAAAACAACAGAGTCGCCACCGAACTTATTTTATTCCAATTAAGGAAAGGGGAAATATCGAGAAACCCTTTTTAGAAAAATGGATAAAACAAGGTCTTTGAAACCAGATTCTAGGTTCGGGAGTCGATTCCATAAGGGGAAGGTATTAGCACCCCTTACGACCGTTGTACTCAACGGGAACCTCTTAGTTTGACTTGCGATCTAATGTTGACTTATGCTTTCTGTTTTCTTCGAATAATAAAGTAAATGCGAACGATTCTAATATAAGGTTAATAGGGGAAATGGGTTATTTTGTTCCTAGGGTGCTCGGCAAGGAGTAAGATCCGTGTGCCTACGTATTCCGTTGTGCAATGGGAAAGTCAGAGCTTCGTAGTTCGTAATACTAAGGTTAATCGATTTGTTTTAATGAACAGTTATTTAAACCGCATTCTACTGCTAAGCGTTGGCTTGTCTGCTCGCGATAGGAGGCTGAAGCGCTAGCTTGTTTGAGATAGAAAGGACTTAAATAATGTTCGCTTAAGAAAAAAATGTTCGATTTAATTAATATTTTTTTTATGAATGAAAGGGTAAATAAATTGCGTCTTGAGGGGCGGACCTCAGGAGAATTTATTCGAGAATTCGAGGAATGCGAGACTCCAGAATTCAATTCTTTCATTATTTGATATGTCGATTAAATGTTTTAAATTACGGAAAGTCGAATGAACCAGCATCCCGTGGAGCGAGCCTCGGGAGTATTCATTCAAGAATTCGAGGAATGCGAGACTCCAGAATTCAGTTTATCCGATATTTGATTTGTGAAAAAATTAGACGCTTTGTTTTGGATGATTTAGGGTTTAATGTTTTAGAAAGGAATGAAACACAACTCGAAGGCTAGCCTCAAGAGTGGTTTATTAAAGAATCCGCAGAATGCTAGATTCCGAAGTTCAGTTCCTCGTTAATTAATTATGAAAAAGTTTGAAATTAGAAAAGTTGAAAATCGTAAAAAAAAAAACTAAACATATATAATATTTTTTTTTAGATTTTCTCAATGTTTAAAACTAACTAAGTTAACTACAAAAATAATAAGTTAAATAAAGATTAAACAAAAATAAAATATTTTTGAGTTTAAATGTATTCAAATAAATGAAAAGAAGTTTTTTTTTTTGGGAGCTTTTATAATAAATATCTAAGAAATGTTATTTAGGTTATAGGCTATTTGATATAGAACTAATCTAAGAATAAACTAATCTAACGATTAGATTCACCTAATTTCTAATTAAACCTAGTCAAATTATCTACACTCAAATTAATCCAACTAAGAATAAATTAATAAAAAATAATATAGATACCATAAGAGAAAACGTAAAGTTTAGAGGCTTTTTTCTTTGTTTTTTTTTACTGGCCAATGATAGGAAGACATGTGTTCCCTTTTATTTTATATAAAAGAAAAGGAAAAATAATGCTAAGGAGACATATTTAAAACAGAAAAAAAAAGGAAATGAATGAAAGTCTTCTTCTTTCTCAGTACTGTACTTCTGCCTCACATGTCCAAATTTCTAACTAAAAAAATCTTTCTAAACCAAACTTTATCTCTAGCAAAATCAAACACATCTATTGAATAATAACAACAACTACCATACAAAATCCAGATTTTCCATAAAAGCTTACACATTATTCAACAGGAAACAAAAAGAAACATAAATTACCGACTATGTTAGCAACTGAGCTCGTTGCGGCGGTTGGGAACACAGACGGAGGGTGGTGTCGTTTGTGTATGGTTTTGGATTTCGGATCTGTTCGAAAGCGGAGGTTTCAAGATTTGGTTTTGGTTCATGTTTTGGGTCGCGATTCGTCTGTGAAGTTGAGTTTGCGGTTGGTGGTTTTGGTGGAGGCTTCTGAGCGGCGGTAGAGGATGGTGGTGGTCTGGAGTTTGTGAAAGGTGGGATTTGGTCTTGAATTAGTTTCCTTTGAT
This sequence comes from Lathyrus aphaca, assembly GCA_963966055.1. NCBI lineage: Eukaryota > Viridiplantae > Streptophyta > Magnoliopsida > Fabales > Fabaceae > Lathyrus > Lathyrus aphaca. The sequence goes on along the minus strand of OZ014519.1, from coordinate 354,539,677 downwards.
TTTTTTGGTTTTTGTTCTTATTGATGAAGGAGTGTTGTGGAAGATGAAGAGTGAGGTTTATGAGTCTGTATTGAAATTTTGATTTCTGCGTTTTTTGCGAAGGTTAGGATGCATTTTGGTGGGTGGGTTAAAATCGCTAAAAAGAAGGGTTTGGTGAATCTGAGAAATTCAGAATTTTAATGGTTTGAAATTTTTCTGGTTTTTTAATTTGTGTTGGAGCTTGATATAAAATTCCTTTGCTGTGATTTTTGTGTGGTTTTCAAGCTCTCCATGGTGACGAAAGAGGCTGTCACTTATAGAATAGATTGGATGAGGGTGAAATAGGAAATGGAGTAGAAATTAGAGGATAAAGATTGAAAGATTTGTGGATATTTTGCAGATTTGGTGAGCTGTGAAAATCAAAAAGTTTGTTGTAGTGAGGTAGTGGAAATTGTTATAACAGAAACTTTGGTGGGTGGTTTATTGACAGGCTGTGTAAATTAGTAACAGATTTTTTGATTTTGTTGTGCTATAAAAAATGTGAATTAAGTGGTGAAAAATTAACAATAAAAAAAGCTATAATATTATAATAGTAATAGTAATAATAATAACAGTGATAATAAATAGAATACTAAATAATAAAAATAATGCTAATAATAATAATAATGATTTAATGTAATAATAAGTAATAGTAATGATGATAAAAACTATATGATAATATAATAATAGTAATAACAGTATAAATTTGAATAATAGAAATAGTAATATGTGATTTTATAAAACTATAATAGATAGTGATGATATTAAAAAAAAAAAGAATAGCAATAATAAGAAAAATAATAAAGATAATAAAATGGATAATAATAATAATAATAATAATAATAATAATAGTGAAAATGAGGTGGAAATTTTTGTAGTTTTAATTGGAATAAAAAGAAAATGTGATAATAAAAAATCTAGATTTGAAAAATAAGAAAATAGTTTAATGAGATAACAAAATGAAGAGTGATTTTTTAGAATTAATAATGGGACTAAAAAAATGAAATAGCATAAAAGAAAATACATTTTTTTGAAATTTTGGAAATAATAAGTGACATATTTATTTGATTTTTTTTTCGAGTATCAGACAGAAAAATAAAATGGCATATATTTTTGGATTTTTGAAATAATGGCGAGACAGTAAAATGGTGTGGGTAGGACAAATTTGGGGTATGACACTATCCCACAGACTTTAATGCATCCCAGTCCTGGCGTAACAGGTATATCCGAAGGAGGCTCATCTGTCTCAAGTTTCTATGTTTGCAGTGTTTGAGGACTCGTTTGTCCAGTTACTGGCGACACAGGATTGTTTGAAGAAGACTCGTCTGTCAATGTATTCTTACTCCAGATATCAGTTTCAAATTGGAAGAAGCTCGTCTGCTTTTTCTCTCCTTCTTATCCCCAGAGCGTCATCTGGATGGGTTTATTTCCCAGTGTTGGCATTCTTCGTCAGAGTGCAAATTTCTGGTCTTCTTGGTATTCAACCACAGTTTATCTTGAACGGTCGATAACCCGTGCTATCGTCCTTTTCAGATTAACTGATGATTGAATAGGGGAAGTTGTAACACCCCAAATTTGCCCTCTTCATTTTAAGCATCATATCACATCATACTCATCATGAACATATCATTTTCTTAGCATCATATCATGGAAAGATGAGGCATAACATCCTTCATGTCCTAGCATCAAGCATATGGTCATCTGTGGAGGTTCTTGAGGCACCACAAGCCATGACAAGGGTCCCAATGGTTGTATACAAGTCTTATGGCGAGTTTACACTCCATTTACAAGTTCAATTCCATTGGAAAAAGCTCAGAAGATTGCATGATCATCAGAGGTCTCAGGACAAGGCAAAGCTCCTATACAAGGATCCCCAAATTAGGGTTTGTGATTCAAGCACCAAGATCTCACAACTTTGGCCATTTCATTTGGGCAAAGTATTATATATGTCAAGAGGATCCTAGGTGTCAATTTTCATGAGAAAAATTCATGTGGAAGTCAGACAATGCCTCAGTTGCTTGCAGATGAAGCAACTGTGCCCTGAAAAAGTCAATTGTGTGATTTCAAGGGGTCTAACCCAAATTTTTTGGCCAAGAGGGGTCCTTACAATGTTATAAGAGGTTTGGAATGATCAAAGTTCAAGAATCATGGAGATTTTAAGGGTTTTGCAAAAATGGTACAAAGTTGGTTTTAAGGAATTTCCAAATTTGGCAACTTTTGCCCTAATTTTCAAATGGCCTTAACATGATCAAAAATTCTTCAAATGGACCAAAGTCAAACATGAAAGTTAAAGAGTAAGGGCTCCCATTTTCAAAAAGTACAAGTACATTTTCATAGGATTTGTGGATTAGCCTCTTCGAAAATATCATGTTTTTAGGGCAAAATGCAACTTTTCATGTATACACCAAATGCAAAATGCTTCCAAATTGAATTGTATGACTTGGTTTTGGTTCAAACTTGTTTCAAAGTTAAAATACATCACATTTGAACCATTTTCTCCAAAGAAAATCACATTTTCATGCACTATGAGAAAATCACTCCAAACATGCAAAATTGGCCAAATCATGAAATAAGTGTGAGGGTTTGATCTAAAGGCCAGGATTGATTACATTTTGATCAAGGGTGGTAAATGAATTGCACATGTGCTGAGAGGCCCAAGGAAGCATGAGCATAGCATGCTTATCTCACATGTTGCAAAAATTGCAAAATCACCAAAAACTCATGATTCACTCGTGCCAATCTTTTCATTCTTTCAGCAAGGGTTTGTGAGCTCATACAAAAGCTGCTAGGGTTTCATCAAGCCTCAGATCTCTCTCATTCTCTCATTCACAAACTTCATGCAACTTTGCATTTTCTTCCATTTCTCTCCACACAAGCAAGCAAACTCAAAACCAGTTGTGGATCTGTAATCTAGGCAAGCTCAGGATCATTAAGCAACCACTCATTGAAGCTTATTCTAAAGTTTAGTAACATTGCCATTTCAGGGCAGGTGTAGGTAGATCTCAAGATCCAGCTTGTTTCAAGACCTTAGATGCATTTATTTTGCATCTAGGGAGTAAGTAGAGTGATTTGCACGCATTATCTGGTCATATATCTCATTGAATCAGGATCTACACTTCAGGTATGGCTCAAAATCTCATGATCTGGAAATGAAATTGTATGTGTGATTCTTAATCTGTGATGTTTGTTGATCATGTTGCACTCCTTAGATTTGAATTTGGTGCATCATAGTGAGAGTTATGTGCATTTCAGTTTTGAAGGTCAATGTTGTTTCCCTTCGATCCGGATGATTCATTAGGTTTTAGGTGTTTTTGAGCTCGTTTTTGAAATCAGTGAAGTTCAATTAGCTAATCTGGAGTATTTGATTCATTATTTTGGTTGTTTGTTCATGTTGTCGTGAGTTCCGGTGCCGGAGCCCTAGCTCCGATCACCGGAAGCTGGATTCCGTTCATGTTAGGGTTTGTGTGGAGAAGATGAACCACAACAACTGAATCTGCTCAAGGAGAAGCTGAAACCAGGTGCGGGGTGATTTTCTCGCCAACCAGGTGCGGGGTGATTTTCAAGCCAAGAACGACAACTTGGCCGAATACTTAGCCTTGGTCAAGGAGAAGCTGAAACGATTCACATCTGTGGAAGTCATACACGTCCCGCGCGAAAACAACATCTGAGCGAATATATTATTTAAACTGGCGAGTACCGAGAAGAAAGGGGGCAACAAATCTGTCATACAAGAGATACTCCCTCAGCCCAGCATTGGGAAAACGTCAGCTCCAATAGACATCAACGTCGTAGGCGAAGCTAACTGTTGGATGACCCCAGTATTCAATTATTTGACCAAGGACAAGTTACCAACAGACCCAAAAACGGCCAGCACCGTAAGACATAGGTCATGCTCAAATATGATGGTCGGGGGGAAGATGTATCGCCGAGGTTTCTCCACGCCACTCCTCAGATGCGTCGAGGAAGAAAACATTCCACACATGCTAAGGGAAGTCCACGAGGGGATCAACACACAACATCCAGGTGGGCGATCGCTCGCTTGCAGGATCCTACGAGCAGGATACTACTAGTCGACGATGCAGGATACTACTAGTCGACGATGCAGGACGATGCGAAGGAGCACGTTAAAAAATGTGACAAATACCAACAACATGGTGACGTGCACATGGCGCCTCCTACTGAGTTGAAATCACTGTCTTCCCCGTGGTTATTTTCCTGGTGGGGACTGGACATATTGGGACCCTTCTTCATTGGCATCGGCCAAAACAAGTACCTCATCGTGGGCGTCGATTATTTCACTAAATGGATCGAAGTGGAGGCCTTAGCCAAAATCATTGCATTAAACATCTTACGCTTATTCAAGAGGAACATCCTCGCCCGATTCAGGGTACTGCTCACCATCGTAACAGACAATAGAACCCAGTTTAGTGACAAACATTTCGAAGAATTCGTAGCTTTGGTAGGAACCAAACAACAATTCTCTTCTGTCGAGCACCCCCAGACTAACGGGAAAGCAGAAGCTGCTAACAGGGTAATCTTAAGAGGCCTTAAGCGAAGGTTGGACGAGCACAAAAAATGATGGGTTGAAGAGCTACACAACGTTCTTTGGGCGTACAGAACCACGCCTCACTTGACAATCGGGGAATCCCCGTTCCGGCTAGCATACGGGACCGAAGCTGTCATCCCCATAGAGATGCACATACCGTCCATGTGAACAGAATCACCCATGGACCAAGATACCAACTCTGAAACACTGAGAGAAGAGCTCGACTTAGTCGAAGAAATCCGATCAGGAGCAACTCTTCGAGAAGCTACGCTCAAACAAAAAATTGCAGCTCGACATAACGCCAAGGTTATTAAACGAGCATTCGAAGTCGGGAGTCTCGTCTTGAGGAGAAACCACAAAGACTCCCGAGAAGGGAAACTGGCACCAAATTGGGAGGGCCCATACCGCGTCCGAGCAAAGACCGAAAACAGGGCCTAATACTTGTAAAATCTTCAAGGGGGAGAGATCGTACGACCATGGAACACCGAGAAACTCAAGCAATACTACAGCTAGTTTGAAGGTCGCCCTACTCCCGTACGAGGAGCAGATTGTCCGGCCAAACTTGCATGCCCAGGTATAAGCATTGCATCCCAAAACGTTTGACCGACAGAACCTCCCCCTCACGATGATGAAGGTAACTGTCGCACGAACGGATACTCGAACGATTCCAACATCGCCTAAGTACCATGACAAGGCAGAACCCCAGCTCACGATGGGACGTTCAAGCCACGGAATCCGAGCCATGATCTTGACCTGGATACCGACCCAGAGCCAGCCTCTATACATCTGATCGGTCCCCCAAACCGAAAGATCACATTTTCTTATGAGCATTTACCCCCTAGTCGACCATTATATCGTATTCCTTGCGCCAGAAGAACGCAAAATACTTAGCATAAAAAATACATTTGAAATTAAAGTCCTCCGACGGACGGGCAGTCGTACGTAGAAACAAAAACACTACAAAAATCATAAAACGACCACCAAGGTCGGAAACATTAATCAAAGGGCTACGACCCCTAAAGTACGTCTTGTTCAGAATTACATAAAAAGGGGACCGCGTCCCCTAGCAAAAACTATAAATTACATATGTTTTGGGCACGCAGGCCAACCTAATTACCCTCCCCTTCTTGCGCCCCTGGCTGATTTTCGCTCGGAGGTTGCTGGACTTCAGGCTGGATCAGTTGGTCGGGCTCCCTCGACTGAGAGTCATCCATGATCATGTAATATGGGACTACAACCCGACCATCCACAACCTTGTACAAATAGCTGATCTGATCAGTATCGAGGTCCAACTCCGAATGAAGGGCCTTGATCTGATCCACAACATTTTGGAAGCTCAGCTTGGTCGTGCCCCTCAAGTCGTCAAGATCCTGGTCCAACCGGGCAAGGAAGTGCGCCCTGCTCATCAGACCCTTGGTGTCTTCATCCTCGTCATCCTTGGGAAAGAAAGTTTCTTTCAACTTCCTGTTCTGATCAACAGCTTTCTTTTTATCCACTTTCAGCTTGGCGATCACATCAGCCCGCGCCGTCAGCTCTTTGGCCGCGACCTCAGCATCCTCAGTGGCCTTCCTCGCTTTTTCCTCCAAATCATCTAGGAAGGACTTCAAGCGATTAACTTCACGTTTCTGCCCGGAGCTTCCCTCGGCTAGCGTCAAGGCCATTGACAACACCCGCATCACAACACTGACATCCTGCACCAGGGATAACCTCCGAGCAGAGCGATCCATCTTCTCGAGATACAACGGGTCCGCCCGCTCGATCTCCAGATAATTTTCCTCAAAGAAGTTACGCCTCACAAAACATTGCGGCAGTGCATGTTTGGGTTTCGAAGGAGCATTGGTCGTAAGGTCCATAACGCTCGTTCCAATTTTATGCTTCTTAAGGCTCAGACCCGAAGTCACGTGTAACACCCCATTTCTATATCCCAAATAAACAATTAAATCACTTAGGAACATGTTAAAAATTTCATCAGAGTACAATTAAACATGGTATAAAAGAGGCATGACACATTATGCTTACAATTAAAAAAACATACATCACCTGCTCATTTAAAGATATGCAACAATGGGGTACTTTTCAAACATAGGAAATTTAATATATATATATATATATATATATATATATATATATATATATATATATATATAAAAACAAGTTTGATGCCAACAACAATATTCATGTTTATACAAAACATCCATCCAACAGATACATATACATAATGCATCACAAAAATGGCACTAAGCCAACCTAACTACCCGGTGCTACATATCAGAGCCGACCGACCAAAAGATGAAGACGAGCTTCACAAAAATTGTCATCCAGCAACCTACTCTACAATGCCTCATAGAGCATCATAAAACAGCAGAAGGGTGAGAAACATTACCATAATAACATTGCATATAATTATATATCTCAACATATAACATGCACATAAAACATATTCTCACCACAATTCATACCTCATCACCTATACACATCGCAACGTGTACATACACAAATCAAACATGCTCATCATACACTAATTCACTACTTCACATACACTTACATTATTTATGTTTATTCCTCAATTCTATTCATTCTGCATAAACATACATCTAGCTATGTTTAATCACACATATACATTACAAATGTATAAATCACATACATATACATATATCAAACATGCATATATACCAACAAGTATGTTTCATCACACATACTATCATCTCTTTAATACTCCAAATAAACATATGCACATTCATGTTTATTTCTGCATATCATAATTTAAATGATAAAATGCAACTCCTAGAGACCGACACACGACTCTATGCAGATGCAAATGCGGTACCGACTCAACATTTCAGTAGGTTCACTCAGGAACCAAATGGAATCATCGCTTGTTACCTAAAGTAACTCCCCGTTAGGCACACGATGTTCCCCATTGCTCATACCCCACATGGGCACACAATGTTTATGGATTGCTCACACCCTACACGGGCACACAATCCGATTGCTCACACCCCACACGGGCACACAATCAATGTGAATAAATCACCCATCGCTCACACCCCACACGGGTGTAACACGGTGGGAGAACTGACTTTCTATAAATGTTGCGGATAGCAAGAGTCGCCACCGACTTTTATTTTATCCAAAAGGAAAGGATATAAAAGAACAGAAAAGACCTATTTTTAAAAGACTTGAGTTCGGGGGGTAAGTTATACAAAGGGAAGGTATTAGCACCCTTTATATCCATGGTTATCCATGGGCTCTTAGTTACTTAACACACTTTGTATTTTTGCAAGAGTGTAGTGTGTGTTTAGAAAAATTTCTGTAAGTACTTGGTAATGACCCTCGTATGGGTGTATACAAAGCCTAGTTTAGAAGCTGTGAGGTGTAAAAGTAAGTTTGAAAAGTGTGAGCAAGTAACTATGAGGTACCTACCCTAAATTTAAGTCTTTCATGTTCTCGTATATTCTTTCAATGGTAAGACTATCCCTATTATTAAGGAATAGGTAGTCATTACCTTGGATGTTTAAGGGACAAGCGTAGGGTCATCGTATGGTCATAGAAAGCAACAAGTAAGGGTGTATTTAGCAATTTGTAGGTGTCGCTCCCACCAAATGACACCTGGTCAGATAGGGTACAGACGCGAACGGTCAGCGAAAGGAGAAGATGAGGGTGAACTGAAAAGAGTCGCCAGCTAGGCATTTTTATCCCGAAGGAAAGGTAATGCTGCATAAACCTGGAAAGACATGGATAAGACGATCGCGAACCAGAGAAACTGAGAAAGGGGGTTGGTTACAACCTGGGAAGGTATTAGCACCCAGATTTTCCGTCGTACTCGACGGGATCCACGCTTGAAAGTTTGTGTTTAAAGGGGTAGTGTCAGTGCTATTTTGTGTGCAAAAGCTGGAAAAGAATACAAGTGTCAGTGCTGGAAAGTGAAGTGAAGAAAAGGAGTGTCAGTGTAAGAGAAGAGTGCAAAGCTCAAGACAATGAGGCTTAAAAGAGTAATGCCGGAAGAGGGGGAATACACAGAGACTTTTGTTCGATAACTGTTAAGTTATGCCTATGTATCCTCTCGTGCAATGACCTATCTGGCTCAGGTGCAGACTGTCTTGCATTAGACGAAAGAAGCAAGTTCTCGTTTGTGAGTGAATGAGGTGAGAAAAGAATCCCGAAGGAGACGATTATTGTTTGTTTTTTATGTTTTCAATCTTTTATTGCTTTATGTGTTTGTCATAAGTTAATGAGCTTAAGCCTAAACCAAGGGTTAGTAAACTCATCACATCCTCCCTTTGATTAGGGGTAATGAGGATACCTTAAGTATGAAGTAAACACCTCACACTTAATCACCATGATGTAGGATTAAGATCATTAACCTACTTGTAATTATTTAGATGTTTTTGGAGTTTTTGTTTAGTGTTATGTAATGAGTTTAAGCCATAATCAAGGATTTAATGGACTCATTACACCATCCTAATAGAAGGATAATAGATGAGAACATTTAAGTTGAGAAAGGCTCCTCAACTTAATCCATGATTAGGGATTAACCTCATGACAAAACAAAGCCTTTATTAAAGTGGATTTTAGTTAATGGTAAGATTAAGAAGTGAATTTTATGGTTTGTAAGACAACTTGAGGAGGACTTGTCCATTAACACTAGGGTTAGTCCTTCTTAACCAATTAAGGAAGAATTAGAACCCTAATGCAAGGCCCAAGTTACAAGCTTGATGTCTTAGTGATTATTAAGATGGATTGATTAAGAGGTTTAAACACATTAAGGGTTTAACACTTAGGATTAAAGTTATACACTCCATCCTAAGAGAAGGATGCAGGCATAACCCTAATCACAAAGCCTTAAAACCTTAAAGGTTTAGTCCTTGATTAAGAGGTGAGAAGAGAAGACACAAAGATGAAACAAAGGTAAAACTAATGGGGGACTAATCAAACCCTAATTGTGATCATGCTTGGGTATTCCTAGGGTTTATGAAGCTTGCAAGAAATCTTCAAGAAAAGCCACCAAGGAAGAAGCAGATGAAAGGAGGAGAAGCAACATAAACAAGTCAACTTACTTCACTTAAGAAGATAAGTTGCTTGAATAAAGAAAGTGAAGAAAGAACATGAATGAGAAAGATCACTCTAATACAAAAGTAAAATTCAGCAATGAATTCAAGAGAGATGAGAAGAGATTGTGAGAAGTGAAGGCAAATTCACTTCTCAAAGCAACTTACCACCTGAAAAGTTAGTAAAGGAAATGTAATGAAATGAAAATGTGAAACACCCCAAATTTGCCCTCTTCATTTTAAGCATCATATCACATCATACTCATCATGAACATATCATTTTCTTAGCATCATATCATGGAAAGATGAGGCATAACATCCTTCATGTCCTAGCATCAAGCATATGGTCATCTGTGGAGGTTCTTGAGGCACCACAAGCCATGACAAGGGTCCCAATGGTTGTATATGAGTCTTATGGCGAGTATACACTCCGTTTACAAGTTCAAGTCCATTGGAAAAAGCTCAGAAGATTGCATGATCATCAGAGGTCTCAGGACAAGGCAAAGCTCCAATACAAGGCACCCAAATTAGGGTTTGTGATTCAAGCACCAAGATCTCACAACTTTGGCCATTTCATTTGGGCAAAGTCTTATATATGTCAAGATAATCCTAGGTGTCAATTTTCATGAGAAAATTCCATGTGGAAGTCAGACAATGCCTCAGTTGCTTGCAGATGAAGTAAAAAGTCAAATGTGCCCTGAAAAAGTCAACTGTGTGATTTCAAGGGGTCTAACCCAAATTTTTTGGCCAAGAGGGGTCCTTACAATGTTATAAGAGGTTTGGAATGATCAAAGTTCAAGAATCATGGAGATTTGAAGGGTTTTTCAAAAATGGTACAAAATTGGTTTTAAGGAATTTCCAAATTTAGCAACTTTTGCCCTAATTTTCAAATGGCCTTAACATGATCAAAAATTCTTCAAATGGACCAAAGTCAAACATGAAAGTTGAAGAGTAAGGGCTCCCATTTTCAAAAAGTACAAGTACATTTTCATAGGATTTGTGGATTTTCCTATAGCCTCTTCGAAAATATCATGTTTTTAGGGCAAAATGCAACTTTTCATGTATACACCAAATGTAAAATGCTTCCAAATTGAATTGTATGACTTGGTTTTGGTTCAAACTTGTTTCAAATTTAAAATACATCACATTTGAACCATTTTGCTCCAAATAAAATCACATTTTCATGCACTATGAGAAAATCACTCCAAACATGCAAAATTGGCCAAATCATGAAATAAGTGTGAGGGTTTGATCTAAAGGCCAGGATTGATTACATTTTGATCAAGGGTGGTAAATGAATTTCACATGTGATAAGAGGCCCAAGGAAGAATGAGCATAGCATGCTTATCTCACATGTTGCAAAAATTGTAAAATCACCCAAAACTCATGATTCACTCGTGCCAATCTTTTCATTCTTTCAGCAAGGGTTTGTGAGCTCATACAAAAGCTGCTAGGGTTTCATCAAGCCTCAGATCTCTCTCATTCTCTCATTCACAAACTTCATGCAACTTTGCATTTTCTTCCATTTCTATCCACACAAGCAAGCAAACTCAAAACCAGTTGTGGATCTGTAATCTAGGCAAGCTCAGGATCATTAAGCAACCACTCATTGAAGCTTATTCTCGAGTTTAGTAACATTGCCATTTCAGGGCAGGTGTGGGTAGATCTCAAGATCCAGCTTGTTTCAAGACCTTAGATGCATTTATTTTGCATCTAGGGAGTAAGTGGAGTGATTTGCACGCATTATCTGGTCCTATATCTCATTGAATCAGGATCTACACTTCAGGTATGGCTCAAAATCTCATGATCTGGAAATGAAATTGTATGTGTGATTCTTAATTTGTGATGTTTGTTGATCATGCTGCACTCTTTAGATTTGAATTTGGTGCATCATAGTGAGAGTTATGTGCATTTCAGTTTTGAAGGTCAATGTTGTTTCCCTTCGATCCGGATGATTCATTAGGTTTTAGGTGTTTTTGAGCTCGTTTTTGAAATCATTGAAGTTCAATTAGCCAATCTGGAGTATTTGATTCATTATTTTGGTTGTTTGTTCATGCTGTCGTGAGTTCCGGTGCCGGAGCCCTAGCTCCGGTCACCGGAAGCTGGATTCCGTTCATGTTAGGGTTTGTGTGGAGAAGATGAACCACAGCCACTGGATCTGCTCATCTAGCGTCGCATATGCAACCACGTAGCCCTAACACGCTCTCAGTCTCACGTGTTCTTTCTTTTCTTTTTTTAATTCAAAATGTTTGATAGCCCATGTTAGTTATTGTGTGTCCACCACTCAGCTCTCTCCTTCCTGCCAGCTCAATTAATGAATCCTCAACCACACGCGTTGGATTAATCCATTGCTCCTGGCTGTTTCCATTTTTTTTAAATTTAAAATACCACCATAAGTCATGTATTCCTGCACAGAAATTGGGCTTAGCAGTGGTATGCGCACCCCCACCTCCTTCAAGCCCAATCCAATTCAACGTAAACCCTTACTACATACACCTCCTCACCATTTTCTTTTATTTCTTTTTCACTTTTATTTTCTTTTATTTCAGCTTAGATTTTATTTTTTATAAAATAGTTCCCTTCACTAAAAAAATCCTAAAAAAATCATGAGTCATATTTAAAGTCTCTTTTATTTTCTCATTTTTTTATTTTATTTTTTTCCATTGCCACGTGTCCATACTAATTCATTGTTTCAAGTAACTTCTTTTTAAGTCCATTTTGACCACACTGCCTTGTCAAATTTCCATACACTTCAATATTTTGAGTTTTGATCCCATTATTTTTTCTTTGGATTCCTAAGACAATGCACTTCACATGTGTTGTTTCTCTGGATTTTATAATTCTATTTCTTGAGTCTTAGTCCTTTGACCTGTGATGGAAGTTTGTAACCCTAGCTTGTGTTTAAGCCTCCCTTTGACCTATTTTGCTTCTGAATTTTACCAAATCCTTTTGGCCCATTGACATACCATGTTTGATGATCATTTGACTTGAATTGTGGAATTTTTAGATGCTTGGTTGATTTGTTTTGAATTTTACTTTGAACCTTGTTCCATTTTGCTTCCTTTGAACCTTTAGCTCTCATATAAGCTTAGAAGGGCACCTGTGCCAACTTCTTCTTCTCATTTGGGGTTCCTTTGGGGTGTGGGTACCTTCCTGGTCCTAGCTTAGGGTTTGATTCTTAGGAATTTTTGTGTCTTGCTTCCTTTTGAGTCATTTATTTCCTTAAGTGTTTTCACTTCATCTCATTGCTTCTTTCACTCCCATTTGGTAATTGTTTGGTCTTGTGTGACCTCTCTCTTCATATTGTTGGCTTCTTAAGCCCTTCTTCATCTTGTTTTGGTTCTGGTCTTGTCTTTGAGTCCATGTTTATGCATATTTGCTTTGCATTTTCCTTAAGTGTACATAAGTTTTCATATGTGTTCATGTTGCATCATTTTGACTTGTAAGCTTCATTTCCTCATTCCTTTGAGTTGCATTTGCATTGTGCATATTTTTATATCATTTCACTTCTGGTTGTGTGATGTTATAATATTATCTTGCTCATTGTGTTTCATTTGTGTTCACTTTACTAACCTTGCAGGGGCTATGGTAAGTGTGAGGTGTGGGGATTGAGTTCCACATCTCCAAATCTTTTCTCTTTCTTCTTTATAGTACTAACTCTTTGTTGTTGGGCTTAGGCCTTTCTCATCTCATCTATTCTTATTTTTCTCTTCTTCCTCCTTCTTCATTAGGATAGAAACCTCATTAACCCTTAGGACATCCATGCATGTTAACACTTAGGGTTACTTAGTCCCCCTTTAGAATTTTTCCTTTGTGATCCTTTTGGTTCTTCTTCTCTTCTCATCTCATAACTCTTGAAAAGTATCTTAATAAGTTTGAAGTGATGTTTTGATCCATAGCCTTATCCCATGAGATATGCTTGTATTCTTCCCATCTTGGGATAGTACAAGTTTACTTTGTGATGCACAAGTCTGATCAAGGTATCTTCTTCATAAAAGAAAAGAATAAAAAACACTTCTTCATCTGTAAATACCAAAAACACTTAATAACTTAACAAGTTAGTGAGCTTAGGCCCCAATCTTTGGGTTCAAGTTTTGGGGATCTTCTCCTTACTTGAGTGTGCTTGTTCTATTATTCCATCTTGGAATGTAGTGACAAGTGCACATTCCATGGAAAAGAGCTTGAGTTCACTTCCTTGTGACACACTCTAAAAGCTTCATAAAAAACACAAACAAACAATAAGCGTCTTTCCTTCGGGAAGTCTTTTCTCATCTCATTCGCTCCGTACGCGAACTTGCTCCTACTTGTCACTTTGCAAGACGGTTACGCACTCGTCGTCCGAGTCTGCAACACCTGAGCAATGGCATATGCAGTGCAAGCCTTAATTCACAAGCAATTTCCTTGTTACCCCTAGTTAGGGGAACTACGGTGTCTCTGATCCTCATTATCCTGATGAGGTACGTAGGCAACGGGGTAGGGCCCGTTCGAGCACAATCTTTATTTTCCCTACATTTTTTCCTTGTCTTTTCTTTTCAGTTCCTCTCTCAGTTTCTTTTCCAGTTCTTGTTATTTTCTTTAGCAGCAGCTTTCATACCCTCACCCTTTGATATAGTTATTTTTGCAAGCGTGGATCCCGTCGGGTACGGCGGACGATCTAGGTGCTAATACCTTCCCAGGTCGTAACCGACTCCTGAAATCAGTCTCTTTGGTTCGTAGGACCTGTGTCCTTTCTCTTCTTTCTTCTGGTTTGTGCAGCATTACCATTCCCTTTCTTCGGGATAAAAATGTCTGGCTGGCGACTCTATTCTTTTTCCGCGCCACTTTCGCGTTTGTACCAGGATGGAAATACGGGGAGCGACAAAATGGGATGAATGCAAGGATGCAAACCAAAACCAGAAGCACATTCATGATGAAAATGATGCTAGGAGATGATGCAAAGACATGTCAAGAGATGCAAATGATCATACAAGCAATGAGGATGCAAATGAAGCATGAAAAGAGGCATGAGAGTTCATGAATGCACATGAAATGAAATGAATGCATAACATGGCAAATGGATGATGCAATGATCAAACATGGTTCTAATGTGTCCTACGATGCCTTATATGTTATGTGGATGCAAGAAATGTCATGGCAAGTTCATGGATGCAAGCATATGCAAGATGAATGCAAGTGTAGATGAGTAATTAGGGTTATATGAACATATGAAATGCAAAACTCAAAAACAGAAGTAAATCATAAGATAAAAAATTGAAAATGCACTCAAAGGAACCCTAAACCTATACTAGGCTACCATCCAAAGGGGGAGGTCAGAAGCTAAACTTAAAGGAAGTTATGAATTTCCTAAGTTTCTAGGGTTTTAAGGGTGATCCTCAAGGTAAAATGCCAAACAAATTGAAAATGAAAGATAAAAATGAAACAAAAATGCTTTTAGAAACTATAAGTCATGCATAGATCAATGCAAAAAGAATCATTCACAAACTCAAGTTGGTTTAAAAGTTATGAATTTTTGAAGTTAGGGTTAGAAAATAAACAATTTAAGAACCCTAATTCAATGAAAAATAACAAAGCATGATCAAAACTAAAAAGAAATTTGTATGGTGAGTTTTTAAATGTTTCTAAATGTTTAAAAATGATCTCTGATTTTTTTGGTGATTTTAAAATACTTAAATGTATTTTTAATTAATTAATTTTCATTAATTAATTAAATAAAACATTTAAATGATTTAAAAATACTTTTTTAATGCAAAAAAAAAAAATATTTTTGGTTTCTGAAAATTAATAAAGTGCTAAATTAAAATGTTCAGAATTTTTTGACTATTTTACTATTTTTAAAAATTCGTATAAGATTAAATAAATAAATGCAATAAAAAATTAAATAAACAGAAGTATGCACAATGGGTGGTTGGGATTGAAACTGGGTTTGGGAGGGTTGACCTGGCGCGCATCTGGACGGCCCATATTCAAATCCCACTAAACCTAATTTAAATATTAATTAATCCTGATTAAGCAATAATGACTTGATCCTGGCCATTCAATGCACGCGGGAAAGATCCATCTAACGGCTCATATTCAAAAATTGCCCTAACCCTAATTAATTAAGTTAATGACTTTCAGGTGGCCGGAAATGACCTCCGGTCATCTTCTCCGACCACACCTCCCTTGAAAAAAATTTCAAATCACTCCCCAGGCTATAAAAACATGCCAAAATCTCCAGAACTCATCCTCTAACATCAAACAACAAGAATCCAGCAACATAAACAATTTATTTCACCCACACAAAGAGAATCGAAGAAGAACAAGTTTAGGGCAAAAGTTTCAGAGCAACATAAAATGCTTGTTTCTGGCTCATTTTTGAAAATAAACACATCCCCATGATCAGAGCAACACATAGAACAACATTTTAACAAGAAAACAAGGTTCTAGAAAAAAAGTTCATCATGCTACCTGAGGCTGAGCTTTCGAATTCTGGGCTTTCTGGCCTCTTTCTTTATGCTTTTCCACTCCAATGAACCCCTTGATGCTTCTAGTAAGCTTGAAACAAGTTTGTATGGAGTGTTTTCAAGGTTTCAGTTCAGAGGTGATGAAAATCGTATTTTGGTTTGAGGTGGTTTCAGGCTGTTTTGATGGGTGGGAAATGATCAGTGATTGATTTGAAGATGAATGGTGGAAGAAGTTTAAAGTTTTGTTGAGTGTGCTGAGAGTTTCGAAGCAAAATGCAAAGGAGGGGATTTTTGTGAACTATGGCAATGCTGAAGTGTTAGGCTTGGTTCTTGTGTGAAGTGGCTTGCATAAAGCATGTATGTGAAGCTGTGATAGGTCAGAATAGTTGGTGTGGGTTATGCTGATTGGTATGGTGCAAAATGCAAAAAGTCAAAATTGGTTGTACTTTGAGGTATGGGCTGGTTCAGGCCAAGTACAAAGGGGTGTATGGTGCAGCAAGATTCAAGGATATCCATGCAAATCTCTTTGAGGCAAATCAGCAAGTTGTGACAAAGTTATGGGAGGTTTTGCAAATTCATGAACCTTTGGCCCTTTTGAGATTTCTTTATGTGCAAGTCATGAAAATGTGAAATTCTTTGGTCAATTCTGAGTTTTAAGCTAAGCACTATGATGTTATGATGTGTAGAAGTCAATTTGAAGTCACAAAAATAGCTTGACATGAGGTTTTTCAAAAATCCCTCTTTGGCATGAAACATGAAATTATGTGATTTTTGCCAACTTTGGAAAGCCATAACTTGAGTTCCAAAATGAATTAGACCTTGTTCTTGTACTTTTTGAAAAGGGAATGATCCAATTTACAACTTTCATGACCAACAATTTTTCATTTGAAGCATTTTTGGTTGAGAAAGAGGAGGTTAAAAAACTTTCCCAAAATGGAAAGTTTACATTACAAGTCATTTCCATTTTTGGCAACTTTTGGTTTTGCTCATTTTTCTTCAAATTTGTGAACTTCTAAGCACTTAAATGATCAAATAAAGACCATATCACTTCAATTTGATGAAAAATCCACTTTGGGTCCATTGACGGGGGCCTCAGATGCCCTGATTTTGCTCTGACATTTTCAGGAAGTTATTCAGTGATCAGATGACTTCCACAATGAATTTCTTCATCAAACCTGGTATGTAGGATCCTTATAACATATTGAGACCAATAGAAACAAAAATGACCAAATAATTTGGAGTTATGGCCTCTGAAACCAAAACCCTAATTTTAGGTCATCTGTGCAGTTAAATTCTGGCTCTACTTCCATGCCTTGCCAATTCTTGTGATTCTTTGACTTCCTTGATCTTTAGAGGATAAAATATGATGATTGAACATACATGGACCCTCTTGAGATGATTGAAGACCTTTGGAGTGGCTCAGATGGCTCATGGATTGCTCAGATTACAAACCCTAGATGCAGATGACTTTGAACCAATGCAGTGAAGCAAAAATGCAATATGAGATGATATGATTAAACTAATGCAAATGAAAAGATCACAAGCCATGGTGTGAACTTACTGAGGGAAAATTTGGGGTGTTTACAGCTGCCCCTATTCAAGCATGAGTTAGCTGTGTAGGATATAAGCGCCCGGCTTATCAGACAAGCAAGATAACTTGTGGTTGAATACCAAAGACAGTCCAAAATTTGCACTCACTGGGTGTGAAGAAAAGGGATATAGATTGTAAAAGAAAGTATAATATGATTATCAAGTGCGGGAGATGGAGGACGACCATCGAGCAGAGGACGACTGCTGGGGATAAAGCAATGACGGGGATGGCCGACATGCTGGGGGAATAAAGAGATTATGATGGGGACGGCCATCAAGCAAAGAAACAAGATTCTCTGGGAATTAAAGGTAAAGGAAATGATGGGGTCGACCATCAGGTTAATGAAATAAATGATTAGGGACGGTCATCAAAAGGTGAAGGACGATCACCTAGCAGGGGACGGCTGCTCTGTTGGGGATAAGGATGAGGGACGGTCATCCAAGGTGAAGGACGATCACCTGGCAGGGTACGGTTGCCGAAAGTATCACGACATAAGACGAATGCCGGATAGAAAAGGTCGACGATAGGGACGACCATCAGATAAGCATGATGAAGGACGATCATCAAGAGGTGAATGACGATCACCTAGCAGGGTACGGCTGCTCTCGGGGTTTATCACGACATAGGACGAATGTCAGATAACAAGATCAACGATAGGGACGGCCATCGGATAAAACAATGAAGGATGATCATCAAAAAAGTGAAGGACGATCACCTAGCAGGGTAAGGCTGCCGGAAGTATCATGACTTATGACGAATGTCAGATAGAAGAAAAGTAATTTTACTGGGGATTTGCTGGGGAATAGTAAACACAGACGAGTGTTTACATCCAAGAAATGAAAGGTATAAGTGTTTGACAGTGTGTATAGATTAAAGATGCGGACGAGCATCCTTAAGACTATGATACAGACGAGTATCGGTAGAAACGAATGCTGACGCGTGTTCAGAGATGATGATACGGACGAGTACCAACTGGTTAACAAAGAACACAGACGAGTGTTGAATCTGAAGGGAAATAAGTGGTGTATACAAGATACGGACGAGTATCTGTATGAGTAAAGATTGGCATTGTGAAGTATGAGCAAGACACGAACGAGTGTTCAACTTGCTGGGGAGAGATATGACACGGACGGGTGTCAGAAAGAGTATATATGAACATATATCTGTATGGAGAGTATAAAGGGGATGCTTTGGCTTTCTGTGGGGAGAATGAGAGGCATTTTGTACATTGCTGGTGAGGTATTGTCGGTATTTACAGGTGACTGGTTCGAACCTGACTTGTGATTATGCAATATGTTTGATTTTTGCCGTAATGCTCCGTATTAGACGAAATGCTACGCTCTGGGGGAAAATGATGTGAATGCTATGATTTATGCAAAAGATATCGTTCCAAGATTCGGATCCCGTTGCTTGCGGAGATCTCTGTCTAATCTGCTTGATAGGATATCCCAGCTGGGGATGAGATCATTGGTAGATCTGATAAGATGTATGGTTCTGCTTGGGGGAGCAGATCACTGATAGATCTATCCGGTAATGAGATAACCCTGCTGGGGATGAGGAAGCCTTCGTCACTTTGTTGTGTGGGAAATTCAGACATTGCTCTTCTGGGAAGAGGCTGGAGCTCTGTGGGGAGATGGTTCCCCGTCTTTGCTGATGATGAGAGATCTGGCGCTCTGTCGAGAGGGAAAATCACTGAACGATCTTCCTAGAGGTTTCTGTGGGGATCCTGCTGAGGATGATGATATCTGACAACTCAGCTGGGGGAATGAGTACCTTCTGATGTTGATGTGCTGGAGAAATGATGCCTGACAACTTTGAAAGGGAGAAAGCATTTCCGGTGCTGTTTGGAGGATGTGCTGAGGAAATAATGATTTGGCAGCTTTGCTGGGGAAAACCATTCATGCCCATATTGCGCTCTGAATACCTGCAATCCTGTTACAACAAAGAAACGCCAGTATTCCGAGGTATCCCCTACCGGATTCCGTCATAGGAGTTAGACATTCCTGGAAGTAAAAGTATATTTCCTGGAAGCATGTGATTAGAAAGGCACATATGTTTTTATGCAAACGTTATATCGAGGATACCAGACATTTTTGCAAATAAAACATACAAGACGAAATGTGACTGACAAATCTGATTTTATTAATTTGTGTGCCCTGAATTGGCAAAATACAGTCAAAGAAACAGATCCCCTGAAATGAGGAGATTGTTACAAATTGAGAAAAATAAAGGTGTTGGCAATGTTGACGACGCTTTAGTGAGCCTCCCTTTGCTATGACTTGCATGACCTTGATGTTATTCTTATCCTGCTTTCTGAAGAAGGTTGATTCTGACCGATGCTTTAACCTTTTGAAGCTTGTCGTGTTGTGAGTGATACCGACGAATTCAAAATGCAGTTGTTCGCTTATTCCCTTATTTTGCGTGGATCGCCCTTTCGGGTTTTCAATCCACCGGGATACCCATTTTTGCCTGAGGTGTCCAATGCGGCTTTTCAACTCAGCGGGTGTACATTTTTTCTTAATTTTCCCTTATTTTTGCTCGAGTCTTTTATTCTGTTTTTGACTCGCCGGGATGCCCTATTTTTGCCTGGACTTACATTCTGTTTTTATGTCCAACGGGTCATTTTATGCGAAGTATTTTTTAACTGCATCTGAATTCACAGGGGATAAAAAATCTTCGCCATCCATAGTAGTGAGCATCAGTGCTCCACTGGAGAAAACTTTCTTCACTATGAATGGACCATCATAATTCGGAGTCCACTTGCCCCTGTGGTCTGTATGAGGAGGAAGGAGTCTTTTCAGCACAAGATCTCCTACTTGGTATTCCCGAAGCCTGACTTTCTGATCGAAGGCTTTCTTCATTCTCTTCTGATATAACTGCCCATGACAGATTGTAGCTAATCTCTTCTCTTCAATCAGATTCAGTTGATTGTACCGAGATCGGACCCATTCTGCTTCACTCAGCTTGACATTCATCAGTACCCGTAAAGAGGGTAATTCGACTTCAACAGGTAGGACTACCTCCATGCCATACACAAGCTGATACAGTGTTGCCCCAGTGGATGTTCTGATTGAAGTACGGTATCCATGCAAGGCAAATGGTAGCATTTCATGCCAGTCTTTGTAGGTGACCACCATCTTTTGCACAATCTTCTTAATGTTCTTATTAGCTGCCTCAACAACGCCATTCATCTTTGGCCTGTAAGGAGAAGAATTGTGGTGTTGGATTTTGAAGTCCCGGCACAGTTCTGCCATCATTCTGTTGTTCAAATTGGAACCATTATCAGTAATGATTCGCTCGGTCACTCCATACCGACATATGATGTCTCTCTTCAGGAATCGGGCTACCACTTGCCTGGTGACGTTTGCATACGACGCTGCTTCAACCCATTTGGTGAAATAATCAATGGCTACCAGGATGAATCTGTGGCCATTCGAAGCAGTCGGCTCGATCTTTCCAATCATATTAATGCCCCACATGGCAAAGGCCCAAGGTGAAGACATCACATTCAAAGGATTCGGAGGCACATGCACCTTATCTGCATAGATCTAGCATTTGTGGAACTTTCTGGCATAAGCACAACAGTCTGCATCCATTGTGATCCAGTAGTAACCTGATCGTAACAACTTTTTAGCCATTGCATGTCCTCCAGCATGGGTACCGAAAGATCCTTCATGCACCTCGTGCATCAACAAGTCTGCCTCTTTCTTATCAACACATTTGAGAAGCACCATGTCAAAGTTTCTTTTGTACAAGGAGCCATCAGCATTCAAGAAGAAACTACCAGTCAGCCTTCTTAATGTCTTCTTATCATTGGATAATGCCCCAGGTGGGTATGTTTAATCCTCCAAGAAGCATTTGATTTCATAGAACCAAGGCTTATCATCTTTATCCAGGTCTGTTGATAATACGTATGCTGGTCTGTCAAGTCTGGATACTGAAATCCGAGGCACAAAGTTGGCAGCTTGAACTTTGATCATGGAAGAAATGGTAGCCAGAGCATCTGCAAACTGATTTTCATCTTGAGGGATATACTCCAATTTGACTATTGTAAAGAAAGTCAGTAATCTCCTCGTGTAATCCCGATATGGAATCAGATGCTCCTGGTGAGTGTACCATTTGCCGTTGGTCTGATTGATTACCAGAGCTGAATCTCCGAATACATTTAATGTCTTGATCCTGAGGTCAATGGCTTCCTCAAGACCCATGATACAGGCTTCGTATTCAGCTTCGTTGTCAGTGCAGTTAAAAGTGAGCTTTGCCGAGAATGGCATGTGAACTCCCTTAGGTGTAATGAGAACTGCACCAACACCACGACCATTCATATTAACAGCCCCATCAAACATCATATTCCATTCTTCTTCTGGGTCCGGCCCTTCAGTGTGAACAGGCTCTTCATGATCTTTTGCTTTTATGAACATGATGTCTTCATCAGGGAAGTCAAATCTCATAGGCTTGTAATCATCAATGGGTTGCTCAGCAAGATAATTAGACAATACACTGCCTTTGATAGCTTTCTGAGATGTGTACTGAATGTCGTATTCTGTGAGAATCATTTTCCATCTTGCAACCCGTCCGGTAAGTGCTGGCTTCTCAAATATGTACTTGACTGGGTCCATCTTGGAAATCAACAAGGTAGTGTGGGTCAACATATACTGCCTTAGTCGGCGAGCAACCCATGATAAAGCACATCAGGTTTTCTCGAGCAGTGAATAACGTTGTTCACAGTCGGTAAACTTTTTGCTTAGGTAGTATATTGCATACTCTTTTCGACCAGACTCATCATGTTGGCCCGACATACACCCCATTGACTCTTCTAATTTTGTCAAGTACATTATTATAGGTCTTCCTTCAACTGGAGGCATAAGGATCGGAGGCTCTTGTAAGTATTCCTTGATTTTTTCAAAAGCCCTTTGGCAGTCTTCATTCCACCTGGGCGTTTGCTCTTTCCTTAACAACTTGAACAAGGGCTCACAGGTTGTTGTAAGATGAGATATGAACCTTGAAATATAGTTCAATCTACCTAGAAACCCCCGAACTTCTTTTTCAGTCTTCGGTGCAGGCATTTCTTGAATGGCTTTGACTTTGTCAGGGTCAACTTCAATTCCCTTCTCACTTACAATAAATCCCAGCAGCTTACCGGATCACACCCCGAATGTGCATTTGTTGGGGTTTAGCTTCAACTGGTATTTCCTCAGACGCTTGAATAGCTTCAACAGATTCACCAGGTGGTCTTCTTCTGTGAGGGATTTGGCAATAATGTCATCCACATAACATTCAATATCTTTGTGGATCATGTCATGGAATAATGTTACCATAGCCCGTTGATAGGTGGCACCAGCATTCTTCAGTCCGAATGGCATTACCTTATAACAGAATGTGCCCCAGGGTGTGATGAAAGTTGTCTTCTCCATGTCTTCAGGTGACATCTTGATCTGATTATATCTTGAAAATCCATCCATGAAGGAGAACACCGAGAACTGAGCTGTATTGTTGACCAATACATCAATGTGAGGTAATGGGAAGTCATCCTTCGGGCTGGCTCTGTTCAGATCCCGGTAATCCACACACATCCGTACTTTACCATCCTTCTTAGGCACAGGTACAATGTTAGCCACCCACGGCGGGTAACTAGTTACAGCAAGGAAACCAGCGTCCCATTGTTTTTGTACCTCTTCTTTTATCTTCATGGCCATATCCGGACGAGTACGGCGCAACTTCTGTTTTACTGGAGGACAGTCTTCCTTTAGGGGCAGCTTGTGCATAACAATGTCGGTATCCAGACCTGGCATATCCTGATAAGACCAAGCAAAGACATCAACGTACTCTCGCAGCATGTGAATAAGTTGTTCCTTCACTGAATCTTGCAGACGGGCCCCGATCTTCACTTCTTTCAAGTCTTCTTCGGTACCAAGATTAACGGTCTTAACTTCCTCCTGATGAGGAGTGATAACCTTCTCCTCTTGCCTTAACAATCTGGCTAGCTCTTCGGGTAGCTCATAATCTTCTTCAACCCCTTCATCGGCTTGATTAATCGGATTGTCGAAGTCATAGCAGTGTTGTTGTCGGTGCAGTCTGGAGGGCACTCTCTGCAAGGGTTTAGATTTGTTCATTTTAGTGATCAGTTTTATCTTGCTTAGGAAAAGTGAAAATGAAGTTATTATTTTGAAAAAACATTGCCATTTTATTTTTGTACAAAAAATGAAAAATGAAAAACAGTGAGCGAGAAAAAAGAGACTCATTTGCAAAAGATGTCCTGATATTCATTAACTGATCGTTTGCACAAAATACAAGATGGCCTGATTACAAAATGAGCCCTGACATCTTGGGCAAGATGCAGGACTTGATGCATGCTAAAATACAGGAAATAATAATTACTCTGCAGTTTTCCAGGTTGCGTTTGTCTTCTTCCTCGTCTTCCAGACTGTTCACAACATCCGGGGTAAGCATTCCCCCGTTGACAAATTTGGGCTCTGTTGTAGCCTCTGGTTGATCTTGCCGATTTGGTCTGTAACCCAACCCGAATCTGTCTTCTTTCTTTTCAACTGGCAGCAGCTTGCCCCAGCCTTGAGCGGTACCCTCCTCAACAACCTTTCGGGCCTGTTGATATGAAGTGATGGAAGTTCCAGATACAGTAGTGGCTTCATTGATGTTAAGGGCCTCAAACCCCTGACTCATAGTCTCATGGATCTCCCCATCCATCTCTATGTACTTGTAAGTAGACAGCTGGCTAACGAAAATATCTTCCTCCCTGCAGATTGTGATGATCTGGCCTTCCCACTCAAATTTTAACTTCTGGTGACGGGTAGATGTAACAGCGTCAGCGGCGTGAATCCAGGGTCTACCCAACAGACAGTTGTAGGCCAGCTGTATGTCCATCACGAAGAAGGTAGTTTTAAAGGTCTGTGGGCCAATCAACACAGGTAAATCAATCTCTCCGAGCACTGATTGTTAGAACAATTATGGTTCTGAACCTCTAAGTGTTTTGATGATAACAAAGCTTTTCATATTAGAAGTTCTAATGAATACAATCACTCTTGTGTAGAAGACAATCTCACTTAAGTGAATCGTACGAGCTAAGAAGATCCATTATAGAAGATACTCTCAAAGGAGAATCCAGCATTAAATTACGAATTCATTGGCTGCGCATCTCTTATTTATTATCTCTGATCTCCGCTTAGAAGATGCTGGTATCCTTATTAAAAGACTTTAATTAAAGAATATTTTCTTTAATATACAAAGACAAGTATCTCTACTTATGGAAAGAAATTAAGGTATTAAAGTATATCCTAATTTGATTCAAGATGTCTCCAACGGCTACTTTCTCAAGAACTATATAAAGGACTCCATTTGAAGAAATCAGTAACGTAACGCAATACAACGCATCTCATTATTTACGCAAATCAATTAAATCACATTGTGCTTATTATTGTAACTTTCACTTAGTGATACGTGCTTATCTAGAAGCAATCTAAGTTACTTGTTTATTATATTGTTGTAATAGTTATTTTATTCCTTGAGTGACTAAGTTTAGTCAGAAGACTCAAGAGGACATTGACGATAGGTCTTTGTGTGTATTCTTATTGAATAGTGGATTAAGACCTCAGTAGAGGCAAAATCACCTTGGCGGGTGGACTGGACGTAGTTTGAGTTCAAACGAACCAGGATAAATTAAACGTGTCATTAGAAGTTAATTTTTATTATTCCAGAAAACCCAATTCCAACCCCCCCTTCCTTGTGTTTTGCGCACCTTCAATTGGCATCAGAGCGCTAGGTTCTGAGTATTACACTTAACCGTGTCAGTAAAAGATCCAGAAGATAAACACATGGCAGAAACTGGAATTAACAACAATGACTATCAGAATGACAAGATCAATGCTAAACCTCCATTGTTCAATGGTGAAAATTTTGACTACTGGAAGGATGTTCTGGAAAGTTTCTTTCTAGCTCTAGATGGAGATCTCTGGGACATGGTGACAGATGGATACATTCATCCTGTTGGAGAAGATGGTCAGAAGATTGAAAGAAAACATATGACAACTCAACAGAAGAAGGAATTCAGAAATCATCACAAAGCTAGGACTATACTTCTAAGTGCCATTTCTTACACAGAATATGAGAAGATCACAAACAGGGATTCAGCTAAACACATGTTTGATTCTCTAAGGATGACACATGAAGGCAACTCTCAAGTCAAGGAGACCAAAGCTCTAGCTCTCATCCAGAAGTATGAAGCCTTCAAGATGGAAGAAGATGAAACCATTGAAAAAATGTTTTCAAGGTTCCAAATTCTGGTAGCTGGACTAAAAGTTCTGGACAAAGGCTACTCAACAGCAGATCATGTTAAGAAAATCATCAGAAGTTTACCAAAAGCTTGGAGGCCCATGGTTACTGCTTTAAAGTTATCAAAAAATCTGAATGAAATTTCCTTAGAAGAACTGATCAGCTCCTTGAGAAGTCATGATATTGAATTAGAAGAAGATGAACCCCAGAAGAAAGGTAAGTCTGTAGCTCTTAAATCTAACAAACATATTTCTAAAGCTTTACAGGCAGAAGAAGAAGAAAGCTCTGGATGTTCATCAGAAGAAGATGAATTATCTCTCCTATCAAGAAGAGTTCAACAACTCTGGAAGCATCGTCAGAAGAAGTTCAGAAATACCAGAAGAACAAATAATTATTCTGAATCAACATCTGGTCACAAGAAACCCAGAAGCAAAGAAGTTGTGTGCTACGAATGCAAAGAACCAGGACACTATAAAAGTGAATGTCCAAAACTTCAGAAAGAAAAACCCAGAAACAAATTCAGCAGAGAAAAGAAAAAGAGTCTCATGGCAACATGGGATGATTCTGAATCATCTGAAGCAGAGTCAGATTCTGAAGATAAACAAGCAAATATTGCATTGATGGCAAATATACCAGAAGATGATCACTTATCAGAATCAGAGTTAGAATCAGATTCAGAAGAGGTATTTTCTAAATTTTCTAGACCTCAGTTAGAAGCTAGCCTCTCAGAAATTCTTGAAAAATATCAGAAGCTTCAATTCAAATACAAAGACATTAAACAAAGTCTAGTATCTGAATTAGAAGAAGTTAGAAAACTAAAAACAGAAAACTCTGAGCTGAAAGAAAACCTCTTTGAATGTAAAAACTCTTTTGAGAAACTTAAAGCTCAGAAGAAATCTGAACTAGAAGATCTAATCAATTCTGATAATATCATAAAACAATATGATTATAGCTTTCAACAATTTCTCACTAAAAGCTTAGATAGAAGTAAGATTGCTTCTATGATCTATGGTGTTAGCAGAAATGAAAGAAGAGGCATAGGCTATGTGAAAAATAAAGAAACTCTGAAGCTTAAGAATATTAATGACATTGTCATAAATACTGATACTCCTCTAAGTTCTCATTTCACCTATGGTCATAATCATGATCTTGTATACACTAGTGAGTCATCTTGTTCTACAAGTTCTGATCTAAAACCTAAAATGAATCAGAAGTTTGTAAAAACTAACAAACAAGGACCCAGAAGAATATGGGTACCCAAGGATAAAATTGTGTATGTTGCAGATGTCTTTAACAGCAAAACTGAAACACCAATCATGGTACCTGGACTCTGGATGCTCACGTCACATGACGGGAAGAAAGCATATGTTCCAAAGTCTTGAATTAAAAGATGGAGGCCACGTAGGTTTTGGAGGCAATCAAAAAGGAAAAATAATTGGCTCCGGAACCATTGGTAATGGAAATCTTCCCTCTATCTCTAATGTTCTACTTGTAGAAGGATTAATGCATAATTTATTATCCATAAGTCAATTAAGTGATAATGGCTATGACATAATCTTCAATCAAAAGTTCTGTAAAGCTGTTAGTCAGAAAGATGGAACAATCCTCTTCAGTGGAAAGAGAAAGAACAACATTTATAAAATAAAGCTCTCAGAATTAAAAAATCAAAATGTAAAATGTCTAATGTCTGTGGAAACTGAGCAATGGGTCTGGCACAGAAGATTGGGACATGTTAATATGAGAAGATTATCTCAACTTAACAAACTCAATCTAGTCAGAGGACTTCCAAATTTGAAGTTCAACTCAGAAGCTCTGTGTGAAGCATGTCAGAAAGGAAAATTTTCAAAAACGGGTTTTAAAGCTAAAAATGTTGTATCTTCCTCTAGACCATTAGAACTTTTGCACATTGACCTGTTTGGACCAGTGAAAACTGCTTCTGTCAATGGCAAAAAGTATGGATTGGTGATCGTAGATGACTTCAGCAGATGGACATGGGTAAAGTTTCTTAGACACAAGGATGAGTCAATTGCTGTATTTTCTAACTTCTGCAAACAAATTCAAAATGAAAAAGAATCAAAAATCATTAAAGTCAGAAGTGATCATGGTGGAGAATTTGAAAATAAACAATTAGAATCATTTTTTAATGAAAATGGCATCTCTCATGATTTTTCTTGTCCTAGAACTCCACAACAAAATGGGGTTGTAGAACGTAAAAATAGAACATTACAAGAGATGGCCAGAACCATGATAAATGAGACTAATATGGCTAAACATTTTTGGGCAGAAGCAGTAAATACAACATGCTATATTCAGAATAGAATCTCTATAAGACCTATTCTTGAAAAGACTCCTTATGAATTGTGGAAGAACAGAAAGCCCAACATTTCTTATTTTCATCCTTTTGGATGTACTTGTTTTATGTTAAATACTCTTGATACTCTGAATAAATTTGATTCTAAGGCACAAAAGTGTTATATGTTAGGATACTCTGAACGTTCTAAGGGATACAGAGTATACAATACAGAAACACGCATTGTGATAGAATCTATTCATGTCAGATTTGATGATAAGCTTGGTTCTGAAAAACCAAAGCAGAATAAATTTTCTGCAGATATAGAAGTAGAAATCTCCACAAACAGAACTTCTAAAGATCAATCATCTAAAGATCAAGACTATGCAATTTCTCCAACAACACCTGAAGAAACCATCCAGAAGAAGCTATCCAGAAGCAATATAAATCACCCAGAGGATAAAATCTTGGGAAAGAAAGATGAACCAATCAGAACAAGATCCTCATTCAAAAACTATGAAGAGACCTTAATGGGACTTGTCTCTCTGATTGAACCATCTTCTGTAGAAGAAGCTCTATCAGAAAATGATTGGATTCTGGCTATGCAAGAAGAACTTAATCAATTCACCAGAAATGATGTGTGGGATCTAGTTCCTAGGCCCAGAGGATTCAACATCATTGGCACCAAATGGGTATTCAGAAACAAGCTCAATGAGCAAGGAGAAGTTGTCAGAAATAAAGCAAGACTGGTTGCACAAGGTTATAGTCAACAAGAAGGAATTGACTATACAGAAACCTATGCACCAGTCGCCAGGTTAGAATCAATCAGACTTCTAATATCATTTGCTGTAAATCATAATATCATTCTATATCAAATGGATGTCAAAAGTGCATTTTTAAATGGTTATATTGATGAGGAAGTATATGTACACCAACCCCCTGGTTTTGAAAATACAAAATTTCCAGAACATGTTTACAAACTCAAAAAATCATTATATGGTTTAAAACAAGCTCCCAGAGCTTGGTATGAAAGACTAAGTAATTTTCTTCTAGAAAATAAGTTCATCAGAGGGAAAGTGGATACAACTCTTTTCAGTAAAAACATTAAAAATGATCTTCTGATATGTCAAATTTATGTAGATGATATAATTTTTGGTTCTACTAAAAGTGCCTTGGGAAAGGAATTTTCTAAATCTATGCAGGCAGAATTTGAAATGAGCATGATGGGAGAACTAAAGTTCTTTCTGGGAATTCAAATAAATCAAACATCAGAAGGAACATATATCCATCAAAGCAAATATGTAAAAGAACTTCTGAAGAAATTTGATTTATCAGAAAGCACAATATCCAAAACTCCTATGCATCCCACTTGTATCTTGGAGAAAGAAGAGGTAAGTAAGAAAGTAGATCAGAAGCTCTACAGAGGTATGATTGGATCTCTCCTCTATCTAACTGCTTCTAGACTAGATATTCTATACAGTGTATGTTTATGTGCTAGATTCCAATCAGATCCTAGAGAAACTCACTTAACAGCAGTTAAGAGAATCTTTAGATATCTGAAAGGTACTACTAATCTTGGTCTGTATTACAGAAGATCAGAAGAGTATAAACTTGTAGGATATTGTGACGCTGATTTTGCTGGAGACAGAACAGAAAGAAAAAGTACTTCTGGAAGTTGTCAATTTCTAGGAGACAATCTAATCTCTTGGTCTAGCAAAAGACAGCCAACCATAGCATTATCAACTGCAGAAGCTGAATACATTGCAGCAGTTGGATGCAGTACTCAGATGCTCTGGATGAAAAATCAGCTTGAGGATTTCAATATCTATGAGAGTAACATTCCAATCCTCTGTGACAATACTTCTGCTATTTGTCTCTCTAAAAATCCAATTTTACATTCTAGAGCTAAACACATAGAAGTTAAACATCACTTCATTAGGGACTATACTCAGAAGGGAATTTTAATGTTAAAATTTATAGACACAAATCACCAATGGGCTGATATTTTTACAAAACCCCTTTCAGAAGATAGATTTAATTTCATTCTAACTAACCTTAGCATGAAATTATGTCCAGAATGAAAATGGTTTACTTATATGTTTTTAACACCTAGAAGTTCTGTTATTTATCTTCTATATGATTATCTCAGAAGATGCTATGCTCTAATTGTTTCATTCTTAGAACTTCTGTTCAAAGGATTGACTTGCAGATCTTCAAATCAACAATTATCAACAAAGCTATAAGGATTTCCATCAGAATCAAAACACGTGTCCAAATTCTAAAGAGTGACAGAACATGCCTTGGCAACTGTTCGCTCAGAAGGATAACTGTTGAGATTCTGGAATCTGATACGGCTAGGTTTGACACCAAAAAGGCAAGAAAATCTCTTGGGTAATTGTTCCAGAATCGTTTACGCATTACCCCATGTCAGCGCATTTAATGCTTTTAATCATTATGTTTTTAAACTTAAATTTTCCCACTAATTTCTCAACTAATTAAATGCTTTATTTTTTTTCTATTTATATCAAGTGTCTCTCTCACTTTCAAATTTTACCCGTATCTTAGTCTTACTGAATTTTCTCACTCTCCTTCTTGCTTCTTCTCAAATTTTCATAAACCCTAAACCCTCAAATTTCATCTTAGTAACTAATGGCTTCATCATCTCAACGCAAAGATTTTTCTGATGCTTTCTATGTTGAGCCCGAAAAGACTCTCTCAACTCCAACTGAAAAATTGGAAGTACTGTGTGAGTTATTTGTGGATTTCGAAAGCTTAAAGGAAAACGGTTTTGATCTCCTCCCGCATGTTGAAGCTCAGGGCTGGGAAAAGTATTTTGACAGATTAATGGGACCAATCTTTCCTAAACTGGTTAAAGAATTCTGGGTTTATGCATATTCAAATGACGCACAGGTTACCTCTCATGTGCTTGGGAAAAAGGTGGTTATCTCTGAAGACCATCTTGCTAAACTTCTTGAAGCTGATGGAAACGGTATCAAATGCAGTGACATGGACAAAGCATCTGATACTGCTGTGATAGCAAAGGAAATTTTTACCTCTGGAAAACCCTCCAACAAAATCAAAGACTTGAAGACTCCCCTCCGTATTTGGGCAAAAATTATTATTGGGACAATCTGTCACAGGAAACCTACCAACTCTCCAGACTACATCAACCTGGACCAACAATTTCTTCTCTACTTAATTTCCAAAAAGAAGAAAATCAACCTTGCCCACACTATATTTCAGAATCTTAGAGCCAGTGTGAAGGAAACCAGAGATGGTGAGAAGACCAAAAGGGATTGGATTCCCTTTGGACGTATTATTTCTGATATACTCTGCCAGAACAAGCTAGTAGACTTCCTAGCAAAGTTAAAACAAACTGAACTCTTAGAAACAGATGTTGGCAAACCCCTGAATGCTAAGAACCTGAAAAAGATGAAGTTCATTACATCTATTCAGCAAGAACCTGTTCTTCACTCCAGAGAAGTAATCAGCACCAGAAGGATTCCATTGGAGAACTTCCCTCTCTTTTCATCTGATACACCTGCAGATGTTGTAATCAACTACCTGGATATCTGCAAGCGTCAAGGAACGGTACCTGAATTCAAGCCAATAGAACTCAAACAGAAAGCTCCAGACGTTGCCTCTATAAGACTAAAGAAGAGAAAGATTGCTGAAGAACCTTCTCAGAAGATGCCAAAATCATCTAGAACATCAGGTAAATCTTCTGCTTCTAACTCTGATTACATTTCTGTGGTAGAAGCAGTAAATGTAGAAGTGTCTGAACTTCCTTCTAGCACCTTATCTTCTAGCCAACCATCTTCTGATATCCCATCTGAACAAATTCCTGCCACTGAACCACCTCAAAATATTAATCCCATTCAAACTGAAATCCCTGCAACTTCTGCAGTAGCATCCATCCTCTCATCCTTATATCCACCAGAAACTGAAACTCATCAACCACAAAATATTTCTGATTTTGACATACCCATTGATAATACTCCACTATCTGATATTGATCGCTCTCCCACAACTGAAACACAAACTGCTTTGCAAGATGCTCTAGATCTTGATCTTGAACACTTTCAGGACTCAGATGCTATCCCACTTTCATCTCCTGAACATCAACCCAGACTATCCCCCATTAGAGAAAGCTCAATTTCCTCTTACATATCCACACCACCACATTCACCTACTGTTATAAACATTCCTGATACTCCAGAAGCAACTGAAAATGAAAATCCTCTAAGAACATCAATTGACTTTGAAGCCCTACAAAAACTGTCCTCCATGTCAAACAAAAGAGCAATACCCATACCAAAACCAAAACCAACTAGAACAGACATTTCTGCTTTACTTCTAGCTTTTGAAACAGGACTGAAATTAAAGTTATAGGATCTGAAGTCTGCATGCTCAGAGCTTACAGATCCAGCTGAGTCTGATTTTCTGTGGGCTTCTCTCAGAAAATGGTTTAATGCTGAGTCCAAAAGACTTAAGGACATCTGCTATGATGTTGCTCATCAGAACTTCTGTGAGTACCTTCAAGCAGTAGTCTCAAGTGTTGAACAGACTAAACCTCTTCTGCTGGATAACAAGCCCTGGATAGAGTCAGAACCTCTGGATGAACTCTCAGCACTTCAAATGGTCTTGGTATCTTCTGTAGAAGAAAATGTTGATGGACCTGATACTCAAGCTGCTCCAGAAACTGAAGATCCTCTGGCTACAAATTTTGTTTTACAAACTCTACAAGAACTGAAGAAGGAAAATCAGCTGGTGAAAGAACGTCTGGATAAGCAAGAAGAAACAACTGCTGAAATGAAGACATTACTCAGCAAGCAAGTGGAATCTTCATCAGACATCAAATCTTTGTTGGAGACCTTAGTCACTAAGATGAACCCCTAATTTTTTATCTTCTGCATTAGCTGTTCTGTTATTTTATCTTCTGCTTCTGCATAACTCTTTGAACTGCTACTGTTTTTTTGTGTTTGCTTCTGTTTGTTTTTAATCTAGTGGTTATGTCTTATATTTTTCTTGCTCTGAATCTTTTTGATTATGACAAAAAGGGGGAGAAACGTAAATGATTCTGTTCCATAGCAGTTTACCATAATCTGCCTCTTACATATAATTCTAAATAAATCTATTTGAGTTGTTATCATGAAAAGAAACAGGTCAAGTAATCAACTCAGGGGGAGCTAAGAATTATGGAACATCTGAAAGAAGTTCTCTTCTAATCAAAGGGAGTTCTCTTAAATTCATTAAACTTTATTCTCCTTATTTAAAATGTTTTGTCATCATCAAAAAGGGGGAGATTGTTAGAACAATTATGGTTCTGAACCTCTAAGTGTTTTGATGATAATAAAGCTTTTCATATTAGAAGTTCTAATGAATACAATCACTCTTGTGTAGAAGACAATCTCACTTAAGTGAACCGTACGAGCTAAGAAGATCCATTATAGAAGATACTCTCAAAGGAGAATCCAGCATTAAATTACGAATTCATTGGCTGCGCATCTCTTATTTATTATCTCTGATCTCCGCTTAGAAGATGCTGGTATCCTTATTAAAAGACTTTAATTAAAGAATATTTTCTTTAATATACAAAGACAAGTATCTCTACTTATGGAAAGAAATTAAGGTATTAAAGTATATCCTAATTTGATTCAAGATGTCTCCAACGGCTACTTTCTCAAGAACTATATAAAGGACTCCATTTGAAGAAATCAGTAACGTAACGCAATACAACGCATCTCATTATTTACGCAAATCAATTAGATCACATTGTGCTTATTATTGTAACTTTCACTTAGTGATACGTGCTTATCTAGAAGCAATCTAAGTTACTTGTTTATTATATTGTTGTAATAGTTATTTTATTCCTTGAGTGACTAAGTTTAGTCAGAAGACTCAAGAGGACATTGACGATAGGTCTTTGTGTGTATTCTTATTGAATAGTGGATTAAGACCTCAGTAGAGGCAAAATCACCTTGGCGGGTGGACTGGACGTAGTTTGAGTTCAAACGAACCAGGATAAATTAAACGTGTCATTAGAAGTTAATTTTTATTATTCCAGAAAACCCAATTTCAACCCCCCTTCCTTGTGTTTTGCGCACCTTCACTGATCTCTTAGTGCCATCAAATGCTCTCACCACCAAGTTACTTGGACGCAATGCCAAACCATCATATTCCAACTTTACCAAGGCTTTCTTTGGGAGGACATTGAGCGAAGACCCAGTGTCTACCAGTACATGAGAAAGAACAACCCTTTTGCACTCTAAGGTGATATGTAAAGCCTTGTTATGGTTGCGTCCTTTCGTTGTTAAATCAGCATTTATGAAGCCCAGTCCATGACTGGTGTTAACA
Organism: Lathyrus aphaca; assembly: GCA_963966055.1. NCBI lineage: Eukaryota > Viridiplantae > Streptophyta > Magnoliopsida > Fabales > Fabaceae > Lathyrus > Lathyrus aphaca. The sequence continues at coordinate 354,505,101 of OZ014519.1, read as the reverse complement.
TTTGCAACCACTATTTCCAGCTGATTAACCGTAATCTCTTCCGGCACGTATGCTGCGTGCAGGACCTTCAACAATGCATTCCCGTGGGCTTCGGAACACATTAGCAATGATAATATAGAGATTTTGGAGGGTGTCTGATGAAGCTGGTCCACCATCTTGTAATCACTCTTTTTGATTATTCTCATGAACTCGTCTACCTCTTGCTCAAAAGACGTCTTCGGAGTTTCTTTAGCAATTGGCTCTTCAAGTACCACATTCTTCCCTTTTGCTTTAGCAGCAGCTTCTGCCTCAGCATTGGGTCTCAGTATTTGTGAGGCAAAAAGGCGTCCGCTTCTGGTGAAGCCTCCGCCTCCCCCAACATTGTTAACTTGTGGTGAAGAGGTTGATGAATCTAGAGTGATCTTCTTCCCGTCGCAGTAGAGATCAGAGCTGTAGTGCCAAGGTATGGCATTAGTGCTTTCATAAGGAACAGGTCCAGGCACCGTATTGGTAACCGGACTGATTGCTGCAGCGGCCGGAACTGTGATGGTATGCGGGTCGTAATAGATCGTGACTGGAGATCTGACAGGAGGTGTTGCAGTTTGTTGTTGGAAATTGTTGTTGGGATGAACATTTGTTGGGTCATAATAGATTGTGACCGTTGAGACATCTTCATTAGTGTTTGCTGGTGTTGTAGACGTTTCCGTTGATAGGATGGGTGTTGATGTTGTAGAATGTAAATGTTGCTGAACTCTGATCTGTTGAAATAATGGGTGGGGTAATTGCTGGAGTTATTGATGAATCAGTGGGAATGATAGTTGTTGCAGTTGTAGGAGGATTTGTTGTTGCTGAAGAAAGGATTGTTGATGTTTTAGGAGAATCCATTGTTGCTGAAACAAGAGTTGTTGAAGGAGCTGTTGTGGTAATTTGTAAGATTCCATCTCTGATGAGGCCATCTATACCAAACCTTAGCTTTTCACAACCATTAATAGCAGTCTTGCACAATTCACAGTAAGCCTTACAGCCTGGGAACACCTGGCATCTCAAGAGTTGAGCTTTGACTTCAGCCAGTGGTGTTTGAATCTGTGTAACATTATCAATCAATGCAGATGGTTGGTCCTCTTCAATGGCATTAATCTTGGGCCCACCAGTATTAGGCATAGGATTCCTATTAACATTCGGAGGGGGTGCGAAATTGAGAGCTTTGGAATCGACCAGATCTTGAACCTTCATTTGCAAGGCTCTACATTTCTCAGTATTGTGACCAGATGCGTTGGAATGAAAGGCACACATGGAATTAGCATCATAATTCTTCGGGAGATTGAGGGGATCTGGTGGTGCCAACGTCCTTAACTCAACCAGGTTAAGCTTCGGGAGTTGTGGCAATAAAGCAACATAAGGCATAGGGATATGGTCAATCACCCTATTTGCCTGAGATGGCCTCTGTTGAAAGGGGCGCTGCTGTTGGTTGCTATTGTTGTTGTTGTACGTTCTTTGTTGCGGAAAATGAGATGGTTGTTGATAGTGATGTTGTTGTTGTTGAGGATAAAGTGGTTGTTGTGGAACTGGAGCTGGGATGGTAACAGCTACTACTGATCTGTGAGAATATTGGGGTCTTCCCCTGCTTGCATGGATAGCATTTGTTTCACCCATCCTTCGGGGTCCTGCAAAAGGTTTTCTGGGGTTGCTGGAGCAATTCGCACCATTGTCAGAGATTTTGCCCATCTTCAAAAGACTCTCAATTCTTTCACCAGCTATAACTACATCGGAAAAATTGGTAGAGGAGAAAGCAGCAAGTCTATCAATATAAGTTCCCTGCAAGGTGTTCATAAACATGTCAGCCATCTCTCTTTCTGACATGGGTGGCTGGACAGCAGCAGCAAGCTGTCTCCACCTCTGAGCATAATCCCGAAAGCTCTCCCTTGAAGACTGAGACATGCCTATTAGAAGAGTTCTATTGGGGGCCATGTCTAGGTTGTACTGATATTTCCGGATGAAAGCCTCGGCCAAATCTTTCCAACATCTTATAGTGGCCCTTGTCCGATGCGAATACCATTCTCTTGAAGCTCCAGTCAGGCTGTCCTCAAAATAGAACATCCATAACTTCTCGTCCATGGTATAAGCCTTGAGTCTTCCTAAGAAAGATTGCAGATGAGTACGCGGGCATGAGGTACCATTATATTTCTCAAAGCATGGGGGTTTGAATTTGTGGGGAATCCTCACCCCATCTACCAGCCCCACATCCATCACGTCAAAGCCTAAAGAATTCTGAGATTCCAAAGACCTTAGCTTTTCAGCAATCTCATCCAGTCTTCTGTCATACACCTCATCTCCAGCCCCAATAACAGTGAATTGTTCTTCTTGGGGATCCTCTTGCAGGATTCTGCCCCCAGCAGTATTACCTTGAACATTTCTTGGGATATTAACATCTGGATTCAAATGGGGCCCATACTCTGGTGGGTCGATACAGGGTTGGCATCGTTCATTATTGCTGGTTCCCCATGTTCCAAGATGGGGCTCTTCAGGTGTCTGTCTTTCCACCAGCTCTCTTAGCCTCTCTTGACTCTGGGCTAAGCCAGTCATCACAGCCATAAACTGAGACATTTGATTTCTCATTTCGACCCTTTCATTTACCATCTGATTTCTTACTTCATTCAGATCTTGTTGTACCTGCTCCATCTGAATGCCTGGAAGGTTGTTACGTGTTGGGTACCAGTGTGTGCGGTTGACAGGGAACACTCGGCGACGAGCAATGTTTCCTGAGACCACAACAAAGTGAGAAACAAATAATAAACAAAAACCTACAAAACAAAGAAAAATGTTAGTATGTAATGCAGTATGCTTATTTGCTTTCCAAGGTATCCGATTTGGTTCTTGGTTTTGACCTTTCCAGACCTCAAGGAGATGCTTGATGGTGTTGAGAAAAGAAGCCCAATGAAACAAACTAAATATATTACAAATGATGAAAAATTCATAGCCTGTTTACAATACATGCCCATGGTGGGTCAAAAATACAACAAAAAGGAAAAGTACATCAAAAGCAAAGAAATACAAGCAAAAGGAATCAGACACCCAGTCCATAGTCATCTTTCCTCACTTCCTTCAGGAGTGCCTCAATCACCGGACCAGCTGGGTGCTCTGTAATGGTCCTAATGAGGAGGTTCCTGGTAGCAATGGCATTAGTCAGCTTCTTATGCCTGTCCTGATCTTTTGATCTCTTTAACCCTGCTCGGAGCTTCAATTCTGATATCTCCTTCTCAACTGCCAACAAAGCTTCCTGCTGCTTCTTCTCATTGGCCTCCAGCTGCTCAATCTTGGCCTGAGTCCTCTGGTCTTCTTGTGCACGGACTTCAGTGATCCGGATCCACCTAGCCTGGCTATCTTCCAAGTAATGTTCAGCCCTAGCTTTCTGAATCTTGGCCTCCTTACAGGCATTCTTCAATATCTGTTCTCCGGCTCTTGCTTTCCTTATGTAGTCATCTGTCCTTTCAATCTTGGTAAGATGCTCAGTCTTGAGTCTTTCCAATCTCTCAAATTCCTCCAGGATAACTGTTGTTGCAGGCTGTACTGTAGATGGTCCAGGTGTGTCTTCCAAAGTGAAAGGCATTCTGGTAATCTGATCTCTAGTACGGGACCAGTCAGAGTACTGAGCTGAAGCAACATTATTACACCTTCCAAGGATGGCTATCCCTTTTGTCTGGATGTTGTCCCAAGCCCAGGCAGCTTGCCTGACAAAACTGAATTAGGTTGCACTTCACAGTATAGGGTCTCAGCTAAATCCTGTCCTCTGGGAGGGTGAACTAAGGCGTATCCCAATTGTCTCTTAAACAGCAAAGGGTTGTAGTTAATGCAACCTTTTACTCCTATCAGAGGCACATTAGGGTACTGCCCACAGCTTGTAATAATATCCTTGCCTTTGGTGCTCTTGGTGCACCATCTGATATCATCTGATGTTAAGGCAATGAATCTCTTGGTCCAATTCTTCTGCTAATATGGGTTCAAGAAAGCATCTGACTTAGGCAGGTGTCTGAGTAGCCAAGAGTAGAACAAAGGAGCACAACATCTGACCAACTTCCCCCTTTGTTTTTCATTTCTCTGATGGATGGAGTAGTAAAAATCCCCTAGCAATGTAGGCACTGGGTTTCTTAGTAGAAACAAGTGGATGGCATTCTTACTGACAAATTTGGGTTCATCTGCAAACAATATAGCCCCATATATGCTGAGGGCTAATAGTTCACAAATTGCCCTCCATTCTCCTAATGTGGCCTTCAGGATGGCTTGAGAAATCAAGAAGTCTAGATGTAACCCAGGAATTCCAGATTTTGTTTTCATGTTTTGCTCAATAAGGGCATGCTCCAAGTACAATGCCCTAGTTATTTCCTCACTTCTGGGAGCAGTCATCTCTGGGTTGAAGGGGATCCCTCCTCTGATAGGCACTCCAATCAACAAAGAAAATTCTTCCAACAGAGGCCCTATCTGAAAGTCTGAAAAGGTGAAGCACCTAAGTGGAGGGTCATAGAACTGCAAGCATGTGTGGATCATGCTTCTCTGAGAAGAATCAAGATCCATGACCATGTCCAAAATACCCCCATAGTTCTCTCTAAACAGTGGGATGTGGTCAGGGGTGATGAGTGACTGGACCTGCCTGATACCAGTCAATATGGGCTCAAAAAAGTGATAAGATATGTTGCTCTTCCTTGGAGTAGCCATGAGTGCTGGTGAAGAAGCTGAAGTCAAATGCTGATGAAGATCACTGACTGAGAAGCTGGAGGTAAGTCTCTGACAGACTGATGCAGGTGCTGGTGGTGGGCCTCTGACAGAATGATGGAAATGCTGAAGGAGATAGCTGAAGTAGATGCTGAAGCAGATAACTGAAGCTGAGGTCTAAGCAGTAGAAAGGGTCAAAACCAAACCAAGATATAATGAGGTGGATACCCTGAAAAACAAATAAATAAATGTTAAATGATGCAATGATGATATATGCAAATGATATGCAAGGGTTTATGATCAAGAGCTGGATTTGATTATCTGTCTTGATATAGGATCCATGTATGTTCAAAGGTCCAGATGGAGGTTTAGAAATCCAGTAACCAGGGTGGGGGACTCAAATAAAGAGTCACATGTCCAGGGTTAATCACAAGAACTGTCCAAAGTGAGGTATTCTTAAACAATACAGTAACAGGGTATGATGTGGCCAAAGGTTCCTGCAAACCTGTAAACAACCCAACCCCTCACATGTAATGTTCTAGAACAAGGATCCTCAGACTTGGATCAGTTATGAGAAGTGTAAACACTTCTAACCCGGAGGTACAGTGTTTACAATAACCATAAAAGATCCTCCTCTAATTCACCCCAGATTCTGAAGGTCAAAATAAAGGTCATCCAGACTTAGCAGGCTTCCCAGATAGCCCTAGTACTACAGGAAATTTGTAGCACAGAGTTCTCTAGAAGAAACCCACATATGAACCGTGTTTCATATTCCCGCACCAGACCGAAATGGAATGGGAAAGAACATGAACCACTCTAGCCTAGGTGTCACTCAGGTCCCAGGTATAGGACCTTAATCACTCAGTGGAACCCACCCACCAAAACAGAAACCAGATCCAGCAATGATAATGACAGTATGATGTATAAAAATAAAACTGTAAAGAAAGCAGTAAATAAAGTTGTACATAAGCAATAAATAAAGCAAACAAATACACACAATTAGCACATAACACCCCAGTAAACACAAATCAAACAAGCGCTAGGAGGAACCCACAAAAAAGAACCAGAAGCCCTGGTTGCAATATAAGGTTCCCCAGCAGAGACGCCAAGCTGTCGCTCCCACCAAATGACACCTGGTCAGATATGGTACAGACGCGAACGGTCGGCTAAAGGAGAAGATGAGGGTGAACTGAAAAGAGTCGCCAGCTAGGCATTTTTATCCCGAAGGAAAGGTAATGCTGCATAAACCTGGAAAGACATGGATAAGATGATCGCGAACCAGAGAAACTGAGAAAGGGGTTGGTTACAACCTGGGAAGGTATTAGCACCCAGATTGTCTGTCGTACTCGACAGGATCCACGCTTGAAAGTTTGTGTTTAAAGGGGTAGTGTCAGTGCTATTTTGTGTGCAAAAGCTGGAAAAGAATACAAGTGTCAGTGCTGGAAAGTGAAGTGAAGAAAAGGAGTGTCAGTGTAAGAAAAGAGTGCAAAGCTCAAGACAATGAGGCTTAAAAGAGTAATGCTGGAAGAGGGGGAATACACAGAGACTTTTGTTAGATAACTGTTAAGTTATGCCTACGTATCCTCTCGTGCAATGAGGAAGTCAGAACACCGTAGTTCGACTCAAAGAGACTGAAAGATAAAATTGACTGGTGAACTGCTTGCTTGCCTATGCTCAAGTGTATGACCTATTTGGCTCAGGTGCAGACTGTCTTGCATTAGACGAAAGAAGCAAGTTCTCGTTTGTGAGTGAATGAGGTGAGAAAAGAATCCCGAAGGAGACGATTATTGTTTGTTTTTGATGTTTTCAATCTTTTATTGCTTTTTGTGTTTGTCATAAGTTAATGAGCTTAAGCCTAAACCAAGGGTTAGTAAACTCATCACATCCTCCCTTTGATTAGGGGTAATGAGAATACCTTAAGTATGAAGTAAACACCTCACACTTAATCACCATGATGTAGGATTAAGATTGTTAACCAACTTGTAATTATTTAGATGTTTTTGGAGTTTTTGTTTAGTGTTATGTAATGATTTTAAGCCATAATCAAGGATTTAATGGACTCATTACACCATCCTAATAGAAGGATAATAGATGAGAACATTTAAGTTGAGAAAGGCTCCTCAACTTAATCCATGATTAGGGATTAACCTCGTGACAAAACAAAGCCTTTATTAAAGTGGATTTTAGTTAATGGTAAGATTAAGAAGTGAATTTTATGGTTTGTAAGACAACTTGAGGGGGACTTTTCCATTAACACTAGGGTTAGTCCTTCTTAACCAATTAAGGAAGAATTAGAACCCTAATGCAAGGCCCAAGTTACAAGCTTGATGTCTTAGTGATTATTAAGATGGATTGATTAAGAGGTTTAAACACATTAAGGGTTTAACACTTAGGATTAAAGTTATACACTCCATCCTAAGAGAAGGATGCATGCATAACCCTAATCACAAAGCCTTAAAACCTTAAAGGTTTAGTCCTTGATTAAGAGGTGAGAAGAGAAGACACAAAGATGACACAAAGGTAAAACTAATAGGGGACTAATAAAACCCTAATTGTGATCATGCTTGGGTATTCCTAGGATTTATGAAGCTTGCAAGAAATCTTCAAGAAAAGCCACCAAGGAAGAAGCAGATGAAAAGAGGAGAAGCAACAGAAACAAGTCAACTTACTTCACTTAAGAAGATAAGTTGCTTGAAGAAAGAAAGTGAAGAAAGAACATGAATGAGCAAGCTCACTCTAATACAAAAGTAAAATGCAGCAATGAATGCAAGAGATATGAGAAGAGATTGTGAGAAGTGAAGGCAAATTCACTTCTCAAAGCAACTTACCACCTGAAAAGTTAGTAAAGGAAATGTAATGAAATGAAAATGGGATGAATGCAAGGATGCAAACCAAAACTAGAAGCACATTCATGATGAAAATGATTCTAGTAGATGATGCAAAGACATGTCAATAGATGCAAATGATCATACAAGCAATGAGGATGCAAATGAAGCATGAAAAGAGGCATGAGAGTTCATGAATGCACATGAAATGAAATGAATGCATAACATGGAAAATGGATGATGCAATGATCAAACAAGGTTCTAATGTGTCCTAAGATGTATTATATGTCATATGGATGCAATAAATGTCATGGCAAGTTCATGGATGCAAGCATATGCAAGATGAATGCAAGTGTAGATGAGAAATTAGGGTTATATGAACATATGAGATGAAAAACTCAAAAACAGAAGCAAATCATAAGATAAAAAATTGAAAATACACTCAAAGGAACCCTAAACATATACTAGGCTACCATCCAAAGGGGTAGGTCAGAAGCTAAACCTAAAGGAAGTTATGAATTTCCTAAGTTTCTAGGGTTTTAAGGGTGATCCTCAAGGTAAAATGCCAAACAAATTGAAAGTGAAAGATAAAAATGAAACAAAAATTCTTTTAGAAACTAGAAGTCATGCATAGATCAACGCAAAAAGAATCATTCACAAACTCAACTTGGTTTAAAAGTTATGAATTTTTGAAGTTAGGGTTAGAAAATGAACAATTTAAGAACCCTAATTCAATGAAAAATAACAAAGCATGATCAAAACCAAAAATTAATTTGTATGGTGAGTTTGTAAATGTTTGTAAATGTTTAAAAATGATCTCTGATTTTTTTGGTGATTTTAAAATTCTTAAATGTATTTTTAATTAATTAATTTTCATTAATTAATTAAATAAAACATTTAAATGATTTAAAAATACTTTTTTAATGCAAAAAATAAAAATAAAAATATTTTTGGTTTCTGTAAATTAATAAAGTGCTTGATAAAAAATTTCAGAATTTTTTGACTATTTTGACTATTTTTAAAAATTTGTATAAGATTAAATAAAAAAATGCAATAAAAATTAAATAAATAGAAGTATGCACAATGTGTGGTTGGGATTGAAACTGGGTTTGGGAGGGTTGACCTGGCGCGCATCTGGACGGCCCATATTCAAATCCCACTAAACCTAATTTAAATATTAATTAATCCTGATTAAGCAATAATGACTTGATCCTGGCCATTCAATGCACGCGGAAAAGATCCATCTAACGACTCATATTTAAAAATTTCCCTAACCCTAATTAATTAAGTTAATGACTTTCAGGTGGCCGGAAATGACCTCCGGTCATCTTCTCCGGTCACACCTCCCCTGAAAAAATTCTCAAATCACCCCCAGGCTATAAAAAATGCCAAAATCTTCAGAACTCATCCTCTAACATCAAACAACAAGAATCTAGCAACATAAACAATTTATCTCACCCACACAAAGAGAATCGAAGAAGAACAAGTTTAGGGAAAAAGTTTCAGAGCAACATAAAATGCTTGTTTCTGGCTCATTTTTGAAAATAAACACATCCCCATGATCAGGGAAACACATAGAACAACATTTTAACAAGAAAACAAGGTTCTGGAAAAAAAGTTCATCATGCTACCTGAGGTTGAGCTTTCGAATTCTGGGCTTTCTGGCCTCCTTCTTTATGCTTTTCCACTCCAATGAACCCCTTGATGCTTCTGGTAAGCTTGAAACAAGTTTGTATGGAGTGTTTTGAAGGTTTCCGTTCAGAGGTGATGAAAATCGTATTTTGGTTTGAGGTGGTTTCAGGCTGTTTTGATGGGTGGGAAATGATCAGTTATTGATTTGAAGATGAATGGTGGAAGAAGTTTGAAGTTTTGTTGAGTGTGCTGAGAGTTTCGAAGCAAAATGCAAAGGAGGGGATTTTTGTGAACTATGGCCATGCTGAAGTGTTAGTCTTGGTTCTTGTGTGAAATGGCATGCATAAAGCATGTATGTGAAGCTGTGATAGATCAGAATAGTTGGTGTGGGCTATGCTGATTGGTATGGTGCAAAATGTAAAAACTCAACATTGGTTGTACTTTGAGGTATGGGCTGGTTCAGGCCAAGTACAAAGGGGTGTCTGGTGCAACAAGATTCAAGGATAGCCATGGAAATCTCTTTGAGGCAAATCAGCAAGTTGTGACAAAGTTATGGGAGGTTTTGCAAATTCATGAACCTTTGGCCCTTTTGAGATTTCTTTATGTGAAAGTCATGAAAATGTGAAATTCTTTGGTCAATTCTGAGTTTTAAGCCAAGCACTATGATGTTATGATGTGTAGAAGTCAATTTGAAGTCACAAAAATAGCTTGGCATGAGGTTTTGCAAAAATCCCTCTTTGGCATGAAACATGAAATTATGTGATTTTTGCCAACTTTGGAAAGCCATAACTTGAGTTCCAAAATGAATTAGACATTGTTCTTGTACTTTTTGAAAAGGTAATGATCCAATTTACAACTTTCATGACCAACAATTCTTCATTTGAAGTATTTTTGGTTGAGAAAGAGGAGGTTAAAAAACTTTCCCAAAATGGAAAGTTTACATTACAACTCATTTCCATTTTTGGCAACTTTTGGTTTTGCTCATTTTTCTTCAAATTTGTGAACTTCTAAGCACTTCAATGATCAAATAAATACCATATAACTTCAATTTGATGAAAAATCCACTTTGGGTCCATTGATGGGGGCCTCAGATGCCCTGATTTTGCTCTGACTTGTTCAGGAAGTTACCCAGTGATCAGATGACTTCCACAATGAATTTCTTCATCAAACCTCGTATGTATGATCCTTATAACATATTGATACCAATAGAAACAAAAATGACCAAAAAATTTGGAGTTATGGCCTCTGAAACCAAAACCCTAATTTTAGGTCATCTGTGCAGTTAAATCCTGGCTCTGCTTCCATGCCTTGCCAGTTCTTGTGATTCTTTGACTTCTTTGATCTTTGGAGGATAAAATATGATGATTGAACATACATGGACCCTCTTGAGATGATTGAAGACCTTTGGAGTGGCTCAGATGGCTCATGGATTGCTCAAATTACAAACCCTAGATGCAGATGACTTTGAACCAATGCAGTGAAGCAAAAATGCAATATGAGATGATATGATTGAACTAATGCAAATGAAAAGATCACAAGCCATGGTTTGAACTTAGTGAGGGAAAATTTGGGGTGTTTATAGTAGGAACTTATCATCTTTTATTCGAAGGGACAAGATCATTATCGTGGGCAACCTCGAAGGGACTTGATCTTTAAAACTGTAGGGACTTTATGATATTTATAAGTGAAGGGACTTTGCTTAAGACACCTCTATATTCGAGGGACTTGACCATATAAAAGCAACCAAGAGGGGCAACTTAGGAAGTACAAGATGGCGATCAAAGATCGACTTACGTGTGTGAGTGTTCATGTTCAAATATTTATCTTATTTAAGTTAATTTTCTAAGTTATTTTTATTTACACATAGGTTATACACACCCTAAGGTTACTAACCACACAATAAAAATAATTATAAAAATAAAGCACAAATAAACCTATTACATAGCTTTAGCAATTACATAATAATAATAATAATAATAATGATAAATATAATAATAACAAGAATAAATAAACAATAATCATATGTTAGAAATAATAAAATAACGATAAGAAGGGTTAGAAAAATAAATAAATAAAGAAAATTAGAATTTAACAAGGCAAAATTAATATTAGAAAAGTTTTTTTTAGAAATTAATTAAAAGAAATAGGTTTAATAATAATAAACAAATGACAAATTATTTATATAGTAATAAAAATAAAGATTAATAATATAATTAGGGTTTAGAAAAATTAGGTTTAATATTTAGGGTTAGATGAAAATTAGGGTTGACAAAAATAGGGTTAATATTCAAATTAAGAAAATTAGGGTTTTAATTATAATTAAAATACATTATTATTCTATTTACAAAAACAAAATACATAATAATTATATATATAAACATATTATAAAATAAATACAAGTAATTTATATTTTAAGAAAATAAAAATGTGATTTTTTAGAAAATATGAAGTTTTTAGGAAAATATTATTGATTATTGTTTAGAAATTATTTTTATAAGAATTTAAATGAATTAAATAATATATAAACAAATAAATACAAAAAAAATTGAAAAAAATGCAAAATACCTGGGGCTGGGATTCGAACCCACGCCTTAGGCTTTCCAATCCTTGGTCCAGCATCACCACCACTAGGCCAGTTGCGTCTGGTGAACATGTAATGGGTACTGATCTTTTTATTTTAAACCTGCAAAAACAAATAAAATCCAAAACAAAATGGCTTGCGGCCAGATTCGAGCCAAGGACCCTTGCAACAACACACAAACACTCCAACCAACTGAGCCACATGGGGCGCGTACAACAAATAACCATCACTAATCATTATAAAATAAAACAAGTTTTCAAAGTTGAATTTCCGCGCCAAACTTCATCTTCTTCATTTGAGTTACCTGCGAAAACTCATACAAAATTTCCTGCGAAATTTCCTGCATTTAAAACCTGCAAATCTCATATCATCACAAATACGTATTGTTTCATCAAATTGATCACATGGTCATGATCCTTAACCATCACACAGTTCATTTACAGTATTAGAATAAATTTATAGTTGCTACTGTAAGCACCCCAAATTTGCCCTCACCCATTCACACCATGGCTTGTGATCATCCTCATATGCATAAACACAATCATATCATCTCACATCTCATTTTTGATTCACTGGATAGTTTCTGAGGCATCTGCACCTAGGGTTTGTGATCTGAGCAATCCCAAAGCATCTTGAGCCATTCCAAAGGCTACCAATCACTTCAAAGGGGTCCATGTGTGTTCTTATATCCTAATACATCCTCTCAAAGTCAAAATTGCAGAGGAATCACAAGAACTAGGGTTTGAGTGGATGCAGGGCCAGTTTGAACTACACAGTTGACTGAAAATTAGGGTTTTGGTTTCAGAGGCCATAACACCAAATTTTTTGGTCATTCTTGTTTCCATTGCTCTTTATATGGTATAGGGAGTATGCATATCAATTTTCATGAAGAAATTCCATGGGGAAGTCATCTGATCAAGGGTTGACTTTTCAGACAAGTCAGTGTAAAATCAGGGCATCTAAGGCCCCCAATGACCCAACCAATGGGTGATCTTCATCATTTTGAGTGTATATGATCTTTATTTGATCATGGAAGAAGTTTGAAGTTCATAAAAATCAAGAATTTAGGGTTTTTGCAAATGTTGACTTTTTGGGCATAGTTGACTTTTCAAGAATGCATCACTTTAGGTCATTTTTCAAGCCATGATTCTTGATCCAAAAATGCTTCAAATGGAAAAACTTTGGTCATGAAAGTTGTAGATCTCATCTTTCCTTTTTCAAAAAGTACAATAACATGATCAAACTCTTCTTGGATCAAAAGTTATGGTGTGACAAAGTTGGCTAAAATCATTGATTTTCAAGGCATGCCTCAAATGGAAATTTTGCAAAGTCATGAACCAATGCATTATGTGACTTCTAATTCACTACAAACCAGCACACAAACATCATGTAAGCCCTAAAATCCAGAATGAACTAGGCATTGCTCATGTTTCATGACTTTTGGAACAAGATTTTCACATGTGAACCATAAAGCAACAACTTGCAAAAGCACTCATAACATTTCACCAACTTGCTGCCTTGAATGCTGGACCAAGCCTAGCCTTTCCCTTCACTTTGCTGCGCAGACCATGCCCTTTGTACTTGGCTAGAAGTTGCCCATGCCCTCTCTTACAAGAAGTTGACATATTTGCAGAAGTGGCTACACCTATCCATAAAGCACAAGTCACATCCTCTGACCAATCAGATTTGTTTATACTTTCCATTTGCAAGCTAGACATAACACTAAGCAAGGCAAAAACTCTCTCATTCCACACATTCACAAAAACACTCCCATTTGCATTTTGCTTCGAATCCCTCTGCCCAGCCACAAAACATCCCAACCATTTCCATACTTGAAATCACCATGATCCATTGAGTAGAAAGCACCAAGAGCCAGGCTTGATCTGAGCAAGAATACCCCATTGCCATTCTTCACCTCAGCCTGCATTTTCTATCGAATCTCCTTCCACAAACCTCAAACACAAGAACAAACTCCACCAACAATCTCCACTCACCTCACTGACTAGAAACCACCCTTTGTTTTGGTCTGAAACACCCTATATCTCAAATACGATTTTCATCCTCCCTTGATCAGAGCTGCTGCAAACTCACTCAGGAGGTTGTTTAAACTCCAACTAAGCATCCAAAGCTTCAAAGGTGGACCATTGGGACCAGATTGAGCCAAAGAATCATCCAAAGAGCTCCTGAATCAAGAGCTCCATCTCAGGTGACACCATGAACTTTTTTCCCAGAACTCATTTCTCTTGTTAAAATCTTGTTGTGCATGTTACACTGATCATTGGGATCTCTTTACTTTTGAAAATAAGCCAGAAATGAGCATGTAGTGGTCTTCTGAAAGTTTGACCTAGAATTTTATCTGCTTCGATTCTTGTTTGTGCGTGAGTTTAAACACGATTTGATGATGGATTCGTGCTTAGGATAGTTGGTAGATGGATTCTGGAGACTTAGGGCTTCTGATTTGGCCTAGGGAGAGAGATTGATTCTGGGGATGGCCGGAGAAGACGACCGGAACACTGTTCCGGTCGCCTGATTGTAATTAACGGCAGGGTTAGGGTTTTAAGCATTAATTAAGAAATTTGAATCTGGGCCGTGAGATGTGGCGCGCAGTCAATTCCCGCCCTGGTCACTTTGAATCTCACGCGTTGGATCAGCATACTTTCACTTATTTCATTTAAAATTCATTTATTTTCTTTTATTTTTCTTTTGTTTTGCATAATTATTTTAAAATAGCTAAAAATTCTTAAAAATTATGAAACTTTTTCTTAAAAGTTTTATTAATTTTTAAGACCCAAAAATATTTTTATTTTATTTTTTATCATTTAAAAAGTATTTTTAAATATTTAAAAGATTATTTTTAATTGATTAATGGAAATTAATTGATTAAAAATACTTTTAGGTATTTAAAAATTACAAAAAAATTCATGAAATGTTCTAAGACATTTAGAAACATTGTCCAACCTTCAAACCAAATTTCTTTTTTGATCTTGATGCATTTTAAGAATTTTTCATTGAATTAAATCATTTTTTATGCATTAATTTGATCCTAAGTTCAAAAATTCATTTCTGCCTATCTAAGAAGGTTTGGACATTGATTCTTTTTGCTTTGTCTTGTGTTTAGCATGTAGATTCTAGGATTAAATGGCTTTGATTTGTTTCCTCAATTTCAATTTGTTTGGCATTTCTTTTGTTAAGAACCCTAAAAAACCCTAATAACTTAGAAAATTCATATCTTGAGATTGGTTAAGAGTTGAGAGTTCCCCTTTGGGCAGTGGTTCATTATAGGTTTAGGGTTTCTTTGGGTACCATTTTCCATTTTTTATCTAAAGGTTTGTTTCTGTTTTGGGTTTTGGTTTGATGTTTGATCCATAAACCCTAATTTGGGCTTCCATTTGCATCCTTCTTGCATTTCCTTGCATAACATGACTTGTCTTTGCATTTTGTGCATTCTTGTGATCCATTTGACATCTTAAGACATATAGAAAGCATGTTTGATCATTGCATTACATATTTGCCATGTCATTTGTCTTGTGTGCTTCATAACTTTTCATGCTTGTTCATGCTCCTTAGCTTGCATCATTTGCATCCATGATCTTGTATGAACATCTCCATGTCTTGCCTCATGTTTGCAGCACTTCATAACATCATAATCATCATCAACATGCTTCTGGTTTTGCTTTGCATCATACCATTTCATCTCATCTTGCATTGCATTGCATTTCTTTCTAGCATTTCAGGTGGTAAGTAAACTTGGGAAGCGAATTTGCCTTCACTTCTCATAACTTTTCTTTTCATCTCTCTTGCATCCATTTCTGCATTT
Source organism: Lathyrus aphaca (assembly GCA_963966055.1). Taxonomy (NCBI): domain Eukaryota; kingdom Viridiplantae; phylum Streptophyta; class Magnoliopsida; order Fabales; family Fabaceae; genus Lathyrus; species Lathyrus aphaca. The sequence goes on along the minus strand of OZ014519.1, from coordinate 354,489,560 downwards.
CTATTTGTGTATGAGTTTGAGCTTGCTCATTCTTCTTCTTCCTACTTTCTTTCTTCAAGTGACTTGACTTCTTGAATGAAGCAAGCCACTCTGCTTCTCTTGATCTTGTTCATCTGCTTCCTGGTGTTTCTTCTGAAGATTGTTCTTGGAAACCTCACAAACCTTAGGATCATCCAAGCATGACAATGAATTAGGGTTTTGATTAGTCTCCCCTCATAGTTTTACCTTTGTGTCTCTCTTTGAGTCTTCTCTTCTCATCTCATAATCAGGGACTAAACCCTAAAGGCTTTAAGGCTTTGTGATTAAGCTTATGCCTGCATCCTTCTCTTAGGATGGAGTGTATAACTTTAATCCTAAGTGTTAAACCCTTAAGGTGTTTAAATCTCTTAATCAATCCACTTAATAAATATCAAGACATCACACTTGTAACTTGGGCCTTGCATTAGGGTTCTAATTCTTCCTTAAGTGGTTAAGAAGGACTAACCCTAGTGTTAATGGACAAGTCCCCCTCAAGTTGTCTTACAAACCATAAAAATCACTTCATCATCATATCATTAAATAAAATCCACTTAATCAAAGGTTTGTTTTGTCATGGGTTTAATCCCTAATCATGGATTAAGTTGAGGAGCTTTCCTCAGCTTAAACATTCTCATCTATCATCCTTCTTTTAGGATGGTGTAATGAGTCTGTTTAATCCCTGATTATGGCTTAACCTCATTACTCAACACTAAACAAAAACCACAAAAACATCTAAATAATCACAAGTAGGTTAATGATCTTAATCCTGCATCAAAGGTGATTAAGTGTGAGAACCTGACTTCACACTTAAGGTAATCTCATTACCCCTAATCAGAGGGAAGATGTGATGAGTTTACCAAATCCATTGGTTTAGGCTCAAGCTCATTAACTTATGACAAACTTTCAAAAGCAATAAAAGACTGAAAACTCAAAAAACAAACAATAATCGTCTCCTCCGGGATTCTTTTCTCATCACCTTCACTCATAAACGAGAACTTGCTTCTTCCGTCTAATGCAAGACAGTTTGCACCTGAGCCAGACAGGTCATACACTTGAGCATTGACAAGCAAGCAGTTCACAAGTCAATCCATCTTTCAGTCTCTTTGGGTCGAACTACGGTGTTCTGACTTCCTCATTGCACGAGAGGATACGTAGGCATAACTTAACGGTTATCGAACAAAAGTCTCTGTACATTCCCCCTCTTTCCATCTTCATTCTTTTAGCCTCATTATCTTGAGCAATTCATTCTCATTCTTACACTGACACGTCATTTATACACTTCACTTCATTACACTGACACCTGTACATTCTTTTCCAGCTATTTTATGCACAGATTGCACTGACACTACCCCTTTAGAACACAAATCTTTTAAGCGTGGATCCCGTCGAGTACGACGGACAATCTGGGTGCTAATACCTTCCCAGGTTGTAACCGACCCCCTTTCTCAGTCTCTCTGGTTCGCAAACCGTCTTATCCATCTTTTTCTAGGTCTATGCAGCATTGCCTTTCCTCCGGGATAAAAATGCCTAGCTGGCGACTCTATTCATCTCCAGTGAGTTCACGGCTGTGTGTTCTCACTGTCCCTCTCGCCGACCGTTCGCGTCTGTACCCTTATCTGACCCTGTGTCACTTATCGGGAGCGACAGCTTGGCGACTCTGCTGGGGACTCCTTATATGGCAACCAGGGCTTCTGGTTCTTTTTGTGGGTTCCTCCTAGCGCTTGTTTGATTTGTGTTTACTGGGGTGTTATGTGCTTGTATTTATTTTTGTTTATTGCTTTATGTACAGTTACTTTACTGCTTTCTTTATTGCATTTATATATCATACTGTCATTGCTGCTGGCTGGATCTGGTTATTTGCTTTGGTGGGTGGGTGATTCATTGAGAGTTAAGGTCCTATACCTGGGACCTGAGTGACACCTAGGCTAGAGTGAATCATATTCTTTCCCATTCCATTTCGGTCTGGTGCGGGAATATGAAACACGGTTCAGATATGGGTTTCTTCTTGAGAACTCTGTGTTGCAGATTTCCTGCAATGCTAGGGCTATCTGGGAAGCCTGCTAAGTCTGGATGACCTTTTAGTATTGACCTTCAGAAACTGAGGTGAATTAGAGGAGGAATTGTTATGGTTATTGTAAACACTGTACCTCCGGGTTAGAAGTGTTTACACTTCTCATAACTGATCCAAGTCTGAGGATCCTTGTTCTAGATCACCACCTGTGAGGGGGTTGGGCTGTTTACAGGTTTGCAGGTACCTTGACCTCAGAATACCCTGTTACTTTGACTTTGTTAAGAATACTCCATGTTGGATAGTTCTTGTGATTCTAAACCCTGGACATGTGGCTCTTTATTTGAGTCCCCTACCTTGGTTACTGGATTTTTTAGACCTCCATCTGGAATTCTTGAACACACATGGATCTATACCAAGGCAGTTAATCAGATCCAGCTCAGTCACAAACCCTTGCATTTCATTTGCATACATACCCATTGCATCATATTAACATTTGCTTATTTGTGTTTCAGGGTATCCACCTTCATCTGGTTTTGGTTTTGACCCCATCTGCAGTTTTGACCTGTCTCCACCAGCACTTGCTTCAGCCTGTCAGCCATATACTTCAGTTACTTGCACTAGCCAGCCAGTGGCCCACTCCTCAGCATCTTCATCAGCACTTATCCTACTCAGTCCTCAGCATCATGGCTCCAAAGAAAAGCAACATCACCTATCATTTCTTCCAACCAGACTTGTCAGACATCAGGAGGATCCAAACCCTGATCACTCCAGATCACATACCTTTGTTCAGGGAGCATTATGGGGATATACTTGACTTGGTCATGGATCTGGACCCATCTCAGAGGAGTTTAATCCACACATGCATTCAGTTTTATGACCCCCCATTGAGATGTTTCACCTTTCAAGACTTTCAGTTGGGGCCTCTATTAGAAGAATACTCATCTTTGATTGGTTTGCCTATCAAGAGAGAAATCCCTTTCAACCCTGAAATGGTCTTTCCCAGCAATGGAGAGATAGCAAAAGCTTTGCACCTGGAACCTACTTTGATTGAGCAGCATATGACCTCTAAAGCTGGGATCCTTGGCTTTCATCTGGACTTCTTAATTTCTCAAGCTACCTTGAAGGCTTCTCTAGGAGAATGGAAAGCTGTTTGTGCTTTGTTGGCCTTAAGTGTATATGGAATTGTGTTGTTTGCAGATGAGCCTCGATTCATTAGCAAGAATGCAATCCATTTGTTTATCCTGAAGAACCCAGTGCCAACTTTGCTGGGTGATCTCTATTACTCAGTACATCAGAAGAATGAGAAGCAGAGGGGGAGGCTAGTGAGGTGTTGTGCTCCATTATTCCATGCTTGGCTTCTCAGGCATCTACCCAGGACAGATGCATTTCTAAATCCTCATCAGCAAAGCAACTGGGCTAGGAGACTCACTGTCCTAACTTCAGCAGACATCAGATGGTGTACTCAAAGCACCAAGGGCAGAGATATAATCACCAGCTGTGGGCACTTTCCCAATGTGCCCTTAATAGGAGTTAAGGGAAGTATCAACTACAACCCTCTACTGTTCAGGAGGCAATTGGGCTATGCACTGGTTCATACTCCGAGGGAACAAGACTTGGTTGAGATCCTCTACTGTGAGAACAAGATTAGTCTGGCAACTGTTAGGCAGGCTGCCTGGGCCTGGGATCATGTCCAAACCAAGGGAATCACCATTCTGGGGAAGTGCAATAATGTGGCATCAGTCCAATATTATGAGTGGTCCCATGCTAGGGCCCAATTCTCTGGAATTCCCTTTACCATAGAAGACATGCCTGAGTCATCTTCAGCACCACCCCCTGCCACTATCAGTTTGGAGGAGTTTGAAAGCTTGAAAGAAAGAAATGAGAAGTTAACCCAGGCTTTGCAGAAGACCCTCCGGGAGAGGAGTGAAGGTGTGAGGGAGATTGAGAGATTGGAGAAGTTAAGAGTGGAACACTTGACTAAAATTGAGAAGTCTGGAGATTATATCAACAAGTCTAAAGCTGGTGAACAGATTCTGAAGAATGCTTGTAAAGAAGCCCAGTTCCAGAGAGCAAGGACAGACTTGTATTTGAAAGAGAGTCAGGCCAGGTGGGTCCGGATCACTGAGGCCCGTACTCTAGAAGACAAGAGAGTCCAGGACAAGATGGAGCAGATGGAAAAAGCCCTGGCAGCAGCCCAGAAGGAAATATCAGAGCTAAAAGTCAGAACTGGAGTGAAGAGGTCTAAAGATCAAAGTCAAAATCAGAAGTTGACTGCAGCTGTTGCAACAAGAAACCTTCTCATCAGAAATCTTACGGAGCGGCCGGCTGATCCTGTGACCGAAGCACTTCTTAAGGAAGTTCGTGAGGATGAGTTTGGCCTTGGAGTTTGATCATTTGCTTGTTGTTATTCCTATTCCATGTACTTTTGTTTTTGTGATGTATTTTGACCCCTTAGAGGGCTGGTGTTGTAAAATGAACAAGATGTATTATTTCGCCTTCTGTAATATATTTGTGTTAGTTTCCATCTGGGTTCACTTCAAAAGCAACCTCAACAGCATCATCTTCAAGGGTCTGGAAGGGTCAAAACTGAAGGCCAAACCGGATACCTTGATAGCAAATAAGCATAACTGCATTGCATGCTAACCTTTTATTTGTTTTGTAGGGTTTTGTTTTGTTGACACTAACCTCTGTTGTGAATCTCAGGAATTATTGCTCGCCGCCGGGTATTTCCTCTCAACAGGCCACACAGGTACCCAACTAGAAACAACCTTCCGGGCATCCAAATGGACCAGATGCAGCAAGACCTTACGGAGGTCAGAAACCAGATGGCCAACGAAAGGTTGGAGATGAGAACCCAGATAACACAATTCATGGAAGTGATGAACAACTTAGCTCAAAGCCAGGAGAGGCTCAGGGCTTTGGTAGAAGGGAGGAATCAAGATGACCCCCATGTGGGGACTGCTGGCACAAGTAACAATGAAAGGGTGCAACCACATGTTAACCCCCCTGTGTTTGGTCCACATCTACATCCTGAGATCAATATTCCTGCAAATGTTCAAGGAACAGCCACCGCAGCCAGGGTACTTCAAGAAGATCCTCAGGAGGATCAATTTACAGTAATGGGTGCTGGAGAGGAAACTTATGATAGACGGTTGGAAGAAATAGCTGAGAAGTTGAGGTCCTTAGAATCTCAAAATTCTTTGGGTTTCGACGTCATGGACATGGGTTTGGTAGACGGGGTCAGGATCCCCCATAAGTTCAAGCCTCCTTGTTTCGAAAAGTATAATGGGACTTCATGCCCCCGGACTCATTTGCAATCATTTCTGGGAAGGCTGAAGGCCTATACAATGGATGAGAAGCTCTGGATGTTCTACTTTGAAGACAGTCTGACTGGAGCATCAAGGGAATGGTATTCCCACTTGACAAGGGCAACTGTAAGATGCTGGAAGGACCTGGCAGAGGCCTTCATCCGACAGTATCAATACAACTTAGACATGGCACCCAACAGGACTCTCCTAATGGGAATGTCACAGTCGTCAAGGGAAAGCTTCCGGGAATATGCCCAAAGGTGGAGGCAACTGGCTGCTGCTGTTCAACCACCTATGTCTGAACGGGAAATGGCAGATATGTTCATGAACACCCTTCAGGGAACATATATTGACAGGTTGGCTGCTTTCTCTTCTACTAGCTTTGCAGATGTTGTCATAGCTGGGGAGAGAATTGAAAGCCTGTTAAAAATGGGGAAGATCTCAGACAACGGTGCAAGCTCATCCAGTAGTACAAGAAAGCCTTTTGCAGGCCCGAGAAGAACTGGCGAGACCAATGCCATCCATTCAAACAGGGGTAGGCCCCAATATGCTCAGAGGTCCATAGCAGCAGTCACCATCCCTGCTCCAGCTCATCCTCAACCTGTCTATCAACCTCCTCAACAAAACTTCCAACAACAACCTCAGTATCAGCAGAATCAATATCCTCCAAGAAACTACAACAGCAACAACTCCAACAACAACAATCAACAGAGGCCATTCCAACAAAGGCCATCCCAAGCTAACCGAGTGATCGACCCGATCCCAATGCCGTATGCTGCCTTGCTGCCACAACTTCTGAAACTCAACCTAGTTGAGCTAAGAACGTTGGCACCTCCGGATCCCAACAGTCTACCAAGAAACTATGACTCCAATGCTAGGTGTGCTTTCCATTCAAACGCACCTGGTCACAGTACAGAAAAATGCAGGGCTCTGCATATGAAGGTACAAGACTTGGTAGACTCCAAGGCTTTGAATTTTGCACCTCCGCCCAATGTCAATAAAAACCCTATGCCAAACCATGGTGGTCCCCGAATTAACGCTATTGAAGAAGACATACCGTCTTATTTAATAACTAGTGTGGATCAGATCCGGACACCATTGGTGGAAATCAAAGCTCAACTCCGTGAAAGCCAAATATTTCCGGGGTGTGAACTAGGATGTCCCTACTGCAATATTTCATGGAATGGGTGTGAGGACCTGAGGAATGGCATTGACAGCCTTATTCAGAGTGGCTTGCTCCAGATCACTACATCATTTCCGACGAATCCGACAACTTCATCAGCAACGGTCTCAGACCCTCCTACAACTGCAGCAACTATTATTCCCGACAATTCACAAGCAACATCAACAAGTACTTCACCTGTCCTTCCAAATGATCAGTTTTCAACAGTTTCTCCTGCTACAACTTCAGCTTCATTCCATTTCGAATCTCCATCAACAACAACAACAGTCCTTTCAACAGTACCTCCTACAACACCAGCAATCAATCATGAAGATGTCTCCACTGTTACCATATTCTACGATCCTGAAAATAACTCCGCTTACCATTCAGAAGGTGCTGCTCCCACCAGAGCACCAGTTACAATCTTTTATGATCCACAAACAATTACAGTCCCTTCAGCAGCAGCAATCAGTCCAGTCACTGTCACGGTGCCTGGACCAGTACCATATGAAAGTAATAGGGCCATCCCTTGGCACTATGGCTCTGACGTATACTGCGAAGGAAAAAGAATCACTCTTGAAACATCAACACCTGCACCACAAGTAGATAATGTGGGGGGAGGCGGAGGCTTCACTCGAAGCGGACGTCTCTTTGCTTCACAAGTTCAAAGACCTACTGCCGAAGCAGAAGCTGCTGCCAAGGCAAAGGGAAAGAGCCCGGTGCAGGAAGATCAAGCTGCCAAAGAAGCCTTGAAAACACCGTTCGATCAGGAAGTTGATGAGTTTATGCGAATCATCAAAAAGAGTGACTACAAAATTGTGGATCAACTTCACCAGACGCCATCCAAAATCTCTATCCTCTCACTGCTGATGTGCTCCGAAGCCCATCGGAACGCACTACTCAAGGTCTTGCACGCAGCTTACGTGCCTGAAGAGATTACTGTCAACCAGTTGGAAACGGTGGTTGGGAATGTTACTGCTAGCAATGGGCTAGGGTTTACCAATTCTGACCTGACGGTGGATGGTCGCAACCACAACAAAGCCTTGCACATAACCATGGAATGCAAAGGAGCTGTCCTTTCTCATGTGTTGGTGGACACAGGTTCTTCCCTGAATGTCTTATCGAAGAAGGCTCTGGTGAAGTTAGAATATGATGGATTGGCATTGAGACCCAGCAACCTGGTGGTAAGAGCCTTTGATGGTTCGAAGAGATCGGTTCTGGGAGAGATTGAGCTGCCCGTGACAATTGGCCCGCAGACCTTTAAAACTATCTTTTATGTGATGGACATTCAGCCCGCCTACATCTGTTTGTTGGGTAGACCCTGGATTCACGCCACCGGCGCAATAACGTCTACCCTTCACCAAAAGTTAAAATTTGAGTGGGAAGGCCAAGTTGTCACAATCTGTGGAGAGGAGGACATTTTTGTCAGCCACCTGGCAACCTATAAGTACATTGAAATGGATGGGGAGATCCATGAAACAATGAGCCAAGGTTTTGAAGCCTTGAATGTCAATGAAGCATCTGCTGTGTCGGGGATCTCCATGTCGTCATACCAACAAGCCCGGAAGGTTGTTGAGGAAGGAACTGCCCAAGGCTGGGGCAAACTGCTATCGGTGGAGAAAAAAGAAGACAAGTTTGGGTTGGGTTACAGACCAACTCAACATCAAGCAAAGGCTGCTGAAGAGCCTGGTTTTGTCAGTGGAGGGATGCTTACCCCCGATGCTATCAACTGTCTGGAAGACGAGCTGGAAGAGGAGCGCAATCTGGAGAATTGGATTCGTCCAAAGATCCCGGGGAGCAGTGTCTCGAACTGGTCTTCCCAGGAAATTATAAGAGTTACTCATGCAGAGTAATTATTATTTCCTGTATTTTTATAGCATGCATCCAAGTCTTGCATCTTGCCCAAGATGACAAGACTCATTTTGTAACCAGGGCCATCTGTACTTTTGTGCAAACAAGATTAAATTAATGAAATATCAGACATCTTTTTGCAAACAAGTCTTTTTCTTTTCTGCTCACTGTTTTTCCATTTTTCTTTTTGTACAAAAAATAAATGGCGGTGTTTTCAAAATGATAACTTCATTTCACTTTTTTTTCCTAAAGCAAGATTAAAATCAATCACTAAAATGAACAAACTTAACCCTTGCAGAGAGTGCCTTCCAGACAGCACCGACAACAGCACGGCTATGACATCGTATGACTTTGACAATCCAATCAATCAAGCCGATGAAGGGGTTGAAGAAGGATATGAGCTTCCCGAAGAGCTAGCCAGGTTGTTGAGACAGGAGGAAAAAGTTATTACTCCTCATCAGGAGGAGATTGAAGTGATTAATCTTGGTACAGAGGAAGACGTGAAAGAGGTTAAAATCGGGGCCTGCCTGCAAGACTCGGTGAAGAGACAACTGATAGATCTGCTTCAAGAGTATGTTGATGTGTTTGCTTGGTCGTATCAAGACATGCCAGGGTTGGATACCGACATTGTTATGCACAAGCTGCCTTTGAGGGAAGAATGCCCACCAGTTAAACAGAAGCTGCGCCGAACTCGCCCAGACATGGCTATGAAAATCAAAGAAGAGGTACAAAAGCAGTGGGACGCCGGGTTCCTTGCTGTAACTAGCTATCCGCCGTGGGTTGCTAACATAGTACCTGTGCCTAAGAAAGATGGCAAAGTAAGGATGTGTGTTGATTACCGGGATCTGAACAGAGCCAGCCCGAAAGATGACTTCCCATTACCTCACATTGACGTATTGGTTGATAACACGGCTCAATTCTCGGTATTCTCCTTCATGGATGGATTTTCAGGATATAATCAGATCAAGATGTCACCTGAAGACATGGAGAAGACTACATTCATCACACCTTGGGGCACGTTCTGTTACAAAGTGATGCCATTCGGACTGAAGAATGCTGGTGCAACATATCAGCGGGCTATGGTGACATTGTTTCACGATATGATCCATAAGGAAATCGAGTGTTATGTGGATGATATGATCGCCAAGTCCCTTACAGAGGAAGATCACCTGGTAAATCTGCTGAAGTTATTCAAACGTCTGAGGAAATACCAACTGAAGCTGAACCCCAACAAATGCACATTCGGGGTGCGGTCCGGTAAACTGCTGGGTTTTATCGTAAGCGAGAGAGGGATTGAAGTTGACCCTGATAAAGTCAAGGCTATTCAAGAGATGCCTGCACCGAAAATAGAAAAAGAAGTTCGAGGGTTCTTAGGTCGATTGAACTATATCTCACGGTTCATATCCCACCTCATAGCAACCTGTGAACCCTTGTTCAAGCTGCTAAGAAAAGAACAAACGGTCAGGTGGAACGAAGATTGCCAGAAGGCTTTTGACAAGATCAAGGAATATCTACAAGAACCTCCAATCCTTATGCCGCCAGTTGAAGGAAGACCTCTGATTATGTACTTGACAGTATTGGAAGAGTCAATGGGGTGTGTACTAGGTCAGCATGACGAGTCTGGTCGAAAAGAGTATGCAATATACTACCTAAGCAAAAAGTTTACCGACTGTGAACAACGTTATTCACTGCTCGAGAAAACTTGCTGTGCTTTAGCGTGGGCTGCTCGCCGACTGAGACAGTATATGTTGACCCACACTACCTTGTTAATCTCAAAAATGGACCCGGTTAAGTACATTTTCGAGAAGCCAGCTCTTACCGGACGGGTTGCAAGATGGCAGATGATTCTCACAGAATACGACATACAGTACACTTCTCAGAAAGCCATCAAAGGCAGTGTATTGTCTGAATATCTTGCTGAGCAACCCATTGATGACTACCAGCCTATGAGGTTTGACTTCCCTGATGAAGACATCATGTTCATTAAAGCAAAAGATCATGAAGAGCCTATTCACACTGAAGGGCCTGACCCGGAGGAAGAATGGACTATGATGTTTGATGGGGCTGTTAACATGAATGGCCGTGGTGTTGGTGCAGTACTTATTACACCTAAAGGAGTTCACATGCCTTTCTCGGCAAAACTCACTTTCAACTGCACTAACAACGAAGCTGAATACGAAGCTTGCATTATGGGTCTTGAGGAAGCCATTGACCTCAGGATCAAGACATTGACCGTATTCGGAGATTCAGCTTTGGTAGTCAATCAAACCAACGGAAAATGGTACACTCACCAGGATCATCTGATACCTTACAGGGATTATACAAGGAGGTTATTGACTTTCTTCACAACAGTCAAGCTTGAGTATATCCCTCGAGACGAGAATCAGTTTGCGGATGCTCTTGCTACCATTTCATCCATGATCAAAGTTCAAGCTGCTAACTTTGTACCTCAGATTCCAGTGTCTAGACTTGATAGACCAGCATATGTATTTGCAGCAGATGTTGTAAAAGATGACAAGCCTTGGTTCCATGACATTAAGTGCTTCTTGGAGGATCAGACATACCCACTTGGGGCATCTTCCAATGATAAGAAGACTTTGAGAAGGCTTGCTGGTAGTTTCTTTCTGAACGCTGATGGGTCTTTATACAAAAGGAACTTTGATATGGTGCTCCTCAGATGTGTTGACAAGACGGAAGCAGATTTGTTGATGCATGAAGTGCACGGAGGATCTTTTGGTACCCATGCTGGAGGACATGCAATGGCTAAGAAGTTGTTAAGATCAGGCTATTATTGGATCACAATGGATGCCGACTGTTGTGCCTACGCCAGGAAATGCCACAAATGCCAGATTTACGCAGATAAGGTGCATGTGCCTCCCAATCCTTTGAACATCATGTCTTCACCGTGGCCCTTTGCTATGTGGGGCATTGATATGATTGGCAAGATTGAGCCAACTGCTTCAAATGGCCACAGATTCATCCTGGTCGCCATTGACTATTTCACCAAGTGGGTTGAAGCAGCCTCATATGCAAACGTTACAAGACAAGTGGTAGCCAGATTTCTGAAAAGAGATATCATCTGTCGATATGGAGTTCCCGAGCGAATCATTACCGATAATGGTTCCAACTTAAACAACAAAATGATGGCTGAATTATGCCGGGACTTCAAAATCCAACACCACAATTCTTCTCCTTACAGGCCGAAGATGAACGGCGCTGTCGAGGCAGCAAATAAAAATATTAAGAAGATTGTGCAGAAGATGGTAGTCACCTACAAAGACTGGCATGAAATGCTACCGTTTGCCTTGCATGGGTACCGTACGTCAATCAGAACATCCACTGGGGCAACACCGTATCAGCTTGTGTATGGTATGGAGGCAGTCCTACCTGTTGAAGTTGAATTACCCTCTCTACGGGTATTGATGGATGTTAAACTGAGTGAAGCAGAATGGGTTCGGTCCCGATTCGAACAACTGAGTCTGATCGAAGAGAAAAGATTGGCTGCAATCTGTCATGGGCAGTTATATCAGAAGAGAATGAAGAAGGCCTTCGATCAGAAAGTCAGACATCGAGAGTACCAAGTAGGGGATCTTGTGTTGAAAAGAATCCTCCCTCCTCATACAGACCACAGGGGCAAATGGACTCCAAATTATGAAGGACCATTTGTTGTAAAGAAAGTTTTCTCCGGTGGAGCACTGATGCTCAGCACCATGGATGGTGAAGATTTCCCATCCCCTGTGAATTCAGGTGCAGTTAAAAAATACTTCGCATAAAATGACCCGCTGGACACAAAAACAGAATGTAAGTCCAGGCAAAAATAGGGCATCCCGGCGAGTCAAAAACAGAATAAAAGACTCGGGCAAAAATAAGGGAAATAAATGAAAAATGTACACCCGCTGAGTTGAAAAGCCGCATTGGACAGCTCAGGCAAAAATGGGTATCCCGATGGATCGAAAACCCGAAAGGGCGATCCATGCAAAATAAGGGAATAAGCGAACAACTGCATTCTGAATTCGTCTGTATCACCTACAACTTGGTAAGCTCCAAAGGATCAAGCTTCAATCAGAAACAGCCTTCTTCAGAAAGCAAGACGAAAAGAAAGTCATTGTCATACGAGTCATAGCAGAAGAGGAAGCTCCTTGAAAGCGTCGTCAGCATCGCCAACACTTTATTTCTCAATTTGTAACAATCTCCTCATTTCAGGAGATATGTTTCTTTGACTGTATCTTGCCAATTCAGGGCACATGAATTAATAAAATCATATTTTCAGTCATGTTTCGTTTTTTACATTTATGTTTTGCAAAGAATTGTCTGATATCTTTGAAAATACAATTGCATAAGTACAGATGCCTTTCTCTAAAAATAAAAGCACATGCTTACAGGGAATATACTTACTCTCGAAAGTACTTATCTCCTATGACGGAATCCAGTAAAGGATACCTCGGGACCATTTGCGCGTTTCCTTATCTTTGCAGGATTGCAGGTATCCAGAACGCAACTTGGGGCATATAAGCTACAGTCCAGCAAGCTGGCAAATCAATAAACAGGCTTAACACTCAAGATGTTTTCTCCCCAGCCGAGTTGCCTCTCTTTGCTCTCCCCAGCTGAGTGACCAACAACCTTCCCCAGCCTCTATTCAGAAGAGCAACGCGCGAAGAAGTCACAACAGAGTACAGAAAGCTTCTACAAACCCCAGCTGGGTCCCGTATTATAAGGATATGTCAATCAGTGACCTATATCCCCAAGAAGATGCTTCATCAGATCTATCAATGATCTCATCCCCAGCTGGGATGTTCACTTCAAGCAGATCAACCAGAGATCTTCGCGGCAACGGGATCCGAGTCCCGGATCTATGCCTCTTTGCATAATCATAGCATTCGCATCATACTATCCCCTCAGAGCGTAGCATTCCGTCTAATACGGAGCATTACGGCAAAAATCAAATGCATAGCATAATCATAAGTCATGTTGTGAGTTGAACACTTGTAAATAATGACAATCTGTCGGCATACGGAATATATACAGAAAAATCCCACCAGAGTCCCAGCAAAAACAGTTGCCTCACAAATCACAAACACCAGTGTATACACCTTTGGACACCCGTCCATGCCAAATCACCAGCAGAAAGCCAAAGACATCCTCTTTGCACTCACATATACTTATATATACGTTTTCTTGGCACCCGTCCGTGTCATATCCCCAGCGCGTTCGCTTACACTTTTAGCAACCCATACACTTGTTAATATCATACTTCTCTCTCTTGACACTCGTCCGTGTCACTCTCCCCAGCAGATAAACACTCATCTATACATTATATATACTCACTACTCATTGGTACACTTATACAGATACTCGTCCGTATTTTGTATACATCACTCATATCCCCACAGATTCGACAGTAGTCCTTGTTCTTTGTTAACCCGTTGGTACTCGTCCGTACCATCATCTCAGAACATTGCGTCTAGTGTTTGTTTCTACATGATACTCGTCTGTATCATAGTCTTAAGGATGCTCGTCCGCATCTTTAATCCATGCACCGTGTCAAACACTTATGTCTCCTTGAATATAGATACTCGTCTGTGTCTGCTATTCCCCAGAAGGATTCTTTCAGATACAACACTCGTCCGTGTTCTTTGTTAACCAGTTGATACTCGTCCGTATCATCATCTCTGAACATGTGTCGGTTTGTTCCTACATGATACTCGTCCGTATCATAGTCTTAAGGATGCTCGTCCGCATCTTTAATCTATACACAATACCAAACACTTATACCTTTTGATTTTTGGATGTAAACGCTCGTCCGTGTTTACTATATCCCCAGTAGACCGCCAACAAACTTTCTCTTTATCTAACACTCGTCCTGTGTTATGATAACCCTGAGAGCAGTCGTACCCTGCTGAGTGGTCGTCCTCCACTACTTGATGGTCGTCCTCCATCATGCTCATCCGATGGCCGTCCCCATCGTTGATTTTAGCAGCCGTCCCCTGCTAGGTGGTCGTCCTCCACCTTTTGATGATCGTCCTCCATCAACTTTATCCAATGGTCGTCCCCATTGTTGATTTTGGTTATCAGGCATTCGTCCTATGTCATGATAAACCTTGAGAGCAGCCGTCCCCTGCTGAGTGGTCGTCCTCCACTTCTTGATGGTCGTCCTCCATCATGCTCGTCCGATGGCCGTCCCCATCGTTGACCTTTGCTATCCGGCATTCGTCCTATGTCGCGATATTTTCGGCAGCCGTACCCTGCCAGGTGGTCGTCCCCCACCTTTGATGGCCGTCCCCATCATATTTCTTTTATCCCCAACAGAGCAGCCGTCCCCTGCTAGGTGATCGTCCTTCACCTTTGATGGCCGTACCCCATCATCTGTTTATTTCATTTATTCTTTAACCCGATGGCCGTCCCCGTCGTGGTCCCTTTTCCTTTTTAGCCCGATGGCCGTCCCCATCGTTGGTTGCTTTACCTTTGTGAACTTGATGGCCGTCCCCGTCATGTTTCATCAATCCCCAGAGAATTTTACAGCTTTATCTTGATGGCCGTCCCCATCATGATCTTATTTTCCCCAGCTAGTCGGCCGTCCCCGTCTTAGCTCTACCTTTTATCCCCAGCATGTCGGCCGTCCCCGTCATTGCTATTTACCCAGCAGTCGTCCTCTGCACGAAGGTCGTCCTCCGTCGCCCACACCTTACAATATACTTTATTTTCTTTTACAATCTATATCCCTTTTCTTCTTCACTTCTGTGAGTGCAAATTTTGGACTGTCTTTGGTATTCAACCACAAGTTATCTTGCTCGCCTGTTAAGCCGCTGCTTACAACCTGCACAGCTAACTCATGTTTGAATAGGGGCAGCTGTAAGCACCCCAAATTTTCCCTCACCCATTCACACCATGGCTTGTGATCATCCTCATATGCATAAACACAATCATATCATCTCACATCTCATTTTTGATTCACTGGATAGTTTCTGAGGCATCTGCACCTAGGGTTTGTGATCTGAGAAATCCCAAAGCATCTTGAGCCATTCCAAAGGCTACCAATCACTTCAAAGGGGTCCATGTGTGTTCTTATATCCTAATACATCCTCTCAAAGTCAAAATTGCAGAGGAATCACAAGAACTAGGGTTTGAGTGGATGCAGGGCCAGTTTGAACTACACAGTTGACTGAAAATTAGGGTTTTGGTTTCAGAGGCCATAACACCAAATTTTTTGGTCATTCTTGTTTCCATTGCTCTTTATATGGTATAGGGAGTATGCATATCAATTTTCATGAAGAAATTCCATGGGGAAGTCATCTGATCAAGGGTTGACTTTTCAGACAAGTCAGTGTAAAATCAGGGCATCTAAGGCCCCCAATGACCCAACCAATGGGTGATCTTCATCATTTTGAGTGTATATGATCTTTATTTGATCATGGAAGAAGTTTGAAGTTCATAAAAATCAAGAATTTAGGGTTTTTGCAAATGTTGACTTTTTGGGCATAGTTGACTTTTCAAGAATGCATCACTTTAGGTCATTTTTCAAGCCATGATTCTTGATCCAAAAATGCTTCAAATGGAAAAACTTTGGTCATGAAAGTTGTAGATCTCATCTTTCCCTTTTCAAAAAGTACAATAACATGATCAAACTCTTCTTGGATCAAAAGTTATGGTGTGACAAAGTTGGCTAAAATCATTGATTTTCAAGGCATGCCTCAAATGGAAATTTTGCAAAGTCATGAACCAATGCATTATGTGACTTCTAATTCACTACAAACCAGCACACAAACATCATGTAAGCCCTAAAATCCAGAATGAACTAGGCATTGCTCATGTTTCATGACTTTTGGAACAAGATTTTCACATGTGAACCATAAAGCAACAACTTGCAAAAGCACTCATAACATTTCACCAACTTGCTGCCTTGAATGCTGGACCAAGCCTAGCCTTTCCCTTCACTTTGCTGCGCAGACCATGCCCTTTGTACTTGGCTAGAAGTTGCCCATGCCCTCTCTTACAAGAAGTTGACATATTTGCAGAAGTGGCTACACCTATCCATAAAGCACAAGTCACATCCTCTGACCAATCAGATTTGTTTATACTTTCCATTTGCAAGCTAGACATAACACTAAGCAAGGCAAAAACTCTCTCATTCCACACATTCACAAAAACACTCCCATTTGCATTTTGCTTCGAATCCCTCTGCCCAGCCACAAAACATCCCAACCATTTCCATACTTGAAATCACCATGATCCATTGAGTAGAAAGCACCAAGAGCCAGGCTTGATCTGAGCAAGAATACCCCATTGCCATTCTTCACCTCAGCCTGCATTTTCTATCGAATCTCCTTCCACAAACCTCAAACACAAGAACAAACTCCACCAACAATCTCCACTCACCTCACTGACTAGAAACCACCCTTTGTTTTGGTCTGAAACACCCTATATCTCAAATACGATTTTCATCCTCCCTTGATCAGAGCTGCTGCAAACTCACTCAGGAGGTTGTTTAAACTCCAACT
Source organism: Lathyrus aphaca (assembly GCA_963966055.1). Taxonomy (NCBI): domain Eukaryota; kingdom Viridiplantae; phylum Streptophyta; class Magnoliopsida; order Fabales; family Fabaceae; genus Lathyrus; species Lathyrus aphaca. Next base: position 354,472,715 of record OZ014519.1, on the reverse strand, counting down.
AAGCATCCAAAGCTTCAAAGGTGGACCATTGGGACCAGATTGAGCCAAAGAATCATCCAAAGAGCTCCTGAATCAAGAGCTCCATCTCAGGTGACACCATGAACTTTTTTCCCAGAACTCATTTCTCTTGTTAAAATCTTGTTGTGCATGTTACACTGATCATTGGGATCTCTTTACTTTTGAAAATAAGCCAGAAATGAGCATGTAGTGGTCTTCTGAAAGTTTGACCTAGAATTTTATCTGCTTCGATTCTTGTTTGTGCGTGAGTTTAAACACGATTTGATGATGGATTCGTGCTTAGGATAGTTGGTAGATGGATTCTGGAGACTTAGGGCTTCTGATTTGGCCTAGGGAGAGAGATTGATTCTGGGGATGGCCGGAGAAGACGACCGGAACACTGTTCCGGTCGCCTGATTGTAATTAACGGCAGGGTTAGGGTTTTAAGCATTAATTAAGAAATTTGAATCTGGGCCGTGAGATGTGGCGCGCAGTCAATTCCCGCCCTGGTCACTTTGAATCTCACGCGTTGGATCAGCATACTTTCACTTATTTCATTTAAAATTCATTTATTTTCTTTTATTTTTCTTTTGTTTTGCATAATTATTTTAAAATAGCTAAAAATTCTTAAAAATTATGAAACTTTTTCTTAAAAGTTTTATTAATTTTTAAGACCCAAAAATATTTTTATTTTATTTTTTATCATTTAAAAAGTATTTTTAAATATTTAAAAGATTATTTTTAATTGATTAATGGAAATTAATTGATTAAAAATACTTTTAGGTATTTAAAAATTACAAAAAAATTCATGAAATGTTCTAAGACATTTAGAAACATTGTCCAACCTTCAAACCAAATTTCTTTTTTGATCTTGATGCATTTTAAGAATTTTTCATTGAATTAAATCATTTTTTATGCATTAATTTGATCCTAAGTTCAAAAATTCATTTCTGCCTATCTAAGAAGGTTTGGACATTGATTCTTTTTGCTTTGTCTTGTGTTTAGCATGTAGATTCTAGGATTAAATGGCTTTGATTTGTTTCCTCAATTTCAATTTGTTTGGCATTTCTTTTGTTAAGAACCCTAAAAAACCCTAATAACTTAGAAAATTCATATCTTGAGATTGGTTAAGAGTTGAGAGTTCCCCTTTGGGCAGTGGTTCATTATAGGTTTAGGGTTTCTTTGGGTACCATTTTCCATTTTTTATCTAAAGGTTTGTTTCTGTTTTGGGTTTTGGTTTGATGTTTGATCCATAAACCCTAATTTGGGCTTCCATTTGCATCCTTCTTGCATTTCCTTGCATAACATGACTTGTCTTTGCATTTTGTGCATTCTTGTGATCCATTTGACATCTTAAGACATATAGAAAGCATGTTTGATCATTGCATTACATATTTGCCATGTCATTTGTCTTGTGTGCTTCATAACTTTTCATGCTTGTTCATGCTCCTTAGCTTGCATCATTTGCATCCATGATCTTGTATGAACATCTCCATGTCTTGCCTCATGTTTGCAGCACTTCATAACATCATAATCATCATCAACATGCTTCTGGTTTTGCTTTGCATCATACCATTTCATCTCATCTTGCATTGCATTGCATTTCTTTCTAGCATTTCAGGTGGTAAGTAAACTTGGGAAGCGAATTTGCCTTCACTTCTCATAACTTTTCTTTTCATCTCTCTTGCATCCATTGCTGCATTTCTATTTGTGTATGAGTTTGAGCTTGCTCATTCTTCTTCTTCCTACTTTCTTTCTTCAAGTGACTTGACTTCTTGAATGAAGCAAGCCACTCTGCTTCTCTTGATCTTGTTCATCTGCTTCCTGGTGTTTCTTCTGAAGATTGTTCTTGGAAACCTCACAAACCTTAGGATCATCCAAGCATGACAATGAATTAGGGTTTTGATTAGTCTCCCCTCATAGTTTTACCTTTGTGTCTCTCTTTGAGTCTTCTCTTCTCATCTCATAATCAGGGACTAAACCCTAAAGGCTTTTAAGGCTTTGTGATTAAGCTTATGCCTGCATCCTTCTCTTAGGATGGAGTGTATAACTTTAATCCTAAGTGTTAAACCCTTAAGGTGTTTAAATCTCTTAATCAATCCACTTAATAAATATCAAGACATCACACTTGTAACTTGGGCCTTGCATTAGGGTTCTAATTCTTCCTTAAGTGGTTAAGAAGGACTAACCCTAGTGTTAATGGACAAGTCCCCCTCAAGTTGTCTTACAAACCATAAAAATCACTTCATCATCATATCATTAAATAAAATCCACTTAATCAAAGGTTTGTTTTGTCATGGGTTTAATCCCTAATCATGGATTAAGTTGAGGAGCTTTCCTCAGCTTAAACATTCTCATCTATCATCCTTCTTTTAGGATGGTGTAATGAGTCTGTTTAATCCCTGATTATGGCTTAACCTCATTACTCAACACTAAACAAAAACCACAAAAACATCTAAATAATCACAAGTAGGTTAATGATCTTAATCCTGCATCAAAGGTGATTAAGTGTGAGAACCTGACTTCACACTTAAGGTAATCTCATTACCCCTAATCAGAGGGAAGATGTGATGAGTTTACCAAATCCATTGGTTTAGGCTCAAGCTCATTAACTTATGACAAACTTTCAAAAGCAATAAAAGACTGAAAACTCAAAAAACAAACAATAATCGTCTCCTCCGGGATTCTTTTCTCATCACCTTCACTCATAAACGAGAACTTGCTTCTTCCGTCTAATGCAAGACAGTTTGCACCTGAGCCAGACAGGTCATACACTTGAGCATTGACAAGCAAGCAGTTCACAAGTCAATCCATCTTTCAGTCTCTTTGGGTCGAACTACGGTGTTCTGACTTCCTCATTGCACGAGAGGATACGTAGGCATAACTTAACGGTTATCGAACAAAAGTCTCTGTACATTCCCCCTCTTTCCATCTTCATTCTTTTAGCCTCATTATCTTGAGCAATTCATTCTCATTCTTACACTGACACGTCATTTATACACTTCACTTCATTACACTGACACCTGTACATTCTTTTCCAGCTATTTTATGCACAGATTGCACTGCCACTACCCCTTTAGAACACAAATCTTTTAAGCGTGGATCCCGTCGAGTACGACGGACAATCTGGGTGCTAATACCTTCCCAGGTTGTAACCGACCCCCTTTCTCAGTCTCTCTGGTTCGCAAACCGTCTTATCCATCTTTTTCTAGGTCTATGCAGCATTGCCTTTCCTCCGGGATAAAAATGCCTAGCTGGCGACTCTATTCATCTCCAGTGAGTTCACGGCTGTGTGTTCTCACTGTCCCTCTCGCCGACCGTTCGCGTCTGTACCCTTATCTGACCCTGTGTCACTTATCGGGAGCGACAGCTTGGCGACTCTGCTGGGGACTCCTTATATGGCAACCAGGGCTTCTGGTTCTTTTTTTGGGTTCCTCCTAGCGCTTGTTTGATTTGTGTTTACTGGGGTGTTATGTGCTTGTATTTATTTTTGTTTATTGCTTTATGTACAGTTACTTTACTGCTTTCTTTATTGCATTTATATATCATACTGTCATTGCTGCTGGCTGGATCTGGTTATTTGCTTTGGTGGGTGGGTGATTCATTGAGAGTTAAGGTCCTATACCTGGGACCTGAGTGACACCTAGGCTAGAGTGAATCATATTCTTTCCCATTCCATTTCGGTCTGGTGCGGGAATATGAAACACGGTTCAGATATGGGTTTCTTCTTGAGAACTCTGTGTTGCAGATTTCCTGCAATGCTAGGGCTATCTGGGAAGCCTGCTAAGTCTGGATGACCTTTTAGTATTGACCTTCAGAAACTGAGGTGAATTAGAGGAGGAATTGTTATGGTTATTGTAAACACTGTACCTCCGGGTTAGAAGTGTTTACACTTCTCATAACTGATCCAAGTCTGAGGATCCTTGTTCTAGATCACCACCTGTGAGGGGGTTGGGCTGTTTACAGGTTTGCAGGTACCTTGACCTCAGAATACCCTGTTACTTTGACTTTGTTAAGAATACTCCATGTTGGATAGTTCTTGTGATTCTAAACCCTGGACATGTGGCTCTTTATTTGAGTCCCCTACCTTGGTTACTGGATTTTTTAGACCTCCATCTGGAATTCTTGAACACACATGGATCTATACCAAGGCAGTTAATCAGATCCAGCTCAGTCACAAACCCTTGCATTTCATTTGCATACATACCCATTGCATCATATTAACATTTGCTTATTTGTGTTTCAGGGTATCCACCTTCATCTGGTTTTGGTTTTGACCCCATCTGCAGTTTTGACCTGTCTCCACCAGCACTTGCTTCAGCCTGTCAGCCATATACTTCAGTTACTTGCACTAGCCAGCCAGTGGCCCACTCCTCAGCATCTTCATCAGCACTTATCCTACTCAGTCCTCAGCATCATGGCTCCAAAGAAAAGCAACATCACCTATCATTTCTTCCAACCAGACTTGTCAGACATCAGGAGGATCCAAACCCTGATCACTCCAGATCACATACCTTTGTTCAGGGAGCATTATGGGGATATACTTGACTTGGTCATGGATCTGGACCCATCTCAGAGGAGTTTAATCCACACCTGCATTCAGTTTTATGACCCCCCATTGAGATGTTTCACCTTTCAAGACTTTCAGTTGGGGCCTCTATTAGAAGAATACTCATCTTTGATTGGTTTGCCTATCAAGAGAGAAATCCCTTTCAACCCTGAAATGGTCTTTCCCAGCAATGGAGAGATAGCAAAAGCTTTGCACCTGGAACCTACTTTGATTGAGCAGCATATGACCTCTAAAGCTGGGATCCTTGGCTTTCATCTGGACTTCTTAATTTCTCAAGCTACCTTGAAGGCTTCTCTAGGAGAATGGAAAGCTGTTTGTGCTTTGTTGGCCTTAAGTGTATATGGAATTGTGTTGTTTGCAGATGAGCCTCGATTCATTAGCAAGAATGCAATCCATTTGTTTATCCTGAAGAACCCAGTGCCAACTTTGCTGGGTGATCTCTATTACTCAGTACATCAGAAGAATGAGAAGCAGAGGGGGAGGCTAGTGAGGTGTTGTGCTCCATTATTCCATGCTTGGCTTCTCAGGCATCTACCCAGGACAGATGCATTTCTAAATCCTCATCAGCAAAGCAACTGGGCTAGGAGACTCACTGTCCTAACTTCAGCAGACATCAGATGGTGTACTCAAAGCACCAAGGGCAGAGATATAATCACCAGCTGTGGGCACTTTCCCAATGTGCCCTTAATAGGAGTTAAGGGAAGTATCAACTACAACCCTCTACTGTTCAGGAGGCAATTGGGCTATGCACTGGTTCATACTCCGAGGGAACAAGACTTGGTTGAGATCCTCTACTGTGAGAACAAGATTAGTCTGGCAACTGTTAGGCAGGCTGCCTGGGCCTGGGATCATGTCCAAACCAAGGGAATCACCATTCTGGGGAAGTGCAATAATGTGGCATCAGTCCAATATTATGAGTGGTCCCATGCTAGGGCCCAATTCTCTGGAATTCCCTTTACCATAGAAGACATGCCTGAGTCATCTTCAGCACCACCCCCTGCCACTATCAGTTTGGAGGAGTTTGAAAGCTTGAAAGAAAGAAATGAGAAGTTAACCCAGGCTTTGCAGAAGACCCTCCGGGAGAGGAGTGAAGGTGTGAGGGAGATTGAGAGATTGGAGAAGTTAAGAGTGGAACACTTGACTAAAATTGAGAAGTCTGGAGATTATATCAACAAGTCTAAAGCTGGTGAACAGATTCTGAAGAATGCTTGTAAAGAAGCCCAGTTCCAGAGAGCAAGGACAGACTTGTATTTGAAAGAGAGTCAGGCCAGGTGGGTCCGGATCACTGAGGCCCGTACTCTAGAAGACAAGAGAGTCCAGGACAAGATGGAGCAGATGGAAAAAGCCCTGGCAGCAGCCCAGAAGGAAATATCAGAGCTAAAAGTCAGAACTGGAGTGAAGAGGTCTAAAGATCAAAGTCAAAATCAGAAGTTGACTGCAGCTGTTGCAACAAGAAACCTTCTCATCAGAAATCTTACGGAGCGGCCGGCTGATCCTGTGACCGAAGCACTTCTTAAGGAAGTTCGTGAGGATGAGTTTGGCCTTGGAGTTTGATCATTTGCTTGTTGTTATTCCTATTCCATGTACTTTTGTTTTTGTGATGTATTTTGACCCCTTAGAGGGCTGGTGTTGTAAAATGAACAAGATGTATTATTTCGCCTTCTGTAATATATTTGTGTTAGTTTCCATCTGGGTTCACTTCAAAAGCAACCTCAACAGCATCATCTTCAAGGGTCTGGAAGGGTCAAAACTGAAGGCCAAACCGGATACCTTGATAGCAAATAAGCATAACTGCATTGCATGCTAACCTTTTATTTGTTTTGTAGGGTTTTGTTTTGTTGACACTAACCTCTGTTGTGAATCTCAGGAATTATTGCTCGCCGCCGGGTATTTCCTCTCAACAGGCCACACAGGTACCCAACTAGAAACAACCTTCCGGGCATCCAAATGGACCAGATGCAGCAAGACCTTACGGAGGTCAGAAACCAGATGGCCAACGAAAGGTTGGAGATGAGAACCCAGATAACACAATTCATGGAAGTGATGAACAACTTAGCTCAAAGCCAGGAGAGGCTCAGGGCTTTGGTAGAAGGGAGGAATCAAGATGACCCCCATGTGGGGACTGCTGGCACAAGTAACAATGAAAGGGTGCAACCACATGTTAACCCCCCTGTGTTTGGTCCACATCTACATCCTGAGATCAATATTCCTGCAAATGTTCAAGGAACAGCCACCGCAGCCAGGGTACTTCAAGAAGATCCTCAGGAGGATCAATTTACAGTAATGGGTGCTGGAGAGGAAACTTATGATAGACGGTTGGAAGAAATAGCTGAGAAGTTGAGGTCCTTAGAATCTCAAAATTCTTTGGGTTTCGACGTCATGGACATGGGTTTGGTAGACGGGGTCAGGATCCCCCATAAGTTCAAGCCTCCTTGTTTCGAAAAGTATAATGGGACTTCATGCCCCCGGACTCATTTGCAATCATTTCTGGGAAGGCTGAAGGCCTATACAATGGATGAGAAGCTCTGGATGTTCTACTTTGAAGACAGTCTGACTGGAGCATCAAGGGAATGGTATTCCCACTTGACAAGGGCAACTGTAAGATGCTGGAAGGACCTGGCAGAGGCCTTCATCCGACAGTATCAATACAACTTAGACATGGCACCCAACAGGACTCTCCTAATGGGAATGTCACAGTCGTCAAGGGAAAGCTTCCGGGAATATGCCCAAAGGTGGAGGCAACTGGCTGCTGCTGTTCAACCACCTATGTCTGAACGGGAAATGGCAGATATGTTCATGAACACCCTTCAGGGAACATATATTGACAGGTTGGTTGCTTTCTCTTCTACTAGCTTTGCAGATGTTGTCATAGCTGGGGAGAGAATTGAAAGCCTGTTAAAAATGGGGAAGATCTCAGACAACGGTGCAAGCTCATCCAGTAGTACAAGAAAGCCTTTTGCAGGCCCGAGAAGAACTGGCGAGACCAATGCCATCCATTCAAACAGGGGTAGGCCCCAATATGCTCAGAGGTCCATAGCAGCAGTCACCATCCCTGCTCCAGCTCATCCTCAACCTGTCTATCAACCTCCTCAACAAAACTTCCAACAACAACCTCAGTATCAGCAGAATCAATATCCTCCAAGAAACTACAACAGCAACAACTCCAACAACAACAATCAACAGAGGCCATTCCAACAAAGGCCATCCCAAGCTAACCGAGTGATCGACCCGATCCCAATGCCGTATGCTGCCTTGCTGCCACAACTTCTGAAACTCAACCTAGTTGAGCTAAGAACGTTGGCACCTCCGGATCCCAACAGTCTACCAAGAAACTATGACTCCAATGCTAGGTGTGCTTTCCATTCAAACGCACCTGGTCACAGTACAGAAAAATGCAGGGCTCTGCATATGAAGGTACAAGACTTGGTAGACTCCAAGGCTTTGAATTTTGCACCTCCGCCCAATGTCAATAAAAACCCTATGCCAAACCATGGTGGTCCCCGAATTAACGCTATTGAAGAAGACAGACCGTCTTATTTAATAACTAGTGTGGATCAGATCCGGACACCATTGGTGGAAATCAAAGCTCAACTCCGTGAAAGCCAAATATTTCCGGGGTGTGAACTAGGATGTCCCTACTGCAATATTTCATGGAATGGGTGTGAGGACCTGAGGAATGGCATTGACAGCCTTATTCAGAGTGGCTTGCTCCAGATCACTACATCATTTCCGACGAATCCGACAACTTCATCAGCAACGGTCTCAGACCCTCCTACAACTGCAGCAACTATTATTCCCGACAATTCACAAGCAACATCAACAAGTACTTCACCTGTCCTTCCAAATGATCAGTTTTCAACAGTTTCTCCTGCTACAACTTCAGCTTCATTCCATTTCGAATCTCCATCAACAACAACAACAGTCCTTTCAACAGTACCTCCTACAACACCAGCAATCAATCATGAAGATGTCTCCACTGTTACCATATTCTACGATCCTGAAAATAACTCCACTTACCATTCAGAAGGTGCTGCTCCCACCAGAGCACCAGTTACAATCTTTTATGATCCACAAACAATTACAGTCCCTTCAGCAGCAGCAATCAGTCCAGTCACTGTCACGGTGCCTGGACCAGTACCATATGAAAGTAATAGGGCCATCCCTTGGCACTATGGCTCTGACGTATACTGCGAAGGAAAAAGAATCACTCTTGAAACATCAACACCTGCACCACAAGTAGATAATGTGGGGGGAGGCGGAGGCTTCACTCGAAGCGGACGTCTCTTTGCTTCACAAGTTCAAAGACCTACTGCCGAAGCAGAAGCTGCTGCCAAGGCAAAGGGAAAGAGCCCGGTGCAGGAAGATCAAGCTGCCAAAGAAGCCTTGAAAACACCGTTCGATCAGGAAGTTGATGAGTTTATGCGAATCATCAAAAAGAGTGACTACAAAATTGTGGATCAACTTCACCAGACGCCATCCAAAATCTCTATCCTCTCACTGCTGATGTGCTCCGAAGCCCATCGGAACGCACTACTCAAGGTCTTGCACGCAGCTTACGTGCCTGAAGAGATTACTGTCAACCAGTTGGAAACGGTGGTTGGGAATGTTACTGCTAGCAATGGGCTAGGGTTTACCAATTCTGACCTGACGGTGGATGGTCGCAACCACAACAAAGCCTTGCACATAACCATGGAATGCAAAGGAGCTGTCCTTTCTCATGTGTTGGTGGACACAGGTTCTTCCCTGAATGTCTTATCGAAGAAGGCTCTGGTGAAGTTAGAATATGATGGATTGGCATTGAGACCCAGCAACCTGGTGGTAAGAGCCTTTGATGGTTCGAAGAGATCGGTTCTGGGAGAGATTGAGCTGCCCGTGACAATTGGCCCGCAGACCTTTAAAACTATCTTTTATGTGATGGACATTCAGCCCGCCTACATCTGTTTGTTGGGTAGACCCTGGATTCACGCCACCGGCGCAATAACGTCTACCCTTCACCAAAAGTTAAAATTTGAGTGGGAAGGCCAAGTTGTCACAATCTGTGGAGAGGAGGACATTTTTGTCAGCCACCTGGCAACCTATAAGTACATTGAAATGGATGGGGAGATCCATGAAACAATGAGCCAAGGTTTTGAAGCCTTGAATGTCAATGAAGCATCTGCTGTGTCGGGGATCTCCATGTCGTCATACCAACAAGCCCGGAAGGTTGTTGAGGAAGGAACTGCCCAAGGCTGGGGCAAACTGCTATCGGTGGAGAAAAAAGAAGACAAGTTTGGGTTGGGTTACAGACCAACTCAACATCAAGCAAAGGCTGCTGAAGAGCCTGGTTTTGTCAGTGGAGGGATGCTTACCCCCGATGCTATCAACTGTCTGGAAGACGAGCTGGAAGAGGAGCGCAATCTGGAGAATTGGATTCGTCCAAAGATCCCGGGGAGCAGTGTCTCGAACTGGTCTTCCCAGGAAATTATAAGAGTTACTCATGCAGAGTAATTATTATTTCCTGTATTTTTATAGCATGCATCCAAGTCTTGCATCTTGCCCAAGATGACAAGACTCATTTTGTAACCAGGGCCATCTGTACTTTTGTGCAAACAAGATTAAATTAATGAAATATCAGACATCTTTTTGCAAACAAGTCTTTTTCTTTTCTGCTCACTGTTTTTCCATTTTTCTTTTTGTACAAAAAATAAATGGCGGTGTTTTCAAAATGATAACTTCATTTCACTTTTTTTTCCTAATGCAAGATTAAAATCAATCACTAAAATGAACAAACTTAACCCTTGCAGAGAGTGCCTTCCAGACAGCACCGACAACAGCACGGCTATGACATCGTATGACTTTGACAATCCAATCAATCAAGCCGATGAAGGGGTTGAAGAAGGATATGAGCTTCCCGAAGAGCTAGCCAGGTTGTTGAGACAGGAGGAAAAAGTTATTACTCCTCATCAGGAGGAGATTGAAGTGATTAATCTTGGTACAGAGGAAGACGTGAAAGAGGTTAAAATCGGGGCCTGCCTGCAAGACTCGGTGAAGAGACAACTGATAGATCTGCTTCAAGAGTATGTTGATGTGTTTGCTTGGTCGTATCAAGACATGCCAGGGTTGGATACCGACATTGTTATGCACAAGCTGCCTTTGAGGGAAGAATGCCCACCAGTTAAACAGAAGCTGCGCCGAACTCGCCCAGACATGGCTATGAAAATCAAAGAAGAGGTACAAAAGCAGTGGGACGCCGGGTTCCTTGCTGTAACTAGCTATCCGCCGTGGGTTGCTAACATAGTACCTGTGCCTAAGAAAGATGGCAAAGTAAGGATGTGTGTTGATTACCGGGATCTGAACAGAGCCAGCCCGAAAGATGACTTCCCATTACCTCACATTGACGTATTGGTTGATAACACGGCTCAATTCTCGATATTCTCCTTCATGGATGGATTTTCAGGATATAATCAGATCAAGATGTCACCTGAAGACATGGAGAAGACTACATTCATCACACCTTGGGGCACGTTCTGTTACAAAGTGATGCCATTCGGACTGAAGAATGCTGGTGCAACATATCAGCGGGCTATGGTGACATTGTTTCACGATATGATCCATAAGGAAATCGAGTGTTATGTGGATGATATGATCGCCAAGTCCCTTACAGAGGAAGATCACCTGGTAAATCTGCTGAAGTTATTCAAACGTCTGAGGAAATACCAACTGAAGCTGAACCCCAACAAATGCACATTCGGGGTGCGGTCCGGTAAACTGCTGGGTTTTATCGTAAGCGAGAGAGGGATTGAAGTTGACCCTGATAAAGTCAAGGCTATTCAAGAGATGCCTGCACCGAAAACAGAAAAAGAAGTTCGAGGGTTCTTAGGTCGATTGAACTATATCTCACGGTTCATATCCCACCTCATAGCAACCTGTGAACCCTTGTTCAAGCTGCTAAGAAAAGAACAAACGGTCAGGTGGAACGAAGATTGCCAGAAGGCTTTTGACAAGATCAAGGAATATCTACAAGAACCTCCAATCCTTATGCCGCCAGTTGAAGGAAGACCTCTGATTATGTACTTGACAGTATTGGAAGAGTCAATGGGGTGTGTACTAGGTCAGCATGACGAGTCTGGTCGAAAAGAGTATGCAATATACTACCTAAGCAAAAAGTTTACCGACTGTGAACAACGTTATTCACTGCTCGAGAAAACTTGCTGTGCTTTAGCGTGGGCTGCTCGCCGACTGAGACAGTATATGTTGACCCACACTACCTTGTTAATCTCAAAAATGGACCCGGTTAAGTACATTTTCGAGAAGCCAGCTCTTACCGGACGGGTTGCAAGATGGCAGATGATTCTCACAGAATACGACATACAGTACACTTCTCAGAAAGCCATCAAAGGCAGTGTATTGTCTGAATATCTTGCTGAGCAACCCATTGATGACTACCAGCCTATGAGGTTTGACTTCCCTGATGAAGACATCATGTTCATTAAAGCAAAAGATCATGAAGAGCCTATTCACACTGAAGGGCCTGACCCGGAGGAAGAATGGACTATGATGTTTGATGGGGCTGTTAACATGAATGGCCGTGGTGTTGGTGCAGTACTTATTACACCTAAAGGAGTTCACATGCCTTTCTCGGCAAAACTCACTTTCAACTGCACTAACAACGAAGCTGAATACGAAGCTTGCATTATGGGTCTTGAGGAAGCCATTGACCTCAGGATCAAGACATTGACCGTATTCGGAGATTCAGCTTTGGTAGTCAATCAAACCAACGGAAAATGGTACACTCACCAGGATCATCTGATACCTTACAGGGATTATACAAGGAGGTTATTGACTTTCTTCACAACAGTCAAGCTTGAGTATATCCCTCGAGACGAGAATCAGTTTGCGGATGCTCTTGCTACCATTTCATCCATGATCAAAGTTCAAGCTGCTAACTTTGTACCTCAGATTCCAGTGTCTAGACTTGATAGACCAGCATATGTATTTGCAGCAGATGTTGTAAAAGATGACAAGCCTTGGTTCCATGACATTAAGTGCTTCTTGGAGGATCAGACATACCCACCTGGGGCATCTTCCAATGATAAGAAGACTTTGAGAAGGCTTGCTGGTAGTTTCTTTCTGAACGCTGATGGGTCTTTATACAAAAGGAACTTTGATATGGTGCTCCTCAGATGTGTTGACAAGACGGAAGCAGATTTGTTGATGCATGAAGTGCACGGAGGATCTTTTGGTACCCATGCTGGAGGACATGCAATGGCTAAGAAGTTGTTAAGATCAGGCTATTATTGGATCACAATGGATGCCGACTGTTGTGCCTACGCCAGGAAATGCCACAAATGCCAGATTTACGCAGATAAGGTGCATGTGCCTCCCAATCCTTTGAACATCATGTCTTCACCGTGGCCCTTTGCTATGTGGGGCATTGATATGATTGGCAAGATTGAGCCAACTGCTTCAAATGGCCACAGATTCATCCTGGTCGCCATTGACTATTTCACCAAGTGGGTTGAAGCAGCCTCATATGCAAACGTTACAAGACAAGTGGTAGCCAGATTTCTGAAAAGAGATATCATCTGTCGATATGGAGTTCCCGAGCGAATCATTACCGATAATGGTTCCAACTTAAACAACAAAATGATGGCTGAATTATGCCGGGACTTCAAAATCCAACACCACAATTCTTCTCCTTACAGGCCGAAGATGAACGGCGCTGTCGAGGCAGCAAATAAAAATATTAAGAAGATTGTGCAGAAGATGGTAGTCACCTACAAAGACTGGCATGAAATGCTACCGTTTGCCTTGCATGGGTACCGTACGTCAATCAGAACATCCACTGGGGCAACACCGTATCAGCTTGTGTATGGTATGGAGGCAGTCCTACCTGTTGAAGTTGAATTACCCTCTCTACGGGTATTGATGGATGTTAAACTGAGTGAAGCAGAATGGGTTCGGTCCCGATTCGAACAACTGAGTCTGATCGAAGAGAAAAGATTGGCTGCAATCTGTCATGGGCAGTTATATCAGAAGAGAATGAAGAAGGCCTTCGATCAGAAAGTCAGACATCGAGAGTACCAAGTAGGGGATCTTGTGTTGAAAAGAATCCTCCCTCCTCATACAGACCACAGGGGCAAATGGACTCCAAATTATGAAGGACCATTTGTTGTAAAGAAAGTTTTCTCCGGTGGAGCACTGATGCTCAGCACCATGGATGGTGAAGATTTCCCATCCCCTGTGAATTCAGATGCAGTTAAAAAATACTTCGCATAAAATGACCCGCTGGACACAAAAACAGAATGTAAGTCCAGGCAAAAATAGGGCATCCCGGCGAGTCAAAAACAGAATAAAAGACTCGGGCAAAAATAAGGGAAATAAATGAAAAATGTACACCCGCTGAGTTGAAAAGCCGCATTGGACAGCTCAGGCAAAAATGGGTATCCCGATGGATCGAAAACCCGAAAGGGCGATCCATGCAAAATAAGGGAATAAGCGAACAACTGCATTCTGAATTCGTCTGTATCACCTACAACTTGGTAAGCTCCAAAGGATCAAGCTTCAATCAGAAACAGCCTTCTTCAGAAAGCAAGACGAAAAGAAAGTCATTGTCATACGAGTCATAGCAGAAGAGGAAGCTCCTTGAAAGCGTCGTCAGCATCGCCAACACTTTATTTCTCAATTTGTAACAATCTCCTCATTTCAGGAGATATGTTTCTTTGACTGTATCTTGCCAATTCAGGGCACATGAATTAATAAAATCAGATTTTCAGTCATGTTTCGTTTTTTACATTTATGTTTTGCAAAGAATTGTCTGATATCTTTGAAAATACAATTGCATAAGTACAGATGCCTTTCTCTAAAAATAAAAGCACATGCTTACAGGGAATATACTTACTCTCGAAAGTACTTATCTCCTATGACGGAATCCAGTAAAGGATACCTCGGGACCATTTGCGCGTTTCCTTATCTTTGCAGGATTGCAGGTATCCAGAACGCAACTTGGGGCATATAAGCTACAGTCCAGCAAGCTGGCAAATCAATAAACAGGCTTAACACTCAAGATGTTTTCTCCCCAGCCGAGTTGCCTCTCTTTGCTCTCCCCAGCTGAGTGACCAACAACCTTCCCCAGCCTCTATTCAGAAGAGCAACGCGCGAAGAAGTCACAACAGAGTACAGAAAGCTTCTACAAACCCCAGCTGGGTCCCGTATTATAAGGATATGTCAATCAGTGACCTATATCCCCAAGCAGATGCTTCATCAGATCTATCAATGATCTCATCCCCAGCTGGGATGTTCACTTCAAGCAGATCAACCAGAGATCTTCGCGGCAACGGGATCCGAGTCCCGGATTTATGCCTCTTTGCATAATCATAGCATTCGCATCATACTATCCCCTCAGAGCGTAGCATTCCGTCTAATACGGAGCATTACGGCAAAAATCAAATGCATAGCATAATCATAAGTCATGTTGTGAGTTGAACACTTGTAAATAATGACAATCTGTCGGCATACGGAATATATACAGAAAAATCCCACCAGAGTCCCAGCAAAAACAGTTGCCTCACAAATCACAAACACCAGTGTATACACCTTTGGACACCCGTCCATGCCAAATCACCAGCAGAAAGCCAAAGACATCCTCTTTGCACTCACATATACTTATATATACGTTTTCTTGGCACCCGTCCGTGTCATATCCCCAGCGCGTTCGCTTACACTTTTAGCAACCCATACACTTGTTAATATCATACTTCTCTCTCTTGACACTCGTCCGTGTCACTCTCCCCAGCAGATAAACACTCATCTATACATTATATATACTCACTACTCATTGGTACACTTATACAGATACTCGTCCGTATTTTGTATACATCACTCATATCCCCACAGATTCGACAGTAGTCCTTGTTCTTTGTTAACCCGTTGGTACTCGTCCGTACCATCATCTCAGAACATTGCGTCTAGTGTTTGTTTCTACATGATACTCGTCTGTATCATAGTCTTAAGGATGCTCGTCCGCATCTTTAATCCATGCACCGTGTCAAACACTTATGTCTCCTTGAATATAGATACTCGTCTGTGTCTGCTATTCCCCAGAAGGATTCTTTCAGATACAACACTCGTCCGTGTTCTTTGTTAACCAGTTGATACTCGTCCGTATCATCATCTCTGAACATGTGTCGGTTTGTTCCTACATGATACTCGTCCGTATCATAGTCTTAAGGATGCTCGTCCGCATCTTTAATCTATACACAATACCAAACACTTATACCTTTTGATTTTTGGATGTAAACGCTCGTCCGTGTTTACTATATCCCCAGTAGACCGCCAACAAACTTTCTCTTTATCTAACACTCGTCCTGTGTTATGATAACCCTGAGAGCAGTCGTACCCTGCTGAGTGGTCGTCCTCCACTACTTGATGGTCGTCCTCCATCATGCTCATCCGATGGCCGTCCCCATCGTTGATTTTAGCAGCCGTCCCCTGCTAGGTGGTCGTCCTCCACCTTTTGATGATCGTCCTCCATCAACTTTATCCAATGGTCGTCCCCATTGTTGATTTTGGTTATCAGGCATTCGTCCTATGTCATGATAAACCTTGAGAGCAGCCGTCCCCTGCTGAGTGGTCGTCCTCCACTTCTTGATGGTCGTCCTCCATCATGCTCGTCCGATGGCCGTCCCCATCGTTGACCTTTGCTATCCGGCATTCGTCCTATGTCGCGATATTTTCGGCAGCCGTACCCTGCCAGGTGGTCGTCCCCCACCTTTGATGGCCGTCCCCATCATATTTCTTTTATCCCCAACAGAGCAGCCGTCCCCTGCTAGGTGATCGTCCTTCACCTTTGATGGTCGTACCCCATCATCTGTTTATTTCATTTATTCTTTAACCCGATGGCCGTCCCCGTCGTGGTCCCTTTTCCTTTTTAGCCCGATGGCCGTCCCCATCGTTGGTTGCTTTACCTTTGTGAACTTGATGGCCGTCCCCGTCATGTTTCATCAATCCCCAGAGAATTTTACAGCTTTATCTTGATGGCCGTCCCCATCATGATCTTATTTTCCCCAGCTAGTCGGCCGTCCCCGTCTTAGCTCTACCTTTTATCCCCAGCATGTCGGTCGTCCCCGTCATTGCTATTTACCCAGCAGTCGTCCTCTGCACGACGGTCGTCCTCCGTCGCCCACACCTTACAATATACTTTATTTTCTTTTACAATCTATATCCCTTTTCTTCTTCACTTCTGTGAGTGCAAATTTTGGACTGTCTTTGGTATTCAACCACAAGTTATCTTGCTCGCCTGTTAAGCCGCTGCTTACAACCTGCACAGCTAACTCATGTTTGAATAGGGGCAGCTGTAAGCACCCCAAATTTTCCCTCACCCATTCACACCATGGCTTGTGATCATCCTCATATGCATAAACACAATCATATCATCTCACATCTCATTTTTGATTCACTGGATAGTTTCTGAGGCATCTGCACCTAGGGTTTGTGATCTGAGAAATCCCAAAGCATCTTGAGCCATTCCAAAGGCTACCAATCACTTCAAAGGGGTCCATGTGTGTTATTATATCCTAATACATCCTCTCAAAGTCAAAATTGCAGAGGAATCACAAGAACTAGGGTTTGAGTGGATGCAGGGCCAGTTTGAACTACACAGTTGACTGAAAATTAGGGTTTTGGTTTCAGAGGCCATAACACCAAATTTTTTGGTCATTCTTGTTTCCATTGCTCTTTATATGGTATAGGGAGTATGCATATCAATTTTCATGAAGAAATTCCATGGGGAAGTCATCTGATCAAGGGTTGACTTTTCAGACAAGTCAGTGTAAAATCAGGGCATCTAAGGCCCCCAATGACCCAACCAATGGGTGATCTTCATCATTTTGAGTGTATATGATCTTTATTTGATCATGGAAGAAGTTTGAAGTTCATAAAAATCAAGAATTTAGGGTTTTTGCAAATGTTGACTTTTTGGGCATAGTTGACTTTTCAAGAATGCATCACTTTAGGTCATTTTTCAAGCCATGATTCTTGATCCAAAAATGCTTCAAATGGAAAAACTTTGGTCATGAAAGTTGTAGATCTCATCTTTCCCTTTTCAAAAAGTACAAGAACATGATCAAACTCTTCTTGGATCAAAAGTTATGGTGTGACAAAGTTGGCTAAAATCATTGATTTTCAAGGCATGCCTCAAATGGAAATTTTGCAAAGTCATGAACCAATGCATTATGTGACTTCTAATTCACTACAAACCAGCACACAAACATCATGTAAGCCCTAAAATCCAGAATGAACTAGGCATTGCTCATGTTTCATGACTTTTGGAACAAGATTTTCACATGTGAACCATAAAGCAACAACTTGCAAAAGCACTCATAACATTTCACCAACTTGCTGCCTTGAATGCTGGACCAAGCCTAGCCTTTCCCTTCACTTTGCTGCGCAGACCATGCCCTTTGTACTTGGCTAGAAGTTGCCCATGCCCTCTCTTACAAGAAGTTGACATATTTGCAGAAGTGGCTACACCTATCCATAAAGCACAAGTCACATCCTCTGACCAATCAGATTTGTTTATACTTTCCATTTGCAAGCTAGACATAACACTAAGCAAGGCAAAAACTCTCTCATTCCACACATTCACAAAAACACTCCCATTTGCATTTTGCTTCGAATCCCTCTGCCCAGCCACAAAACATCCCAACCATTTCCATACTTGAAATCACCATGATCCATTGAGTAGAAAGCACCAAGAGCCAGGCTTGATCTGAGCAAGAATACCCCATTGCCATTCTTCACCTCAGCCTGCATTTTCTATCGAATCTCCTTCCACAAACCTCAAACACAAGAACAAACTCCACCAACAATCTCCACTCACCTCACTGACTAGAAACCACCCTTTGTTTTGGTCTGAAACACCCTATATCTCAAATACGATTTTCATCCTCCCTTGATCAGAGCTGCTGCAAACTCACTCAGGAGGTTGTTTAAACTCCAACTAAGCATCCAAAGCTTCAAAGGTGGACCATTGGGACCAGATTGAGCCAAAGAATCATCCAAAGAGCTCCTGAATCAAGAGCTCCATCTCAGGTGACACCATGAACTTTTTTCCCAGAACTCATTTCTCTTGTTAAAATCTTGTTGTGCATGTTACACTGATCATTGGGATCTCTTTACTTTTGAAAATAAGCCAGAAATGAGCATGTAGTGGTCTTCTGAAAGTTTGACCTAGAATTTTATCTGCTTCGATTCTTGTTTGTGCGTGAGTTTAAACACGATTTGATGATGGATTCGTGCTTAGGATAGTTGGTAGATGGATTCTGGAGACTTAGGGCTTCTGATTTGGCCTAGGGAGAGAGATTGATTCTGGGGATGGCTGGAGAAGACGACCGGAACACTGTTCCGGTCGCCTGATTGTAATTAACGGCAGGGTTAGGGTTTTAAGCATTAATTAAGAAATTTGAATCTGGGCCGTGAGATGTGGCGCGCAGTCAATTCCCGCCCTGGTCACTTTGAATCTCACGCGTTGGATCAGCATACTTTCACTTATTTCATTTAAAATTCATTTATTTTCTTTTATTTTTCTTTTGTTTTGCATAATTATTTTAAAATAGCTAAAAATTCTTAAAAATTATGAAACTTTTTCTTAAAAGTTTTATTAATTTTTAAGACCCAAAAATATTTTTATTTTATTTTTTATCATTTAAAAAGTATTTTTAAATATTTAAAAGATTATTTTTAATTGATTAATGGAAATTAATTGATTAAAAATACTTTTAGGTATTTAAAAATTACAAAAAAATTCATGAAATGTTCTAAGACATTTAGAAACATTGTCCAACCTTCAAACCAAATTTCTTTTTTGATCTTGATGCATTTTAAGAATTTTTCATTGAATTAAATCATTTTTTATGCATTAATTTGATCCTAAGTTCAAAAATTCATTTCTGCCTATCTAAGAAGGTTTGGACATTGATTCTTTTTGCTTTGTCTTGTGTTTAGCATGTAGATTCTAGGATTAAATGGCTTTGATTTGTTTCCTCAATTTCAATTTGTTTGGCATTTCTTTTGTTAAGAACCCTAAAAAACCCTAATAACTTAGAAAATTCATATCTTGAGATTGGTTAAGAGTTGAGAGTTCCCCTTTGGGCAGTGGTTCATTATAGGTTTAGGGTTTCTTTGGGTACCATTTTCCATTTTTTATCTAAAGGTTTGTTTCTGTTTTGGGTTTTGGTTTGATGTTTGATCCATAAACCCTAATTTGGGCTTCCATTTGCATCCTTCTTGCATTTCCTTGCATAACATGACTTGTCTTTGCATTTTGTGCATTCTTGTGATCCATTTGACATCTTAAGACATATAGAAAGCATGTTTGATCATTGCATTACATATTTGCCATGTCATTTGTCTTGTGTGCTTCATAACTTTTCATGCTTGTTCATGCTCCTTAGCTTGCATCATTTGCATCCATGATCTTGTATGAACATCTCCATGTCTTGCCTCATGTTTGCAGCACTTCATAACATCATAATCATCATCAACATGCTTCTGGTTTTGCTTTGCATCATACCATTTCATCTCATCTTGCATTGCATTGCATTTCTTTCTAGCATTTCAGGTGGTAAGTAAACTTGGGAAGCGAATTTGCCTTCACTTCTCATAACTTTTCTTTTCATCTCTCTTGCATCCATTGCTGCATTTCTATTTGTGTATGAGTTTGAGCTTGCTCATTCTTCTTCTTCCTACTTTCTTTCTTCAAGTGACTTGACTTCTTGAATGAAGCAAGCCACTCTGCTTCTCTTGATCTTGTTCATCTGCTTCCTGGTGTTTCTTCTGAAGATTGTTCTTGGAAACCTCACAAACCTTAGGATCATCCAAGCATGACAATGAATTAGGGTTTTGATTAGTCTCCCCTCATAGTTTTACCTTTGTGTCTCTCTTTGAGTCTTCTCTTCTCATCTCATAATCAGGGACTAAACCCTAAAGGCTTTAAGGCTTTGTGATTAAGCTTATGCCTGCATCCTTCTCTTAGGATGGAGTGTATAACTTTAATCCTAAGTGTTAAACCCTTAAGGTGTTTAAATCTCTTAATCAATCCACTTAATAAATATCAAGACATCACACTTGTAACTTGGGCCTTGCATTAGGGTTCTAATTCTTCCTTAAGTGGTTAAGAAGGACTAACCCTAGTGTTAATGGACAAGTCCCCCTCAAGTTGTCTTACAAACCATAAAAATCACTTCATCATCATATCATTAAATAAAATCCACTTAATCAAAGGTTTGTTTTGTCATGGGTTTAATCCCTAATCATGGATTAAGTTGAGGAGCTTTCCTCAGCTTAAACATTCTCATCTATCATCCTTCTTTTAGGATGGTGTAATGAGTCTGTTTAATCCCTGATTATGGCTTAACCTCATTACTCAACACTAAACAAAAACCACAAAAACATCTAAATAATCACAAGTAGGTTAATGATCTTAATCCTGCATCAAAGGTGATTAAGTGTGAGAACCTGACTTCACACTTAAGGTAATCTCATTACCCCTAATCAGAGGGAAGATGTGATGAGTTTACCAAATCCATTGGTTTAGGCTCAAGCTCATTAACTTATGACAAACTTTCAAAAGCAATAAAAGACTGAAAACTCAAAAAACAAACAATAATCGTCTCCTCCGGGATTCTTTTCTCATCACCTTCACTCATAAACGAGAACTTGCTTCTTCCGTCTAATGCAAGACAGTTTGCACCTGAGCCAGACAGGTCATACACTTGAGCATTGACAAGCAAGCAGTTCACAAGTCAATCCATCTTTCAGTCTCTTTGGGTCGAACTACGGTGTTCTGACTTCCTCATTGCACGAGAGGATACGTAGGCATAACTTAACGGTTATCGAACAAAAGTCTCTGTACATTCCCCCTCTTTCCAGCTTCATTCTTTTAGCCTCATTATCTTGAGCAATTCATTCTCATTCTTACACTGACACGTCATTTATACACTTCACTTCATTACACTGACACCTGTACATTCTTTTCCAGCTATTTTATGCACAGATTGCACTGACACTACCCCTTTAGAACACAAATCTTTTAAGCGTGGATCCCGTCGAGTACGACGGACAATCTGGGTGCTAATACCTTCCCAGGTTGTAACCGACCCCCTTTCTCAGTCTCTCTGGTTCGCAAACCGTCTTATCCATCTTTTTCTAGGTCTATGCAGCATTGCCTTTCCTCCGGGATAAAAATGCCTAGCTGGCGACTCTATTCATCTCCAGTGAGTTCACGGCTATGTGTTCTCACTGTCCCTCTCGCCGACCGTTCGCGTCTGTACCCTTATCTGACCCTGTGTCACTTATCGGGAGCGACAGCTACATTGGGAAACCCTAATTTTGGTCCAAGAACCCTAACAATGGCAGCTTTCGATTTAGGTCATGGTTCTTCAATCTCTTTGCCCAGAAACGATCTAAACATCACAACTAACAAGAATATATGGTTAGAATTCATTATCATCACACAAATAATCGAAATCGAAAAAAATAAGAACATGAACAATCTTGATTCGGTTTATGCAATATGTGATTATTTGGATGCTGCAAATGATTCAAATAGGTTCAATGATCATCCAGGAATTTATTGCAACCTTTAAAACCTCTTGATATGGCCTTTAGGTCAAAAACCGAATATCAATTTTTTGGTGAAAATGTGAAGTTCAATAGTGTTCTTGCAGCCTCTGAAACTCTTCCCTAATGCAATGTTCTTCTTGTGTTTATGTAGTATAGTGAATTAGGTCAATAATCTTGTGGATTTGTGGGCTTTATGATGTAGCTTGGTCATGAAGAAATCAAATATTTGAAAATCACCAAAAATCAAATCTAACAATGCCAAATTGATCAAGCACGAATTTGGATGTGATCAATCAACTTTAAACAATGTTTATGACCTTCTAGAACAAAAATCAAATTTAAATATTGAGTTTTCATATTTTATTTCAATTTAAATTGATTTTTAATGGATAAAATCAAAATAAAAAAAAAATAAACTATAAAAATATGAATAAATAATATTTGATTCGTGCATGATGTCATGGTAGAGATTGGGTCATAAAAATGCAAGCCCGTGTGGAAAGAATTGGTTCTAAGACCCCATTTGCTCAATAAACCTCTCAAAAATTTTCCAACTTTGCAAAGGCACAAATCCGTCAATTTTAAGGCTATGAAGGTGTTCTTGGACATTTTGGAAAGCTTAGAGAGTACTCTAACCAACCTCTTTGGTATCATGTCCATATCCTTTACCATTTTCAAATTATGCCCTTTGGAAGATGTTGACTTTTTGTTGACTTTTAAAATGACCTAAAATGTCTTAGCTCATACCTTCCAAATGAAGCATTTTTGGGATTGGCTTGTGAGACACAAAGTTGTAGAGAATTAAATTTTCTTAAAAATGAGCTTTGGATGGAAAAAAATTGATGAAGCATGTGAATGTTATGGCTGGTCAAAGTTTAGTTGACTTTTCCTATGAAAACCCTAATTTAGAAACTCTTGATTCTTGATGATCTGAAATCTCCTTGATGAATCATGATCAACCCTTGATCAAATGATGAATTTTCCTTCATAAACTTGATGTTAGAAAAAAATCATGAAGTTTGACTTTGGTTTGACCACAGTTGACCTTAGTTTGACTTTTTTACTGCTTTGACTGATTTTAGCCTATCTGATCATTTGACTGAGCAAACCTTTTGGGAAAGCCTTGAAACTTGACATAGGGATTCTTGAAGACATATAGGATACTATGAAGCTCACTTGAAGCCTTGGAAGTCCATTTAGCCTGATGAAACTCAAAACCCTAGTTTAGGATGCATTGCTTAGGAGGATGTTTTGCCTGAGGGGATTGTCAAACCTTCTGACTAATTGTGAACCTTGTAAACCTCTTGAGATGCCTTGTGAACCTTTTGAACCTTGTGAACCTCTTGGGACACCTTAGTACCCAATGTCTGTTCTAGGTGAGGGAAAATTTTGGGGTGCAACCGCTGCCCCTGTTCAATTTTCTGAAACCTGAGGAGTTAGATTGGCCTGTGTGCCATTCGTGACTTGGAAGGTTGAAGGGAATTGAACACAAAAGCCCAAAAATTTGCACTCGCCGGTGCATAGAGTAACACTGCTGATTGGTTACATATACTGGAGTGGGCTTAAAGATGCCACTTAGAGGAACTGGAAATGGGCTTATAGATGCCATCCATAATATCAGAAGATGATAGTATCTTTATGTTGTCACTGGATATTAGTACTAGGTCTTCGTATAGGCCGTATCTGAATCATTGAATGTCAGCACTGGATCTTCGTATAAATTGTCTCTGTATTATGTTTTAATTTAAGCATCAGAATCAAATCTTCGTGGCGATCTTTTCTGAATTGCTTTTGGTAATATCTTGGGCTAAGTACAAGATCTTCGTATCGATCATTTATGTACTATCCCACAGATAAACTGTTGCATAAACCATTAGAAATAAATCTTCATGGCGATTATCTCTTCTAGAAATATCTCGGATTAGGTAATAGATCTTCGTATAGACCATTTACATACCTTCCCAAGGACAAAAAGAATATCATGATTAAATCTTCGTGGCGATTAACCCCGAACTTCTTCTGAAAGAATCTCTTGGATTAAGTGCTAGATCTTCGTATAGATGATTTACACACTATCCCAAATACAACTTGAGTATTGATCATCAGAAATGAATCTTCGTAGCGATTATCTCTGAATTAAGTATCAGTACTAGATCTTCGTATAGATCATCTCTGAACTGTGTTGAGTTGTTGATAATGTTTATTTGTCTGCAACTATCCTGAAAAGAAAAGGTTAGTTTATGCAAGATTACTTAATGTATGCATGTATAGCATGATGCTCTTAAGTAAGAATGTCTTATGCACTATGGATGTGTATGTTGTGATATGATGTAAATGATATATGTATGAATCATGTAGCCTGAAGCGTCTGGATAGGGAAAATAAATCTCGGTTCGTTGCTGAGGAATATGAGGACTTTGTTCCCGTCTTGTTTGATAATATGGTACTCAGAACCTCCCGTCTTCGTTCGTCGTGCTTTTATTGAAGGAATGAAAAGTTCCTGAATATCCTGACTGAGGATAAAAGAGATGGACATAAATCCGAGGGGAGATGTTACTTGAAGTATCTTGTATGGATATCTATAAAGATTACTCTGTGGGGATGAACCGGCGAAGTTTCGTTGAATTCCTACCTTCGTTCGTCCTTAGTAAATACTATTACTGCATTTTATGCATTTCTGGTAAACATCAATCATATTCAAAAGCATACATACATTTAAACACAACCAATGGACGTTTTCTTTTAAGTAAACAAGGTAAAAGTAAATTTGAATTTAAAGACGAGACTTTAGAAAGTGACCTATACATAGGCAAGTTTGTACAAGGAGGCAGAAATCCCAGTAAGAGGAATTCGTCGTAAACGTTTTTTACAAAACAGAAGAAAAACAGCTATATGAAAAATGATCCTATTGAGTTCCAATTCTACTATTGTCATTATCTTCAAATATATCATCATTTGCTGTTGAGATGGAAACGAGTGGATTGATCTTTATCTGTTTGAACTTGATTTAGGTAGCACAAATAGTTGGAGTTACATGGGTGATCCAACGAGACATGTAATCCCTAACTTTTGCCTGGATTGCCTTTTCAGGTTTTCAATCTACCGGGATACCCTTTTTTTTCCAAGCCACCTTTTCAGGTTTTCGACTTGCCGGGTGTACATTTTTTTATATATATATCCCTAATTTTTTCCCGAACCCTTTTGGTTCGCCGGGATGCCCTTATTTTTGCCTAGGCCAGTCAACCTAGCGGGTCTCTTTTTATGCGTAATATTTTTTAACTGTGTCTGCATTTACGGGCTGTGGGAAATCTTCAGCATCCATAGTAGTAAGCACCATGGCACCTCCTGAGAATACCCTCTTGACTACAAATGGTCCCTCATATGTAGGAGTCCACTTTCCCCTAGGATCACCCTGTGGTAATATGATACGCTTGATTACCAAGTCTCCAGTCTGATATACCTTTTGCTTAACCTTCTTATTAAAAGCTTTGATCATTCGTTTCTGGTACATCTGACCATGACAAACAACTGCCAGCCTTTTCTCATCAATCAAATTTATCTGGTCAAGTCGAGTCTAAATCCACTCATCTTCATCCAAACCTGCATCCTTCATGATTCTCAAAGAGGGGATCTGAACTTCAATGGGTAGAACTGCTTCTATACCATAGACTAAAGAGAACGGGGTTGCCCCTGTTGAAGTACGTATTGTAGTACGATAACCATGAAGAGCAAATGGTAACATCTCATGCCAATCCTTGTAAGTAACAGTCATCTTCTGTAGAATCTTCTTGATGTTCTTATTAGCAGCTTCTACTGCCTCATTCATCTTTGGACGATATGGAGAAGAGTTGTGATGCTTAATCTTGAACTGCGTGCAGAGGTCAGAAATCATAGTGTTATTCAGATTAGAGCCATTATCTGTGATAATCCTCTCAGGGATGCCATACCTACATATGAGATTATTCTTAATGAATCGAGCCACAACATTCTTAGTAACAAATGCAAATGAGGCTGCCTCCACCCACTTTGTAAAGTAGTCAATGGCAACTAAGATGAAACGATGTCCATTGGAAGCAGTAGGCTTGGTCTCGCCAATCATATTAATACCCCACATGGCAAAAGGCCAAGGAGAGGTCAACACATTCAACGGAGCTGGAGGTACATACAACTTATCCGCATAAATCTGACACTTGTGACATATTCTGGAATGTTGATAGCAGTCAGCTTCCATGGTAGACCAATAGTAACCTGCTCTCAATATCTTCTTTGCCATGGTATGACCACTAGAATGAGTGCCAAAGATCCCATCATGCATGTCCTTCATAATCTTTGTTGCTTCCTTCTTATCCATACAACGAAGCAAAGTCGAATCATGACTGCGCTTGTACAAAATTCCATTACTCAAGAAGAACTTAGCAGAAAATATCCTCAGAAACTTTTTATCATTGACAGATGCCCCTTCAGGGAACTCCTGAGCTTCAAGATACCTTTTCACTTCATAGAACCAAGGCTTTTCCTCTACTCCTTCAATGTCAATCTCATTGAAGTATGCAGGCTTTTCAAATCTGTCAATAGTGATCTTGGGAGCTTCATCATCCCAGCTAATCTCAAACATGGATGCCATGGTGGCTAATGCGTCTGCCAATTGATTTTCTCCTCGTGGAATATGTCCAAAGGTAATCTCTTCAAAATATGGGATCAAGGACAACACATGTTCTCTGTAAGGAATGAGATTTTCATGCTTGGTATCCCAATCTCCTTTAATCTGACTAACTACCAGGGTTGAATCTCCATATACGTCTAGGAACTGAATCTTCATCTCAATGGAAGCTTTGATACCCATGATACATGCCTCATATTTAGCCATGTTATTGGTACAATAGAAACAAAGTCTTGCAGTAATTGGGGTATGACAACCTTTGGGGGAAATGATCACAACACCAACACCATTACCAAGCGCATTAGAAGCTCCATCAAAAACCATAGTCCATCGGGATCCCTGTTCAGGTCCGTCATATTGTCCAGGTTTTTTAGTCACAATCATAATGTCTTCATCCGGGAACTCAAAATTCATAGACTAATAATCATCCACTGCCTGATGAGCTAAATGATCAGCTACCACACTGCCCTTAATGGCCTTCTGAGTGGTGTACTGTATATCATATTCTGTTAAGATCATTTTCCATCTCGCTATTCGTCCGGAGAGAGCTGGTTTCTCGAATATGTATTTGATTGGATCCATCTTTGAAATCAACAAGGTAGTATGAGTCAACATATATTGTCTTAGTCGGCGATCAGCCCATGCCAAAGCGCAACAAGTTTTCTCGAGCAGTGAGTATCTTGTTTCACAGTCGGTAAACTTTTTGCTAAGGTAGTATATTGCCTGCTCTTTTCGACCAGACTCGTCATGTTTCCCCAACACACACCCCATTGAATTATCTAATACTGTTAAGTACATAATCAAGGGTCTTTCGTCAACTGGTGGCATCAAAATTGGAGCTTCTAGGAGATATCTTTTGATTTCATCAAAGGCTAGCTGGCACTCATCATTCCATTCCATTACTTGATCTTTCTTCAACAACTTGAAGATTGGATCACAGGTAGCAGTTAGCTGGGAAATAAACCTTGCAATGTAATTCAGTCGTCCCAAGAAACCTCTAACTTCCTTTTCAGTACGGGGAGCCGACATCTCTTGTATAGCTTTTACTTTTGCAGGATCCACTTCAATACCTTTTCCACTGACAATGAAACCCAAGAGTTTACCAGATCTAACTCCGAAAGTACACTTGTTTGGATTCAATCTTAGCTTATACTTTTTCAACCTCTCAAATAACTTGCACAGGTGATCAAGGTGTTGCTCTTCATTCTGGGACCTGGCTATCATATCATCCACATAAACCTCTATCTCATGATGAATCATATCGTGAAACAAAGCTACCATAACACGCTGATATGTTGCCCCGGCGTTCTTCAAACCAAATGGCATTACCTTATAACAAAAAGTGCCCCACTGTGTAACAAATGTAGTCTTCTCCATTTCTTCAGGTGCCATCTTGATCTGATTGTAACCAGAGAAACCATCCATGAAAGAGAATACCTTATGCTGAGCAGTGTTGTCTACCAAAACATCAATATGTGGAAGCGGAAAGTCATCTTTAGGTTTGGTTTTGTTCAAATCCCTGTAATCTACACACATGTGTACCTTACCATCCTTCTTAGGTACTGGTACCACATTTGCAACCCATTGAGGATAAGAAGTCACAGCTAAGAACCCTGCATCAAATTGTTTCATCACCTTTGCTTTAATCTTTTCTGACATTTCAGGACGCATACGACGAACCTTTTGTTTCTTTGGTCGACAATCTTCTTTTACCGGTAAACGGTGAACCACAATGTCAGTATTCAATCCTGGCATATCTTCATATGACTAAGCAAAGATCTCCACATAATCACGTAACATCTGGATTAGTCTTTTCTTAACACCATCTTCTAATTTAGCCCCTATCTTGACTTTTTTCCTGTTTTCTTCAGTTCCCAGATTTACAACTTCGATTGGCTCTTCATGAGGCTGTATAGCTTTCTCTTCTTGTTGTAACAACCTAGCAAGCTCTATAGATACTTCACAATCTTCCTCCTTTCCATCTTCAGCTTGATAGATCAGATTCTCAAAGTCATAATTGGTAATAGTAGAACTGTTATCAACAGGACCCAAAGTGGATGAGGATCTGCATTTAGTGATGTGGGTGTGTGTAAGAACACATAGCTGATAAAACAGAAATAATAATAAAAGAAAGACAAGGAGCACAATATTTACGAAACGTCCATTGATTTTATTGAATGAAGTATGAAAATGAAATGACATCTCGAAACAAGCATACCAATGTGCCATGGGCAAGACACAAGGCTTAAAAGTCTAATTGTTCGAAATTAAAAACTTAAAATAAAAACACAGTAATAGTATTTACTCCTGACTAAAGGAGATAGGAATAACGTCTTCAGCCTTCAAATTGTTGAGCCCATCACCCATGGTAGGAAAGATCCAATCATCCAGGTTGTAGTCTTCATTACAGTCACCCACATCATTGATTTGATCTCTTATGACCCCTTGATTAGTGATATGAACAACACGAGCACGACGAACAGTCTTCTGAGATTCTGCAGTGAAGCCCAAACCAAACTTGTCAGACTTGTAAGGGATGTTGGGAAGCTGACCCCAAATAGCAGAACCACCTTTTTCAACCATAGCCTTAGCATCTTTGCGGGAGGCCATTGCAGGAGGTATTCTAGTAACCACAGGAGCTCTTTCAGAAACAGGGACAGACTGAGGAACAGAGCAAGGAACAACTTCAAATGTTTGACACGGAGTTTCAACCATCTCACCCTCCATTTCTACATATTTGAAAGTATTCACATGGCTAACCATGTACTCCTCTTTACCATAGACAGTGACAATTTTGTTTTTCACCGGATATTTCAACTTCTGATGCAAGGTGAAAGTCACAGCACGTGCCCCATGGATCCAGGGGCGCCCAAGCAAACAGGAATACGCATGACGGATATCCATCACATAGAAAGTGGAGTTGAAGACTTGAGAGCCTACTTTGATTGGGAGGTCTACTTCTCCATGTACCACTCTTCTTGAACCATCAAAGGTGTCGCTCACACCCGATGACACCTGGTCAAGAGGGTACAGACGCGAACGGTCGGCGAGAGGGAGAGAACACACAAGGGTGAACTGAAAAGAAAAGAGTCGCCAGCTAGGCATTTTTATCCCGAAGGAAAGGTAATGCTGCATAAACCTAAGAAAAGATAGATAAGACGGTCGCGAACCAGAGAAACTGAGATAGGGGGTTGGTTACAACCTGGGAAGGTATTAGCACCCAGATTGTCCGTCGTACTCGACGGGATCCACGCTTGAAAGTTTGTGTTTAAAGGGGTAGTGTCAGTGCTATTTTGTGTACAAAAGCTGGAAAAGAATGCAAGTGTCAGTGTAAAAGAAAATGTGAAGTGAAACAAGAAAGTGTCAGTGTAAGAAAAGAGTATGAAGCTCAAGATCATGAGGCTTAAAGAATGATGCTGGAAGAGGGGGAATATACAGAGACTTTTGTTCGATAACTGTTAAGTTATGCCTACGTATCCTCTCGTGCAATGAGGAAGTCAGAACACCGTAGTTCGACTCAAAGAGACTGAAAGATAAATTGACTGATGAACTTCTTGCTTGTCTATGCTCAAGTGTATGACTTGTCTAGCTCAGGTGCAAACTGTCTTGCATTAGACGGAAGAAGCAAGTTCTCGTTTATGAGTGAATGAGGTGAGAAAAGAATCCCGGAGGAGACGATTATTGTTTGTTTTTGGTATTTTCAATCTTTTATTGCTTTTTGGAATTTGTCATAAGAAAATGAGCTTACGCCTAAATCAAGGGTTAGTAAACTCATCACATCTTCCCTCTGATTATGGGGTAATGAGAATACCTTAAGTATGAAGTAAGCACTTCACACTTAATCACCATGATGTGGGATTAAGATCATTAACCTACTTGCAATTATTTAGATGTTTTTGGAGTTTTTGTTTAGTGTTAAGTAATGAGTTTAAGCCATAATCAAGGATTTAATGGACCCATTACACCATCCTAATAGAAGGATAATAGATGAGAACATTTAAGTTGAGGAAGGCTCCTCAACTTAATCCATGATTAGGGATTAACCTCATGACAAAACAAAACCTTTATTAAAGTGGATTTTAGTTAATGGTAAGATGAAGAAATGAATTGTATGGTTTGTAAGACAACTTGAGGGGGACTTGTCCATTAACACTAGGGTTAGTCCTTCTTAACCAATTAAGGAAGAATTAGAACCCTAATGCAAGGCCCAAGTTACAAGCTTGATGTCTTAGTGATTATTAGGTGAATTGATTAAAGGATTTAAACACATTAAGGGTTTAACACTTAGGATTAAAGTTATACACTCCATCCTAAGAGAAGGATGCAGGCATAAGTTTAATCACAAAGCCTTAAAACTTTTAAGGTTTAGTCCTTGATTAAGAGATGAGAAGTGAAGACACAAAGATGACACAAAGGTAAAACTAATGGGGGACTAATCAAAACCTAATTGTTAACATGCTTGGGTATTCCTGGGGTTTATGAGGCTTGCAAGAAGATCCTCAAGAGAAAAGCCACCAAGGAAGAAGCAGGATGAAGGAAGGAGAAACAAGAAGAAGCAAGACAACTTACTTCACTTAAGAAGATAAGTTGCTTGAAGAAAGAAAGAGAGGAAGGGACATGAGTGAGCAAGATCTATCCAATACAAGTACAAAGTGCAGCAATGATACATAAAAGAGATGAGAAGAGATTATGAGAAGTGAAGGCAAATTCACTTCTCAAACACTTACCACCTGAAAAGTTAGCAACAGGAGATGAAATTGAAATGCAAATGAGATGAAATACAAAGATGAAAACCAAAGTAAGAAGCATATTCAAGATGTAAACGATGCTATGAGATGGTATGAAAGCATGTCAAGAGATGAGGATGATCATACAAGAGATGAGAATGCAAATGAGACAAGTAAGAAACATGAAAGTTCAAGAAAACTTATGAAATGCAATGGATGCATAATATGGTAAATGGATGATGCAATGATCAAACATGGTTGTAACAAGTCCTAATATGTCTCTTATGTCATATGGATGTGTAAACACCCCAAATTTGCCCTCACCCTTTCACACCATGGCTTGTGATCATCTCATATGCATGAACACAATCATATCACCTCATGTTTCATTTTTGATTCACTGCATAGTTTCTAAGGCATCTGCACCTAGGGTTTGTGATCTGAGCAATCTAAGAGCATCTTGAGCCACTCCAAAGGCCACCAATCAATTCAAAGGGGTCCATGTGTGTTCTCATGTCATATCACATCCTCTTCAAGTCAAAAATGCAAAAGAATCACAAGAACTAGGGTTTGAGTGGATGCAGAGCCAGGCTAGACTGCACAGTTGACTGAAAATTAGGGTTTTGGTTTCAGAGGCCATAACTCCAAATTTTTTGGTCATTCTTGTTTCCATTGATCTCGATATGGTATAGGGAGTATGCATATCAATTTTCATGAAGAAATTCCATGGGGAAGTCATCTGATCAAGGGTTGACTTTTCAGACAAGTCAGTGTAAAATCAGGGCATCTGAGGCCCCCAATGACCCAACCAAGGGGTGATCTTCATCATTTTGAGTGTATATGATCTTTATTTGATCATGGAAGAAGGTTGAAGTCCATAGAAATCAAGAATTTAGGGTTTTTGCAAATGTTGACTTTTTGGGCATAGTTGACTTTTCAAGAATGCATCATTTTAGGTCATTTTTCAAGCCTTGATTCTTGATCCAAAAAGGCTTCAAATGGAAAAACTTTGGTCATGAAAGTTGTAGATCTCATCTTTCCCTTTCCAAAAAGTACAAGAACATGATCAAATTCTTCTTGGATCAAAAGTTATGGTGTGACAAAGTTGGCAAAAATCATTGATTTTCAAGATGTGCACCAAATGGAAATTTTGCAAAGTCATGGACCAATGCCTTTTGTAACCTCTAGTTCACTTCAAACCAGCACACAAACATTCTCTAAGTCACAAAAATCAGAATTGGACCAAGAATTCCCATGGTTTATGGTTGGTTAGGCTAAGAAATCACATGTGAACCAAAAGGCCAACAAGTTGCAAAACCACTCATTTCTCCTCACCAACTTGCAGCATTGGCCCTTGAACCAAGCTAGCCCTTTCCCTTCATTGTGCTGCGCATAGAACCAGCCTTGTACTAGCCTAGATCTCAAGCCATACCTCTCTTACACAAAGTGGACTTTTTTGCAAAAGTAGACATCCCAATCACAGCAGGCCATGTCACATCATCTGGCCAATTGGGATTGTCTATACTTTTCATTTGCAAGCTAAACATATCACAAGGCAAAGGCTAAAACATCTCATACAAGACATTCACAAAAAACACACCACATTGCCTAAGCTTTCGAATCTGCCTCCACAGCTTGCAAACACAAAAACCATTTTCACCATTCAACTCACCATGCATCATTGAGTAGAAACCAGCAAGAACACAAGCCTGAACCAACCAGAACACCCCATAGCCATTTCTCACCTCAAGCTGCAGTTCCATTCGAATCTCCCTCCCTAGCTCACAAACAGCCAAACAAACCTTGCAAAGCTTCCCCATACATCATCTGGACCACAAACCACCATTCACAATGGCCTGAAACTACCAGAATCACCATAGCCATTTCTGACTGAGCTTGAAGCAGGAGCTTTCGAAACTCATTATCCAGCCAGCATAAACTCATATTGAGCATTCAAACATCATCTGGGGATCAAGTGGAGTAGTTTGAACTGAAAGAAGTGGCCAGAAAGTCATCAAGTTGAAAGCTCCAAATCTCAGGTAGCTTGAAATTTATTTTTCCAGAAATCACTTTGCATGTTATAAACTTGTTCCTTATGCTTCCCTGAGTATCCTGGTGCTTTTGGTTTTTAAAATGGCTTTGATTTGAGTATTTAATTTGTCTCTGAAGCTTGCGTGCCCTAGTTTTCATTTTCTTCGATTCAGCTTATTTAGGAAGAAGAAATTTGTTTTGAGAGAGGGGTTTGATTCGTGAGTGTGTAAGGAACATTTCCCAGTTCTTAGTTTTCATTTTTGATACGTTTTGAGGGAGTTGGGAAGTTTTCAGGGGGGATGCTGGCCGGAGAAGACGACCGGAAGTCTTCTCCGGCCACCTGAGAGTGATTATGCCCTAATTGCGTAATTAACTCCAGTTTGAATTTGAGCCGTGTATGGCCTTTGACCTGTTGACTTCCCTCCCTTTTGGATGGCCCAGATCATTTCGTTTGCCCTAATCTCTTTCATTAGTTTTAATTAATTTTAATTAAGATAATTTAATCAGATGTAATCCACACCCTCCATTCACGCGCGCAGTCAACCAATTTGAATCCAGAGCCCATCCTGGCCCTCCATCCTGATTACTTTCATTTTTATTTGTTTTTAATTCATTTTAACTTGCATAATTATTTTAAAATAGCAAAAAATTCTTAAAAATTATGAAACTTTTTCCTAAAAGTTTTATTAATTTTTAAGACCCAAAAATATTTTTATTTTATTTTTTATCATTAAAAAAGTATTTTTTAATATTTAAAAGATTATTTTTAATTGATTAATGGAAATTAATTAATTAAAAATACTTTTAGGTATTTAAAAATCACCAAAAAATTCATGAAATGTTCTAAGACATTTAGAAACATTGTCCAACCTTCAAACCAAATTTCTTTTTTGATCTTGATGCATTTTGAGAATTTTTCATTGAATTAAAATCATTTTTGTGCATTAATTTGATCCTAAGTTCAAAAATTCATTTCTGCCTATTCATGAAGAGTTGGACATTGATTCTTTTTGCATTGCATTGTGTTTAACATGTAGTTTTTGAGATAAAATGGCCATGATTTGATCTTGCATTTTTCAATTGATTGGCATTTCTTTTGTTTAGGAGCCTTAAAAACCCTAATAACTTAGAAAAATCATAACTTGAGATTGGTTGAGAGTTGAGACCTCCCCTTTGGGAAGTGGTTCATTATAGGTTTAGGGGTCCTTTGTGTGGCATTTTCCATTTTTTATCTTAGAGTTTGCTTCTGTTTTGGGTTTTTGTTTGATGTATGATCCATTAACCCTAATTTGGGCTTTCATTTGCATCTTCCTTGCATTCTCTTGCATAGCATGACTTGCCATGACATTTCAAGCATCCATTGGATTCATTTGACATCATAAGACATATAGAAAGCATGTATGATCATTGCATCTTGCATTTGCCATGTTGTTTGCCTTGTATGCTTCATAACTTTTCATGTTCATCCATGCTTCTAAACTTGCATCATTTGTATCCATGATCTTGTATGAACATCTCCATGTGCTGCCTCATGTTTGTAGCATCTCATAGCATCATTATCATCATCAACATGCTTCTGGTCTTGTTCATCATCATGTCATCTCATCACATTTGGCATTGCATTGCTTTTCTTTCTGACATTTCAGGTGGTAAGTGAACTTGAGAAGTGAATTTGCCTTCACTTCTCATAACTTTTCTTCTCATCTCTCTTGCATCCATTGCTGCATTTTTGTTTGTGTTTGAGTTTGAGCTTGCCCATTCTTCTTCTTCCCACTTTCTTTCTTCAAGTGACTTGACTTCTTGAATGAAGCAAGTCACTTTGCTTCTCTTGATCCTTTCATCTGCTTCCTGGTGGCTCCTTTGAAGATTGTTCTTGTTTAACCTCACAAACCTTAGGAACAACCAAGCATGACAATGAATTAGGGTTTTGATTAAGTCTCCCCTCTTAGTTTTACCTTTGTGTCTCTCTTTGAGTCTTCTCTTCTCATCCCATAATCAGGGACTAAACCCTAAAGGTTTTAAGGCTTTGTGATTAAGCTTATGCCTGCATCCTTCTATTAGGATGGAGTGTATAACTTTAATCCTAAGTGTTAAACCCTTAATGTGTTTAAATCTCTTAATCAATCCACTTAATAATCATCAAGACATTACACTTGTAACTTGGGCCTTGCATTAGGGTTCTAATTCTTCCTTAACTGGTTAAGAAGGACTAACCCTAGTGTTAATGGACAAGTCCCCCTCAAGTGGTCTTACAAATCATAAAAAATCACTTCATCATCACACCATTAAATAAAATCCACTTAATCAAAGACTTGTTTTGTCATAAGTTTAATCCCTAATCATGGATTAAGTTGAGGAGCTTTCCTCAGCTTAAACATTCTCATCTATTATCCTTCTATTAGGATGGTGTAATGAGTCTGTTTAATCCTTGATTATGGCTTAACCTCATTACTCAACACTAAACAAAAACACAAAAACATCTAAATAATCACAAGTAGGTTAATGATCTCAACCCTACATCAAGGGTGATTAAGTGTGAGAATCTGACTTCACACTTAAGGTATTCTCATTACCCCTAATCAGAGGGAGGATGTGATGAGTTTACTAACCCATTGGTTTAGGCTTAAGCTCATTAACTTATGACAAAATCCAAAAACAATAAAAGACTGAAAACACAAAAACAAACAATAATCGTCTCCTCCGGGATTCTTTTCTCATCACACTCACTCACAACCGAGAACTAGCTTCTTCCGTCTAATGCAAGACAGTTAGCACCTGAGCCAGACAGGTCATACACTTGAGCATAGACAAGTAAGCAGTTCACAAGTCAATTCGTCTTTCAGTCTCTTTGGGTCGAACTACGGTGTTCTGACTTCCTCATTGCACGAGAGGATACGTAGGCATAACTTAACAGTTATCGAACAAAAGTCTCTGTACATTCCCCCTCCTTCCAGCTTCATTCTTTAGCCTCATATTCTTGAGCATCTCATCTTTGTTTCTACACTGACACTGTATCTATTACACTTTACACTTCTCATACACTGACACCTGTACATTCTTTCCAGCTCTTTACACACAAATTGCACCGACACTACCCCTTTAAAACACAAATCTTTTAAGCGTGGATCCCGTCGAGTACGACGGACAATCTGGGTGCTAATACCTTCCCAGGTTGTAACCAACCCCCTTTCTCAGTCTCTCTGGTTCGCAACCGTCTTATCCATCTTTTTCTAGGTCTATGCAGCATTACCTTTCCTCCGGGATAAAAATGCCTAGCTGGCGACTCTTTTCATCTCCAGTGAGTTCACGGCTGTGTGTTCTCATTGTCCCTCTCGC
Source organism: Lathyrus aphaca (assembly GCA_963966055.1). Taxonomy (NCBI): domain Eukaryota; kingdom Viridiplantae; phylum Streptophyta; class Magnoliopsida; order Fabales; family Fabaceae; genus Lathyrus; species Lathyrus aphaca. The sequence continues at coordinate 354,435,793 of OZ014519.1, read as the reverse complement.
CGACCGTTCGCGTCTGTACCTTCATCTGATCCAGTTTTCATTTGTCGGGAGCGACAGCTTGGCGACTCTGCTGGGGACCCTTATATTGCAACCAGGGCTTCTGGTTCTTTTTGTGGGTTCCTCCTAGCGCTTGATTGATTTGTGTTTACTGGGGTGTTATGTGCTTGTTTGTGCTTGTATTTATTTTTTTGTTTATTGCTTTATGTACAGTTACTTTACTGCTTTCTTTATTGCATTTATATATTTCATGCTGTCATTGTTGCTGGCTGGATCTGTTGTTTGCTTTGGTGGGTGGGTGATTCATTGAGAGTTAAGGTCCTATACCTGGGACCTGAGTGACACCTAGGCTAGAGTGAATCATATTCTTTCCCATTCCATTTCGGTCTGGTGCGGGAATATGAAACACGGTTCAGATATGGGCTTCTTCTTGGGAACTCTGTGTTGCAGATTTCCTGCAATGCTAGGGCTATCTGGGAAGCCTGCTAAGTCTGGATGACCTTTTAGTATTGACCTTCAAAAACTGAGGTGAATTAGAGGAGGAATTGTTATGGTTATTGTAAACACTGTACCTCCGGGTTAGAAGTGTTTACACTTCTCATAACTGATTCGAGTCTGAGGACCCTTGTTCTAGATCACCACCTGTGAGGGGGTTGGGCTGTTTACAGGTTTGCAGGTACCTTGACCTCAGAATACCCTGTCACTTTGATTTTGTTAAGAATACTCCATGTTGGATAGTTCTTGTGATTCTAAACCCTGGACATGTGGCTCTTTATTTGAGTCCCCCACCCTGGTTACTAGATTCATAGACCTCCATCTGGATTTCTTACACCCTTGGACTTATATCAGAGCATTTGATCAGATCCAGCTCAGTCACAAACCCTTTGCATATCATTTGCATACATAATCATTGCATCATATTGACATTTGCTTATTTGTGTTTCAGGGTATCCCTTTTCATCTGGTTTTGGTTTTGACCCCATCTTCAGTATTGACCTGTCTTCATCAGCACTTGCTTCAGCTGTCAGCCATATACTCCAGTCACCTGTACTAGCCAGCCAGTGGCCCACTCCTCAGCATCTTCATCAGCACTTATTCTACTCAGTCTCAGCACCTATGGCTCCAAAGAAAAGCAACATCACCTATCATTTCTTCCAACCAGACTTATCAGACATCAGGAGGATCCAAACCCTGATCACTCCAGATCACATACCTTTGTTCAGGGAGCATTATGGGGATATACTTGACATGGTTATGGATCTGGACCCTTCACAGAGAAGCCTGATCCACACCTGCCTTCAGTTTTATGATCCCCCACTGAGATGTTTTACTTTCCAGGATTTTCAGATGGGGCCTTTATTGGAAGAATACTCATCACTAGTTGGCATACCTATCAGGAGAGAAGTTCCTTTCAACCCTGAGATGGTCTTTCCAAGTAATGAAGAGGTAGCAAAAGCTTTGCATCTGGAATCAGTCTTGGTTGGGCAGCATATGACTTCTAAGGCAGGAATCCCTGGCCTGCACCTGGATTTCTTGATATCTCAAGCTACTCTGAAAGCTTCTTCAGGAGATTGGAGGGCAGTGTGTGCTTTACTGGCCTTGTGCATCTATGGGATTATATTGTTTGCAGATGAGCCTCGATTCATCAGTAAGAATGCAATCCACCTGTTCATCCTGAAGAACCCAGTGCCAACTTTATTGGGGGATCTTTACTATTCAGTGCATCAGAAGAATGAGAAACAGAGAGGGAGATTAGTGAGATGTTGTGCTCCATTATTCCATACTTGGCTTCTCAGGCATTTACCCAGGACAGATGCATTTTTGAATCCTCATCAGCAAAAGAACTGGGCTGGAAGGCTTACCACTCTCACTTCAGCTGACATCAGATGGTGCACTCAAAGCACAAAAGGCAGGGATATCATCACCAGCTGTGGGCACTTTCCCAATGTACCCTTAATAGGAGTTAAGGGGAGTATTAATTACAACCCTCTACTGTTCAAAAGACAATTGGGCTATGCACTGGTCCATACTCCTAAGGCACAGGACATGGTTGAGACTCTCTACTGTGAGAACAAGTTTAGTTTGGCTATTGTCGGACAGGCAGCCTGGGCCTGGGATAATGTTCAAGCTAAGGGGGTAACCATCTTGGGGAAGTGTAACAATGTGGCATCAGCACAATACTATGATTGGTCCCATGCTAGGGCCCAATTCTCTGGAATGCCCTTCACCATTGAAGGGATGCCTGAATCATCTTCAACACCACCCCCTGCCACCATCAGTTTGGAGGAGTTTGAGAGCTTGAAGGAAAGAAATGAGAAACTGACTCAAGCCTTACAGAAGACCCTCCGGGAGAGGAGTGAAGGTGTGAGGGAGATTGAAAGATTGGAGAAGTTGAGAGTGGAACACCTGACTAAAATTGAGAAGTCTGGAGATTATATCAAAAAGTCTAAGGCTGGTGAACAAATTCTGAAGAATGCTTGCAAAGAAGCCCAGTTCCAGAGAGCAAGGACAGACTTGTATCTAAAAGAGAGTCAAGCCCGGTGGGTCAGGATCACCAAGGCTCGTACTCTGGAGGACAAGAGAGTTCAAGACAAGATGGAGCAGATAGAAGAAGCCCTGGCAGCAGCCCAGAGGGAGATATCAGAACTGAAGATCAAAGCAGGGGTGAAGAGGTCAAAGGACCAAGGTCAACACAAGAAGCTGGCTACAGCTATTGCTACAAGGAACCTTCTCATCAGGAACCTTACGGAGCGTCCGGCTGATCCTGTGACCGAGGCACTTCTCAAGGAAGTTCGGGAGGATGAGTTTGGACTTGGTGTTTGACCATTTATTTGTTTTTGCTTTATTTCCATGTACTTTTATTTTCTTGTGATGTATTTTGACCCCCTAGGGGGCTTGTGTTGTAAAATGAACAAATGTATTATTTCACCTCCTGTAATATATTTGTGTTTGGTTTGCTTTATCTGAGTTTCCTTCTAAAGCAACATCAACAACATCTTCAAGGGTCTGGAAGGGTCAAAACTGAATGCCAAGCCGGATACCTTGAGAACAAATAAGCATACTGCATTGCATGCTAACACTCCGTTTGTTTTGTAGGTTTTGTTTTTGTTGTTGCTAACTCTGTTGTGATGTTCAGGAACTATTGCTCGTCGCCGGGTGTTTCCCCTCAACAGGCCACACAGATACCCTACCCGAAACAATCTTCCGGGAATTCAGATGGATCAGATGCAGCAGGACCTTACTGAGGTCAGAAACCAAATGGTCAACGAAAGGGTGGAGATGAGAACCCAGATAACACAGTTCATGGAAGTAATGAACAACCTAGCTCAAAGCCAGGAGAGGCTCAGAGCTCTGGTAGAAGGGAGAAACCAGGAAGATCATCAGCCTGGGACCGCTAGGACTAGCAACAATGAAAGGGTCCAACCACATGTCAATCCACCTGTCTTTGGTCCCCACCTTCATCCAGAGGCCAATATCCCTGCCAACGTTCCAGGAACTGCTACAGCCGGGAGAGTACTGCAACAAGACCATCAAGAAGACCAGTTCACAGTAATGGGAGCCGGAGAAGAGGCTTATAATAGAAGATTGGATGAAATAGCTGAGAAGTTAAGGTCCTTGGAGTCTCAAAACTCTTTGGGGTTCGATGTCATGGATATGGGTTTGGTAGACGGGGTTAGGATTCCCCACAAGTTCAAGCCTCCTTGTTTCGAAAAGTATAATGGGACTTCATGCCCCCGGACTCATTTGCAATCGTTTCTGGGAAGGCTGAAGGCCTATACAATGGATGAGAAGCTCTGGATGTTCTACTTCGAAGATAGCTTGACTGGAGCCTCTAGGGAATGGTATTCCCATTTGACAAGGGCGACAATTAGATGCTGGAAGGACCTGGCAGAGGCCTTCATCAGGCAGTATCAGTATAACCTGGACATGGCACCCAACAGGACTCTCCTAATGGGTATGTCGCAGTCGTCAAGGGAAAGTTTCCGAGAATATGCCCAGAGATGGAGGAAATTGGCTGCTGCCGTTCAACCACCTATGTCTGAGAGAGAAATGGCAGACATGTTTATGAACACTCTTCAGGGAACGTATATTGACAGGTTGGCTGCTTTCTCTTCCACTAGCTTCGCAGACGTTGTCATAGCTGGGGAGAGAATTGAAAGCCTGTTAAAAATGGGAAAGATCTCTGATAATGGTGCTAGCTCGTCCGGTGGTACAAGAAAGCCTTTTGCAGGCCCGAGAAGAACTGGCGAGACTAATGCCATCCACACCAGTAGGGGTAGGCCCCAATATGTTCAAAGGTCAATAGCAGCAGTCACTATCCCTGCTCCAGCTCATCCACAGCCAGTCTATCAACCTCCTCAACAAAACTATCAACAACAACCCCAGTATCATCAGCAGAATCAGTATCCTCCAAGGAACTACAACAACAACAACAGCAACAACAATAATCAACAAAGGCCATTTCAGCAAAGGCCATCTCAAGCTAACAGAGTGATCGACCCGATCCCAATGCCATATGCTACCTTGCTGCCACAACTTCTGAAACTCAACCTAGTTGAGCTAAGGACGTTGGCACCTCCGGATCCCAACAGTCTACCCAGGAACTACGACTCCAACGCTAGGTGTGCCTTTCATTCGAACGCACCTGGTCATAGTACGGAAAAGTGCAGAGCCCTGCACATGAAGGTACAAGACCTGGTGGACTCAAAAGCTCTGAATTTTGCACCGCCACCCAATGTCAACAAAAACCCTATGCCGAATCATGGTGGTCCCCGAATTAACGCTATTGAAGAAGACAAGCCGTCTTATTTAATAACCAGTGTGGGACAGATCAGGACACCATTGGTAGAAATCAAGGCTCAGCTCTTGGAATGCAACATGTTCCCAGGGTGTGAATTGGGTTGTGCTTACTGCAATATCTCAGTAAATGGGTGCGATAATCTGAGGAATGGCATTGATGGCCTTATTCAGAGTGACCAGCTCCAGATCACTACATCGTTTCCAACAAATCCAGCAATCTCATCAACAACGGTTTCAGAACCTCCTACAACTGCAGCAACCATTGTTCCTGACAATTCTTCGGCTTCGTCAACTAGTACTTCATCAATTTTCTCAAATGATCAGTTATCAACAATTTCTCCTGCTACAACTTCAGCTTCATTCCATTTTGAATCTCCATCAACAACAACATCAGTCCTTCCAACAATACCTCCTACAACACCAGCAATCAATCATGAAGATGTCTCTACTGTTACCATATTCTATGATCCTGAAAATAACTCCGCCTACCATTCAGAAGATGCTGCTCCCATTAGAGCACCAGTCACTATTTATTATGATCCACAAACAATTACAGTCCCTTCAGCAGCAGCAATCAGTCCGGTCACTGTCACGGTGCCTGGACCCGTACCATATGAAAGCAATAGGGCCATCCCTTGGCACTATGGCTCCGACATGTACTACGAAGGAAAAAGAATCACTATTGATACATCAACACCTGCACCACAGATAGATAATGTGGGCGGAGGCGGAGGCTTCACCCGAAGCGGACGTCTCTTTGCTCCACCAATTCAAAGACCCACTGCCGAAGCAGAAGCTGCTGCTAAGGCAAAAGGAAAGAGCCCGGTGCAGGAAGATCCAGCTGTTAAAGAAGCCTTGAAGACTCCATTCGATCAGGAAGTTGATGAGTTTATGCGAATCATCAAAAAGAGTGATTACAAAGTTGTGGATCAGCTTCACCAGACGCCATCCAAAATCTCTATCCTCTCGCTGCTTATGTGTTCCGAAGCCCATCGGAATGCACTACTTAAAGTCTTGCACGCAGCTTACGTGCCTGAGGAGATTACTGTCAACCAGTTGGAAACCGTGGTTGGAAATGTTACTGCTGGCAATGGGCTAGGTTTCACCAACACTGACTTGACAGCGGATGGCCGCAACCACAACAAAGCCTTGCACATAACCATGGAATGCAAAGGAGCTGTCCTTTCACATGTGCTGGTAGACACAGGTTCATCCTTGAATGTCTTACCAAAGAAGGCTCTGGTGAAGTTAGAATATGATGGATTGGCATTGAGACCCAGCAACCTGGTGGTAAGGGCCTTTGATGGTTCGAAGAGATCGGTTCTGGGAGAGATTGAACTGCCCGTGACAATTGGCCCACAGACCTTTAAAACTATCTTTTATGTGATGGACATTCAGCCCGCCTACAGCTGTTTGTTAGGTAGACCCTGGATTCACGCCGCCGGCGCAATAACGTCTACCCTTCACCAAAAGTTAAAATTTGAGTGGGAAGGTCAAGTTGTCACAATCTGTGGGGAAGAGGATATATTCGTTAGCCATCTGGCTACTTATAAATACATTGAGATGGATGGAGAGATCCATGAGACAATGAGCCAAGGTTTTGAAGCCTTGAATGTCAATGAAGCGTCTGCTGTATCGGGGATCTCCATGTCGTCTTATCAACAAGCCCGGAAGGTTGTTGAGGAAGGAACTGCCCTAGGCTGGGGCAAGGTTTTAGCTGTGGAGGAAAAGAAGGACAAATTTGGGTTGGGTTACAGACCAACTCAACATCAAGCAAAAGCTGCTGAGAAGCCTGGGTTTGTCAGTGGGGGAATGCTCACCCCTGATGCTATCAACTGTCTGGAAGACGAGCTGGAAGAGGAGCGCAATCTGGAGAATTGGATTCGTCCAAAGATCCCGGGGAGCAGTGTCTCGAACTGGTCTTCCCAGGAAATTATAAGGGTTACTCATGCAGAGTAATTATTATTTCCTGTATTTTTATAGCATGCATCCAAGTCTTGCATCTTGCCCAAGATGACAAGACTCATTTTGTAATCAGGGCCATCTGTACTTTTGTGCAAACAAGATTAAATTAATGAAATATCAGACATCTTTTTGCAAACAAGTCTTTTCTGCTCACTGTTTTTCCATTTTTTTTCTTTTTGTACAAAAAATAAATGGCGGTGTTTTCAAAATGATAACTTCATTTCACTTTTTTCTAAAGCAAGATTAAAATCAATCACTAAAATAAACAAACTGAACCCTTGCAGAAAGTGCCTTCCAGACAGCACCGACAACAGCACGGCTATGACATCGTATGACTTTGACAATCCAATCAATCAAGCTGATGAAGGGGTTGAAGAAGAATATGAGCTTCCTGAAGAGCTAGCCAGGTTGTTGAGACAAGAGGAAAAGGTTATTACTCCTCACCAGGAGGAAGTTGAAGTGATTAATCTTGGTACAGAGGAGGACGTGAAAGAAGTTAAAATCGGGGCCTGCCTACAAGACTCAGTAAAGAGACGACTAATAGATCTGCTTCAAGAGTATGTTGATGTGTTTGCTTGGTCATATCAAGATATGCCAGGATTGGATACCGACATTGTTGTGCACAAGCTGCCTTTGAGGGAAGAATGCCCACCAGTTAAACAGAAACTGCGCCGAACTCGCCCAGACATGGCTATGAAAATCAAGGAAGAGGTACAAAAGCAGTGGGACGCCGGGTTCCTTGCTGTAACTAGCTATCCACCGTGGGTTGCTAATATAGTACCTGTGCCTAAGAAGGACGGAAAAGTAAGGATGTGTGTTGACTACCGGGATCTGAACAGGGCCAGCCCGAAAGATGACTTCCCATTACCTCACATTGATGTATTGGTGGATAATACGGCTCAGTTCTCGGTATTTTCCTTCATGGACGGATTTTCAGGATACAATCAGATCAAGATGTCGCCTGAAGATATGGAGAAGACAACATTCATTACACCCTGGGGCACGTTCTGTTACAAAGTGATGCCATTCGGACTGAAGAATGCTGGTGCAACATATCAACGGGCTATGGTGACATTATTCCACGATATGATCCATAAGGAAATCGAGTGCTATGTGGATGATATGATTGCCAAGTCCCTTACTGAAGAAGATCACCTGGTGAATCTGCTCAAGTTGTTCAAGCGTCTGAGAAAGTACCAACTAAAGCTGAACCCCAACAAATGCACATTCGGGGTGCGATCCGGTAAGCTGCTGGGCTTTATTGTAAGCGAGAAAGGGATTGAAGTTGACCCTGATAAAGTCAAAGCTATTCAAGAGATGCCTGCACCGAAAACTGAGAAAGAAGTTCGAGGGTTCTTGGGTCGATTGAACTACATTTCAAGGTTCATATCTCACCTTACGGCAACCTGTGAACCCTTGTTCAAGCTGTTAAGAAAAGAACAGACGGTCAGGTGGAACGAAGACTGCCAGAAGGCTTTTGACAAGATCAAGGAGTACTTACAAGAACCTCTAATCCTTATGCCTCCAGTTGAAGGAAGACCTCTGATAATGTACTTGACAGTATTAGAAGAGTCAATGGGGTGTGTGCTGGGCCAGCATGACGAGTCTGGTCGAAAAGAGTATGCAATATACTACCTAAGCAAAAAGTTTACCGACTGTGAACAACGTTATTCATTGCTCGAGAAAACTTGCTGTGCTTTAGCGTGGGCTGCTCGCCGACTAAGACAGTATATGTTGACCCACACTACTTTATTGATCTCCAAAATGGACCCAGTTAAGTACATTTTCGAGAAGCCAGCTCTTACCGGACGGGTTGCAAGATGGCAGATGATTCTCACAGAATACGACATCCAGTACACTTCTCAGAAAGCCATCAAGGGCAGTGTACTATCTGAATATCTTGCTGAGCAACCCATTGATGACTACCAACCTATGAGATTTGACTTCCCTGATGAAGACATCATGTTCATAAAATCAAAAGATCATGAGGAGCCTATTCACACTGAAGGGCCTGACCCGGAAGAAGAATGGACTATGATGTTTGACGGGGCTGTTAACATGAATGGTCGTGGCGTTGGTGCAGTACTCATTACACCTAAAGGAGTTCACATGCCTTTCTCGGCAAAACTCACTTTCAACTGCACTAACAATGAAGCTGAATACGAAGCTTGCATTATGGGTCTTGAGGAAGCCATTGACCTCAGGATCAAGACATTGACCGTATTCGGAGATTCAGCTTTGGTAGTCAATCAAACCAACGGGAAGTGGTACACCCACCAGGATCATCTGATACCTTACAGGGATTATACAAGGAGGTTATTGACTTTCTTCACAACAGTCAAGCTTGACTATATCCCTCGGGACGAGAATCAGTTTGCAGATGCTCTTGCTACCATTTCATCCATGATCAAAGTTCAAGCTGCTAACTTTGTACCTCAGATCTCAGTGTCAAGACTTGACAGACCAGCATATGTATTTGCAGCAGATGTTGTAAAGGATGATAAGCCTTGGTTCCATGACATTAAATGCTTCTTGGAGGATCAAACATACCCACCTGGGGCATCTTCCAATGATAAGAAGACTTTGAGAAGGCTTGCTGGTAGTTTCTTTCTGAACACTGATGGGTCTTTATACAAAAGGAACTTTGATATGGTACTCCTCAGATGTGTTGACAAGGCGGAAGCAGATTTATTGATGCATGAAGTGCATGAAGGGTCTTTTGGTACCCATGCAGGATGGCATGCCATGGCTAAGAAGTTGTTAAGATCAGGCTATTACTGGATCACAATGGATGCAGAATGTTGTGCTTACGCTAGAAAATGACACAAATGCCAGGTCTACGCAGATAAGGTGCATGTGCCTCCCAATCCTTTGAACATCATGTCTTCACCATGGCCCTTTGCCATGTGGGGCATTGATATGATTGGCAAGATTGAGCCGACTGCTTCAAATGGCCACAGATTCATCCTAGTCGCCATTGACTATTTCACCAAATGGGTTGAAGCAGCCTCATATGCAAACGTCACAAGACAAGTGGTAGCCAGGTTTCTGAAGAGAGATATCATCTGTCGATATGGGGTGCCCGAGCGAATCATTACTGATAATGGTTCCAATCTAAACAACAAAATGATGGCAGAGCTGTGTCGGGACTTCAAGATCCAACATCACAATTCTTCTCCTTACAGGCCAAAGATGAATGGCGCTGTTGAGGCAGCAAATAAGAATATTAAGAAGATTGTGCAGAAGATGGTAGTCACTTACAAAGACTGGCATGAAATGCTACCGTTTGCCTTGCATGGGTACCGCACGTCAATCAGAACATCCACTGGGGCAACACCGTATCAGCTTGTTTATGGTATGGAAGCAATCCTACCTATTGAAGTTGAATTACCCTCTCTACGGGTATTGATGGATGTTAAACTGAGTGAAGCAGAATGGGTTCGGGCCCGATATGAACAACTGAGTCTGATCGAAGAGAAAAGATTGGCTGCAATCTGTCATGGGCAGTTATATCAGAAGAGAATGAAGAAAGCCTTCGACCAGAAAGTCAGGCACCGAGGTTACCAAGTAGGAGATCTTGTGCTGAAGAGAATCCTCCCTCCTCATACAGACTACAGGGGCAAATGGACTCCAAACTATGAAGGACCATTTGTTGTAAAGAAGGTTTTCTCTGGTGGAGCACTGATGCTCAGCACCATGGATGGTGAAGACTTCCCGTCCCCTGTGAATTCAGATGCAGTTAAAAAATACTTCGCATAAAAATGACCCGCTGGACATAAAAACAGAATGTAAGTCCAGGCAAAAATAGGGCATCCCGGCGAGTCAAAAACAAAATAAAAGACTCGGGCAAAAATAAGGGAAATAAACAAAAGATGTACACCCGCTGAGTTGAAAAGCCGCATTGGACAACTCAGGCAAAAAACGGGTATCCCGATGGATTGAAAACCCGAAAGGGCGATCCATGCAAAATAAGGGAATAAGCGAACAACTGCATTCTGAATTCTCCTGTATTACTTACAATTTGGAAGGCTCCAAAGGATCAAGCTTCGTTCAGAATCTACCTTCTTCAGAAAGCAAGGCGAGAAGACCGTCATTGTCATACGAGTCATAGCGGAAGAGGAAGCTCTTTGAAAGCGTCGTCAACATCGCCAGCACTTTGTTTCTCAATTTGTAACAGTCTCTTCATTTTAAGAGATTTGTTTCTTTGACTATATCTCGCCAATTCAGGGCACATGAATTAATAAAATCAGATTTTTCAGTCATGTTTCGTGTTGTACATATTTTACTTGCAAAAATGTCTGATGTCTTTAAAAAAACTAATTGCATAAGTACAGATGCTTTTATCCAAAAATAAAGACACATGCTTGCAGGGAATGTACTTACTCTTGGGAATGCTTAACTCCTATGACGGAATCCAGTAAAGGATACCTCGGGATTACTTGTGCGTTCCCTTATCTCTGCAGGATTGCAGGTATCCAGAACGCAACTTGGAGCATGAAGGCTTTACCCTCAGCAAGTTGGCAGATCATTATCAACTCGGTCTACCTTCCACGTGGCATGGGAAGGTGCCCTTTTCCCCAGCGGAGTTGCCTCTCATTACTCTCCCCAGCTGATTTGCTTCCTCCCCAGTTGAGTTACCAATAACTATCCCCAGCCGAGGTGCCAATCATTCTTCCTCAGCAGGATGCAAAGTCAGGGAATTATCTCCCCACAGAATCCTCAGCCTCTGTTCAGAAGAGCCACGCATGAAGGAGTCACAACAGAGTACAAAAAGCTTCTACAAACCCCAGCTGGGTCCCGTATTACTAGGATATGTCAATCAGTGACCTAGATCCCCAAGCAAATACGTCTCACCAGATCTACCAATGATCTCATCCCCAGCTGGGATGTTCACTACAATCAGATTAGCCAGAGATCTTCATGGCAACAGGATCCGAATTCCGGATCTGTACCTCTTTGCATAATCATAGCATTCGCATCATATTCACCCTCAGAGCGTAGCATTCCTTCTAATACGGAGCATTACGACAAAAATCAAACACATAGCATAATCATAAGCCATGTTGTGAATCAAACACTTGTGAATAATAACCATTCATCAGTATGCAGAATACTTTCCCCAAAAATCCCCCCAGAGTCCCCAGCAAAAGCAGTTGCCTCTCCAATCACAAACACCGGTATATACACCTTTGGACACCCGTCCGTATCAAATCACCAGCAGAAAGCCAAAGACATCCCCTTTGCACTCACATATACCTATATATACACTTTCTCGACACCCGTCCGTGTCATATCCTCAGCGCAGTCGCTTACACTTTCATCACTATATACTTGTTTAATATTATACTTTTCTCCTTTTGACACTCGTCCGTGTCACTCTCCCCAGCAGTTAAAGTATCCATCTATACAATACTCACTACTCATGATATACTTATACAGATACTCGTCCGTATCTTGTATACACCATCACTCATATCCCCACAGATTCGACAGTGGTCCTTGTTCTTTGTTAACCAGTTGGTACTCGTCCGTACCATCATCTCAGAACATTGCGTCTAATGTTTGTTTCTACCTGATACTCGTCCGTATCATAGTCTTAAAGATGCTCGTCCGCGTCTTTAATCCATACACTGTGTCGAACACCTGTGTCTTCTTGAATATAGATACTCGTCTGTGTCTACTATTCCCAGAAGAATTCTTTCAGATTCAACACTCGTCCGTGTTCTCTGTTAACCCGTTGATACTCGTCCGTATCATCATCTCTGAACATGTGTTAGTTTGTTTCTACATGATACTCGTCCGTATCATAGTCTTAAGGATGCTCGTCCGCATCTTTAATCTATACACGATACCAAACACTTGCACCTGTGTCTTCTTGAATATAGATACTCGTCTGTGTCTACTATTCCCAGAAGAATTCTTTCAGATTCAACACTCGTCCGTGTTCTCTGTTAACCCGTTGATACTCGTCCGTATCATCATCTCTGAACATGTGTTAGTTTGTTTCTACATGATACTCGTCCGTATCATAGTCTTAAGGATGCTCGTCCGCATCTTTAATCTATACACGATACCAAACACTTGCACCTTTTGTTTCTTGGATGTAAACGCTCGTCCGTGTCTACTATATCCCCAATAGATCGCCAACAAATTTTCTTTTTATCTAACACTCGTCCTGTGTTATGATAACTTTGAGAGCAGCCGTACCCTGCTAGGTGGTCGTCCTCCACCTCTTGATGGTCGTCCTCCATCATGCTCATCCGATGGCCGTCCCCATCGTTGATTTTTAGCAGCCGTCCTCTGCTAGGTGGTCGTCCTCCACCTCTTGATGATCGTCCTTCATCACTTTATCCAATGGCCGTCCCCATTGTTGATTTTTGGTTATCTGGCATTCGTCCTATGTCATGAGAAACCCTGAGAGCAGCCGTCCCCTGCTGAGTGGTCGTCCTCCACTTCTTGATGGTCGTCCTCCATCATGCTCGTCCGATGGCCGTCCCCATCGTTGACCTTTTATCCGATGGCCGTCCCCATCGTTGATACTTTTGGCAGCCGTACCCTGCCAGGTGGTCGTCCTCCACCTTTGATGGCCGTCCCCATCACATTTCTTTTATCCCCAACAGAGCAGCCGTCCCCTGCTAGGTGATCGTCCTTCACCTTTGATGGCCGTACCCCATCATCTGTTTATTTCATTTATTCTTTAACCCGATGGCCGTCCCCGTCGTGGTCCCTTTTCTTTTTAGCCCGATGGCCGTCCCCATCGTCGGTTACTTTTACTTTATGAACTTGATGGCCGTCCCCGTCATGTTTCATCAACCCCAGAAAATTTTAAAGCTTTATCTTGATGGCCGTCCCCATCATAATATCTTATTTTTCCCAGCTAGTCGGCCGTCCCCGTCTTGGCTTTACCTTTTATCCCCAGCATGTCGGCCGTCCCCGTCATTGCTCTTTACCCAGCAGTCGTCCTCTGCTCGACGGTCGTCCTCCGTCGCCCACATTTTACAATATACTTTATTTCCTTTTACAATCTATATCCCTTTTCTTCTTCATTCTGTGAGTGCAAATCTTGGACTGTCTTTGGTATTCAACCACAAGTTATCTTGTTTGCCTGTTAAGCCTTTGCTTACAACCTGCACAGCTAACTCATGTTTGAATAGGGGCAGCTGTAAACACCCCAAATTTGCCCTCACCCTTTCACACCATGGCTTGTGATCATCTCATATGCATGAACACAATCATATCACCTCATGTTTCATTTTTGATTCACTGCATAGTTTCTAAGGCATCTGCACCTAGGGTTTGTGATCTGAGCAATCTAAGAGCATCTTGAGCCACTCCAAAGGCCACCAATCAATTAAAAGGGGTCCATGTGTGTTCTCATGTCATATCACATCCTCTTCAAGTCAAAAATGCAAAAGAATCACAAGAACTAGGGTTTGAGTGGATGCAGAGCCAGGCTAGACTGCACAGTTGACTGAAAATTAGGGTTTTGGTTTCAGAGGCCATAACTCCAAATTTTTTGGTCATTCTTGTTTCCATTGATCTATATATGGTATAGGGAGTATGCATATCAATTTTCATGAAGAAATTCCATGGGGAAGTCATCTGATCAAGGGTTGACTTTTCAGACAAGTCAGTGTAAAATCAGGGCATCTGAGGGCCCCAATGACCCAACCAAGGGGTGATCTTCATCATTTTGAGTGTATATGATCTTTATTTGATCATGGAAGAAGGTTGAAGTCCATAGAAATCAAGAATTTAGGGTTTTTGCAAATGTTGACTTTTTGGGCATAGTTGACTTTTCAAGAATGCATCATTTTAGGTCATTTTTCAAGCCTTGATTCTTGATCCAAAAAGGCTTCAAATGGAAAAACTTTGGTCATGAAAGTTGTAGATCTCATCTTTCCCTTTCCAAAAAGTACAAGAACATGATCAAATTCTTCTTGGATCAAAAGTTATGGTGTGACAAAGTTGGCAAAAATCATTGATTTTCAAGATGTGCACCAAATGGAAATTTTGCAAAGTCATGGACCAATGCCTTTTGTAACCTCTAGTTCACTTCAAACCAGCACACAAACATTCTCTAAGTCACAAAAATCAGAATTGGACCAAGAATGCCCATGGTTTATGGTTGGTTAGGCTAAGAAATCACATGTGAACCAAAAGGCCAACAAGTTGCAAAACCACTCATTTCTCCTCACCAACTTGCAGCATTGGCCCTTGAACCAAGCTAGCCCTTTCCCTTCATTGTGCTGCGCATAGAACCAGCCTTGTACTAGCCTAGATCTCAAGCCATACCTCTCTTACACAAAGTGGACTTTTTTGCAAAAGTAGACATCCCAATCACAGCAGGCCATGTCACATCATCTGGCCAATTGGGATTGTCTATACTTTTCATTTGCAAGCTAAACATATCACAAGGCAAAGGCTAAAACATCTCATACAAGACATTCACAAAAAACACACCACATTGCCTAAGCTTTCGAATCTGCCTCCACAGCTTGCAAACACAAAAACCATTTTCACCATTCAACTCACCATGCATCATTGAGTAGAAACCAGCAAGAACACAAGCCTGAACCAACCAGAACACCCCATAGCCATTTCTCACCTCAAGCTGCAGTTCCATTCGAATCTCCCTCCCTAGCTCACAAACAGCCAAACAAACCTTGCAAAGCTTCCCCATACATCATCTGGACCACAAACCACCATTCACAATGGCCTGAAACTACCAGAATCACCATAGCCATTTCTGACTGAGCTTGAAGTAGGAGCTTTCGAAACTCATTATCCAGCCAGCATAAACTCATATTGAGCATTCAAACATCATCTGGGGATCAAGTGGAGTAGTTTGCACTGAAAGAAGTGGCCAGAAAGTCATCAAGTTGAAAGCTCCAAATCTCAGGTAGCTTGAAATTTATTTTTCCAGAAATCACTTTGCATGTTATAAACTTGTTCCTTATGCTTCCCTGAGTATCCTGGTGCTTTTGGTTTTTAAAATGGCTTTGATTTGAGTATTTAATTTGTCTCTGAAGCTTGCGTGCCCTAGTTTTCATTTTCTTCGATTCAGCTTATTTAGGAAGAAGAAATTTGTTTTGAGAGAGGGGTTTGATTCGTGAGTGTGTAAGGAACATTTCCCAGTTCTTAGTTTTCATTTTTGATACGTTTTGAGGGAGTTGGGAAGTTTTCAGGGGGGATGCTGGCCGGAGAAGACGACCGGAAGTCTTCTCCGGCCACCTGAGAGTGATTATGCCCTAATTGCGTAATTAACTCCAGTTTGAATTTGAGTCGTGGATGGCCTTTGACCTGTTGACTTCCCTCCCTTTTGGATGGCTCAGATCATTTCGTTTGCCCTAATCTCTTTCATTAGTTTTAATTAATTTTAATTAAGATAATTTAATCAGATGTAATCCACACCCTCCATTCACGCGCGCAGTCAACCAATTTGAATCCAGAGCCCATCCTGGCCCTCCATCCTGATTACTTTCATTTTTATTTGTTTTTAATTCATTTTAACTTGCATAATTATTTTAAAATAGCAAAAAATTCTTAAAAATTATGAAACTTTTTCCTAAAAGTTTTATTAATTTTTAAGACCCAA
The DNA here is from genome assembly GCA_963966055.1 of Lathyrus aphaca. NCBI lineage: Eukaryota > Viridiplantae > Streptophyta > Magnoliopsida > Fabales > Fabaceae > Lathyrus > Lathyrus aphaca. The sequence continues at coordinate 354,419,433 of OZ014519.1, read as the reverse complement.
AAATATTTTTATTTTATTTTTTATCATTAAAAAAGTATTTTTTAATATTTAAAAGATTATTTTTAATTGATTAATGGAAATTAATTAATTAAAAATACTTTTAGGTATTTAAAAATCACCAAAAAATTCATGAAATGTTCTAAGACATTTAGAAACATTGTCCAACCTTCAAACCAAATTTCTTTTTTGATCTTGATGCATTTTGAGAATTTTTCATTGAATTAAAATCATTTTTGTGCATTAATTTGATCCTAAGTTCAAAAATTCATTTCTGCCTATTCATGAAGAGTTGGACATTGATTCTTTTTGCATTGCATTGTGTTTAACATGTAGTTTTTGAGATAAAATGGCCATGATTTGATCTTGCATTTTTCAATTGATTGGCATTTCTTTTGTTTAGGAGCCTTAAAAACCCTAATAACTTAGAAAAATCATAACTTGAGATTGGTTGAGAGTTGAGACCTCCCCTTTGGGCAGTGGTTCATTATAGGTTTAGGGGTCCTTTGTGTGGCATTTTCCATTTTTTATCTTAGAGTTTGCTTCTGTTTTGGGTTTTTGTTTGATGTATGATCCATTAACACTAATTTGGGCTTTCATTTGCATCTTCCTTGCATTCTCTTGCATAGCATGACTTGCCATGACATTTCAAGCATCCATTGGATTCATTTGACATCATAAGACATATAGAAAGCATGTGTGATCATTGCATCTTGCATTTGCCATGTTGTTTGCCTTGTATGCTTCATAACTTTTCATGTTCATCCATGCTTCTAAACTTGCATCATTTGTATCCATGATCTTGTATGAACATCTCCATGTGCTGCCTCATGTTTGTAGCATCTCATAGCATCATTATCATCATCAACATGCTTCTGGTCTTGTTCATCATCATGTCATCTCATCACATTTGGCATTGCATTGCTTTTCTTTCTGACATTTCAGGTGGTAAGTGAACTTGAGAAGTGAATTTGCCTTCACTTCTCATAACTTTTCTTCTCATCTCTCTTGCATCCATTGCTGCATTTTTGTTTGTGTTTGAGTTTGAGCTTGCCCATTCTTCTTCTTCCCACTTTCTTTCTTCAAGTGACTTGACTTCTTGAATGAAGCAAGTCACTTTGCTTCTCTTGATCCTTTCATCTGCTTCCTGGTGGCTCCTTTGAAGATTGTTCTTGTTTAACCTCACAAACCTTAGGAACAACCAAGCATGACAATGAATTAGGGTTTTGATTAAGTATCCCCTCTTAGTTTTACCTTTGTGTCTCTCTTTGAGTCTTCTCTTCTCATCCCATAATCAGGGACTAAACCCTAAAGGTTTTAAGGCTTTGTGATTAAGCTTATGCCTGCATCCTTCTATTAGGATGGAGTGTATAACTTTAATCCTAAGTGTTAAACCCTTAATGTGTTTAAATCTCTTAATCAATCCACTTAATAATCATCAAGACATTACACTTGTAACTTGGGCCTTGCATTAGGGTTCTAATTCTTCCTTAATTGGTTAAGAAGGACTAACCCTAGTGTTAATGGACAAGTCCCCCTCAAGTGGTCTTACAAATCATAAAAAATCACTTCATCATCACACCATTAAATAAAATCCACTTAATCAAAGACTTGTTTTGTCATAAGTTTAATCCCTAATCATGGATTAAGTTGAGGAGCTTTCCTCAGCTTAAACATTCTCATCTATTATCCTTCTATTAGGATGGTGTAATGAGTCTGTTTAATCCTTGATTATGGCTTAACCTCATTACTCAACACTAAACAAAAACACAAAAACATCTAAATAATCACAAGTAGGTTAATGATCTCAACCCTACATCAAGGGTGATTAAGTGTGAGAATCTGACTTCACACTTAAGGTATTCTCATTACCCCTAATCAGAGGGAGGATGTGATGAGTTTACTAACCCATTGGTTTAGGCTTAAACTCATTAACTTATGACAAAATCCAAAAACAATAAAAGACTGAAAACACAAAAACAAACAATAATCGTCTCCTCCGGGATTCTTTTCTCATCACACTCACTCACAACCGAGAACTAGCTTCTTCCGTCTAATGCAAGACAGTTAGCACCTGAGCCAGACAGGTCATACACTTGAGCATAGACAAGTAAGCAGTTCACAAGTCAATTCGTCTTTCAGTCTCTTTGGGTCGAACTACGGTGTTCTGACTTCCTCATTGCACGAGAGGATACGTAGGCATAACTTAACAGTTATCGAACAAAAGTCTCTGTACATTCCCCCTCCTTCCAGCTTCATTCTTTAGCCTCATATTCTTGAGCATCTCATCTTTGTTTCTACACTGACACTGTATCTATTACACTTTACACTTCTCATACACTGACACCTGTACATTCTTTTCCAGCTCTTTACACACAAATTGCACCGACACTACCCCTTTAAAACACAAATCTTTTAAGCGTGGATCCCGTCGAGTACGACGGACAATCTGGGTGCTAATACCTTCCCAGGTTGTAACCAACCCCCTTTCTCAGTCTCTCTGGTTCGCAACCGTCTTATCCATCTTTTTCTAGGTCTATGCAGCATTACCTTTCCTCCAGGATAAAAATGCCTAGCTGGCGACTCTTTTCATCTCCAGTGAGTTCACGGCTGTGTGTTCTCATTGTCCCTCTCGCCGACCGTTCGCGTCTGTACCTTCATCTGATCCAGTTTTCATTTGTCGGGAGCGATAGGATGCACAAAATGTCATGACAAGTTCATGTATATAAGCATATGAAGAATGAATGCAAATGAAGGCAAAAATTAGGGTTTATGAACAAGATGCGATGCAAAATTCAAAATCAGAAGCAAATGACAAGATAAAAAATTGAAAATAGGATCAAAGGTACCCTAAACCTATACAAGTTCACTGCCCAAAGGGGAAGACCTAACTCTTAACCTAATGAAAGTTATGATTTTCCTAAGTTTGCTAGGGTTTTAAGACACCTCTAAAAGAAAAATGCAAAAGCAAATTGAAAATGAAAGATAAATTCATGCCAATTTTATACTAGAAACTACATGATATGTGGAATGCAATGCAAAAAGAACCATTATCAAACCCTTCATGGTTAGGCAGAAAAGATTTTCCTATGTTAGGGTCAAAATATTGATTTTAAAGAACCCTAAATCAAAATAAAAATGTCAAAATGGATCAAGAACCAAAAAGAAATTTGTATGAATGGTTTGATAATATCTCTAAATGTCTCAAGATGCAATGTGATTTTTTTGGTGATTTTTAGAAACTTAAATGGTATTTTAATTAATTAATTTCCATTAATTAATTAAAATAAACATTAAAATATTTTAAAAATACAAATTTTATGCAAAAAAATAAAATAAAAATTATTTTCAGAATGAGAAATATAATTAGAACCATGATGCAAAAAATAAAATTTTTTAGAAAAGTTTTGCTATTTTTAATAAAATGATAAAGAAAATGCAAATAAAATGAAAATTAAATGAATTTAAATGAAAGTCAACTAATCCAAGGGCCAGGGTTTGAAGTTAAGACGCGGGAATTGACCAGCGTGCGCATCTGAACGGCTATAATTCAAACTTCACTAATTATGATTAAAACCATAATCTGAACCCTAATTACTCTCAGGTGACCGGAACAGTGTTCCGGTCATCTTCTCCGGCCAGCCTCTCATGCTATCTCACCTAATACGTAACCCCAAGCCCTCAAACTTTCCAGAAATGATCCTCACATCACTCCCAACAAGAATCAAACAACAAAAATCATTTATTTACCATCAAGAACATGAATCGAAGCAAAATGGAAAATACATCAAAAGTTTCAGAAGCTTCATACATGCTTGTTTCTCAATCATTTTCAAAAGTAAAGACATCAAGATCATCAGGAGAGCACATAGAATCAATTAGGAACTTAAAATGAAGGTTCTGGAAAAATAAATTCCATGGCTACCTGAAGTGAAGCTTTCGAAAATGGCACTAGCTGGCTGCTTCTTTGCCTCAAATCAGCTCCAATGATCCTCCTAAAGAGTTTGTGATGCTTGGTTGGAGTTTATATGGCCTCTAAGTGGTGTTGGCTGAAACTCAGTTCAAGAAATGTGAAAATCATGTTTTTGATACAAGGTGTTTCAGGGCAAAATGAAAGGTGGGAAATGATCAGTGATGAATGTGGAGTTGAATGGTGGAAAAAGTTTAGAGATTTGTTGGCTGAGTTGTGTGTTTCGAAGGGAAATGCATAAGAGAGGATTTTGGTGAATGCTGAGTTCTTGGAGGTTTCCGCTTGTGTTGGGTTGCTTGAGGTCCACATATCAATCCTTGATAGGTCAAAGAGTTGTTGTGGAGCAGTGTGATTGGTATGGAGCAAAATGCATAAAGTCCACAAAGTTGTCTTTGGAGGTATGGGCTCATGGCAGGCCAAGGACAATGGGGTGTCCTGCGCAGCTGACTTTAGGGAGGTCCATGGAATTGGCTTTGAGGCAATTCAGCAAGAGGGAAGAAAGTTATGGGGTGTTTTGCAATTATGTGATGTTTTGGCCCCTTTGAAAAATCTTGACGATCAAGGCATGAAACTTGAGATTTCTTTGGCCAATCCTGAATTATAGGTCATGTACTATGTTTGTGTAATGGTTAGAAGTGTGTTTGAAGTCACAAAATGCTTTGGCAAGTGGTTTTGCAAGTTTCCCTCTTTGGCACATAAGTGAAATTTTGTGATTTTTCCCAACTTTGACAAGCCATAACTTGAGTTCTATGATGAATTAGATCAAGTTCTTGTACTTTTTGAAAAGGGAATGATCCAATATACAACTTTCATGACCAAGAATTTTTCATTTGAAGCATTTTTGAATCAAAAAGAGGAGGTTGAAAAACTTTCCCAAAATGGCAATTTTGTATTACAAGTCACTTTCCCAAAATGGCAACTTTGCAAATGGCTTGAAATTCCTCAATTTTGTGAACTTCTAACTTATTCTAAGATCAAATAAAGATCATATACATCCAAAATGATGGAGAAGACCCTTTGGTTGGATGATTGGGGGCCTCAGATGCCCTGATTTTGCACTGACTTGTCCAAGAAGTCATCTATTGATCAGATGCCTTCCCCGTTGAATTTCTTCATGAAAATTGCTATGTATGATCCTTATACCATATAGAGACCAATAGAAACAAGAATGACCAAAAAATTTGGAGTTATGGCCTTTGAAACCAAAACCTTAATTTTAGGTCATCTGTGTAGTTAAACCTGGCTCTGCTTCCATGCCTTTCTCAGTTCTTGTGATTCTTTGACTTCCTTGCCCTTGGGAGGATATAATATGATGCTTGAACATACATGGACCCTCTTGAGATGATTGAAGACCTTTGGAGTGGCTCAGATAGCCCAGGGATGGCTCAGATCACAAACCCTAGATGCAGATGACTTTGAACCAATGCAGTGAAGTAAAAATGCAATATGAGATGATATGATTGAGCTTATGAAAATGAAAGAATCACAAGCCATGGTGAAATGAGTGAGGGCAAATTTGGGGTGTTTACAAAAGGCCCTCACCACTACATCACTTGGTCTTAACACAACATCTTCAGGACTGAGCTTGTCCAGAACCCCTTTAGGGAGCACATTTAATGAAGAACCATTGTCCACCAGTACATGAGACAAGGTAGTTCCCCTACATTCAATGGAAATATGCAGAGCTCTATTATGATTTCTCTTGGCAGGAGTCAGATCAGCATCCGAAAAGCTCAAACCATTATCACTAGTCAGATGTACCACACAATTCTCAAATTGATCTACAGAAATTTCATTTGGCACATGGGCAGCCTTTAAGAACTTGATTAAGGCTTTAGCATGGGCCTCAGAACACAGCAACAAAGATAACATGGAGATTTTGGAGGGAGTATGCCCTAACTGGTCAACAATATCATAATCACTTTTGCGAATTATCTTCAGTATGTCCTCCATCTGTTTAGAAAGATTTTCAGCAATTGGTGCTTCGGCTTGCATAGGCTCAATCACAGGACCCTTGCCCCGGGCATCAGTACTTGGCCCAGGAGTAACTGCATTTAGAGGTATCTTGAGGGGAGAAGATTCTTCCACTTCTGGTGATCTTACTAGATCCAGCAATATTGTCTACATCAAGACTAGTATTAGCAACAGGTGCATCAGTTAAAGGTTCTTGTTTGACACCATGGATATAAACATCAGAACCATAATTCCAGGGTATAGCTTTATCAGCAGTATAAGGAACAGGGCCAGGAGTGGTAATGATCATGGGAGCCACTCTAGCTTCAGCAACAGTCTTCACAGGGTCTTCAGCAGTAATCCTGACAGGACCTTTAGAGGTGATCCTGACAGGGCCTTTGGAGGTAATCTTCACTGGAACTTTATCAACCATAGCTACATCTTCAAGCTTCGTGTTTCGAGTCAGATGTTCACACATACTTTCCACAGAAGGATTCTTCTCAAACAATATACTATAATTGTCTATGAGGCATTAAATACCATCCTTCAACTTCCAGTAGCTATCAGGTTTATAGGCACAGTAAAAATAGTCTTCATTGCAACCTGGAAAGAACCCAGCCTGCAGCAGCTTCTTCTTGATAATGGATAGAGGAGTAGTCATATCTTCTACTGAGGAAATATAGGAAATCTCATCAATAGCATTAACAGTCTTCTCATGATTGGGCATAGGAGCAGTGATCACATTTGGGGTCCCAGGAGGGTCAAATTCAATTTCCCCGGCTTCGATCATGTCTTGAATCTTGTTTTTCAACACCCATCAGTCATATCATGATTGGGCATAGGAGCAGTGATCATATTTGGGGTCCCAGGAGGGTCAAATTCAATTTCCCCGGCTTCGATCATGTCTTGAATCTTGTTTTTTAACACCCATCAGTTGTTGGTGTCATGTCCCGGACTATTAGAATGATATGCACATCTTGCATTAGGATTGTACCGAGGAGAGGATGTATTAGGATTCTGAGGAGGATCTCTTAAAGTAATTAGCTCCCCTTTCAACATGTGTTGCAAGGCTTGGGCCAGTGACATGTTGATCTTGGTGAACTGTCTTCTAGGCTTCTGTTGATTATTATGTTGTTGCTCTGGTGCTGTAGGGGCAGGATTGGAGATGTGAACTGCTCCCACAGATTGGTGACTTCTGTTACGACTATGTTGACCATACTCAACATTAGACTCTTTCTTTACACTAGGGGGATTCTTAGCAGTGCTCGATGAAGAGGCACTCACCTGTATCTTACCACTTCTTATACCACTTTCCACACGTTCTCCAGTCATTATCAGCTCAGTGAAACCAGATGATGAGCTTCCAATGAGGAGACTATATAAAGGACCATCCAACGTACTCATAAACATATCCACCAATTCCCTGTCAGTCAGAGGAGGTTGAACTCTGCCAGCCAGGTCTCTCCATTTCTGGGCATACTCTTTGAAACTCTCCTTAGCACCCATAGACATGCTTTGGAGCTGCATGCGAGTTGGTGCTAAATCAGCATTATATTGGTATTGCCTATAAAAGGCCTCAGCAAGATCATTCCAATCACGAATGTTAACACTTTCAAGTTGATAATACCATTCCAATTGAGCTCCAGATAAACTCTCTTGGAAGAAATGAATCCACAGTTTCTTGTCAGTAGTATGTGGTTGAATCCTCCGGACATATGACCTCAAATGTAGTTTAGGACATGAAACACCATCATACACCACAAAAACAGGAACCTTGAAGCCAATAGGTATAACCACTCCAGAAACTAAACTCAGATCTTCAAAATCAAGCCCATAAGATTTTTGTTGCTCCATAGCATTCATTCTGTCTACCAGCATCTTGTACTTCTCCTCACTAGCAGGATCATGATAATAATTTGCCTCAGAATCAGAATCTTCCACAGTATCATGGAGACTACCTCCCTCTTTCTTAGAATTCTCAGACTCAGAATCCTCAACCTCTTCCTTTGTCTTGATAGGACCTCTGAATCTTCTACTTAGGTTGATAAGGCCTCCTGATTTCCTAGTCTTCTTCTTCTTCTTCTTAGCCAGTTGTGTCTTCAACTCATCTTGTCCCTTGGACAAGTTCAGGATCAGCTCTTGGAATTGTGCATTCTGAGCCTGAAGATCCTTGACAGTCTGTTCAAGAGCCATTTCTGCTGAAATAAACAGCGAGAAGATAAGATACCTGTTTATAAGAAACCTGTGATGCAATGATATGGTATGTAAATGCATATGCAATGTTTTCAAGGACCACAGGATTTAAATTTGTTTAAACAACCAGAAAGTAAACTTTTATTAGTAATCAATAAACTTGTTTGCCTCTTGGGCTTACAACAAAAATGAAATGAATACAAAGATGGGGTTTTAAGTCTCCCATGGACGTTTCCTCTTTGTGTTGAGGTATGAGTTGAGATTCCGCTCCTCGTGAAGTTGTTTTGTCAGCTCTAGGATTCTTTCTTGACTAGCTTTGAAATGAGTCTCAAAAGTATCCCTTTGCTCCTTCAACTGGATCCAGGACCTCTGCAACTCTTCCATGTCAGTGGACATGTCTGGATGAAGGATGACATAAGGGGTATCAACTTCAGCAAGAGGCTCCATGGTAACTGGCAGGATATGGCATCATAAGAGTCTGAGCACGTGCTCGTATCCATCTGAGATAAGGTTCCATAGGAATGGAGTACTTTGGTTCCAGAGTCTTGCTGTCAACCTTGTTCACTTTACCCCAAGATCGTATAAACCTTTGACGGTAACCTTGCAGATTGTTGTCGTAGTCGAACACAATACCCTGAATAAGCATGTCATGAGGACCATAACTCCGAGCATAACCAAACTGACGTAGAGCTAAAGAAGGGTTGTAAGTAATGCCCCCTCTTATGCCAAGGAGTGTCACATTAGGGAACTCCCCACAATGGTCAATGATAGTAACATTCTCCATAGATCAAGAGCACCAATGAATATCTGAATGAGAAAGCGACATAATCCTTTTGGACCACCTGAACCCTTGTTCATTCTTCATCACTGATCGAGGAAGGTGAGAAATAAACCACCTAGACAATAGAGGTATACAACACATCAGAGTTCCTCTCACCTTTGTAGTACGGGTATGGAGAGAGTGTAAGATGTCTCCAAGTAATGTAGGCACTGGGTTGTGAGTCAGAAATATGTTGATGGCGTGTATGTCTATGAACTGGTCTAGATTAGGGAACAATACTAGGCCATAGATTAATAAGGCCAAGATCTCCTCAAAAGCATCATAACTCATAGCCTTCAGGAGCACTTGAGCTTTCTCCATCAATACCTTAGCAAGGATACCTTTAACTCCACTTCTCGTTTCTAGGACAGTGTCTGATTTCTTCAGATGTAGGGCTGCAACAATGACTTCAAGTTTAGGCTCTTTTTCTAAGCCTGTGAAGAGTCTCTGATCAAGGATAGGTATACCCAATAGTTTGGAGAATTCTTCCATTGTAGGAACCAGCTGATAGTCGGGGAATGTGAAGCAATGATGTTTAGGATCAAAGAACTGAAATAAGACACTCATCATGTCTTCATTGAACCCTGAAGTGACTAGATCCAGTAGGTGACCATGCCTCTTGAAGAATTGGGAGTTTTCAGAAACTTGAGAGACCAATTCCTTAAGCTTAGGAGGTATCTCCACAAAGTTGATCCGGATAGTATTCCTACGAGCAGAAGCCATGACCTGCAACAAAGAACAAAGATAAATCCTTTGGTCCTTGAAATAGTTAGTGAAAATGTTATGCTTATGATGCATGATGATGTTATGCTCAATCAAAAATATGTGGCACACACAAACAAGTCACACCATAGCCCTAGGTTTAAAGGCTTGCATGAGGTTTAAAGGTAAGTACCCTCCCCTGAAGTTTAGATGGTTCATCCTGTCCTATAAAGTAACCAGGTTCTAAAGGATCTCAATATCATTGATCCTTCCCAAGGGTGGTTGTTCAGTAGGAAACTTACTTGCCAACCAAAACCCTCCAAGTTTAGGATCTCAATGAGCGTAGTATCGAGTATCAACCAACTTCAGTCTTCACCAAAGCCGGTTATCTCACTACTTTCTAAAGGCCAAGATGGGATAACTAAGGTTCTAAAAGTCAGTTAGTGTATTGACAGCATATGGCAGCCCCATATTATCCTCAACTTACTTAAGGAACATAAGCATCAACCAAGAAGTCACACTAACTATGGCCACCAGATCAACCATATCGGTATACGCTGTACAGTTTCCTTGGTCTATTGCCATTTACCTAAGGTACACTAGATCCGGGTTAGGATCTTTCACACATAAGAGCCCAACAGATAAGTATAAAGCAAACAAGGAAAACAAATTTAAAGTGATCTAATTCCTAAGGGTACCCCTCTTTTATTAGTCCCCAGCAGAGTCACCAGTTCTGTAACACGGTAGGAGAACTAACTTTCAATAAATGTTGCGGATAGCAAGAGTCGCCACCGACTTTTATTTTATCCAAAAGGAAAGGACATAAAAGAACATGAAAAATTGAAGAGATGAGAAGAGAAATGTTTTTTAATATTTTTGTGTTTGAAGAGGCAATTGCCTCATGCCTACGTACCCACAAAGTGCAATGCGAGATCAAAACCTCGTAGTTTGTGGTACAAAATGTGAAAAGAAACAATGAGTTGAATTGATTTTAAAATGTAAAGATAAGTCGTCATTCTTTAGTGAATAATTCCGCTAGAAAGAATGAATCATATCTGAACATGAAAAGTGGTTAAAAAGAAACGTGCACGAGGGCACAAAAACAATTGAATGAGTTTGAATGTTTTTAATGTTTTTGAGAAGAAAGTTTCGATATGCTTATGTAGTTTAGTATTTATTAAGAAATAAAATTGAAAAGGTAAAACTGCTTAACCTAAGTCAAGGTTTGATTGCGAAAATGTTTGAAGTTTGAAAACAAAGAAAGTTTTTGAAAATAGGAAGGAGATTTGAAAATTTAAGAAGTGGGAGGAGATGAAGGGACTATCTTAAGACTTGAAAGTAAAAGTTAAAGGAAGAACGATCAAACCATATGGTAAACATTCTTTGAGAACAAAGGGATTTCCATCTTCATAAACAAATGAACTCAATCGAGGCCAAGGTCTTCAATCCATAATAACTTGAGAAAAGGGAGAGATCCTAAAATCTAAGTCCAAACTCCAAGTTCAATGCTAAGGATAGTAACCATAGTCCGAAATTAAAGTCACAAGTCTTTTTAAATGTTTAATCCTTTATTAATGTTTTTGTGTCCAAATGGATAAAGGAAAAATCACAAGCATAACAATATAAACATAAACAATATGATGAATGATATAGTATAATAAAAGCATAATAAAGAGATAAGGAGCGAGAGATTGAAATAAAGAGGATAAGGTGCGAGAGATTGAATTAAAATGTTAGTATATTAATAGTATAATAATATTTACATAGAAATGGTATGATGAACTTAATCAAACACAACCACAAAAAGATAACCAAAATCGAGAGGCAACCGGATCCAATTGGATCTTATTCCGAATTCGGGACAAGTTTAGGTCTATGTTAAGCAATCGCCGAGTAATTTACGAAGTAATAACCCTACAAATGAGGCCAGCCACCACCAATTAAGGTGGAAAATATTTGTGCCAATACATGTTAGAGAAATGATATGATGGATCATTCTCCGAAAACATGTCGCACGAAAAGAAAAGGTAACGGTCTAATCTTAATCGAGATTTCACATTGATTTATCGAATGCAACCTATCACGATCCCAAAGTATGGAGAATGATCCAAATGATCATTCATCCATAGATTTGGAATAATGAAGATTAAAAATCTTCGAAAACCAATAATCGCGAATCGGAGATCTCATCGACCAAAAAAGAAAAATAAGATGAAAAAGAAATATGGATCTAAAATTTATGATCCATACAAAAATCAACCAATAAAATACTAAAAAAATAAAATCATACTAAAGGATTTATTAAAATACTTTTTAATGATCTTTAAAAGACTTTGCAAATAAAATAAAATAAATGGATAAAATTCTTTCTTAAAAGAAAAACAAAAATAAGTTGAAGAAGGGGGGGACACGCAACATTATGGTGACAGCATAAATTGGATCCACGCAACATTATGCGGAAATGCTGAAGATGTGAAAAGATCAAAAAGGTTTGAAGCTTTGCGTGATGAATTTATAAGGTGGTTTGAATGAATTGAAAATAAGATTGATGAATTTGGATGGACGCTTATTGAATTTGCAGAAGAAAAAGAAAACTTCGGTTGATGAGTAATTGAAGATGAATTGTGAATTTCTGCAGAAATTATTGAAGCTCTGAGTTTTATTTTGGCAGGGATTCTAAGGGATTTCAAAGCTTCCAATTGAAGTGAAAGTGTTGCCGTTTTTATAGAAGGATTTGAGGAATTTGAAAGCTGAAAATGAATTGTCGTTTGGTGTCAATTTGCTGCGTTTGGAGTCATGAGGATTGTGTGACTATTCTGAATTTTTTTCCTGCGTTTTGAGTGTTTCTTCACTGCGTTTTGGGTGTTGCTTACCGCGTGTGCTGCTTTCCTTTTGTTGCGTTTTGCTTGATTCTCCTATGCGTTTCGTGCGGCTTGCGTTTTATGTGCTTTCCGCGTGCATGTTACTTCAGCTGCCGTTTCATGCTTGCTTCAGGTGCGTGTGCACTGCGTTTTCGGCTTGTTGAGTTGGGCTGGGAAAAGTTGGTTCGGATGATGGCTTGGAGTAGTAGCCTGCGGGATGGGCTTTTGTGATGTTGACCTGCGGCTGAACCTGTATGATAGCCAGCAGCTTCTTTTGGATGGCTTGAAAAGCCTCACGTATTGAAGGTTGGAGCTGGATGGAGTGATGTTGGCTTGCAGGTGTGGTTTTAGCTGCTGATTTATTTGCTGTGGTCTGGGCTTGGTTAAGTTTTGGTCCTTTTTTTATTTTTTATTTTGTTTGGTGTATAAAGAAAGATCGAATGGGCTTATAGGCTTAATCAAAAATAATATGAGTTTAGAAGGAAAAAAAATGATTATAAAATGAACATTTGAAATAAAAATGGTGGATTAAAAAAAAATAGTAATGAATAAAATATTGGATATAAAAATGGAATATTGGAAATTGGTAAAAAAAAATGGTAAGCCGAGTAATCGAACTTAAAAAGATGATTTATGAGTGGATGTGGATATGGAGTTGGATAACGAGTGAAAATGATAATGGATTTAAATGATATTTGGACATAGTTATAAAAATGTTTATTTGGATAATAATGGGATATATGGATAATCGAGAAAAAATTGGGAAATAAAGATTATTGAATAAAATGGATATTGAAAATAAATAAAAAATGGTTTAATCGAAAATGGATAATGGATATGAAATTTGGTCTTAAGCCCACAACCAATTCTTGATTTTTTGCAAGCCACTGATAAGATGAACACAGTCATCACGAAACCACTGAACTCAAGCCACAGCCACAATCACTGAAATCGTCTGAAAATTGCCCTGATAATTCGAATCCATGCTGAGGAAAATAAATCCTCAGATGAACCATTGATAAACTGTTGAACTTGAAGATTCAAACCAAACTTCGCACAAAACACTATCTGATAACTGATGACTTTCGCACACAACACAGCTTAAACTTTTGAATACGCACTGTCTGAGAAATGAACCACTGGCATACACAACTTGCAGTTGAAACAATCTTCTGATAGTTTGACCAAATTTAGGTCAAACGTCCATCTGAATCGAATTGTGACTGAACAAACGCATCTGGATTGAAATCACTGCCCTGTCTTTTAAATCCTGCAACACAGAGAGAAGAAGAAGAGCACTACAACATACTTTTTTTTTGTATTTTGGTTAGAGGTTAGTAAATATAAACAAATAACGACAATTAAACATGGTGATCTCCTACGAGGCATAGACCTGCACCTGAAAAAGGATAAACGAACAGTGCGTGATCTTGTTTGTATGCGAAATGCAGATGAGATGCGAAAAATCTTAGGGTCAAAAATTAGGGTATGACAGATGCCCCTATTTAAGTTTCTTCAATCCAGAGATAATGAAGATTGAAATCTTCGTTTCGTCAAGATGGAAGATACTTAAATATCCAAAAACCCAATTTTTTGATCCTAAGATGCCAAAAAATGGAATGAAATGAAACGAACGAGATGAAATGATATGAAGATGATATGAGAATGTTACGAAATGTTATGAAATGATATGAAAGCAGTATGAGATATTATGAGAAAATTATGAGATGATATGAAATGTATATGGAACCAAATGAAATGCAGAGAAGTTCGTGAGGGACAAGACGACACGAGAAATAAAATAAATGTTGGGGGATAAGGAGCATAAAACTCCGACGGGGAAAAACAACATGCTAGAGACCATAACATGGCTCAGCTGAGACGAAAATGTCCAAGAATGGCAATTGGACAGAAAAGATCACAACATCCAGGAATGGCACTGAATGAAGTGAGAAAAATCTCGAAAAAGTACATCAGAAACATCCAGGGATCTCATTACTGACTTTACTAGGGATATCCGAGAATGGCAATCGGAAAAAGGTAATCACAACATCTGAGAATGGCAATCAGATAAAAATGTGAATCACAACATCCAGGAATAGAACTGAATGAAATGGGAAAAGTTTGGGAAAGTACATCAACTCAATGATGACTCCAACATGGAAATCCGAGAATGGCAATCGGAAGGAAAATGATCACAACATCCAAGAATAGCAATCAAATAAAATGTGAATCACAACATTCGGGAACAGAACTGAATGAGATGGGAGAAAGTCCAGGACAGTACATCAAATCAATGATGACTTCACTATGGACATCCGAGAATGGCAATCGGAAGGAAAGTGATCACAACATCCAAGAATAGAAATCGGATAAAATGTGAATCACAACATTCAGGAACAGAACTGAATGAGATGGGAAAAAGTCTGGGACAGTACATCAAATCAATGATGACTTCGCTATGGACATCCGAGAATGGCAATCGGAAGGAAAGTGATCACAACATCCAAGAATAGCAATCGAATAAAATGTGAATCACAACATTCAGGAACATAACTGAATGAGATAGGAAAATGGTTCGGGAGAGTACATCAAATCAATGATGACTTCACTGTGGACATCCGAGAATGGCAATCGGATAAAAAGGGTGTAATATATGAGAAGACACAACAAGTAGGTGAAGAAAAAGTTCTGGAGAGACAGACAAATGCCAAGTAAGTTGGACTTTGATCACAAAGTAAGAAGTTGAAAACAACAAGACCTCGAGAAATGCATATGAGGACTAAAACACTCAATATGCAGACATTTACGAAAATGGGGACTAAACCACCCAAGAACACACATAATGAGGACTAAAACACTCAAATATGCAAATGTAAACAAAACTGGGGAATAACACACCCAAGAGAACGCATAATGAGGAATAACACACTCAAATATGCAAACTTAAACAAAACTGGGGAATAACACACCCAAAGAGGTAATATGAGAGAAAATGCTGACAACCAGTTTAGACTCTTAGAGGAGTAGAAAAGAAAGGAAAATTGATTCCTCAACAAAGAGATCACTGCCATTCTGCTCGGAAATTAGAGATACTACTACTGAAAAAATCTCTGTCACACTAGTAAACTGTACCAAGTTGAAAATCTTTTGAGAGAAGTCATGCAAAGCTGCTTGGAGATTCTTGAAGAAAATTGCCCCAAGTTCAATGAATGATGAAGGTAAACTGATAATGGATTCAGTTCTTAATTACTGCCGGAGAAAAATAATCACATCTTTGAGGTAACTGTTGAGAAGAATAAACTGATCATGGCTTTAGTTCTTGAAATGAATGTTGAGAAAATGAACCCAGTATGAATCTTGCAGAGAGTCTTCTGACTAACCAAATCTGAGAATAACTTGCGTTGAGCAACAATACTTGAACCATAGGACCTGGGAAGAAATTGCCCCCTGATAAGATCACTGACCAAGTTTCTCAACTGCTTGAAAATTCCTTGATGAGGAAAGTTTATTTGCAAACAAAAAGTGTTTGTACAAACCTGGTAATTTTAATTCAAAGTTCAATGCAAAGTTTGAAATCAAGAATCATTTTTGGAGTGAAATTTATTGATGTAAAGTAAATGAAAACATTGTCAAAACACGGCGGTTGAGACAAAAATTAAAGATAAAGCAACGGTAAGAAACAAATGATTGGTAAAGAACTTGGGAGTCAGTTTATGCAACCTCAATGTAGTATGCTTTTCAAAAGAAACCTGGATTTAATTAGGACTTTTGAAGGTTGTAACGTGGTCTGGTTCACGGTTCATGAAACAAAGGATATAAGCTTAAAGTTATTTGTACCCAACCTAACTTCATGATGAACTCCGGTCCTACATTCAATTAATTCAGCCTATGCATTCAAATTCCAAAACATTTGGGATTACACAGATGAAGATGGTTCGTAAGCCAAAGGACTTTGAGATAACAGTCACCTCTCCCTTTTGTTATTTTTGGTGGTGACTTTGGTCAACTCAACTTATTTTTACTGAGGATTTTGCTGACCTCTTGACAAATATTTCTTTTTATTGTCCCTAACTTTTGCCTGGAATGTGTCATTTGAACTTACAGCCAGCGGGATGCCCCAGTTTTTGCCTAAGTCTCCTTCATAGGTTTTGACTTAGCGGGCTTTGATTTTTTTCAAATAAATTTTTTCAATATCATTTTTTTTAAAGATAAGGACTGCATGGCTTAATGATTACGATGAACCATCATTGGCTTTTGAATTGAGAAACATCTTCAACACTTCTTTGATGTGTATGAAGAAAAACTTGAGATTGCAAACTTTATTGAAAGGTGTCTTGAATGATTCTCTTGTACTTGAATGCACATTCGAATTAATTGAGAACTACCCATTCCCAGGGTTAAAATTGAGGGTTTTTTCGAATAGAAAGAAACTCCAACTTCAAGGCTCAAAGGGGTTGACAAGGGATTAACTTCCTTATTTCTTCAGTGTTTGGGATTTGAAACAATGTCTGTATATCATCAGCCAAGTCTCAATTGAAAGCATACCAACAACAGTTATGGGTATCTCGTTTTCATCATCCTCCCTCCAATCATTGTAAAAGCTTTGAGAAAAGATAAATGAATTTGAAATGTAAATCATAAAGATGCAAATAGTAAATGAAATTGAATCAAACAAAGCAATGCTCATTTCATTAAAACCATCATGAAAGTACAAACAGAGTTTAAAAGCAAACAAGTCAATACAATTGAAGAAAAATGCAAACATAAAGAAACAATGGCCTAGTGATCCATCAGCAACAAGGATGAGCTGTCCTGTCTGATATTCTGGCCTTGAAGAAAATTTAACTGTTGAATTCTTCTAGCAGATTCACTTTACATGCTTCGGCAAAGGATTGTTGACAACATTAGGATTTGTGTCATTAAAGGAAAGAATGTTGTTCCTGATAAGTTCTTGCACTTTAGCTTTCAGTGCAAAGCAATGTTCCAGGTCATGACCAGTTCCACCTTGATGAAACTCGCAGCGGAGATCCGATCTATAACCAACCGGAAGAGGATTTGGAACAGAAGGCGGAGGTCTAGTAGCAATTAAACCACTCTTAATCAAAGAAGGAAACAAATCAGTGTAAGGCATCGGGATAAGATCAAAGTTTGGCCTATTGCGATACTGATTTTGTCTAGCAGCAGGATCAGGAGCCTGAGCTTGAGCTCGAATTTGAACTTGAGCTTGAGCTGGTTGAGCTTTAACAACAGGAGCAATTGCAGCTACATGTGGTTGAACATATCGTTGTTGCGGGTGATAAGGCCTCCTCTCAGTTGAAACAGCATAAGCATCACTATCTCTTCTCTTGTAAAAGTTCCCAAAAGACTTTCTTGCAGCATTAGAAGATTCAGAATTAGTAATCTTACCCTTCTTGATACCTTCCTCTAGTCTTTCTCCAATAGTGACTAGATCAGAAAAACCAGATGAAACACTTCCTACCATTTTCTCCCAAAAGAACGGTTGAAGAGTGTCCATGAACAAACCAGTTAATTCTTTTTCGGCCAAAGGTAGCTCCACTTGAGCAGCTAGCTCTCTCCAACGCTGAGCGTACTCTTTGAACAATTCTTTCTCTTTCTGTGACATGTTTTGAAGTTGACGACGGTCAGGCGCCATGTCCATATTGTACTTATACTGTCTTACAAAAGCATCAGATAAATCCTTCCAGCTTCGGATGTGACTCTTCTCAAGTCCAACATACCATTTCATAGAAGCACCACTCAGACTATCTTGAAAACAGTGAATAAGAAGCTTATCATCCTTGGCATGTGCATCTATTTTGCGACAATACATCAGCAGATGAATCTTTGGACAAGTATGACCATTGTACTTCTCAAATACAGGAACCTTGAACTTATCAGGCAAAACTAAGTCGGAAACCAAACACATGTCTATTGCAGCAGAACCAAAGACATCCTTTCCTTCAAGACCTCTTACCCTCTTCTCAAGAGTCAAACATTGCTCTCTAACTTCATCCATATATCCAGGTTCACCCGGACTTTCATCTTGTTGACCAGCAGCTTGGTATAAAAAGGAGAATTCTGATAAGTAGTCTGAGCAGTAGTGTGCACAACAGGTTGAGGTTCGACAAAAGTCGGAGCTGAAAAGACTGGCACAACAAATGGACCACCCATTTGAGCAGTGGCAGAAACTGGCACATAATCCGGAGGTAACCCAAATTCTGGCCAAGTAGAAACCGGTTGCTGAATAACAGGAGGATCAATAACAGTAGTAAAAACTTCAGAGATAACAGTCCTTTGAGGTGGTTCACCTCGAGCAATCAGAACTTGCATCATTTCAGTGAGCCTGGTCATACCGGCCTTCAACTCGTCAATCTCCATCCGGACTTCCATGTTATGTTGTTCTTGGTTTTCCATTCTCAATCTGATAGCTCTCAATCTATTAGCAGCTCTAGTACCGTATCTGTGGTGAGGAGGCAGCTTGACGGATCAAAAGACAACTGAGGAAAGAAACAACCGGGATGAGTTCCCACACAACTCGGATGAACGCAATAATATGCGAGGATGCAATGATATGCAATGTTCACTTCCATTTTCAGAAAAACAACTCAATTATTGCAAACATGGTCAACATCAAGAATACTGTCATGAAAAATCTTGACAAAAATGAATATTTATTTTTTTCTAACATTTGCAATAATCGGAATTATTTTCCTTGAAAAATGGTTGTGAAGATGATCATGATGAATATGTAGATGCAACAAACACAAACAAGATCACGTAAAGCACACAGGTTCAAAGGTTCGGATCACAAGCATGGAGTCAAGGGATAAGAACCAACAACCCACAAAGGCATGTACTAAAGTTTTCTCTTCAATGTACCTGCAAAAAACCAAAAGGGTGCTAACAGAGGTTCCCGGAGTTAACGGTCATCTTTAGAATATTATTTGTACGTTGGATTACTCCCCAACCGATAACATTCTTAAAATAGACCTCGTCCGAGTGTAGTATCGCGTGACAACCACCTTAGGTTTACACCCAGATAGTTTCTGCACTACGTTCCTAAATTGGCTTGGATTGGTTAAGGGTTCTACGGTCCTCAGTATGATCAGCTCAAGGTCGGAAAATAATGCCACGTACGATTACTCGTCATGACATTGATAATCCAAGAGAGCCTAACTGAGTGGAGATTATCAAATTGATATCGCTTTGGACTACTCCATCGCATATCGCTTCGAATATCGCTGTCCTATCATAAGTTCCACTCAGATCCGGGTTAGAATCTATCTTACAGAGGATCACAAAAATCGAAACAAAACAACCAAGTAACAAATAAATCAAACTAAAGTAGTAAATAAATCAAAGTAGGCCGAATCCACTTAGAGATTGACTCCCTAGCAGAGTCGCCACTTTTCTGTAGCGGTAAAATCATGAGTGTAAGCTATTAGCTAACTTAACTCAAGGTAAACAGAGTCGCCACCGCGCTTTTATTTTATTACAAATGGAAAAGGGAAAAAGAGCGAATAAAACCTAATGAATCTAAAAGCTAAAAAGCTAAAAGAATTAAACAGAGAACGGGTAAGGGGCTAGGTTACACAATGGGAAGGTTTTACGCACCCAAAATGTCCGTGGTACTCCACGGGAGCCCTTTTGAAATATTTACTGCTTTTTTGGTTTGAAAATGGTTTGCTTGAAAAAGATTGAAGAGATGAGAAGAGAAATGTTTTTTAATATTTTTGTGTTTGAAGAGGCGATTGCCTCATGCCTACGTACCCACAAAGTGCAATGCGAGATCAAAACCTCGTAGTTTATGGTACAAAATGTGAAAAGAAATAATGAGTTGAATTGATTTTAAAATGTAAAGATAAGTCGTCATTCTTTAGCGAATAATTCCGCTAGAAAGAATGAATCATATCTGAACATGAAAAGTGGTTAAAAAGAAACGTGCACGAGGGCACAAAAACAATTGAATGTTTTTAATGTTTTTGAGAAGAAAGTTTCGATATGCTTATGTAGTTTAGCATTTATTAAGAAATAAAATTGAAAAGGTAAAACTGCTTGACCTAAGTCAAGGTTTGATTGCGAAAATGTTTGAAGTTTGAAAACAAAGAAAGTTTTTGAAAATAGGAAGGAGATTTGAAAATTTAAGAAGTGGGAGGAGATGAAGGGACTATCTTAAGACTTGAAAGTAAAAGTTAAAGGAAGAACGATCAAACCATAGGTAAACATTCTTCGAGAACAAAGGGATTTCCATCTTCATAAACAAATGAACTTAATCGAGGCAGATGTCTTCAATCCATAATAACTTGAGCAAAGGGAGAGATCCTAAAATCAAAGTCCAAACTCTAAGTCCAATGCTAAGGATTGTAACCATAGTCCGAAATTAAAGTCACAAGTCTTTTTAAATGTTTAATACTTTATTAATGTTTTTGTGTCCAAATGGACAAAGGAAAAATCACAAGCATAACAATATAAACATAAACAATATGATGAATGATATAGTATAATAAAAGCATAATAAAGAGATAAGGAGCGAGAGATTGAAATAAAGAGGATAAGGTGCGAGAGATTGAATTAAAATGTTAGTATATTAATAGTATAATAATATTTACATAGAAATGGTATGATGAACTTAATCAAACACAACCACAAAAAGATAACCAAAATCGAGAGGCAACCAGATCCAATTGGATCTTATTCCGAATTCGGGACAAGTTTAGGTCTATGTTAAGCAATCACCGAGTAATTTACGAAGTAATTACCCTACAAATGAGGCCGGCCACCACCAATTAAGGTGGAAAATATTTGTGACAATACATGTTAGAGAAATGATATGATGGATCATTCTCCGAAAACATGTCGCACGAAAAGAAAAGGTAACGGTCTAATCTTAATCGAGATTTCACATTGATTTATCGAATGCAACCTATCACGATCCCAAAGTATGGAGAATGATCCAAATGATCATTCATCCATAGATTTGAAATAATGAAGATTAAACATCTTCGAAAACCAATAATCGCGAATCGGAGATCTCATCGACCAAAAAAGAAAAATAAGATGAAAAAGAAATATGGATCTAAAATTTATGATCCATACAAAAATCAACCAATAAAATACTAAAAAAATAAAATCATACTAAAGGATTTATTAAAATACTTTTTAGTGATCTTTAAAAGACTTTGCAAATAAGAATAAAATAAATGGATAAAATTCTTTCTTAAAAAAAAAACAAAAATAAGTTGAAGAAGGGGGGGACACGCAACATTATGGTGACAGCATAAATTGGATCCACGCAACATTATGCGGAAATGCTGACGATGTGAAAAGATCAAAAAGGTTTGAAGCTTTGCGTGATGAATTTATAAGGTGGTTTGAATGAATTGAAAATAAGATTGATGAATTTGGATGGACACTTATTGAATTTGCAGAAGAAAAAGAAAACTTCGGTTGATGAGTAATTGAAGATGAATTGTGAATTTCTGCAGAATTTATTGAAGCTCAGAGTTTTATTTTGGCAGGGATTCTAAGGGCTTTCAAAGCTTCCAATTGAAGTGAAAGTGTTGTCGTTTTTATAGAAGGATTTGAGGAATTTGAAAGCTGAAAATGAATTGTCGTTTGGTGTCAATTTGCTGCGTTTGGAGTCATGAGGATTGTGTGACTATTCTGAATTTTTTTTCCTGCATTTTGAGTGTTTCTTCACTGCGTTTTGGGTGTTGCTTACCGCGTGTGCTGCTTTCCTTTTGTTGCGTTTTGCTTGATTCTCCTATGCGTTTCGTGCGGCTTGCGTTTTGTGTGCTTTCCGCGTGCATGTTACTTCAGTTGCCGTTTCATGCTTGCTTCAGGTGCGTGTGCACTGCGTTTTCGGCTTGTTAAGTTGGGCTGGGAAAAGTTGGTTCGGCTGATGGCTTGGAGTAGTAGCCTGCGGGATGGGCTTTTGTGATATTGACCTGCGGCTGAACCTGTATGATAGCCAGCAGCTTCTTTTGGATGGCTTGAAAAGCCTCACGTATTGAAGGCTGGAGTTGGCTGGAGTGATGTTAGCTTGCAGGTGTGGTTTTAGCTGCTGATTTTTTTGCTGTGGTCTGGGCTTGGTTGAGTTTTGGCCCTTTTTTTATTTTTTATTTTGTTTGGTGTATAAAGAAAGATCGAATGGGCTTATAGGCTTAATAAAAAATAATATGAGTTAAGAAGAAAAAAATGATTATAAAATGAACATTTGAAATAAAAATGGTGGATTAAAAAAAAATAGTAATGAATAAAATATTGGATATAAAAATGGAATATTGGAAATTGGTAAAAAAAATGGTAAGCCGAATAATCGAACTTAAAAAGATGATTTATGAGTGGAAGTGGATATGGAGTTGGATAACGAGTGAAATGATAATGGATTTAAATGATATTTGGACATAGTTATAAAAATGTTTATTTGGATAATAATCGGATATATGGATAATCGAGAAAAAAATTGGGAAACAAAGATTATTGAATAAAATGGATATTGAAAATAAATAAAAAAATGGTTTAATCGAAAATGGATAATGGATATGAAATTTGGTCTTAAGCCCACAACCAATTCTTGATTTTTTGCAAGCCACTGATAAGATGAACACAGTCATCACGAAACCACTGAACTCAAGCCACAGCCACAATCACTGAAATCGTCTGAAAATTGCCCTGATAATTCGAATCCATGCTGAGGAAAATAAATCCTCAGATGAACCATTGATAAACTGTTGAACTTGAAGATTCAAACCAAACTTCGCACAAAGCACTGTCTGATAACTGATGACTTTCGCACACAACACAGCTTAAACTTTTGAATACGCACTATCTGAGAAATGAACCACTGGCATACACAACTTGCAGTTGAAACAATCTTCTGATAGTTTGACCAAATTTAGGTCAAATGTCCATCTGAATCGAATTGTGACTGAACAAATGCATCTGGATTGAAATCACTGCCCTGTCTTTTAAATCCTGCAACACAGAGAGAAGAAGAAGAGCACTGCAACATACTTTTTTTTTGTATTTTGGTTAGAGGTTAGTAAATATAAACAAATAACGGCAATTAAACATGGTGATCTCCTACGAGGCATAGACCTGCACCTGAAAAAGGATAAACGAACAGTGCGTGATCTTGTTTGTATGCGAAATGCAGATGAGATGCGAAAAATCTTAGGGTCAAAAATTAAGGTATGACAGATGCCCCTATTTAAGTTTCTTCAATCCAGAGATAATGAAGATTGAAATCTTTGTTTCGTCAAGATGGAATATACTTAAATATCCAAAAACCCAATTTTTTGATCCTAAGATGCCAAAAAATGGAATGAAATGAAACGAACGAGATGAAATGATATGAAGATGATATGAGAATGTTATGAAATGTTATGAAATGATATGAAAGCAGTATGAGATATTATGAGAAAATTATGAGATGAGATGAAATGTATATGGAACCAAATGAAATGCAGAGAAGTCCGTGAGGGACAAGACGACACGAGAAATAAAATAAACGCTGGGGGATAAGGAGCATAAAACTCCGACGGGGAAAAACAACATGCTAGAGACCATAACATGGCTCAGCTGAGACGAAAATGTCCAAGAATGGCAATTGGACATAAAAGATCACAACATCCAGGAATGGCACTGAATGAAGTGAGAAAAGTCTCGAAAAAGTACATCAGAAACATCCAGGGATGTCATTACTGACTTTACTAGGGATATCCGAGAATGGCAATCGGAAAAAGGTAATCACAACATCTGAGAATGGCAATCAGATAAAAATGTGAATCACAACATCCAGGAATAGAACTGAATGAAATGGGAAAAGTTCGAGAAAATACATAAACTCAATGATGACTCCAACATGGAAATCCGAGAATGGCAATCGGAAGGAAAATGATCACAACATCCAAGAATAGCAATTAGATAAAATGTGAATCACAACATTCGGGAACAGAACTGAATGAGATGGGAGAAAGTCCGGGACAGTACATCAAATCAATGATGACTTCACTATGGACATACGAGAATGGCAATCGGAAGGAAAGTGATCACAACATCCAAGAATAGAAATCGGATAAAATGTGAATCACAACATTCAGGAACAGAACTGAATGAGATGGGAAAAAGTTTGGGACAGTACATCAAATCAATGATGACTTCACTATGGACATCCGAGAATGGAAATCGGAAGGAAAGTGATCACAACATCCAAGAATAGCAATCGGATAAAATGTGAATCACAACTTTCAGGAACATAACTGAATGAGATGGAAAAATGGTTCGGGAGAGTACATCAAATCAATGATGACTTCACTATGGACATTCGAGAATGGCAATCGGATAAAAAGGGTGTAATATATGAGAAGACACAACAAGTAGGTGAAGAAAAAGTTCTGGAGAGACAGACAAATGCCAAGTAAGTTAGACTTTGATCACAAAGTAAGAAGTTGAAAACAACAAGACCTCGATAAATGCATATGAGGACTAAAACACTCAGTATGCAGACATTTACGAAAATGGGGACTAAACCACCCAAGAACACACATAATGAGGACTAAAACACTCAAATATGCAAATGTAAACAAAACTGGGGAATAACACACCCAAGAGAACGCATAATGAGGAATAACACACTCAAATATGCAAACTTAAACAAAACTGGGGAATAACACACCCAAAGAGGTAATATGAGAGAAAATGCTGACAACCAGTTTAGACTCTTAGAGGAGTAGAAAAGAAAGGAAAACTGATTCCTCAACACAGAGATCACTGTCATTCTGCTCGGAAATTAGAGATACTACTACTGAACAAATCTCTGTCACACTAGTAAACTGTACCAAGTTGAAAATCTTTTGAGAGAAGTCATGCAAAGCTGCTTGGAGATTCTTGAAGAAAATTGCCCCAAGTTCAATGACTGATGAAGGTAAACTGATAATGGATTCAGTTCTTAATTACTGCCGGAGAAAAATAATCACATCTTTGAGGTAATTGTTGAGAAGAATAAACTGATCATGGTTTCAGTTCTTGAAATGAATGTTGAGAAAATGAACCCAGTATGAATCTTGCAGAGAGTCTTCTGACTAACCAAATCTGAGAATAACTTGCGTTGAGCAACAATACTTGAACCATAGGACCTGGGAAGAAATTGCCCCCTGATAAGATCACTGACCAAGTTTCTCAACTACTTGAAAATTCCTTGATGAGGAAAGTTTATTTGCAAACAAAAAGTGTTTGTACAAACCTGGTTATTTTAATGCAAAGTTCAATGCAAAGTTTGAAATCAAGAATCATTTTTGGAGTGAAATTTATTGATGTAAAGTAAATGAAAACATTGTCAAAACACGGCAGTTGAGACAAAAATTAAAGATAAAGCAACGGTAAGAAACAAATGATTGGTAAAGAACTTGGGAGTCATTTTATGCAACCTCGTTGTAGTATGCTTTTCAAAAGAAACCTGGATTCAATTAGGAATTTTGAAGGTTGTAACGTGGTCTGGTTCACGGTTCATGAAACAAAGGATATAGGCTCAAAGTTATTTGTACCCAACCCAACTTCGTGATGAACTCCGGTCCTACATTCAATTAATTCAGCCTATGCATTCAAATTCCAAAACATTTGGGATTGCACAGATGAAGATGGTTCGTAAGCCAAAGGACTTTGAGATAACAGTCACCTCTCCCTTTTGTTATTTTTGGTGAGTACTTTGGTCAACTCAACTTATTTTTATTGAGGATTTTGCTGACCTCTTGACAAATATTTCTTTTTATTGTCCCTAACTTTTGCCTGAACTGTGTCATTTGAACTTACAGCCAGCGGGATGCCCCAGTTTTTGCCTAAGTCTCCTTCATAGGTTTTGACTTAGCGGGCTTTGATTTTTTTCAAATAAATTTTTTCAATATCATTTTTTTTAAAGATAAGGACTGCATGGCTTAATGATTACGATGAACCATCATTGGCTTTTGAATTGAGAAACATCTTCAACACTTCTTTGATGTGTATGAAGAAAAACTTGAGATTGCAAACTTTATTGAAAGGTGTCTTGAATGATTCTCTTGTACTTGAATGCACATTCGAATTAATTGAGAACTACCCATTCCCAGGGTTAAAATTGAGGGTTTTTTCGAATAGAAAGAAACTCCAACTTCAAGGCTCAAAGGGGTTGACAAGCGATTAACTTCCTTATTTCTCCAGTGTTTTGGATTTGATACAATGTCTGTATATCATCAGCCAAGTCTCAATTGAAAGCATACCAACAACAGTTATGGGTATCTCGTTTTCATCATCCTCCCTCCAATCACTGTAAAAGCTTTGAGAAAAGATAAATGAATTTGAAATGTAAAGCATAAAGATGCAAATAGTAAATGAAATTGAATCAAACAAAGCAATGCTCATTTCATTAAAACCATCATGAAAGTACAAACAGAGTTTAAAAGCAAACAAGTCAATACAATTGAAGAAAAATGCAAACATAAAGAAACAATGGCCTAGTGATCCATCAGCAACAAGGATGAGCTGTCCCGTCTGATAATCTGGCCTTGAAGAAAATTTAACTGTTGAAATATTCTAGCAGATTCACTTCACATGCTTCGGCAAAGGATTATTGACAACATTAGGATTTGTGTCATTAAAGGAAAGAATGTTGTTCCTGATAAGTTCTTGCACTTTAGCTTTCAGTGCAAAGCAATGTTCCAGGTCATGACCAGTTCCACCTTGATGAAACTCGCAGCGGAGATTCGATCTATAACCAACTGGAAGAGGATTTGGAACAGGAGGCGGAGGCGGAGGTCTAGTAGCAATTAAACCACTCTTAATCAAAGAAGGAAACAAATCAGTGTAAGGCATCGGGATAAGATCAAAGTTTGGCCTATTGTGATATTGATTTTGTCTAGCAGCAGGATCAGGAGCCTGAGCTTGAGCTCGAATTTGAACTTGAGCTTGAGCTGGTTGAGCTTTAACAACAGGAGCAATTGCAGCTACATGTGGTTGAACATATCGTTATTGCGGGTGATAAGGCCTCCTCTCAGTTGAAACAGCATAAGCATCACTATCTCTTCTCTTGTGAAAGTTCCCAAAAGACTTTCTTGCAGCATTAGAAGATTCAGAATTAGTAATCTTACCCTTCTTGATACCTTCCTCTAGTCTTTCTCCAATAGTGACTAGATCAGAAAAACCAGATGAAACAGTTCCTACCATTTTCTCCCAAAAGAACGGTTGAAAAGTGTCCAAGAAAAAACCAGTTAATTCTTTTTCGGCCAAAGGTGGCTCCACTTGAGCAGCTAGCTCTCTCCAACGCTGAGCGTACTCTTTGAACGATTCTTTCTCTTTCTGTGACATGTTTTGAAGTTGACGACGGTCAGGCGCCATGTCCAGATTGTACTTATACTGTCTTACAAAAGCATCAGATAAATCCTTCCTGCTTCGGATGTGACTCTTCTCAAGTCCAACATACCATTTCATAGAAGCACCACTTAGACTATCTTGAAAACAGTGAATAAGAAGTTTATCATCCTTGGCATGTGCAGCCATTTTGCGACAATACATCAGCAGATGAATCATTGGACAAGTATGACCATTGTACTTCTCAAATACAGGAACCTTGAACTTATCAGGCAAAACTAAGTCGGAAACCAAACACATGTCTATTGCAGCAGAACCAAAGACATCCTTTCCTTCAAGACCTCTTACCCTCTTCTCAAGAGTCAAACATTGCTCTCTAACTTCATCCATATATCCAGGTTCACCCGGACTTTCAGCTTGTTGACCAGCAGCTTGGTATAAAAAGGAGAATTCTGATAAGTAGTCTGAGCAGTAGTGTGCACAACAGGTTGAGGTTCGACAAAAGTCGGAGCTGAAAAGACTGGCACAACAGATGGACCACCCATTTGAGCAGTAGCAGAAACTGGCACATAATCCGGAGGTAACCCAAATTCTGGCCAAGTAGAAACCGGTTGCTGAATAACTGGAGGATCAACAACAACAGTAAAAACTTCAGAGATAACAGTCCTTTGAGGTGGTTCACCTCGAGCAATCAGAACTTGCATCATTTCAGTGAGCCTGGTCATACCGGCCTTCTACTCGTCAATCTCCATCCGGACTTCCATGTTATGCTGTTCTTGGTTTTCCATTCTCAATCTGATAGCTCTCAATCTATTAGCAGCTCTAGTACCGTATCAGTGGTGAGGAGACAGCTTGACGGATCAACAGACAACTGAGGAAAGAAACAACCGGGATGAGTTCCCACACAACTCGGATGAACGCAAGAATATGCGAGGATGCAATGATATGCAATGTTCACTTCCATTTTCAGAAAAACAACTCGGTTATTGCAAACATGGTCAACATCAAGAATACTGTCATGAAAAATCTTGACAAAAAGGAATATTTTTTTTTCTAACATTTGCAATAATCGGAATTATTTTCCTTGAAAAATGGTTGTGAAGATGATCATGATGAATATGTAGATGCAACAAACACAAACAAGATCACGCAAAGCACACAGGTTCAAAGGTTCGGATCACAAGCATGGAGTCAAGGGATAAGAACCAACAACCCACAAAGGCATGTACTAAAGTTTTGTCTTCATTGTACCTGCAAAAAACCAAAAGGGTGCTAACAGAGGTTCCCGGAGTTAACAGCCATCTTTAGAATATTATCGGTACGTTGGATTACTCCCCAACCGATAACATTCTTAAAATAGACCTCGTCCGAGTGTAGTATCGCGTGACAACCACCTTAGGTTTACACCCAGATAGTTTCCGCACTACGTTCCTAAATTGGCTTGGATTGGTTAAGGGTTCTACGGTCCTCAGTATGATCAGCTCAAGGTCGGAAAATAATGCCACGTACAATTACTCGTCATGACATTGATAATCCAAGAGAGCCTAACTGAGTGGAGATTATCAAATTAATATTGCTTTGGACTACTCCATCGCATATCGCTTCGAATATCGTCGTCCTATCATAAGTTCCACTCAGATCCGGGTTAGAATCTATCTCACAGAGGATCACCAAAACCGAAACAGAACAACCAAGTAACAAACAAATCAAACTAAAGCAGTAAATAAATCAAAGTAGGCCGAATCCACTTAGAGATTGACTCCCCAGCAGAGTCGCCACTTTTCTGTAGCGGTAAAATCATGAGTGTAAGATATTAGCTAACTTAACTCAAGGTAAAAAGAGTCGCAATTGCGCTTTTATTTTATTCCAAATGGAAAAGGGAAAAAGAGCGAATAAAACCTAATGAATCTAAAAGCTAAAAATCTAAAAGAATCAAACAGAGAACGGGTAAGGGGATAGGTTACACAATGGGAAGGTTTTACGCACCCAAAATGTCCGTGGTACTCCACAGGAGCCCTTTTGAAATATTTACTGCTTTTTTGGTTTGAAAATGGTTTGCTTGAAAAAGATTGAAGAGATGAGAAGAGAAATGTTTTTTAATATTTTTGTGTTTGAAGAGGCGATTGCCTCATGCCTACGTACCCACAAAGTGCAATGCGAGATCAAAACCTCGTAGTTTATGGTACAAAATGTGAAAAGAAACAATGAGTTGAATTGATTTTAAAATGTAAAGATAAGTCGTCATTCTTTAGCGAATAATTCCGCTAGAAAGAATGAATCATATCTGAACATGAAAAGTGGTTAAAAAGAAACGTGCACGAGGGCACAAAAACAATTGAATGAGTTTGAATGTTTTTAATGTTTTTGAGAAGAAAGTTTCGATATGCTTATGTAGTTTAGCATTTATTAAGAAATAAAATTGAAAAGGTAAAACTGTTTGACCTAAGTCAAGGTTTGATTGCGAAAATGTTTGAAGTTTGAAAACAAAGAAAGTTTTTGAAAATAGGAAGGAGATTTGAAAATTTAAGAAGTGGGAGGAGATGAAGGGACTATCTTAAGACTTGAAAGTAAAAGTTAAAGGAAGAACGATCAAACCGTATGGTAAACATTCTTTGAGAACAAAGGGATTTCCATCTTCATAAACAAATGAACTCAATCGAGGCCAAGGTATTCAATCCATAATAACTTGAGCAAAGGGAGAGATCCTAAAATCTAAGTCCAAACTCCAAGTCCAATGCTAAGGATAGTAACCATAGTCCGAAATTAAAGTCACAAGTCTTTTTAAATATTTAATCCTTTATTAATGTTTTTGTGTTCAAATGGACAAAGGAAAAATCACAAGCATAACAATATAAACATAAATAATAGGCTTAAATAGTCTTTTAGTCCCTGTAAGTTAGAAAGTTTTTGGTTTTCGTCCCTGAAAGTTTTTTTTTTCGGTTTAAGTCCCCACATTTCCAAAACGCTTTGGTTTTAGTCCCTACTGTGAGTTAGACGTTAAAAAAAAAGGGATGTGGCAGACGGTGCTTATGTGGCAGGTCGTTTGGCATATCCAAGTGGCATTCTCATTTACACATGTGGATTTCTCATTTTCCTATTTATTCTAGAGGGGCCAAATCCAAAATAATCAATCACAGTTTGGTCTTTCTTCTTCAAGCTTTCTTCTTTCTTCTTTCCATGGAAATAAATTCCCAAAAAACTCAGCCATAGAATCCATCTCGATCATCAAACCACTAATCACAGTCCCTTCAATTTCAATCAACCAACAAATTCAAAACCCTAGAAAAAAACAGAAACCGGTTCTTGTCACCGTTCTCAGTACTCTCTTGTCATTCCCTCGCATTCACAGACATCAAACTCCATGCAATGGCGACCCACCTGAGACCATTCACCATCGGAACACCATACAGATCACCGCCGCACCTTCTCCGTCAACAACCACAACAACAACCAGCAAGTGACAATGGAGTGGAAGAGGATGTGGAGAAGAAAACTCAAGAGTTCCAGAAGCTTCTAGAGGTTTCCAGTGAAGAGCGTGACAGGATTCAGAGGTTGCAGGTGATTGATCGTGCTTCTGCTGCTATTGTTGCTGCTAGATCGCTTCTGAAGGACGCTAATAGTAATAGCGTTCGTTCTGATTCCATGGAAAGAAGAAAGAAGAAAGCTTGAAGAAGAAAGACCAAATTGTGATTGATTATTTTGGATTTGGTCCCTCTAGAATAAATAGGAAAATGAGAAATCCACATGTGTAAATGAGAATGCCACTTGGATATGCCAAACGACCTGCCACATAAGCACCGTCTGCCACATCCCTTTTTTTTTAACGTCTAACTCACAGTAGGGACTAAAACCAAAGCGTTTTGGAAATGTGGGGACTTAAACCGGAAAAAAAAACTTTCAGGGACGAAAACCAAAAACTTGCTAACTTACAGGGACTAAAAGACTATTTAAGCCTAAATAATATGATGAATGATATAGTATAATAAAAGCATAATAAAGAGATAAGGAGCGAGAGATTGAAATAAAGAGGATAAGGTGCGAGAGATTGAATTAAAATGTTAGTATATTAATAGTATAATAATATTTACATAGAAATGGTATGATGAACTTAATCAAACACAACCACAAAAAGATAACCAAAATCGAGAGGCAACCGGATCCAATTGGATCTTATTCCGAATTCGGGACAAGTTTAGGTCTATGTTAAGCAATCGCCGAGTAATTTACGAAGTAATTACCCTACAAATGAGGCCGTCCACCACCAATTAAGGTGGAAAATATTTGTGCCAATACATGTTAGAGAAATGATATGATGGATCATTCTCCGAAAACATGTCGCACGAAAAGAAAAGGTAACGGTCTAATCTTAATCGAGATTTCACATTGATTTATCGAATGCAACCTATCATGATCCCATAGAATGGAGAATGATCCAAATGATCATTCATCCATAGATTTGGAATAATGAAGATTAAACATCTTCGAAAACCAATAATCGCGAATCGGAGATCTCATCGACCAAAAAAGAAAAATAAGATGAAAAAGAAATATGGATCTAAAATTTATGATCCATACAAAAATCAACCAATAAAATACTAAAAAAATAAAATCATACTAAAGGATTTATTAAAATACTTTTTAATGATCTTTAAAAGACTTTGCAAATAAGAATAAAATAAATGGATAAAATTCTTTCTTAAAAATAAACAAAAATAAGTTGAAGAAGGGGGGGACACGCAACATTATGGTGACAACATAAATTGGATCCACAATTGATTAATAAGCCCAAACCAGTATCATATTATTTCCCTTTCTAAAAAAATGACAATTGAAACAAACAACCCTCTTCTTCTTCGATAGACAACGGCGGCCACTATTCCCAAACCAAACACAAAAACGCAACCGTTGTACCTCTCTTTTTCACAAAACCACCGCCAGTGATGCTTCAAAAGTCACCGGAATACTTCAATAATCGTGCGGTTCCCTTCGAATGGTTGTTGTTACGAGATATTTAAGATCCAGATGCGAGCGGCTTGCGGAAATGCTGAAGATGTGAAAAGATCAAAAAGGTTTGAAGCTTTGCGTGATGAATTTATAATGTGGTTTGAATGAATTGAAAATAAGATTGATGAATTTGGATGGACGCTTATTGAATTTGCAGAAGAAAAAGAAAACTTTGGTTGATGAGTAATTGAAGATGAATTGTGAATTTCTGCAGAAATTATTGAAGCTCTGAGTTTTATTTTGGCAGGGATTCTAAGGGCTTTCAAAGCTTCCAATTGAAGTGAAAGTGTTGCCGTTTTTATAGAAGGATTTGAGGAATTTGAAAACTGAAAATGAATTGTCGTTTGGTGTCAATTGGCTGTGTTTGGAGTCATGAGGATTGTGTGACTATTCTGAAATTTTTTCCTGCGTTTTGAGTGTTTCTTCACTGCGTTTTGGGTGTTGCTTACCGCGTGTGCTGCTTTCCTTTTGTTGCGTTTTGTTTAATTCTCCTATGCGTTTCGTGCGGCTTGCGTTTTGTGTGCTTTCCGCGTGCATGTTACTTCAGCTGCCGTTTCATGCTTGCTTCAGGTGCGTGTGCACTGCGTTTTCGGCTTGTTGAGTTGGGCTGGGAAAAGTTGGTTCGACTGATGGCTTGGAGTAGTAGCCTGCGGGATGGGATTTTGTGATGTTGACCTACGGCTGAACCTGTATGATAGCCAGCAGCTTCTTTTGGATGGCTTGAAAAGCCTCACGTATTGAAAGCTGGAGCTGGCTGGAGTGATGTTGGCTTGCAGGTGTGGTTTTAGCTGCTGATTTTTTTGCTGTGGCCTGGGCTTGGTTGAGTTTTGGCCCTTTTTTTTATTTTTTATTTTGTTTGGTGTATAAAGAAAGATCGAATGGGCTTATAGGCTTAATCAAAAATAATATGAGTTAAGAAGAAAAAAAATGATTATAAAATGAACATTTGAAATAAAAATGGTGGATTAAAAAAAAATAGTAATGAATAAAATATTGGATATAAAAATGGAATATTGGAAATTGGTAAAAAAAATGGTAAGCCGAATAATCGAACTTAAAAAGATGATTTATGAGTGGAAGTGGATATGGAGTTGGATAACGAGTGAAAATGATAATGGATTTAAATGATATTTGGACATAGTTATAAAAATGATTATTTGGATAATAATGGGATATATGGATAATCGAGAAAAAATTGGGAAACAAAGATTATTGAATAAAATGGATATTGAAAATAATAAAAAAATGGTTTAATCGAAAATGGATAATGGATATGAAATTTGGTCTTAAGCCCACAACTAATTCTTGATTTTTTGCAAGCCACTGATAAGATGAACACAGTCATCACGAAACCACTGAACTCAAGCCACAACCACAATCACTGAAATCGTCTGAAAATTGCCCTGATAATTCGAATCCATGCTGAGGAAAATAAATCCTCAGATGAACCATTGATAAACTGTTGAACTTGAAGATTCAAACCAAACTTCGCACAAAACACTGTCTGATAACTGATGACATTCGCACACAACACAGCTTAAACTTTTGAATACACATTGTCTGAGAAATGAACCACTGGCATACACAACTTGCAGTTGAAACAATCTTCTGATAGTTTGACCAAATTTAGGTCAAACGTCCATCTGAATCGAATTGTGACTGAACAAACGCATCTGGATTGAAATCACTACCCTGTCTTTTAAATCCTGCAACACAGAGTGAAGAAGAAAAGCACTGCAACATACTTTTTTTTGTATTTTGGTTAGAGGTTAGTAAATATAAACAAATAACGGCAATTAAACATGGTGATCTCCTACGAGGCATAGACCTGCACCTGAAAAAGGATAAACGAACAATGTGTGATCTTGTTTGTATGCGAAATGCAGATGAGATGCAAAAAATCTTAGGGTCAAAAATTAGGGTATGACACTTAGCTCACTTTCTTTGTTTGCAAGAGTGTAGTGTGTGTTTAGAAAAATTTCTTTAAGTACTTGGTAATGACCCTCGTATGGGTGTATACAAAGCCTAGTTTAGAAGTTGTGAGGTGTAAAAGTAAGTTTGAAAAGTGTGAGCAAGTAACTATGAGGTACCTACCCTAGATTTAAGTCTTTCATGTTCTCGTATAATCTTTCAATGGTAAGACTATCTTTATTATTAAGGAATAAGTAGTCATTACCTTGGATGTTTAAGGGACAAGCGTAGGGTCATCGTATGGTCATAGAAAGCAACAAGTAAGGGTGTATTTAGCAATTTGTAGGGACTTATCATCTTTTATTCGAAGGGACAAGATCATTATCGTAGGAAACCTCGAAGGGACTTGATCTTTAAAACTGTAGGGACTTGATGATATTTATAAGTGAAGGGACTTTGCTTAAGACACCCCTATATTCGAAGGACTTGACCATATAAAAGCAACCAAAAGGGGCAACTTAGGAAGTGCAAGATGGCGATCAAAGATCGACTTACGTGTGTGAGTGTTCATGTTCAAATATTTATCTTATTTAAGTTAATTTTCTAAGTTATTTTTATTTACACATAGGTTATACACACCCTAAGGTTACTAACCACACAATAAAAATAATTATAAAAATAAAGCACAAATAAACCTATTACATAGCTTTAGCAATTACATAATAATAATAATAATAATAATGATAAATATAATAATAACAAGAATAAATAAACAATAATCATATGTTAGAAATAATAAATAACGATAAGAAGGGTTAGAAAAATAAATAAATAAAGAAAATTAGAATTTAACAAGGCAAAATTAATATTAGAAAAGTTTTTTTTAGAAATTAATTAAAAGAAATAGGTTTAATAATAATAAACAAATGACAAATTATTTATATAGTAATAAAAATAAAGATTAATAATATAATTAGGGTTTAGAAAAATTAGGTTTAATATTTAGGGTTAGATGAAAATTAGGATTGACAAAAATAGGGTTAATATTCAAATTAAGAAAATTAGGGTTTTAATTATAATTAAAATACATTATTAATCTATTTACAAAACAAAATACATAATAATTATATATATATATATATATATATATATATATATATATATATATATATATATATATATACATATTATAAAATAAATACAAGTAATTTATATTTTAAGAAAATAAAAATGTGATTTTTTAGAAAATATGAAGCTTTTAGGAAAATATTATTGATTATTGTTTAGAAATTATTTTTATAAGAATTTAAATGAATTAAACAATATATAAACAAATAAATACAAAAAAAAATTGAAAAAAATGCAAAATACTTGGGGCTGGGATTCGAACCCACGCCCTAGACTTTCCAATCCTTGGTCCAGCATCACCACCACTAGGCTAGCTGCGCCTGGTGAACATGTAATGGGTACTGATCTTTTTATTTTAAACCTGCAAAAATAAATAAAATCCAAAACAAAATGGCATGCGACCAGATTCGAACCCAGGACCATTGCAACAACACACAAACACTCCAACCAACTGAGCCACATGGGGCGCGTACAACAAATAACCATCACTAATCATTATAAAATAAAACAAGTTTTCAAAGTTGAATTTCCGCGTCAAACTTCATCTTCTTCATTTGAATTACCTGCGAAAACTCATACAAAATTTTCTGCGAAATTTCCTGCATTTAAAACCTGCAAATCTCATATCATCACAAATATGTATTGTTTCATCAAATTGATCACATGGTCATGATCCCCAACCATCACACAGTTCATTTACAGTATTAGAATAAATTTATAGTTGCTAAATTGGGAAACCCTAACAATGGCAGCTTTCGATTTAGGTCATGGTTTTTCAATCTCTTTGACTAGAAACGTTCTAAACATCACAACTAACAAGAATATATGGTTAGAATTCATTATCATTACACAAATAATTGAAATCGAAAAAAAAATAAGAACATGAACAATCTTGATTCGGTTTATGCAATATAAGATGATTTGGATGCTGCAAATGATTCAAATAGGTTCAATGATCATCCAGGAATGTATTGCAGCCTTTAAAACCTCTTGATATGGCCTCTAGGTCGAAAACCGAATATCACTTTTTTGGTGAAAATTTGAAGTTCAATAGTGTTCTTGCAGCCTCTGAAACTCGTCCCTAATGCAATGTTGTTCTTGTGTTTATGTAGTAGAGTGAATTAGGTCAATAATCTTGTGGATTTGTGGGCTTTATGATGTAGCTTGATCATGAAGAAATCAAATATTTGAAAATCACCAAAAATAAAATCTAACAATGCCAAATTGATCAAGCATGAATTTGGATGTGATCAATCAACTTTAAACAATGTTTATGACCTTCTAGAACAAAAATCAAATTTAAATATTGAGTTTCCATATTTTATTTTAATTTAAATTGATTTTTAATGGATAAGATCAAAATAAATAAAAAATAAACTATAAAAATATGAATAAATAATATTTGAATCGTGCATGATGTCATGGTAGAGATTGGGTCATAAAAATGCAAGCCCATGTGGAAAGAATTGGTTCTAAGACCCCATTTGCTCAATAAACCTCTCAAAAATTTCCCAACTTTGCAAAGGCACAAATCCCTCAATTTTAAGGCTATGAAGGTGTTCTTGGACATTTTGGAAAGCTTAGATAGTCCTATAACCAACCTCTTTGATCTCATGTCCATATCCTTTACCATTTTCAAATTATGCCCTTTGGAAGATGTTGACTTTTTGTTGACTTTTAAAATGACCTATAATGTCTTAGCTCATACCTTCCAAATGAAGCATTTTTGGGCTTGGCTTGTGAGACAGGAAGTTGTAGAGAATTCAAGTTCCTTCAAAATGAGCTTTGGATGGAAAAAATTGATGAAGCATGTGAAAGTTATGGCTGGTCAAAGTTTAGTTGACTTTTCCTGTGAAAACCCTAATTTAGAAACTCTTGATTCTTGATGATCTGAAATCTCCTTGATGAATCATGATCAACCCTTGATCAAATGATGAATTTTACTTCATAAACTTGATGTTGGAAAAAATCATGAAGTTTGACTTTGGTTTGACCATAGTTGGCCTTAGTTTGACTTTTTGACTACTTTGACTGATTTTAGCCTATCTGATCATTTGACTGAGCAAACCTTTTGGGAAAGCCTTGAAACTTGACATAGGGATTCTTGAAGACATATAGGACACTATGAAGCTCACTTGAAGCCTTGGAAGTCCATTTAGCCTGATGAAACTCAAAACCCTAGTTTAGGATGCATTGCTTAGGAGGATGCTTTGCCTGAGGGGATTGTCAAACCTTCTGACTAATTGTGAACCTTGTGAACCTCTTAGGACACCTTAGTACCCAATGTCTGGTCTAGGTGAGGGCAAATTTTGGGGTGCAACAACGGGCACACGATGTTTCTGGATTGCTCACACCCCACATGGCACACAATCCGATCGCTCACACCCTATATGGGCACACGATCTTGTTGTAGTCATCGCTCACACTCCACATGAGCACACGATGCTACAACAGATTCACAAAGAATCCCATAGCACAAGAATGCATACATTATGCTTACATGCAAAATGACACACAACATTCTTGAAAATGCATACATATTCACAATGTAGTTATGCATTTCATCTCATACAATTAGCATACATTCGCATTTAATTCAAGCAATGTATCTACTTTCCAAACGGCCACAACACAACAATCAAACCCACAATTCCATAATTAACATAATTACGTTTTATCGGAAAAGTCGGGTAAAAGTCGGCTAAAAATTACATATTTTAGCATCAATAGATTCTACATGTTTTTAGCTTTGAATCAATATAAGGATCACTAAAAACGGATACCCGAAACTCAAGTTACGAAACAAAACGTAAAAACCCAAAAATCCTCCCAGGCTCGCTGAGCGACGAACAGCTCGCTGAGCGAAAATCACCCTGTAACTTTCGCTGAGCGAGGGGTAGCTCGCTGAGCGACCACTGCGATTTCAGAAAAATACCAACTGCGAACAGTCAACCAAAAACACTCCAAATACCCAAAATACTTCCATAAACATGATCAACAACATATTCTAGCTATCATACTTCGGCTATAATGATTTTCAACCGATTAATCCATAAATTTCTCACATTTTCTCTCAAACCCTAACTATTCATCTTCTCTAACTTCTACCAAATCAAAACCCACAAAATCTAATACATATATAATCATATACAAGATTAAGATAACAATGTTTATCACCCTTACCCGATTATTCCGATTCCTAGGAGCAATCTTGAAGCTTTTCCAACTTTCCCTCTTTTCTCTTCTTTTCTATTCTCTCCTTTTTCTTTCTCTTCTATTTTCTTTATATCCCTTTTCTTTCTCTTCTTTACTAACTTATACTCTTTTCTCTCTATTTCTATTCTTACTCTATTATTTCTATTTCTTTCCAACCAAATATCATTTTCTCACAAAATACCAATTCTACTAATTTCTAACTTATCATTAATTAACAAATACCTAAAATACCCTCCAAACCAATTGTACCCGGAAATTCATAAAACGGTAAAAAATCACATATCACACCAATATATCACATTAATTCATCAACATATCATATCATCATATTAATTTCACAAACAAAATAATGATTACTCAATTAAAATAAAAGACTCTAACAAAAATGGGAATTATCGAATCGGGGCGTTACAACTCTCCCCCACTTATAAATTTTCGTCCTCGAAAATATTACCTGATCCACACAACTCCGGATACGACTCACGCATCCCACTCTCTAATTCCCAAGTCATATTTCCTTCCGCAACGCCTCCCCACGCCACTTTCACAAGCACAATATCCTTGCCTCTTAGCTTCTTTATTTCACGATCCAAAATCCTAACCGGCAAAGCTTCCACCGTAAGGTTATCTCTTACTTCAACCTCATCCATAGGAATAACATGTGACGGATCCGGAACATACTTCCGAAGTTGCGAAACATGGAACGCATCATGCAAATTCGAAAGATTCGGAGGCAACGCCACACGGTAAACCACAACACCCACTCGTGCAGTAATCTGATACGGCCCAATAAAACGAGAAGTCAACTTCTTCGACTTCAAAGCACGACCCACACCCGTAACCGATGTAACTCTCAAGAACACATGGTCACCTTCCTGAAACTCAAGATCCTTCCTTCTCTTGTCATGATAACTCTTTTGTCTACTCTGAGAAGCTCTCATCTTCTCCCGAATAAACTTTACTTTTTTCGTCGTTTGTTGTACCATTTCTGGTCCAACTACCGTTCTTTCCCCGGTTTCATGCCAACACAAAGGTGTTCGACATCTTCGACCATACAAAGCCTCAAATGGTGCCATTCCAATACTCGAATGAAAATTGTTATTATAGGTGAACTCAATCAACGCTAAATAACTATCCCAAATACCACCTTGTTCTAGCACATAAGCACATAACAAATCCTCTAACGATTGAATTGTCCTCTCGGTTTGACCGTCCGTTTGCGGATGGTAAGCCGAACTCAATCTTAGCTTAGAACCCAAAGCCTTTTGCAAACTTTTCCAAAACCTCGATGTAAATCTAGGATCTCTATCCGATACAATAATCTTAGGAACTCCATGTAACTTCACAATCACAGAAACATAAATCTCGGCTAGCTTCTCCAAAGAATAACTAATATCCATCGGAATAAAGTGAGCAAATTTAGTAAGCATATCAACAATTACCCAGATAGCATTATGACCTCTTTGCGTATTCGGCAAGCCCGTAACAAAATCCATCGATATACTATCCCATTTCCATTCCGGAATATCCAACGGTTGCATCAAACCACTAGGCTTCTGATGTTCCACCTTAGACTTCTGACAAGTCAAACACGCATACACAAATTGAGCTGCATCTCTCTTTAATCCAGACCACCAAAAGATCTTTTTCAAATCTCTATACATCTTATTCTCTCCCGGATGTATACTTAAATTACTCCGGTGTCCCTCTTCCAATATCATCTTTTTCAACTCCTCATCACCAGGAATACAAATACGACCACGGAATCTCAAAACTCCAAAATTATCAACCTTGAAATCCTCATTCTCATTCATCATCAAATTGACAAATTTCAAATCCAACTTTTGCTTTTCACAAACGGTTGCAAGAAAATCATTCGTAACACGAAGCATACCAAGTCTCACACTCCTCTGCGTCATCTCGCAAACCAAACTCAAGTCTCTAAAATTCTCCAAAAGTTCCCATTCTCTTATCATCAATGCGGACATATGTAACAACTTACAACTCAAGGCATCAGCCACCACATTCGCCTTACCCGGATGGTAATTCAAACCAAAATCATAATCCTTC
Organism: Lathyrus aphaca; assembly: GCA_963966055.1. Lineage (NCBI taxonomy): Eukaryota > Viridiplantae > Streptophyta > Magnoliopsida > Fabales > Fabaceae > Lathyrus > Lathyrus aphaca. The sequence goes on along the minus strand of OZ014519.1, from coordinate 354,378,263 downwards.
AAAAGTTATAACCATCTCCTTTGTCTCATGTTCAATTCCTTTTGATCGAATAAATACTTCAAACTTTTGTGATCATTAAAAACTTCGAGTCTTGCACCATAAATATAATGCCTCCAAATTTTTAGAGCAAAAACCACGACCGCTAATTCCAAATCATGCGTAGGATAATTCTTTTCATGCACCCTCAATTGTCTTGAAGCATAAACTACAACTTTTCCATCTTGCATCAAAACACCACCTAACCCAAACAATGAAGCATCACAAAACACCACAAATGGTTCTGTCAGATTCGGCAAAATCAAGATCGAAGCCGTTGTTAACCTTCTCTTAAGTCCCATAAAACTTTCTTCGCAATGAGTATCCCAAATGAAAGTCTTTCCTTTACAAGTTAACTGCGTTAACGGAAGTGCCAACTTTGAAAATCCTTCAATAAACCTCCAATAATAACCCGCCAAGCCTAAAAAGCTTCGAATCTCCACAACCGATCTAGGAACTTCCCATTGCATTACCGCATCAATCTTGGATGGATCAACACTAATACCACCATCAGAAATAACATGCCCAAGAAAACTTACCTTCGACAACCAAAACTCGAACTTTGACAACTTGGCATACAATTGCTTCTCTTTCAAAATCTGTAACACAATCCTTAAATGCTCTTCATGATCCTCTTGAGACTTAGAATAAATCAAAATATCGTCGATGAACACAACCACAAAACAACCCAACTATTCATGGAAAATACGATTCATGTATTCCATAAACACACCCGGTGCATTAGAAACCCCGAATGGCATCACGGAATACTCGTAATGACCATACCGTGTCCTAAAAGTCGTCTTTTGAATATCCTCCTCTTTCACACGAATCTGGTGATATCTTGATCTCAAATCAATCTTATTAAAACACGCGCACCAACCAATTGGTCCATCAAATCATCAATCCTCGGAAGTAGATACTTGTTCTTAATTGTCACCTTATTCAACTGTCGATAATCAATACATAACCGCATGCTTCCATCCTTTTTCTTTACCAACAATACCGGTGCACCCCAAGGAGAAACACTCGGCCTAACAAACCTCTTATCCAACAAGTCATTCAATTGCTTTTTCAATTCTACCAACTCTGAAGCTGACATACGATACGGTGCCATCGAAATCGGTCTAGTACCCGGAACTAGATCAATAGAAAACTCAACCTCTCTTTCCGGCGGAACATCCTTAATATCTGTCGCTCTCCGGATTTCTATCATGGTACAAATGCGAAAGTGGCGCGGAAAAGGTTAGAGTTGCCAGCCAGGCATTTTTATCCCGAAGAAATGGGAATGGTAATGCTGCACATACCAGAAGAAAAGAAAAGGAAAGACACGGGTCCTGCGAACCAAAGAGACTGAGTTCGGGAGTCGGTTACGACCTGGGAAGGTATTAGCACCCAGATCGTCCGCCAAACCCGACGGGATCCACGCTTGCAAAGAAAATGTTTCAAAGGGTGAAGAAATGAAAGTTGCTGCAAAGAAAATGAACTGGACTGGATAAAAGAAAAGAAAAGGGAACTGAAAAAGGAAATGAAAAGGAAAAATGTAGGGAAAAATAAAGATTGTGCTCGAACGGGCCCTACTCCGCTGCCTACGTACCTCATAAGGACAATGAGGATCAGAGATGACGTAGTTCCCCTAACTAGGGGTGGAAAAGACTGCTTGTGAATTAAGGCTTGAACTTCCTATGCCAATGCTCAGGAGTTGCAGACTCGGACGAAGAGTGCGTAACCGTCTTGCAAAATGACAAGTAGGAGCAAGTTCGCGTACGGAGTGAAGGAGATGAGAAAAGAATTCCCGAAGGAAAGACGCTTATTGTTTGTTTGTGTTTTTTATGAAGCTTTTATGAGTGTGTCACAAGGAAGTGAATTCAAGCTCTTTTCCATGGAATGTGCACTTGTCACTACATTCCAAGATAGAATAATAGAACAAGCAGACTCAAGTAAGGAGACGATCCCCAAAACTTGAACCCAGAGATTAGGGCTTAAGCTCACTAACTCATTAACTTATTAAGTGTTTTTGGTATTTTCAATGAAGAAGTGTTTTTTTATGATTTTCTTGGTAAAGATGATATCTTGATCAGACTTGTGCATCACAAGATAAGCTTGTACTATCCCAAGATGGAAAGACTACAAGTATCTCATGGGATAAGGCTATTGCTCAAGGTATCATTTCAAACTTTATTAAGTGTCTTCTTTAGGGTTTTGAGATGAGAAGAGAAAAGAAACCAAAAGGATCACAAAGGCAAAAGTCTAATGGGGGACTAATGAATCCTAAGTATTATCATGCATGGGAAATCCTAAGTTAGTGTGGTTTACTATCCTAAAGAAGAAAGAAGAATAGAGGAGGGAAGTAAGGCCTAAGCCCAACAATCACAAGGTTAGAACAAATAAGAATAAGAAGAGATGAGATGAGATTTGGAGATATGGGAATCACATCCACACCTCTCACTTACCATAGCCCCTGAAATGGTTAGTGACACAAGCATACAAGCATAACAAAATGAACATAATGTCATACCAACATCATACAAATAGAAGTAAGGTCATACACATAAACGCTCAATGCAAATGCAAGTCACAAGAATGAGAAAAGAAACATACAAGTCAATATGAGGCAACATGAATCACATGGAAAAGCAAAGCAAACTTAGTGAGATGCAAAGCAAAATAAACAAAACACAACCTCAAGGCACAAGACCAGAACCCTAATCAAGTTAAAGAAGTGATTTAGAAGCAAGAAAGATGGAGAAGAGAGAAGCACAAAGCTAAGCAATCACATTATGGGAAGAAAGAAACAAAAGAAGTGAGATGGACACACAAAAGAAAGAAAGAACTTCAAAGGTAAACCAAATACAAGATTTCCAAAACACCAACCCTAAACCAAGATCAGAAAGGTAACAATACCCTAAAGAGACCCTAAACAAGGTGAAGAAGTTGGCACAAGTGCCCTTCTAAGCTAAGGAGAGGACTTATGATCGAAAAGAAACAAAATGGGACAAGTTAAGAACCAAAATTCAAATCAAATCAAATATGCACCCAAAAATTCCACAACCTTGGACAAAAGATCTTCAATCATGATATAACAACATGCCAAAAGGATAGGAAGAAATTCAGAAGCTATGCAAGCCAAATGAGGAGTCAAACATCAACTAGGGTTAAGAAACTTCACTTACAAGTCAAAGACCAAAACCAAATGAACAAGCTTCTAAAAATCAGGGAAAAATCACACATGAAGTACACTCTAACATGAGTCCAGAGCAAAAAGAACCAATCAAAAATTCAAAATGAGGATAAATATGGAAAATGGACAAGACAGCATGCTTAAAAAGGAATTAAAATGAATTAATTACATGGGGGAATTAATTTACACGTGCTAATTAAAAATAAATGGAAAATAAAAAATACTAAAAATTAAAGGAAACTCAAAGTGACATCCATGAATTATTTCATTATTTTTTGAAACTTAGAAATATTTTTAAAAATTAGAAACCAAAATGATATAAAAAGAAATAAAAGAAAAATAAATAAAATGAAAGAAGAGGCTGGGGGTGCGAATAGAAGGGAGAATCAGTTCAAATGAATTGGGCTCAAACCAAAAGGGGGTGGGGATAGTGATTCTGGCCCAATGGGTCTGCGCAAGCACACAATTACAAGGGTGTATATTCAGAAAAAAAATATGAAAAAAACAATGGCCTTAGGATCAAAAGAACGCATCCTGGAGGTCCACTCACTTAAACCTAGTCAGCAAAACAATTGGACCAGAGTGAAGGAACATGCTAATTAATATGGGGTGCGAAACATATGTATTATCAGAATGAAAAATATAAAATGAAATGCACGTGAGAGGGAGCATGCTCATTAAATGATGTGGCAGCTTATCATGCGTTGAGATGGAAAGATCTAAGGGCTCTAAGGTCATCTTCTTCGTATGAAACCCTAACAAGCATCAACCCAGAATCCGGTGACCGGAGCTAGGGCTCCGGCACCGGAAAAAGCAAATAATGAACAAATCTCAATAAAAATACACCAAGAGCTCCAGATCAGATCATTGAACCATGCTGATTTCAAAAATGGCAACCAAAATCACAAATGAACAATGAACAAGCTGGATCGAAGAGAAACAACTTTCACCATGAAAATTCAAATCCACATATAAAACTCAATAATGCACCAAATTCATATCTAAAGCAAGCAGAATCATCAGCAACAACAGAGGATCACAATGCACACTTCTATTTTCATTTCTAGATCTGAGAATTTTGAGCTTAATTGAGACTTGCAGATCTGGAAAGAGCTTGTTAGAAGCCAAGAAAAAGATGCCAATCCACTCCAAATACACTCTAGTTGCAAAATAAATGCAACTAGAGCCTTGAAAGTTGCTGGATATAGGAGTTTGAAGCTAGCTGCTCTGAAATGGCAAGGTGTTGGATCTTGAGAATTAGCTTGAACAATGGATGGATTTGTGATCCTGAGCTCTCAAGGATGAAGAATATGTGGTTGGTTTATGAAGAGAGCAAGTGTAGAGAATGATTCGAAGGAATTTGCAAACTGAGCCAAAACTTGAGAGTGATGAAATGAGAGAGATATGAACCCTTCTAAAACCCCAATTCTCTTATAAATGAGCTTATGATTCAATGCTGAAAGGATGAGGGCCTTTGCAGGTGGGAGGAGAGTGTGTGAGAGAATTTTCTCAATTTGAAAATTTGGTGTGATATCATGAAAACCTCATGCACTTCCCCCTTTCTTTCCCATGTGCATTCACAATCTGACCCTTGATTTCAATCCAAAAGGATCCTGACCATTGGATGAAAGTATCACACAATTCTCATGATCATGCAATTTTTGCACTTAAGGAATAAAATTCTCATCATGCACGAATTTGGTGTTATTCTTGGAGAAAAATGGGCCATTTGGATTGCATTGTAACATTTTAACCTTATTTGGTATGTACCAACACCCAAAAATAAGTTTCAAGCCTTTTTGCTCTTGTGTACAAATGAAAAATCAAGTTTTGCCCTAGTTTTACGCTAATTTTCGAGGGCCTTAACTCCTTAACCATGAAGGCTATGAAAAAGTACTTGTACTTTTTGAAAATGGTAGGCTTTAATCTCCAACTTTCATGTTTGACTTTGGTCCATTTGAAGATTTTTTTCACCAAGTTATGCTCACTTGAAATTTAGGGCAAAAACTTGCTAAAAATGGCATTTTCCATAACCAACTTCACACCAATTTTGCAAAACACCTCAAAACCTCATGATTCTTGATCTTTGATCTTTCCAAACCTCTTTTAACATTATAAGAACATCCCTTGGCTAGAAAAATGGGGTTGGACCCCTTGAAATCTCACAGTTGACTTTTCTAAGGCACAGTTGACCAGTTTCTTCATTTACAAGCAACTGAAGAAATACTTGACTTCCACAAGGAATTTTCTCACCAAATTTCATCCCGAGGATCCTCTTAACATGTAAAATACTTTGCCCAAATGAAATGGCCAAAGTCTTGAGGTTTTTATGCTTGAAACCCAAACCCTAATTTGGGATCATTGTGTAGGAGCTTTGCCCTAGCCTGGATTCCATGATGATCTTCCAACCTTCTGAGCTTTTGTGAGTGAACTTGAGCTTGTAAATGCAATATAGACCCCTCATAGGACTTGTACAAATCCATTGGGCCCCTTGTCATAGCTTGTGATGCTTCAAAATCCTCCACAGATGATCATATGCCTAATGTTAAGTCATGAGAGTGTTATGCCTCATATTTCTATGCTAAGATGCTAAGAATATGGTATGTTCATGATGAATATTATGTGATATGATGCTTAAAAAGAAGAGGGAAAATTTGGGGTGTTACAGCTTCCCCTATTCAAGCAACTGTTAATCTGAAAAGGACGGTAGTACGGGCTATCGACCGTTCAAGATAAACTGTGGTTGAATACCAAGAAGACCTGAAATTTGCACTCTAACGAAGAATGCAAAAACTGGGAAATAAACCCAACCAACTGACGCTTTGGTAACTGAAAATGAGGAGAAAGCAGACGAGCTCCTTCTAAGTTGAACTGTTATCTAGAATCAGAATATATTGATAGACGAGTCTTCTTCGAACAAATCTGTTACGCCAGGAACTGGACATACGAGCCCTCACATACTTTGCAAAACATACGACTTGAGACAGACGAATCTCCTTCGGATATACCTGTTACGCCAGGACCGGGATGCACTAAAGTCTGTGGGATAGACATGCATAATCGAGGTAGACGAACCCTCTTCATATATTATCCGTGGATATATGGTATAAGACAGACGAGCCTTCTTCGAGCAAACCTGCTACGCCAGGTGCAACATAAATAAGTGGTGCCTGAGACAGACGAGCCTCCTTCGGATATACCTATTACGCCAGGACCGGTAACCATTTTGACATTTATTCCCACAGTCAAGACTTTAAACCTCTTCAATACATACGAGTATTGGATGATCATCTAGAGAACACAGACGAGTGTCATAAGTCAATGATACAAACGAATATCAGACGATGATCTAAGAAACACAGACGAGCGCTTCAGGTGATGATAAAGACGAATATCAGCCACTGGTATAGACGAATACCAAAAATTCAAACACAGACGAGCATTTGGAGTAACAATACAGACGAGTACCAGGATAATTAGCAAATCCACTCATACAGATATAAGCTAACACAGACGAGTGTTAGGGATGATACAGACGAGTATCCAAGCAGTGCAGACGAGCTTCAAACAGATAATAGACACAGACGAGTGCCGGAAAATGCAGACGAGCAACTAGCAAGTATCAAACACAGACGAGTGTTGGGAAGTGCAGACGAGCAACCACAAAGATTACATATCAAACACAGACGAGTGTTGGGAAGTGCAGACGAGCAATTAATTATCAAACATCAAACACAGACGAGTGTTGGGAAGTGCAGACGAGCAACAACAAAGTAATCATGGGCCACTGCTGGGGAAAGCAAACGGGCAATACCAAAGGGATAACACAGACGAGTGTTGAGAGATGCAGACGAGTGTTGAGAGATGCAGACGAGCGGCAATAAAGTATGAACACAGACGAGTGTTGGAGAATGTTTCCTCAAATATCCACTGTTGGTGACAAGTGTTCTGCCAAATAACTCTGTGGGGAATGGGCCTCCCACTGCTTGCTGGGTATACTTCACTGGGGAAGATAAACTGCTTTGGCTACCTGCCAAGACTTAGCTGGGGACAATGCTGCTTGGGAGAATGTGACGCCATCCTGCAACCTGCAACAATAGAAAACACAAGTGTGCCCCGGGACTTGCATGGTATGATCTGTTCATCCATCGTCACCCGACACTCACAGAAGATTTCTAGTGTTTCCCTCCAATGTCATTTTCTTTCAAAATATCACCATGATTTAAATGCAATGCTATTTTTGACTGAATATTCTTTTTATTGAAAGGCCTCTGAATAGGAAAAGATTTTACATCAGGAAGCAGCCACCTGGAAAGAGGTAGCCACCATAAAGTTGAGAAAATAAACTATCCTAATGGCAATGGACACGACATTCCAATGAGTTCCCTTTCTGCTATGACCAGCATGTCTTCAAAACTCTCCATTCTTGCCTTTGCTTTCTGAGAAGATGAGGGGACTGATTCCTATCCTTCTGATATTGTCAGGTTGTACAAAACGATGATTTGGTTCAGATTACTCGGATCGCAGTTGTTCGCTTATTCCCTTATTTTGCGTGGATCGCCCTTTCAGGTTTTCAATCCACCGGGATACCCTTTTTTGCCTGAGCTGTCCGATGTGGCTTTTCAACTCAGCGGGTGTACATTTTTTTTACTTATTTTCCCTAACTTATGCCCGAGCTTTTTATTCTGTTTTTAGCTCGCCGGGATGCCCTTTTCTTGCCTGGACTTTAATTTTGTTTTTATGTCCAGCGGGTCTATTTATGCGAAGTATTTTTTAACTGCGTCCGAGTTAATAGGGGATTGGAAATCTTCTCCATCCACAGTGGTGAGCATCAGTACTCCTCCTGAGAAAACTTTCTTCACTATGAATGATCCTTCGTAGTTTGGGGTCCACTTGCCCCTGTGATCTGAACCTGGAGGAACAATCCTCTTCAGCACGAGCTCTCCTACCTGATACTCCCGAGTACGTACTCGTTGGTCGAATGCTCTCTTCATTCTCCTCTGATAAAGCTGACCATGACAGATAGCCGCTAATCTCGTTTCCTCAATTAGACATAGCTGATTGTAACGAGCACGCACTCATTCAGCCTCATCAAGCTTCACATCCATCATCACACGCAATGAAGGAATCTCTACTTCAACAGGCAAGACTGCCTCCATACCATATACCAATGAGAAGGGAGTTTCCCCAGTTGACGTCCTGACTGACGTTCGGTACCCATGCAATGCAAACGGTAATATCTCATGCCAATCTTTGTAAGTGACAACCATCTTTTGCACAATCTTCTTGATAATCTTGTTTGCTGCCTCTACCGCACCATTCATCTTTGGTCGGTAAGGAGAAGAATTGTGATGCTGAATCTTGAAGTCCCGACACAACTCGGCCATCATCTTGTTGTTTAAGTTAGAACCATTGTCAGTAATGATCCTTTCGGGCACTCCGTATCTGCAGATAATGTCCCTCTTCAAAAATATGGCTACCACTTGACGAGTGACATTGGCATAAGATGCTGCTTCAACCCACTTAGTGAAGTAATCAATCGCGACCAAGATGAAGCGATGAACATTTGAAGCAGTAGGCTCTATCTTCCCGATCATGTCAATGCCCCACATAGAAAATGGCCAAGGAGATGACATGACGTTGAGCGGGCTTTGAGGAACATGCACTTTGTCCGCATAAATATGGCACTTGTGGCATTTTCGGGCATATGAACAACAGTCTGCATCCATTGTCATCCAGTAATACCCCGATCTCAGCAATTTCTTAGCCATATCATGCCCTCCTGCATGAGTACCGAAAGATCCCTCGTGGACTTCCTGCATTAACAGGCTTGCTTCGTGTCTATCCACGCATCTGAGCAAGACCATGTCAAAGTTTCTTTTGTACAAAACCCCGTTTGTATTCAAAAAGAAGCTAGCAGCAAGTCGCCTTAAGGTTTTCTTGTCATTGGAAGATGCCCCAGCTGGGTATTCTTGCTTTTCTAGGAATAGCTTGATATCAAAATACCAAGGTTTCTCGTCAGACACTGCGTCTACAGAGAAAGCATGAGCTGGAGCGTCAAGCCTGGAAATGTCAATCTTGGGCACATAGTTCCAACACAAGACTTTGATAGACGAAGAAAGAGTAGCCAATGCGTCGGCAAATTGATTCTCATCACGTGGTATGTACTGAAGCTTAACTGTCGTGAAGAACGTCAACAGTTTTCTGGCATAATCCCTGTAAGGAATTAGATGCTCTTGATGCGTGTACCACTTGCCGGTAACCTGGTTAATAACGAGGGTTGAATCTTCGAATATATCGAGGGTCTTAATCCGAAGATTAATAGCCTCCTCTATTCCCATTATGCATGCCTCGTATTCCGCTTCATTGTTGGTGCAGCTAAAAGTAATTCTGGTAGCGAAGGGAAAGTGAACACCTTCAGGAGTGATAAGAATGGCACCAACTCCACGTCCATTGATATTGACTGCCCCATCAAACATCAACTTCCATTTGGATTCAGGGTCTGGCCCCTCCTCCGGAAGTGGTTCATCGCAATCGTTTGCTTTGAGGTACATGATGTCCTCATCAGGGAAAAAAACTTCATTGGTTGATAATCATCTTCAAGAGGTTGTTGTGCAAGGTAATCTGACAATACACTTCCCTTGATGGCTTTCTGAGAAGTGTACTGGATGTCATATTCTGTTAAAATCATTTGCCACCTAGCAACCCTTCCGGTTAATGCTGGTTTCTCAAAGATGTACTTGACAGGATCCATTTTGGAAATTAGCAGTGTGGTATGGGTCAACATGTACTGTCTCAGTCGGCGAGCAGCCCATACCAAAGCGCAGCAAGTTTTCTCGAGCAGTGAGTAACGGGATTCACAGTCGGTAAACTTTTTGCTAAGGTAATAAATAGCGTACTCTTTTCGACCAGGCTCGTCATGTTGGCCTAGAACATACCCCATTGACCCTTCTAGCACAGTCAAGTACATGATTAAAGGTCTTCCTTCAACTGGAGGCATAAGAATCGGAGGTGTCTGTAAATACTCTTTTATCTTATCAAAGGCTCTTTGGCAGTCCTCATTCCACCTGACCGTTTTCTCTTTTCTTAGCAATTTGAATATTGGTTCGCACGTGGCAGTTAGATGAGATATAAACCGTGAAATGTAGTTCAACCTCCCTAAAAACCTGCGCACTTCTTTTTCTGTTTTCGGTGCAGGCATATCTTGAATTGCTTTTACCTTTGCAGGATCTACCTCAATTCCTTTCTGACTAACAATGAAACCCAGCAGTTTCCCGGAACTCACTCCGAAAGTGCACTTGTTTGGATTCAACCTCAGCTTATATTTTATCAGTCTATCAAACAGCTTCTTGAGATTGACCAGATGCTCTTCTTCGTCTCGGGACTTGGCAATCATATCGTACACATAACACTCTATCTCCTTTTGTATCATGTCATGGAACAATGTGACCATAGCCCGCTGATAAGTTGCACCGGCGTTCTTCAAACCAAAGGGCATGACCTTATAGCAGAATGTACCCCACGGGGTAATGAACGTTGTTTTCTCCATGTCTTCCCGCGCCATCTTAATCTGATTATATCCGGAGAAGCCATCCATGAAGGAAAATACCGAGAATTGAGCAGTGTTATCTACCAGCACATCAATGTGAGGTAATGGAAAGTCATCTTTTGGGCTCGCTCTGTTTAAATCCCGGTAGTCAACGCACATCCGAACCTTGCCGTCCTTCTTTGGTACAGGTACGATGTTAGCTACCCAAGGTGGGTAATTAGTTACAGCAAGAAATCCGGCATCCCATTGCTTCTGAACCTCCTCCTTGATCTTCATTGCCATGTCAGGACGAGTTTTTCTCAACTTTTGTTTCACAGGAGGACAGTCTTCTCTCAATGGAAGCTTATGCACAACGATGTCGGTATCCAACCCTGGCATATCTTGATACGACCAGGCGAAGATATCCACATACTCACGCAACATACCAATCAACTCTTTCTTGACTTCGGCCTGCAGACTGGCCCCAATTTTGATCTTTTTCTTCACATCATCAGTGCCGATGTTGATGATCTCAATTTCTTCCTGATGAGGCTGAATAACTCGTTCCTATTGTTTCAACAATCTGACCAATTCTTCAGGGAGTTCACAGTCTTCCTCAACCCCTTCATCAGCTTGGTAGATAGGATTATCAAAGTCATGCGTGGTCATAGCAGGAATGTTATCAATGGAATCCGGATGATCAACACTGCACAGATGATGTGCTTATTTCAAAATCTGCTTATTTTCAAAAAGAGACGCAAACACAAAAACAAAAAGGAAAAACACATTGCCATTTTTTATATTTTTGTGAAAATTTTAAAACAAAAGAAAGAGAACACAATTTGTCTGAAAATGTCCTTTATTTCATGGTAAAATAAGTGCATAACAAACATGGTGGCACATACAATGGATCCTAGCATCTTGGGCAGAATGCTGGATTTGACAATGCAGCATGATAAGAAAAGGAAACAAATAAATTACTCTGAGTGCCAGGTAACTTGGACGATGTCTTCAGTAGACCAGTTCTTCAGCTCCTCTCCGGGCGCACACGGATGAATCCAGTTGTCCCAGTCACCATCACTATCTCCCTCTTTATCGGTTGCACAGATTTGGTTGCGGTCGAGCATCCCAGCGCTTGTAAAAGTAATGGCTTTACCACTTGAAGACCAATTAGACCCACTAGGCTGATATCCCAAACCAAACTTGTCGTCTTTCTTCTCTAATTCCAGCAATTTGCCCCAGCCTTGGGCGCTTCCTAACTGAACCACCTCCTTCGCCTGCTTGTAGGAATGAATGGAGGTACCTTCTTTCTCACTGCTCTTCTCTACTGGAGTCAAAATGCTGACATTAACCGCTTCGAAGGCCTGACACAGAGTCTCATGGATTTCTCCGTCCATCTCTACATATTTGAAGGTTGATAAGTGGCTCACAAAGATGTCCTCCTCTCCACATACAGTGATTACTTGGCCATCAACCACGTACTTGAGCTTTTGATGCAGAGTGGAAGTTACAGCTCCGGCAGCATGAATCCATGGACGTCCCAACAAGAAACTGTAGGCGGGCTGAATGTCCATGACGTAGAAGGTGCTTTTGAATACTTGAGACCCTATTTTCACAGGTAACTCAACTTCTCCGACCACTGACCTTCTGGACCCATCAAAAGCTTTGACTATCAAATCACTAGGTCTTAGGACGATACCATCAACATTGAGCTTCATTAATGCTTTCTTCGGAAGTACATTAAGAGAAGAGCCTGTATCAACAAGGACATGTGACAAAACAGCACCCTTGCACTCCATAGTAATATGCAGTGCTTTGTTATGGTTACGGCCCTCTGACGTAAGGTATCTATCTGTAAAGCCCAGCCCGTGGCTTGCATTCACACTGCCCACTACAGCTTCCAGTTGATTAACAGTTATTTCTTGAGGAACATTGGCCATCTGCAACACTTTCAGCAAGGTTTCCCTATGTGCAAGAGAACACATCAACAATGACAGAATTGATATTTTGGAAGGTGTCTGGTTCAACTGTTCGACCACCTTATAATCACTCTTTTTAATTATGCGCATAAATTCCTCCACCTCTTTCTCAAAGGTACCCTGTCCAACAACAGGAGTTATTGTTTCTTCAATCGTTGTTTGCTTTCCTTTAGCCTTTGCCGAAGCCTCAGCCTCAGGATCTCCTCTCAGAACTAGGGGAGCAAATAGACGGCCACTTCTCGTAAAACCTCTAACCCCTCCGACATTCACTACAGTCGGGTCAATAACAACAGACTTACTCTCAATCTTATGTCCTTCCACGTACACATCTGAGCCGTAATGCCATGGAATGGCTTTATCATCTGTATAAGGAACAGGCCCATGAACAGTGATAGTCACAGGGCTGACTTCAGGAGCATAAATAGTCACAGGTTCTCTTCTAGCAGGCATCTCAGCTGGGTCATAGAAAATGGTTATAGTGGACACATCATCAACTTCATTACCAACTTTGTCAAACTGCAAAGACCCTTCATCAATCAGATTCTGCAACCCCATCTTCAGGTCTTCACAACCATTCACTGAATTCACACACTTTTCACAATCAGAACTGCATCCCGGAAACACCTGTCCTTTTAGCAGCCTCTCTTTCACTACCAACAGCGGAGTCTTCACTTCTTCTATGCTCAGAATCAGACTTAACTTCTCACCACCCTCAACAACATTTATTCTAGCCCCTCCGTAATTCGGAATAGGGTTTGAAGTAACATTCGGCGGTGGTGCAAAGTTAATCGCCTTGGAGTCGATCAAATATTGAACTTTGTGCTGTAGCGCCCTGCACTTCTCAGTTGAGTGCCCGGATGCCCCTGAATGGAAAGCGCATCTAGCATTGACATCGTACCCCACTGGAAGCTCTCCAGGTGGTGGTGGTGCCAAAGTCCTCAGTTGTATCAAATTCAGGTCCAGCAATCTCGGTAGCAATGCAGTGTATGTCATGGGAATTGCCTCAAGCACCCTATTAGTCGGGCGAGTCTGCCTTGGCTGATAAGGTCTTTGTTGATAGTTGTTACGTTGTGGTTGTTGTTGTTGCTGTTGTTGTTGAGGTTGAGTTTGTACCTGCTACACAAGACTGGAAGGGATAGTGACAGCTGCCACTTGCTCATATGATCTTCTATATCCTCGGCCCCGTCCTCGGCCAAACACAGCATTGGTTTCACCTTCCCTTCTTCTCGGGGGTCCGCTGAAAGCTTTTCTTACTCCATTCGAACTGCTCGCACTTGTATCCTGAATCTTTCCCATCTTTAACAAAGTCTCGACCCTCTCTCCAGCAATTACTATATCATTGAACTTGGTAGCCGAACAAGACGCCAATCTTTCGATAAACACTCCTTGCAATGTCCCCATGAACGTATCAGCCATCTCATTCTCCAGCAGTGGTGGTTACACTCTGGCAGCAAGCTGACGCCACCTTTGAGCATATTCTTTAAACCCCTCCTTAGCAGTTTGAGACATGTTTTGCAGTTGAGTGCGATTTAGAGCCATGTCCAAATTATATTGGTATTGCCTCACGAAAGCCTCTGCCAGGTCCTTCCAGCTCTTAATGTTGGCTCTACTTAGCTTCATATACCATTCCAAGGAGGCCCCAACTAGGCTGTCCTGGAAATAATACATCCATAGCTTTTCATCATCAGTGTGGGCAGCAATTCTTCCTACAAAGGACTGAAGATGAGTCTTTGGACACGCTGTGTCGTTGTACTTATCGAACGTTGGGACCTTGAACTTGTAAGGGATTCTAACCCCTGGAACCAAGCCCAAGTCAGCAATGTCGAACCCCAAAGAGTTCTGAGATTGAATAGCCCTGATCTGTTCTGCCATTTCCTCAAACTTCCTGTTCATTTCAGCCCCCTGGCCTTCAGTTTCGTCCAGCAGAGTGAATTGTTCGTCTTGACCGTCCATCTGTACATTATTCAGTCCATCATTGATAATGGTAACCCATGGCTGTGCTACAGAGATTTCAACCTGACGGGCGCCCGCACCGTTACGATTACCTCCATCAGCAGTACCGTTGTTCCTGGCTTGACTATTTTCAACCAACTCACGCAGACGTTCCTGACTCTGACCCATTCCTGCCATAAGGGTCATAAAATTGTCCATCCTCAACCTCAAGTCAGCTAAATCAGCTTGCATTTGGTCCATGACTCTTTCTCTGTTGACTTTTGTGGGATATCTGTGTATGACTGGCTGTTCTCGAACTTTTCTGGGAGCTATAGTGCCTGAAACAACAAGAACATTAGAAACTGAAGCACTACCTACAAAACAAACAAACACGTCATATGCATGCAATGTAACTGCTCATGTTCCCATGTTTTAAGCATTTGCATGCCCCAGTTCTGGTATTTGCTCCAGACAACCACTTTGAGTATTAACTTTCAAACTTTCTCTTTGAAGAATGTTCAGATATTAGCAGTATCAGACAAACAAGCCTTGCACATTCAGAAATGATAATTTGCATACTAACACTGTATATCATGGACAAACCACTGCCGGCCAAAAGTTAGAGCACAAACAAAAATACTCCTCGAAGGGTTACAAGTCATTACACGAATAAAAGACAAAACAAATAAGCAAGACTCCTACAACAAGTCTGTAGGTAGTCTGAATCAAAATAAACTAAACTAGAGACCCAGACTCCTCTGCAACCACCTCTGCTCTGTTCTTCTTTACACCTACTCTCAGTTTGAGCTCTTCAATCTCCTTTCGTGCCTCCTCCAAGGCTAACTGGCTTTGTGCTAACTGCTGAGTCTTTTCCCTTCGTATGTTGTGGACTTGCTCCATCTCTTCCTTCTTGAAGGCCATTTGCACCTCGAAAAACTCTTCTTTTTCTCTAAACTTCTTTTGCTCTTCCTCCCTTTGGCCTTGCAACCAAACAATGGACTGACGAGCTTCCTTGAGATTTTTCAAAGTCTTTTTGCGTTCCGCTTCTCTTTTTGCTTCCATCAAACCCATCCTGTGAAAGTGAGCTTCCCTTCCAACAAAGTCTTTCTCCTTAGCTTCCAAAGAGGCTTGTATCTTCTGTAGCTTTCCCTCTGCTTCATTTTTGGCCCGGTTGGCAAGATGGTACAGGTTGACCATTTCAGCATTCTCCACTCGAACTTCATGCAGCTGAGCTTCTAATTTCTTGTACTCTTCAAGGGAGACAGTACTCTGGCCTGGCATTTCTTTGGGATAAAGTGGAGCTTCTACTGAGAAAGGCATAAGAACCTCTTCTACATGTTTTTGCAACCATGTAGCAAAAGGAGGATACGTCTTGGGATCTACTCTGCCAAAGTCTTTCTTACCCTAACTCACTCTATGAGCCCAAGCTTGGGATGCTTGTAGAACCAACTCCTTGTTTCCTTCCACAGGAAAATACAAAGACTCAACAAACTCTTCCATTTGTGGTGGATCTCTCAACGGATAACCAAATTGCTTCCTGGCTAATGTTGGATGATAACTGATCACACCCTTCCTTCCTAGCAAAGGCACTCCAACACATCTTCCACAACTGACCAGCAACTCTTTTCCCAGCAGATCTCTGTCATATCCCCAAGCTATATCCTCAGTAGTTAGCCCCATCAACCTTCTAGACCATCTTCACTCATCCCTCATTTCCTTGAAAGCACTTGATTTTGGCAACTGTCTGGCAAACCACTCAGCAAACAATGAAGCACAACAGCCTACTGGTCCACCTCTACCTTTCTCATTCCGGTAATGAACGCTGTAGTAGAAATCTCCCAAGAGAGTTGGCACAGGATTGCCTTTAGCAAAGATATAGATCACTTCCAAGCTTACAAATTCTTTCTCTCCCAGGAACAAGCTAGACCCATACACCATCAAAGCCAGCAAAGCACCAAAGTCACCCCATTTACCCTCTTTAGCATATTTCTCAGCCTCTGGTATGAGCACACTCCAAGGGAGTCCTTTACCTTCACTATCCTTCAGAGCCTTCTTGACTGTAGCATTTGGAAAACGACAAACTTTGGCTATGTCATCTTCCTTAAGCACCACCTCAGACCCATAGAAAGGCAAGGTATCTCTGGCTGGAACATTCAGAATGCTGGAAATCTCCTCCAAGGTAGGAGCCAAGATGTAATCTGGGAACACAAAGCAACGCAACAGAGGATCATAAAACTGAAGCAAGGTATGCAAACTGTCCTTCTGGTCTACAGTGGGTTTGTCCACATACTTCAATATTTGGCCATATCTCTTTCTGAAATTTCCCAAGACTTGGTCATTCATCAGACCTGCTAATTTTTGAACACTTCTGACTTCAGGTTGAAGAAACGTATAGTGAACATTCTTTTTCCTTGGAATTTTTCTGATTTCTGCCATCTAGAGATAAGAGTTACCAGAACTAGGAGCTGATTATGAATAATGACCTGAAAAATGGAAACATAAACAGTTAATGCAAGAATGATGCAAATGCAAATGCAGGCATATGATCAATCTGGGACCATCTGGATACTGGACACTGAACATAAGGACCCTCTGATCAACTGTAACCCAAAATCCTCTGAGTCACAATCCACTGATAGAAAATCTCAGAACCACAGTACCAAGAAAACCAGAACACCAGAACCATAGGACCAAAATCATAACAAGGACCACTGATAATGAGGGCATGTAGAGGCCAAGGGTTCCTGCAAACCTGTAAACCCCTCCCAATCTCACTGGTATGCTTCGGGTCAAACATCACAGACTCTCAAAGCCAAATAGCAATAATTCTTTCACCATTTCTGAGAAATGGCTCATGACCAAATCAGGGAATCGGTTTGGCATTATATATTACGCAGGGAGGCCTCAGCTGAGTCCGGGAAACAAGGCCATCCTATGTAAGTCCCAGGTGGGCCCTCAGATGCGAATGGGTTTGCCACACAATGTGGTCTGCCACTGTCATCACTAGAGAGGGATGCTTCCACAAGGTTCTTAATGATCGGTCCCTAGCTGCACATAACTGTCAAGGTTATGAAATGAGAGAGGAAGATCCCCAAATCAAAACATTTCCAAGAAAATCGCAAATCTGGGCGTGGAACTCACTACTACCCCCATGACAAGATCTCATGAGGCCAAAGTGGAACCACTCTAAGTCCTAAGGTCCACTCGAGCCGTGGTAATGAGCTCATCTCTCAGAAACAGTATCACCCAAGCCCACCAAACAGAAGATCCAGTCCAGACAGTCCAGTAATAATAATATGATGCAGAAAATAAATACTGAAAACTGTAAATAAAGCTGTAAATAAAACTGTAAATAAACAACAGTAAAATACAACACGCAACAGAAAGAAATCAACACCCAAAGAAATAGAAACACGCAAGCGCTAGGAGAGACTCACAGGGGAACCAGAGATTCTGGGTATCTTCCCCAGCAGAGTCGCCAACTGTCGCTCCCCGGATTTCCATCCTGGTACAAACGCGAAAGTGGCACGAAAAAGGTTAGAGTCGCCAGCCAGGCATTTTTATCCCTAAGAAACGGGAATGGTAATGCTGCACAAACCAGAAGAAAAGAAAAGGAAGGACACGGGTCCTGCGAACCAAAGAGACTAAGTTCGGGAGTCGGTTACGACCTGGGAAGGTATTAGCACCCAGATCGTCCGCCGTACCCGACGGGATCCACGCTTGCAAAGAAAATGTTTCAAAGGGTGAAGAAATGAAAGCTGCTACAAAGAAAAAGAACTGAACTGGATAAAAGAAAAGAAAAGGGAACTGAAAAAGGAACTGAAAAGGAAAAATGTAGGGAAAATAAAGATTGTGCTCGAACGGGCCCTACCCTGCTGCCTACGTACCTCATCAGGACAATGAGGATCAAAGACGCCGTAGTTCCCCTAACTAGGGGTGGAAAAGACTTCTTGTGAATTAAGGCTTGAACTGCCTATGCCAATGCTCAGGAGTTGCAGACTCGGACGACGAGTGCGTAACCGTCTTGCAAAATGACAAGTAGGAGCAAGTTCGCGTACGGAGCGAAGGAGATGAGAAAAGAATTCCCGAAGGAAAGACGCTTATTGTTTGTTTGTGTTTTTTATGAAGCTTTTATGAGTGTGTCACAAGGAAGTGAATTCAAGCTCTTTTCCATGGAATGTGCACTTGTCACTACATTCCAAGATGGAATAATAGAACAAGCAGACTCAAGTAAGGAGAAGATCCCCAAAACTTGAACCCAGAGATTAGGGCTTAAGCTCACTAACTCATTAACTTATTAAGTGTTTTTGGTATTTTCAATGAAGAAGTGTTTTTTTATAATTTTCTTGGTGAAGATGATATCTTGATCAGACTTGTGCATCACAAGATAAGCTTGTACTATCCCAAGATGGGAAGACTACAAGTATCTCATGGGATAAGGCTATTGCTCAAGGTATCACTTCAAACTTTATTAAGTGTCTTCTTTAGGGTTTTGAGATGAGAAGAGAAAAGAAACCAAAAGGATCACAAAGGCAAAAGTCTAATGGGGGACTAATGAATCCTAAGTGTTATCATGCATGGGAAATCCTAAGTTAGTGTGGTTTACTATCCTAAAGAAGAAAGAAGAAGAAGAAAGAAGAAGAGAGGAGGGAAGTAAGGCCTAAGCCCAACACAAGGTTAGAACAAATAAGAATAAGAAGAGAAGAGATGAGATTTGGAGATGTGGGAATCACATCCATACCTCTCACTTACCATAGCCCCTGAAATGGTTAGTGACACAAGCATACAAGCAAAACAAAATGAACATAATGTCATACCAACATCATACAAACAGAAGTAAAGTCATACACATAAATGCTCAATGCAAATGCAAGTCACAAGAATGAGAAAAGAAACATACAAGTCAATATGAGGCAACATGAATCACATGGCAAAGCAAAGCAAACTTAGTGAGATGCAAAGCAAAATAAACAAAACACAACCTCAAGGCACAAGACCAGAACCCTAACCAAGTTGAAGAAGTGCTTTAGAAGCAAGAAAGATGGAGAAGGGAGAAGCACAAAGCTAAGCAATCACATTATGGGAAGAAAGAAACAAAAGAAGTGAGATGGATACACAAAAGAAAGAACTTCAAAGGTAAACCAAATACAAGATTTCCAAAACACCAACCCTAAACCAAGATCAGAAAGGTAACAATACCCTAAAGAGACCCTAAACAAGGTGAAGAAGTTGGCACAAGTGCCCTTCTAAGCTAAGGAGAGGACTTATGATCGAAAAGAAACAAAATGGGACAAGTTAAGAACCAAAATTCAAATCAAATCAAATATGCACCCAAAAATTCCACAACCTTGGACAAAAGATCTTCAATCATGATATAACAACATGCCAAAAGGATAGGAAGAAATTCAGAAGCTATGCAAGCCAAATGAGGAGTCAAACATCAACTAGGGTTAAGAAACTTCACTTATAAGTCAAAGACCAAAACCAAATGAACAAGCTTCTAAAAATCAGGGAAAAAATCACACATGAAGTACACTCTAACATGAGTCCAGAGCAAAAAGAACCAATCAAAAATTCAAAATGAGGATAAATATGGAAAATGGACAAGACAGCATGCTTAAAAAGGAATTAAAATGAATTAATTACATGGGGGAATTAATTTACACGTGCTAATTAAAAATAAATGGAAAATAAAAAATACTAAAAATTAAAGGAAACTCAAAGTGACATCCATGAATTATTTCATAATTTTTTGAAACTTAGAAATATTTTTAAAAATTAGAAACCAAAATGATATAAAAAGAAATAAAAGAAAAATAAATAAAATGAAAGAAGAAGCTGGGGGTGCGAATAGAAGGGAGAATCAGTTCAAATGAATTGGGCTCAAACCAAATGGGGGTGGGGATAGTGATTCTGGCCCAATGGGTCTGCGCAAGCACACAATTACAAGGGTGTATATTCAGAAAAAATATGAAAAAAACAATGGCCTTAGGATCAAAAGAACGCATCCTGGAGGTCCACTCACTTAAACCTAGTCAGCAAAACAATTGGACCAGAGTGAAGGAACATGCTAATTAATATGGGGTGCGAAAAATATGGATTATCATAATGAAAAATATAAAATGAAATGCACGTGAGAGGGAGCATGCTCATTAAATGATGTGGCAGCTTATCATGCGTTGAGATGGAAAGATCTAAGGGCTCTAAGGTCATCTTCTTCGTATGAAACCCTAACAAGCATCAACCCAGAATCCGGTGACCGGATCTAGGGCTCCGGCACCGGAAAAAGCAAATAATGAACAAATCTCAATAAAAATACACCAAGAGCTCCAAATCAGATCATTGAACCATGTTGATTTCAAAAATGGCAACCAAAATCACAAATGAACAATGAACAAGCTGGATCGAAGAGAAACAGCTTTCACCATGAAAATTCAAATCCACATATAAAACTCAATAATGCACCAAATTCGAATCTAAAGAAAGCAGAATCATCAGCAACAACAGAGGATCACAATGCACACTTCTATTTTCATTTCTAGATCTGAGAATTTGGAGCTTACCTGAGACTTGCAGATCTGGAAAGAGCTTGTTAGAAGCTAAGAAAAAGATGCCAATCCACTCCAAATACACTCTAGTTTCAAAATAAATGCAACTAGAGCCTTGAAAGTTGCTGGATCTAGGAGTTTGAAGCTAGCTGCTCTGAAATGGCAAGGTGTTGGATCTTGAGAATTAGCTTGAACAATGGATGGATTTGTGATCCTGAGCTCTCAAGGATGAAGAATTTGTGGTTGGTTTATGAAGAGAGCAAGTGTAGAGAATGATTCGAAGGAATTTGCAAACTGAGCCAAAACTTGAGAGTGATGAAAGAAGAGAGATCTGAACCCTTCTAAAACCATAATTCTCTTATAAATGAGCTTATGATTCAATGCTGAAAGGATGAGGGCCTTTGCACGTGGGAGGAGAGTGTGTGAGAGAATTTGCTCAATTTGCAAATTTGGTGTGATATCATGAAAACCTCATGCACTTCCCCCTTTCTTGCCCATGTGCATTCACAATCTGACCCTTGATTTCAATCCAAAAGGATCCTGACCATTGGATGAAAGTATCACACAATTCTCATGATCATGCAATTTTTGCACTTAAGGAATAAAATTCTCATCATGCACGAATTTGGTGTTATTCTTGGAGAAAAATGGGCCATTTGTATTGCATTGTAACATTTTAACCTTATTTGGTATGTACCAACAACCAAAAATAAGTTTCAAGCCTTTTTGCTCTTGTGTACAAATGAAAAATCAAGTTTTGCCCTAATTTTGCCCTAATTTTCGAGGGCCTTAACTCCTTAACCATGAAGGCTATGAAAAAGTACTTGTACTTTTTGAAAATGGTAGGCTTTAATCTCCAACTTTCATGTTTGACTTTGGTCCATTTGAAGAATTTTTCACCAAGTTATGCTCACTTGAAATTTAGGGCAAAAACTTGCTAAAAATGGCATTTTCCATAACCAACTTCACACCAATTTTGCAAAACACCTCAAAACCTTATGATTCTTGATCTTTGATCTTGCAAAACCTCTTTTAACATTATAAGAACATACCTTGGCTAGAAAAATGGGGTTGTACCCCTTGAAATCTCACAGTTGACTTTTCTAAGGCACAGTTGACCAGTTTCTTCATTTACAAGCAACTGAAGAAATGCTTGACTTCCACAAGGAATTTTCTCACCAAATTTCATCCCTAGGATCCTCTTAACATGTAAAAGACTTTTCCCAAATGAAATGACCAAAGTCTTGAGGTTTTCATGCTTGAAACTCAAACCCTAATTTGGGATCATTGTGTAGGAGCTTTGCCCTAGCCTGGATTCCCTGATGATCTTCCAACCTTCTGAGCTTTTATGAGTGAACTTGAGCTTGTAAATGCATTATAGACCCCGCATAGGACTTGTACAAATCCATTGGGCCCCTTTTCATAGCTTGTGATGCTTCAAAATCCTCCACAGATGATCATATGCCTAATGCTAAGTCATGAGAGTGTTATGCCTCATCTTTCTATGCTAAGATGCTAAGAATATGGTATGTTCATGATGAATATGATGTGATATGATGCTTAAAAATAAGAGGGCAAATTTGGGGTGTTACAATATCGTCCGGAAACACTTCTGGAAAATCACACACCACTGGAAACCTACTTATCTCCACTTCGCTTTCCACTGACCACGATCCAAACACACCAAACAATTGAACTTCGTCCACTAAAAGTTTCTTCAACTCTTTCGTGGATAGAAAACTCTCTTCTTCATCATCATCTAAAGAAGGAAACCTTACTAACTTATGATAACAATCTATATGAACTCGATTAAATTGCAACCAGTTCATACCCAAGATCACGTCCAAACCTTCCAACGGCAAACAAACTAAATCCATAACAAAATATTTACCATATATGGTCAAAGAAAAACTTACACACACCAAAGAAGTAGTTAC
Source organism: Lathyrus aphaca (assembly GCA_963966055.1). Taxonomy (NCBI): domain Eukaryota; kingdom Viridiplantae; phylum Streptophyta; class Magnoliopsida; order Fabales; family Fabaceae; genus Lathyrus; species Lathyrus aphaca. The sequence continues at coordinate 354,355,122 of OZ014519.1, read as the reverse complement.
CGACCCTGAAGCAAAAGTCTCAATAACCATCTCACCACCCCAAGAAGACATAAAGAAACTCAAACGCTTGGCGCACTCAAGAGAAATAAACGAATGAGTCGCTCCCGTATCAATAATAGTAACTAAAGGCGTACTATTAATAAAGCATTTACCTTTAATCAAACGGTCTGCACTAGTAGTATCTTTCCCTACTAATGCAAACACCTTTCCGCCCGCCTGAGCTTGCTTCAGCTTAGTACACTTAGTACTAATGTGACCAACTTCTCCATAATTGAAGCACTTCACAACATTCCTCCTACACTCGGTAGTAGCATGTCCAAGACCTCCACAATTTGAACATTTCACAATATTCTTCCCACACTCAAAAGACTTGTGGCCTAGATCGCCACACTTGTAAAACTCAACAGGACCAGAAATCCCTCCACCAGATCTCCTATCAAAGTTTCCCCTATGTTTTCCCTTATCAGCGGGTGTCACATAAGGTCTACTTCTATCTTTTTGCTTCCCTTTCCTCTCATTCACACTCTTGTAATGTGTAGAACTAGCTTTGTTATCTTCCTCAAAGATTCTACAACATTCAGTCAAATCTGAAAACCTTCTAATCCTCTGATATCCCACAACTTGCTTAATCTCAGGACGCAAACCATTCTCATACTTAATGCACTTAGAAAACTCAGCAGTAGCAGCGGTATAATGAGGATGAAACTGAACCAATTCCACAAACTTAGCAGTATAGTCAACCACTGACATACTACCTTGCCTCAGCTCAAGGAATTCCATCTCCTTCTTTCCCTTCACACTCTCAGGGTAGTACTTCCCTAAGAACTCAGTATGAAAAACTTCCCAAGTTATCTCTTCATCCTCCTCCTCAAGAGTTTGACTTCTACCGACCCACAAATCATCGGCTTCTTCCTTCAGCATGTGAGAACCAAGCCTCACCTTACTCTCTTTAACACAGTCCATGACTCTGAAGATTCTTTGAATCTCCTTCAACCAATTCTGAGCACCATCTGGATCGAATCTTCCTTTGAAGACCGACGGTTGATTCTTCCTAAACTCATCATTCGGATTCACATTCGGCGCTCCATGCACTGCCCTAGCCATTGCTTCCAAAGAAGCAGCCATAACATTGTCATTTCTACCAGTCATATTCTGATTGTTCCCAAGGACAACAACAAGATTAAACAAAAGTTCAGTCATAACAACATCAAGACAGACACAACTGACTCGAACACTGGCTCTGATACCACTTAATGTAACACCCCCTTTCTATACCCCAAATAAACAATTAAATCACTTAGGCACATGTTAAAAATTTCATCAGAGTATAATTAAACATGGTATAAAAGAGGCATGACACATTATGCTTACAATTAAAAAAAAACAGACATCACCTGCTCATTTAAAGATATGCAACAATGGGGTACTTTTCAAACATAGGAAATTTAATCCTTACACCCGTCTCCAAAGATATGATTACACAGCGGAAACTAAATCAATAACATCAAACATATATATTTCCATTCATATATATATATATATATATATATATATATATATATATATATATATATATATATATATATATCAACAAGTTTGATGCCAACAACAATATTCATGTTTATACAAAATATCCATCCAACAGATACATATACACAATGCATCACAAATATGGCACTAAGCCAACCTAACTACCCGGTGCTACATATCAGAGCCGACCTACCAAAAGATGAAGACGAGCTTCACAAAAATTTCCATCCAGCAACCTACTCTGCAATGCCTCATAGAGCATCATAAAACAACAGAATGGTGAGAAACATTATCATAATAACATTGCATATAATTATATATCTCAACATATAACATGCACATAAAACATATTCTCACCACAATTCATACCTCATCACCTATACACATCGCAATGTGTAAATACACAAATCAAACATGCTCATCATACACCAATTCACTACTTCACATAAACTTACATTATTTATGTTTATTCCTCAATTCTATTCATTCTGCATAAACATATGTCTAGCTATGTTTAATCACACATATACATTACAAATGTATAAATCACATACATATACATATATCAAACATGCATATATACCAACAAGTATGCTTCATCACACATACTATCATCTCTTTAATACTCCAAATAAACATATGCACATTCATGTTTATTTCTGCATATCATAATTAAAATGATAAAATGCAACTCATAGAGACCGACACACGACTCTATGCAGATGCAAATGCGGTACCGACTCAACATTTCAGCAGGTTCACTCAGGAACCAAATGGAATCATTGCTTGTTACCTAAAGTAACTCCCCGTCGGGCACACGATGTTCCCCATTGCTCACACCCACATGGCACACAATGTTTATGGATTGCTCACACCTCACACGGGCACACAATCCGATTGCTCACACCCCACACAGGTGTAACACGGTGGGAGAACTGACTTTAGTTAAATGTTGCGGATAGCAAGAGTCGCCACCGACTTTTATTTTATCCAAAAGGAAAGGACATAAAAGAACAGGAAAGACCTTAAAAAGATTTTGAGTTCGGGGGGTAGGTTATACAAAGGGAAGGTGTTACACCCTTTATATCCATGGTTATCCATGGGCTCTTAGTTACTTAGCTCACTTTAAATTGTTTTGAAAAGTGTAGTGTGTGATTAAAACTTTTCTAAGTACTTTATAATGATCCTCGTATGGATGTATATAAAGACTTTGTTTTGAAAATTTGTTTGAAATGTGAAGTGTAATGAAGTATTTTGAAAAAGTGAGCAAGTACTTAAGAGGAACCTACCCTATATTAAGTCTTATTGTTCTTATATGTTCTTTCAATGGTAAGACTAGCCCTATTATTAAGGAATAGGTAGTCATTATCTTGGATGTAATAAGGGACATGTGAAGGGACATCTGAATTTAGGCAACTGCAAGGTGTCTTTAGCAATTCGTAGGGACTTATCATCTTTTATTCGAAGGGACAAGATCATTTATCGTAGGCAACCTCGAAGGGACTTGATCTTATAATTTGAAGGGACTTGATGATATTTATGAAGGGACTTTACTTAAGACACCTTACTTGACCTTAGAAATAGGCAACATGAGGAGTAACCCTAGAAAGTGTGAGATGGCGATCAAAGATCGACTTACGTGTGTGAGTGTTTATATTCAAGTATTTATCTTATTTAAGATTAATTATCTAAGTCATTTTAATTACACATAGTTATACACACCCTAAAATTACTAACCATGGCAATAAAAATATTTAGAAAAATAAAATAAAAACAAAAAATAAATCTACGACTATTACATGGCTTTCGCAATTGCATAATAATAGAAACAATTAATAATAAATATAATAATAAGCAATAATTTAAATGGTTAGTAATAATAAAATAATAATAATAATAAAAGGGTTAGTAAAAATAAAAATTCAAGAGAAGATATTATTTTAAAGTTAAATAAACAGTTTTAGAAAATGTTTAGAAGAAAATAGAATGATTATAATAATAATGAACAAAATAATAATTATTTACAAAACATGATTAATTATTTAATTATTAGAACAAAAATTTAATTAAGTTAAATGTTAAAGTTAATAAAATTAGGGTTAATAAAAAAACTAGGGTTTTGGAAAAACATTAGGGTTTATATATTATTTAAGAAAAATTAGGGTTTTAATTATTAATTGAAATATATAATTAATCTATTTACAAAAATATAATAATTATACATATATATACTTTATAAATATAAACAATTTAAATTTTTAAGAAGATAAATTATAATTTTTTAAGAATATAAAGAAATATCATAATGTTATTTAGAAATTATTTTCATAATTTATATTTACTAATTTAAACAAAAATAGAATTTATATAAGAAAATAAATTGAAAATAATAAAAAAAACAAGGAAATTGGCCAAAAAGAAAGGACCTGGGATTTGAACCCAGATCCTCTCACCTCAAACACACAACACAAAACCAACATGGCCAGCGCACGCTGGTGATCTATTTACGTCACCAACTCATTATATTATCAACCTACAAAAAAGAAATATTAAAGCAAAAATTAAACGTACACAGCCAGGATCGAACCCTGGTTTTCACCCTCATACACATGCATGCCTTACCAACTGTGTTGCCAGCGCGTTGTGTAACATAAACCAAACCTAAATAATAATAAAAACAAACAAATATTTGAATTATAGAATTCGCGCCAGATGATCATCTTCAACCTTGGGATTTCGCAGGTTTACCTGCGAAATTACCTGCCAAAACTCCTGCGTTTTTTCCTGCATGTGAAAACCTACGAAACTCCTACAGTACCATTTACACACAATTTTGTCAAATTAATCACATAAATATGATCCAGACAGTATTTGCAATTGATCTATGGTTTTAGAAGGCATTTATATTCACTTAATTGGGAAACCCCAATTCGAAGGTTATGAACCCTAAAATGGCATTCTACGATTTAGCCATGGTTTCTTTAATCCAATCACCCAGAATTCATCACAAACATCCACTAAACACAAATCAACAAACAAAACTAGTTAATGATACGTGAATGATCAAGAACGAAAAATAAAAAAATATGAAAAAAGTTTGGATCGGATTTGTCAATATGAGATGTTATGGAGCAATGTGATGATTGAGATACGATTAGTGATGTCCAAGGATCATGTTTGAACCTTCAAAATTCCCTGAAACCTCCTGCAAATCAAAAACCGAATATATGTTTTTTCTTGAATTTTTGAAATTTGATTATTGTTTTAGAGGCTGCCAAATTCGTGTCTTGTGCTTGCTTTATGTTGTACACATAGTGTGAACTAATTAGGTCAAAAAATCAGATCACACTTTGGATTTTTGGATCAATTGAGATTGAAAAAGATATGCTTCCAAATATTGAAAAAAACTTGATATATCCTTACTATTTTGGTTGATCTGATTTTGTATGGTCTCAATCAATTATAATTGTCCTTTAAGACTTTCTAGAACCAAAATCTTATCAAATATTGCAACTTTTATATTTTATTTTGATTTAAAATGATTTTTTAATGTATAAAATCATAATAAATAAAATAAAATGAATAAAAATTTAAATAAATGATTTTTAATTCGTGCATGATGTCATGAAAGTGTTTGGGTCATAAAAATGCAAGCCCATTTGGAGAAATTTGGTTCTAAGTTTCCATTTGCTTCATAAACCTCTCAAAAATTTCCCAACTTTGCAAAGGCACAAATCCCTCAATTTTAAGGCTATGAAGGTGTTCTTGGACATTTTGGAAATCTTAAAGAGTCCTCTAACCAACCTCTTTGGTCTCATGTCCATATATTTTACCATTCTCAAGTTATGCTCTTTGGAAGTTGTTGACATTTTGTTGACTTTTAAAATGACCTATAATGTCTTAGCTCATACCTTCCAAATGAAACATTTTTGGGCTTGGCTTGTGAGACACAAAGTTGTAGAGAATTAAATTTCCTTCAAAATTAGCTTTGGATGGAAAAATTTTGATGAAGCATGTGAAAATTATTGCTGGTCAAAGTTCAGTTGACTTTTCCTATGAAAACCCTAATTTAGAAACTCCTGATTCTTGATGATCTGAAATCTCCTTGATGAATCATGATCAACCCTTGATCAAATGATGAATTTTACTTCATATACTTGATGTTGGCAAAAAATCATGAAGTTTGACTTTGGTTTGACCACAGTTGACCTCAGTTTGACTTTTTGACTACTTTGACTGATTTTAGCCTATCTGATCATCTGACTGAGCAAATCTTTTGGGAAAACCTTGAAACTTGAAATGGGGATTCTTGAACACATGTAGGATGCTATGAAGCTCACTTGAAGTCTTAGAAGTCCATTTAGCCTGATGAAATCCAAAACCCTAGTTTAAGATGTATTGCTTAGGAGGATGCATTGTCTGAGGGAATTGTCAAACTTTTTGACTAATTGTGAACCTTGTGAACCTATTGAGATACCTTGTGAATCTTGTGAACCTATTTGGATACCTTGGTACACAATGTCTTGTCTTGGTGAGGGCAAATTTTGGGGTGCAACAACGGGCACACAATCAATGTGAATAAATCACCCATCGCTCACACCCCACACGGGCACACGATGTTTCTGGATTGCTTACACCCAACATGGGCACACAATCCGATCGCTCACACCCCACATGGGCACACGATCTTGTTGTAGTCATCGCTCACACTCCACATGAGCACACGATGCTACAACGGATTCACAAAGAATCCCACATCACAAGAATGCATACATTATGCTTACATGCAAAATGACACACAACATTTTTGAAAATGCATACATATTCACAATGTAGTTATGCATTTCATCTCATACAATTAGCATACATTCGTATTTAATTCAAGAAATGTATCTACTTGCCAAACGGCCACAACACAACAATCAAACCCACAATTCCATAATTAACATAATTACGTTTTATCAGAAAAGTCGGGTAAAAGTCGGCTACAAATTACATATTTTAGCATCAATAGATTCTACATGTTTTTAGCTTCGAATCGATATAAGGATCACTAAAAACGGATACCCGAAACTCAAGTTACGAAACGAAACGTAAAAACCCAAAAATCCTCCAAGGCTTGCTGCGCGACGAACAGCTCGCTGAGCGAAAATCACCCTGGAACTTTCGCTGAGCGACCACTGCGATTTCATAAAAATACCAGCTGCGAGCAGTCAACCAAAAACACTCCAAATACCCAAAATACTTCCATAAACATGATCAACAACATATTCTAGCTATCATACATCGGCTATAACGATTTCCAACCGATTAATCCATAAATTTCTCACATTTTCTCTCAAACCCTAACTATTCATCTTCTCTAACTTCTACCAAATCAAAACCCACAAAATCTAACACATGCATAATCATATACAAGATTAAGATAACAATGTTTATCACCCTTACCCGATTATTCCGATTCCTAGGAGCAATCTTGAAGCTTTTCCAACTTTTCCTCTTTTCTCTTCTTTTCTCTTCTCTCCCTTTTCTTTCTCTTCTATTTTCTTTTATCCCTTTTCTTTTCTTTCTCTTCTTTACTAACTTATACTCTTTTCTCTCTATTTCTATTCTTACTCTATTATTTCTATTTCTTTCCAACCAAATATCATTTTCTCACAAAATACCAATTCTACTAATTTCTTACTTATCATTTATTAACAAATACTTAAAATACCCTCCAAACCAATTTTACCCGGAAATTCATAAAACGGTAAAAACTCACATATCACACCAATATATCACATTAATTCATCAACATATCATATCATCATATTAATTTCACAAACAAAATAATAATTACTCAATTAAAATAAAAGACTCCAACAAAAATGGGAATTATCGAATCGGGGCGTTACATCACGCCCGGAGAACCTCGAGCGATGGGACCCGAGCCATAGCCGCTCGTATCATTACCCATCAATCGGGTCTGAATGGTCTTAGCCTTCATTTTGTTACTTTGCCTAAACTTATCCTGGATCTTATCCAAGGAACTCGCCATAGAGCCTGCAAAACAGAAGAAAAAGAAAAAGATCAGATCGGTTAGGAGCACAAAATCGCATGACAGGTAGACGGAAACAAAAAATAAAACAAGTACAAAATAGGTCAGACACTTCTTGGCCGTTTTTACAATCCAAGAGAGATGTGACGTCGATTAGCAGGCGTTCCAGAGCTTCTCCCCCGTCAGAAGCTAACATCACCTTTCCATCTCCGTCGAGCACCGGGGTCAGAGTGAAAGAAGACACCAGCTTACGAAACTCCTCGAAGCTAGTTGCATCGTGGTCGCCCAAAGTGTCCCCTATTTAAACAAAATCACTTACGGGTCGGCCATAATGACCATAATCCCACGAAAGGGGAACCTCCAAATCCTCCTACGGATCTGGCGCCATTCAGCATCCAACCGAGGCGCGTCATTCTCGTCGGTGTCGACACCCATAAAGTTGATCGACCTTGTAGCTTCTCGGCTCACAGGTTCGATCAAGAAGTAGTCACCTTTGAATGATCAGATAGACTCCGAATGCACCTTGAAGATCTTGGCCCATTGCTTGAAGGAGATGAAACCCTTCCGGACATTCCCTCGCCCCACCTGGCGCTACAGAGAGAACAACCGGAAAAAGAGAGGAAGAGTGGCCCCGACCCCCAGATTCTCGCATGTCAGCTCGAATGCCCTCATAAAGGCATAAGAGTTTGGATGGAGCTGCGAGAGCGCTACCCCCAGATAACCGAGCACCGAGCATACCAAGTCACTGAAAGGCAGCCTGATCCCCAGGGTCGAAATGGCATACTCATACATCGAAAATTTTCTCCCCCCAAATTCCAAGAAAATCTAGTCGTCGTCACCCGGACACGTCACCCTCCAGTGGACAGGGTCCCCCACCACAGGCAAAGGATCCCCGCGCGGTCGAGCATAAGACGAGACTTTATCCAACAAGTCTTCAACAACCCACTTCTCGGGCGTAAGTGCCTTCTCCTCCTCTTCTGGAACAACAAGAGCGCCAACCTCTTCCCCGGATACGGTCCCAACGTCATTTGTTTCAGTTGCCTCTGAGTCCCACGAGGAACTTCCATAGCCCGACGAAACAGTTGCCGAGGAGACCGAATCTTCCGACGAACTCTCCTCCGAGGATATGTCGTAGAGATCGACGAGCGCGTTTTCACCTGAAAAGTAGAGGAAAGGCATCAGTGAATTCGATCAGAATATCAAATCCACCCTTCCACTACCTATCAAGTGAAAGGGCGCGCAACGACCCGAGAACAGGGTCCCGACCAAAGCCCTTGAGTTATCGACGCCCAATACGTTCGATCAACGCTCAATAGGGAATTATAAAAGCACAGGGCTCACAACGAATAAATACTCGTCGCGAAACCCTAAACCTCAACCGAGAACCGACCAAGGCCGCTGTCGACCGCGAACCAGGGTTCATAACAGGCAGCACAGCAGTGACTACTTAAACCTAGAATCCATCTACATTACTCTAATCTACTAATAAAATCAAAGCCTAAACCACATGCATTACTATTTCATAATAACTAAGTCTAAAAGTCGAAATGAAGCTCTTACCTTGACCTTGAGACGCCATTTCAAGAGATCATGTTGAGAAGCACGGTGGTTGGCGAAAGAGAACAATGATCGACAACGGAATACGGTTGCCGGAGGTACGAGCAGAGAGTAAAGAAGAAGACGTAGCGAAAAAGTACAAAAATGAGACAATTCATATATTTATAGGGAAGGGGGCACGTGCAGCTGAAGCGTGACCCCTATCCCTAGGTAATGATAGCCTACGTGCTAGCCCCTAGGCTAGCCGTCAGAACATTAAATTGGCACAAATATCAAGACACGTCACTTTTTTGTTTCCTCTTCCACTGCACCGACCAACAGATGGGTTGCTCGCCCGCCGAGCTCCTTTGTCTCTCCGTGGAAAACGCTCGAAAAACAAACCCACCAATTGGTCACAGATGTTCCCGAGCAAAAAAAAAACCACCCTTAAGTCATCACTTCTTCGACCAGAAGCAACGACTTGGGGGCTCCTGTTCCAGATTGACCCAATTTCCAAAATGGGCCCTATCTATCTCGCGGCCCATCGGCCCAATGACTCCACGATGCTCGGAATCCTGAGGACCAATTGCTCGACAGACCCCTTGCTCGGTGCTAAAGCTATCCGACCAAGGACAAGTCGAGCAGATCTATTCTTGCCCCAACGACTAGTTCCTAACCGTCAACGGTTATTACGGAATCCGCGATCCGCGCCCAACAATTTGGGTCAATAACCATCCACTTGGACCAGTATAAAAACCCTCTCATTTGAGAGTCAGATATTCAAATCTTGACCCTAAATCTCATACTTGCTCACTCGTTGCTCACTCTCTGACTTTAGCATCAAAGTGCCTTTACAGGTACACCCATTTTTCTCCATCATCACCCGTGCTCATCTACGTTTGACGCTGCCACATCGGATCCTGATCTCCAAGTACGATCAGATAGATAGATAGATAGATAGATAGAACTGTTTGAAAAATTATACAAAGTAAATATAATTGTCATATTTATTAGCATTATTATTAATATTAATTTGATATTATATAATTTGGATTCAAAATTGTTTTATGGTATAATACCACGATTCCATGCAAAGCCACTTCAAAATTGTTTATATGGTATAATACCACAGTTCCATGCAAAGCCACTTCTACAAAAATAATGTAACCTATTTTCTGAATTTACTTTGATATTGGTGTAGTATCCACGGATGTGGGTGCTCTAACTGTCCATTTTTTTTAGGGACCGGCTCTAACCCGATCCATTACATTTGGGCAAAGATGGATTATAATACCGGGTCGGATATTGCACATATTTTTTCTGTGCATCATCTACCTTTCACCTTTGTCTCGAATATTTTAGAGGTACTTTCATCTATAAACCCTTTATTGATTTTAAGTGGAAGCGTGTTAGGTTAGAATATTCTTTCTCAGCTTTGGAAAATTACAAGATGCTTGTGAACATTACTTTGTATTAAGGTATGAGATTTGAGTGTTTTGGGTCCGTTCTTTGCTTGTATGGTTATTCGTTTCCTGGCTATGAGATTAAGGTTTGTATGTTAAATCTAATTTTAACTTTAATTGCTCTTAAATTCCTGTATTGTGATCTTATCCCCAACGCTGTTGCTTTTTTTGTTTGTTTGTTTGTTCAGGTTAGATGTTGTGACCTTTAGGTGAATGCTTCCCCAACAATATGTCATTAGAATTTGAGAGTATATCCTTTGAATTCGAGCTATAGCTGATTCTCTGTTAGTTGTTGGCGATCCTATATTTGAAAGGCACCACATAGATGCAATATGCGGATATGAAGGTGCCATATGTAGGATTTTTGGCTCTCTGTCATGGTCCACTACCCACATAGATAAATGAACGATTTCTATTTATAGGTAATGCTTATATTGAGGTTTTGAAGTGTTCATAACCATGGTTTTAAATTGACCAGGCGTGATGCAGCTACAATATTCCAGCTGAGGTAGTGTTCGCATTCACATTAGGCTGCAATTACGTTGTGATTCTAAATCACTCTAAAAATCGCATCATAATGCCGCAACGGCCGCATCAGCCTGCATTGGACCGCAAGAAATTATGAATTGCTTGTGCTTTTTACTTTTTTTGGACTTAAAACATAAAGTACAATTTATTGTTCCATGCTATGTTTTACTGCCCAATGATGAACAAATAGACTACTGAGTGGCCACACGGTTTTGTTCACAGCCTGAACTGCACCATTGCTTCTCACATTCTCTTTCTCTCTGTCGCTCTCTCGGTCGCTCTCTCTTTCACTCTCCACATATAGATTCATTGTTTATTTATTTATTTTAAATGATGCACAAATGCTGTAAACGAAACCTGTGATATAAGCCGCAGATGATATATAAGGTTAGGTATGAGATCTGAGGGCTCTGCATTTTTTGTGACTTAGAAGTTATAGGGTTGCTGTCTGCTTCCTGTTATATATTTGTGGTTAGTGAATAGCCTTTATTTCAAAAATTTAACTATTCCACTGGTTTTACTTTATCTTTTTGAGAATGAAAATGCTATCTTTATTTAAAACCATGATGTTGTGCAGTATGAGGATGTTTGAATGTTGTACCAACATTTCAACCTTCCTCATGCTATTTTTTAAATTGAAAAAGGTTCTCAGTTTGGTTTTGAATTTCATTAATGTACGTGTTCATATTTATGTCTAATTTATTGCAATTTTGTTTATGAAACTCTTTCAGTTTTGAAATGGATCAAACTACATGTTCTTTATTATGTTATTGATCTGTCATAGACTGTCTTTGTATGGGATTAGAAGGCAAGCCTCCCCTCTACAATATCTATTTCACTATTCTCTTACACTCCCATTTTATCATTGAGTTTTCTCTTGTGTGAATTGTGCATTTCTCTTTTCTCAATATTAATGTAAATTATTTTCATTACTAGTTTCTCAACATAATTCTCTGAATTATTATTCTTAAGTTCTTAAAACCCTTTATTGATTTTAAGTGGAAGCGTCTTACAAGATGGTTGTGAATGAAATCAGTGAAAAATTGAACACTACTTTGTATTAAGTTATGAGATTTAAGTGTTTTAGGTCTGTTCTTAGCTTGTGTGTTTATTAATTTCTTGGCTATGAGATTAGGGTTTGTATGTTAAATCTAATTTTAACTTTAATTGCTCTAAAATTCCATCACATTTTATGTATTCTGATCTTATCCCCAATGCTGTTGCTTTTGTTTGTTTGTTTGTTCATGTTAGATTTGCATCAATATGCTATTGAATTGTTGGCTTTAAGTCCAATATCAGCCATGGCAAATATCATCATAGTGATGGTCGTTTGGCTCTTTTCCATGGCTAAATTTGTGAAGGATGGTGGTGCTACAACGCTATGAAGGTGCCATATGTCGAGTTTTGGCTTGCTGTCATGGTCCACTATCCACCATCAATACCACTACTGTCTTCAAGTGTTTTATTGCCGGTTATGCTGTTTATTTTTAGATTGGGTGAATGGGGATATTTTCACTATGATATGAGCAGTTTTAACAGCATTATTGATGGAAAAATGTATCCTCCTAAAAAGCGAGATTTGACAAACACAAGATGGTTCTTTCATTTGATAGTCACACGAATAAATGAACCTCATATATTTATAGGTAATTTGAATGAACTCAACACACATTATTTTGATGCCGTGTGATTTGGTATACAAACTGGTTATGAATAAAGGTCAAGCTCATATTGAGGTTTTGAAGTGTTCATAGTCATGGTTTTAAATTGTGGATCACATCATGTAATGCGGCCACAATATTGTAGTTGCTTTAGTCTCTACATCCGCATCAGGTCGCAATTGCAGTGTGATCTAAAATCACACTAAAAGTCACATTATAACGCCGCAACAGCTGCATTATATCACCGCAACAGCTGCATCAGACTGCAACAGATTATGCGTTTTGTGCTTTTTAATTTACTTGGTTTAAAACATTATGTACAGTTAATTGCTCAATGATATGTTTTACTGCCCAATGATGGACACTTAGACTATTGAGTGGCTGTTTTGTTCACAGCCTGACCTGCACCATTGCTTCTCACATTCTCTTTCTCTCTGTCCCTCTCCCGGTCGCTCTCTCGGTCCCTCTTTCTTTCAATCTACAAATATACATTCGATGTTTATTTATTTATTTTATTTTAGATGGTGCACAACCCTGAACGAAACCTGTGTTATAAGCCACAGATGATTTATAAGTTTAGGCATGAGATCTGAGGGCTCTGCTTTTTTTGTCACATATAACTTATACAGTGGCTTCCTACTTCCTTTTATGTATCTGTGGTTAGTTAATAGACTTATTTAAAAAATTTAACTATTCTATTTTTTACTTTATCTTCTTGAGAATGAAAATGATATTTTTATTCAGAACCATGATCTTGTGCAGTATGGGCATGTTTGAATGTAATACGGACATTTAAACTCTTCCTCGTTCTATTTTTTAAATTGTTTGGAATTTATGTGTAATGTTTATATAGATTAAAAGTTATGTGATAAAGTTCGTTTTTCTGATTTTCATTTATTTACACATTTGGAGTTTTAAGAGCTGGTTGGTTCTTCTCAATTTAAGAACTGTTTGCTTATGATGAAATGCCGAAATGCCAAAATAGAGTGTACATAAGCAGTTATCGATATCTTGAGCATGGTGAGTTGGTGCCTCTTTGTTTCACATTTTCACCAACTTAATGGCTGAGTTTCCTTCAGACGTTATGAAATCAATGGTTGAGTTTGCTTATGTATATCATTATTAACAATACAATCAAGTCTCTGTGGACCACAATTTATAGAGATGATTTACATCAAAATAAAGACACCAAATTATTCAAATATCATTTCATCCATTTACTATGGAAAATGACAAATAACACTCCTAGCAGTGTATTAGTGATCCTCTTTCATAGAAATTTCTTCTTGCATTATTATTCTAAATGTAAATATTAACTAAAGGCATATAGAAGCGTTGCAAAACAACTTGTTTTTAAGCATAAAATTTAATAAAGAAGTTTTGCTTCATTCTCTTGGTTGCGTTTTTGATAAGGTGTTAGCAAACATAGATCTCTAAATCTCAACGATCTAAAATTTTCTTTCATCAGACTTTATTCACCCAATGACAAAATTCTTAAATTATTTAGTTGGACATTTGCTTGTGTTAAAAAAAATCTACTCGGTGTAAAGCTCAAATCTAAGGTAAGAGTGATAATTTGATTGGATCGTGTGTATAATGATATAAATGTCTACATTGTTTGGAGTTGGATCATTTGTTACACTCTATTTAGTGAATGAATTGATTAATTGTGATATATGACAAGTGAGACATAAAATGTTAAAGTAACATTATTAATGTGTTGCACGCACTTATTAAATTATGTGTTGCAAACTATGTAATGTGTGATGACTTGAATGAGGACTATTCCGATACTGCCAATCCCGATCTAATTAAATAAAATACAAAGGTTTTAAAAAGAAGATGGTTGAAGGATTATGAATAGGCATGACAACAACAACGTGGCGGGACGGGATGATTTTTACCTCCCCTAAATCCAAACCCAAATTCCCATATAATCTTCGTTCCTCGATCCAAACTCAAACCGGGATGGAGAATTAAAACTCAAATCCGTCTCAAACGTGTTTGAGTATCTCTGTCCTGCTATCATCCATTAAGTAAAATCAATTTTTTTAATAGAAATTTTTTTTTTCCAAAATCAAATTACATTATAAATAATAAAACAAAACAATCTCAAAAAATTCCATACATACATTTCAAATATTTTGAATAATTAATAGAAAATCAAAATATCAAAATATTGGCGATATATTTAATCTAAATTATCAAAATCAAATAATAACGCTCTTAATGAAATAAACGAGGCATGTTCGAGGCCGGGTTTAGAGTGGGTACTAGTGTCCCCATTATCCGACCCGTCCCCATATTTTTTATTCGAGGAAAATTCAAATGAACCCTGTTGGAATAATATAGTAAGTGTGAGTAAGTGAGAAAATAGTCTCACATTGGATAAGAATGTGGTGACTTAAGCATATATAAGTGAGAGAACACACTCACATATCACCTTAAGATTTTAGGTGGACAAGTGGTGTGTCACTCACAAAGGTGTCAAGTCCTACAATATGTATCAATGTTTCCTAGTGTGAAACTCCTCTAACATGATATTTAGAGTTTGGTTTGTAAAAGGACTGACTTACTTGTATCAAGTTGCTCGAGAAATGGTATTCCGTTGAAATCGACGCCCAGGAAGAGGTGTATTAAAATGCCCTTGAAATGCCCTTGAAAAAGGTGTCAACGAAGGTATAAGTATATAAAAAAGAGGGAACATTGTGGACTCACACTTGAGGGGGAGTGTTGAAATAATATAGCAAGTGTGAGTAAGTGAGGAAATTGTCTCACATTGGATAAGAATGTGGTGACTTGAACATATATAAGTGGGAGAACTCACTCACCTATCACCTTAAGGTTTTAGGTGGACAAGTGGTGTGTCTCTCACAAAGGCGTCAAGTCTCACACTATGTATCAATGTTCCCTAGTGTGAAACTCCTCTAACACAATTCAATTTCAATACACCCTTTCCTAGCCAATGTTGATATATTATATTAGATTTGATTAGATTTAATATTTAAATATAATCCAAGTTGTGATAGCCCAAGCCCAATTAGGGTTGTATATAAATAGTCATAGTTTGTATCATTATTTACACAATTCAATAATACAAATCCTTATTTCCTTATTCCCTTATTCCCTTTCTATTCTCTCCTCACTAAAAGTGCCTCACACACTAACAAATTGACATTCAGGGCTTCTGGTTATTGTTCTTGATTGTGCTTTCAAGAATTTCACGTCAGAGATTGTGTTTCTAGGGCCAGTGAATCCACCGTCGCGAAGATGACTAGTGATAAGGGCATTCTAAATTCTCTTTCAATGCTTGATGGCAAAAATTGGATCAGATGAAAAAAAAACTGATGTAATCCTTATTTGGCTTCCATGAAACCCTAGAAGTGGTTACTGGTGGCGTTCATGCATTAGCTGCAAATGCAACCGAAGCATAGAAAACTGCCACAACGAAGTCAAGAAGAAAGATTGCAAAGTTGTTTATTGCATTCAGACGGCGGTCGATGCTGCTAATTTCGACAGAATCTCTCATGCTGAAATGGTGAAGGAGGCATGGGATAATCTTGTGAAGTATTATGAAGGAGGTGAGAAAGTCAAGGTTGTTAAGTTGCAAACCTTGCATCAACAATATGAGTTGTTGTCGATGGGAGAAGACAAAAAAGTTGCAGAATATGTGTCGAAGGTTCAGAAAATCGTCCAGCTCATGAAGGATTGTGGTGAAACCATAACTGATAAGATGATAATTTAGAAGGTTATGAGAACATTGACCTCTCACTTTGATCACGTTATCGTAGCTATTCAAGAATCCAACAATCTTGAAACCCTAAAAGTGGAAGATTTGGTTGGTTCGTTGGAGGCACACGAGATGAGGATTGTCGAAAGAAAGGGAGTTCAAGATTTGATACAAGCACTGCAGTCTCAGTCATGGAAAAATAATGGTGGTTCGAACACATTCAAAGGCAAAATTGACAAGACACAAGGAAAGAAGTCTTGGTCGAACCCTCACAGAATCAAGTCGAAAATAGAGCTTTTGAATCCTCAAAAAAAGGAGGAGGAAACTATCAAAAGGACAAAGAAGATAAGAAAGGTATGCAGTGTTATAATTGTGAAAAGTGGGGTCATTTGACCAAAAATTATTGGTACATGAAAGACAATGAATCGAAAAAAGGAAAGGATGAAGGAGTGAATCTTGCACGCCAAGATTCAGATCATTCTGAAGGTGGTATGAGGGTTATTGCTGTAGTGGCAGATAACCATCTCGAATCCAAGATATGGTTCCTAGACCTCGGTTGCTCAAATCACATGACTGGTCGAAAGGAGTTGTTGGCAGATTTTGACGAGTCAAAGAAGAGCAAGGTAAAACTTGCTAATAATAGTTCATTGCAAGCAGAAGATAATGACAACATAATTTTTCAACTGAGTAATGGAGCGAAAGCTATGATCAGAGATGTGCTCTATGTACCTGGAATGAAGTGCAACTTGTTAAGTGTTGGAAAACTGGTCGAAAAAGGCTTCTTAGTTGTCATGAAAGATGGAGTTTTAAAATTGTTCGACACCTAAAACAATTTAGTTTTGAAATCTCTGTTGTTGAAGAACATGACGTTTATGACCATGATCAGTCCGACTGAAGTACAACGTCTGAAAACTGTTGTCGACCACAAGGATAGTTGGTTGTGGCATTTGAGGTTTGGACATTTAAACTTTCGATCACTCAATTAGCTGATTACTCGAGATATGGTATCTGATATTCCAAGTCTTGATATACCTGAAAAAATATGTGAAGGTTGTTTAGTCAAAAAGCAATCCAAAAATTCTTTCGTTTCGACTATGCCAATGAGATCATCATGCATACTCGAAGTGGTACATTCATATGTATGTGGTCCATTCGAAGAACATACCATTGGTGGAAACAAATATTTTATTTCGTTTGTCGACGAGTTTAGTCGAAAGCTGTGGATCTATGTGATCAAGAGAAATGATTATAACTCAGAGGTATGTCTAATATTGGAGGGGGGGGGTGAATTAGGATTTATAAAATTTTCTTCAATTTTTACCGGTTTTTAGATGTTTTACTTTCTTAAGAATTCTAAGTGATGAATACGATAAAATGCGGAAAGTTAATGACACGATGATGTATACTGGTTCCCCTCATAGTCTAAGAGTACTCCAGTCCCCTTTCAACATGAAAGAGAATTCCACTATTGTTTGGACTATACAAGACTCTTCCTAGTCTTTCTATACAAGTCACTCACAATCAAACTACCAAGAACAATCCTCTTGGATTTTTCCTAAGTTCAAAAAGAGAACAAACCTCCCTAGATGAACTTCTTGTTTCCAACAATCCTAGAACACAAGTACAACAATTTCACAATCTTATTTTAACAATCCTAAAATAAGATGTGACTTTTTGAACAATTCTGAATTTTATATGAAGAGATGGAATTGGATGTTGAACAATCACAAGATTGATCTTCCCTTTTAATAACAATCACTCTAATAAAGTTATACAAGTGTTCGACACAATTAGGATGAAACAAATGCAATGTATATGAAGGATTATGTGTAGAAGTTTCACTTAGAAAAGTTTGAGGTACACTTTGATAAAAATGGAAGATTTTGAAAATGAATGATTGTTTGAAAATTATAGAAAAGGAGGTGAATAAAAAAACTGGTATAATGCTCTTTAAATAGCCTTAACACGCCTCTATAAATGAGTATCAATGATGAGGGGATGTCAAGATTCATGGAAAAAATTTAAAACAAATTTATGTGAAAAGTCGCATATTTTTGGTCACTGCTTCAATGTTAATCAGTTAACCATTTGTGTTAATCGATTAACACGCCTGCAACGTACCAAAATATTCAAAATTTGATTTATTTAATCGATTAACCAATTGTTTAACCGATTAACCATGTTCAGAAAAGATTAAAAAACAAGTTTTTAAAGTATAGAAATTATGGCATATCTTTTCTAACACCCTTAACATTATATTGTATTCATGAGACATTCTTGAACACTTGTATAAAAATTATTAAAGATGAATGTCATACCTTTGATCAATCCAAGATAATCTTCAATACTTGAACGATATTTGAAGCGTGTCTTTGTTTAACATGTCTTTTATCCACATCCTTTTTGTAAAAAATGTCTTGATCACATATTGTTGTCTTCATCAAAACATAATGTTGGAGGAGCTTGACTTTACATTCTCCCCCTTTTTGATGATGGCAATCCAAGACAATTTTTGCTCCAAACTTGTTTCTCCTACAAATGTTACCCTTTAATTGATGCTCCCTCTAAGTCCATGATTTAAAGGGCCTTTGAAATCTGAATTTTGTTAATAGAGAAACCATACAACCATACAATTTTCCCCCCTTTGTCATTAGTAAAAAGGATGGGGAAACAATATTTGAAAAGAAGTACAAGTTGTATGAACAAAGAAATGTGTAAAGCATATAATGGAACATAAACACATAACATAAACCAACACACAATAATTAACACAAAACACATAATATGATATAACTTAGTACGAACAAAGTACGAAACATAGTAGAAACATGAATATTGTACAAAATACGCGAAATAAACCGAAATTCCTAAACATTAGGGCTTAGAAACCTAAAACATAAACATAACACAAACTAAAACTAAAAAAAAAACTAGATGCATAAGAGAAATTTGTTTAGTCACTCTCGGAATTTTCCTCTTCCATTTCTTCATCTTCACTTCCTTCTTCTTCGTCACCTTCATTTTCCTCTTCCTCAACTTCCTCTTCATTTTCTTCAACAACTTCATTAGGTTGGTTCATGGATAAGACAAACTTCCAAAGAGAGTTGATTGCTCGAGTAGTTTCACGGTGATTACTTTGCATGGTAGCATAAAGAAAATCATTAGTAATACCACCTTCCAAAATTTGAGGGTTTGAAGATGAGGATCCATCTTCGTACCGATACACACCATCATCACCTATAACAATTCCCGTATTTTTCAAGGAGGTCTTAGCATTGATTTCATTGGCCTTAAAAGTCATCTTGACTTGTGGTTCACACCTAAGTTCCAAATCGGTTGATTTCAAAATGCGAGAAATCAATCTTCTATAAGGAAGTCCATCGGTTAAAGAAAGTTGTTGTGTCATGTGATACATGATAGTGAAGATCCAATTCACGTGAATTTTTTTCTTGATAGCATAAAGAACTTGCATCTTAAGGTCATTGATTTGAGAATGGTTAGAGTTTTTGGGTAAAATAACATAGTAAATGATAAATTTTTCGCATACCAAAGCACCCTTGAAGAGTAACCCTTTTGTCCGCTCAACACCACAACCTTAGGAAATTTGAAAATCTTATAATAATATTTCATTTTATCATAATCCTTCCACGAACCATCCATATGATTCATAGCCTGTCAAAGAAAATAAACAGTTTTTGGAATATCTAACATTGTTCAAATAGTAGATAACTCTTCATAAATTTTGCTATCTTTAACAACAACAAACAACATATGTTTTTCTTCAAAATCCAAACCAATTTTCAACTTATTGTAAAATGCCTTAGCAATGTCAGGATAACAAAGACCCACATCAGATACAAACTTACCAATTTTCTGAACCTTAAGTAATGCAGGAAAATCAAAGCTATCTTCAGATTTTTTTTTTAAATTAACATACTTTACCGGCATAAACGACCGATTTCTGACCTTGAAGTCCAATCTTCGAAATTTGGTTGGTGGGAGTGGAGCTTCTTCATTTCCAGAATTTGAGCTACCCATAGGAAGCTTTCCTTTGTCCTTTCATGGTAGAGCCATTGAAGATGTATGGAAGGTTAGGGTTTGAGAAAGGGATTTTTGGATTCCTTAAAGGTTGGGGTTGTGAAGAAGAATAAAAGGTGATAAGGGGTTTTAAAGAGTGATAAAATGAGTGGGTATTAAAGGTTGTTGAATGTAGTCAAGGATTGTAGAGGATGAATGTTGAATGGGAAGAGAGAGAGAGAGAGAGAGAGAGAGTTATAAATGGAGTTTAAGATAGTGACTATGAAAGCTTATTTCCAAAAGCACTTAACTCACATGCAATGTATAAGACATAAAAAAATAAAAATACTGATTCTAAGAAAAAACAAAACGCAATAGTGTTAATCGGTTAACAATATTGGTTTACCGGTTAACATGATCAAAACACGCAAAACAAGGGCTGGAAGGGTGCGTTAATCGATTAACACATTTGGTTAATCGGTTAACGGCTAAAAAGTTTTAAAAACTAGTAGCTTTGCACAACCCAAAAAATGAGATTTTTCCAAAATTTTTTGTCTTGACATGTTAGCACACATAGTAATGCAACTTGTGTATATATAAGAAAAATCACAACGTTTCGTATGTGTGTGTGTGTGTGTCTATATATATATATATATATATATATATATATATATATATATATATATATATATATATATATATATATATATATATATATATATATATATATATATATATATATATCAATTAGTGCAAAAATTAATAAAATTAAATTAATTGATATTTTGTGTACCTTGGATTCATTATGATATATAATGAATAATTTTAGAAGAATTAAATATCACCTTCATCTAGAATACCAAGTTCTCGTCGAATCTTGTAAAAAGCCTCTTTTGCGAGTAATTTTGTGAAGATATTCGCAAGTTGATTATAGGTGTCGACAAAGGTAACTTCAACATCGCCTTTAAGCACATGATCGTGTAGGAAATGATGTCGAATATCTATGTGTTTTGTTCTTGAGTGCATGACGAGATTTTTGTAATATTGATTGCACTTGTGTTATCGCATCGAAGTGATATGCATCCAAGATCGAATCCATAGTCACTTAATTATTGCCTTAGCCAAAGATTTTGTGCACAACAACTACCTGCTGCTATGTATTATGCTTCAGCTGTACTTAGAGTAACACATACTTGTTTCTTACAGGACCATGAAACTAATGAATTTCCAAGGATGTGACATGTTCCACTAATACTTTTTCTATCAGTTTTACACCCTACGTAATCTGCGTCAGAATAACCAATTAAATTACAAACACTAACTTTAGGATACCATAAACCAATGTTCGTTGTTCCCTTGAGATACTTCATGATTCTTTTGAGTGTTATGATATGTGAATCCTTTGGATTTGTTGGGAAGCGAGCACATAAACACACACTAAACATTATGTCAAAACGACTTTCCGTCAAATACAATAAAGAACCAATCATACCTCGATACTTCGTAATATCAATTGACACACCCGATTCGTCTTGATCAAAGTAGGTTCCGGAGCCTATTGGTGTAGACATTGCTTTACAACCAACCATTTCAAATCTCTTTAACAAATATTTGCAATACTTTGATTAGTTGATAAAATTTTGTCTTTTAGTTGCATGATTTGCAATACAAGGAAGTAATTCAGTTTACCCATCATAGACATTTCAAATTCACCTTGCATCATCAATGCAAATTATTCACATAGTTCCTTGTTTGTTGAACCGAAGATTATGTCGTCTACATAGACTTGAACTAGTAAAGTGTTCCCTTTTATTTCTTAATGAATAGGGTTTTGTCTACCTTGCCTTTTTCAAATCCTTTTTCGCATAGAAAATTACTTAGACGATCATACCATGCCCTTGGTGCTTGTTTTAATCCATATAATGCTTTCTTCAATTTGTATACATGTGAAAGATGCTTGAAGTCTTAAAATCCCGGGGTTGTTTGACATAGACTTCTTCATTGATGTAGTCGTTCAAGAAGGCACTTTTGACGTCCATTTGAAATAACTGAAATTCATTGAACACGCGTAAGCAAGTAATAAACAAATAGCTTCTAACCTTGCAACCAGAGCGAAAGTTTCTTCAAAATCGATTCCTTCCTCTTGATTATAGCCTCTAGCAACCAATCTTTCTTTGTTTCGAATAATTATTCCATTCTCATCAAGTTTGTTCTTAAACACCCATCTTGTTCCAATGATGCTGTCACACCCTGAATTTTGACCGAACTTTTTTTCTAGTTTTTTTTATTCATTTGATTCATTTTTATCGCAGTATCAGTAACCAATAAGTCATTTTTGCATTTTTAATTAAATAATCCATTAGTCATTAGTCATTTTTATTTTATTTTTCAATTTCATCATTAAATGTTTTTTATTTTTTATTCTTGATTTTAGAATATGTTTCGGTTTTAAAATATGATAGTTGTTTCATTTTATTTATTTTTATTTTCATACTTAGTTCAATAATTATTTTAGATTATTTAAGTATTAGTTTATGTTTATTTCATTTAGTTTATTTTTTAGTTAAGTCTAATTTTTGTTTCAATTTATAATTTTTAGTTTTAGTTTAACGTAATTGATCTAATTAGTTTTTTTTCTTCTTTTGAATTGGTTTATTCTATTTAGTTATTCTATTTTAATTTAACTTTAGTTAGTTTATTAAGTATTTTAATTAGTTTTTTTTATTATTTAATTCTTTGAATCAATTTAATAGTTTATTCTCATTCCAATTACACCAATTCCATTTTACCGCTACAAACTCAGACCAACTATACACACTAACTTACGTACAAACTCTTGCTGCCAAGTCAAAATTAAATAAGGCCTCTAACTCACTTTGTTTCAACCAAAATTGCCCAAAAATAAAAACAAGAAATCTCCCACCAAACAATTGTACAAGTCTTAGTCTTCTATGTGCTTCAGACTTGCTACAAGCCTCCAAAACCCTGTTCCACTTACCTGTGAATAAACCAAAGCCTGCTATCAATTACCAAAGTGAACAAACACAAATACTGCTACGTAACACATATACTGCAAACCTCATTCCAACTCCGTTCAAACAATCAAAAACTACACTCTATAAAACTGATCCCTCCTTCACACAGTAGAGAAAAAGAGAAAAAGGGAGGGACAATATATTTGTGATGCTCTTCAAAGAAAAGGAGAAATGGCTTGAAAGAAAACCAAAAAATTCTCTGTAAATAAAAACTTCCAACATCAATAACCCTTTACCTCTCCAAGACCTTTGCCTCAAATCAACCCTTCATTGAAATCGCAACAAATACCTGCATTTTCACCATCCGCTTCATCACAATACACTCCTCCACCACAACTCACCTTACTACCCTTCCATCACAAACGCTTCCGCTCAACTCCATCAACCCTTCGGCCTCCGCCCTTCAGACTGAACACACCACTTCCCTTTCATCAGACCAGTCGCACCTCTACAAACCCTTCGCAATCGGACCACCCATCACCGTCGGCCACTTTCGCTGCAGTCACCACCTTCTAACATATCAATAAACACAGAAAAGACACCGCCGGAGACGGGATTGTAGCCACACGGAATCCATGGTAAGAGAAGAACGTTTGAGATGCGAGAGAGACAAAGTGAAATCGAAGGGAAGAAAGGGAGCCACCATCGTGAAGGTGTAAACAGAGATTGAGTCCGTCTTTTTATCTGGGAAGAAGAGTAATCGTGTTGGTAGACATAACTTCCTTTTCATTTTATTTGTTTTTCATGTTTTTCTTAATGTTTATTTTAAATTAGGTTAATTTGCGAGTAATATTGGTTTAAGCCCATCAAATTTGCTTTGTACCTCACCTCCATTTTTTTCTCATTTGATTTCATTCCTTAATTTTATTTATTTAATTTAATTTGTTTAGTTTGAATTCCTTAATTTTTCTTAACCTCTTTGTTTTTATTTTTAAATTCATATTTAGTTATTTTTATTTTCTCTTATTGGTATAAATTTTTTTCTTTTGTTTAGGTAATATTAAAGTAGTAGTAAAGTACATATTTTATTAACCTTTGAAAAAATCTAAAAAAATTTGGTTTAAGTTTAAATTATTTTTTTAAAGTTTTTGTTGGTTTAGTTAATCAAGTTTAATTTGGATTTTAATTTATGTTAGTTTTGTTAAAAAAATATAATATTAATTTATTAGAAATTCTGAGATAATAATATAGATTTAATCTCATTTATTCTCTTTTGATTTATTTTCTATTTTATTTTATTTCTATAATATGAAAAATCTAAAAAAAATTCTTGGTTAGTTTAAGTTATCTAGTTTTTTTTAGGTTAGTTACTTAGTCTTTTAAATTTAGACATATGATTTTAGTATATTTTTAATAAATAAATTTTAGTTAGTAATAATTAGTAATTTTTATTATTTAATGAGTTTTTATTTATTTATTTATTTATTTATTTATTCTAGATTTAATATTTTTTATATTAATATAGTTTTATTAAGTTTAGGTTAATTCTTAGGTTCTTAGGAGACTATTGTATGTTTTTTTTTTCTTTTCGTGTAGTTTAATTGAAAATTTAAAGAATTTTTGTTTAATTTAGTTATATTTAGGTTAATTAACTAGTTAAGTTATTTTCTAAAATATTTTTAGTATAATATTTAGTATAGTTAATAGAAATATATTTTTTATAATAAAAATGGTTAAGATTAGCATTTATCTTCATTTATCATTTTTAAATATTTTTGTAAGAAATCAAAATAATTAATGCATATTTTTGTTAGGTTTTTATTTAGTGATAATGTTGGTTAAATATCTTGGATTTTATTATTAACAAGAAAATCTCAACAAAAATTTATTTTATTTATCTTATTATTAGTTTAGTTTAGTTTATTTTATTAAGTTTTTATTTATTTCAAATTTCTATTTTTTATTAGTATAATTTTATTAGGTTTAGGTTTTTTTCTTTTTAGGTTTAATTTAGGTTTAATTTTACGTTAACCTCCTTAGGCCCATTCAGATTACTAATATATGCCTATTTCAAACCCCCAATCCTTTTGTTTGTTTATTTTATTATTATTTTTATTTTTATTATCTTTTAATTTATTAGATTAGAGTCTAGTTTTATATTAGTATTTTTAAATATTTGTTTAAATATTTTGTTCATTTAGTTTTTATATTAGATAGTTTTTCATTTTTTAAAATCTTTTAATTTAATATATTAGTATAGTTATTTTTCTTTTAGAAAAAAATGTAAAATAAAAAATATAATTTTTTTTAGAACTTTAAAATCTAAAAGCATTTTATTTTGTTATTTATCATTATTTATTTTTATTAGACTTTTTCTTCTTAGTTTAGCTGGTTTTTCGTTTCAAGTATTAAAAAATCCAAAAAAATATTAAATAAATGTTAGTTTTTCTCTTCTAGTTTTTTTTTGCGGATGTTTCAACTCATGATAACCCCAATTTCGATGGTCTCGCAGTATGGGTCCACGAGATGCTTTTTTCTCGTTGGGTCCATACGAGGACCTCAATCAAAGTAGATTCATTGGATGGAGTTGACACCCGACAAACAGTTGTCGCGCGTGGCAAATAGTCTGATGGATCTGTGACTTTGATAATCTTCGTCATCCCATTTCCACGATGTTTTTTTGCCGTGTGTACTTCATCTTTACACGATGTTCTTCTGTGTATGATACCCCTTTTCACGATGTTTTGCCGTGAGTGTACTTTCATTTTCACTCGTTGTCTAATGCTCGTTACTCAATCCAAGGGAAGAAGACGTTTTGTTGAATTATTGTTAGTTACTCGTCATTTGTGTGTTTCTACCTTAGCTTTCACCTTTTCAACCAATTATTTACAAGCTTTGCATTCAAGTTTTTCCTTCTTTTTATCCGTAGTTTTCTGAACTACGACGCTCTGACTTTCCCATTGCACGAGGGAATATGTAGGCACAAGGTTTATCCTTGGCGAGCACAATTTTATTTTTTCATAGTTTTCTTTGTTTCACGTTCTTTCCTCTTTCACACTTTCGATTTTTTTCATCATATTTCATCATTTCTTACCTTTTCATTTTTTTAGTTTAGTTCCCATTCAATCAACAGACAATTAAGCACAAACATAGATATTACAAGAGGTTCCCGTAGAGTACTACAAATAATTAGGATGCTAACACCTTCCCTAGGTATAACCAACCCTTGTACCTTTGATCTCTGACTGCTTGGCATTTAGCTTTGTCTTTCAGCTTAGTATGTTTATTAGGGTTTCTCGATCTTTTCCCCTTCCCTTGGATAAATTAAAGTTCGGTGGTGAATTTTATGATTTGCGATACAAGTTAACTTAATAGCTTGTTATCCGATTCTCACCGCGACAGAAATGAAAACTTCATTGGGGACCCCCCAAAAGGGTTAAACCTAATTTGTTTTATCTGTGTTTTTTGTGCTATTATTATTGTTTATTATCTGTCTAGATTTTTCTTTTCTTCAGGGTTTGATGATACATGTGTGGTGAGATAAGTCCTAACCCGAACTTGAGAGCTCTTAAGATAGGATTGATGGTCTCGTAGTGTGGGTCCACGAGATGCTTTTTCTCGTTGGGTCCATGCGAGGACCTCACTTGGAGTAGATTCATTGGATGAAGTTGACACCCGACATGCATTTTGTCGTTAGTGGCAAAGAGTCTAATGGATTTGTAACTCTAAACACCGTGACTAGAACCTATGTTGTTGATGGTCTTGTAGTATGGGTCCACAAAATGCTTTTTCTCATTGGGTCCATGCGAGGACCTCACTTGAAGTAGATTCATTGGATGAAGTTGACACCCGACAAGCATATTGTTGTTGGTGGCAAACAGTCTAATGGGTCAATGACTTCGAGAAACTTATAGAACCCATTGTGTAGGTATCTTTACCCCTAGTACACACCTTGTGGTTGGTTATTTACCTAGACTCCACGCATGTGATCTCTAACCTTATATCTTGTTACATGTAATTTCATCATGTGTTGCATGACATTGCGTATCATTTGCATCATTTGCATGATTCATGCATACATCCAATTTGTTTGTCACCTCATTCCAGGTGTTTCCGTCTTTCAGTCATCTATCAATCGTCAAGTTGATTCTTCGTAGTCGATACAAAACTAGAGCTTACCGTAGACGCATAATGTCAGAACAAAAGGTTCATAATGCTGAGGTTCGAATGGAAATTGAGGAATTGAAGACTAGTGTGACAAAGCTGACTGAGATGCTTCAAGTTTTGATTGCTAGAGAAGAGCAACCTCAGAGGACCGTGATCCAAGAGGTTAAAAACGCTGTTGTCGAACCTCAGCCTGTTTAATTGCCACCTTCAACTTGGCCGGAGTTTGGTTTTCCACACAACTACTCTCCACCTCATGTTACCACTTCTATGGTCGGTCAGGCGTCCAGACCCGCTTTTCAAGTTCCTATTTTTACTGAACCTAGACCAGTGGTTCATACTGACCCAGTTCCTTATGAGTACAATGCCGTTAGTTCTCAAGGTGATGATCTTGAAGATTATGTTGAACCTGAAGTTGGTCGTGAGCAATATCAAGCTATTGAAAAACGACTAAGGGTTGTAGAGGGTAATGACTTCTTCGATATTGATGCAAGCAACATGTGTTTGGTTTCCAACCTTGTCATGCCATCCAAGTTTAAGATTCTAGAGTTTGAGAAGTACAAGGGGCATACTTGTCAAAAAATCCATTTAACGATGCACTGTCGCAAGATGGCTGCTTACGCCAAGAATGACAAAGTGCTTATTCATTGCTTCCAAGACATTTTTGAGCGGTGCCTCTATGAAGTGGTATATGGGACTTGAGAAAGATCGTATCCATAGCTGGACGGATTTGGGTGATGCTTTCGTGAAGTAATACAAGTACAACTTGGACATGGCACCTGACCGCCATCAATTGAAGAATATGTCTCAAAAGGAGAGGGAGTCCTTCAAGGAGTATGCTCAACATTGAAGAGAACTGGCATCTCAGGTTAAACCTCCTATAGCTGAAAAAGAACTGTCTGGTATGTTCATAGATACCTTGACTCCCTTCTATTGGGAAAAGATGATATGAAGTGTCTCTTTCAGTTTCACTGATCTGGTTACCATTGGAAAAATGCTTGAAGAAGGAATTAAGAATGGAAAAGTGTCCAAAGCAGTTGAGTCTTCCAATGCTGCTAAGAAACCTTTTTGGAATTTCCAAAGGAGAAAGGAAGATCAGACCAATGTTGTCTTGACTGTGGATAGAAGTCTTCATCACAGGCCTCAGCGTGATAATCAAGCTTATGTTGCTACTGTTGCTCATGTAGTTGCTACTCAACCAACTAGAGCTCCTCAACATCCGACTATTGGACAAGCTTAGAATCGTGTTAGGACCCAATTTGATCCTATTACCATGTCATACACAAAATTGTATCCTGGATTTCTTGAAAGGGTTTTGATCACTACTAAGTCTCCTCCTCCTCTACCAAATCCTCTTCCACGTGGATTCAGATCTGACCTCCATTATGCATTTCATAAAGGTATGGCAGGCCATGATTTGGAAAGTTGCTATGCATTGAAGGCTAGGGTTAAAGATTTGATCAGAGACAAGATCCTCTCCTTCCGTGATACCACTCTCAATGTCACAAAAAATCCTTTGCCAGGGCATGCAACTTGAAGCTTCAGTCGACATCATTTATTTCTCCCTAAAGCCAGTGTTTCAAGACAGGACAACTTATCCTTGTAACTGATTAGTCACTAAGCCATTATTTCCTTTCTGTTTCCATTTTCCTTGTATTCGTAACAAGTGTTTGTCTTTCAGTTATGTTTGTACTTACATGATTAATGAAATGAGCATTTGCAATCTTTTGAATTCAATTCACCTGTTTATTCATGTCTTTACACTTTCTATTTAAAAAAAAAATACATATATACCTTTTGTTCAAAACTTTTGATTTTGCAAATGTTTGAAGGAGGATGATGAAAACAAAATACCCATAACGGTTGTGGTGTGTTTTCGGATAAAACTTTGTCAATGATGTACTGGCATTGTTTCAATTCCTAAACACTGGATAGATAAGGAGTTAATCCCTAGTTCACTACTTCAAGCCTAGAAGTAGGAGTTTCTTTCGGATATAAACCCTTATGCTTAACCTGGGGCAGGGTAGTTGTTCAGTTATTTTGATTACACATTCAAATTATAAGATGATCCATTACAACCAATAGTTTGGCAGTCATAACTTTCAACCTTTCAAAAAATAAGAAATACAAAAAAATAAAATAAAAGAGAAAATCCCTCTAAGACAAACACACAAAAAAGACTTACGCAAAAGTTAGGGATCAGTTCAAAAAAGGAAAATCAAGCAAAAGAGACCCTCAAATACTCAATCTCAAGTAAATTAGTGACCACCGTGTCTTGAACCAATGGGTCACTACCAATATCCATCAAGGCCAATAAAATGACTGTCACTTCCAAATGAATCTTAAATCATCATCTTTACCTTTACAATGTCAAGACAAATATGTGTAGATTTAACTGAACGTAGGACTGGGATTCATCACGAAGAAGGGTGGGTACAAACACAATTTTGAGCCGTTATCCTTTGTTTCATAAACCGTGAACCAGAACACGTTTCAACCCTTAAAAGACCTAATTGAGACAAGGTTTATTCTGAAAGCATACTACAGTAAGGTTGCGTAAACTGACTCCAAAAAGATCTTTGCAAGTCATCTATTTTGTGCATATCTTTTCTTTACCTTTCACTTTGAATGTCATAAACAGCTGTGTTTTGAATTTTGATTCATAGTGTTTTGCATCTTTCCAACAATGATTTTGATTTCAAAAGTTGCATTTGTTTTAAAATTACCATGATTGTATAAATGTTTTTGTTTGCAAACTATCTTTTCTAGCAAGGAACTTTCAAATAGTTAAGAACATTGTCGGTGATCCTATCAGGGGCAAGTCCCTCTACATCCTGGTTAGAACAAATTTAAGGTTATTGTTCAGTTCAAGTCCATCTCAGAGTTGGTTTATTCAGAAGTTCTTTACAAGACTCAAGTTGGGACAAGCTTCCAAGTGCACCATAAATTAGTCATCTAGAATCAATCAAGTTGAAGCCTTGATCACCTCATCTACAACAGTCAGCGCATTCTGGGGCAATTCATTGGAAAAATCCCTAAGCATCTCTCCATGTTTTTTCCAAGGATCATCAACTTGTTATAGTTTATCAGTGTGGCAGAGGTTTTTTTAACATCAGCATCCTTAGTCCCTAAGCTGGGTGGAAGTGATCTCTGTGTTGAGGAATCAGTACCCCAATCTTGTCATCTTCACAAAGAGTCAATCAATATTGTCAGCATCTACATTACATGCATTTAATCATACATTTTCACACAATGCATTCATGAGTGTTTTAGTCCTCATATGCGTTTCCTTGGGTGTTTTAGTCTTCATTTTCATATTCGTTCGCATAATGATTGTTTTAGTACTCATATGTGCTTCCTTGGGTGTTTTAGTCCCCATTTTCGTATACGTCTGCATAATGAGTGTTTTAGTCCTCATATGCATTTCTCAAGGTCCTGTTGTTTTCAAATTTTTACCTTACTTCAAAAGTCTAACTCACTTGGCACATATCAAGACATATATGTTTGTCTGTCTAATGCTACTCTTGGATATGTTTGTCATTTCATTCAAAGCCATGATTGAAAATCTCTTGCTTTACTTCGTCCAATCCAATCCAGGA
Organism: Lathyrus aphaca; assembly: GCA_963966055.1. Classification (NCBI taxonomy): domain Eukaryota; kingdom Viridiplantae; phylum Streptophyta; class Magnoliopsida; order Fabales; family Fabaceae; genus Lathyrus; species Lathyrus aphaca. Next base: position 354,323,879 of record OZ014519.1, on the reverse strand, counting down.
ACATTTATTTCTCATTGTCATCCAATACAATCCATGGGTGTCAGTTTTTATTCGACTTCGTCTAATCCAATCCATGAACGTTGTTCCTTTTATTGTTATTCTTAGTGTCAGCAATTACACTTGAACCTGTTGATTTATCACTTAGAATACCTCCCTGGTTTCATTTCTTTATCCCCAATATATGTCTTTTGTTCTAATTGATTTTCCAAAACTCCCTTTTTGTGTCTATCTGATGGTTCTCCAGATATGACATTGTCTATCTGATTGATTTTCCAGACATGTCTTTTGTTCTGATTGATTTTCCAGAACTTTCTTGTGTCTATCTGATTGCTCTTCCAAATATGACTTTGCTTCCGATGTTCTTCCGGATTTGTCTTTTGTTCTTATTGATTTTCCAGAACTCCTTCGTGTCTATTTGATTACTCTTTCAGATATGACTTTGCTTCCGATGTTCTTCCGGATTTGTCTTTTGTTTTGATTGATTTTCCAGAACTCCTTCGTGTCTATTTGATTGCTCTTCCAGATATGAATTTGCTTTCGATGTTCTTCCGGATTTGTCTTTTGTTCTGATTGATTTTCCAGAACTCATTCGTGTCTATCTGATTGCTCTTCCATATATGACTTTGTCAATTCAATTGATTTTTCGGATATGCCTTCGATTTTGTTGCCTCTCTTTCTAAGTATTGTTGGATACTCTTTGTCACCTTGACGGATTTCCACAACATATTGTATTTTTCAGTCCTTTCTCATTCCCAAGTTTCTTAAACCTTTCCCCAGTGGATCCCTTCATAGTCTATCTCATATAACATCATTCTCCGCATAACTCAATATTTCATGCATTCATTTACATTGTATTTCATCTACATTCGGTCAAAATTTTAGGTATTTTAATATTTAATCCTCTTCTACCTTGAATGTAAAAAAAAACTTTTACTACTCACACTTCAGGTTTAAGATGATTAAATAGGGGCATCTGTCACACCCTAAATTTTGACCAAACTTTTTTTTCTAGTTTTTTTTTATTCATTTGACGCATTTTTATCGCAGTATCAGTAACCAATAGGTCATTTTTGCATTTTTAATTAAACAATCCATTAGTCATTAGTCATTTTTATTTTATTTTTCAATTTCATCATTAAATATCTTTTTTTATATTTTATTCTTGATTTTAGAATATGTTTCGGTTTTAAAATAGGAGTGAATGATGAAATGCCTCGACTTAGATATGTATCTCCGTGGAAAGAGATAAAGATAGGGATCCATCTAGATCTTGCTTGATTAACTATTTCCATTTTTTTTCTTGATTCTGATTGATTGCTTGTCTTCGTTTGTGATCATGTTGGGCGAAAGCAAATCCGGGAGCTGAAACATGAGTGTTTGTCTCTTTTTCAACTTCAACAGGAATCCTGAGATTAAGGTGTCAAGGCGGTCGAAGAAGGCCACAAGTGGAAGCAACCGAAGCTATGGTCATTCAGAGTTGTTTCATTTTATTTATTTTTATTTTCATACTTAGTTCAATAATTATTTTGGATTATTTAAGTATTAGTTTATGTTTATTTCATTTAGTTTAGTTTTTAGTTAAGTCTAATTTTTGTTTCAATTTATAATTTTTAGTTTTAGTTTAACGTAATTGATCTAATTAGTTTTTTTCTTCTTCTTTTGAATTGGTTTATTCTATTTAGTTATTATATTATAATTTAATTTTAGTTAGTTTATTAAGTATTTTAATTAGTTTTTATTATTATTTAATTCTTTGAATCAATTTAATAGTTTATTCTCATTCCAATTACACCAATACCATTTTTCCGCTACAAACTCAAACCAATTATACACACTACCTTACGTACAATCTCTTGCTACCAAGTCAAAATCAAATAAGGCCTCTACCTCACTTTGTTTCAACCAAAATTGCCGAAAAAGAAAAACAAGAAAACTCCCTCCAAACAATCGAACAAGCCTTAGTCTTCTATGTGCTTCAGACCTGCAACAAGCCTCCAAAACCCTATTCCACTTACCTGTGAATAAACCAAAGCCTGCTATCAATTACCAAAATGAACAAACACAAAGACTGCTACATAAAACATATATTGCAAACCTCATTCCAACTCCGTTCAAACAAGCCAAACTACACTGCATAAAACTGATCTCTCCTTTACACAGTAGAGAAAAAGACAAAAAGGGAGGGACAATATATTTGTGATGCTCTTCAAAGAAAAGGCGTAACGGATTGAAAGAAAACCAAGAAATTCTCTGTAAAAAAAACTTCCAATATCAATAACCCTTTACCTCACCAAGACCATTGCCTCAAATCCACCCTTCACTGAAACGCAACAAATACCTGCATTTTCACCATCTGCTTCATCACAATACACTCCTCCACCACAACTCACCTTACTACCCTTCCATCACAAACGCTGCCGTTTAACTCCATCAACCCTTCAGCCTGCGCCCTTCAGACTGAACAACACCACCTCCCTTTCATCAGACCAGTCGCACCTCTACAAACCCTTCGCAATCGGACCACCCATCACCGTCGGCCACTTTTGCCACCGTCACCACCTTTTAACATACCAATAAACACAAAAAAACACCGCCGAAGACGAGATTGTAGCCACACGAAATCCAGAGTGAGAGAAGAGCGTTTGAGATGCGAGAGAGACAGAGTGAACTCGAAGGGAAGAAAGGGAGCCTCCATCATGAAGGTGAAAGCAGAGACTGGAACTGTCTTTTTATCTGGGAAGAAGAGTAATCGTGTTGGTAGACGTATCTGCCTTTTCATTTTATTTGTTTTCATGTTTTTCTTAATGTTTATTTTAAATTAGGTTAATTTGAGAGCAGTGTTGGTTTAAGCCCATCAGATTTGCTTTGTACCTCACCTCCATTATTTTCTCATTTGATTTCATTCCTTAATTTTATTTATTTAATTTAATTTGTTTAGTTTAAATTCCTTAATTTTTCTTAACCTCTTTATTTTGTTTTTAAATTTATGTTTAGTTATTTTTATTTTCTCTTATTAGTTTATATATATATATATATATATATATATATATATATATATATATATATATATATATATATATATATATATATATATATATATATATATATGTATGTATATATATATTTTGTTTAGGTAATAATTAAGTAGTAGTAAAGTACATATTTTATTAACCTTTCAAAAAATCTAAAAAATTTTGGTTTAAGTTTAAATTGTTTTTTTATTTATTTTAAGTTTTTGTTGGTTTAGTTAATCAAGTTTAATTTGGATTTTAGTTTACGTTAGTTTAAAAAAAAAGATTAGTTTATTAGAAATTCAAAGATAATGATAAATATTTAATCTCATTTATTCTCTTTTTATTTATTTCCTATTTTATTTTATTTCTATAATATGAAAAATCTAAAAAAATTTCTTGGTTAGTTTAAGTTATCTAGTTTCTTTTTAGGTTAGTTAATTAGTCTTTTAAATTTAGACATATGATTTTAGTATATTTTTAATAAATAAATTTTAGTTAGTAATAATTAGTAATTTTTATTATTTACTGAGTTTTTATTTATTTATTTATTTATTCTAGATTTAAGATTTTTATTTATTAATATAGTTTGATTAAGTTTAGGTTAATTCTTAGGTTCTTAGGAGACTATTGTATGATTTTTTTTTCTTTTCGTGTAGTTTAATTGAAAATTTAAAGAATTTTTGTTTAATTTAGTTATATTTAGGTTAATTATCTAGTTAAGTTATTTTCTAAAATATTTTTAGTATAATATTTAGTATAGTTAATAGAAATATATTTTTTATAAAAATAAAAATAAAAAAAGGGTTAAGATTAGCATTTATCTTCATTTATCATTTTTAAATATTTTTGTAAAAAATCAAAATAATTAATGCATATTTATTTTAGGTTTTTATTTAGTGATAATGTTGGTTAAATATCTAGGATTTTATTATTAACAAGAAAATTCTCAACAAAAAATTATTTTATTTATCTTATTATTAGTTTAGTTTAGTTTATTAAGTTTTTATTTATTTTAAATTTATATTTTTTATTAATATAATTTTATTAGGTTTAGTTTTTTTTTTCTTTTTAGGTTTAATTTAGGTTTTATTTTACGTTAACCTCCTTAGGCCCATTCAAATTACTAATATACACCCTTGTTTCCTATTTCAAACCCCCAATCCTTTTATTTGTTTATTATTATTTTATTATTATTATTATTATTATTATTATTATTATTATCTTTTAATTTATTAGATTAGAGTCTAGTTTTATATTAGTATTTTTAAATATTTGTTTAAGTATTTTGTTCATTTAGTTTTTATATTAGATAGTGATCTTACCTGATCAGGAGGTGTACCTGCAAGGCACTCTGATGCCAAAGTAAGTAAGTGGTATAGAAAATTGGTAAGTAAGAAGTGTTTCAGAATACCCGACCCTTTGGTGAGAAAGGGTATTTATGATGAGCCCCCAGCGCTGGGCCAAGGTCCTTTCTTGGGCTGGATCAGCTAGGCCCAAGGAAGAACTTCCAAGGTACGCGTCAGGAGCGTGTAAGACCTAGTACGTGGTCTTGTCCTTGGTCCAATTGTTCCTATCTTTCAGGTGATAATAAAGAGCAATTGAGTGATGTGTCATGTGGGGTAGTGGATCTGTCACTTGCCCGACGTGTCAAGCGTATGCTCGACCTATGAGGAGTCTGCTCGACATCATAGTATGCTTTCCAGAGTAGATGGGCATCTGCTCGACGTATTAGGCCACGACCCAATGTAGTCTCTGGAGGCACAGTCCAAAACAAGAGCCCCCCAAGTCGAGTCTCCGAGCTGGAGCAATGAGTTAAGAAAAGTCGGGCATATCTTCGTGTCGAGGAAGGGTACGCGTCGTGCAGGATCATCTGCCCGTGTCAAAGTGTTTGTTAACTTCGAGTTGCTTGGGATGTCGAGGAGAACACAACTCAAGTCGTCTGGTGCACGGTGTTCTCAGGAGTCGATGGGAGTTTTGGTAGAGTCGAGGAGACCTACGGTTGCTCGCCGTTGTTCAGAATTCTCTAAACTAACATGTTCAAGAAATTAAAAGCGTGTCGCTTCGTTTCCTGTGCTAGGACCGACCTAGGGGCCTAGTTAACGATTGCTTAGCGCGTCCCTTCACGCATTTCCCTAGTATATAAGATGGGGGGACCACTCCATTTCCTTTTTTCGCTCCTACGTTTAACCGAAATCTTTGCCTGGAACTTCTCTTCAACACGCAACCGTCGACGTCGCTGCCGCTAACTCCCCGCGCACCACCGTGATCTCCCCGCCACCAATATGTCAGGTAACCCTCCAAACCTTTTCTTTTTGGTTATTTTTTCGCTTGGTAGGTAGTAAAACTCGTAAATTTTTCGTTTAGAGTAAGTAGATCACTATTTTAGGCTAGTTTTTAGGTTTTAGATATGAACGTCTCGGGCGCAATTTGCATGAGCCGGGCGAAAAACACATATCTGCATGAAAACGTCAGACAAAATCTTCGTATTTGTATGAAGATCACGAGCGCCCCATGCATTAGCCGGGCAAGAATTCCTTAGCTTTCTTAGGGACTTTTAGGTGTTTGTGAGCGCTCGAGGGGGTCCGCGGGCCGTCCCTTTGTTGATTAGGGTAGTTTAGTGGGAACTTAGAGCGCTTAGATCTTCACCCCTTCACTTGAACTGCGGTGGAAGGGTGAATTTGATGCGATGTCGAATTCACTTTTCCTTTCTGATTTTTAGGTACGGCTGATCGACGACAACCTGAGGAAGGAAACCCCGAGGAAGGGAACATGGTCGTTTCTTCATCCGTCCGTAACGACCTGTCATGGGTCGCTAACAAGCCATTGGAAAAGGAATCATATTTTATGGACGAGACTAGTACCGCGTATGTAGTGGTCGAGGATATAGGTCCCGAGGACACACCAAACTGGCAGTGCTTTGCCCCTCTAGAAACATACCAGACATGCTTGCGTTTCCCGGGGAAGAAATTCACCATGTACGAGTTCTCTTTCTGAGAAGTGAGGATGAGAATCCCCTTCAATGATTTCCAGATGGGGGTCTTCAAATGGCTCAGGAGGGCGCCTTCACAATTACACCCCAACGCCATTGCTTTCATCTGGGCATTTGAGCTGGTCTGCCGGTATCTTGGGGTCGGATGTACGTTGCCCATTTTCTTCCGTATCTTCCACCTACAACGGTCAGGCGCAGGAGGACATCACAGCTGGGTGTCTTTCAAGCAACCTTCGAGGTTGTTCAAGACGTATGTCGACTTTGCCCTCCATTTCAAGGTGAGATGGTACATGGTGAAACCGCTGACCCAGTACGCTCTCGAAAGTTTTTATTTTATAAACGGAACATGAATGTCAAGGAAAAACTGATATCAAAGATCCCTTTAAGATGACAGCCAGACCATTTTGACCTGTCAACTAGCCACTACCGAGTCCGACACGCAAGCCTGGGGGTCGAGGATCGGCTGTCTTATCAAAAGTTGGTGGATTACGTTCGAAGCTTCAACTTGGCGGTCTGCGTGGATAGGCAGGACAAACCTTACGTGGATGACGACGAGATGCCCATCCATGAGAATCGCCTGATAAATACTAAGGCCCTGCTCGAGTGTGACACAGACGAAAAGGCTGTTCGGTTATTGTGTAGGTTCTTTCGTCCTTTCCCTCCCTTCCGATGTTTTATATCTGTTAGCTGATTCTCGGTTGTTTTTGTTTTGTAGGAGCTATGCCCGTGTTCAGAGAACGAGCCTTGAAGTTGGCCAATCAGGTAAGGGCCCCAAATATGGTCCCAAAGAAGAAAAAGAAAGTAGCTAACCGCGTCCAGGAGGTAGCTACCGAGCATGGGGTCGGTAGCTCTAGTACCCCTAGCTCGACCACCGATTCTCCCCAGGCTGTCGTTCAACCAACTTCCACAATAAAAATACGGGACAACCCTCTGTCATCCTTCAACTCTCTTTGTTTGAAGCACCAACAGATGGATGGGTCTCTTGCTCGCTCGGCGGCCGTGGGTGGTATGCATTCGGGCGAACATGGGAGTTACCTAATGCCTCCTTGCTACTTAGAGAGGGATTTCTTCAAATCTGAGGGCTGTGTCGTGGTGGCGGTGCCCAAGGTGAAGTCTTTGCTCAACCTGGATGCTACTTCTAGGCGGGAAGATCTGGCCGGGGATATTGCTGCTGTCATTCGGGTCATGGAGACGACTTTGGTGCTGTCCGACACTGCTGTCTCCACAATTGTGCTGGAGGAAGCCCTTGAGACTACTAGGGCTGAGAAGGACAAGATCTTCAAAGACATGCTCTACTACAAGGAGGAGCATAAGCTCCAAGAGGGGTTAAGCTCGGAGCTGGAGAAGGCCAAGCTTTAGCAGGACACCTTGAAGAAGGAAAACAAAAGCTTGAAGGATGTAAACACCCCAAATTTTCCCTCACTCATTTCACCATGGCTTATGATTCTTTTCATATTGCATAAGTTAAATCATATCATCTCATAGTGCATTTTTGCTTCACTGCATTGGTTCTAAGTCATATGCATCTAGGGTTTGTGATCTGAGCAATCCCTGAGCCATCTGAGCCATTCCAAAGGTCTTCAATCATATCAAGAGGGTCCATTTATGTTCAAATATCATATTGTATCCTCCCAAGATCAAGAAAGTCATAAAATCACAAGAACTGAGGAAGTTATGGAAGCTGAACCAGGTTTCACTACACATATGACCTAAAATTAGGGTTTTGGTTTCAAAGGCCATGAATCCAAATTTTTTGGTCATTCTTGATTCTATTGGTCTCTATATGATATAAGGATCATGCATACCAATTTTCATGAAGAAACTCAATGGGGAAGGCATCTGATCAATATATGACTTCTTGAGCAAGTCAGTGCAAAATCAGGGCATCCGAGGCCCCCAATCATCCAACCAAAGGGTCTTCTCCATCATTTTGGGTATATATGATCTTTATTTGATATTAGAAGAAGTTAGAAGTTCACAAAATTGAAGAATTTCAAGCCATTTGCAAAGTTGCCATTTTGGGAAAGTTTTTCAACCTCCTCTTTTTGATTCAAAAATGCTTCAAATGAAAAATTCTTGGTCATGAAAGTTGTAGATTGGATCATTCCCTTTTCAAAAAGTACAAGAACTTGATCTAATTCATCATACAACTCAAGTTATGGCCTTGCAAAGTTGGAAAAAATCACAAAATTTCACTTATGTACCAAAGAGGAAACTTGCAAAAACTCATGTCAAACCAATTTGTGACCTCTAATTGACTTCTAACCATTACACAAACATCATACATGACCTATAATTCATAATTGCCCATAGAAATCTCAAGTTTTATGCCTTGGATCACAAGTATCATAAGCCATTCATCATAAAAGTCACAAAGAGGAAATTCTTGCAAGAATGATTCTTAGGGGTTTGTTTGGATTCTAATCAATCTCAAAGTATCATAACAACATTATATGGTCCACTTTGATGCAAATTTCCCAAGGAATGTCACATGTCCATGACCAAAACTTCAAAATGCAACAAATTATGAAAAAGGCAAAACATGTGACATCTCACCATTCATCAACTTCTGATCATCCCAAAGCATCCCATGGCCATCCTTGAAGCCAGCAGAACTCAGAGCAGCCCTAGGATAGCTTCTGTCACAACCCATACTTGAGGTACACCAGCCATTTACTTTTTGTCCAATTGCCCCATGCCATTCCCACAGTACATGTCAATTCCTCTGACTCTTTCCAATAGTTTAGGATTAGTTTATGGATCATAAAACAAGCTTCACATGAGCTCAGAACATACACACAATCAGATTTCACAAAAACTGTCAAAAATCTTCACCTCTTCGAAACTTCTTCCACAACCATCAAACTTCCATTTTTTCTTCACCAATGAGTTACATATCATCCAAGGAACAATAATCAACCACCAAAACAGCCTGAAACACCACATACCAAAACCTCAAAACCTGCTACACCAGAGCTGAAACTTCAAAGCCAGCCATTCCCAAGGTTCTCTAAGCTTCATTTCATTATTAGGAGGTTCAGAGAGGTGGACTTGCAACAAAGGAAAAGCCAGAAATCCCAGAACCAGAAGGTTCAACCTCAGGTATAGCTCATGAACGTTTTTCCCAGAAGCTTGTTTTTAAGTTCTTGTATGGTTCTTTGTGCTCCCCTGATCATGGGGATATGATTATTATTGGAAATGGTTGAGAAATCACCATGTATGCAAGCTCTGAAATTTTTGCCCGTTTCACGTTTTAGTTCGAATCTTGTTCATGATGCGAAATAAATGAGTTTTGATTGGGGATTTAGGTTTAGGAATGTTGGGGGATCATTTCTGGGCAAGAAATTTGGAGATTAGAGGCCTAGGGGAGAAGTTAGGGTTTGTGTTCGCCGGAGAAGATGACCGGAACACTGTTCCGGTCACCTGAAAATAGTTATGCCCTAATCCTGTAATTAGGCTGAGTTTAAATAATGACCTTTGGATCTTGTGTTTGCCGCGCGTGTGGACGTTCCAGATTGCTTGATTAAGCCCTAATCCATCATTAAATCATTTAATTAGGTTAATTAGCTCAGGACAAATCACAGCCCTTAAAACGCGCGCCAGTCAACCTTTTTCTCCCAACTTCAAATCTGGATCATTGTATCTGTTTACTTCTCATTTAAATTAATTTTATTTGCATTTCTTTGTTCATTTTATTTAAAATAGCAAAATGCATTCAAAAATTTTCATTTCTTGCACCATGACTTTAAATATTTTTCTCATTTTGAAAATAATTTTTATTTAATTTTTTGCATAAAATTTGTATTTTTAAAATATTTAAATGTTTATTTTAAATAATTAATGGAAATTAATTAATTAAAATACCATTTAAGTTTCTAAAAATCACCAAAAAAATCACATTGCATCTTGACACATTTAGAGACATTATCAAACCATTCATACAAATTTCTTTTTGGTTCTTGATCCATTTTGACATTTTCTTTGGATTTAGGGTCCTTAAAAATCAATATTTTTGACCCTAACTTAGAAAAATATTTTCTGCCTAACCATGAAGGGTTTGATAGTGATTCTTTTTGCATTGCATCCCACATATCATGTAGTTTCTAGGATAAAATTGACATGGATTTATCTTTCATTTTTGATTTGTTTTGCATTTTTTCCTTGTGAAGTACCTTAAAACCCTAGCAAACTTAGAAAAATCATGAGTCCTTTAGGGTTTAGCTTCTGACCTTCCCCTTTAGGCAGTGAACTTATATAGGTTTAGGGTACCTTTGATCTCATTTTCAATTTTTTATCTTGTCATTTGCTTCTGATTTTGAATTTTGCATTGCATCTTGTACATAAACCCTAATTTTTGCCTTCATTTGCATTCATTCTTCATATGCTTGCATACATGAACTTGCCATGACATTTTGTGCATCCACATGACACATAAGAAATCTTAGGACACATTAGAATCATGTTTGATCATTGCATCATCCATTTTCCATGTTATGCATCCATTGCATTTCATAAGTTTTCATGAACTTTCATGCTTCCTTCCATGCCTCATTTGCATCTTCATTGCTTGTATGATCATCCATATCTCATGACATCCATTTGTATCAACTCTTAGCATCATTTACATCTTGATCATGCTTCTGGTTTTGGTTTGCATCATTGCATCCTTCTCATTTTCATTTCATTTCATTTCTTGTTGCTAACTTTTCAGGTGGTAAGTGTTTGAGAAGTGAATTTGCCTTCACTTCTCATAATCTCTTCTCATCTCTTTTATGCATCCATTGCTTCATTTTTACTTATGATTTAGAGTGAGCTTGCTCATTCATGCTCCTTCTCCTCTTTCTTTCTTCAAGCAACTTATCTTCTTAAGAGAAGTAGGTTTTCTTGCTTCTTGCTGCTTCTTTTCCTTCCGTCCTGCTTCTTTCTTGGTGGCTTTTCTCTTGAAGATCTTCTTGAAAGCCTCATAAACCCTAGGAATAACCAAGCATGATAACAATTAGGGTTTGATTTGTCCCCCATTAGTTTTACCTTTGTGTCATCTTTGAGTCTTCTCCTCTCATCTCTTAATCAAGGACTAGACCTTAAAGGTTTTAAGGCTTTGTGATTAGGGTTATGCCTGCATCCTTCTATTAGGATGGAGTGTATAACTTTAATCCTAAGTGTTAAACCCTTAATGTGTTTAAATACTTTAATCAATTCACCTAATCATCATCAAAACATCAAGCTTGTAACTTGGGCCTTGCATTAGGGTTCAAATTCTTCCTTAATTGGTTAAGAAGGACTAACCCTAGTGTTAATGGACAAGTCCCTCTCAAGTTATCTTACAAACCATAAAATTCACTTCTTAATCTTACCATTAACTAAAATCCACTCTAATAAAGGTTTTGTTTTGTCATGAGGTTAATCCCTAATCATGGATTAAGTTGAGGAGCCTTCCTCAGCTTAAATGTTCTCATCTATTATCCTTCTATTAGGATGGTGTAATGGGTCCATTAAATCCTTGATTATGGCTTAAACTCATTACTTAACACTAAACAAAAACCCAAAAAAAACATCTAAATAAATTCAAGTAGGTTAATGATCTTAATCCTGCATCAAGGTGGCTAAGTGTGAGGTGTTTATCTCATACTTAGGGTATTCTCATTACCCCTAATCAGAGGGAGGATGTGATGAGTTTACTAACCCTTGATTTAGGCTTAAGCTCATTTTCTTATGACAAACACAAAAGACAATAAAAGATTGAAAACACCAAAACAAACAATAATCGTCTCCTCCGGGATTCTTTTCTCACCTCATTCACTCATGAACGAGAACTGACTTCTCCCATCTAATGCAAGACAGTTTGCACCTGAGCCAGACAAGTCATACACTTGAGCATAGGCAAGCAAGCAGTTCACCAGTCAATTCATTTTTAGTCTCTTTGAGTCGAACTACGGTGTTCTGACTTCCTCATTGCACGAGAGGATACGTAGGCATAACTTAACAGTTATCGAACAAAAGTCTCTGTATATTCCCCCTCTTCCAGCATTATTCTTTAAGCCTCATTGTCTTGAGCATTTCACACTTCTTAGCACTGACACTTGTATTCTTTTCCAGCTTTTGCACACAGACAACACTGACACTACCTCTTTAAACACAAATCTTTTAAGCGTGGATCCCGTCGAGTACGACGGGCAATCTAGGTGCTAATACCTTCCCAGGTTGTAACCAACCCCCTTGTCGCTCCCGATAAAATGGGAAATGGCCCAAATAAAGGTACAGACGCGAACGGTCGGCGAGAGGGACAATGAGAACACACATCCGTGAACTCACTGAAGATGAAAAGAGTCGCCAGCTAGGCATTTTTATCCCGGAGGAAAGGTAATGCTGCATAAACCTAGAAAGATATGGATAAGACGGTTTGCGAACCAGAGAGACTGAGAAAGGGGGTTGGTTACAACCTGGGAAGGTATTAGCACCCAGATTGTCCGTCGTACTCGACGGGATCCACGCTTAAAAGATTTGCGTTTTAAAGGGGTAGTGTCAGTGTAATCTGTGTATAAAAGAGCTGGAAAAAGATGTACAGGTGTCAGTGTAAAGTGTATAAGTGATATGAAGTATAAAAGTGTCAGTGTAAGAACAGGAGTGAAATGCTCCAGATCACGAGGCTTAAAGAATAAAGCTAGAAAGAGGGGGGAATATACAGAGACTTTTGTTCGATAACTGTTAAGTTATGCCTACGTATCCTCTCGTGCAATGAGGAAGTCAGAACACCGTAGTTCGACCCAAAGAGACTGAAAGGTGAATTGACTTGTGAACTGCTTGCTTGTCTATGCTCAAGTGTATGACCTGTCTGGCTCAGGTGCAAACTGTCTTGCATTAGACGGAAGAAGCAAGTTCTCGTTTGTGAGTGAGTGAGATGAGAAAAGAATCCCGGAGGAGACGATTATTGTTTGTTTTTGAGTTTTCAGTCTTTTATTGCTTGTGAAAGTTTGTCATAAGTTAATGAGCTTAAGCCTAAACCAATGGATTTAGTAAACTCATCACATCCTCCCTCTGATTAAGGGTAATGAGAATGCCTTAAGTGTGAAGTCAGATTCTCACACTTAATCACCTTTGATGTAGGGTTAAGATCATTAACCTACTTGTGATTATTTAGATGTTTTTGGTGTTTTTGTTTAGTGTTGAGTAATGAGATTAAGCCATAATCAGGGATTAAACAGGCTCATTACACCATCCTAATAGAAGGATAATAGATGAGAATGTTTAAGCTGAGGAAAGCTCCTCAACTTAATCCATGATTAGGGATTAAACTCATGACATAACAAGCCTTTTGATTAAGTGGATTTTAGTTAATGGTATGATGATGAAGTGAATTTTATGGTTTGTAAGACAACTTGAGGGGGACTTGTCCATTAACACTAGGGTTAGTCCTTCTTAACCAATTAAGGAAGAATTAGAACCCTAATGCAAGGCCCAAGTTACAAGCTTGATGTCTTGATGATTATTAGATGAATTGATTAAAGGATTTAAACACATTAAGGGTTTAACACTTAGGATTAAAGTTATATACTCCATCCTAATAGAAGGATGCAGACATAAGCTTAATCACAAAGCCTTAAAGCCTTTAGGATTTAGTCCCTGATTATGAGATGAGAAGAGAAGACTCAAAAGAGACACAAAGGTAAAACTAAGAGGGGAGACTAATCAAAACCCTAATCATTGTCATGCTTGGTTGTTCCTAAGGTTTGTGAGGTTTTCAAGAGAAGTCTTCAATGGAACCACCAGGAAGCAGATGAAAGGATCAAGAGAAGCAAAGCAACTTGCTTCATTCAAGAAGTCAAGTCACTTGAAGAAAGAAAGTGGGAAGAAGAAGAATGAGCAAGCTCAATCTCAAACACAAAATAAAATGCAGCATGGATGCAAGAGAGATGAAAAGAAAAGTTATGAGAAGTGAAGGCAAATTCACTTCCCAAAGTCACTTACCACCTGAAAGGTTAGAAAAGAAATGCAATGCAATGCAAAATGGGATGAGATGACATGATGCAAATCAAAACCAGAAGCACACACATGATGTTAATGATGCTATGAGATGATGCAAACAAGAGACAACACATGGGGGTGATCATACAAGCTCATGGATGCAAATGGAGCAAGTGAAGGAGCATGAACATACATGAAAAGTTATGAAGTGCACATGGCATACAACATGGCAAATACATGATGCAATGATCAAACATGCTTTCAATATGTCTTATGATGTCAAATAAATCAAATGGAAGCATGGAATGTCATGGCAAGTCATGTTATGCAAGAGAATGCAAGATGGATGCATATGGAAGCCCAAATTAGGGTTTATGAACAATACATCAAACAAAAACCAAAATCAGAAGCAAACATCAACATAAAAAATTGAAAATGCACTCAAAGTCCCCCTAATCCTATACTAACCCAATGCCCAAAGGAGAGGTTTCAACTCTTTACCAAATTCAAGTTATGGTTTTCTTAAGATTTCTAGGGTTTTAGGGTTCCTTAACAAGAAAATTATCAAACAAAATGAAAATGAAAGATCAAATCATGGCCATTTAATCTCACAAACTACATGCTAAACACAATGCAATGCAAAAAGAATCAATGTTCAACTCTTCATGGATAGGCAGAAATGATTTTTTGAAGATTGGATCAAAATAATGCATAAAAATGATTTTAATTCAATGAAAAATTCTCAAAATGCATCAAGATCAAAAATAAATTTGGTTTGAAGGTTGGACAATGTTTCTAAATGTCTTAGAACATTTCATGAATTTTTGGGTGATTTTTAAATACCTAAAAGTATTTTTAATAAATTAATTTTCATTAATCAATTAAAAATAAACTTTTAAATAATTAAAAATACCTTTTTTAATGCTAAAAATAAAAATAAAAATAGTTTTGTGTTTTAAAAATTAATGAAACTCTTGACAAAAAGTTTCATAATTTTTAAAACATTTTTGCTATTTTAAATAAATTGTATAAAACAAATATGAAATAAATGAAATAAAACAAAATAAAATGGAAAGTAATCTGATCTGATGGTGGAGATTTAAAGTTGAAGGAAAAGGGTTGACTGGCGCGCTAATGGATGGCCTGGATTGCTTCTGAGTTAATTAATTATGATTATTTTAATTAAACAAGATTAGGGCTTAATGATGAATCTCAGCCATACACACGCGCGGCAAGTCAACCAGTCAAAGCAATCTAACGCTCCAGATTCAAATGGGTTTAATGACAGGGATTAGGGCATAATAACATTCAGGTGACCGGAGGGAAGCTCCGGTCATCTTCTCCGGCGACAACAAAACCCTAGATCCTGATTTAGGCTTCTAAACATCAAATAAAACACAGCCAAGTGATCCTCTAACATCCTAGGACATGAATCCACTCTCAAACATCATTTAAACATCAAGAAACAAGCAAATCGAAAGAAACAAATTTCACGGGTGAAATTTCAGAGTGACAATACAAACTCATTTCTTACTCATTTTCGATTCTAAGAGTATCCCCATGACCAGCAAGACATAAGCAACCAATTTATAACTCAAAATGCAAGCTCTGAGAAAAAATGTTCATGGCCATACCTGAGATGGAGACTCCTGTTTCTGGGTTTTCAGAGCTATTCCTTGATGCAGGCTTGCTCCACTGATCCCCCTGGTGCTAATGGTAGGCTTGGAATGAGCTTAAACAAGCTATTTTGAGAAGTCCAGTTCTGGTGTAGCAGGTTTCACAGTCAGGAAATGTGAGGTTTCAGGCTAATCCAATGGTGGATTCTTGCTCCTTTGGGTGTGTTTGACTTGTTGGTGAAGAGAAATGGGGTGTTTTATGGCTGGAAAGTGAGATTCGAAAGTTCTGGCTTTGAGGATGAAAAATGGTGAAGCTCAGTTCTTGCTTAGTTCAGGCCTGAATCTTGCTGGTTTTGGCTTAGTGAAGCAAGGTGAGTTGATCAGTGGAATTGGTTCTTGTGTTTGTGAGCTGTGTAGAGAGATTCGAAGAGAAATGCTTGAGGGAGTGAGTTTGTGAATGTTATGCTCTTGTGTGTTTCAGCCTTGCTTGATGTATGAAATGGCTAGCATTTGTTCCACATAAAAAACTCCCATTGGTCAGATGATGTGACCTGGCCTGCTGTGATAGGTAAGTTCACTTTTGCAAAATGTCAACTTTGGTGTAAGGAAAGCATGGGTTGAGCCCTAGGCTAGTACAAGTACATGGGCTGGCGCAGCATGGTGTGTGAGAGATGCTAGCATGGTTCAGCAGCCAAGGCAACAAGTGGGTGAAAGTGTGATGATGATTTTGCAACTTGATCACTTTTGGTTCATGTGAAAAGATCTTGCTATACAAACCATGAAACATGAGAAATTTTGGTTCAAATCTGATTTTTAGGTCACATGTGATGTTTGTGTAATGGTTAGACATGAACTAGAAGTTACAAATGCCTTGGTACAAAGTTTTTGCAAGTTTCTCATTTGAGGCATATCTTGAAAATTAGTGATTTTTGCCAACTTTGACACACCATAACTTTTGATCCAAAATGAATTAGATCATGTTCTTGTACTTTTTGAAAAGGGAAAGATCTAATCTACAACTTTCATGACCAAAGTTTTTCCATTTGAAGCATTTTTGGATCAAAAAGCAAGGGTTGAAAAAGTGGCATAAAATGACATATTCCTTAAAAGTCAACCATGCCCTAAAAAGTCAACTTTGCAAAAACTTGTAATTCTTGAATTTTGTGAACTTAAACCTTCTTCCATGATCAAATAAAGATCATATACACTCAAAATGATGAAGATCACCCCTTGGTTGGGTCATTGGGGGCCTCAGATGCCCTGATTTTGCATTGACTTGTCCAGAAAGTCAACCTTTGATCAGATGACTTCCCCATGGAATTTCTTCATGAAAATTGATATGCATACTCCCTACACCATATAGAGACCAATAGAAACAAGAATGACCAAAAAATTTGGAGTTATGGCCTCTGAAACCAAAACCCTAATTTTAGGTCATCTGTGCAGTTAAACCTGGCTCTGCTTCCATACAAACCCCAGTTCTTGTGATTTTTTGGCATTCTTGACTTTGAGAGGATGTAATATGATATAAGAACACACATGGACCCCTTTGAAGTGATTGGTGACCTTTGGAGTGGCTCAAATGGCTCTGGATGGCTCAGATCACAAACCCTAGATGCAGATGACTTGGGAACAATGTAGTGAATCAAAAATGTGATATGAGATGGTATGATTGAGTTTATGCACATGAGAATGATCTCAAGCCATGGTGTGAATGGGTGAGGGCAAATTTGGGGTGTTTACAGCTGCCCCTATTCAAACATGAGTTAGCTGTGCAGGATGTAAGCAACGGCTTAACAGGCAAACAAGAAAACTTGTGGTTGAATACCAAAGACAATCCAAAATTTGCACTCACAGAATGAAGAAGAAAAGGGATATAGATTGTAAAAGGAAAATAAAGTATATTGTAAAGTACAGGCGATGGAGGACGACCGTCGACTGCTGGGTAAAGAGCAATGACGGGGACGGCCGACATGCTGGGCAAAGTGTGTGAAGTAAAGCGATGACGGGGACGACCGACATGCTGGGGATAAAAGTTAAAGCCAAGACGGGGATGGCCGACTAGCTGGAAAAATAAGATATTATGATGGGGACGGCCATCAAGTAAAGCTGTAAGATTCTCTAGGGATCAATGAAACAATGACGGGGACGGCCATCAAGTTCATGAAGTAAAGTAACCAACGATGGGGACGGCCATCGGGCTAAACGGAAAAGGGACCACGACGGGGACGGCCATCGGGTTAAAGAATAAATGAAATAAACAGATGATGAGGTACGGTCATCAAAGGTGAAGGACGATCACCTAGCAGGGGACGGCTGCTCTGTCAGGTTAAGATGAGGGACGGTCATCTAAGGTGAAGGACGATCACCCGGCAGGGTACGGCTGCCGAAAATATTGCGACATAGGACGAATGCCGGATAGAAAAGGTCAACGATGGGGACGGCCATCGGACGAGCATGATGGAGGACGACCATCAAGAGGTGGAGGACGACCACCTAGCAGGGGACGGCTGCTCTCGAGGTTTCTCATGACATAGGACGAATGTCAGATAACCAAAATCAACAATGGGGACGACCATTGGATAAAATGATGAAGGGCGATCATCAAGAGGTGGAGGACGACCACCTAGCAGGGGACGGCTGCTAAATATCAACGATGGGGACGGCCATCGGATGAGCATGATGGAGGACGACCATCAAGAGGTGGAGGACGACCACCTAGCAGGGTACGGCTGCTCTCAGGGCTTATCATGACACAGGACGAGTGTCAGATAAAAAGGAAAAATTTGCTTTGTTGGCGATCTACTGGGGATATAGTAAACACGGACGAGTATTTACAACCAAGAAAAGAAAGTATAAATGTCTAGATGTTGGTGTATAGATTAAAGATGCGGACGAGCATCCTTAAGACTATGATACGGACGAGTATCAGGTAGAAACAAACTGACACATGTTCAGAGATGATGATACGGACGAGTATCAACGGGTTAACAAAGAACACGGACGAGTGTTGCATCTGAAGGGACTCTTCTGGGGAATGGTAGACACAGACGAGTATCTTCATTCAAGGAGACGTAAGAGTGTTTGACACAGTGTATGGATTAAAGATGCGGACGAGCATCCTTAAGACTATGATACAGACGAGTATCATGTAGAAACAAACGCTAGACACATGCTCTGAGATGATGGTACGGACGAGTACCAACTGGTTAACAAAGAACATGGACCAATGTCGAATCCGTGGGGATATAAATGGTATATACAAGATACGGACGAGTATCTGTATAAGTATGAGTAGGAGTGATTTATATATGAGTATTCTTTCTGCTGGGGAGGGTGACACGGACGAGTGTCAAAAGGAGAAGAGTATAATATAAACAAGTATATGGGTTGTAAAAGTGTAAGCGACTGCGCTGGGGATATGACACGGACGGGTGTCAAGACAATGTATATATACAAATATAGGTGAGTGCAAAGATGATGTCTTTGGCTTTCTGCTGGTGGTTTGACATGGACGGGTGTCAGGAAGTATCTGTAATACGGGTGGTCTTGTTTGTAAAGAGTGTTCAGGCGACTTTACTGGGGAAAGATGACACGGACGGGCGTCAAAAGGAGTATATACTGGTGTTTGTGAATTGTGGGGCAACTGCTTTTGCTGGGGATTGTGGTGGGGATTTTTCTGTATACTGCTGATGAGCGGTTATTATTCACAAGTGTTCGATTCACAACATGGCTTATGATTATGCTATGTGTTTGATTTTTGCCGTAATGCTCCGTATTAGACGGAATGCTACGCTTTGTGGGTGAATATGATGCGAATGCCATGTTTACACAAAGATACCGAACCGGGATTCGGATCCCACTGCCGCGAAGATCTCTGGCTGATCTGCTTGAAATGAGGACCCCAGCTGGGGAGAAGATCATTGGTGGATCCGACGAGATGTATCTGCTTGGGGATATAGGTCACTGATTGACATATCCTTGTAATATAGGACCCAGCTGGGGTTGGTAGAAGCCTTCTGTACTCTGTTGTGACTCCTTCATGCGCCGCTCTTCCGAATAAAGGCTGAAACTCTGTGGGGAGATGATTCCCTGACTTTGCATTCTGTTGAGGAGGACTGCTTGACATCTCGACTGGGAGGAGTGACAAGTGGCAAACTAGCTGGGGAAAGTTGTTGGCAACTCAGCTGGGGGGAAAACACCTGGTGCCAAGAACGAGTGTTGATTTGTCAGCTTGCTGGGGTGAAGCTTTCATGCCCCAAGTTGTGCCTCGGATACCTGCAATCCTGAAAAGACAGAGAAACGCACAAGTATTCCCGAGGTATCCCTTACCGAATTCCGTCATAGGAGTTATACACTTCTGAGAGTAAGTATGTTCCCTGCAAGCACGTGTTTTTATTTTTTTAGAGAAAAACATCTGTACTCATGCAATTATTTTTTAGAGACATCAGAAATTCTTTGCAAATAAAAATGTATAAGACGAGACATGACTGAAAAATCTGATTTTATTAATTCATGTGCCCTGAATTGGCAAAATACAGTCGAGGGAACATATCTCCTGAAATGAGGAGATTGTTACAAATTGAGAAACAAAGTACTGGCGATGTTGATGACGCTTTCAAGGAGCTTCCTCGCTTGCTATGACTCGCATGACTCTTGACATTCTTCTCGTCTTGCTTTCTGAAGAAGGTTGATTCTGATTGAAGCTTGATCCTTTTGAAGCTTTCCAAGTTGTAAGTGATACAGACGAATTCAGCATGCAGTTGTTCGCTTATTCCCTTATTTTGCATGGATCGCCCTTTCGGGTTTTCAATCCATCGGGATACCCATTTTTGCCTGAGCTGTCCAATGCGGCTTTTCAACTCAGCGGGTGTACATTTTTGTTTATTTTCCCTTATTTTTGCCCGAGTCTTTTATTCTGTTTTTGACTCGCCGGGATGCCCTATTTTTGCCTGGACTCACATTCTGTTTTTATGTCCAGCGGGTCATTTTTTATGCGAAGTATTTTTTAACTGCATCTGAATTCACAGGGGACGGGAAGTCTTCACCATCCATAGTGCTGAGCATCAGTGCTCCACCAGAGAAAACTTTCTTTACAACAAACGGTCCTTCATAATTTGGAGTCCATTTGCCCCTGTGGTCTGTATGAGGAGGGAGGATTCTCTTCAGCACAAGATCTCCTACTTGGTACCCTCGGTGCCTGACTTTCTGATCGAAGGCTCTCTTCATCCTTTTCTGATATAGCTGCCCATGACAGATTGCAGCCAATCTTTTCTCTTCAATCAGACTCAGTTGTTCGTATCGGGATCGAACCCATTCTGCTTCATTCAGCTTAACATCCATCAGCACCCGTAGAGAGGGTAATTCAACTTCAACAGGTAGGACTGCCTCCATACCATACACAAGTTGGTACGGTGTTGCCCCATTGGATGTCCTGATTGACGTGCGGTACCCATGCAAGGCAAACGGTAGCATTTCATGCCAGTCTTTGTAAGTGACTACCATCTTCTGCACAATCTTCTTGATATTTTTATTTGCTGCCTCA
Organism: Lathyrus aphaca; assembly: GCA_963966055.1. Classification (NCBI taxonomy): domain Eukaryota; kingdom Viridiplantae; phylum Streptophyta; class Magnoliopsida; order Fabales; family Fabaceae; genus Lathyrus; species Lathyrus aphaca. Next base: position 354,302,753 of record OZ014519.1, on the reverse strand, counting down.
ACAACGCCATTCATCTTTGGCCTGTAAGGAGAAGAATTGTGATGTTGGATCTTGAAGTCCCGGCACAGCTCTGCCATCATTTTGTTGTTCAAGTTGGAACCATTATAAGTAATGATTCGCTCGGGAACTCCATATCGACAGATGATATCTCTCTTCAGAAATCTGGCTACCACTTGTCTTGTGACATTTGCGTATGAGGCTGCTTCGACCCACTTGGTGAAATAATCAATGGCGACCAGGATGAATCTGTGGCCATTCGAAGCAGTCGGTTCAATCTTGCCGATCATATCAATGCCCCACATGGCAAAGGGCCACGGTGAAGACATTATGTTCAAAGGATTGGGAGGCACATGCACCTTGTCTGCATAGATCTGACATTTATGGCATTTTCTGGCGTAAGCACAACAGTCTGCATCCATTGTGATCCAGTAATATCCTGATCTTAGTAATTTCTTAGCCATGGCATGACCTCCTGCATGGGTACCAAAGGATCCTTCGTGCACTTCGTGCATCAACAAGTCTGCTTCTGTCTTATCAACACATCTGAGGAGTACCATATCAAAGTTCCTTTTGTATAAAGACCCATCAGTGTTCAGAAAGAAACTACCAGCAAGCCTTCTCAAAGTCTTCTTATCATTGGAAGATGCCCCAGGTGGGTATGTCTGATCCTCCAAGAAGCATTTAATGTCATGGAACCAAGGCTTTTCGTCTTTGACAACTTCTGCTGCGAACACATATGCTGGTCTATCAAGTCTGGACACTGAAATCTGAGGTACAAAGTTAGCGGCTTGAACTTTGATCATGGATGAAATGGTAGCAAGAGCATCTGCAAACTGATTCTCGTCCCGAGGGATATACTCAAGCTTGACTGTTGTGAAGAAAGTCAATAACCTCCTTGTATAATCCCTGTAAGGTATCAGATGATCCTGGTGGGTGTACCATTTTCCGTTGGTTTGGTTAACTACCAGAGCTGAATCTCCGAACACGGTCAATGTTTTGATCCTGAGGTCAATGGCTTCCTCAAGACCCATAATGCAAGCTTCGTATTCAGCTTCGTTGTTAGTGCAGTTGAAAGTGAGTTTTGCCGAGAAAGGCATGTGAACTCCTTTGGGTGTAATGAGTACTGCACCAACACCACGACCATTCATGTTAACAGCCCCGTCAAACATCATAGTCCATTCTTCTTCCGGGTCAGGCCCTTCAGTGTGAACAGGCTCTTCATGATCTTTTGTTTTAATGAACATGATGTCTTCATCAGGGAAGTCAAATCTCATAGGCTGGTAGTCATCAATGGGTTGCTCAGCAAGATATTCAGATAGTACACTGCCCTTGATGGCTTTCTGAGAGGTGTACTGGATGTCATATTCCGTGAGAATCATTTGCCATCTTGCAACCCGTCCGGTAAGGGCTGGCTTCTCGAAAATGTACTTAACCGGGTCCATTTTTGAGATCAATAAAGTAGTGTGGGTCAACATATACTGTCTTAGTCGGCGAGCAGCCCACGCTAAAGCACAGCAAGTTTTCTCGAGCAGTGAATAACGTTGTTCACAGTCGGTAAACGTTTTGCTTAGGTAGTATATTGCATACTCTTTTCGACCAGACTCGTCATGCTGGCCCAGCACACACCCCATTGACTCTTCTAATACTGTCAAGTACATTATCAGAGGTCTTCCTTCAACTGGAGGCATAAGGATTGGAGGTTCTTGCAGATATTCTTTGATCTTGTCAAAAGCCCTTTGGCAGTCTTCGTTCCACCTGACCGTCTGTTCTTTTCTCAACAGCTTGAACAAGGGTTCACAGGTTGCTGTAAGGTGAGATATGAACCGTGAAATGTAGTTCAATCGCCCTAAGAACCCCCGAACTTCTTTTTCAGACTTCGGTGCAGGCATTTCTTGAATAGCTTTGACTTTATCAGGGTCAACTTCAATCCCTTTCTCGCTTACAATGAAACCCAGCAGCTTGCCAGATCTCACCCCGAATGTGCATTTGTTGGGGTTCAACTTCAATTTGTACTTCCTCAGACGTTTGAACAACTTGAGCAGATTTACCAGGTGATCTTCCTCTGTAAGGGACTTGGCAATCATGTCATCCACATAACACTCGATTTCTTTATGGATCATATCGTGGAATAATGTTACCATAGCCCGTTGATATGTTGCACCAGCATTCTTCAGTCCAAATGGCATCACTTTGTAACAGAACGTGCCCCAAGGTGTGATGAATGTTGTCTTCTCCATGTCTTCAGGTGACATCTTGATCTGATTATATCCTGAAAATCCGTCCATGAAGGAGAATACCGAGAACTGAGCCGTGTTATCGACCAATACATCAATGTGAGGTAATGGGAAGTCATCTTTCGGGCTGGCTCTGTTCAGGTCCCGGTAGTCAACGCACATCCTTACTTTGCCGTCTTTTTTAGGCACAGGTACTATATTAGCAACCCACGGTGGATAGCTAGTCACAGCAAGGAACCCGGCGTCCCATTGCTTTTGTACCTCCTCCTTGATTTTCATAGCCATGTCTGGGCGAGTACGGCGCAGCTTCTGTTTGACCGGTGGGCACTCTTCTCTCAAAGGCAGCTTGTGCACAACAATGTCGGTGTCCAACCCTGGCATATCCTGATAAGACCAAGCAAACACGTCCACATATTCTTGAAGCAGATCAATCAGTTGTCTCTTCACTGAGTCTTGCAGGCAGGCCCCGATTTTAACCTCTTTCACGTCTTCAACTGTACCAAGATTAATCGTTTCAACCTCCTCCTGATGAGGAGTGATAACCTTCTCCTCTTGTCTCAACAACCTGGCTAGCTCTTCAGGAAGCTCATATTCTTCTTCAACCCCTTCATAAGCTTGATTGATTGGATTGTCAAAGTCATACGAAGTCATAGCCGTGTTGTTGTCGGTGCTGTCTGGAAGGCACTCTCTGCAAGGGTTCAGTTTGTTCATTTTAGTGATTGATTTTAATCTTTGCTTAGAAAAGTGAAATAAAGTTATCATTTTGAAAACATCGCCATTTATTTTTTGTACAAAAAGAAAAATGGAAAAACAGTGAGCGGAAAAGAAAAAGACTCATTTGCAAAAAGATGTCTGATATTTCATTGATTAATCTTGTTTGCACAAAAAGTACAGATGGCCCGATTACAAAATGAGTCTTGTCATCTTGGGCAAGATGCAAGACTTTGATGCTTGCTATAAAAAAAAACAGGAAATAATAATTACTCTGCATGAGTAACTCTTATAATTTCCTGGGAAGACCAGTTTGAGATACTGCTCCCCGGGATCTTTGGACGAATCCAGCTTTCCAGGTTGCGCTCTTCTTCCAGCTCGTCTTCCAAATTGTTGATAGCATCAGGGGTGAGCATCCCCCCACTGACAAAATCGGGCTTCTCAGCAGCCTCTGCTTGATTTTGTTGAGTTGGTCTGTAACCCAACCTAAATTTGTCTTTCTTCTCCTCCACAGATAAAACCTTGCCCCAGCCTTGGGCCGTTCCTTCTTCAACAACCTTCCGGGCTTGTTGATAAGATGACATGGAGATTCCAGATACAGCAGATGCTTCATTTACGTTCAAGGCCTCAAACCCTTGGCTCATCGTTTCATGGATCTCCCCATCCATCTCAATATACTTATAAGTAGCCAGATGGCTAACAAATATATCCTCCTCCCCACAGATAGTAACGACTTGGCCTTCCCACTCAAATTTTAACTTCTGGTGAAGGGTAGACGTTACTGCGCCAGCGGCATGAATCCATGGTCTACCCAACAAACAGCTGTAGGCAGGCTGAATGTCCATCACGTAGAAGATCGTTGTAAAAGTTTGTGGGCCAATCGTCACAGGCATCTCAATTTCCCCCAGAACCGATCTCTTAGAACCATCAAAGGCTCTTACTACCAGGTTACTGGGACGCAATGCCAATCCTTCATACTCTAGCTTCACCAGGGCCTTTTTCGGTAAGACATTAAGGGATGATCCTGTGTCTACCAGCACATGGGAAAGGACTGCACCTTTACATTCCATGGTGATGTGCAAGGCCTTGTTATGGTTGCGGCCTTCCGTTGTCAAGTCAGTATTGGTGAACCCTAGCCCATTGCTAGCAGTAACATTTCCAACCACGGTTTCCAACTGATTGACGGTGATCTCTTCAGGCACGTAAGCTGCGTGCAAGACTTTGAGTAGTGCATTCCGATGGGCTTCGGAGCACATAAGCAATGATAGGATAGAGATCTTGGATGGCGTCTGGTGAAGCTGATCCACTATTTTGTAATCACTCTTTTTGATGATTCTCATGAACTCATCAACTTCTTGATCGAATGGTGTTTTCAAAGCTTCCTTAACAGCTTGATCTTCCTGCACCGGGCTCTTTCCTTTTGCCTTGGCAGCAGCTTCTGCTTCGGCAGTGGGTCTTTGAATTTGTGGAGCAAAGAGACGTCTGCTTCGAGTGAAGCCTCCGCCTCCTCCCACATTGTCTATTTGTGGTGCAGGTGTTGATGTATCAAGAGTGATTCTTTGTCCTTCGCAGTATACGTCAGAGCCGTAGTGCCAAGGGATGGCCCTATTGCTTTCATAAGGTACTGGTCCAGGCACCGTGACAGTGACTGGACTGATGACAGCTGCAGAAGGGACGGTGATAGTTTGTGGATCATAATAAATTGTGACTGGTGCTCTGATGGGAGCAGCACTTTCTGAGTTGTAGGCAGAGTTGTTTTCAGGATCATAAAATATTGTGACAGTTGAGACGTCTTCAGAGTTTGTTGCTGATGTCGTAGAAGATATTGTTGGAAGGATGGGTGTTGTTGTTGTAGGAGATTCAAAATGGAGTGATGCTGAAGTTGTAGAAGGAACATTTGTTGATATCTGGTCAGTTGAGACGACAGATGAAATACTTGTTGACGAAGCCGAAGAGTTGTCGGGAACGATGGTTGTTGCAGTTGTAGGAGATACCGGAATTGTTGCTGATGAGATTGCTGGATTTGTTGGAAATGATGTGGTGATTTGAAACTGGCCACTCTGAATGAGACCATCTATGCCATTCCTCAAGTTATCGCACCCATTTACTGAAATATTGCAGTAAGCACACCCTAGCTCACACCCTGGGAACATTTGACATTCGAGGAGTTGAGCCTTAATTTCTACCAACGGTGTCCGAATCTGACCCACACTGGTTATTAAATAAGACGACTTGTCTTCTTCAATTGCATTGATTCTGGGACCCCCGTGGTTTGGCATAGGGTTCTTATTGACATTGGGTGGTGGTGCGAAATTCAGGGCCTTAGAGTCTACCAGGTCTTGTACCTTCATGTGCAAGGCTCTGCACTTTTCTGTACTGTGGCCAGGTGCATTTGAATGGAAGGCACATCTGGCGTTGGAGTCATAATTCCTGGGTAGACTGTTGGGATCTGGAGGTGCCAATGTCCTTAGCTCAACCAGGTTGAGTTTCAGGAGTTGTGGCAGCAATGTAGCATATGGCATAGGGATCGGATCGATCACCCTATTGGCTTGAGAAGACCTCTGTTGGAATGGCCTTTGCTTGTTATTGTTGTTGGTGTTGCTGTTGTTGTAATTTCTCGGAGGGTACTGAGCTTGTTGATGGTACTGAGGCTGTTGCTGATAGTTTTGCTGCGGTGGTTGGTAAGCTGGTTATGGATGAGCTGGAGCGGGAATGGTGACTGCTGCCACAAATCTATGAACATATTGGGGCCTGCCCCTATTGGTGTGGATAGCATTGGTCTCACCAGTCCTTCTTGGGCCCGCAAAAGGCTTTCTTGCATTACTGGATGAGCTTGCACCGTTGTCTGAGATCTTACCCATTTTTAATAGGCTTTCAATTCTCTCCCCGACTATGACTACATCTGCAAAGCTGGTAGACAAGAAGGCAGCTAGCCTATCAATGTAAGTCCCCTGAAGGGTGTTCATGAACATATCAGCCATCTCCCTTTCTGACATAGGTGGCTGGACGGCAGCAGCGAGCTGTCTCCATCTTTGAGCATACTCTCGGAAGCTCTCTCTAGATGACTGTGACATCCCCATCAGGAGGGTCCTGTTGGGTGCCATATCCAGATTATACTGATACTGTCTGATGAAGGCCTCTGCCAGGTCCTTCCAACATCTAATATTTGCTCTTGTCAGATGGGAATACCATTCCCTCGAAGCCCCAGTCAAGCTATCCTCAAAATAGAACATCCACAGCTTCTCGTCCATGGTATAGGCCTTTAGCCTCCCGAGAAAAGATTGCAGATGGGTCCGGGGACAGGAAGTCCCATTATACTTCTCAAAGCATGGTGGCTTAAACTTGTGGGGAATCCTGACCCCATCTACCAAGCCCATATCCATAACATCAAAACCCAAAGAGTTTTGAGACTCTAAGGATCTTAATTTCTCAGCTATCTCATCCAACCTTCTATCATAAGCTTCTTCCCCGGCTCCCATCACTGTGAACTGGTCTTCCTGGGGGTCTTCTTGCAGTACCCTCCCTGCTGTGGCAGTCCCTTGTATATTGACAGGGATGTTGATCTCCGGATGCTGGTGGGGTCCAAAGACTGGGGGATTGACATGAGGTTGGACTCTTTCATTGTTGCTGGTCCCAGCAGTCCCTGGCTGGTGATCTTCCTGATTTCTCCCTTCTACCAGTGCTCTGAGCCTCTCCTAGCTTTGAGCCATGTTGTTCATTACCTCCATAAACTGTGTCATTTGGTTCCTCATTTCCAACCTCTCGTTGGTCATTTGGTTCCTGACCTCTGTAAGGTCCTGCTGCATCTGATCCATCTGTATGCCCGGAAGGTTACTGCGGGTGGGGTACCTGTGTGGTCGGTTGAGTGGAAACCCTCGTCGTCAAGCAATAATTCCTGAACATCACAACAGAGTTAGCAACAATAAAACAAACACCTACAAAACAAGCAAAGGGTTAGCATGCAATGCAGTATGCTTATTTGTTCTCAAGGTATCCGGCTTGGCATTCAGTTTTGACCCTTCCAGACCCTTGAAGATGCTGTTGATGTTGCTTTCGAAGTAAACTCGGATGGAACAAACTAACACATATATTACAAAAGGCCAATGGTACACAGTTTGTTTTACAAATACAAGCCCTCTGAGGGGTCAAAATACATTACAAGAAAATAAAAGTACATGGAATGAAAGCAACAACAAGCAAATGGTCAAACACCAAGACCAAACTCATCCTCCCGAACTTCCTTGAGAAGTGCTTCGGTCACAGGATCAGCCGGACGCTCCGTAAGGTTCCTGATAAGAAGGTTCCTTGTAGTAACAGCTGCAGTTAGCTTCCTGTGCTGACTTTGGCCCTTTGACCTCTTCACTCCAGCTCTGATCTTCAACTCTGAGACCTCCCTCTGGGCTGCTGCCAGGGCTTCCTGTTGCTCTTTTGCACTAACTTCCATCTGCTCCATCTTATCCTGAATCCTCTTGTCCTCCTGAGTACGGGCTCCGGTGATCCTGACCCACCTAGCCTGACTCTCCTTCAGATACAAATCAGTCCTGGCCTTCTGGAACTGAGCTTCCTTGCAGGCATTCTTCAAGATCTGTTCTCCAGCCCTAGACTTCTTAATGTAATCCTCAGACTTCTCAATTCTAGCCAAGTGCTCCACTTTCAACTTCTCCAACCTTTCAATATCCAACCTACCATCACTCCTCTCCCAGAGGGTCTTCTGCAGAGCTTGAGTCAGCTTCTCATTTCTCTCTTTCAACTTCTCAAACTCCACTAAGCTGACAGTTGCTGGAGGTGGTGTTGTGGAAGGCCCAGGCATATCTTCAATAGTGAAGGGCATTCCAGAAATTTGAGCCCTGGTATGGGACCAATCATAGTATTGTTCTGATGCCACATTGTTACACTTCCCCAGGATGGTTACCCCCTTAGTCTGCACATTGTCCCAGGCCCAGGCTGCCTACCTAACAATAGCCAGATTAAGCTTGTTCTCACAATAAAGAGTCTCAACCAAGTCTTGTGCCTTAGGAGTGTGGACCAGTGCATAGCCCAGTTGTCTTTTGAACAGCAGAGGGTTGTAATTAATACTACCCTTAACTCCTATCAGGGGCACATTGGGAAAATGCCCACAGCTGGTGATGATATCCCTGCCTTTTGTGCTTTGGGTGCACCACCTGATATCAGCTGAAGTTAGAGTAGTAAGTCTTCCAGCCCAGTTTTTGTGTTGATGAGGGTTCAAAAATGCATCTGTCCTGGGCAAATGCCTGAGAAGCCAAGTATGGAACAAAGGAGCACAACATCTTACTAATCTTCCCCTCTGCTTTTCATTCCTCTGATGCACTGAATAATAGAGATCCCCCAATAAAGTTGGCACTGGGTTCTTTAGAATGAACAGATGGATTGCATTCTTACTAATGAATCGAGGCTCATCTGCAAATAATATAATCCCATATATGCTCAAGGCCAATAAAGCACAGACTGCTTTCCACTCTCCCAAAGAAGCTTTCAGGGTAGCTTGAGAGATCAAGAAATCCAGATGCAAGCCAGGGATTCCAGCCTTAGAAGTCATATGCTGCCCAATAAGGACTGGTTCCAGATGCAATGCCTTTGCTACCTCCTCATTACCAGGAAAGACCATCTCAGGGTTGAAAGGGACTCCACCCCTGATAGGTATACCAACTAATGATGAGTATTCTTCCAATAAGGGGCCCAGCTGAAAATCCTGAAAAGTGAAACATCTCAGTGGGGGATCATAAAACTGAAGGCAAGTGTGGATCAGGCTTCTCTGTGAGGGGTCCAGATCCATAACCACATCAAGTATATCTCCATGGTGTTCCCTGAACAGTGGTATATGGTCTGGAGTGATCAGGGTCTGAATCCTCCTGATGTCTGCTAGCTCTGGCTGGAAGAAGTGGTAGGTGATGTTGCTCTTTTTAGGTGCCATGATGTTGAGACTGAGTAGAGACAAGTGCTGATGATGATACTGAAGAATGGGCCACTGATTGGCTGGTGCAGGTGACTGAAGTAGATAGCTGATAGCTGAAGCAGGTGCTGGTGAAGATAGGTCAATACTGAAGATGGGGTCAAAACCAAAACCAAATGAAGATGGATACCCTGAAACACAAATAAGCAAATGTCAATATGATGCAATGATTATGTATGCAAATGATATGCAAGGGTTTGTGACTGAGCTGGATCTGGTCAAGTGCTCTGATATAAGTCCATGTGTGTAAGAAATCCAGATGGAGGTCTATAAGTCCAGTAACCAAGGTGGGGGACTCAAATAAAGAGTCACATGTCCAGGATTTAGAATTACAAGAACTGTCCCAAAATGGAGTATTCTTAATCAAATCAAAGTAACAGGGTATTCTGAGGTCAAGGTACCTGCAAACCTGTAAACAGCCCAACCCCCTCACAGGTGGTGTTCTAAAACAAGGATCCTCAGACTTGGATCAGTTATGAGAAGTGTAAACACTTCTAACCCGGAGGTACAGTGTTTACAATAACCATAAAAGTTCCTCCTCTAATTCACCTCAGTTTCTGAAGGTCAATACTAAAAGGTCATCCAGACTTAGAAGGCTTCCCAGATAGCCCTAGCATTGCAGGAAATATGCAACACAGAGTTCTCAAGAAGAAACCCATATCTGAACCGTGTTTCATATTCCCGCACCAGACCGAGATGGAATGGGAAAGAATATGATTCACTCTAGCCTAAGTGTCACTCAGGTCCCAGGTATAGGACCTTAACTCTCAATGGAACACCCACCCACCAAAGCAAACAACAGATCCAGCCAGCAGCACAGTATGACAATATGACAATATGCAAAGCTATAAAGAAAACAGTAAAGCAACTGTACATAAAGCCAAAATAAATACAAATATACAAACACAAATAAGCACATAACACCCCAGTAAACAAAAATCAATCAAGCGCTAGGAGGAACCCACAAAAAGAACCAGAAGCCCTGGTTGCAGTATAAGGGTCCCCAGCAGAGTCGCCAAGCTGTCGCTCCCGATAAAATGGGAAATGGCCCAAATAAAGGTACAAACGCGAACGGTCGGCGAGAGGGACAATGAGAACACACAGCCGTGAACTCACTGAAGATGAAAAGAGTCGCCAGCTAGGCATTTTTATCCCGGAGGAAAGGTAATGTTGCATAAACCTAGAAAGATATGGATAAGACGGTTTGCGAACCAGAGAGACTGAGAAAGGGGGTTGGTTACAACCTGGGAAGGTATTAGCACCCAGATTGTCCGTCGTACTCGACGGGATCCACGTTTAAAAGATTTGTGTTTTAAAGGGGTAGTGTCAGTGTAATCTGTGTATAAAAGAGCTGGAAAAAGATGTACAGGTGTCAGTGTAAAGTGTATAAGTGATATGAAGTATAAAAGTGTCAGTGTAAGAACAGGAGTGAAATGCTCAAGATCATGAGGCTTAAAGAATAAAGCTAGAAAGAGGGGGGAATATACAGAGACTTTTGTTCGATAACTGTTAAGTTATGCCTACGTATCCTCTTGTGCAATGAGGAAGTCAGAACACCGTAGTTCGACCCAAAGAGACTGAAAGGTGAATTGACTTGTGAACTGCTTGCTTGTCTATGCTCAAGTGTATGACCTGTCTGGCTCAGGTGCAAACTGTCTTGCATTAGACGGAAGAAGCAAGTTCTCGTTTGTGAGTGAGTGAGATGAGAAAAGAATCCCGGAGGAGACGATTATTGTTTGTTTTTGAGTTTTCAGTCTTTTATTGCTTGTGAAAGTTTGTCATAAGTTAATGAGCTTAAGCCTAAACCAATGGATTTAGTAAACTCATCACATCCTCCCTCTGATTAGGGGTAATGAGAATGCCTTAAGTGTGAAGTCAGATTCTCACACTTAATCACCTTTGATGTAGGGTTAAGATCATTAACCTACTTGTGATTATTTAAATGTTTTTGGTGTTTTTGTTTAGTGTTGAGTAATGAGATTAAGCCATAATCAGGGATTAAACAGGCTCATTACACCATCCTAATAGAAGGATAATAGATGAGAATGTTTAAGCTGAGGAAAGCTCCTCAACTTAATCCATGATTAGGGATTAAACTCATGACATAACAAGCCTTTTGATTAAGTGGATTTTAGTTAATGGTATGATGATGAAGTGAATTTTATGGTTTGTAAGACAACTTGAGGGGGACTTGTCCATTAACACTAGGGTTAGTCCTTCTTAACCAATTAAGGAAGAATTAGAACCCTAATGCAAGGCCCAAGTTACAAGATTGATGTCTTGATGATTATTAGATGAATTGATTAAAGGATTTAAACACATTAAGGGTTTAACACTTAGGATTAAAGTTATATACTCCATCCTAATAGAAGGATGCAGGCATAAGCTTAATCACAAAGCCTTAAAGCCTTTAGGATTTAGTCCCTGATTATGAGATGAGAAGAGAAGACTCAAAAGAGACACAAAGGTAAAACTAAGAGGGGAGACTAATCAAAACCCTAATCATTGTCATGCTTGGTTGTTCCTAAGGTTTGTGAGGTTTTCAAGAGAAGTCTTCAATGGAACCACCAGGAAGCAGATGAAAGGATCAAGAGAAGCAAAGCAACTTGCTTCATTCAAGAAGTCAAGTCACTTGAAGAAAGAAAGTGGGAAGAAGAAGAATGAGCAAGCTCAATCTCAAACACAAAATAAAATGCAGCATGGATGCAAGAGAGATGAAAAGAAAAGTTATGAGAAGTGAAGGCAAATTCACTTCCCAAAGTCACTTACCACCTGAAAGGTTAGAAAAGAAATGCAATGCAATGCAAAATGGGATGAGATGACATGATGCAAATCAAAACCAGAAGCACACACATGATGTTAATGATGCTATGAGATGATGCAAACAAGAGACAACACATGGGGGTGATCATACAAGCTCATGGATGCAAATGGAGCAAGTGAAGGAGCATGAACATACATGAAAAGTTATGAAGTGCACATGGCATACAACATGGCAAATACATGATGCAATGATCAAACATGCTTTCAATATGTCTTATGATGTCAAATAAATCAAATGGAAGCATGGAATGTCATGGCAAGTCATGTTATTCAAGAGAATGCAAGATGGATGCATATGGAAGCCCAAATTAGGGTTTATGAACAATACATCAAACAAAAACCAAAATCAGAAGCAAACATCAACATAAAAAATTGAAAATGCACTCAAAGGCCCCCTAATCCTATACTAACCCAATGCCCAAAGGAGAGGTGTCAACTCTTTACCAAATTCAAGTTATGGTTTTCTTAAGATTTCTAGGGTTTTAGGGTTCCTTAACAAGAAAATTATCAAACAAAATGAAAATGAAAGATCAAATCATGGCCATTTAATCTCACAAACTACATGCTAAACACAATGCAATGCAAAAAGAATCAATGTTCAACTCTTCATGGATAGGCAGAAATGATTTTTTGAAGATTGGATCAAAATAATGCATAAAAATGATTTTAATTCAATGAAAAATTCTCAAAATGCATCAAGATCAAAAATAAATTTGGTTTGAAGGTTGGACAATGTTTCTAAATGTCTTAGAACATTTCATGAATTTTTGGGTGATTTTTAAATACCTAAAAGTATTTTTAATAAATTAATTTTCATTAATCAATTAAAAATAAACTTTTAAATAATTAAAAATACCTTTTTTAATGCTAAAAATAAAATTAAAAATATTTTTGTGTTTTAAAAATTAATGAAACTCTTGACAAAACGTTTCATAATTTTTAAAACATTTTTGCTATTTTAAATAAATTATATAAAACAAATATGAAATAAATGAAATAAAACAAAATAAAATGGAAAGTAATCTGATCTGATGGTGGAGATTTAAAGTTGAAGGAAAAGGGTTGACTGGCGCGCTAATGGATGGCCTGGATTGCTTCTGAGTTAATTAATTATGATTATTTTAATTAAACAAGATTAGGGCTTAATGATGAATCTCAGCCATACACACGCGCGGCAAGTCAACCAGTCAAAGCAATCTAACGCTCCAGATTCAAATGGGTTTAATGACAGGGATTAGGGCATAATAACATTCAGGTGACCGGAGGGAAGCTCCGGTCATCTTCTCCGGCGACCACAAAACCCTAGATCCTGATTTAGGCTTCTAAACATCAAATTAAACACAGCCAAGTGATCCTCTAACATCCTAGGACATGAATCCACTCTCAAACATCATTTAAACATCAAGAAACAAGCAAATCGAAAGAAACAAATTTCACGGGTGAAATTTCAGAGTGACAATACAAACTCATTTCTTACTCATTTTCGATTCTAAGAGTATCCCCATGACCAGCAAGACATAAGCAACCAATTTATAACTCAAAATGCAAGCTCTGAGAAAAAATGTTCATGGCCATACCTGAGATGGAGACTCCTGTTTCTGGGTTTTCAGAGCTATTCCTTGATGTAGGCTTGCTCCACTGATCCCCCTGGTGCTAATTGTAGGCTTGGAATGAGCTTAAACAAGCTATTTTGAGAAGTCCAGTTCTGGTGTAGAAGGTTTCACAGTCAGGAAATGTGAGGTTTCAGGCTAATCCAATGGTGGATTCTTGCTCCTTTGGGTGTGTTTGACTTGTTGGTGAAGAGAAATGGGGTGTTTTATGGCTGGAAAGTGAGATTCGAAAGTTCTGGCTTTGAGGATGAAAAATGGTGAAGCTCAGTTCTTGCTTAGTTCAGGCCTGAATCTTGCTGGTTTTGGCTTAGTGAAGCAAGGTGAGTTGATCAGTGGAATTGGTTCTTGTGTTTGTGAGCTGTGTAGAGAGATTCGAAGAGAAATGCTTGAGGGAGTGAGTTTGTGAATGTTATGCTCTTGTGTGTTTCAGCCTTGCTTGATGTATGAAATGGCTAGCATTTGTTCCACATAAAAAACTCCCATTGGTCAGATGATGTGACCTGGCCTGTTGTGATAGGTAAGTTCACTTTTGCAAAATGTCAACTTTGGTGTAAGGAAAGCATGGGTTGAGCCCTAGGCTAGTACAAGTACATGGGCTGGCGCAGCATGGTGTGTGAGAGATGCTAGCATGGTTCAGCAGCCAAGGCAACAAGTTGGTGAAAGTGTGATGATGATTTTGCAACTTGATCACTTTTGGTTCATGTGAAAAGATCTTGCTATACAAACCATGAAACATGAGAAATTTTGGTTCAAATCTGATTTTTAGGTCACATGTGATGTTTGTGTAATGGTTAGACATGAACTAGAAGTTACAAATGCCTTGGTACAAAGTTTTTGCAAGTTTCTCATTTGAGGCATATCTTGAAAATTAGTGATTTTTGCCAACTTTGACACACCATAACTTTTGATACAAAATGAATTAGATCATGTTCTTGTACTTTTTGAAAAGGGAAAGATCTAATCTACAACTTTCATGACCAAAGTTTTTCCATTTGAAGCATTTTTGGATCAAAAAGCAAGGGTTGAAAAAGTGGCATAAAATGACATATTCCTTAAAAGTCAACCATGCCCTAAAAAGTCAACTTTGCAAAAACTTGTAATTATTGAATTTTGTGAACTTCAACCTTCTTCCATGATCAAATAAAGATCATATACACTCAAAATGATGAAGATCGCCCCTTGGTTGGGTCATTGGGGGCCTCAGATGCCCTGATTTTGCATTGACTTGTCCAGAAAGTCAACCTTTGATCAGATGACTTCCCCATGGAATTTCTTCATGAAAATTGATATGCATACTCCCTACACCATATAGAGACCAATAGAAACAAGAATGACCAAAAAATTTGGAGTTATGGCCTCTGAAACCAAAACCCTAATTTTAGGTCATCTGTGCAGTTAAACCTGGCTCTGCTTCCATACAAACCCCAGTTCTTGTGATTTTTTGGAATTATTGACTTTGAGAGGATGTAATATGATATAAGAACACACATGGACCCCTTTGAAGTGATTGGTGACCTTTGGAGTGGCTCAAATGGCTCTGGATGACTCAGATCACAAACCCTAGATGCAGATGACTTGGGAACAATGTAGTGAATAAAAAATGTGATATGAGATGGTATGATTGAGTTTATGCACATGAGAATGATCTCAAGCCATGGTGTGAATGGGTGAGGGCAAATTTGGGGTGTTTACACCCCTTTCTCAGTTTCTCTGGTTCGCAACCGTCTTATCTATCTCTTTCTAGGTTTATGCAGCATTACCTTTCCTTCGGGATAAAAATGCCTAGCTGGCGAATCTTTTCAGTTCACCCTCGTGTTCTCCTCTTTTCGCCGACCGTTCGCGTCTGTACCCCCTCTTGGCCTGTGTCATCAGGTGGGAGCGACAGCTTGGCGACTCTGCTGGGGACCCTTATATTGCAACCAGGGCTTCTGGTTCTTTTTGTGGGTTCCTCCTAGTGCTTGTTTGATTTGTGGTTACTGGGGTGTTATGCGCTATATGTGTTTATTTATTTTGCTTTGTTTACTGCTTTATGTACAACTTTATTTATTGCTTTCTTTACAGTTTTGCATATTTCATACTGTCATTTGCTGGATCTGGTTTGCTGTTTTGGTGGGTGGGGTCCCATTGAGAGTTTAAGGTCCTATATCTGGGATCTTAGTGACACCTAGGCTAGAGTGGTTCATGTTCTTTCCCATTCCATCTCGGTCTAGTGCGGGAATATGAAACACGGTCCAGATGTGGGTTTCTTCTTGAGAACTCTGTGCTACAAATTTCCTGTAGTACTAGGGCTATCTGGGAAGCCTGCTAAGTCTGGATGACCTTTTATTATGACCTTCAGAAACTGAGGTGAATTAGAGGAGGATCTTTTATGGTTATTGTAAACACTGTACCTCCGGGTTAGAAGTGTTTACACTTCTCATAACTGATCCAAGTCTGAGGATCCTTGTTCTAGAACACTACCTGTGAGGGGGTTGGGCTGTTTACAGGTTTGCAGGAACCCTTGGCCACATCATACCCTGTTACTGTATTGTTTAAGAATACTTTACTTTGGATAGTTCTTGTGATTAACCCCGGACATGTGACTCTTTATTTGAGTCCCCCACCATGGTTACTAGATTTCTGAGCCTTCATCTGGACTTTTGGATATACATGGGCCCTATATCAAGACAGATAATCAGATCTAGCTTGATCACAAACCCTTGCATAGCATTTGCATATATCATCATTGCATCATTTAACATTTGTTTATTTGTTTTTCAGGGTATCCTCCTCATTATATCTTGGTTTTGGTTTTGGCCCCTTCTTCTGCTTAGACCTCAGCTTCAGATATCTTCTTCAACACCTGCTTCAGTTATCTCAATCACCACCTGCATCAGCCTGTCTGAGATTTACTTCCAACTTTCAGTCTATGATCTTCATCAGCATTTAACTTCAGCTTTCTTCATCAGCACTCATGGCTACTCCCAGAAAGAGCAACATATCCTACCACGTTTTTGAGCCTGTTTTGACTGGTATCAGGCAGGTCCAGTCACTTATCACACCTGACCACATCCCACTGTTTAGAGAGCACTATGGAGGTATCCTGGACATGGTTATGGACCTTGACCCTTCTCAGAGGAGCATGATCCACACATGCTTGCAGTTTTATGACCCTCCTTTGAGATGTTTCACCTTTCCAGACTTTCAGTTAGGACCTCTACTGGAAGAATTTTCTTCATTGATGGGAGTACCTATCAGAGGTGGAATCCCTTTCAACCCAGAGATGACTGCTCCCAGAAATGAAGAGATAGCAAGGGCACTGTACTTGGAGCCTGCCCTGATTGAGCAAAGTATGACAACAAAAGCTGGGATTCCTGGTTTACATTTGGACTTCTTGATTTCTCAGGCCATCCTGAAAGCTTCATTGGAAGAGTGGAGGGCAATCTGTGCACTGTTAGCCCTCAGCATATATGGGGCTATACTGTTTGCAGATGAGCCTAAATTTGTCAGTGTAAACACCCCAAATTTTCCCTCACCCATTTCACCATGGCTTGTGCTCTTTTCATATGCATAAATTCAATCATAGCATCTCACACCACATTTTTGATTCACTGCATTGCTTCTAAGTCATCTGCATCTAGGGTTTGTGATCTGAGCCATCCCTGAGCTATTTGAGCCACTCCAAAGGTCTACAATCACTTCAAAGGGGTCCATGTATGTTCAATCATCATATTATATCCTCACAAAGTCAAGGAAGTCAAAGAATCACAAGAACTGAGAAAGGCATGGAAGCAGAGCCAGGTTTAACTACACAGATGACCTAGAATTAGGGTTTTGGTTTCAAAGGCCATAACTCCAATTTTTTTGGCCATTCTTGTTTCTATTGGTCTTTATATGTTATAAGGATCATGCATATCAATTTTCATGAAGAAATTCCATGGGGAAGGCATCTGATCAAGGGATGACTTCTTGAGCAAGTCAGTGGAAAATCAGGGCATCTGAGGCCCCCAATAACCCAACCAAAGGGTGTGCTCCTCCATCATTTTGAATATGTATGATATTTATTTGATCATATAAGATGTTAGAAGTTCACAAAATTGAGGAATTTCAAGCCATTTGCAAAATTGCCTTTTTGGGAAAGTGACTTGTAATGTAAACTTGCCATTTTGGGAAAGTTTTTCAACCTCCTCAAATTGATTCAAAAATGCTTCAAATGAGAAAACTTTGGTCATGAAAGTTGTAGAATGGATCCTCCCATTTTCAAAAAGTACAAGAACTCATTCTAATTCATTTTGGATCAAAAGTTATGGCTTGTCAAAGTTGGCAAAAATCACATAATTTCAAGTTTTGCACCAAAGAGGCAAAGTTGCAAAACCACTTGCCAAGGTAAAATGTGACTTCAATGTGACTTCTAACCTTTGCACAAACATGAACCATGACCTAAAAATCATAATGCACCAAAGAATTGTTCATTTTCATGACTTATGCTTCAAGAAATCACAAAAGGGCCAAACCTTGTGAAATTTGCAAAACCTCACACAAACCCTAATCCACTTGCTGCATTGCCTCTAATTCATTTCCATGGTTCTCCTTGATTCAAGCTGCAGCCAAGCCATGCCTTGTACCTTGACTGAAATAGCCCATACCTCTCTTACACAAAAAGTTGACTTTATGCAAAATGACCCATACCAATCAAGCTAGGCCAGCAACAACTCTCTGACCTATCCCAACTTGATACATGTACCAAAAGAGACTCAACACATAACACAACACAGCCTGATCTCTCCCACAAGCCATAGATTCCAAAAACTCACCTCTTATGCATTTTGTTTCGAAACTCAGCACACAAGCATCAAATATCAAAACAAACTTCACAAAACCACTCACCATGTTCCTCTGATCATTTCCCAATCCTCATTTGTCCCTGAAATCACCCCAAGCAGAAATACGATTTCTCACCCCTCCTGAACAGAACTCTATCAATCTCTCAAACCAGCCAAAAGAAATTCCAAACAAGCATTGCAAGCTTCTCAGGAGGTTCATTAGAGGCGTTTTGGATCAAGGAGGCAGCCAGAAAGTTCCAAAGATCAAAGCTTCAGTTCAGGTGAGCTCAAGAACATTTTTTCCAGAAACTTGTTTTTAAGTTACTAAATGATTCTTTATGCTTCACTGATCATTGGGATGTGTTTTGTTTTGAAAATAGTTGAGAAATGAGTATGTATTCGTGTTCTGAAACTTTTTGACCTAAAACTGTTTTGATTCGATTCTCATTGTTGATGTGTTTTAAATGTTGTTTGTTTGTTGATTCTTGATGTATGATGTATGGGGATCATTTCTGGGCAGAGAGATTGGATTTTAATGACCTAGGGAAGAAGATAGCAATTTTCAGGGAGAGGTGTGGCCGGAGAAGATGACCGGAGGTCATTTCCGGCCACCTGAAAGTCATTAGCTCATTAATCACGTTTAGGGCACAGTTTGAATTTGGACCATGGATTTGGTTGACCAGGGTTGACTCCCGCGCGTTTGAAGGGTCCAGATCTTTCATTAAAACCCTAATCCTAATTAATTAGATTAATTAATTAAGTTTAAATAAATCCAGCGAGTTTGAATCTCAGCCATTGGATATGGCGCGGGTCAATTCCCTCCAAATTTGTTTGAACCTCAGCCTATGGATCTGCATACTTCTCATAAATTCAATTTTTATTTCATTTAATTTGTTTTATCTTTTACGAATTATTTAAAATAGTAAAAAACATTTAAAAATTCTGAAAATTTTTGTCAAACATTTTATTAATTTTCAGAACCCAAAAATATTTTTATTTTTTATTTTTTGCATTAAAAATTATTTTTAAATCATTTAAATGTTTATTTTTAATTAGTTAATGGAAATTAATTAATTAAAAATGCATTTAGGTATTTAAAAATCACAAAAAAATTCACATTGCATTTTAAAACATTTAGAAACATTATCCAACTCTCAAAGCAAATTTATTTTTAGTTCTTGATGCATTTTGACAATTTTCCATGGAATTAAATTCATGTTAAGGCAATATTTTTGTGCAAACTTTGAAAAATCCATTATGCCTAACCTTTGAGAGTTTGATGATGGTTCTTCTTGCATTGCATCCTTCATGGCATGTAGTTTATAGGATAAATTTGGTTTGAATTGATCTTCCATTTTCAATTTGTTTAGCATTTTTCATTGTGAGGTACCTTAAAACCCTAATTAACTTGGAAAATTCATAACTTGCACTAGGTTAAGAGTTAGGTCTCCTCCTTTGGGCAGTGAACTTGTGTAGGGTTAGGGTTCCTTTGATCCCATTTTCAATTTTTTTATCATGTCATTTGCTTCTGATTTTGAATTTTGCTTTGTGTGTTGATCATAAACCCTAATTTGTGCCTTCCTTTGTATCCATCTTTCATTTGCTTGTGTTCAATGACTTGCCATGACATCTTGTGCATCCACATGATTCATAATACATCTTAGGAAATATTAGAATCATGTTTGATCATTGCATCTTTCATTTGCCATGTTATATGTTCATTGCATTTCATAAACTTTCATGAGCTTCCATGGTTCAAGCATGCTTCATCTGCATCCATATCCTTGTATGATCATTCTCATGTCTTGCCTTGTGTTTGCATCTTCTCTTAGCATCATTAACATCATGTTTATGCTTCTGACTTTGGTTTGCACCATGGCATTTCATCTCATTTGCATTGCATCTCATTTCTTTTGCTAACTTTTCAGGTGGTAAGTTGTTTTGGGAAGTGAATTTGCCTTCACTTCTCATAATCCTTCTTCATCTCTCTTATGCATCATTGCTGCATTTTATCTTTGTATTAGAGTGAGCTTGCTCATTCATGTTCTCTCTTCACTTTCTTTCTTCAAGCAACTTGTCTTCTTAAGTGAAGCAAGTTGTTTTGCTTCTCTCTACTTCCTCCTTTCATCTGCTTCTTTCCTGGTGGCTTCTCTCTTGAAGATCTCTTGCAAGCTTCATAAACCCTAGGAACAACCAAGCATGATAACAATTAGGGTTTGATTAGTCCACCATTTAGTTTTGCCTTTGTGTCATCTTTGAGTCTTCTCTTCTCATCTCATAATCAAGGACTAAACCCTAAAGGTTTTAAGGCTTTGTGATTAAGCTTATGCCTGCATCCTTCTATTAGGATGGAGTGTATAACTTTAATCCTAAGTGTTAAACCCTTAATGTGTTTAAATCCTTTAATCAATCCACTTAATAATCACTAAGACATCAAGCTTGTAACTTGGGCCTTGCATTAGGGTTCTAATTCTTCCTTAATTGGTTAAGAAGGACTAACCCTAGTGTTAATGGACAAGTCCCCCTCAAGTTGTCTTACAAATCATAAAAAAACACTTCTTCATCTTATCATTAACTAAAATCCACTTCAATAAAGGCTTTGTTTTGTCATGAGGTTAATCCCTAATCATGGATTAAGTTGAGGTATCTTCCTCAGCTTAAATGTTCTCATCTATTATCCTTCTATTAGGATGGTGTAATGGGTCCATTAAATCCTTGATTATGGCTTAAACTCATTACTCAACACTAAACAAAAACATCTAAATAAATACAAGTAGGTTAGTGATCTTAATCCTACACCATGGTGTTTAAGTGTGAGGTGCTTACTTCACACTTAAGGTATTCTCATTACCCCTAATCAGAGGGAGGATGTGATGAGTTTACTAACCCATTGGTTTAGGCTTAAGCTCATTTTATTACAACAAACCTCAAAAGGCAATAAAAGACTGAAAACACAAAAACAAACAATAATCGTCTCCTTCAGGATTCTTTTCTCAACTCACTCATTCACAAACGAGAACTCGCTTCTTCCGTCTAATGCAAGACAGTTTGCACCTGAGCCAGACAGGTCATACACTTGAGCATAGGCAAGTAAGCAGTTCACAAGCCAATTTATCTTTCAGTCTCTTTGAGTCGAACTACGGTGTTCTGACTTCCTCATTGCACGAGAGGATACGTAGGCATAACTTAACAGTTATCGAACAAAAGTCTCTGTATATTCCCCCTCTTTCCAGCATCATTCTTTAAGCCTCATAGTCTTGAGCATTTCACTCTTGTTCTTACACTGACACTTCTCTTATACACCTCACATTTCTTTTGCACTGACACTTGCATTCTTTCCAGCTTTGATACACAGATTGCACTGACACTACCCCTTTAAAACACAAATCTTTCAAGCGTGGATCCCGTCGAGTACGACAGACAATCTGGGTGCTAACACCTTCCCAGGTTGTAACCAAACCCCTTTCTCAGTCTCTCTGGTTCGCGACCGTCTTGTCCATCTTTTCTTAGGTCTATGCAGCATTAACTTTCCTCCGGGATAAAAATGCCTAGCTGGCGACTCTTGTCTTTTGAGTTCACCCTTGTGTGTTCTCTCTCCTTTCGCCGACCGTTCGCGTCTGTACCCCTCTTGGCCCAGTGTCATTTTGGTGGGAGCGACAGCTTGGAGACTCTGCTGGGGACCCTTATACTATAACCAGGGCTTCTGGTTCTGTTTGTGGGTTCCTCCTAGCGCTTGTTTGATTTGTGTTTACTGGGGTGTTATGTGCTAATTGTGTTTGTATAGTGGCTTTATTTATTGTTTTATGTACAACTTTATTTATTGCTTTCTTTACGGTTTTACATTTTTCATACTATCATGCTATCATTGCTGGATCTGGTTTCTGTTTTGGTGGGTGGGGTTCTACTGAGAGTTTAAGGTCCTATACCTGGGACCTGAGTGACACCTAGGCTAGAGTTGTTCATATTCTTTCCCATTCCATTTCGGTCTGGTGCGGGAATATGAAACACGGTTCAGATATGGGTTTCTTCTTGAGAACTCTATGCTACAGATTTCCTGTAGTGCTAGGGCTATCTGGGAAGCCTGCTAAGTCTGGATGACCTTTATTATGACCTTCAGAAACTGAGGAGAATTAGAGGAGGATCTTTTATGGTTATTGTAAACACTGTACCTCCGAGTTAGAAGTGTTTACACTTCTCATAACTGATCCAAGTTTGAGGATCCTTGTTTTAGAACACTACCTGTGAGGGGGTTGGGCTGTTTGCAGGTTTGCAGTTACCCTTGGCCACATCATACCCTGTTACTGATTTTGTTTAAGAGTACTCCACTTTGGACAGTTCTTGTGATTTAACCCTGGACATGTGACTCTTTATTTGAGTCCCCTACCTTGGTTACTGGATTTCTGAACCTCCATCTGGGCTTCTTGAACATACATGGGCTTTATATCAAGATAGTAATAAGATCCAGCTTGATCACAAACTCTTGCATATCATTTGCATACATCATCATTGCATCATTTAACATTTGTTCATTTGTTTTTCAGGGTATCCACATTATATTTGGCTTGGTTTTGACCCCTTCATCTGCATAGGCCTTTGCTTCATCAGTTATCTGCTTCAGCTACCTTCATCCTCACCAGCACCAGCCTATCAGTGGCCCATCTCCAGTATCAGTCTTGATCCCTATCAGCACTTGTCTTCAGCTCTTCATCAGCACTCATGTCTGCACCCAGGAAGAGCAACATATCATATCATTTCTTTGAGCCTGTGTTGACTGGTATCAGGCAGGTCCGGGAACTTATCACTCCAGACCACATCCCATTATTCAGAGAGCATTATGGAGGTATCCTTGATATGGTTATGGACCTGGACCCTTCTCAGAGGAGTATGATCCACACCTGCCTACAGTTTTATGACCCTCCTTTGAGATGCTTCACATTCCCAGACTTTCAGCTAGGACCTCTTTTGGAGGAGTTTTCATCATTGATTGGAGTACCTGTCAGGGGTGGTGTCCCCTTTAACCCAGAGATGACTTCTCCCAGCAATGGAGAAGTGGCAAAAGCACTGTACCTGGAGCCTATTTTGATTGAGCAAAACATGACAACAAAGGCTGGGATCCCTGGTTTACACTTGGATTTCTTGATTTCTCAGGCCATCCTGAAGGCCTCTTTAGGAGAATGGAGGGCAGTTTGTGCATTGTTAGCCCTCAGCATATATGGGGTTATACTGTTCGCAGATGAGCCCAAGTTTATCAGCAAGAATGCCATTCATCTTTTCCTTCTGAGGAACCCAATACCCACCTTGCTGGGAGATTTCTATTACTCCATCCATCAAAGGAATGAGAAGCAAAGAGGAAAGTTGGTGAGATGTTGTGCTCCTCTGTTCCACACCTGGCTGCTCAAGCACCTACCCAAGTCAGATGCATTCCTGAACCCTCACCAATAAAAGAATTGGGCAAAGAGACTTATTGCTTTGACTTCAGATAACATCAGATGGTGCACCCAGAGCACCAAAGGCAAAGACATAATAACTAGCTGTGGGCAATACCCAAATGTACCTCTGATAGGAGTAAAGGGTTGCATCAATTACAATCCTTTGCTATTTAAGAGACAACTGGGCTATGCTTTGGTTCACCCTCCTAGAGTGCAAGATTTAGCTGAGACCCTGTATTGTGAGATAAAGCCTAATCTAGCTGTTGTCAGACAAGCATCCTGGGCTTGGGACAACATCCAGACAAAGGGGGTGGCTATTCTTGGGAAGTGTAATAATGTTGCTTCAGCCCAATACTATGAATGGTCCCATGCTAGAGCTCAGATCACTGGAATGCCTTTTACCATTGAGGACACACCTGGACCCTCCACAGTACAGCCAGCAGCCACTGTCAGCCTGGAGGAATTTGAGAAACTGAAAGAGAGGAATGAGAATCTGTCTCAAGCTTTGAAGAAGACCCTCTGGGAGAGGAGTGATGGTCGTCTGGACATTGAGAGGTTGGAGAAGCTTAAGGTGGAGCATCTGGCCAAGATTGAGAAAACAGAGGACTACATCAAGAAATCAAGAGTTGGGGAGCAAATATTGAAGAATGCCTGTAAGGAGGCAAAGCTTCAGAAGGCTAGGACTGAACTCTATCTGCAAGAGAGTCAGGCTAGGTGGGTCAAGATCACTGAAGCCCGTACTCAAGAAGATAAGAGAACTCAAGCCAGGATTGAGCAGTTAGAGGCCAATGAAAAGAAGCAACAGGAAGCTTTGCTGGCAGCCCAGAAGGAGATTTCAGAGTTGAAGCTTAGGGCTGGTTTGAAGAGGTCAAAGGACCAAGATAGGCACAAGAAGCTGACCACTGCCATTGCCACCAGAAACCTTCTCATCAGGACTATTACAGAGCATCCAGCTGGTCCGGTGACTGAGGCTCTTCTGAAGGAGGTTAAGGAGGATGAGTTTGGATTAGATGTTTGACTTCTTTGCTTGTTGTTCATTTCCATTTCATGTACTTTTCTTTTGTTGTATTTTGACCCCTTCAAGGGCATGTGTGTAAAAAACAAACTATGTATTATTCACCATTTGTAATATATTCGTTAGTTTGTTTTCATTGGGTTTATTTTCTCAAGCAACACCAGAGCATCTTCCTCGAGGTTTGGAAAGGTCAAAACCAAAAACCAAGCCGGATACCTTGGAAAATAAATAAGCATACTGCATTGCATACTAACTTTTGTTTTGTTTTGTAGGCTTTCGTCATTTGTTTGTTTCTAACTTTGCTTTGACTTCAGGAAATATTGCTCGCAGAAGAGTGTTCCCTGTCAACCGTGCACACCGGTATCCTACTCGCAACAACCTTCCGGGTATTATAATGGAGCAAGTACAGCAAGACCTGACCGAGGTCAGAACCCAGATGGCTAACGAAAGAGTGGAGATGAGGAACCAAATGGCCCAATTCATGACTGTGATGACTGGTCTGGCTCAGACCCAAGAAAGGTTGAGGGCATTGGTAGAAAGACAAACTCCCGAGGAACCTCATCCTGGGACTGGAGGAACAAGTAACAATGAGAGGGGACAACCTCATGTTAACCCACCTGTATTTGGACCTCATCTAGATCCGGAAGTCAACATCCCGGGTAATGTGCAAGGAAATACTGCTGGGGGGAGGATCTTACAAGAAGACCCCCAAGAAGAGCAATTCACTGTCATGGGAGCTGGTGATGAAGTCTATGACCGAAGGTTTGATGAAATTGCTGAAAAGTTGAGATCTTTGGAGTCTCAAAACTCCTTGGGTTTTGATGTAATGGATATGGGGTTAGTAGACGGGGTGAGAATTCCCCACAAATTCAAACCCCCGTGCTTCGAGAAATACAACGCAACCTCCTGTCCACGAACTCACCTGCAGTCCTTTCTGGGAAGACTTAAAGCATATACCATGGATGAAAAGATGTGGATGTTCTATTTTGAAGATAGTTTGACTGGGGCTTCAAGGGAGTGGTATTCACACTTGACCAGGGCTACTATCAGATGTTGGAAGGACCTAGCTGAAGCCTTCATCAGACAATATCAATATAATCTGGATATGGCTCCTAACAGGACCCTCTTGATGGGAATGTCTCAATCCTCCAGGGAAAGCTTCAGGGAATATGCCCAAAGGTGGAGACAGCTTGCTGCTGCTGTCCAACCACCCATGTCGGAAAGAGAAATGGCCGACATGTTCATGAATACTTTGCAAGGAACATACATTGATAGACTGGCTGCCTTTTCTTCCACCAGCTTCGCAGACGTAGTTATAGCCGGTGAAAGAATTGAAAGTCTGCTAAAAATGGGCAAAATTTCTGATAATGGTGCAAGTTCGTCCAGTAATCCCAGGAAGCCTTTTGTGGGACCTCGAAGGACCGGTGAGACAAATGCCATTCATGCCAGCAGGGGCAGACCTCAGTATGTCCACAGATCAGTAGCAGCTGTCACTATTCCAGCTCCGATTCCTCAGCAACCAGCATATCAACAACCACAACAACCCCATTATCAACAACAAGTTCAGTATCCGCCACAAAGAACCTACAACAACAACAATAACAATCAACAACAAAGACCTTTCCAGCAAAGACCGTCACAGGCAAATAGGGTGATTGATCCTATCCCTATGCCTTATGCTACTTTATTGCCACAACTCCTGAAACTTAACTTGGTTGAGCTAAGGACATTGGCACCACCAGATCCCTCCAATCTCCCTAAGAATTACGATGTCAACGCCAGGTGTGCTTTTCATTCCAATGCACTTGGCCACAATACGGAAAAATGCAGGGCTTTGCAAATGAAAGTTCAAGATCTGGTGGATTCTACTTCGCACCTCCTCCAAATGTCAACAAAAATCCTATGCCTAATCATGGCGGGCCAAGGATTAATGCCATCGAGGAAGACAGACTGTCTACTTTGATCACCAGTGTTGCACAAATTTGAACACCTCTGGTCGAAATTAAAGCTCAACTTCTAGAGTGCCAGGTGTTTCCCGGGTGTGAGCTCGGTTGTGGGTATTGCAACATTGCAGTCAATGGGTGTGATAATTTGAGAAGCGGCATAGATGGTCTTATCAGGGATGGTATCCTTCAGATCTCAACAGCGGCGCCTGCAAATCCGACATTTCCTTTGACAACAATCCCTGATTCTTCTACAACAGCAGCAACAATCATTCCAACCGATTCATCAATATCATCAACAATGGCTTCATCCATCACTTCAACAAATCAAATGTCAACAACTATTTATTCTACAACATCAACATCCATTTCATCAGCAGAATCTCCTACAACGCCAACGGAAATTGATGAAGATGTCTCAGCAGTCACCATCTACTATGATCCAACAAATGTTCCTCCGAGCAACAATTTCCAACAACAAGCAGTGGCACCTCCTGCCAGATCACCAGTCACAATTTACTACGATCCGCACACCATTACAGTACCCTCCTCTGCAGCAGTCAGTCCAGTTACCATCACGGTACCTGGACCAGTTCCCTATGAAAGCAGCAATGCCATACCTTGGCATTATGGCTCTGATCTCTACTGCAACAGGGAGAAAATCACTTTGGATTCTTCAACCTCTTCTCCACAAATTGATAATGTTGGGGGAGGCGGAGGCTTCACCAGAAGCGGACGCCTTTTTGCCTCACAAGTGCAAAGACCTAATGCCGAAGCAGAAGCTGCTGCCAAAGCGAAAGGAAAGAGTGTGGTACCTGAAGAGCCAATTGTAAGAGAAACTCAGAAGACATCTTTTGAGCAAGATGTAGACGAGTTTATGAGAATCATCAAAAGAAGTGATTACAAGGTGGTGGATCAGCTTCACCAAACTCCCTAAAAAATCTCCATATTATCCCTGTTGATGTGTTCTGAAGCTCACAGGAATGCATTATTGAAAGTCCTGCACGCAGCATACGTGCCAGAGGAGATCACTGTTAATCAGCTAGAAACTGTGGTGGAAAATGTCAACACCAGTCATGGACTAGGCTTCACCAATGCTGACTTAACAACTGAGGGACGTAACCACAACAAGGCTTTACATATCACCTTGGAATGCAAGGGTGCTGTTCTATCTCATGTACTGGTGGACACTGGGTCTAGGCTCAATGTTCTACCAAAGAAAGCCTTAGTGAAGCTGGAGTATGATGGTTTGGCACTGCGTCCAAGTAATTTGGTGGTGAGAGCATTTGATGGCTCTAAAAGATCAGTGCTCGGAGAGATTGATCTGCCTGTGATGATTGGCCCGCAGACCTTCAAAACTATTTTCTATGTGATGGACATTCAGCCGGCCTACAGCTGTTTGTTGGGTAGACCCTGGATCCACGCCGCTGGCGCTGTTACGTCTACCCTTCACCAGAAGCTGAAATTCGAATGGGAAGGCCAGATCATCACCATCTGTGGGGAAGAAGACATCTTCGTTAGCCATATGGCTACGTACAAGTACATAGAAATGGATGGAGAGATCCATGAAACTATGAGCCAAGGGTTTGAGGCCCTGAACATTAATGAAGCATCTGCTGTACTGGGAACCTCCATAACGTCTTATCAGCAAGCCCGGAGGGTTGTTGAAGAGGGTACTGCCCAAGGCTGGGGAAACTGTTGCCCGTGGAGAAGAAAGAGGACAGATTTCGGTTGGGTTACAGACCAACTCAACAAGGTCAATCAAAGGCTGCCAAGAAGCCCAATTTTGTCAACAGGGGGATGCTCACCCCGGATGCTGTAAACAACTTGGAAGACGAGGAGGAAAGCGACTGCAACCTGGAGAGCTGGATACGTCCAAGGATCCCGGGGAGCCAAGTCCTTAACTGGTCTTCCCAGGAAATTATAAGGGTTACTCCTGCAGAGTAATTATTATTTCCTGTATTTTTAAGCATGCATCAAGTCTTGCATCTTGCCCAAGATGACAAGACTCATTTTGTAATCGGGCCATCTTGTTGTTTTGTTCAAATGGATTAATCAATGAATATCGGACATCTTTTGCAAATGAGTCTTTTCCTTTTTCGCTCACTATTTTTCATTTTTTTCTTTTTGTACAAAAAATAAAATGGCAATGTTTTCCAAAATGATAACTTCATTTCACTTTTTTCTAAAATAAGATAAAATCGATCACTAAAATAAACCAATCTAAACCCTTGCAGAAAGTGCCTTTCAGACTGCACCGACAACAACACTGCTATGACTTCGTATGACTTTGACAATCCAATCAATCAAGCCGATGAAGGGGTTGAAGAAGATTATGAGCTTCCTGAAGAGCTAGCCAGGTTGTTAAGGCAAGAGGAGAAGGTTATCACTCCTCATCAGGAGGAGGTCGAAACGGTTAATCTCGGTACGGAGGAAGACGTAAAAGAAGTTAAGATCGGGGCCTGCCTGCAGGACTCAGTGAAAGAGCAACTGATTGATATGCTCCGGGAATACGTGGATGTTTTTGCTTGGTCTTATCAGGATATGCCAGGATTGGATACCGATATTGTCATGCATAAGCTGCCTTTAAAAGAAGACTGCCCGCCAGTGAAACAGAAGTTGTGCCGTACTCGCCCAGATATGGCAATGAAGATAAAGGAAGAGGTACAAAAACAGTGGGACGCCGGTTTCCTTGCTGTGACTAGCTATCCGCCGTGGGTTGCTAATATTGTACCTGCGCCTAAGAAAGACGGCAAGGTGAGGATGTGTGTGGACTACCGGGATCTGAACAGAGCCAGCCCGAAAGATGACTTCCCTTTACCTCACATTGACGTATTGGTTGATAATACGACTTAGTTCTCGGTGTTCTCCTTCATGGATGGATTTTCAGGATACAATCAGATCAAGATGTCACCTGAATACATGGAGAAGACAACTTTCATCACACCCTAGGGCACGTTCTGTTATAAGGTGATGCCATTCGGACTGAAGAATGCTGGTGCGACTTATCAACGGGCTATGGTAACATTATTCCACGACATGATCCACAAAGAAATTGAATGTTATGTGGATGACATGATTGCCAAGTCCCTCACAGAAGAAGACCACCTGGTAAATCTGTTGAAGCTATTCAAGCGTCTGAGGAAGTACCAACTGAAGTTAAACCCCAACAAGTGCACATTCGGGGTGCGATCCGGTAAACTGTTGGGATTTATTGTAAGTGAGAAAGGGATTGAAGTTGACCCTGATAAAGTCAAAGCCATTCAAGAGATGCCTGCACCTAAGACTGAAAAAGAAGTTCGGGGGTTTCTAGGTAGATTGAACTACATTTCACGGTTCATATCTCACCTTACTGCGACCTGTGAACCCTTGTTCAAACTATTAAGAAAAGAACAAACGGTCAGGTGGAATGAAGACTGCCAGAGGGCTTTTGACAAAATCAAGGAATACTTACAAGAGCCTCCGATCCTTATGCCTCCAGTTGAAGGAAGACCTCTGATAATGTACTTGACAGTATTAGAAGAGTCAATGGGGTGTGTGCTGGGCCAACATGATGAGTCTGGTCGAAAAGAGTATGCAATTTACTACCTAAGCAAAAAGTTTACCGACTGTGAACAACGTTATTCACTGCTCGAGAAAACTTGCTGTGCTTTAGCGTGGGCTGCTCGCCGACTAAGGCAATATATGTTGACCCACACTACTTTATTGATTTCAAAGATGGATCCAGTTAAGTACATTTTTTAGAAGCCAGCACTTACCGGACGTGTTGCAAGGTGGCAAATAATCCTTACAGAATACGACATTCAGTACACATCCCAAAAGGCCATCAAAGGCAGTGTATTATCTAATTATCTTGCTGAGCAACCCATTGATGATTACCAGCCTATGAGATTTGACTTCCCTGATGAAGACATCATGTTCATAAAAGCAAAAGATCATGAAGAGCCTGTTCACACTGAAGGGCCTGACCCAGAAGAAGAATGGACTATGATGTTTGACGGGGCTGTTAATATGAATGGTTGTGGTGTTGGTGCAGTACTCATTACACCTAAGGGAGTTCACATGCCTTTCTCGGCAAAACTCATCTTTAACTACACTAACAACGAAGCTGAATACGAAGCCTGCATTATGGGTCTTGAGGAAGCCATTGACCTCAGGATCAAGACTTTGACTGTATTTGGAGATTCAGCTCTGGTAATCAATCAAACCAACGACAAATGGTACACGCACCAGGATCATCTGATACCTTACCGGGATTATACAAGAAGGTTACTAACTTTCTTCACAACGGTTAAGCTTGAGTATATCCCTCGAGACGAGAATCAGTTTGCAGATGCTCTGGCTACCATTTCATCCATGATCAAAGTTCAAGCTGCCAACTTTGTGCCTCGAATCTCAGTATCCAGACTTGACAGACCAGCGTACGTGTTCTCAGCAGATGTTGTTAAAGATGATAAGCCTTGGTTCCATGACATCAAATGCTTCTTGGAGGATCAAACATACCCACCTGGGGCATCTTCCAATGACAAGAAGACATTAAGAAGGCTAGCTGGTAGTTTCTTCCTGAATACCGACGGTTCCCTGTACAAGAGAAACTTTGATATGGTACTCCTCAGATGCGTTGATAAGACGAAAGCAGACTTGTTAATGCACGAAGTGCACGAAGGGTCCTTTGGTACCCATGCAGGAGGGCATGCCATGGCTAAAAAGTTGCTAAGATCAGGCTATTACTGGATCACAATGGATGCAGACTGTTGTGCCTATGCCAGAAAATGCCATAAATGCCAGATCTATGCGGATAAAGTGCATGTGCCTCCGAATCCTCTAAATGTGATGTCTTCACCATGGCCATTTGCCATGTGGGGCATTGATATGATTGGCAAGATTGAACCAACTGCTTCAAATGGACACAGATTCATCCTGGTTGCCATTGACTATTTTACCAAATGGGTTGAAGCATCTTCCTATGCAAATGTTACCAGGCAAGTGGTAGCCCGATTTCTGAAGAGAGACATCATCTGTCGGTATGGAGTGCCCGAGCGAATCATTACTGACAATGGTTCCAACTTGAACAATAAAATGATGGCAGAACTATGCCGGGACTTCAAGATCCAACACCACAATTCTTCTCCTTACAGGCCAAAGATGAATGGCGCTATTGAAGCGGCTAATAAGAATATCAAGAAGATTGTGCAGAAGATGGTAGTTACCTACAAAGACTGGCATGAAATGCTACTATTTGCCTTGCATGGGTACCGTACGTCAATCAGAACATCCACTGGGGCAACACCGTATCAGCTTGTGTATGGTATGGAGGCAGTCCTACCTGTTGAAGTTGAATTACCCTCCCTGCGGGTACTGATGGATGTTAAGCTGAACGAAGCAGAATGGGTCCGGTCCCGATACGAACAACTGAATTTGATTGAAGAGAAGAGATTGGCTGCAATCTGTCATGGGCAGCTGTATCAGAAAAGAATGAAGAAAGCCTTCGATCAGAAAGTCAGACTCCGAGAATACCAAGTAGGAGATCTTGTGCTAAAAAGACTCCTCCCTCCTCATACAGACCACTGGGGCAAGTGGACTCCAAACTATGAAGGGCCATTCGTAGTAAAGAAAGTTTTCTCTGGTGGAGCACTGATGCTTAGTACTATGGATGGTGAAGACTTCATGTCCCCTGTGAATTCAGATGCAGTTAAAAAATACTTCGCGTAAAAGGACCCGCTGGACATAAAAACAGAATGTAAGTCCAGGCAAAAATAGGGCATCCCGACGAGTCAAAAACAGAATAAAGGACTCGGGCAAAAATAAGGGAAAGTAAATAAAAAATGTACACCCGCTGAGTTGAAAAGCCGCATTGGACAACTCAGGCAAAAATGGGTATCCTGGTGGATCGAAAACCTGAAAAGGCGATCCATGCAAAATAAGGGAATAAGCGAACAACTGCATTCTGAATTCGTTTGTATCACTTACAACATGGTAAGCTCCGAAAGGTTCAAGCTTCGGTCATAATCAACCTTCTTCAGAAAGAAAGATGTGAAGAACGTCAAAGTCGTACGAGTCATAGCAAAGGGAAGCTGCTTGAAGCGTCGTCAGCATTGCCAGCCCCTTTTGTTTCTCAATTTGTAACGATTCCCTCATTTTAGGGGATCCGTTTCTTTGAATGTATCTTGCCAAATTCAGGGCACTCGAATTAATAAAATCAGATTTTCAGCCATATTTCGTCTCGTACTCTTTTATTTGCGAGATGTCCGATGTCATTAATATATTGATTGCATAAATAACAGATGCTACCCTTCTAATAATACGTGCTTGCAGGAAATATATTCACTCCCAGGAGTGTCTGAACTCCTATGACGGAATCCTGTAAGGGATACCTCGGGATACTTATACGTTTCTTTGTCATGCAGGATCGCAGGTGTTCAAAGCGCGATATGGGGGCATGAAAGCTTCTCCCCAGCAAGCTGTCAAATCATTATCTACTCAGTCCATCTTCCAGATTAGCACCGGAGGTGTTTTCTCCCCAGCTGAGTTGTCGAGTATCATCCTCAGCAGGATCCCTACAGAAATCTCTAGGAAGATCTTCCAATGATCTTTCTTCTTCCCCAGCCAAGTGCCAACCAGGGAACTACCTCCCCACAGAGTTTCAACCTCTATCCAGAAGAGCAACGCATGAAAAACTCACAGCAGAGTGAAGAAAGCTTCTACAAACCCCAGCTGGGTCCCCCATTGCTGAGATGGGTCTATCAGTGATTTGTTTCCCCATGCAGATGCATCTTATCAGATCTACCAATGATCTTATCCCCAGCTGGGATGTCCACTTCAAGCAGATCAGTCAGAGATCTTCACAGCAACGGGATCCGAGTCCCGGATCGTTATCTTTGAATAATCATAGCATTCGCATCATATTTTCCCCACAGAGCGTAGCATTCCGTCTAATACGGAGCATTACGACAAAAGTCAAACATATTGCATAATCACAAGCCATGTGTCGAACTGAACATTTGTAAATACCGGCCATTCATCAACAATATACAAAAATTACCTTTCAAAATTCATCACCAGAGAGCCAAAGCATTTTCCTTAAAGATACAGATACATGCTCCATTCGGCACTCGTCCGTATCATCATTCCCCAGTAAATTGCCCGAAGCAAACAGATGCATATACAGTACAGATACTTCTTGACACCCGTCCGTTTCATATCCCCAGTAGAAAGCCAAAGCGTCCCCTTTGCACTCACAGATACATATATACACAATTCCTTGACGCCAGTCCGTGTCACCTTCCCCCAGCATAGTTACCTAAACATTTTGGAAACCACACACTTGCTTATAATACACTTTTTTCGACACCCGTCCGTGCCACACTCTCTCCAGCAAGTTAAACACTCGTCGGTGTATCACTCATACTTGTTATTTCGTTGTTTACTCATACAAATACTCGCCCGTATCCTGTATATACCCCTTATATCCCCTCAGATTCGACACTCATCCGTGTTCTTTGTTAACCAGTTAGTACTCGTCCGTATCATCATCTCTGAACATGCGTCAAGTGTTTGTTTCTACTTGATACCCGTCCGTATCATAGTCTTAAGGATGCTCGTCCGCATCTTTAATCTATACACAGTACCAAACACTTATACCATTCATTTCTTGGATGTAAACACTCGTCCGTGTTTACTATTCCCCAGCGAAGTCCCCAGCAAAACATCTTTTCTATCCGGCATTCGTCCTATGTCACGGTATTTTCGGCAGCCGTACCCTGCCAGGTGATCGTCCTTCACCTTTTTTATGATCGTCCTTCATCACCCCCAGTGGGGTCTCTATTCATTAGAACCCCTTCCTATCCGACATTCGTCCTATGTCGTGATATTTTCGGCAGCCGTCCCCTGCCAGGTGATCGTCCTTCACCTCCTGATGATCTTCCTTCATCATTTTGTCCGATGGCCGTCCCCATCGTTGATCTTGTTATCTGACATTCGTCCTATGTCATGATAAACCCTGAGAGCAGCCGTACCCTGCTAGGTGATCGTCCTTCACCTCTTGATGATCGTCCTTCATCATGCTTATCCGATGGCCGTCCCCATCGTCGACCTTTTTTATCCGACATTCGTCCTATGTCGTGATACTTTCGGAAGCCGTATCCTTCCAGGTGATCGTCCTTCACCTTAGATGACCGTCCCTCATCTTATCCCCAACAGAGCAGCCGTCCCCTGCTAGCTGATCGTCCTTCACCTTTGATGACCGTACCTCATCATTTATTTCATTTACCTATAATCCCCAGAGAGTCTTATAGCTTTACTTGATGGCCGTCCCCATCACAATCTCTCATATCCCCAGCTTGTCGGCCGTCCCCGTCATTGCTTTATTTCCTGCATTTCCCCCAGCATGTCGGTCGTCCCCGTCATTGCTTCATCCCCAGCAGTCGTCCTCTGCTCGACGGTCTTCCTCCGTCGCCCGCACTTTATAATCATACTTTATTTCCTTTTACAATCTATATCCCTTTTCTTCTTCATTTTGTGAGTGCAAATCTTGGAATGTCTTTGGTATTCAACCACAAGTTATCTTGTTTGAATGTTAAACCGTTGCTTACATCCTGCACAGCTAACTCATGCTTGAATAGGGGCAGCTATAAACACCCCAAATTTGCCCTCACCCATTTCACCATGGCTTGTGCTCTTTTCATATGCATAAATTCAATCATAGCATCTCACACCACATTTTTGATTCACTGCATTGCTTCTAAGTCATCTGCATCTAGGGTTTGTGATCTGAGCCATCCCTGAGCCATTTGAGCCACTCCAAAGGTCTACAATCACTTCAAAGGGGTCCATGTATGTTCAATCATCATATTATATCCTCACAAAGTCAAGGAAGTCAAAGAATCACAAGAACTGAGAAAGGCATGGAAGCAGAGCCAGGTTTAACTGCACAGATGACCTAGAATTAGGGTTTTGGTTTCAAAGGCCATAACACCAAATTTTTTGGCCATTATTGTTTCTATTGGTCTTTATATGTTATAAGGATCATGCATATCAATTTTCATGAAGAAATTCCATGGGGAAGGCATCTGATCAAGGGATGACTTCTTGAGCAAGTCAGTGGAAAATCAGGGCATCTGAGGCCCCCAATAACCCAACCAAAGGGTGTGCTCCATCATTTTGAATATGTATGATCTTTATTTGATCATATAAGATGTTAGAAGTTCACAAAATTGAGGAATTTCAAGCCATTTGCAAAATTGCCTTTTTGGGAAAGTGACTTGTAATGTAAACTTGCCATTTTGGGAAAGTTTTTCAACCTCCTCAAATTGATTCAAAAATGCTTCAAATGAGAAAACTTTGGTCATGAAAGTTGTATAATGGATCCTCCCATTTTCAAAAAGTACAAGAACTCATTCTAATTCATTTTGGATCAAAAGTTATGGCTTGTCAAAGTTGGCAAAAATCACATAATTTCAAATTTTGCACCAAAGAGGCAAAGTTGCAAAACCACTTGCCAAGGTAAAATGTGACTTCAATGTGACTTCTAACCTTTGCACAAACAGGAACCATAACCTAAAAATCATAATGCACCAAAGAATTGTTCATTTTCATGACTTATGCTTCAAGAAATCACAAAAGGGCCAAACCTTGTGAAATTTGCAAAACCTCACACAAACCCTAATCCACTTGCTGCATTGCCTCTAATTCATTTCCATGGTTCTCCTTGATTCAAGCTGCAGCCAAGCCATGCCTTGTACCTTGACTGAAATAGCCCATACCTCTCTTACACAAAAAGTTGACTTTATGCAAAATGACCCATACCAATCAAGCTAGGCCAGCAACAACTCTCTGACCTATCCCAACTTGATACATGTACCAAAAGAGACTCAACACATAACACAACACAGCCTGATCTCTCCCACAAGCCATAGTTTCTAAAAACTCACCTCTTATGCATTTTGTTTCGAAACTCAGCACACAAACATCAAATATCAAAACAAACTTCACAAAACCACTCACCATGTTCCTCTGATCATTTCCCAATCCTCATTTGTCCCTGAAATCACCCCCAAGCAGAAATACGATTTCTCACCCCTCCTGAACAGAACTCTATCAATCTCTCAAACCAGCCAAAAGAAATTCCAAACAAGCATTGCAAGCTTCTCAGGAGGTTCATTAGAGGCGTTTTGGATCAAGGAGGCAGCCAGAAAGTTCCAAAGATCAAAGCTTCAATTCAGGTGAGCTCAAGAACATTTTTTCCAGAAACTTGTTTTTAAGTTACTAAATGATTCTTTATGCTTCACTGATCATTGGGATGTGTTTTGTTTTGAAAATAGTTGAGAAATGAGTATGTATTCGTGTTCTGAAACTTTTTGACCTAAAACTGTTTTGATTCGATTCTCATTGTTGATGTATTTTAAATGTTGTTTGTTTGTTGATTCTTGATGTATGATGTATGGGGATCATTTCTGGGCAGAGAGATTGGATTTTAATGACCTAGGGAAGAAGATAGCAATTTTCAGGGAGAGGTGTGGCCGGAGAAGATGACCGGAGGTCATTTCCGGCCACCTGAAAGTCATTAGCTCATTAATCACGTTTAGGGCACAGTTTGAATTTGGACCATGGATTTGGTTGACCAGGGTTGACTCCCGCGCGTTTGAAGGGTCCAGATCTTTCATTAAAACCCTAATCCTAATTAATTAGATTAATTAATTAAGTTTAAATAAATCCAGCGAGTTTGAATCTCAGCCATTGGATATGGCGCGGGTCAATTCCCTCCAAATTTGTTTGAACCTCAGCCTATGGATCTGCATACTTCTCATAAATTCAATTTTTATTTCATTTAATTTGTTTTATCTTTTACGAATTATTTAAAATAGTAAAAAACATTTAAAAATTCTGAAAATTTTTGTCAAACATTTCATTAATTTTCAGAACCCAAAAATATTTTTATTTTTTATTTTTTGCATTAAAAATTATTTTTAAATCATTTAAATGTTTATTTTTAATTAGTTAATGGAAATTAATTAATTAAAAATGCATTTAGGTATTTAAAAATCACAAAAAAATTCACATTGCATTTTAAAACATTATCCAACTCTCAAAGCAAATTTATTTTTAGTTCTTGATGCATTTTGACAATTTTCCATGGAATTAAATTCATGTTAAGGCAATATTTTTGTGCAAACTTTGAAAAATCCATTATGCCTAACCTTTGAGAGTTTGATGATGGTTCTTCTTGCATTGCATCCTTCATGGCATGTAGTTTATAGGATAAATTTGGTTTGAATTGATCTTCCATTTTCAATTTGTTTAGCATTTTTCATTGTGAGGTACCTTAAAACCCTAATTAACTTGGAAAATTCATAACTTGCACTAGGTTAAGAGTTAGGTCTCCTCCTTTGGGCAGTGAACTTGTGTAGGGTTAGGGTTCCTTTGATCCCATTTTCAATTTTTTATCATGTCATTTGCTTCTGATTTTGAATTTTGCTTTGTATGTTGATCATAAACCCTAATTTGTGCCTTCCTTTGTATCCATCTTTCATTTGCTTGTGTTCAATGACTTGCCATGACATCTTGTGCATCCACATGATTCATAATACATCTTAGGAAATATTAGAATCATGTTTGATCATTGCATCTTTCATTTGCCATGTTATATGTTCATTGCATTTCATAAACTTTCATGAGCTTCCATGGTTCAAGCATGCTTCATCTGCATCCATATCCTTGTATGATCATTCTCATGTCTTGCCTTGTGTTTGCATCTTCTCTTAGCATCATTAACATCATGTTTATGCTTCTGACTTTGGTTTGCACCATGGCATTTCATCTCATTTGCATTGCATCTCATTTCTTTTGCTAACTTTTCAGGTGGTAAGTTGTTTTGGGAAGTGAATTTGCCTTCACTTCTCATAATCCCTCTTCATCTCTCTTATGAATCATTGCTGCATTTTATCTTTGTATTAGAGTGAGCTTGCTCATTCATGTTCTCTCTTCACTTTCTTTCTTCAAGCAACTTGTCTTCTTAAGTGAAGCAAGTTTTTTTGCTTCTCTCTGCTTCCTCCTTTCATCTGCTTCTTTCCTGGTGGCTTCACTCTTGAAGATCTCTTGCAAGCTTCATAAACCCTAGGAACAACCAAGCATGATAACAATTAGGGTTTTATTAGTCCCCCATTTATTTTTGCCTTTGTGTCATCTTTGAGTCTTCTCTTCTCATCTCATAATCAAGGACTAAACCCTAAAGGTTTTAAGGCTTTGTGATTAAGCTTATGCCTGCATCCTTCTATTAGGATGGAGTGTATAACTTTAATCCTAAGTGTTAAACCCTTAATGTGTTTAAATCCTTTAATAAATCCACTTAATAATCACTAAGACATCAATCTTGTAACTTAGGCCTTGCATTAGGGTTCTAATTCTTCCTTAATTGGTTAAGAAGGACTAACCCCAGTGTTAATGGACAAGTCCCCCTCAAGTTGTCTTACAAATCATAAAAAACCACTTCTTCATCTTATAATTAACTAAAATCCACTTCAATAAAGGCTTTGTTTTGTCATGAGGTTAATCCCTAATCATGGATTAAGTTGAGGTATCTTCCTCAGCTTAAATGTTCTCATCTATTATCCTTCTATTAGGATGGTGTAATGGGTCCATTAAATCCTTGATTATGGCTTAAACTCATTACTCAACACTAAACAAAAACATCTAAATAAATACAAGTAGGTTAGTGATCTTAATCCTACACCATGGTGTTTAAGTGTGAGGTGCTTACTTCACACTTAAGGTATTCTCATTACCCCTAATCAGAGGGAGGATGTGATGAGTTCACTAACCCATTGGTTTAGGCTTAAGCTCATTTTCTTACAACAAACCTCAAAAGGCAATAAAAGACTGAAAACACAAAAACAAACAATAATCGTCTCCTTCAGGATTCTTTTCTCATCTCACTCATTCACAAACGAGAACTCGCTTCTTCCGTCTAATGAAAGACAGTTTTCACTTGAGCCAGACAGGTCATACACTTGAGCATAGGCAAGTAAGCAGTTCACAAGCCAATTTATCTTTCAGTCTCTTTGAGTCGAACTACGGTGTTCTGACTTCCTCATTGCACGAGAGGATACGTAGGCATAACTTAACAGTTATCGAACAAAAGTCTCTGTATATTCCCCCTCTTTCCAGTATCATTCTTTAAGCCTCATAGTCTTGAGCATTTCACTCTTGTTCTTACACTGACACTTCTCTTATACACCTCACATTTCTTTTGCACTGACACTTGCATTCTTTCCAGCTTTGATACACAGATTGCACTGACACTACCCCTTTAAAACACAAATCTTTCAAGCGTGGATCCCGTCGAGTACGACGCACAATC
Source organism: Lathyrus aphaca (assembly GCA_963966055.1). Lineage (NCBI taxonomy): Eukaryota > Viridiplantae > Streptophyta > Magnoliopsida > Fabales > Fabaceae > Lathyrus > Lathyrus aphaca. Next base: position 354,262,861 of record OZ014519.1, on the reverse strand, counting down.
TGGGTGCTAACACCTTCCCAGGTTGTAACCAACCCCCTTTCTCAGTCTCTCTGGTTCGCGACCGTCTTGTCCATCTTTTCTTAGGTCTATGCAGCATTACCTTTCCTCCGGGATAAAAATGCCTAGCTGGCGACTCTTGTCTTTTGAGTTCACCCTTGTGTGTTCTCTCTCCTTTCGCCGACCGTTCGCGTCTGTACCCCTCTTGGCCCGGTGTCATTTTGGTGGGAGCGACAGTCAGCAAGAATCCCATCCATTTGTTTCTCCCGAAGAACCCAGTACCCACCTTGCTAGGAGATTTTTAATACTCCATTCATCAGAGGAATGAGAAACAAAGGGGGAAGTTGGTAAGATGTTGTGCTCCTTTATTTTACACCTGGCTGCTCAGGCACCTGCCTAAATCACATGCTTTCTTGAATCCCCACCAGCAGAAGAATTGGGCCAAGAGGTTCATTGCTTTGACTTCAGATGATATCAGATGGTGCACCCAGAGCACCAAAGGCAAGGACATTATCACCAGTTGTGGGAAATACCCAAATGTTCCTCTGATAGGAGTGAAGGGATGCATCAACTATAATCCTTTACTGTTCAAGAGACAACTGGGTTATGCCTTGGTCCACCCTCCCAGAGGACAGGATTTAGCTGAGACCCTATATTGTGAAGTACAACCTAATTCAGCTGTTGTCAGACAAGCATCCTGGGCTTGGGACAACATCCAGACAAAAGGGGTAGCTATTCTTGGAAGATGTAACAATGTTGCTTCAGCTCAGTACTCAGACTAGTCCCGTACTAGAGCTCAGATTACCAGAATGCCTTTCACCTTGGAAGACATGCCTGGACCATCTACAGTACAACCTGCAGCAACAGTTAGCCTGGAGGAATTTGAAAAGTTGAAGGAAAGGAATGGGCAGTTATCTCAAGCCTTGAAGAAGAATCTTTGGGAAAGGAGTGATGGTCGTCTGGACATTGAGAGATTGGAAAAGCTCAGGGTTGAGCATCTTGCCAAAATTGAGAAGACAGAAGACTACATAAGGAATGCAAGGGCTGGGGAACATATATTGAAGAATTCCTGCAAGGAGGCCAAGGTTCAGAAAGCTAGGGCTGAGCACTATCTGCAAGAGAGTCAGGCTAGGTGGGCCAGGATCACCGAAGCCCGTACACAAGAAGACCAGAAGACTCAAGCCAAGATTGAACAGCTAGAGGCCAATGAGAAGAAACAGCAGGAAGCTTTGTTGGCAGCTCAGAAAGAGATATCAGAGTTGAAGCTCAAAGCAGGATTGAAGAGATCAAAGGACCATGATAAGTATAAGAAGCTGACTACTGCCATTGCTACCAGGAACCTCCTCATTAGGACCATTACAGAGCACCCAGCTAGCCCAGTGACTGAGGCACTCCTGAAGGAGGTCAGAGAAGATGAGTTTGGACTGGATGTCTGATTCTTTGCTTGTTGTTTGTTTCCATTTGATGTACTTTTCCTTTTGTTGTATTTTGACCCTCCATGGGCATGTATTGTAAAACAAACTATGTATTGTTCATCATTTGTAATATATTTTAGTTTGTTGTCATTTGAGCTTCTCAACAACATTAAGCATCTTCCTCGAGGTCTGGAAAGGTCAAAACCAAGAACCAAACCGGATACCTTGGAAAACAAATAAACATACTGCATTGCATACTAACTTTGTTTTTGTTTTATAGGTTTTGTTATGATTATTGTTTCTAACTTTGTTGTGATCTCAGGAAACATTTCTCGTCGCCGAGTGTTCCCTGTCAACCGCACGCACCGGTACCCGACTCGTAACAACCTTCCCGGCATTCAAATGGAACAAGTACAGCAGGATCTGATTGAGGTCAGAAATCAGATGGCCAATGAGAGAGTGGAGATGAGAAATCAGATGTCTCAGTTTATGGCCGTGATGACTGGCTTAGCCCAGAGTCAAGAAAGGTTAAGAGAGCTGGTGGAAAGACAAACTCCTGAGGAACCTCATCTGGGAACAGGAGGAACTAGAAACAATGAACGGGGTCAGCCTCGTATTGACCCACCGGAGTATGGACCCCATCTGAATCCAGAGGTTAACATCCCGAGGAATGTGCAAGGTAATACTGCTGGGGGTAGAATCCTGCAAGAGGATCCCCAAGAAGAACAATTTACTGTTATATGGGCTGGAGATGAGGTATATGATAGAAGAATGGATGAGATTGCTGAAAAGTTAAGATCTTTGGAATCTCAGAATTCTTTGGGCTTCGATGTGATGGACATGGGACTAGTAGATGGGGTGAGAATTCCCCACAAATTCAAACCCCCATGCTTTGAGAAGTACAATGGTAACTCCTGTCCTCGTACTCATCTGCAATCTTTCTTGGGAAGGCTCAAAGCTTATACCATGGATGAAAAGTTATGGATGTTCTACTTTGAGGACAGTCTGACTGGAGCTTCAAGAGAATGGTATTCACATTTGTCTAGGGCCACCATAAGATGTTGGAAGGACTTGGCCGAAGCTTTCATCCGGAAATATCAGTACAACCTGGACATGGCTCCCAATAGAACTCTTCTAATGGGCATGTCTCAGTCTTCTTGAGAGAGCTTCCGGGATTATGCTCAAAGGTGGAGACAGCTTTGTGCTGCTGTTCAACCACCCATGTCAGAAAGGGAAATGGCTGACATGTTCATGAACACATTGCAAGGGACTTATATTGATAGACTGGCTGCTTTCTCCTCTACCAGTTTTGCTGATGTGGTCGTAGTTGGTGAGAGGATTGAAAGTCTCTTGAAGATGGGCAAAATCTCCGACAGTGGTGCTAGTTCCTCCAGCAATCCAAGAAAACCATTTGCAGGATCCCGAAGGGCAGGTGAAACTAATTCCATTCATGCAAGTCGGGGCAGGCCCCAGTATTCTCACAAGTCAGTAGCAGCTGTCACCATCCCAACTCCAGTATCACAACAACCATTGTATCCTCAACAACAACAACCACAGTATCAACAACAAGCTCATTATCCACAACAAAGGTCGTATAAAAACAACAATAACAACCAACAGCAGCGTCCCTTCCAACAAAGGCCATCACAAGCAAACAGGGTAATTGACCCAATCCCAATGCCGTATGCTGCACTCTTGCCACAACTCCTAAAGCTCAACCTAGTTGAGTTAAGGACGTTGGCCCCTCCAAATCCTCTCAATATTCCAAAGAACTATGATGCAAATGCCAGGTGTGCATTCCACTCAAACGCACCGGGGCATAATACTGAAAAAATACAGGGCCCTACAGATGAAAGTCCAGGATCTAGTGGACTCAAAAGCTCTCAATTTTGCGCCTCCTCCGAACGTCACAAGAAATCCAATGCCTAGTCACAACGGGCCTAGGATCAATGCTATTGAGGAGGGAAAACCATCCACATTAATTAACAATGTTGCACAAATCCGAACACCCTTGGTTGAAATCAAAGCTCAGTTGTTAGAATGCCAAGTGTTCCCTGGGTGTGAGGTCGGCTGTGGATATTGCAATATTGCCGTTAATGGATGTGAGAGACTGAGAAACGACATAGATAGCCTCATTAGAAATGGCATTCTTTAGATTACGACAACAACGACTACAACTTCATTAATTCCTTCATCGATAATCACAGATACTCCTACAACGTCAGCAACCATTGTTCCAACAGATTCTGCTACAACTCCAACAAATATTCAGTCAATTACTTCAAAGATACAAGTTCAGTCACAATTCCTTCTGCAATGACAACACTCATCACTCCATCAGTTCCTGCTACAACTTCAACACCCATCCAGTCAACGGTATCGTCTACAACATCAGCAACAATCAATGAAAGCGTCTCAACGATTACGATATACTACGATAAAATGTTCCTTCCAACAACTCACGACAAAATGCTACTCCTGTCAGAGCTCCGGTTATCATATATTATGATCCACACACCATTGTGGTCCCTTCTGCAGCTGCTATCAGTCCGGTCACTATCACAGTGCCTGGGCCAGTTCCTTACGAAAGCAATAATGCCATCCCTTGGCATTATGGCTCAGACCTATACTGCGAGGGGCATAAAATCACTTTAGAGTCATCAACTTCTTCACCTCAGATAGACAATGTGGGGGGAGGCGGAGGCTTCACTAGAAGCGGACGTCTCTTTGCCTCACAAATACCAAGACCCATTGCTGAAGCAGAAGCTGTTGCTAAGGCAAAAGGGAAGAACGTGGTGCAAGAAGAACCAGTTGCTAAAGAAACTTTGAAGACTCCTTTTGATCAAGAGGTTGATGAATTCATGCGGATAATCAAGAAAAGTGATTATAAGGTGGTGGACCAGCTTCACCAGACACCTTCCAAAATCTCCATACTATCATTGCTAATGTGCTCAGAGGCTCATCGAAACGCACTATTAAAAGTCCTGCACGCAGCTTATGTGCCGGAGGAGATTACTGTCAATCAGTTAGAGGTTATGGTTGGAAATGTCAATGCTAGTCATGGACTAGGATTTACCAACGCTGATCTGACAACGGAAGGTCACAATCACAAAAAGGCTTTGCACATTACCTTGGAGTGTAAGGGTGCAGTTCTTTTTCACGTATTGGTGGACACAGGGTCATCACTCAATGTCCTACCCAAGAAAGCCCTTGTAAAGCTGGAGTATGATGGGTTGGCACTACGCCCAAGCAAATTGGTAGTGATAGCCTTTGACGGTTCTAAAAGATCAGTTCTGGGAGAGATAGAGTTGCCAATAATGATTGGCCCACAGGTTTTCAAAACGACCTTCTTTGTGATGGATATATAGCCTGCCTACAGCTGTCTATTGGGTAGACCATGGATACACGCCGCTGGCGCCGTGACGTCAACCCTTCACTAGAAGTTAAAATTCGAGTGGGAAGGCCAAATCATCACCATTTGTGGGGAGGAGGACATCTTTGTTAGCCAACTGGCTACGTATAAGTACATTGAAATGGATGGGGAGATCCATGAGACCATGAGTCAAGGGTTTGAAGCCCTTAATATCAATGAAGCATCTGCTGTGTCTGGGACTTCCATCACCTCATATCGAAAGGCCCAAAAGGTTGTTGAGGAAGGTACCGCTCAAGGCTGGGGCAAGCTGCTTCCAGTTGAAAAGAAAGAAGACCGATTCGGGTTGGGTTACAGACCAACTCGACAAGATCAACCAGAGGCTGCAACGGAGCCCAAGTTTGTCAGCGAGGGAATGCTCACCCCGAATGCTGTGAACATTTTGGAAGATGAGTCAGAAGACGAGCGCAACCTGGAAAGCTGGATACGTCCAAGGATCCCGGGGAACCATGTCTCAAACTGGTCTTCCCAGGAAATTATAAGAGTTACTCCTGCAGAGTAATTATTATTTCCTGTCTTTAAAGCATGCATCAAGTCCTGCATCTTGCCCAAGATGTCAGGGCTCATTTTGTAATCGGGCCATCTTGTATTTTGTGCAAACAATCAATTAATGAATATCAGGACATCTTTTGCAAATGAGTCTTTTCTTTTCCGCTCACTGTTTTTCATTTTTCAGTTTTTGTACAAAAATAAAATGGCAATGTTTTTCAAAATAATAACTTCATTTTCACTTTTTCTAAACGAGATAAAACTGATCACTAAAATGAACAAATCTAAACCCTTGCAAAGAGTGCCCTCCAGACTGCACCGACAACAACACCGCTATGACTTCGTATGACTTTGGCAATCTGATTAATCAAGCCGATGAAGGGGTTGAAGAAGATTACGAGCTACCTGAAGAGCTAGCTAGGTTGTTAAGACAAGAGGAGAAGGTTATCACTCCTCATCAGGAGGAGGTTGAAACGGTTAATCATGGTACAAAAGAAGACCTGAAAGAAGTAAAAATCAGGGCCTGCCTGCAAGATTCAGTGAAAGAGCAACTTATTGACATGCTTCGGGAGTATGTGGATGTTTTTGCTTGGTCCTATCAAGACATGCCGGGTCTGGACACCGACATTGTTATGCACAAGCTGCCTCTGAAAGAAGACTGTCCGCCAGTAAAACAGAAGTTGTGTCGTACTCGCCCAGATATGGCAATGAAGATAAAAGAAGAGGTACAAAAACAGTGGGACGCCGGTTTCCTTGCTGTAACTAGTTACCCGCCGTGGGTCGCTAATATTGTACATGTGCCTAAGAAAGATGGAAAAGTGAGGATGTGTGTGGATTACCGAGACCTGAACAGAGCCAGCCCAAAAGATGACTTCCCATTACCTCACATTGATGTATTGGTCGACAATACGGCTCAGTTCTCGGTGTTCTCCTTCATTGATGGATTTTCAGGATATAATCAGATCAAGATGTCACCTGAAGACATGGAGAAGACAACTTTCATCACACCCTGGGGCACATTCTGTTATAAGGTAATTCCATTTGGACTGAAGAATGTTGGTGCCACTTATCAACGGGCTATGGTAACATTATTCCATGACATGATCCACAAAGAACTTGAATGTTATGTGGATGACATGATTGCCAAGTCCCTCACAGAAGAAGACCATCTGGTGAATCTGTTGAAGCTATTCAAGCGTCTGAGGAAGTACCAACTGAAGCTAAACCCCAACAAATGCATATTCGGGGTGCGATCCGGTAAGCTGCTGGGATTTATTGTAAGTGAGAAAGGGATTGAAGTTGACCCCGATAAAGTCAAAGCCATTCAAGAAATGCCTGCACCAAAGACTGAAAAAGAAGTTCGGGGGTTTCTGGGTAGATTTAACTACATTTCAAGGTTCATATCTCACCTTACAGCAACCCGTGAGCCTTTGTTCAAGTTGTTAAGGAAAGAGCAAACAGTCAGGTGGAATGAAGATTGCCAAAGGGCTTTTGATAAAATCAAGGAATACTTACAAGAGCCTCCGATCCTTATGCCTCCAGTTGAAGGAAGACCTCTAATCATGTACTTGACAATATTAGAAGAGTCAATGGGGTGTGTGCTGGGCTAGCATGACGAGTTTGGTCGAAAAGAGTATGCAATTTACTACCTAAGCAAAACATTTATCGACTGTGAACAACGTTATTCACTGCTCGAGAAAACTTGCTGTGCTTTAGCGTGGGCTGCTCGCCGACTAAGGAAGTATATGTTGACCCACACTACCTTGTTAATCTCCAAGATGGACCCAATTAAGTACATATTTGAGAAGCCAGCACTTACCGGACGGGTTGCAAGATGGCAAATGATTCTCACAGAATATGACATTCAGTAGACATCTCAAAAAGCCATCAAAGGCAGTGTATTGTCTGACTATCTAGCTGAGCAACCCATTGATGATTACCAGCCTATGAGATTTGACTTCCCTGATGAAAACATCATGTTCATAAAAGCAAAAGATCGTGAAGAGCCTGATCACACTGAAGGGCCTGACCCAGAAGAAGATTGGACTATGATGTTTGATGGGGCTGTTAATATGAATGGTCGTGGTGTTGGTGCAATACTCATTACACCTAAGAGAGTTCACATGCCTTTCTCGGCAAAACTCACCTTTAACTGCACTAACAACGAAGCTGAATACGAAGCTTGTATCATGGGTCTTGAGGAAGCCATTGACCTCAGGATCAAGACTTTAACTGTGTTCAGAGATTCAGCTCTGGTAATTAATCAAACCAACGGCAAATGGTATACTCACCAGGAGCATCTGGTACCTTACCAAGATTATACAAGGAGATTACTGACTTTCTTCACTATAGTCAAACTTGAGTATATCCCTCGAGATGAAAATCAGTTTGCAGATGCTCTGGCTACCATTTCATCCATGATCAAGGTTCAAGCTGCCAACTTTGTGCCTCGGATTTCAGTGTCCAGGCTTGACAGACCAGCATATGTATTCTCAGCAGACCTTGCTAAAGATGATAAGCCTTGGTTCTATGACATTAAATGCTTCTTGGAGGATCAAACATACCCACCTGGGGCATCATCCAATGATAAGAAGACATTAAGAAGGCTAGCTGGTAGTTTCTTCCTGAATGTTGACGGTTCATTATACAAGAGAAACTTTGACATGGTACTTCTCAGATATGTTGATAAGGCAGAGACAGACTTGTTGATGCACGAGGTGCATGAAGGATCTTTCGCTACCCATGATGGAGGGCATCCAATGGCTAAAAAGATGTTAATATCAGGCTATTACTAGATCACAATGGATGCAGATTGTTGTGCTTATGCCAGGAAATGTCATAAATTCCAGATTTATGCAGATAAAGTGCATGTGCCTCTGAATCCTCTGAATGTGATGTCTTCACCTTGGCCCTTTTCCATGTGGGGCATTGATATGATTGGCAAGATTGAACCGACTGCTTCAAATGGCCACAGATTCATCCTGGTAGCCATTGACTATTTTACCAAGTGGGTTGAAGCAGCTTCCTATGCCAATGTCACCAGACAAGTGGTAGCCCGATTCCTGAAGAGAGACATCATCTGTCGATATGGAGTTCCCGAGCGAATCATTACTGATAATGGCTCCAACTTGAACAACAAAATGATGGCAGAACTATGCCAGGACTTCAAGATTCAACATCACAACTATTCTCCTTACAGACCAAAGATGAATGGCGCTGTAGAGGCAGCTAACAAGAATATCAAGAAGATTGTGCAAAAGATGGTGATCACCTATAAAGACTGGCATGAAATGCTACCATTTGCCTTGCATGGGTACCGTACATCAATCAGAACGTCCACTAGGGAAACACCGTATCAACTTGTGTATGGTATGGAGGCAGTCCTACCTGTTGAAGTTGAATTACCCTCCTTGCGGGTACCAATGGATGTTAAGCTGAATGAAGCAGAATGGGTCCGATCCCGATACGAACAACTGAATCTGATCGAAGAGAAGAGATTAGCTGGAATCTGTCATGGGCAGTTATATCAGAAGAGAATGAAGAAAGCCTTCGATCAAAAAGTCAGGCTTCGGGAATACCAAGTAGGAGATCTTGTGCTGAAAAGACTCCTTCCTCCTCATACAGACCACAGGGGCAAGTGGACTCTGAATTACGATGGTCCATTCATAGTAAAGAAAGTTTTCTCTGGTGGAGCTCTGATGCTCAGTACTATGGACGGTGAAGACTTCCTGTCCCCTATTAATTCAGATGCAGTTAAAAAATACTTCGCATAAAAAGACCCGCTGGACATAAAAACAGAATGTAAGTCCAGGCAAAAATAGGGCATCCCGGCGAGTCAAAAACAGAATAAAAGACTCGGGCAAAAATAAGGGAAAATAAATATAAAAATGTACACCCGCTGAGTTGAAAAGCCGCATTGGACAACTCAGGCAAAAATGGGTATCCCGGCGGATTGAAAACCCGAAAGGGCGATCCACGCAAAATAAGGGAATAAGTGAAACAACTGCATTCTGAATTCTTTTGTATCACTTACAACATGGCGAGTTTCGAAGGGCTTAAGCATTGGTCAGAATCAACCTTCTTCAAAAGCAAGATGAGAAGAACCTCAATGTCATACAAGTCATAGCAAAAGGGAAGCACTGAAGCGTCATCAACATTGCCAGCACCTTTTTTTTTCTCAATTTGTAACAATCTCCTCATTTTAGGGGATCTGTTTTCTTGACTGTACTTGCCAATTCAGGGCACACAAATTAATAAAATCAGATTTTCAGTCACATTTCGTCTCGTACATTTTATTTTCATTTGAAAAAATGTCCGATGTCCTTAATATAATGGTTGCATAAATACAAATGTGTCTTTTCTAAATTACATGCTTACAGGAAATGGATTTGCTCCCGGGAGTGTCTAAATTCCTATGATGGAATCTAGTAAGGGATACCTCGGGATACTTGTACGTTTCTTTGTCATAACAGGATTGCAGGTATTCAAAACGCAACATAGGGTATGAAAGCTCTTCCCCAGCAAGCTGTAAAATCAGTATTTCCTCGACACGTCTTCCAAACAACATCAGAGGTGCTCTCTCCCCATCAAGAGTTGCTGGACACCACTTCTCCCGCACTTTCTCTAAAGTAGCATCAGGAGGGGCTCATTTCCCCAACTGAGTTTATCATCCTCAGCAGGATCCCCGCAGAAATCTCTAGGAAGATCGTTCAGTGATTATTCCTCCCCAGCCAAGTGTCAGGCATGGAATCATCTCCCCGCAGAGTTTCAGCCTCTATCCAGAAGAGCAATGTCTGAAGATCTCACAACAAAGTGACGAAAGCTCCCACAGACCCCAGCTGGGCTCCTCATCATTAAGATAGGTCTATCAGTGACCTGTTTCCCCAAGCAGTCATACATCTTATCAGATCTACCAATGATCTTTTCCCCCAGCTGGGATATTCTTTCAAAGCAGATCAACCAGAGATCTTCACAGCAACGGGATCCGAATCCCGGATCGGTATCTTTGCATAATCATAGCATTCACATCATATTTCCCCCCCAGAGCGTAGCATTCCGTCTAATACGGAGCATTACGGAAAAAATCAAACATGTGTCATAATCATAAGCCATGTTTTGAATCAAACACCTGTCTACACCAACGTTCCATCAGCAACATATATGCAAAGGCCCACAGTCACAGCAGAAAGCCAAAGCATCCCCTTTGCACTCACTAATACACATATATACTTTTTCCGATACTCGTCCGTGTCATATCACTCCCCTGCAGATATAAACCACAAACATATATCTACACACGTCTTCCGACACCCGTCCGTGTCACCTTATCCCCACAGATCTTCAGAATGTCTTTTATACTCATAAGTTCGTAACTTATACACTTCCTCTTATGATACTCATCTGTATCATACTCTCCCCAGCAAGTTAAACAATCGTCTGTGTCTCACTCATGCTTACTTTTTACTCATACTGATACTCGTCCGTATCTTGTATACACCTCTTATCTTCCTCAGATTCGACACTCGTCCATGTTCTTTGTTAACCAGTGGGTACTCGTCCGTACCATCATCTCTGAACATGCGTCAGCGTTTGTTTCTACCGATACTCGTCCGTATCATGGTCCTAAGGATGCTCGTCCGCATCTTTAATCTATACACAGTGTCAAACACTTATACCTTTCATTTCTTGAATGTAGACACTCGTCCGTGTTTACCATTCCCCAGTAGAATTACTTTTCTTCTGTCTGACATTCGTCCTATGTCATGATACTTCCCGCAGTCGTACCCTGCTAGGTGATCGTCCTTCACCTTTTGATGATCGTCCTTTATCATCCCCATCAGAGTCTCCATTATTGGAACCCTTCCCTATCTGACATTCGTCCTATGTCGTGATATTTTAGCAGCCGTCCCCTGCTAGGTGATCGTCCTTCACCCTTTTGATGATCGTCCTTCATCATTTTATCCGATGGCCGTCCCCATCGTTGACCTTGTTATCTGACATTCGTCCTATGTCATGATAAACCTCGAGAGCAGCTGTACCCTGCTAGGTGACCGTCCTTCACCTCTTGATGATCGTCCTTCATCATGCTTATCCGATGGTCGTCCCCATCGTCGACTCTTTCTATCTGACATTCGTCCTATGTCATGATACGTTCGGCAACCGTACCTTGCCAGGTGATCATCCTTCACCGTAGATGACCATCCCTCATCTTATCCCCAACAGAGCAGCCGTCCCCTGCTAGGTGATCGTCCTTCACCTTTGATGACCGTACCTCATCATTTATTTCATTTATGCTTTGAACCTGATGGTCTTCCCCATCATTTACTTTACCTTTAATCCTCAGAGAGTTTTGTTCCTCTACTTGATGGCCGTCCCCATCATGATACCTCCATTTCCCTAGCATGTCGGCCGTCCCCGTCATTGCTTTATCCCCAGCAGTCATCCTCTGCTCGACAGTCGTCCTCCGCCGCCCGCACTTTATAATCATACTTTTCTTCCTTTTACAATCTATATCCCTTTTCTTCTTCATAACCAGTGAGTGCAAATTTTGGACTGTCTTTGGTATTCAACTACAAGTTATCTTGTTTGCCTGTTAAGTCGTCACTTACATCCTACACAGCTAACTCATGTTTGAATAGGGGCAGCTGTAAACACCCCAAATTTTCCCTCACTCATTTCACCATGGCTTTTGATTCTTTTCATATTGCATAAGTTCAATCATATCATCTCATAGTGCATTTTTGCTTCACTGCATTGGTTCTAAGTCATCTGCATCTAGGGTTTGTGATCTGAGAAATCCCTGAGCCATATGAGCCATTCCAAAGGTCTTCAATCATCTCAAGAGGGTCCATGTATGTTCAAATATCATATTGTATCCTCCCAAGATCAAGAAAGTCAGAAAATCACAAGAACTGAGGAAGGCATGGAAGCAGAGCCAAGTTTCACTGCACAGATGACCTAAAATTAGGGTTTTGGTTTCAAAGGCCATGACTCCAAAGTTTTTGGTCATTCTTGATTCTATTGGTCTCTATATGATATAAGGATCATGCATACCAATTTTCATGAAGAAACTCTATGGGGAAGGCATCTGATCAATATATGACTTCTTGAGCAAGTCAGTGCAAAATCAGGGCATCTGAGCCCCCCAATCATCCAACCAAAGGGTCTTATCCATCATTTTGGGTATATATGATCTTTATTTGATCTTAGAAGAAGTTATAAGTTCACAAAATTGAAGAATTTCAAGCCATTTGCAAAGTTGCCATTTTGGGAAAGTGACTTGTAATGAAAACTTGCCATTTTGGGAAAGTTTTTCAACCTCCTCTTTTTGATTCAAAAATGCTTCAAATGAAAAATTCTTGGTCATGAAAGTTGTAGATTGGATCATTCCCTTTTCAAAAAGTACAAGAACTTGATCTAATTCATCATAGAACTCAAGTTATGGCCTTGCAAAGTTGGAAAAAATCACAAAATTTCACTTATGTACCAAAGAGGGAAACTTGCAAAAACTTATGTCAAACAAATTTGTGACCTCTAATTGACTTCTAACCATTACACAAACATCATACATGACCTATAATTCAGAATTTCCCATAGAAATCTCAAGTTTTATGCCTTGGATCACAAGTATCATAAGTCATTCATCATAAAAGTCACAAAGAGGAAATTCTTGCAAGAATGATTCTTAGGGGTTTGTTTGGATTCTAATCAATCTCAAAGTATCATAACAACATTATATGGTCCACTTTGCTGCAAATTGCCCAAGGAATGTCACATGTCCATGACCAAAACTTCAAAATGCAACAAATTGTGAAAAAGGCAAAACATGTGACATCTCACCATTCATCCACTTCTGATCATCCCAAAGCATCCCATGGCCATCCTTGAAGCCAGCAGAACTCAGAGCAGCCCTAGGATAGCTTCTGTCACAACCCATACTTGAGGTACACCAACCATTGACGTTTTGGCCAATTGCCCCATGCCATTCCCACAGTACATGTCAATTCCTCTGACTCTTTCCAATAGTTTAGGATTAGTTTATGGATCATAAAACAAGCTTCACATGAGCTCAGAACATACACACAATCAGATTTCACAAAAACTGTCAAAAATCTTCACCTCTTTGAAACTTCTTCCACAGCCATCAAACTTTTATTTTTTCTTCACCAATGAGTTACATATCATCTAAGGAACAATAATCAACCACCAAAACAGCCTGAAACACCACATACCAAAACCTCAAAACCTGCTACACCAGAGCTGAAACTTCAAAGCCAGCCATTCCCAAGGTTCTCTAAGCTTCATTTCATCATCAGGAGGTTCAGAGAGGTGGACTTGCAACAAAGGAAAAGCCAGAAAGCCCAGAACCAGAAGGTTCAACCTCAGGTATAGCTCATGAACTTTTTTCCCAGAAGCTTGTTTTTAAGTTCTTGTATGGTTCTTTGTGCTCCCCTGATCATGGGGATATGATTATTATTGGAAATGGTTGAGAAATCACCATGTATGCAAGCTCTGAAATTTTTGCCCGTTTCACGTTTTGGTTCGAATCTTGTTCATGATGCGAAATAAATGAGTTTTTATTGGGGATTTAGGTTTAGGAATGTTGGGGGATCATTTCTGGGCAAGAAATTTGGAGATTAGAGGCCTAGGGGAGAAGTTAGGGTTTGTGTTCGCCGGAGAAGATGACCGGAACACTGTTCCGGTCACCTGAAAATAGTTATGCCCTAATCCTGTAATTAGGCTGAGTTTAAATAATAACCTTTGGATCTTGTATTTGCCGCGCGTGTGGACGTTCCAGATTGCTTGATTAAGCCCTAATCCATCATTAAATCATTTAATTAGGTTAATTAGCTCAGGACAAATCCCAGCCCTTAAAACGCGCGCCAGTCAACCTTTTTCTCCCAACTTCAAATCTGGATCATTGGATCTGTTTACTTCTCATTTAAATTAATTTTATTTTCATTTTATTTGCATTTCTTTGTTCATTTTATTTAAAATAGCAAAATGCACTCAAAATTTTTCATTTTTTGCACCATGACTTTAAATATTTTTCTCATTCTGAAAATAATTTTTATTTAATTTTTTGCATAAAATTTGTATTTTTAAAATATTTAAATGTTTATTTTAAATAATTAATGGAAATTAATTAATTAAAATACCATTTAAGTTTCTAAAAATCACCAAAAAAAATCATATTACATCTTGACACATTTAGAGACATTATCAAACCATTCATACAAATTTCTTTTTGGTTCTTGATCCATTTTGACATTTTCTTTGGATTTAGGGTCCTTAAAAATCAATATTTTTGACCCTAACTTAGAAAAATCTTTTCTGCCTAACCATGAAGGGTTTGATAGTGATTCTTTTTGCATTGCATCCCAGATATCATGTAGTTTCTAGGATAAAATTGGCATGAATTTATCTTTCATTTTTGATTTGTTTTGCATTTTTTCCTTGTGAAGTACCTTAAAACCCTAGCAAACTTAGAAAAATCATAAGTCCTTTAGGGTTTAGCTTCTGACCTTCCCCTTTGGGCAGTGAACTTGTATAGGTTTAGGGTACCTTTGATCCCATTTTCAATTTTTTATCTTGTCATTTGCTTCTGATTTTGAATTTTGCATTGCATCTTGTACATAAACCCTAATTTTTGCCTTCATTTGCATTCATTCTTCATATGCTTGCATACATGAACTTGCCATGACATTTTGTGCATCCACATGACACATAAGACATCTTAGGACACATTAGAATAATGTTTGATCATTGTATCATCCATTTGCCATGTTATGCATCCATTGCATTTCATAAGTTTTCATGAACTTTCATGCTTCCTTCCATGCCTCGTTTGCATCTTCATTGCTTGTATGATCATCCACATATCATGACATCCATTTGTATCAACTCTTAGCATCATTTACATCTTGATCATGCTTCTGGTTTTGGTTTGCATCATTGCATCCTTCTCATTTTCATTTCATTTCATTTCTTGTTGCTAACTTTTCAGGTGGTAAGTGTTTGAGAAGTGAATTTGCCTTCACTTCTCATAATCTCTTCTCATCTCTTTTATGCATCCATTGCTGCATTTTTACTTATGATTTAGAGTGAGCTTGCTCATTCATGATCCTTCTCCTCTTTCTTTCTTCAAGCAACTTATCTTCTTAAGAGAAGTAGGTTGTCTTGCTTCTTGCTGCTTCTTTTCCTTCCATCCTGCTTCTTCCTTGGTGGCTTTTCTCTTGAAGATCTTCTTGCAAGCCTCATAAACCCTAGGAATACCCAAGCATGATAATAATTAGGGTTTGATTAGTCCCCCATTAGTTTTACCTTTGTGTCATCTTTGAGTCTTCTCCTCTCATCTCTTAATCCAGGACTAAACCTTAAAGGTTTTAAGGCTTTGTGATTAGGGTTATGCCTGCATCCTTCTATTAGGATGGAGTGTATAAATTTAATCCTAAGTGTTAAACACTTAATGTGTTTAAATCCTTTAATCAATTCACCTAATAATCATCAAGACATCAAGCTTGTAACTTGGGCCTTGCATTAGGGTTCTAATTCTTCCTTAATTGGTTAAGAAGGACTAACCCTAGTGTTAATGGACAAGTCCCTCTCAAGTTGTCTTACAAACCATAAAATTCACTTCTTAATCTTACCATTAACTAAAATCCACTCTAATAAAGGTTTTATTTTGTCATGAGGTTAATCCCTAATCATGGATTAAGTTGAGGAGCCTTCCTCAGCTTAAATGTTCTCATCTATTATCCTTCTATTAGAATGGTGTAATGGATCCATTAAATCCTTGATTATGGCTTAAACTCATTACTTAACACTAAACAAAAACCCAAAAAAAACATCTAAATAAATTCAAGTAGGTTAATGATCTTAATCCTGCATCAAGGTGGCTAAGTGTGAGGTGTTTATCTCATACTTAGGGTATTCTCATTACCCCTAATTAGAGGGAGGATTTGATGAGTTTACTAACCCTTGGTTTAGGCTTAAGCTCATTTTATTATGACAAATACAACAGACAATAAAAGATTGAAAACACCAAAACAAACAATAATCGTCTCCTCCGGGATTCTTTTCTCACCTCATTCACTCATGAACGAGAACTGGCTTCTCCCGTCTAATGCAAGACAGTTTGCACCTGAGCCAGACACGTCATACACTTGAGCATAGGCAAGCAAGCAGTTAACCAGTCAATTCATTTTCAGTCTCTTTGAGTCGAACTACGGTGTTCTGACTTCCTCATTGCACGAGAGGATACGTAGGCATAACTTAACAGTTATCGAACAAAAGTCTCTGTATATTCCCCCTCTTCCAGCATTATTCTTTAAGCCTCATTGTCTTGAACATTTCACACTTCTTAGCACTGACACTTGCATTCTTTTCCAGCTTTTGCACACAGACATCACTGACACTACCTCTTTAAACACAAATCTTTCAAGCGTGGATCCCGTCGAGTACGACGGACAATCTGGGTGCTATTACCTTCCCAGGTTGTAACCAACCCCCTTTCTCAGTTTCTCTGGTTTGCAACCGTCTTATCTATCTCTTTCTAGGTTTATGCAGCATTACCTTTCCTTCGGGATAAAAATGCCTAGCTGGCGAATCTTTTCAGTTCACCCTCGTGTTCTCCTCTTTTTGCCGACCATTCGCGTCTGTACCCCTCTTGGCCTGTGTCATCAGGTGGAAGCGACAAAGGAGCAGACAGTCGAGCTCAAGAAGGTGGCTGAAGAGAATGTGAACCTTCGAACCCGACTGGCGCTACTGGAGGGTACAATCCGTCCTCTTGATGACGAGACCGAAGAAAAGCTGGCTCTCTGTACCCGAGGTGAATTGGTCGGTAAGGTCCGTGAGCTCTGTAAAGATCTGATGGAAATCTTCAAAGAGGGATTTGATAACGCCACCGAGCAACTCAAGGTCGTGAACCCGAGGCTCGTGACTGAAGGGACGACTCACAACTACTGTGTGACCGATGGGGAGATTGTTTTCCTCTTCATTACTGAGGAGGAGGAGTACGACAATGAAAAAGAGTAGCTCCAGGCGGAGACCCTTGTTGAATTTCTGGCCTGTGTGCCTTTTGTTGTATTGGCCTGCGTGCCTTTTTGTTGTAATGACCTGCGTGCCTTTTTTGGATATTGACGACCTGTATTCTCCTCTTATGTACTATGGTGGCTGACTTTGGCCGGATTGAATAATATTTTGTTTTTTATTTTCTTGTGCTCGATTATTTAGAATTGTTATTTATTTTGAACTTTTTTGTGCTCGACTAGTTGGACTCGTCGGTGTAGGGAACCAGCGAGGTGGCGGGTTTTACGTCCGTCGTGAATCGGGATTAGGGTTGCGGTTGGACACCTTAATCTCGGGGCTTGGGCCTTCCCATCAAAAGCTGGATGCCCTGCCGACGTGGTACTGCGATGTTGGAGCTTGTTGAGATGTCCGACATCGGGGAGAGTTGTGTTCTTCTCATGTGGGCGTTATCCTCTCTTTCGTTTGGTGATGAAGGTCGTGGTCGTACCATCCATGCCTTCTTAGATTGTCTTTAGTTGTAGTACTACTTAAGTTTTTCTGCGTTCCATGGTCGACAAGTTCTTCATCTTGTAGGTTTTCCAGATAGTAAGCCCCGTTGACCGTTTTATCCCGGACACGGTACGGGCCTTCCCAGTTGGCAGCTAGCTTACCTTTTTGTGGGTTTTTCTGGTTTCGTCTAAGGACTAGGCTGCCTACCTCAAATTCTCTTTTTATGACTTTCGCGTCATGGCGTAAAGCTATTTTCTGTTTAAGGGAGATTTCCCTTAGGGCTGCCTCGGAGCGGATTTCTTCGACGAGGTCTAGCTTGACTCATAGTGCTTTGTTGTTCAGCTCCTCGTCAAGAGGTGCTTTTGTGTGCCTCGTTGGTTCCTGAATCTTTATCGAGATGACCGCCTCGATACCGTAAGTTAACCCTAACATGGTCTCCCTAGTTGTGGAATGTGCCATTGTGCGATATGCCCAAAGGATGCTATGCAGATCCTTGACCCACGCCCTTTTCGCCTCGCCGAGTCGGTGTTTCAGTCCACGTAGGATGACCTTGTTGGCCGCCTTAGCTTGCCCTTTAGTTTGAGGGTGCTCGACAGACGTGAAGTGTTGTTTTGTGCCTAAGCTGGCGATGAAGTCTTGGAATCCTCCGTCTGTGAATTGTCTTCCGTTATCGGCGATGAGGACTTGGGGTATGCCAAAGCGTGCGAGAATGTTTCTTTTGAAGAATCGGAGAATGTTCTGTGTCGTTATCTTGTCCAGGGCTTCTACTTCGATCCACTTAGTAAAGTAGTCCACCCCCACGATGAGGTATTTGTGTTGGTAGGAGCCAATCACAAAAGAGTCGAGGATGTCCATCCCCCACCAGGTGAAGGGCCACGGAGAGGAGAGTGTCTTTAGTTTGTTGGGGGGCGCGAGATGCATGTCGGAATGCTTTTGGAACTTGTCACATTTTTTACGTGTTCTTTAGAGTCGTGTTGCATTGTCGGCCAATAATAGCCTACTCGCAGGGCTTTGCGTGCTAACGACCTTCCACCGAGATGCTGGGCGTTGATCCCCCTGTGTATTTCTCCCAGTATGTCGGGGACCTTTTCCTCTTCGTCACATTTGAGTAACGGAATGTAGAATCCCCTTTGTTAATGTTTTCCCTCGAGGAGGACATACGAGCACGCCCTTCTCTTGGTCGTGGCCGCTTCTTTGGGGTGTGTTGGGAGTTCGTCCCTCGTGAGGTAGTTGTAGATGGGCGTCATCCAGCAGTGAGCATCGCCAATTGCATTTACTTCGAGGGGGAGGTGGCCGCTCGATACTTGGACGGGGAAGGATCTCCTGGATCACTGACCTGTTTTCGCCCTTCTTCCCCGTGCTTGCGAGTTTGGATAGGACGTCAGCTCGCGTGTTGTGCTCGCGAGGTACGTTGTCGTACCTCGAAAAAATACGATCCTAAAACAAAACAACAGAGCCGCCACCTAATTCTATTTATTCTACGAGAGAAAAGGGAGATATAGATACAACCTATAGGAAGGATAAGAAATGGTTTACGAAACCAAATTCTAAGTTCGGGAGTCGGTTACGCAAGGGGAAGGTATTAGCACCCCTCACGTCCATTGTACTCAACGGGAACCTCTTAGCTAATTATGCGATTAAATGTTTGATCTTAAGTTTTTGTCTTCTAAATGATTGTTAATATGTTTGTTCTAAGGAAATAAGTTTTAAATTATTAATAAGTCGGAGAAAAGATTAAATGTCGAAATTATTGATTTAAACAGAAAAATAATTAAATTTTTTTATTAGGGTGACGGAAAGACAGTTAATTTTTTTATTATTGTGCTCGCGAAGGATCAAAATCCCCGTGCCTACGTATTCCCTTGTGCAATGGGAAAGTCAGAGCTTCGTAGTTCGTGCTACTACAGTTTGTGGTTTTTATTGAACCGTTGTTTAAAACGCATTCTACTGCTAAGCGTTGGCTTATACTCGCGGTGGAGGCTGAAGCACTAGCTTGTTCGAGATATAGAATGATTTAAACAATGTTCATTATAGAGAAAAGGTGTTTGAATTTTGATATACGAATAGTGATTGAACACATCGTGTGGGGCTAGCCCAGTTGCGGTCCAATCCAGAACGTGCGAAATGCTAGACTCCGGAATTCTGTTTTCGTAATTTAATTTAAATAAATGATTTGAATATTTTGATATACGAATGATGATTGAACCATCGCGTGGGGCTAGGCCAGTTGCGGTCCAATCCAGAACGTGCGGAATGCTAGACTCCGGAATTCTGTTTTCGTAATTTAATTTAAATAAATGATTTGAATATTTTGATATACGAATGATGATTGAACCATCGCGTGGGGCTAGCCCAGTTGCGGTCCAATCCAGAACGTGCGGAATGCTAGACTCCGGAATTCTGTTTTCGTAATTTAATTTGAAAATAGATTAAATATTTTGGTATACGAATGATGATTGAACCATCGCGTGGGGCTAGCCCAATTGCGGTCCAATCCAGAACGTGCGGAATTCTAGACTCCGGAATTCTGTTTTCGTAATTTAATTTAAATAAGTTGAATAACTGTTTTTTAGACGTTTAGAATTCATGATGTAATTAATAACGAAGGATTGAACAAACAATACGCGTGGGGCTAGCCCAGTTGTAGTTCGTTCTAGAACGTGCGGAGTGCTAGACTCCGGAGTTCTATTCCTCGCTAAAATGAATTAAAATACGCAATAAAGTCGTGCAGATGGCGGTCACTTGGTGACCGGCTTACGTGTGTGAAAGATATAAACGCATGAATTGCTAACTTGGCGTTTGACCAAGAAATTTTATTTATCCTTCGAAGTTATTCCTAAAGTGATTACATTTATTTTTATTTTTTTGAAAATTTAGTCGAAATACGAAAATATCACCCAAATTCAAACAGATCATACATCATCACCATTATGCACCCAAATAATGACCGAAAGATATAGGCATACAACGCATAAACAACAATCGATTAAAAGATAATTAATTAACTAAAATAATATAAGATTATTCAATAAAATTAACTAATTATTCAACTAATTAAATAAACTTATTTCAAATAACTAAATCGTTCGATTAATTAGATAAACTTAATTCAAATAACTAAATAACTATAAAATGTTTTTGTTATGTTCCTAGAACATTTAATAGAACAATAAAAAATAAATAATAAAAAAAATAAAAAGGATAGATTGAATAAGGAAAGTATAAAACAAAAATAAAAAAACAAAAGGGGTTAGAACTACTAAATAGAACAGGGGTACAAATAAAACCCCAACAGAGTGAACCAGCTTCTGGGCTTGAGATCGGCCGGGTCGAGTTTGACCCGAGCCCGATTCAGATCCACTTACCAAAAAAAGCAAAGAAACCTAAATTCCAACAAGTGTCGCCGCATTCTCCTTCCAAACCTAGAAAGGAAAACGAAAGAAAACCTGCGGAGGCCTCTCTCTCTCAACTGCCTCGACTCTCCCTGCAAATATTCTCAACAAACCTTTCACAATCGCTCGACAAATCTCAACTCAGACCCTATTTCTCGTCACTAATCGAATCAAAACCAAAGACCCAACACCCGAGATTTTGCTCCCAAATCAAACAAACCCTAACCCTCCTTCTCGCTAACTTCTTGCTAGTCTCCATACTCAGCTCGTACTTTCTCAAAGAGAAATCGAGCTTCACTGTATGTTCATGGAGATCGCGGAATAAATCCTTACGGAAACAAAATCAAACACACAAGCTCAAACAATCGAAACAACAACACGAATCAGAACATCAAAAGGGCGGATAAAGTTGTTCAGAGTGAGAAGATTACCTTCCGGAAATCGCCGGAGTGAAGAAGTACACAGGTAAAAGCTTCTTTGGCTACGTTTATCCCCCCCTTTTTTCTTCTTCTCAAACCTCTTCTTTGTTGTAACCGACTGTGGTGGTTTAATTGTTGAAGGCTTCGTTCGCAAATTTCTCACCAGTAACGTTCGTTTGGGCGTCGAGTGTTTGGTTTGTTTGTAGGTTATCGCGTCGATGTGGGTTTCAGAAACAATGAAGCGGAAGGCTTTGTGTGTTTCCTTCGGCTCTGTGTGTTTGTTGTTGATGGGTGGCTGGAGTGGTGAAGTTGGGTGATGGGAAGAGGTTCGAAAGGATGAGAGAGGGGTTACCGTGTTTCTCCCGATGAAGGAAGGTTGATAGGTTTGTGTTACGGTTTTCGCAATGTTTTTGGTTCCGAGTCAGCTTTCTCACGATCGTTTCTCTCAACGAGACATGGTTCAGACCTCACTCAAGGTTTCTGATTCTTCGATGTTTCCGTGTTGTTTCTGTTTACAGGTTTTGTCAAGGTTTTGCTAGCTTCAGTTTTTCAGTGGTGGTTGAGTGGTTTAACAGTCGGTGTCAAGGAAAAAGGTTGTTTTTCTTTGGTTTTTCTTTTTGTGCGATTCGTTTTCTGTGATGGCAGATGGTGGTGAGTGGGAGGGTTTGTGGCTGGTGTCTGTATTACGATTCACCGTGACACAAACAGAGGGTGGTAGCGATTGAGTTAAAGGCAACTGGTGTTAGAATGTGTTATTACGGGTGCGGTTGTTCAAATGGTGGTTATGAAGTTTGAGACACAACATTTCTTGCGGTTTGCTTAGAGGGGTGGAGGTCGTGGTATGATAAGGAATGCGGATTGACTCGTGGCAAGGTTTTGTGTTTTTCTTATTTTGTTCAGAACTCTGTTCCTTTGTTTTACTGATAAGGTTTTTTATTTCTTGTTGTTGTTATGGTTTTTCTGGTATTGGTAGTATGCGGTTAGGGTATTTTTGATGGATGCCATGGTTTTTTGTGATGCTTATGCGGCTGGTTCCTCCCTGTCAGTTTTGTTCATGTGGCTCCAGTTTTCTTTGTGGCTAGGTTATTTTGTGGCTGGCCTGCTGTTTTTTTTGTGTATGAAGTTGTAGCTCAGTTGTAAGTGGTTGTGTTGGTTTTTTGTTGATGAAGTTGTGGCTGAAGTTTTTGTATGGTTTGCTGTTTTTTTGTGTATGAAGTTGTAGCTCAGTTGTAAGTGGTTGTGTTGGTTTTTTGTTGATGAAGTTGTGGCTGAAGTTTTTGTATGGTTTGAAGTTTTTGGTATTTGGTTATTTGTTGTCGCTCCCGAAGATTTGCATCCAGGTACAAGCGCGAACGGTCGGCGAAAAGAACAGTGAGAACACACAGCCGTGAACTCACTGGAGAATGAATAGAGTCGCCAGCTAGGCATTTTTTATCCCGGAGGAAAGGTAATGCTGCATAGACCTAGAAAGATACGGATAAGACGGTTTGCGAACCAGAGAGACTGAGAAAGGGGGTTGGTTACAACCTGGGAAGGTATTAGCACCCAGATTGTCCGCCGTACTCGACGGGATCCACGCTTAAAAGATTTGTGTTTTAAAGGGGTAGTGTCAGTGCAATTTGTGTGTAAAAGAGCTGGAAAAGAATGTACAGGTGTCAGTGTAAAATAAATGTAAAGTGTGATATGAAAGTGTCAGTGTAGGAACTGGAGTAAAGTGCTCAAGATCATGAGGCTAAAAGAATGAAGCTGGAAGGAGGGGGGATGAACAGAGACTTTTGTTCGATAACTGTTAAGTTATGCCTACGTATCCTCTCGTGCAATGAGGAAGTCAGAACACCGTAGTTCGACCCAAAGAGACTGAAAGGATTGACTGGTGAACTGCTTGCAGTCTATGCTCAAGTGTATGATCTGTCTGGCACAGATGCAAACTGTCTTGCATTAGACGGAAGAAGCAAGTTCTCGGTTGTGAGTGAAGAAGATGAGAAAAGAATCCCGAAGGAGACGATTATTGTTTGTTTTTGTGTTTTCAGTCTTTTATTGCTTTTGAAAGTTTTCCATAAGAAAATGAGCTTAAGCCTAAACCAATGGGTTAGTAAACTCATCACATCTTCCCTCTGTTTAGGGGTAATGAGAATACCTTAAGTGTGAAGTCAGCATCTCACACTTAATCACCTTTGGTGTAGGATTAAGATCATTAACCTACTTGTGATTATTTAGATGTTTTTGTGGTTTTTGTTTAGTGTTGAGTAATGAGGTTAAGCCATAATCAAGGATTAAACAGACTCATTACACCATCCTAATAGAAGGATAATAGATGAGAATGTTCAAGCTGAGGAAAACTCCTCAACTTAATCCATGATTA
Organism: Lathyrus aphaca; assembly: GCA_963966055.1. Taxonomy (NCBI): domain Eukaryota; kingdom Viridiplantae; phylum Streptophyta; class Magnoliopsida; order Fabales; family Fabaceae; genus Lathyrus; species Lathyrus aphaca. Next base: position 354,238,838 of record OZ014519.1, on the reverse strand, counting down.
GGGATTAAACCCATGACAAAACAAGCCTTTGATTAAGTGGATTTTACTTAATGGTATGATGATGAAGTGTTTTTTATGATTTGTAAGACAACTTGAGGGGGACTTGTCCATTAACTTTAGGGTTAGTCCTTCTTAACCAATTAAGGAAGAATTAGAACCCTAATGCAAGGCCCAAGTTACAAGTGTAATGTCTGGATGATTATTAGATGGATTAATTAAGAGAGTTCAACACCTTAAGGGTCCAAGACTTAGGATTAAAGTTATACACTCCATCCTAAAAGAAGGATGCAGGCATGATCTTAATCACAAAGTCTTAAAGCCTTGAGGGTTTAGTCCCTGATTATGAGGTGAGGGGAGATGACTCAAGGAGAGACACAAAGGTAAAAACTATGGGGGAGACTAATCAAAACCCTAATTCATTATCATGCTTGGTTGGTCCTAATGTTTGTGAGGTTTTCAAGAACAATCTTCAGATGAACCACCAGGAAGCAGATGAACAAGATCAAGAGAAGCAAAGTGACTTGCTTCATTCAAGAAGTCAAGTCACTTGAAGAAAGAAAGTGGGGAGGAGAAGAATGAGCAAGCTCAAACTCAAACACACATAAGAATGCAGCAATGGATGCAAGAGAGATGAAAAGAAAAGGTATGAGAAGTGAAGGCAAATTCACCTCTCAAGTTTTACTTACCACCTGAAATGTTAGAAACAAATGCAATACAATGCTAAATGAGATGAAATGATATGATAAGCAAAAACCAGAAGCATGTTTATGATGATTATGATGCTATGGAGTGCTATGAACATGAGGCAAGGCAATGGGGATGTTCATACAAGATTATGAATGCAAATGATGCAAGCTAAAGAGCATGAACAAGCATGAAAAGTTATGAATCATACAAGACAAATGACATGGCAAACATGCAATGCAATGATCAAAGATGCTTCATACATGTCTTAAAATGTCAAATGAATCATAAGAATGCACAAAATGCAAAGACAAGTCATGTTATGCAAGGAAATGCAAGAGGGATGCAAATGAAAGCCCAAATTAGGGTTCATGGATCAAACATCACACATAAACCAAAAACAGAAGCAAACCTTAACATAAAAAATGGAAAATGGTACCCAAAGAAACCCTAGGCCTATAATGAACCACTGCCCAAAGGGGAGCTCTCAACTCTCAACCAAACTCAGGTTATGAATTTTGCAAGTTATTAGGGCTTTTTAGGGTTTGTAACAAAAGAAATGCCAATCAATTAGAAAATGCAAGATCAAATCATGGCCTTTTTATCCTTGAAAGTACATGCCAAATGGAAAACAAAGCAAAAAGAATCAATGTCTCAACCTTCACCAATAGGCAGAAATGAATTTTCAAACTTGTGATCAAAATAATGCATAAAATATGATTTAATTCCATGAAAAATTCTTAAAATACATCAAGATCAAAAAAGAAATTTGGTTTGAAGGTTGGACAATGTTTCTAAATGTCTTAGAACATTTCATGAATTTTTTGTAATTTTTTAAATACCTAAAAGTATTTTTAATTAATTAATTCTCATTAATCAATTAAAAATAATCTTTTAAATATTTAGAAATACTTTTTTAATGATAAAAATAAAATAAAAATATTTTTTGTGTCATAAAAATTAATAAAACCTTAAAGAAAAAGTTTCATAATTTTTATGATTTTTTAGCTATTTTAAATAAATTATACAAATAAAATGCAAGAAAAATGAATTAAAAATTGAATAAAATAAAAGTAAGACAAATGAAAGGCCAGGATGCGTTCTGAGGGTGGGTGGGTTGACTTGGCGCGCCATCTGATGGCCCAGATTCAAACTATCCTAATCTTAATTAATTAAATATTAAACCACAATTAAAACTTAATGATGCAATCCAGACCATACACGCACGCGCGGGAAAGATGATCAAATGGTCCAGATTCAAACTCAGTGCCCTAACCCTAATTAATAATTAATCACTCTCAGGTCACCGGAGACGAGCTCCGGTCGTCTTCTCCGGTGACCTCCTCCCCTGAAAACTTCAAGCTTCTTCCCTAGGTTATTAAAATGAAATCTAAGACCAGGAAAACGTCCCTCTCATCCTCACGAACCAAACCCCTAACCTAAAACAAATTTATATTCCATAAACAAGCTGAATCGAAGCAAGCAAATTCTAGGTCACGCAAGCTTCAGAATCAAATTAAACTCTTAAAACAAAGCCATTTCAAAAACTAATGGTACCAGAGTGATCAGGCAAGCGTGAAGAGCAAGTTTATAACAACAAAAGTGATTTCTGGAAAAAAATATTTGGAGCTACCTGAGATTTGAAGCTTTCGGTTTAGGAACTTCCAGGTCTCTTCTTTCAGTGCAAGCTGCTCCTCTTGGTCCCCCAAAGGTACTTGGATGCTCAAAATGAGTTTGTGTTGGCTGGAGAAGAAGATTCGAAAGGAACTGCTTCAGTTCAGTCAACAATGGCAGATGAGTTTTTGGCACTTTCAGGCTGTGAAGAGGGGTTGTTTATGATCTATGAGGTGTGTTGAGAAGGTTTGTGGTGTTGGTTGAAGTGTTTGTGGCTTGTGGAGAGAGATTCGATAGAATCTGCAGCTTGAGGTGAATGATGGCAATGGAGTTTTCAGGCTTGTTTCAGGCTCATGCTTTGGTGGTTTCTTGTCTATGAGGTGGGGTGAGTTGAATGGTGATGAGAGTTTGAGTGTTTGGAAGCTGTGTAGAGAAATTCGAATGAACTTGCAAGATGGAAGGTTTTTGTGAATGTTGTGAATGTGTGTGTTTCAGCCCTGCCTCTTGGGTGTTTTTGCTAGCAAATTGATAACATATTTTAATCCAAGTGGCCAGAGGATGTGACTTGTGCAGCTGTGATAGGTAAGTTTGCTTTTTGCATAAAAGGTCAACTTTGTGTAAGATAGGGCATGGGCAAGATCTAGGCAAGTACAAGGCATGGCTGGCGCAGCAAAGGTGAGGGAGAGGCCTAGCAAAGCTCAGCAGCCAATGCACCAAGTTGTAGGAAGTGATCATGAGTGTTTTGCAAGTTGGCTAGCTTTTGGTTCACATGTGATAAAGCCTTGTTACTCAAACCAAACCATGAGCAAATTCAATTCAATTCTGATTTTTAGGACTTAGAGAATGTTTGTGTAATGGTTTGAAATGAATTAGAGGTCACATGATGCATTGGTCCAAGATTTTGCAAAGTTTCCAAATGAGGCATGCCTTGAAAATTAATGATTTTTGGCAACTTTGCATGGTCATAACTTTTGATCCAAGAAGAGTTTGATCATGTTCTTGTACTTTTTGAAAAGGGAAAGATGAGATCTACAACTTTCATGACCAAAGTTTTTTCATTTGAAGCCCTTTTGGATCATGAATCAAAGCTTGAAAATTGCCCTAAAATGGTGCATTCTTGAAAAGTCAACAAAACCCAAAAAGTCAACTTTTGCAAAAACCCTAAATTCTTGATTTTATGAACTTCAATCTTCTTCCATGACCAAATAAAGATCATATACACTCAAAATGATGAAGATCACCCATTGGTTGGGTCATTGGGGGCCTCAGATGCCCTGATTTTACACTGACTTGTCTGAAAAGTCAACTCTTGATCAGATGACTTCCCCATGGAATTTCTTCATGAAAATTGATATGCATACTCCCTATACCATATAGAGACCAATGGAAACAAGAATGACCAAAAAATTTGGAGTTATGGCCTCTGAAACCAAAACCCTAATTTTCAGTCAACTGTGCAGTTCATCCTGGCTCTGCATCCCCTCAAACCCTAGTTCTTGTGATCCCTCTGCAATATTGACTTTGTGAGGATGTAACATGATATAAGAACACACATGGACCCCTTTGAGTTGATTAGTGGCCTTTGGAATGGCTCAAGATGCCCTGAGGTTGCTCAGATCACAAACCCTAGGTGCAGATGCCTTAGAAACTATCCAGTGAAACCAAATGAGACATGAGATGATGTGATTGTGTTTATGCATATGAGATGATCACAAGTCATGTGTGAATGGGTGAGGGCAAATTTGGGGTGTTTACAGCTGCCCCTATTCAAGCATGAGTTAGCTGTGCAGGTTGTAAGCGGCGGCTTAACAGGCAAACAAGATAACTTGTGGTTGAATACCAAAGACAGTCCAAAATTTGCACTCACAGAAATGAAGAAGAAAAAGGATATAGATTGTAAAAGCAAATAAAGTATATTGTAAAGTGTGGGCGACGGAGGACGACCGTCGAGCAGAGGACGACTGCTGGGTAAACGGGGACGGCCGACATGCTGGGGAAAGTGTGTAAAATAAAGCGATGACGGGGACGACCGACATGCTGGGGATAAAAGATAAAGCTAAGACGGGGACGGCCGACTAGCTGGGAAAACTAAGCTAATATGATGGGGACGGCCATCAAGATAAAGTGGTAACATTCTCTGGGGATTGGTGAAACATGACGGGGACGGCCATCAAGTTCACAAAGGTAAAGTAACCAACGATGGGGACGGCCATCGGGTTAAAAAAGAAAAGGGACCACGACGGGGACGGCCATCGGGTTAAAGAATAAATGAAATAAACAGATGATGGGGTACGGCCATCAAAGGTGAAGGACGATCACCTAGCAGGGGACGGCTGCTCTGTTGGGCATAAAAGAAATATGATGGGGACGACCATCAAAGGTGGAGGACGACCACCTGGCAGGGTACGGCTGCCAAAATATCAACGATGGGGACGGCCATCGGATAGAAAAGGTCAACGATGGGGACGGCCATCGGACGAGCATGATGGAGGACGACCATCAAGAAGTGGAGGACGACCACTCAGCAGGGGACGGCTGCTCTCAAAGTTTATCATAACACAGGATGAGTGTTAGACAACTAAAATCAACAATGGGGACGGCCATTGGATAAAGTGATGAAGGACGATCATCAAAAGGTGGAGGACGACCACCTAGCAGGGGACGGCTGCTAGAATCAACGATGGGGACGGCCATCGGATGAGCATGATGGAGGACGACCATCAAGAAGTGGAGGACGACCACTCAGCAGGGGACGGCTGCTCTCAAAGTTTATCATAACACAGGACGAGTGTTAGATAAGAAGGAAATTTGTTGGCGATCTACTGGGGAGATAGTAAACACGGACGAGCGTTTACATCCAAGAAACAAAAGGTATAAGTGTTTGGTGTTGTGTACAGATTAAAGATGCGGACGAGCATCCTTAAGACTATGATACGGACGAGTATCATGTAGAAACAAACTGACACGTGCTCAGAGCTGATGATACGGACGAGTATCAACTGATTAACAAGGAACACGGACGAGTGTTGCATCTGAAAGTATCCTTCTGGGGAATAGTAGACACAGACGAGCATCTATATTCACGAAGACATAAGTGTTTGACACGGTGTATGGATTAAAGATGCGGACGAGCATCCTTAAGACTATGATACGGACGAGTATCATGTAGAAACAAACATTAGACGCAATGTTCTGAGATGATGGTACGGACGAGTACCAACTGGTTAACAAAGAACAAGGACTAATGTCGAATCTGCGGGGATATACATGGTGTATATAAGATACGGACGAGTATCTGAGTAGGTGTACCAATGAGTAGTGAGTATATAATGTATAGGTGAGTGTGTATCTGCTGGGGATATGACACGGACGGGTGTCAGGAAAGTGTATATACAAGTATAGGCGACCACGCTGGGGATATGACACGGACGGGTGTCAAGAAAATGTATAGGTATATGTAAGTGCAGAGAGGGTGTCTTTGGCTTTCCGCTGGTGACGCGACTCGGACGAGTGTCAGGATGTATCTGCAATACTGGTGATCTTGGTTTGTAAAGTGTATTCAGGCAACCTGCTGGGAAATGATGATGCGGGCGGGTATAAAAAAGGAGATATGTACTGGTGTTTGTGATATGGGGCAACTGCTTTTGCTGGGACTCTGATGGGGAGGTATTCTGTATGCCGACAGATCGTCAATATTTACAAGTGTTCAAATCACAACATGACTTATGATTATGCTATGCATTTGATTTTTTGCCGTAATGCTCCGTATTAGACGGAATGCTACGCTCTGGGGGTGAATATGATGCGAATGCTATGATTATGCAAAGAGGCACCGATCCGGGATTCGGATCCCGTTGCTGCAAAGATCTCTGATCGATCTGCTTGAAGTGAACATCCCAGCTGGGGATGAGATCATTGATAGAACTGTAGTTGTATCTGCTTGGGGGTATACGTCATCGATTGACATATTCTTATAATACGGGACCCAGCTGGGGTTTGTAGAAGCTTTCTCTCTCTCTGTTGTGACTTCTTCGTGCGCTGCTCTTCTGAATAGAGGCCTGAAGCTCTGTGGGGAGATGATTCCCTGATTTCTGTATTCTGTTGAGGATGAAATGGCAACTCGGCTGGGGAATTATGAGAGGCAACTCAGCTGGGGAGAGCAACAAGTGGCAACTCAGCTGAGGATAGAGCATTTCGGATGCCGAGATTGAGTATATGTTGATTTGGCAGCTCCGCTGGGGAGATGGGCACATCCCATTGCCACGTGGAAGATAGACCGAGCTGATAACGATTTGCCATCTTGCTAAGGCGTAACTGGCATGCCCCAGGTTGTGTTCTGGATATCTGCAATCCTGCAAAGATAAAGAAACGCACAAATGGTCCCGAGGTATCTTTTACTGAGATTCCGTCATAGGAAATAAGTACTTTCGAGAGTAAGTACATTCCCTGCAAGCATGTGTTTTATTTTTAGAGAGAGGCATCTGTACTTATGCAATTGTGTTTTTAGAGACATCAGACAACTCTTTGCAAAACATAAATGTAAAAAACGAGACATGACTGAAAATCTGATTATATTAATTCGTGTGCCCTGAATTGGCAAGATACAGTCAGAGAAACATATCTCCTGAAATGAGGAGATCGTTACAAATTGAGGAACACAATGTCGGCAGTGTTGATGACGCTTTGAGGAGCTTCCTCTTCACTATGACCCGTATGACTTTTGACGTTCTTCTCATCTTGCTTTTTGAAGAATGTTGATTCTGATTGAAGCTTGATCTTTTCGAAACTTGCCAAGTTGTAGATGATACAAACGAATTCAAGACGCAGTTGTTCGCTTATTCCCTTATTTTGCATGGATCGCCCTTTCGGGTTTTCATTCCATCGGGATACCCATTTTTGCCTGAGCTGTCCAATGCGGCTTTTCAACTCAGCGGGTGTACATTTTTTTGTTTATTTCCCCTTACTTTTGCCCGAGTCTTTTATTCTGTTTTTGACTCGCCGGGATGCCCTATTTTTGCCGGGACTTACATTCTGTTTTTGTGTCCAGCGGGTCATTTTTATGCGAAGTATTTTTTAACTGCATCTGAATTCACAGGGGACGGGAAATCTTCACCATCCATGGTGCTGAGCATCAGTGCTCCACCGGAAAAAACTTTCTTTACCACAAATGGTCCTTCATAATTCGGAGTCCATTTGCCCCTGTGGTCTGTATGAGGAGGGAGGATTCTCTTCAACACAAGATCTCCCACCCGGTACTCTCGGTGCCTGACTTTCTGATCGAAGGCTCTCTTCATTCTTTTCTGATATAGCTGCCCGTGACAGATTGCAGCCAATCTTTTCTCTTCGATCAGACTTAGTTGTTCGTATCGGGCCCGAACCCATTCTGCTTCGTTTAGCTTAACATCCATCAGTACCCGTAGGGAGGGTAGTTCAACTTCAACAGGTAGGACTGCTTCCATACCATACACAAGTTGATACGGTGTTGCCCCAGTGGATGTCCTGATTGATGTGCGGTACCCATGCAAGGCAAACGGTAGCATTTCATGCCAATCTTTGTAAGTGACTACCATCTTCTGCACAATCTTCTTGATATTCTTATTTGCTGCCTCGACAGCGCCGTTCATCTTTGTCCTGTAAGGAGAAGAATTGTGATGTTGGATCTTGAAGTCCCGGCATAGCTCTGCCATCATTTTGTTGTTCAAGTTGGAACCATTATCAGTAATGATTCGCTCGGGCACTCCATACCGACAGATGATATCTCTTTTCAGAAATCTGGCTACCACTTGCCTTGTGACATTTGCATATGAGGCTGCTTCAACCCACTTTGTAAAATAATCGATGGCGACCAGGATGAATCTGTGGCCGTTCGAAGCAGTTGGCTCAATTTTGCCAATCATGTCAATGCCCCACATAGCAAAGGGCCATGGTGAAGACATTATGTTCAGGGGATTGGGAGGCACATGCACCTTGTCTGCATAAATCTGGCATTTATGGCATTTTCTAGCGTAAGCACAACAGTCTGCATCCATTGTGATCCAGTAATAGCCTGATCTTAACAACTTCTTAGCCATGGCATGCCCTCCTGCATGGGTACCAAAGGATCCTTCGTGCACTTCATGCATCAACAAATCTGCTTCTGTCTTGTCGACACATCTGAGGAGTACCATATCAAAGTTCCTCTTGTATAAAGATCCATCAGTGTTCAGAAAGAAACTTCCAGCAAGCCTTCTTAAAGTCTTCTTATCATTGGAAGATGCCCCAGGTGGGTACGTTTGATCCTCCAAGAAGCACTTGATGTCGTGGAACCAAGGCTTATCATCTTTAGCAATATCTGCTGCAAATACATATGCTGGTCTATCAAGTCTCGATACTGAAATCTGAGGTACAAAGTTAGCAGCTTGAACTTTGATCATGGATGAAATGGTAGCAAGAGCATCCGCAAACTGATTCTCGTCCCGAGGGATATACTCAAGCTTGACTGTTGTGAAGAAAGTCAATAACCTTCTTGTATAATCCCTGTAAGGTATCAGATGATCTTGGTGGGTGTACCATTTTCCGTTGGTCTGATTGACTACCAAAGCTGAATCTCCGAATACGGTCAATGTCTTGATCCTGAGGTCAATGGCTTCCTCAAGACCCATAATGCAAGCTTCGTATTCAGCTTCGTTGTTAGTGCAGTTGAAAGTGAGCTTTGCCGAGAAAGGCATGTGAACCCCTTTAGGTGTAATGAGTACTGCACCAACACCACGGCCATTCATGTTGACAGCCCCATCAAACATCATAGTCCATTCTTCTTCTGGGTCAGGCCCTTCAGTGTGAATAGGCTCTTCATGATCTTTTGCTTTAATGAACATGATGTCTTCATCGGGGAAGTCGAACCTCATAGGCTGGTAGTCATCAATGGGTTGCTCAGCAAGATATTCAGATAGTACACTGCCCTTGATGGCTTTCTGAGATGTGTACTGTATGTCGTATTCTGTGAGAATCATCTGCCATCTTGCAACCCGTCCGGTAAGAGCTGGCTTCTCGAAAATGTACTTAACTGGATCCATTTTTGAGATCAATAGAGTAGTATGGGTCAACATATACTGTCTCAGTCGGCGAGCAGCCCACGCTAAAGCACAGCAAGTTTTCTCGAGCAGTGAATAACGCTGTTCACAGTCGGTAAACTTTTTGCTTAGGTAGTATATCGCATACTCTTTTCGACCAGACTCGTCATGCTGACCTAGTACACACCCCATCGATTCTTCTAATACTGTCAAGTACATAATCAGAGGTCTTCCTTCAACTGGAGGCATAAGGATTGGAGGTTCTTGCAAATACTCCTTGATCTTGTCAAAAGCTTTCTGGCAGTCTTCGTTCCACCTGACCGTTTGCTCCTTTCTTAACAGCTTGAATAAGGGTTCACAAGTTGCTGTAAGGTGAGATATGAACCGTGAAATGTAGTTCAATCGACCTAAGAACCCTCGAACTTCTTTCTCAGTTTTCGGTGCAGGCATTTCTTGAATAGCTTTGACTTTATCAGGGTCAACTTCAATCCCTTTCTCACTTACAATAAAGCCCAGCAGCTTACCGGATCGCACCCCGAATGTGCATTTGTTGGGGTTCAACTTTAGTTGGTATTTCCTCAGACGCTTGAATAACTTGAGCAGATTTACCAGGTGATCTTCCTCTGTAAGGGACTTGGCGATCATATCATCCACATAACATTCTATTTCCTTATGGATCATGTCGTGGAATAATGTCACCATAGCCCGTTGATACGTTGCACCGGCATTCTTCAGTCCGAATGGCATCACCTTATAACAGAACGTGCCCCAAGGTGTAATGAATGTCGTCTTCTCCATGTCTTCAGGTGACATTTTGATCTGATTGTACCCTGAAAATCCGTCCATGAAGGAGAATACCGAGAACTGAGCCGTGTTATCCACCAATACATCAATGTGAGGTAATGGGAAGTCATCTTTCGGGCTGGCTCTGTTCAGATCCCGGTAATCAACACACATTCTTACTTTTCCGTCCTTCTTAGGCACAGGTACTATGTTAGCAACCCACGGAGGATAGCTAGTCACAGCAAGGAACCCGGCGTCCCATTGCTTTTGTACCTCTTCCTTGATTTTCATAGCCATGTCTGGGCGAGTTCGGCGCAACTTCTGTTTGACTGGTGGGCATTCTTCCCTCAAAGGCAGCTTATGCACAACAATATCGGTATCCAACCCTGGCATATCTTGGTAGGACCAAGCAAACACATCAACATACTCTTGAAGCAGATCTATCAGCTGTCTCTTCACTGAGTCTTGCAGGCAGGCCCCGATTTTGACTTCTTTCACGTCTTCCTCCGTACCAAGATTAATCACTTCAATCTCCTCCTGATGAGGAGTAATAACTTTTTCCTCCTGTCTCAGCAACCTGGCTAGCTCTTCAGGAAGCTCATATTCTTCATCAACCCCTTCATCAGCTTGATTGATCGGATTGTCAAAGTCATACGATGTCATAGCTGTGCTGTTGTCGGTGCTGTCTGGAAGGCACTCTCTGCAAGGGTTAAGTCGGTTCATTTTAGTGATTGATTTTAATCTTGCTTTAGAAAAAAGTGAAATGAAGTTATCATTTTGAAAACACCGCCATTTATTTTTGTACAAAAAGAAAAATGGAAAAACAGTGAGCAGAAAAGAAAAAGACTCGTTTGCAAAAAGATTGTCTGATATTTCATTAATTTAATCTTGTTTGCACAAAAGTACAGATGGCCCTGATTACAAAATGAGTCTTGTCATCTTGGGCAAGATGCAAGACTTTGATGCATGCTATAAAAGATACAGGAAATAATAATTACTCTGCTCGAGTAACACTTATAATTCCCTGGGAAGACCAGTTCGAGACACTGCTCCCCGGGACCTTTGGACGAATCCAATTCTCCAGGTTGCGTTCTTCTTCCAGCTCGTCTTCCAGACAGTTGATAGCATCGGGGGTTAGCATTCCCCCACTGACAAATCCAGGCTCTCCAGCAGCCTTTGCTTGATGTTGAGTTGGTTTGTAACCCAACCCAAATTTGTCCTTCTTCTCCTCCACAGCTAAAACCTTGCCCCAGCCTTGGGCAGTTCCTTCTTCAACAACCTTCCGGGCTTGTTGATAAGACGACATCGGGGTACCAGATACAGCAGATGCTTCATTCACATTCAACGCTTCAAACCCCTGGCTCATTGTTTCATGGATCTCTCCATCCATTTCAATGTACTTGTAGGTTGCCAGGTGGCTAACAAAGATGTCCTCTTCTCCACAGATTGTGACAACTTGTCCCTCCCACTCAAATTTTAACTTTTGGTGAAGGGTAGACGTTATAGCGCCAGCGGCGTGAATCCAGGGTCTACCCAACAAACAGCTGTAGGCGGGCTGAATGTCCATCACATAAAAGATAGTTTTAAAAGTCTGCGGGCCAATTGTCACGGGCAGCTCAATCTCTCCCAGAACCGATCTCTTTGAGCCATCAAAAGCTCTAACCACCAGGTTGCTGGGTCTCAATGCCAATCCATCATATTCTAACTTCACCAGAGCCTTCTTTGGTAAGACATTCAGGGAGGAACCTGTGTCCACCAGCACATGAGAAAGGACAGCTCCTTTGCATTCCATAGTTATGTGCAAGGCTTTGTTGTGGTTACGACCATCCACTGTCAAATCAGAATTGGTAAACCCTAGCCCGTTGCTAGCAGTAACATTCCCAACCACCGTTTCCAACTGGTTGACAGTAATCTCCTCTGGCACGTAAGCTGCGTGCAGGACTTTCAGTAGTGCATTCCGATGGGCTTCGGAGCACATGAGCAGTGAGAGGATGGAGATTTTGGATGGAGTTTGGTGAAGTTGATCCACAACTTTATAATCACTCTTCTTGATGATCCGCATAAACTCATCAACTTCCTGATCAAATGGAGTCTTCAGGGCTTTTTTGGCAGCTGGATCTTCCTGCACCGGTCCTTTACCCTTTGCCTTGGCAGCAGCTTCTGCTTCGGCAGTAGGTCTTTGGACTTGTGAAGCGAAGAGACGTCCGCTTCGAGTGAAGCCTCCGCCTCCCCCCACATTATCTACTTGTGGTGCAGGTGATGATGTTTCCAGAGTGATTCTTTTCCCTTCACAGTACAAGTCAGAGCCATAGTGCCAAGGGATGGCCCTATTGCTTTCATATGGTACAGGTCCAGGTACCGTGACGGTGACTGGACTGATTGCTGCTGCTGAGGGGACTGTTATTGTCTGTGGATCATAAAAGATTGTAACTGGTGCTCTAGTGGGAGCAGCACCTTCTGAATGATAAGCGGAATTGTTTTCTGGATCGTAGAATATGGTAATAGTGGAGACATCTTCGTGATTGTTTGCTGGTGTTGTAGAAGGTTCTGTTGGAAGAACTGTTGTTGTTGTTGATGGGGAGTCGAAGTGGACTGAAGCTGAAGTTGTAGCAGGAGAAACTGTTGAAAACTGATCATTGGGTAGAACAGATGAAGTACTTGCTGATGTTGCTGATGAATTGTTGGGAACAATTGTTGCTGTATTTGTAGGAGGATCTGAAACCATTGCTGATGAAGCCGTCGGGTTTGCCGGGAATGATGTAGTGATCTGCAGTAAGCCACTCTGAATAAGGCTGTCAATGCCATTCCTCAAGTCTTCACACCCATTCCAAGAAATATTGCAGTATGGGCACCCTAGTTCACACCCCGGAAATATATTGCTTTCACGGAATTGAGCCTTGATTTCCACCAATGGTGTCCTGATCTGATCCACGCTGGTTATCAAATAAGACGGTTGGTCTTCTTCGATAGCATTAATTCGGGGACCACCATGGTGTGGCATTGGGTTTTTGTTGACGTTGGGCGGAGGTGCAAAGTTCAAAGCCTTGGAGTCTACTAAGTCTTGTACCTTCATATGCAGTGCCCTGCATTTTTCTGTACTGTGACCAGGCGCGTTTGAGTGAAAAGCACACCTAGCATTAGAGTCATAGTTTCTTGGTAGACTGTTTGGATCCGGAGGTGCCAACGTTCTTAGCTCAACCAGGTTGAGTTTCAGAAGCTGTGGCAACAAAGCAGCATACGGCATTGGAATCGGATCGATCACTCGATTAGCTTGAGAGGGCCTTTGTTGGAATGGCCTCTGTTGATTGTTGTTGTTGGAGTTGTTGTTGTTGTAGTTCCTTGGAGGATATTGGTTCTGCTGATACGGAGGTTGTTGTTGGAAGTTTTGTTGAGGAGGTTGATAGACTGGCAGAGGATGTGCTGGAGCAGGGATAGTGACTGCTGCTATGGACCTTTGAACATATTGGGGCCTACCCCTGTTGGTATGAATGGCATTGGTCTCTCCAGCTCTTCTAGGGCCTGCAAAAGGCTTCCTTGTACTGCTGGACGAACTGGCGCCATTATCGGAAATTTTACCCATCTTTAACAGGCTTTCAATTCTCTCCCCAGCTATAACAACATCTGCGAAGCTAGTGGACGAGAAAGCAGCCAACCTGTCAATATACGTTCCTTGGAGAGTGTTCATAAACATGTCTGCCATTTCTCTCTCAGACATTGGTGGTTGAACAGCAGCAGCCAATTGCCTCCATCTCTGGGCATATTCTCGGAAACTTTCCCTTGACGACTGTGACATTCCCATTAGGAGAGTCCTGTTGGGTGCCATGTCTAAGTTGTATTGATACTGTCGGATGAAGGCCTCTGCCAGGTCCTTCCAGCATCTTACAGTTGCCCTTGTCAAGTGGGAATACCATTCCCTTGATGCTCCAGTCAAACTGTCTTCGAAGTAAAACATCCAGAGCTTCTCATCCATTGTATAGGCCTTCAGCCTTCCCAGAAACGATTGCAAATGAGTCCGGGGGCATGAAGTCCCATTATATCTTTCGAAACAAGGAGGCTTGAACTTATGAGGGATCCTGACCCCCTCTACTAAACCCATGTCCATGACATCGAACCCCAAAGAATTTTGGGATTCCAAAGACCTCAACTTCTCAGCCAACTCATCCAATCTCCTATCATAGGTTTCCTCTCCAGCACCCATGACTGTAAACTGATCCTCCTGAGGATCCTCTTGAAGTACTCTGGCTGCAGTGGCTGTTCCTTGAACGTTTGCAGGAATATGAATCTCAGGATGTAGGTGTGGACCAAATATAGGGGGGTTAACATGTGGTTGCACCCTTTCATTGTTACTGGTGCCAGCAGTTCCCACATGGGGGTCATCTTGAGTTCTCCCCTCTACCAGAACTCTAAGCCTCTCCTGGCTTTGAGCTAAATTATTCATCACTTCCATGAACTGAGTTATTTGGGTTCTCATCTCCACCCTTTCATTAGCCATCTGGGTTCTGGCCTCATTGAGGTCTTGCTGCAACTGGTCCATCTGGATGCCCGGAAGGTTGTTTCTTGTAGGGTACCTGTGTGGCCTGTTGAGAGGGAATAGCCTGCGGCGAGCAATAATTCCTGAATATCACAACAGAGGTTAGAAACAATAAAACAAAACCTACAAAACAAACAAAAGGGTTAGTATGCAATGCAGTATGCTTATTTGCTATCAAGGTATCCGGCTTGGTCTTCAGTTTTGACCCGTCCAGACCCTTGAAGATGATGCTGTTGAAGTTGCTTTTGAAGTGAACCCAGATGGAAACAAACACAAATATATTACAAAGGTAAAATAATACAAATTGTTCATTTTTTACAACACTAGCCCTCTAAGGGGTCAAAAATACATCACCAAAAGCAAAAGTACATGGAAAAGGAACAACAACAAGCAAATAATCAGACTCCAAGGCCAAACTCATCCTCGCGAACTTCCTTAAGAAGTGCTTCGGTCACAGGATCAGCCGGATGCTCCGTAAGATTCCTGATGAGAAGGTTTCTTGTTGCAACAGCTGTAGTCAACTTCTTGTTCTGGCTTTGGTCTTTGGATTTCTTCACTCCAGCTTTGATTTTTAACTCTGAAATTTCCTCCTGGGCTGCTGCCAGGGCTTTTTCCATCTGCTCCATCTTATCTTGAACTCTCTTGTCTTCTAGAGTACGGGCTTCAGTGATCCGGACCCACCTGGCCTGACTCTCTTTCAAGTACAAGTCTGTCCTTGCTCTTTGGAACTGGGCTTCTTTACAAGCATTTTTCAGAATCTGCTCACCAGCTTTAGACTTGTTGATATAGTCTCCAGACTTTTCAATCTTAGTCAAGTGTTCCACTCTCAGCTTCTCCAATCTTTCAATCTCCCTTACACCTTCACTCCTCTCCCTGAGGGTCTTCTGCAGGGCTTGGGATAGCTTCTCATTTCTTTCTTTCAAGCCTTCAAACTCTTCCAAACTGACAGTAGCAGGGGGTGGTGCTGATGATGACTCAGGCATGTCTTTGATGGTGAAGGGCAATCCTGAGATTTGGGCCCTAGCATAGGACCACTCATGATATTGGGCTGATGCCACATTATTGCACTTCCCCAGAATGGTGATTCCCTTGGTTTGAACATGATCCCAGGCCCAGGCGGCCTGCCTAACAACAGTCAAACTGATCTTGTTCTCACAGTAGAGGGTCTCAACCAGGTCTTGTTCCCTAGGAGCATGAACCAGTGCATAGCCTAATTGCCTCTTGAACAGCAGGGGGTTGTAGTTGATACTTCCCTTTACTCCTACCAAAGGTACATTGGGAAAGTGCCCACAGCTTGTGATCATATCTCTGCCCTTGGTGCTTTGGGTGCACCATCTGATGTCTGCTGCAGTGAGAGTAGTGAGCCTCTTAGCCCAGTTGCTTTGCTGATGAGGATTCAGGAATGCATCTGTCCTGGGTAGATGCTTGAGAAGCCAAGCATGGAATAGTGGAGCACAACACCTCACTAGCTTACCCCTCTGTTTCTCATTCCTCTGATGTACTGAGTAATAGAGGTCACCCAACAAGGTTGGCACTGGGTTCTTCAGGATGAACAGGTGGATGGCATTCTTGCTGATGAATCTGGGCTCATCTGCAAACAACACAATTCCATATACACTCAAGGCCAACAATGCACAAACAGCTTTCCAATCCCCCAGGGAGGCCTTCAGACTAGCTTGAGAAATCAGGAAGTCCAGATGAAAACCAGGGATCCCAGCTTTAGAGGTCATGTGTTGCTCAATCAAAGCAGGTTCCAGGTGCAAAGCTCTTGCTACCTCTCCATTGCTGGGAAAGACCATTTCAGGGTTAAAAGGAATTTCTCTCTTGATAGGCAAACCAACCAAAGATGCATATTCTTCTAAGAGAGGTCCCAACTGAAAGTCTTTAAAGGTGAAACACCTCAATGGGGGGTCATAGAACTGAATACAGGTATGGATTAGGCTTCTCTGAGATGGGTCCATATCCATAACCAAGTCAAGTATATCCCCGTAATGCTCTCTGAACAGAGGTATGTGATCTGGGGTCATCAGGGTTTGGACCCTCCTGATGTCTGACAAGTCTGGTTGGAAGAAATGATAGGTGATATTGCTTTTCTTTGGAGCCATGATGCTGAAGACTGGGTAGAGTGCTGATGACAATGCTGAAGTAGAGAAAACCACTGACTGGCTGGTGCTGAAGCAGACAGCTAAACTGAAGCAGATGCTGGTGAAGATGGGTCAAAGCTGCAGATGGGGTCAAAACCAAAACCTGATGAAAATGGATACCCTGAAAAACAAATAAGCACATGTTAATATGATGCAATGAGGATGTATGCAAATGATATGCAAAGGGTTTGTGACTGAGCTGGATCTGGATAAACTGCCTTGGTATAGATCCATGTGTGTTCAAGAATTCCGGATGGAGGTCTATAAATCCAGTAACCAAGGTGGGGGACTCAAATAAAGAGCCACATGTCCAGGGTTTTAGAATCACAAGAACTATCCAACATGGAGCATTCTTAACAAAGTCAAAGTAACAGGGTATTCTGAGGTCAAGGTACCTGCAAACCTGTAAACAGCCCAACCCCCTCACAGGTAGTGATCTAGAACAAGGATCCTCAGACTTGGATCAGTTATGAGAAGTGTAAACACTTCTAACCCGGAGGTACAGTGTTTACAATAACCATAACAATTCCTCCTCTAATTCACCTCAATTTCTGAAGGTCAATACTAAAAGGTCATTCAGACTTAGCAGGCTTCCCAGATAGCCCTAGCATTGCAGGAAATCTGCAACACAGAGTTCTCAAGAAGAAACCCATATCTGAACCGTGTTTCATATTCCCGCACCAGACCGAAATGGAATGGGAAAGAATATGATTCACTCTATCCTAGGTGTCACTTAGGTCCCAGGTATAGGACCTTGGCTCTCAATAGAAACCCACCCACTAAAACAAAACCAGATCCAGCACAGACAGCATGACAGTATGGTATAATGCAAAAGCAATAAAGAAAGCAGTAAAGCAAACTGTACATAAAGCAAAAAAAATAAATACAAGCACAAATAAGCACATAACACCCCAGTAAACACAAATCAATCAAGCGCTAGGAGGAACCCACAAGAAGAACCAGAAGCCCTGGTTGCAATATAAGGTTCCCCAGCAGAGTCGCCAAGCTGTCGCTCCCGAAGATTTGCATCCAGGTACAAGCGCGAACGGTCGGCGAAAAGAACAGTGAGAACACACAGCCGTGAACTCACTGGAGAATGAATAGAGTCGCCAGCTAGGCATTTTTTATCCCGGAGGAAAGGTAATGCTGCATAGACCTAGAAAGATACGGATAAGACGGTTTGCGAACCAGAGAGACTGAGAAAGGGGGTTGGTTACAACCTGGGAAGGTATTAGCACCCAGATTGTCCGCCGTACTCGACGGGATCCACGCTTAAAAGATTTGTGTTTTAAAGGGGTAGTGTCAGTGCAATTTGTGTGTAAAAGAGCTGGAAAAGAATGTACAGGTGTCAGTGTAAAATAAATGTAAAGTGTGATATGAAAGTGTCAGTGTAGGAACTGGAGTAAAGTGCTCAAGATCATGAGGCTAAAAGAATGAAGCTGGAAGGAGGGGGGATGAACAGAGACTTTTGTTCGATAACTGTTAAGTTATGCCTACGTATCCTCTCGTGCAATGAGGAAGTCAGAACACCGTAGTTCGACCCAAAGAGACTGAAAGGATTGACTGGTGAACTGCTTGCAGTCTATGCTCAAGTGTATGATCTGTCTGGCACAGATGCAAACTGTCTTGCATTAGACGGAAGAAGCAAGTTCTCGGTTGTGAGTGAAGAAGATGAGAAAAGAATCCCGAAGGAGACGATTATTGTTTGTTTTTGTGTTTTCAGTCTTTTATTGCTTTTGAAAGTTTTCCATAAGAAAATGAGCTTAAGCCTAAACCAATGGGTTAGTAAACTCATCACATCTTCCCTCTGTTTAGGGGTAATGAGAATACCTTAAGTGTGAAGTCAGCATCTCACACTTAATCACCTTTGGTGTAGGATTAAGATCATTAACCTACTTGTGATTATTTAGATGTTTTTGTGGTTTTTGTTTAGTGTTGAGTAATGAGGTTAAGCCATAATCAAGGATTAAACAGACTCATTACACCATCCTAATAGAAGGATAATAGATGAGAATGTTCAAGCTGAGGAAAACTCCTCAACTTAATCCATGATTAGGGATTAAACCCATGACAAAACAAGCCTTTGATTAAGTGGATTTTACTTAATGGTATGATGATGAAGTGTTTTTTATGATTTGTAAGACAACTTGAGGGGGACTTGTCCATTAACTTTAGGGTTAGTCCTTCTTAACCAATTAAGGAAGAATTAGAACCCTAATGCAAGGCCCAAGTTACAAGTGTAATGTCTGGATGATTATTAGATGGATTAATTAAGAGAGTTCAACACCTTAAGGGTCCAAGACTTAGGATTAAAGTTATACACTCCATCCTAAAAGAAGGATGCAGGCATGATCTTAATCACAAAGTCTTAAAGCCTTGAGGGTTTAGTCCCTGATTATGAGGTGAGGGGAGATGACTCAAGGAGAGACACAAAGGTAAAAACTATGGGGGAGACTAATCAAAACCCTAATTCATTATCATGCTTGGTTGGTCCTAATGTTTGTGAGGTTTTCAAGAACAATCTTCAGATGAACCACCAGGAAGCAGATGAACAAGATCAAGAGAAGCAAAGTGACTTGCTTCATTCAAGAAGTCAAGTCACTTGAAGAAAGAAAGTGGGGAGGAGAAGAATGAGCAAGCTCAAACTCAAACACACATAAGAATGCAGCAATGGATGCAAGAGAGATGAAAAGAAAAGGTATGAGAAGTGAAGGCAAATTCACCTCTCAAGTTTTACTTACCACCTGAAATGTTAGAAACAAATGCAATACAATGCTAAATGAGATGAAATGATATGATAAGCAAAAACCAGAAGCATGTTTATGATGATTATGATGCTATGGAGTGCTATGAACATGAGGCAAGGCAATGGGGATGTTCATACAAGATTATGAATGCAAATGATGCAAGCTAAAGAGCATGAACAAGCATGAAAAGTTATGAATCATACAAGACAAATGACATGGCAAACATGCAATGCAATGATCAAAGATGCTTCATACATGTCTTAAAATGTCAAATGAATCATAAGAATGCACAAAATGCAAAGACAAGTCATGTTATGCAAGGAAATGCAAGAGGGATGCAAATGAAAGCCCAAATTAGGGTTCATGGATCAAACATCACACATAAACCAAAAACAGAATCAAACCTTAACATAAAAAATGGAAAATGGTACCCAAAGAAACCCTAGGCCTATAATGAACCACTGCCCAAAGGGGAGCTCTCAACTCTCAACCAAACTCAGGTTATGAATTTTGCAAGTTATTAGGGCTTTTTAGGGTTTGTAACAAAAGAAATGCCAATCAATTAGAAAATGCAAGATCAAATCATGGCCTTTTTATCCTTGAAAGTACATGCCAAATGGAAAACAAAGCAAAAAGAATCAATGTCTCAACCTTCACCAATAGGCAGAAATGAATTTTCAAACTTGTGATCAAAATAATGCATAAAATATGATTTAATTCCATGAAAAATTCTTAAAATACATCAAGATCAAAAAAGAAATTTGGTTTGAAGGTTGGACAATGTTTCTAAATGTCTTAGAACATTTCATGAATTTTTTGTAATTTTTTAAATACCTAAAAGTATTTTTAATTAATTAATTCTCATTAATCAATTAAAAATAATCTTTTAAATATTTAGAAATACTTTTTTAATGATAAAAATAAAATAAAAATATTTTTTGTGTCATAAAAATTAATAAAACCTTAAAGAAAAAGTTTCATAATTTTTATGATTTTTTAGCTATTTTAAATAAATTATACAAATAAAATGCAAGAAAAATGAATTAAAAATTGAATAAAATAAAAGTAAGACAAATGAAAGGCCAGGATGCGTTCTGAGGGTGGGTGGGTTGACTTGGCGCGCCATCTGATGGCCCAGATTCAAACTATCCTAATCTTAATTAATTAAATATTAAACCACAATTAAAACTTAATGATGCAATCCAGACCATACACGCACGCGCGGGAAAGATGATCAAATGGTCCAGATTCAAACTCAGTGCCCTAACCCTAATTAATAATTAATCACTCTCAGGTCACCGGAGACGAGCTCCGGTCGTCTTCTCCGGTGACCTCCTCCCCTGAAAACTTCAAGCTTCTTCCCTAGGTTATTAAAATGAAATCTAAGACCAGGAAAACGTCCCTCTCATCCTCACGAACCAAACCCCTAACCTAAAACAAATTTATATTCCATAAACAAGCTGAATCAAAGCAAGCAAATTCTAGGTCACGCAAGCTTCAGAATCAAATTAAACTCTTAAAACAAAGCCATTTCAAAAACTAATGGTACCAGAGTGATCAGGCAAGCGTGAAGAGCAAGTTTATAACAACAAAAGTGATTTCTGGAAAAAAATATTTGGAGCTACCTGAGATTTGAAGCTTTCGGTTTAGGAACTTCCAGGTCTCTTCTTTCAGTGCAAGCTGCTCCTCTTGGTCCCCCAAAGGTACTTGGATGCTCAAAATGAGTTTGTGTTGGCTGGAGAAGAAGATTCGAAAGGAACTGCTTCAGTTCAGTCAACAATGGCAGATGAGTTTTTGGCACTTTCAGGCTGTGAAGAGGGGTTGTTTATGATCTATGAGGTGTGTTGAGAAGGTTTGTGGTGTTGGTTGAAGTGTTTGTGGCTTGTGGAGAGAGATTCGATAGAATCTGCAGCTTGAGGTGAATGATGGCAATGGAGTTTTCAGGCTTGTTTCAGGCTCATGCTTTGGTGGTTTCTTGTCTATGAGGTGGGGTGAGTTGAATGGTGATGAGAGTTTGAGTGTTTGGAAGCTGTGTAGAGAAATTCGAATGAACTTGCAAGATGGAAGGTTTTTGTGAATGTTGTGAATGTGTGTGTTTCAGCCCTGCCTCTTGGGTGTTTTTGCTAGCAAATTGATAACATATTTTAATCCAAGTGGCCAGAGGATGTGACTTGTGCAGCTGTGATAGGTAAGTTTGCTTTTTGCATAAAAGGTCAACTTTGTGTAAGATAGGGCATGGGCAAGATCTAGGCAAGTACAAGGCATGGCTGGCGCAGCAAAGGTGAGGGAGAGGCCTAGCAAAGCTCAGCAGCCAATGCACCAAGTTGTAGGAAGTGATCATGAGTGTTTTGCAAGTTGGCTAGCTTTTGGTTCACATGTGATAAAGCCTTGTTACTCAAACCAAACCATGAGCAAATTCAATTCAATTCTGATTTTTAGGACTTAGAGAATGTTTGTGTAATGGTTTGAAATGAATTAGAGGTCACATGATGCATTGGTCCAAGATTTTGCAAAGTTTCCAAATGAGGCATGCCTTGAAAATTAATGATTTTTGGCAACTTTGCATGGTCATAACTTTTGATCCAAGAAGAGTTTGATCATGTTCTTGTACTTTTTGAAAAGGGAAAGATGAGATCTACAACTTTCATGACCAAAGTTTTTTCATTTGAAGCCCTTTTGGATCATGAATCAAAGCTTGAAAATTGCCCTAAAATGGTGCATTCTTGAAAAGTCAACAAAACCCAAAAAGTCAACTTTTGCAAAAACCCTAAATTCTTGATTTTATGAACTTCAATCTTCTTCCATGACCAAATAAAGATCATATACACTCAAAATGATGAAGATCACCCATTGGTTGGGTCATTGGGGGCCTCAGATGCCCTGATTTTACACTGACTTGTCTGAAAAGTCAACTCTTGATCAGATGACTTCCCCATGGAATTTCTTCATGAAAATTGATATGCATACTCCCTATACCATATAGAGACCAATGGAAACAAGAATGACCAAAAAATTTGGAGTTATGGCCTCTGAAACCAAAACCCTAATTTTCAGTCAACTGTGCAGTTCATCCTGGCTCTGCATCCCCTCAAACCCTAGTTCTTGTGATCCCTCTGCAATATTGACTTTGTGAGGATGTAACATGATATAAGAACACACATGGACCCCTTTGAGTTGATTAGTGGCCTTTGGAATGGCTCAAGATGCCCTGAGGTTGCTCAGATCACAAACCCTAGGTGCAGATGCCTTAGAAACTATCCAGTGAAACCAAATGAGACATGAGATGATGTGATTGTGTTTATGCATATGAGATGATCACAAGTCATGTGTGAATGGGTGAGGGCAAATTTGGGGTGTTTACATTTGTGTACTGTTGATTGAAGTTTTCGGATTTTGGTTGTGGATGTCGGTGTTGTTGTTGTTTTTTTTTTGTGATTTTAAGTGTTTGGTTGTGGTAGTTTGAATATGAAATTTCTGGTTTTTGTTGGTGGCTTCTTTCCCCCTTTGTTAACTGATAAAAGAATATTTATATAGGGCTGGAATTAGGGTTTTAGGGATTTTGAAAAAATATGAAAACTTGCTAGCTAAGTTTGACTGAGTTTTGGGGAGAAAAATGTCTGAGTTCGGATAGGGATGTGTGATAGCAAGGCAGCCTGCACAAGCTGCAAGTCTGCTGTATTTTACCTTGGTTTTGTTTGTTTGTGAAGTCAAAAGAAAGTCCCTACTGCCTGTTGCTTTGAAGCTGTATTTTTGTTTGTTTTTCTTAGTTCTTCTTTGTAAAATTCGTGTGACAAACTATGCTAATACATGATGCAAAACAAATATGTAAAAAAAAGTGTAATGAGTATGGTTATGCTTAAATGAATATGCTTGTATGAGATTTGGATGAGCATGATTATGAAGTATGGATACTAACTCTAGTTGTTTTGAATTGAAATTGTTGAATGTATATGAAATATGGAAAATGAATTGGATTTTGATAACTCTTCTTTTTTTTTTTTTGAATTACTTAGGTCACAAACAAAGTGAGAAAAGCAAGAAACTTTAAAGTGAGAAAAAGAGAAAAAGCAAGAAGCCTTGGAGTTTTGCATCTTGAGTCCAACAAGAGTAACTTAAGACTTTTAAGTTTTTTTTTTTGTGAGATTTAATCTCAATGTAAATTATGGAGCCAAATAAATTAGATCAGAAGTAAAAGTGTAGAATTTGAAGGAAATTTAGCTTGTAATCTTGAACTTAGAACTTGGAATTGAATTTGGAAGTTTGTGATGAATTTGAATGAATTTTGCAATATGGTTATGTGTTTGGGATATTGAATGAGAGTTGAAGTGAAAGGAAACTTGAAGTTCTTGATTTTTAGCAAGACTTGAAAAGGAGGTAGGGATTGAATGAGATTGAAATGTAAATGAAGTTAGAATTAAATTGTCACCTCAATTTGAATCTTGACACACACAAAATTTAATTGATTCTTGAATGGAAACTTGAGACAAAATTGAGACAAAGTTGGAAAAGGATTTGGAGTTTAGAAAATTTGAATTGAGAAAAAAGTATTCGAGATTCTAATAAGATTTAAAAATTTGGGAATGAACTTGAACCTTGAAATGAATTTTAAAATGGAAATTGAATTGAGGATTTTGAATTAAAACTTGAACATGAATTTTGGATAGGAAGTTAATGAATAAAAGAAGAATTAAACTTAAAATTGAATGATTTAGAAATTAATAAATAAATTTGCTATTCTAGAAATTAATACATGTATGTGAATTGAAATGGGAAAATTAGGATAAAAATTAAAAGGAGTTGAAAAAATAAAAAGAATGGGAATTAGAGTTGGAGTTTAGAACTTGAAATTGAATTTAGAAGTTTGTAATTAAGAATATAAGTAGTTTTGAAAATGAATTTAAAAAATAGAAGTAAAAATTGAGATAGAAGTTTAATGAGAACTTGAAACTTGAAAATAGAAATATAAAAAAAATAAAAAAGATAGAAATAAAAGCTTGAAAATACATAGAAATAGAAATAGAAATTAAAATTATAAAAATGAAAAGAACACGAAAACGAATTGAAGGGTTAGAAATGAGAAATAAATTAAATTAAAGTTGGAAACTTGGAAGTGAAATTAAAAATAAATTTATATATATAAAAAAAATTGAAAATGAGTTGAAAGCAACAAAAAACTCAGAATTTTCTATTAAACGCAATGAATGTATGACGCGAGCAGTTAGGGGTAAAATTTAGGGTGTGACAGTTGCCCCTATTTAAATAAATTTTACCAGGTAACATGAGGAATGTTAATCCTCATAAAATCGGAGTGAAAGATATTTAAATATAGAAATAACCAAAAAAATTTCCCCTAAATGCAATGACATGCTACAAACTCAAGAGGGACTCTATTTTTGTTTTGTTGGGGATATGACATGCGAGATGCAATGAAACTTAACATGTTGATTTTGAATATGTTGAACATGGTATGATGCGGATAAATACAATGATGATCCATAGAAATGTAAATGGGGGCGAAGACTCATTAGGGATAACAATATGCTGGGGATGACAGGACGAAAACATGACATATTCAAAGCGATAAATCAGCAGGTTCAAGTGTAACTGCTGGCATTAAGAATGACAGGAGATGGAAAACAAAACGCAAGATTAAAGACAGACTATCTGAAGTGAAGAGTTAGCAAGTTCAAAGTGGTTGCTGGGGATTCCAAAGCAATGATTTGGTGATTGAGAAAAAATAGAAATGATCTCGACTCGGCAGTCGGGAGAACCAAAATAGTAGGCATTGACCTGACGGTCAGGAATAAAAAAACATCGATATGGTGATCGGGAAATAAAATAACAGACATCGACAAGATGGTCATGAAATAAAAAGACAGACATTGACGCGGTGGTCGTGAAATAAAAATAACAGACATTGACGCGGTGGTCTGGAAATAAAATGACAGGCATTGACGCGGTGGTCTGGAAATAAAATGACAGGCATTGACGCGGTGGTCTGGAAATAAACTAACAGGCATTGACGTGGTGGTCTGGAAATAAAACTAACAGCCATTGACGCGGTGGTCTGGAAATAAAATGACAAGCATTGACGCGGTGGTCTGGAAATAAACTAACAGGCATTGACGTGGTGGTCTGGAAATAAACTAACATGCATTGACGCGGTGGTATGAAAATAAAACTAACAGGCATTGACGCGGTGGTCTGGAAATAAAATGACAAGCAACGACACGGTGGTCAGGAAATAAACTAACAAGCAACGACACGGTGGTCAGGAAATAAACTAACAGGCATTAACGCAGTGGTCTGGAAATAAACTAACAGGCATTGACGCGGTGGTCTGGAAATAAAATGACAAGCAACGACACGGTGGTCAGGAAATAAACTAACAAGCAACGACACGGTGGTCAGGAAATAAACTAACAAGCAATGACACGGTGGTCAGGAAATAAACTAACAGGCATTGACGCGGTGGTCTGGAAATAAAATGACAAGCAACGACACGGTGGTCTGGAAATAAACTAACAAGCAACGACACGGTTGTCGGGAAATAAACTAACAGGCATTGACGCGGTGGTCTGGAAATAAAATGACAAGCAACGACACGGTGGTCTGGAAATAAACTAACAAGCAACGACACGGTGGTCTAGAAATAAACTAACAAGCAACGACACGGTGGTCTAGAAATAAAATGACAAGCAATGACACGGTGGTCTGGAAATAAAATGACAGGTAAATAATCCAAAGTGGTAAATCAACAGGTTCAAGTGTAACTGTTCATACCGAGAATAAAGAAAACGAACACAATGTTTGGGCAGGGGCTCTGTGCAACCAACTGATATCAAGGGTAGAAAACATCATACTCAAATAGTCAACGACTCCAAGAGACCGGATGGTATTGAGAATAAAGACGAGAAGGTTGGATTTTTCAGCAGGATATCCAACCTCTAGAAATTCCTTAAACGAAGAGTCAAGGGAAGACCTTCAGGAACCAACAGGAAACACATGTATGTGCCAAATTAAATGGACTTAGACTATAATAAGCAAAGGGTTTTCCAACCAGCTTAACAGATTCTTGCCAATGACAATTGGACTTCAAAAAGATTCTTGTAAAGTGACAGTAGATTACATGTCACCAGAGGCCTGTTTTGCAAGGTATGACTCTTTTCTACCGTGAGCAAATGCTCGATGAGTAAGTCGGTATTGAGGCTTAAAGCTAAGAGCGAAGCGACCTGACCAACACATGAGAAAGACACACCGACTCATATGATTTCCAAATATGCCCCTGTAATGGGTATTGGATGGAAAAGTTCTTGGAAGATGACTCTTTAAAAGGAGACAAAAGATAACAACATGATTCCCGACACCTGTCTTGAACTCAAAATTTGCGGACATAAAGTCTGCTTGAACATCTTGAAGGCACGGAGAAGATTTGCCCCTGTGTGACTCCTCTTGCCCCGGAATCAATGGTTTTGAAATTTTCCTCTTCTCAAAAATTTTAGACCAGCCTGCCATGACATGGCCTTTGAAATGGTTGCCCCGGTGCTCGAACATCGGAAATTTGCCCCTGGTTATCTGATCCCTGGGATGAGAGACTTCTAGTCTGGCGGGCCATTTAAACCTTGAATTCTTTCTGATAACTTGCTCAAGTATGAGTCTTGAGGAGAGCTCAACCTCTGAATTGTTGACTCCTGAATGGATTGATTCAGATTGACTGGTTCTTGAAGTGTTTTGCCCCTGGTTACCCAACTCCTAGGATGGGAAACTTTTGATTTGACTGGTCATTGAATTCTTGAACCGTTTGATGATAGCTCACACTAGTAAGAGTCTTGAGGAAAGCTCAACTTCTGAATTGTTGACTCCTGAATGGATTAATTCAGATTGACTTATTCTTGAAGTAGTTGCCCCTGGGCGGGCTTCTCTTACTCAGTTGAATTCCCTAACTGGCTGCGTTCGTCGGGATTCCATTGATGCTGAACTGACTTGCAAACATACATTATTTATTTAAAATTGGAAATTTTAATGTAACATTTATGCAAGTTTTGAAATCACAATTTATTAGTATGACAGTGATACAATGGAGTTGATTTAAAATAAAAAGTGGATCTAGCCATTGTTGGATTTATTAATTCAGCGTCACCCTTAGGGATTTGATGGAATTAACATCCCAACCCATGGCGCTTAATAGGCGCAGCCCCTTGAGGGATCTATACTATAAGGAAATAAATTTGCGCCTTCACTAACAGCAATTGCTTTTAGTGCAGTGGTAAGCGCTTGATCCTACAAGTGGTATCAGAGCAAGGTCATGGGTTCGAATCCCCCCGGCTGATACTGGGGGGGAGATTGTTGGATTTATTAATTCAGCGTCACCCTTAGGGATTTGATGGGCTTAACATCCCAACCCATGGCGCTTAATAGGCGCAGCCCCTTGAGGGCTCTATACTATAAGGAAATAAAGTTGCGCCTTCACTAACAGCAATTGCTTTTAGTGCAGTGGTAAGCGCTTGATCCTACAGCCATTTATGGGGTGGCGGATCAAATGATCATTACAAATGATTATCAAAGATCTTTAGGAGTCAGGTTAACACAACCTTGTTGTAGTATGCTCTCGAAATAAACCCTGCCTCAATTAGGACTTTTAAGGGTTGTAACGTGGCTTGGTTCACGGTTTATGAAACAAAAGATAAAAGGCTCAAAATTTATTTGTACCCATCCCATCTTCGCGATAAACTCCAATCCTATGTTCAGTTGAATTGATTTACGCATTCAAAAGTCTTTTGACGGTGCGTGATAAGGATCAGGACTTGAAAGTGATGGCAGCCACCTTGCTTTTTTCTGCTTTGCTGGATTTGACGACTTCGTTAATTTTCGCCTAAGTCGTCTTTTCTGTTTTTTGACTTGGCAAACTTTTTTTGTATTTCTTCTTCCTTACGTCATTCTTTTGTTGAACGATTATGACTGCCATCTTATTGGATGATAGAGAATGCGTACTACAAACGTTTGGCTCTTCACGACTTCTTTGATGCGTGAAAGAAAGTATGTTGCTGATCCTTCTTGAATGAGGGATTGAATTTCTTGAAGATTGAATGCGAACAGATTAACTGAACTGACTACCCTGCCCCAGGTTTCAAATTAAGGGTTTTTGCATTTTTTTGAAAAAGAAAACTCCTACTTCTAGGCTCGAAGGGGTTGGTGAGGGATTATCTTCCTTATTTCACCAGTGTTTGGGAATTTGAAACAATTCTTGTACATCATTGGCAGGGTTTTAATTGAGAGCATACAAATGGAGAATTCAGGTATCTGGTTTTCATCATCCTCCCTCCAATCTTTGGTAAAACAAAAGTTTGATAGAAATATTTTTATTATATATTTTAATAATGAAAGAAAATGAGTGAATACGAATGAATTGATTCAAAAGATGCATAAACATTTCATTAATCTTGCCAATTCAAAACAACAATGCTTACAAGCAAATACAAAAATCAACATGCAAAGGAAATACAATAGCGCTGAAACAAACAGGGGATTACCAGCTTTAGGGAATTGAAAATGTCTTGATTTACTGCCTTTAAGAAATGCACCAAGAAGTCACTCGGGCGAGAGGTTGACATGCACCAACAGACTCCCTTCTGAAAAGGATATGCACCTCTTGTCGATCAAATGTTGTACCTTCGCTTGAAAAGCTCTGTAGTCTTCAGTTGAATGCCCCAATGATCCAACATGATATCCACATTGCTCATGTGGATTATACTCAGGCGGGTATGGCTCTGTCAACGGCTTGAGAGACTTGGGAACCACCAATGAGCTTTGAATCAAAGGTTGCAGAAGTTGAGTGTATGATAAAGGTACTGGGTGAAGAGGAGCATTCCTTCTTTCCAAGTTGTTGCGAGGCTTATGTGGACTCTGATGCTGATTTAGATATATTTGGCTCTGGGCTTGCTGACTTGGACGAGAGTTGTCCCTGATAATCGGAGTAGTGTCTTCAAATGAAAGAATGTCCTTCTCGATTAAATATTTCACAGCGCGCTTTAAGGCATAACAACCTTCCAAATCGTTCCCTGAAGCACCATCATGGAAAAGACAATGGACATTTGGATTGTAGTTTGCTGGGAGTGGATCCGGTAAGGGACCAAAAGGCTTTGGAACAACCAATCCTTTCTTCAACAATGAAGGATATAATTCTGTGTAGGTCATAGGGATTTGAGGGGTTGGAGGCCTTCTCCCTTGTCTTCTACTCTGATTTGAGACACCCTCTGGACAAGAATCCTGAGCTTTCAAACTCTGACAAGCTGGCACTACTGGCACTATAGGTACTGCTAGTCGCTTGATGTGATGACCTTTGAGTTCTTCACACTCAAAGCTGGATGTTATCTCCTTCGATTCACCCCCTACTTCTCCTTTTCTTCCGCCAGCAGGAGTGGCGACATTGAAATTTCCAGATGGTGTCCTGATACTCTTGTGAGAAGGCAAAGACGCTCCATCATTTAGGCGCATGACCTGTTCTTTATGGTACAAAATTTTAAGAACCTTCATAGGTCTCTTTCCCTTCTTATCTCCTGGCTCAACAATCAATTTGTCTACAATCGGCTCTCCTTCTTGGGGAACTAACGACTTAATAACACTTTGTAACTCAAAACTCTGGCATTCTTCGATAGGGTGCCCCAAGGCTCCAGTGCGGTATCTACATTCAACCTCTGGATGGTCCTCTTCAAGGATTAACCTTTTGCTATGGATCAACCTTTGTACCCAGACTTTCAATTCAGGGCAAGTATTCAAATCATGTCCTACCACCCCTTTATGGAATCCACACACCGTATTTGTATCAGGGTTATACCATGTATTTGGCGATGGCACAGGTGCGTAAGGAGTCATCAATGAATTCTGGATAAGTAACGGGTAGAGCTTGCTGAGTGGCACTGGAATGGGTTCATAGTGAGCTTCACTCTCTTTGTTCTGACACTGCCCCTTGTTTCGCTTTCGCTTCTTTTTTCGACCTTGAGAAGAAGCTGCCAGAGGATATTGAGGCATTGATCTGAAAGTCAGAGGTTGACTTTGGCCTAGTAGGGTAGAGCCACGAGCTGGCAGATGAGGAGTTGTCACAGGGAAACACTCTTGACTCGAGGTAGCAACGAATGGAGGTAGGACATTAGCTTTCTCTGCTGCGGCAATGGGCATAGGGCGACCCTCCTTCTTCAACAAAGCTTGTAAGGCTTCCAAGACCCACTCCATCTGTTTCTTCAAGGAAATAACCTCCTCTTTCAACAATTCTTGACTTCTTCTCAGTTTATCCACTGTTTCTTGAGACATGGCTCTTAGCTCAGGACACGTGCCGGGAATCAAACTGCTAAACTCGAGACAAAGGATAGAATGAGCTCACTCTGAGGGAAGAAAATGATATGCAATGTAGATGCAATGATATGCGAACGGATGCAATGCAAGTATGCTTTCAAGGAACTCAAAAAGCAAATGCAAACATCCAAATATAAATTTTTTTCAAACGGGATCATAAGCTGAAGCTTGTCTATGGTTAAACTTGTGATGTTTGCAATAGACGTCTCTTTGTTCCTTGAAGACCTTACTGAAATGATGCATATGATGATGAGATGCAAAGACGCAGGGATGCAAGGATGCAGGGTGCAAGGTGTCACAAGTAAATCCGGAACCTCCTTAACAGGTGGGCTGTAAGAGAGTTGTTCTACGTTTTACTACCCATAAGTCCCACTCACGGGATAGTTTCTACGGTGATGGTTTAAGGAAACCCAAGGTCACAGACGTTTATCGTATTAACGCCCTGCCACAGGCTAGCTGCATTGTGACGATAATAACGATAAGGTCTACCTTGAGAGGAGTTCTTATGCTAGGCGTGCAAGGAGCGAGTCCTTGGAGCCTAACATTACGCAACTACCAAAATTGAAACAGGTCCTAGGGGGTCCCAGAATCACAGCCCTTTCGTGAATCAGGTCACGCGACAGGCTAGCTGCGTTGCGACAAGATCTACGAAAAGTCTAACTATCTGGGGGAGCTTTCATGCTAGGCGTGCAAGGAGCGAGTCCTTGGAGACTAACACTAATAACATCCAATTCTAAACTTAGGTGTTCCCTCTGCTTTTTCCACCACTCAAAATTACTTGTAACGTGGCCCCGAGAACCCACAAACAAATATAATGAGCAATAAAGTAAAGAGATAAAAGAACAGATAAACAAACATAAATAATGAACATAGGGGAGACAAGAAAAGACAAGATCAAACAAATAAACACATAAAGCTAAGTTAGGCTCGACTCTCTCAAGCATGGAGCTAAATCCCCAGCAGGTCGCCAACTGTCGTACCTCGAAAAAATACGATCCTAAAACAAAACAACAGAGCCGCCACCTAATTCTATTTATTCTACGAGAGAAAAGGGAGATATAGATACAACCTATAGGAAGGATAAGAAATGGTTTACGAAACCAAATTCTAAGTTCGGGAGTCGGTTACGCAAGGGGAAGGTATTAGCACCCCTCACGTTCGTTGTACTCAACGGGAACCTCTTAGCTAATTATGCGATTAAATGTTTGATCTTAAGTTTTTGTCTTCTAAATGATTGTTAATATGTTTGTTCTAAGGAAATAAGTTTTAAATTATTAATAAGTCGGAGAAAAGATTAAATGTCGAAATTATTGATTTAAACAGAAAAATAATTAAATTTTTTTATTAGGGTGACGGAAAGACAGTTAATTTTTTATTATTGTGCTCGCGAAGGATTAAAATCCCCGTGCCTACGTATTCCCTTGTGCAATGGGAAAGTCAGAGCTTCGTAGTTCGTGCTACTACGGTTTGTGGTTTTTATTGAACAGTTGTTTAAAACGCATTCTACTGCTAAGCGTTGGCTTATACTCGCGGTGGAGGCTGAAGCACTAGCTTGTTCAAGATATAGAATGATTTAAACAATGTTCGTTTTAGAGAAAAGGTGTTTGAATTTTGATATACGAATAGTGATTGAACACATCGCATGGGGCTAGCCCAGTTGCGGTCCAATGCAGAACGTGCGGAATGCTAGACTCCGGAATTCTGTTTTCGTAATTTAATTTAAATAAATGATTTGAATATTTTGATATACGAATGATGATTGAACCATCGCGTGGGGCTAGCCCAGTTGCGGTCCAATCCAGAACGTGCGGAATGCTAGACTCCGGAATTCTGTTTTCGTAATTTAATTTAAATAAATGATTTGAATATTTTGATATACGAATGATGAATGAACCATCGCGTGGGGCTAGCCCAGTTGCGGTCCAACCCAGAACGTGCAGAATGCTAGACTCCGGAATTCTGTTTTCGTAATTTAATTTGAAAATAGATTAAATATTTTGGTATACGAATGATGATTGAACCATCGCGTGGGGCTAGCCCAATTGCGGTCCAATCCAGAATGTGCGGAATGCTAGACTCCGGAATTCTGTTTTCGTAATTTAATTTAAATAAGTTGAATAACTGTTTTTTAGACGTTTAGAATTAATGATGTAATTAATAACGAAGGATTGAACGAACAATACGCGTGGGGCTAGCCCAGTTGTAGTTCGTTCTAGAACGTGCGGAGTGCTAGACTCCGGAGTTCTATTCCTCGCTAAAATGAATTAAAATACGCAATAAAGTCGTGCAGATGGCGGTCACTTGGTGACCGGCTTACGTGTGTGAAAGATATAAACGCATGAATTGCTAACTTTGCGTTGGACCAAGAAATTTTATTTATCCTTCGAAGTTATTCCTAAAGTGATTACGTTTATTTTTATTTTTTTATAAAATTTAGTCGAAATACAAAAATATCACCCAAATTCAAACAGATCATACATCATCACCATTATGCACCCAAATAATGACCGAAAGATATAGGCATACAACGCATAAACAACAATCGATTAAAAGATAATTAATTAACTAAAATAATATAAGATTATTCAATAAAATTAACTAATTATTCAACTAATTAAATAAACTTATTTCAAATAACTAAATAGTTCCATTAATTAGATAAACTTAATTCAAATAACTAAATAACTATAGAATGTTTTTGTTATGTTCCTAGAACATTTAATAGAACAATAAAAAATAAATAATAAAAAAAATAAAAAGGATAGAATGAATAAGGAAAGTATAAAACAAAAATAAAAAAACAAAAGGGGTTAGAACTACTAAATAGAACAGGGGTACAGATAAAACCCCAACAGAGTGAACCAACTTCTGGGCTTGAGATCGGCCGGGTCGGGTTTGACCCGAGCCCGATTCAGATCCACTTACCAAAAAAAGCAAAGAAACCTAAATTCCAACAAGTGCCGCCGCATTCTCCTTCCAAACCTAGAAAGGAAAACGAAAGAAAACCTGCGGAGGCCTCTCTCTCAACTGCCTCGACTCTCCCTGCAAATATTCTCAACAAACCTTTCACAATCGCTCGACAAATCTCAACTCAGACCCTATTTCTCGTCACTAATCGAATCAAAACCAAAGACCCAACACCCGAGATTTTGCTCCC
The DNA here is from genome assembly GCA_963966055.1 of Lathyrus aphaca. NCBI lineage: Eukaryota > Viridiplantae > Streptophyta > Magnoliopsida > Fabales > Fabaceae > Lathyrus > Lathyrus aphaca. The sequence continues at coordinate 354,204,780 of OZ014519.1, read as the reverse complement.
AAATCAAACAAACCCTAACCCTCCTTCTCGCTAACTTCTTGCTAGTCTCATACTCAGCTCGTACTTTCTCAAAGAGAAATCGAGCTTCACTGTATGTTCATGGAGATCGCGGCATAAATCCTTACGGAAACAAAATCAAACACACAAGCTCAAACAATCGAAACAACAACACGAATCAGAACATCAAAAGGGCGGATAAAGTTGTTCAGAGTGAGAAGATTACCTTCCGGAAATCACCGGAGTGAAGAAGTACACAGGTAAAAGCTTCTTTGGCTACGTTTATCTCCCCCCTTGTTTCTTCTTCTCAAACCTCTTCTTTGTTGTAACCGACTGTGGTGGTTTAATTGTTGAAGGCTTCGTTCGCAAATTTCTCACCAGTAACGTTCGTTTGGGCGTCGAGTGTTTGGTTTGTTTGTAGGTTATCGCGTCGATGTGGGTTTCAGAAACAATGAAGCGGAAGGCTTTGTGTGTTTCCTTCGGTTCTGTGTGTTTGTTGTTGATGGGTGGCTTGAGTGGTGAAGTTGGGTGATGGGAAGAGGTTCGAAAGGATGAGAGAGGGGTTACCGTGTTTCTGCCGATGAAGGAAGGTTGATAGGTTTGTGTTACGGTTTTCGCAATGTTTTTGGTTCCGAGTCAGCTTTCTAACGATCGTTTCTCTCAACGAGACATGGTTCAGACCTCACTCAAGGTTTCTGATTCTTCGATGTTTCCGTGTTGTTTCTGTTTGCAGGTTTTGTCAAGGTTTTGCTAGCTTCAGTTTTTCAGTGGTGGTTGAGTGGTTTAACAGTCGGTGTCAAGGAAAAAGGTTGTTTTTCTTTGGTTTTTCTTTTTGTGCGATTCGTTTTCTGTGATGGCAGATGGTGGTGAGTGGGAGGGTTTGTGGCTGGTGTCTGTATTACGATTCACCGTGACACAAACAGAGGGTGGTAGCGATTGAGTTAAAGGCAACTAGTGTTAGAATGTGTTATTACGGGTGCGGTTGTTCAAATGGTGGTTATGTGGTTTGAGGCGCAACATTTCTTGCGGTTTGCTTAGAGGGGTGGAGGTCGTGGTATGATAAGGAGTGTGGATTGACTCGTGGCAAGGTTTTGTGTTTTTCTTATTTTGTTCAGAACTCTGTTCCTCTGTTTTACTGATAAGGTTTTTTATTTCTTGTTGTTGTTATGGTTTTTCTGGTATTGGTAGTATGCGGTTAGGGTATTTTTGATGGATGCCATGGTTTTTTGTGATGCTTATGCGGCTGGTTCCTCCCTGTCAGTTTTGTTCATGTGGCTCCAGTTTTCTTTGTGGCTAGGTTATTTTGTGGCTGGCCTGCTGTTTTTTTGTGTATGAAGTTGTAGCTCAGTTGTAAGTGGTTGTGTTGGTTTTTTGTTGATGAAGTTGTGGCTGAAGTTTTTGTATGGTTTGCTGTTTTTTGTGTATGAAGTTGTAGCTCAGTTGTAAGTGGTTGTGTTGGTTTTTTGTTGATGAAGTTGTGGCTGAAGTTTTTGTATGGTTTGAAGTTTTTGGTATTTGGTTATTTGTGTACTGTTGATTGAAGTTTTCGGATTTTGGTTGTGGATGCCGGTGTTGTTGTTTTTTTTTTTGTGATTTTAAGTGTTTGGTTGTGGTAGTTTGAATATGAAATTTCTAGTTTTTGTTTGTGGCTGATGTCCCCCTTTGTTAACTGATAAAACAATATTTATATAGGGCTGGAATTAGGGTTTTAGGGATTTTGAAAAAATATGAAAACTTGCTAGCTAAGTTTGACTGAGTTTTTGGGGGAAAAATGTCTGAGTTTGGATAGGGATGTGTGATAGCAGGGCAGCCTGCACAAGCTGCAGGTCTGCTGTATTTTACCTTGGTTTTGTTTGTTTGTGAAGTCAAAAGAAAGTCCCTGCTGCCTGTTACTTTGAAGCTGTATTTTTGTTTGTTTTTCTTAGTTTTTCTTAGTTCTTCTTTGTAAAATTCGTGTGACAAACTATGCTAATACATGATGCAAAACAAATATGTAACAAAAAGTGTAATGAGTATGGTTATGCTTAAATGAATATGCTTGTATGAGATTTGGATGAGCATGATTATGAAGTATGGATACTAACTCTAGTTGTTTTGAATTGAAATATGTGAATGTATATGAAATATGGAAAATGAATTGGATTTTGATAACTCTTCTTTTTTTTTTTTTTTGAATTACTTAGGTCACAAACAAAGTGAGAAAAGCAAGAAACTTTAAAGTGAGAAAAAGAGAAAAAGCAAGAAGCCTTGGAGTTTTGCATCTTGAGTCCAACAAGAGTAACTTAAGACTTTTAAGTTTTTTTTGGGAGATTTAATCTCAATGTAAATTATGGAGCCAAATAAATTAGATCAGAAGTAAAAGTGTAGAATTTGAAGGAAATTTAGCTTGTAATCTTGAACTTAGAACTTGGAATTGAATTTGGAAGTTTGTGATGAATTTGAATGAATTTTGCAATATGGTTATGTGTTTGGGATATTGAATGAGAGTTGAAGTGAAAGGAAACTTGAAGTTCTTGATTTTTAGCAAGACTTGAAAAGGAGGTAGGGATTGAATGAGATTGAAATGTAAATGAAGTTAGAATTAAATTGTCACCTCAATTTGAATCTTGACACAAACGAAATTTAATTGATTCTTGAATGGAAACTTGAGACAAAATTGAGACAAAGTTGGAAAAGGATTTGGAGTTTAGAAAATTTGAATTGAGAAAAAAGTATTCGAGATTCTAATAAGATTTAAAAATTTGGGAATGAACTTGAACCTTGAAATGAATTTTAAAATGGAAATTGAATTGAGGATTTTGAATTAAAACTTGAATATGAATTTTGGATAGGAAGTTAATGAATAAAAGAAGAATTAAACTTAAAATTGAATGATTTAGAAATTAATAAATAAATTTGCTATTCTAGAAATTAATACATGTATGTGAATTGAAATGGGAAAATTAGGATAAAAATTAAAAGGAGTTGAAAAAATAAAAAGAATGGGAATTAGAGTTGGAGTTTAGAACTTGAAATTGAATTTAGAAGTTTGTAATTAAGAATATAAGTAGTTTTGAAAATGAATTTAAAAAATAGAAGTAAAAATTGAGATAGAAGTTTAATGAGAACTTGAAACTTAAAAATAGAAATATAAAAAAAATAAAAAAGATAAGAAATAAAAGCTTGAAAATACATAGAAATAGAAATAGAAATTAAAATTATAAAAATGAAAAGAACACGAAAACGAATTGAAGGGTTAGAAATGAGAAATAAATTAAATTAAAGTTGGAAACTTGGAAGTGAAATTAAAAATAAATTTATATATATAAAAAAAATTGAAAATGAGTTGAAAGCAACAAAAAACTTAGAATTTTCTATTAAATGCAATGAATGTATGACGCGAGCAGTTAGGGGTAAAATTTAGGGTGTGACAGACGTGTTGGACCTCCCATGTATCGAATTTTTCGAGTTTTTCTCTCACTATTGCTAAGTATTCGATGAGGTTGTCGTTCTTAGCTTGATATTCTCCTCTTACTTGTGATGCCACGAGTTAAGAGTCTGTTGATATTTTTACTTCCTTCGCCCCTTATCCTCGGCTAATCTTAGACCTACGAGGAAAGCTTCATACTCTTCTTGGTTATTGGAGGTCGGGAAGGCTAATGCCAACGAGATCTCGATCAAAATACCGTCCTCGTTTTCGAGGATAATTCCTGCGCCGCTTCCCGCCGAGCTGGAGGCACCGTCGACGAAGATTGTCCACTTTTGGGTGCCGTTAGTTGGGATCAGGTTATGTGTCATTTCTGCGACGAAGTCGGCCAGGACCTGAGCTTTCATAGCTTTCATGCTTTCGTACTGGATGTCGAATTCTGAGAGTTCCAACGACCATTTCAGCATTCGACCGGCCATGTCTGGTCGGCCAAGGAGTTGCTTTATCGGTTGGCCGATTCAAACATTAATCGTATGGGCAAGGAAGTAATGTCGTAGTCTCCTCACGGTGTTTATCAAGGCTAAGGAGACTTTCTCGATCTATTGGTACCTGAGCTCAGGACCTTGGAGAGCTTTGCTCGTGAAATAAATAGGTTTTTCCCCTCGATAGTTTCTCGGATGAGAACGGCGCCGACGGCCTCCGTCGCTACAGATAATTATAAGTATAGGGTTTCCTTTTCTAGTGGCTGGGACAGGACCGGAGATTCGGAGAGTGTTTTTTTCAGGTGGAGTAATGCCTGCTCACACTTTTCGGTCCACTCGAAGGTGGCCTCCTTCCGTAGTAGTTTGAAGAAAGGCAAGACATGTTGGGTGGACTTGGCGACGAAGCGTGATAGGGAAGCGATCACGCCATTGAGGGACTAAATGGATTTTTTTTTTTACTTTGGGGTTGGGAACTCCGAAAACGCCAGGCATTTGTCGGGGTTGGCCTCAATCCCGCGCTCGGTGAGATAGAAACCGAGGAATTTCCCTGCCCAGACACCGAATGTGCATTTTTCAGGGTTAAACCTCATTTTGCATTGTCTCGCCTGCTTGAAAACCTTTCGGAGGTGTTGTGCATGGTCGATATCCTCGTGTGATTTCACGATCATGTCGTCCATGTATACTTCGAGCATGTCCCCGATCTCTCCTCGGAAGACCTTATTCATCATCCGTTGGTATGTGGCCCCAACTTTCTTTAGCCCTAAGGGAATTACGTTGTAATAGTAATTTCCTGTCGGGGTCATGAATGCCGTGTGTCTCTTATCTGTGCCCGACATAGGGATTTTGTTGTATCCACTATATGCGTCCATAAAAGACAAGAGTTTGAAACCTGCAGAGTTGTCGACCAGTTTATCTATGTTAGGCCGAAGAAAAGCATCTTTGGGACAAGCCCTATTGAGATCAGTATAGTTAACACACATACGCCATTTTCCATTATTTTTCTTAATAAGGACTACATTAAAGAGCCAGGTTGTGTAGTGGGCTTCAGAAATAAAATTTGCCTATAAGAGGTCTTTTACAGCTCGCTCAACAACCTCCACTTTCTCGAGAGACTGTTTGCGCCTACGCTGTGCTACGAGCTTAACTGCCCGGTCTAAAGCTAATTGATGACAGGAGACCTCGGGGTCGATCCCGGGCATCTCTGCGGCATTCCATGCAAAGAGGTATGCGTTCTCCTCGAGGTAGATTACGAGTTGCTCCCTTATTTCAGCGGGGAGCCCCGTGTCTATCTTCATAGCTCTGTCGGGGTTGTCTCCCAGGGGAACGAGCTCAAATTCTCCGTCGGGGACCGGCTGGAATGGGTGAGTCGGGGCTTGCAGGCGGGGTCCTATGCTTTAGTGTCGTCCTCGCCGATGCGGCTGTCGAGGTCGATAGTGTTGATTCCCTAGGGGGAGGCTGTTCTTTGACCCTGGGTTTCTTGCTATTCTTGGTGTTGATTATGGCATGTCCTTTTACTGCAGCATCATAACATCTTCGAGCGGCCTCAATGTCACCGTCGATCGTGACTACGCGGCCTAGCTTGGTGTAGTACTTCATTTTCAGGTGGACGGTGGAGGGGTCCTCGGTTAATTCGGCCAGAGTTGGGCGACCGAGAATGCAATTGTAAAGGGAGGGACACTCTATCACTAGGAATTGGACTTTGACTTCTCTAGCTGTTTCTTGCTCTCCGAAGGTGACGAAGAGCTCGACATATCCCCACGGTTTTATGGTGGCCCATTAAATCCTTGAAGCTTGGATCCGACATACATGGATAAATTGGTCTTGTCTAGCTTGAGAGTCTTGAAAAGGTGGACATACATGATGTCCACCGAACTACCTTGGTCGACCAGGATGCGTCGAATGTCGAAGCGTGCCATCTTGGCCCTTATTAGTAAGGGGATGCTGGAATTAGGGGAGCCTCCCAACAACTCTTCTAGGAAGAAAGATATTGGGTTGGACTTCCCTCGGTACTTCGTCAGTGATGCCAACTGTTCGGGCGCGATCAGTAGGAGTTTGTCGAACTTACGTTTCACTGAGATGAAAACATTTTCGTTGTTCATACCTCCTCTTAATATAATGAGAGTTGTTGGGAAGCCTTCCCAGGGACTAAGAGCCACAAGTCGTTCCCCTGGTCCCGAGTCGGGGAGATGGAAGTCATCTGGGCGTGATATACACATGGCTACTTGATATGAAGAGTCGCCGGGTGGTGTGTCCTCGCGAGCTCTCTTCGTCTTTTGCTCCTCGTGCGGGGGAGTTTCGTTCCTCTTAGTGTACTGTTTGAGGTGGCCTTCCTGAATCAGGATCTCAATTGCGTCTTTCAGATGGACGCAGTCTTTGGTCACGTGTCCATGACTTCTATGAAAACGACAATACTTAGACTTATCGATATATGGCTTGGGTGTAGAAGGCTTGGGGAACCTTACCCTGCCCTGCTTGAACTCGAAATTGATGCACTCAGCGAGGATGCGTTCGTGTGGAGCTTTTAGAAACATGTATTCGCTATAAAGGTCTACGACTCCTCTTCCTTCACGGGTTTCATGGGGTTTCCCCTCCCCCCGCTTGTCCCCATTGCAGCGGGGAGCACTGGGATCCTCGCGCTTAGGATGATCTGTTTCACCAGTATTACGGTTATTCCGAGTATTGTGGGAAACCTGTTTTTCTTCATATCTGATGTAAGCTTGGGCTTTGTGTAGGGGCTCATCCATGGTACGAGGAGGCTCTATCCCGACCACTCTGTTGAGTTTGCTTCCAGGAAAAAGTCCTCTCTCGAGGAGGTATTTCTTCATGTGCTCCGTCGTGTCTACCTCGATGACCTCTTGGTTGAACCACTCGATGTACGAGCGCAACATTTCATTCTTCCTCTGCACTATAGCTTTGAGGGTTGCCTCAATTTTGGGATAACATCGGGAGGCTGTGAAATGCCTCGCGAACGTGGATTTCATGACTCTCCAGGATGTGATGGACTCTGGGGCCAGGCTTTTGTACCAGGCCATGGCTCCTTTCCTGAGAGTTGTTGAAAACAGTCTGCATTTGAGATGCACGTTGATGTCGTTGCGGTAGTCGAACATAGCATTAATGTTGTCGACGTGATCATCAGGGTCAGTGGTCCCATCGTAGATGGCCAAGTGCGGGGGTTTCTCGATGCCTTTGGGGAGTGGTGCCTCCATAATTGCTCGTGAAAGCAGGCAATGGGGGTCCTCCTTATCACTTATCAACGGGGAAAACTCATCGTTTCCAGGACTCTGCTCGTGTCGGGGAGAGGTCCTCGATCGATCGGTCTCATGGCGTATCATGGATCTGTTCTTCTTAGGCTCGGGAGAGCATCGTCCCCGCCGTAGAGGAGAACGTCCTCTTTTCTTTGTAGCTTCTGGATGTTGCTTCTCGTGCAGTGTCCTTCATCCTTGCTGGGGGCGATCTTTCCGTCGGTCAGCTTCCAAGGCCATGATCCTCTCGTGTTGCTGGTAGAGCATGAAGTTGGCCTGGTTGAGAGCGTCCACCATAGCAATCATAATGATGTCTCCTTCGACGAGCACTGGGATGAGCTGGAATGGAGCGACCAATGGAATTTAAGACTGAGGTTGTGGAGCCCCATTATCTTCGGGTTCAGGCGACGGGGTGGCTGGTTGCCCGTCTCTATGATCAAATTTGTTGTAGTTCAGATTGTCCTCCATCGTGTAGTCGACGAGGGGACGGTGATGGTTGTCGGTGTTTTCTCTGGCCATACTAGAAGGATAATGGTAGATTTGAGCTTTGATCTTCTGCTGTAGAAGAAGGGGATAGCTAGGTTCCCACAGACGGCGCCACTGATCTTACCTGATCAGGAGGGCCTTCTAGTAGTTGAACGTGAACATCAAATGTGGTTGATAAGTGAAAAGGGGGTGTACCTCAAGGCACTCCGATGCCAAAGTAAGTAAGCGGTACAAAAAAATGGTAAGTAAGAAGTGTTTTAGAATACCTGACCCTTTGGTGAGAAAGGGTATTTATAATGAGCCCCCAACGCTGGGCCAATGTCCTTTCTTGGGCTGGATCAGCTAGGCGCAAGGAAGACCTAGCACGTGGTCTTTTCCTTGGTCTAACTGTTCCTATCTTTCAGGAGATAATAAAGGGCAGTTGAGCGATGTGTCAAGTGGGGTAGTGGATCTGTCACTTGCCCGACGTGTCAAGTGTATGCTCGACCTATGAGAAGTTTACTCGACAACATAGTATGCTTTCCCGAGTGGCAGGGCAGCTGCTCGATATATTGAGCCACGACCCAATGTAATCTTTGGAGGCCCAGTCCAGAACATATAGTTTGTTCATTTTTTAGAATATTTTAATTTAATATATTAGTATAGTTATTTTTCTTTTAGAAGAAAAATGTAAAATAAAAAATATAATTTTTTTTAGAACTTTAAAATCTAAAAGCATTTTATTTTGTTGATTTATCTTATTTATTTTTATTAGACTTTTTCTTCTTAGTTTAGCTGGTTTTTCGTTTCAAGTATTAAAAAAATCCAAAAAAAAATATTAAATAGATGTTAGTTTTTCTCTTCTAGTTTTTTTTTTCCGCGGATGTTCCAACTCATGATAACCCCAGTGTCGATGGTCACGTAGTGTGGGTCCACGAGATGCTTTTTCTCGTTGGGTCCATACGAGGACCTCAACCAAAGTAGATTCATTGGATGGAGTTGACACCCGACAAGCAGTTGTCGCGTATGGCAAACAGTCTTATGGATTTGTGACTTTGATAATCTTCGTCATCCCTTTTCCATGATTTTTTTGCCGTGCGTACTTCGTCTTTACACAATGTTCTTCCGTGTACGATACCCTTTTTCACGATGTTTTGCCATGAGCGTACTTTCATTTTCACTCGTTGTCTGATGCTCATTACCCAATCCAAGGGAATAAGACGTTTTGTTGACTTATTGTCATTTATTCGTCATCTATGTGTTTCTACCATAGCTTTCACCTTTAAAACCTGTCGCACCTCAAAAAATACGACCTCCCGATAAAAAATACCGCGGATAAAAATTAAACAACAGAGTCTCCACCAAACTTATTTTATTCTAATTAAGGAAAAGGAAAATATCCAGAAACCTTTTTGAAAAAACCGGATAGAAGATGGTCTTTGAAACCAAATTTTAGGTTTGGGAGTCGATTCTGTAAGGGGAAGGTATTAGCACCCCTTACGTCTGTTGTACTCAACGGGAACCTCTTAGTTTAATTTGCGATCTAATGTTGAATTATGCTTTATGTTTTCTTCGAATAATAAAAGGTATGCGAAGGATTCTAAGCTAAGATTAATAGGGGAAATGGGTTGTTTTATTCCTAGGGTGATCGGCAAGGAGTAAGATCCGTGTGCCTACATATTCCCTTGTGCAATGGGAAAGTCAGAGCCTCGTAGTTCGTGGTACTAAGGTTGGTTGGTTGGTTTATTTTAATGAAGGATTATTTAGATAGCATTCTAACTAATAAGCGTTGGCTTGTCTGCTCGCGATAGGAGGCGGAAGCGCTAGCTTGTTTTCGAGATAGAAGGGATTTAAACAATGTTCGTTTGAAAAAATGTTTGATTTGATTAGTGTTTTAGGAATGAAGGAGAATGAACCACATCCCGTGGGGCGAGCCTCAGGAGCGTTCATTCAAGAATTCGAGGAATGATAGACTCCAGAATTCAATTCTTTCGTTATTTGATGTGTAGATTAAGCGTTTTAATTACGGAAGGTCGAATGAACTACGTCCCGTGGGACGAGCCTCATGAGCGTTCATTCAAGATTTCGAGGAATGCTGGACTCCAGAATTCAGTTTTTCCGTATTTAATTATGAAAATATTTGAAGTATTCGAGTTGGAAGAGGTTTTATGGCGAGGCATGGCGCACTCAACTTACATGGTTTGCGACTAAATTAAAGCGATAAAATGCAAAAAAATAAATTAAAGACAACTATTCGGAGGCGTTGGACCTTTTATTCGGATGCGTCGAAATATAGTTCGTTTACTTCCTTAGAGACGATTTAAAATTGAAATCGTTCTATGAGGAGTCGAGCGCTTTCATTGAAATGCGATAAATAAATTAAATAAATTGACTAAATTAAATTGCGAAAATTAAATCGTAATAGAATAATGGATAAAAATAAACAAATTAAATTGAATAAAATGGCAAATAATTGAAATTATACAATAAATAAACTAAACTAAATTAAATGGACGAAATAGAAAATAAATGATAAATAAAAATAAATCTAACTACTTTGGCCTCATATTGATTGATCTTTGCCGATTTAATGAAATCAGGCTAAAATCAACCGTTTGTTATATCATCGGCCCTAAAAATCGAAATAGAGAAAAACTAACATATAGAAATCAAATAAGTTAAATGAACAACAATAAAAATAAAAAGATTAAAAACTATTTATAATATTAAAAAGAAACAAGGAAAACTTGAGAAAAGTAAATAAAAAATAAAATACGAGCAAGGTGTCTGTGTGCTGCAAGGGTGATGTTCATAGCAATCCGGTTGTTTGTTAAAGCCCATTAACAACAACATAGCAGAACCCAATTTTCACAAAACCAAAATTAAATTAAAAAAATACAATAAATAAATAAAAGAAGATGTTGGTTTTCAGCGGTTAGTCAATGGTGGTGTGTGATTAGTAACTCATGAAATGTTTAAATAATGTAATATAAAAAGAAAAGGGTTAATAATAAAAAAATATAAAATAAAAAGATAACAGGATTTATAAAAGTCAAGATAAGAAATAGAAAAAACGGAAACAGGGTACTCAAAGGCGAGAGAAAACAAATAGATACAGAACCCACCCTTCTTCTCCGTGATTTCGAGGCGACCAACGCTCATGGTGGTTTGGTTTTCTGCGGTGTTCTCACTCACAATAGTCCTCTCGCGGTTCGTCTCTCTCAATCGGTTGCGTTTTGGATCACGGTGGTTGTGGTAACGGTGGTCCGTCGGATTTCGCGACGGTATGGTCGGTTTCTGTTTGCGTTGGGTTTTGATTTTCGGTTAAGATCTCTCGTTATCTCAAGATCTCTCTGTTTTACGACGATTTGTTCGTGGTTTAAGTGTTCGCAGTGGTTTCGTTCGTGGATGGTGGTTTGAGATGATGATGGAGCGATTATGGTTGGGTCTCGGTTTGAAGAAGATTTGTGTGAGTTTTGGTTGTGCTTGGTTCTGAGATGATTTTCGAATGGTTTATGTTCTGTTTCAACGGGTTCTAGTTCACAGAAGGTTCGCGTTCGGTTTGTAATTTCTGGGTTTATGGGTGGTGAGGTTTGATTCGTCAGTTTCTATTTTGTTATAGGAAGAGGGTTCTGTTTTTTCGAAGGTTGGTTTTGTGTATTTATGGTTTTGTACAGAAATGGTAGCGTTTGAGCAAGGTGAATGTGAGCAGATGGTTTTTTAGTGTCTGCGTTTATTTCTTTTCGTCTCAACTCACTCAATCCGATTCTGCTTTTTTGTTTTTGTTTGAGTGGAGATTTAGAATAGTTGGTGTTTGAAGATTATTGATGAATGGTTTTTGAGTATTATGTATTTTTTGGGTGTTTTTGAAGCTTAGCTCTTGATTTATGCAGGGTGATTGTAGGCTGTCTAAGCTTAGATTTGGAATGAATGAGAGTCTATTATATAGAGGAATAGATTGAGGGTGAATATGGAAAACTTGGGGCCAAAGATTTGAGAAATGATAAGAATTGCAAGCTGATTTTGTGGAGATTTTGTGAGCTGGAAATTTGATGCTGAAAGTTTGTTATGGTAGTGCTGTAAAAAGTTGTTGTTGTGAAGATGTGGGAAGGAAAAATGGAGTAGTTTGTTTGAGACTAATAACATAAAGAATAGAAACAATACTAATAATATTAAAAAAAACTATAATAATAAAAATAATATTAATAATAAAATATACTAATAAGAACAAGAATAATAGTAATAGAAATAATAAAGGATAATAGTAATAGTAAGTGCTGATAATATGGATAATAATAGAATAATGAAAATAGATTTTTTGGCATTTGATAAAGAACCTAAGGAAATTGGACTTAATAAAATATAGAAATAATAATAATATAATAAAATTGAAAAAAGAAAAAGATTTTTTTGTGTGTTTTTGTTTAAATAATAGTAAATGGGTTTAAAAGAGAAGATAATGGGCCATGAATTTCGTAATGGATTTTTCTTTGAGTAAAATAAAATAAAAATGATGGATGATAAAATTTGGATAAAAAACAATAGTTTTATAATAATAATAATAATGGGATCATAAAATGAAAAAAATAGTAACAATAGATTTTTTTTGTAAATTTTTTTGATAATGACTAAACAAATAAAAATAGAATAAAATACTTATGATAATATTAAAAATAAAAGAAGATATGATTTTTTTAAATTTTAAAGAAAAATAAATGCATTGTTTTTTTTTTAGATTTTTCGAATATCAGACAGAAAAATAAAATGGTACATTATTTTGATTTTTTTGAATAATGGTTAGACAGTAAAATAAAATGGTGCGGGTAGGACAAATTTGGGGTATGACACAAACAATTATTACAAGCTTTGAATTCAAGTTTTTCCTTCTTTTTACCTGTATTTTTCCGAACTACGGCGCTCTGACTTTCCCATTTCACAAGGGAATACGTAGGCACGAGGTTTATCCTTGGCGAGCACAATTTTCTTTTTTCATAGTTTTCTTTGTTTCACATTCTTTTCTCTTTCACACTTTCTATTTTGTTTCATCCTATTTCATCATTTCTTACCTTTTCATTTTTTTAGTTTAGTTCCCATTCAGTCAGCAGACAATTAAGCACAAACATAGATATTACAAGAGGTTCCCATAGAGTACTACAGATACTTAGGATGCTATCACCTTCCCTAGGTATAACCAACCCCGTACCTTTGATCTCTGACTGCTTAGCTGTTAGCCTCGTCTTTCAGCTTAACATGTTTATTAAAGTTTCTCGATCTTTTCCCTTCCCTAGGATAAATTAAAGTTCAGTGGTGAACTTTATGATTTGCGATACAAGTTAATTTAATAGCTTACCACTTGATCTAGAAACAAGTTCCCAAACTTGATTTCTCTTGAATTGGTTTAATTTTTCTTGCATAACAACAATCCATTGAGCATCTCCTATAGCTTCAACAATTTTGGAAGGTTCTATTTTTGAAACGAACGCCATGTTTAAGCATGCATCCTTGAGATTCAATCTTGTAGCAACACCTTGACTTATGTCTCCAATGACTTTATCAATAGGATGATCTCTATGTATCCTTCATTCCTTTGGTAGATTGTTGATATTAGAATCTAGTTGAATCGGTTCATCTTGATGTTCTACTTGATTTTCAATGTTATCTTTAGAAGTATCTTCTTTAGGAATTTTTACAATATCATCATCAACATCATCACAAACAAAAATTTCCTCTTTCAAGGGGTTAGATTCATCAAACTTGACATGCATAGATTATTTTATTGTTAAATTTCTTTTATTATAAATTTTAAAAGCCTTACTTGAAAGAGAGTAACAAAGAAATATACCTTCAACCGACTTTTCATCGAACTTACCAAGGTTATTTGTCGTTGTTCAAGACAAAGCATTTGCATCTGAAGATGTGAAAAAGTGAGATGTTAGGTTTCCTCCCTTTGAGGAGTTCATATGGGGTCTTCTTTATAATAGGTTTAATGTTAACATGATTACTTACAAAACAAGCTGTGCTCACCGCATCCTCCATAAATATTTAGGAAGGTTTAAATCACTAAGCATTGTCCTTTCAAGTTCCACCAATGACCTATTCTTCATTTCTACAACACCATTTTGTTGGGGGTTCTTTGTAACACCCAAATATTTAATTAATTGCTTTATTAAATATTTAATTAACTATTTGTGTTTAGTCGGTATATTTGTATGTTATGATTGATTAAGCCGATAAGCCGAAAAAATAAGTCAGAAGTCGTAGAAATATTAATAGAATTAATAATATAGTTGTTGTGATAGTTGGGTTGGTGGGCTTAAAATTGTGTCCGAATTAGTAAAATAGGGGGTGTTATGATTAGGCCCATAATTAATTATAATATTTAATTAATTTAATAAAAATAATAAAAGTAATAGAAACAAAACATATCAATAGAAGAGGAAATTGGAGAAAGTGGAAACTGTTGCACGATCGTGAGAGAAAGAGGAACAAAAGTTGGAATCCGATTCTAGGGCTACCTTCGATCCAAACCTAAGTTAAAGGTGGGTTCGATTCTTATAATCGGGTATGAAATTCAATACTATGATTGAGTTTGATTTGGGTAGTTAGGTTTATTGAATATGTACTGATATGAATGATCTGCTGGTTGTTGTTATGAATGTTTGTGTGAAAATCGATTATCCGATTATTGAATTTTGCTGATTATAATCTGTTTAAATTATGTTGGTTTGTTGCTGGAAAAATTACGTTGAATTGTTTTTGGAAAATTGCAAATTGGGGACGACAAAGACAAATCGATGGAGTGTGTGGCCAAAAGGCCATGTCGCGGGTGCCACTTTCATGAGTGACGGGTGCCCCTTTACATGTGGGGGGTGTTATCAAGTGGAGGGTGCCACTTTGGTATGTGGCAAGAGCCACTTTGGGTTCTTACTCTCCCATTTTTATTAAGCCATAATTTAATTACTTGTAACATGATTATGTAAGTAGTTTAGGATTAAAAGCAAGTAGAATATTAGTTTGAATGGAGAATTAATTATGTAGTTAGTGGAGAATTAAGGCTTGTGATTTAATTAGTTAATTGGATAATATGGGATCATGAAGTGGCACACGCCACCTTTGCTAGTGGGAGGAGCCACTTTGCTCCTTACACTACTTTAGTCATGGATAATTATAATTAGAGATTTAATATATGACTTCTTAATTAATTAAGTGGATGGTATTTTATATAGGTTAATTAAATGTAATGAATTTAGGAAAAGAATTAATATGATTTTAGGACTTAGTTGTATCAGAAAAATCAGAAACACAAGTAATATAATTAGTAGCAGCAAATGTTACTATGATTGAAGTTTTGACAGAAAATTATAAAACCAGACTTTAGCAGAATCAATAGCAACAAACGAGCCTATGATATAAAATAATTAACAAAACGCAGAATTTTCGATGATCATAATAAATTCGTAATAAGTCGTAGGAAGTTTGAAACAATGCCGGTTTAGTCGGTTTAGCTGAATTAGGCGAAAAACGAAGTTGCCAGAAATTTAGCGAAATTAATTAGGGTAAGTCGGGTAAATTAAAAGTTTGTTTTTATTACGTTGTTTTATCGAAATTGTGTTGTATAGTCGATTGCAGGTACAGTTAAGTTGTTATATGTTTCTGGTTTACGGAACAATTCTAAAGTTGTTATGTTGGAGGCTTTTATGCCAAAGTCGAATATAAGTTGTTTATTTCGTAAAATTTGTTGTGTTGTTCGTGTTGCTATGTTGTTTGCATTGTAAAGTCGTGTATGTCATGTAAATTCATATGCATTTTGTCAGAGCCGTTGTTCACACCACGTTGGCATGGATTGACAAATTTAAGTTGAAAGTTGAAGGCTTATGCCTTGATGCTTCGATAACTTGACAATGATTTAAGTTTAGAATTTTACTCTGAAATGATACCACATGCATATTTAGTAGAGTCGCATAAAAGTCGCATTATTTTGAGTTGTTGTTGTGTTGTTGTACTAGTTGATGTTGTGAAGTGGTGAATTATGTGAAATCCTTTTCTGTGTATTGCGTTTCATATACTGCTTATAACTATCGTAACTCACCCCTTTTTTTGAATGTTGTCCTTATGTTGGAAACGTGCAGGTAATCTAGAGGAGTAGCCGGTACCTTTAGTCAAGTCGGTGGTCAGTCGCTCTGATACATAACACTCGAGGGGAATGAAGTGTGTCTGTTTTGTTGATTTGTTGAAATGCTAAATTTATTTTAATTTAAGGACTTAAAATGTTTATTTATCATTTTGAAGTTGTTTCTATGTTGGATAAAGATGCTGCAAGTTGTTTTATGAATCCGTTGCGTAATGTTTTTGTGAAGTTGAATTATTAAAGTGAAAGCAAGTTATTTTATGTTTATTTATGAAGAGTGCTATGTATTAAGCAGGTTATAATTAAAAAGTTGAATTTGTTGAAAGTTGAAATGTGATATCCCGTTTATGCGGAAGTTTTTGTAAACTCTGATTTATTTATAATTAAAGGGTAGAAATTGGGTGTTACATTAGTGGTATCAGAGCAGGTTGGTCTGTCCGGCCAAGTGTCGAGTCTTAGCTGTCTAATAATCGTGTATTGTTATTGTTCTAACTTTTGGTTGTGTTGTAGTGATAAGTTGAGATGGCTGGAAGAAATGACGCTGCGATGGCTACTGCAATGCAAGCGATGGCACAAGTTGTGCAGAACTTGCCAAATGCTGGTGAAGATGCTGGATCTCGTAGCTTGGCGACTTTTTAAAGAGAGAATCCGCTCGTGTTCAAAGGAAAGCATGATCTAGATACAACTTTATCATGGTTGAAGGAGATTGAGAGAATCTTCCGTGTTATGGATTGCACTCCGGCACATAAGGTCAGGTACGGAACTCACATGTTGGCAGTCGAAGCTGATGATTAGTGGCTAGAAACTCGTGGGAGGTTGGATACTGCATGTGACATAATTAGTTGGGATGTATTCTATAGGGAATTCATGAGAAAGTATTATCCAGAGGATGTCCGTGGCAAGAAGGAAATTGAATTCCTTGAGCTTAAGCAAGGAAACATGTCTGTCACCGACTATGCTGCTAAATTTGTTGAATTATCCAAGTTTTATCCTCACTATACTGGTGCTGGTGCTGAATTTTCAAAGTGCAACAGGTTTGAAAATGGGATGCGCTCTGAAATCAAGAAGGTTGTTGGGTATCAGAAGATACAAATCTTTTCTAAGTTGGTTGATAGCTGCAGGATATTTGAGGAGGACAATAATGCTCATTACAAGGTTATTAGTGATTGCAGAGGCAAGCAACATCAGAAACGTGGCAAGTAGTATGATGGTCCAGCTGGAAAGGGGAAACAAAAAGCTGCTCCAACTCAGAGAACTAGTGGGGGAGGTGCTCCTGCTGGTATAGTTTGCTTCAAATATGGTAAGGATGGTCATAAAAGTAATGTATGCACTGATGAGGTAAAAAGATGTTTTCGCTATTGTAAGACATGGCATGCAATAGCTGATTGCAAGCACAAGGGAATGATTTGTTTTAATTATGGCGAAGAATGGCATATTCTTAGCCAGTGTCAGAAGCCAAAGAAAACTCAGACAGGAAAAGTGTTCGCGTTGACCGAAACTCAGACAATTAACGAGGATATACTTATCAGAGGTACATGTTTCATTAATAATACTCCTTTAATTACTATTATTTATATTGGTGCAACACGTTGTTTTATTGCTGCTGATTGTGTTCAAAGATTGGGTTTAAATTTGTCTGCTATGAATGGTGAATTGATTGTTGAGATTCCAGCTAAGGGATCAATATCTACTTCTCTTGTGTGTTTAAAGTGTCCTTTGTTGATCTTAGATAAAGACTTCTATGTTGATTTAGTGTGCTTACCGTTGACTGGGATGGATGTAATTCTTGGTATGAACTGGTTAGAGTATAACTACGTTCATATAAATTGTTATCACAAGTTTGTGAGGTTTTCTACTCCTAAAAAGGAAGAAGTCGGTTTGTTATCTTATAGAGAGTTACATCAATTGATGAGAGAAGAAGCTTATATGTTTTCTTTGATGGCAACATTGTCTGTTGAGAATAAAGCTAAGATTGATGAATTGATGATAGTGAAGGAATTTCTTGAAGTTTTTATTGGTGTAAGCCCTAGAGGCCAATACTTTTGGTACTTGTATCGAATTATTTATTAATAATAAAATGCATTTATTTATTATTTTTGTTTTTCCAAAATGATAAAGTCCCTAGAATAGCTAGTTCTTTTAATGAAATATTAAGTGTGACTTAATCATGAGACTCCATTAAACATAAGGACATTATTCTTAAAGCATCCATAGTTAAGCTTTAATGTGGAATGGGATAGTCTTAAAGCATTAAGACTATTATGTAGATAAACTGATGATTACATCTCATGGATCATGGATAAGGAGTTATAAAGTCTTGACATAAGTATGAATATTAGGATAATATTTATACTAGATTGACCCACTATGAGAGTACTACATAGAATATTATGCCAAGTGTCATAAGTTACTCTCATGGTGATAGTGGTGTATACCCCCCTTCGACCTGAAACTACTATGGACCCTAGATGTAGAGTCAAGTACTTTATTGCTGATCAAACGTTGTTCGTAACTGGATGATCATAAAGATAGTTGATGGGTACTTCATAAAGCATGCTGAGGGACATGAGTAGCCTAGATGGAATTTGCCCATCCTGCATAACAGGATAAATGTCTAAGAGCCCAATATTGAACTGAACAAGGATGACACGGTATATGCCTTATATTCAATATAGACATAAGGGCAAGAGGATAATTGTACACACAAATACTATTACAAAAGGTTTTGTCAGATCACATGACAATTTTGTGACTTGGGTAGCAGTGATGTGTTGCTAGATACCGTTCACTGTTTATTATGTTAAATACATGATTTAATATAATTGCCAACGTTGCGAAATCCTACAGGGTGACACACATATGAACAGTTAGAGAAAAGGTGGAATAAATAAGGTACATCGTAAGGTATGGTGCACTAGAATGGAATACGGAATATGCTAAGGTACCATATGATATAATAATAATATTTATTATTAATCTTATAATAGCTATATAATATATTAATAATAAAATTATGGTTATTATAATAATATAATAATAGTTATTATAATAATATAATAATAATATTATTATTGAGTTGAGCTTTTAGGTTAAAGCCCACACAAGTAGTTCTACAAATAGAATCCTTGTGAATAAGCTCAAATGTTGTTGTTTTGAAACCTTGACCGTATTCTTTTTTTCCCTCTTCTTTCACTCTAAACCTTCATTCGTAACCAGCTAGCACTAAGGGTGTGCATGGTTGGTTATTTTTAGAAACCAAACCATAACCATTTTCAAACCATTTAAATGGTTTGGATTCATAACCAAAACCACAATTTAATTAAAACCAGTTATAAAATTGGTTATGGTTATATAAACATTTTTCTTATAAAAAAATCCAGTTAAAAAAAAAATCAGAATATATATATATATATATATATATATATATATATATATATATATATATATATATATATATATATATATATATATATATATATATATATATATATATATATTTGGAAAATTAAAATTTTGGATTTTGGATAATAACCGGATTATAACCGAATCCAAAAATATTTAACCGGTTAATAACCATTTAATTATATCCAAATTATATGAATGGATAACCAAAACCATTAAAAACTAAATCGATTAATAAACATTCAATTATATCAGGATATTTAAAATAGATTTGGATTTGGTTACAGGTTTTGGTCTTACTACCGGATATTTTGCACACCCCTAGCTAGCACTGTGATTGAAGGAAGTTGTTCGTATGGACTAAGTAAAGGCGATGTTTGTCGTACAACGCTCGTGATCAAATCAGAATCAAAGGTTTCAAGCGCTACAAGAGGTCAATATTTTATCACAGATCATGCCCTTTCGTAAGGATCTCTAAAGGGAAATTTTGTTTTCCGTTGCAATTTTATCGGTAATTTCCCTTCAGTTTTCCCTGATGAGATTCCTAGTGTGCCTCCAGAGAAAGAGATTGAATTTGCTATTGATCTGGTACCTGGTACTAGGCATGTTTCGATGGCATCGTACAGAATGTCGGCATCCGAGTTGTCTGAATTAAAGAAACAATTGGAAGATCTAATTGAGAAAAAGTTTGTAAGGCCAAGTGTATCACCATGGGGAGCTCTAGTGTTGCTAGTGAAGAAGAAATATGGTAGTATGCGATTTTGTGTTGATTATAGACAGCTGAATAAAGTGACGATCAAGAATAAGTATCCGCTTCCGAGAATAGATGATTTGATGGACCAGTTGGTGGGTGCTTGTGTGTTCAGTAAGATTGACTTGAGATCGGGTTATCATCAAATCAAAGTGAAAGATGTGGATATTCAGAAGATGTTGTTCAGAACACGGTATGGACATTATGAGTATTCTGTGATGCCTTTTGGTGTGACTAATGTGCCGGGAGTATTTATGGAATACATGAACCATATTTTTCATACTTACCTGGACCATTTTGTAGTTGTATTTATTGATGATATTCTGATTTACTCTAAGTCATAAGAGGAGCATAAGGAACATTTGAGATCAGTGTTGGAAGTTTTGAGAGATAAGAAATTGTATGCGAAGTTGTCCAAGTGCGAGTTTTGGTTGCAAGAGGTCAGTTTTCTTGGCCATGTAGTTTTAGGAAAAGGTATTGCTGTGGATCCTTGAAAGGTAGAAGCTGTGTTGCAATGGGAAACTCCAAGGTCGGCTACTGAGATTAGAAGCTTTTTGGGGTTAGATGGATATTATAGAAGGTTTATTGAAGGATTTTCTAAGTTGGCACTTCCGTTAACTAGATTAACTTGTAAAAGTAAAGCTTTTGTGTGGGATGTTCAGTGTGAAGAGAGTTTTACTGAATTAAAGAAGAGATTGACGTCGACGTCAGTTTTGACCTAGCCAAATCCAGAAGAACTGTTTGTAGTTTACTGTGATGTTTCATCGATGGGTTTAGGAGGTGTGCTTATGTAAAATAATAAAGTAATTGCTTATGCATCATAACAGTTGAGAATCCATGAGAAGAACTATCCTACGCATGATTTAGAGCTTGTTGTAGTTGTGTTTGTGTTGAAAATTTGGAGGCATTATCTATATGGTTCCAGATTCGAAGTTTATAGTGATCATAAAGTCTAAAGTATTTGTTTGATCAGAAAGAGCTGAATATGAGACAACGTAGATGGTTAGAGTTGCTGAAGGATTATGATTTCGGTTTGAATTATCATCTAGGTAAAGCGTATGTTGTGGCCGATGCTTTAAGCAGAAAGACCTTGCATATGTCATTAATGATGATTAAGGAATTATAATTGATTGAGCAATTTCAAGACTTGAGTTTGGTTTGCGAAGTGACAACGCAGAGTGTGATGTTAGGAATGTTGAAGATTATTAATGACTGTATGGATAGTATTTGAGAGGCTTAGAAGCTGGATGTGAAATTAGTAGATATCATGAACAGTTGTGGTCAACCAGAGAAGAGTGACTTTAAGAATGATGCGAGAGGTGTGTTGAGGTTACATGAAAGAATTTGTATTCCGGATGATGCCAATATGAAAAGGAGGATTTTTGAAGAGGGTCATAGAAGTAGTTTGAGTATTCATCTGGGAGCTTCTAAAATGTATCAAGATTTAAAGAAAATATTTTGGTGGTCCAGAATGAAAGAAGATGTAACACGTTTTGTGTATGCATGTTTGACTTGTCAGAAGTCAAAAATTAAGCATCAGAAGCCTGCTGGGTTGATGCAACCATTGGAGGTTCCAAATTGGAAATGGGATAGCATTTATATGGACTTTGTGACAGGGCTGCCTGTTACTTTAAGAGGGCATGATTCAATTTGGGTGGTTATTGATAGGCTTACGAAGTTGGCTCATTTTATACCTATTAATATCACGTATCCAATTGCGAAGTTGGCAGAGATTTATATTGGAGTAATTGTGAAGCTACATGGTGTTCCTCTGTGTATTGTGTCAAATAGAGATTCGAGGTTTACGTCGGAGTTTTGGAAGAGTCTGCAAGAGGCACTGGGTTCTAAGTTGAGATTACGTTCGACATATCATCCTCAGGCTGATAGCCAGACTGAGAGAACTATTCAGTCGTTGGAGGACTTGTTGAGAGCTTGTGTTCTTGAATAGGGAGGTTCGTGGGAACTTATCTTCTATTGATCGAGTTCACATATAATAATAGTTACAATTCTAGTATCAGAATGACACCTTTTGAAGCGCTGTATGGTCGAAGGTGTAGAACTCCATTGTGTTGGCAACATGTAAGTAATCCAGAGGAGTAGTCGGTTACCTTTAGTCGAGTCGATGGTCAGTCGCTCTGATACGTAGCACTTGGGGGGAATGACGCATGTCTGTTTTGTTGATTTGTTGAAATGATAAATTGTATTTTAATTTAAGGACTTAGAATGTTTATTTATCATTTTGAAGTTGTTTCTATGTTGGATAAAGATGCTGCAAGTTGTTTTATGAACCTGCTGTGTAATGTTTGTATGAAGTTGAATTATTAAAGTGAAAGCAAGTTGTTTTATGTTTATTTATGAAGAGTGTTATGTATTAAGCAGGTTATAATTAAAAAGTTGAATTTGTTGAAAGTTGAAATGTGATATCCCATTTATGCGGAAGTTTTTGTAAACTCTGATTTATTTATATTTAAAGGGTAGAAATGGGGTGTTATATTCTTGGTGCCAAGAAATTATGTGAGATTCCATGTTCTTTGCAAAATTCTTCAAATAAAGCATTTTGGAATTCTCTACCATGGTCGCTTCTAATGGAGGCAATTGTAAGTGACTTCTCATTTTGAATTTGTTTTGCATACTTCTCGAATGCCTTGAAAGCTTCACTTTTCTGCACTAAGAAGAAAGTCCAAGTGCATCTAGACAAATCCTCAATAATAACTAATGCATAAACATTACCTCCAAAGCTTTTTGTTTTTTGATGGACCAAAAAGATCCATGTATAACAATTGTAGTGGCCTTGTTGTGGACACCATATTCTTGGATATGAAAGTTGATTTAGTTTATTTTCCTTTTTGACAAGAATCACATAATCTATCTTTGATGAATTTGATCTTTGGCAATCCAATAACTAAATCATGTTTGATTAATTTATTCAAGTGCTTCATGTGAATGTGAACAAACCTCTTGTGGCATAACCATGAGTCATTGTTGTTTTCCATAAGGCACTTAACCTTCAAAGACATTTTATCAAGGGAAATTATAAAAATATTGTTAATTCTATTACCTTTTAACTTTATCTCATTAGTGACTTTGTCTTCAATCAAACATTCATCTTTGGTGAATTTGATTTTGAATTCTTTGTCACATAATTGACTAATGCTAAGTAGGTTATGCTTTAGTCCTTCCACATAGAGGACATCTTCAATAATTGTGAAAGGTGGGGTACCAATAATGCCTACGCCAAGGATCTTCCCTTTGTTGCTATCACCATAGGTTACATATCCTTTAGCCTTAAGCGTTAGAAGTGAAAATTTGTTTAGGTCTCTCATCATATGCCTTGAACACCCACTATCAAGATACCAATGATTTGATGAGGTCTGCAAGCATACCTACAAAAACAAAAAATTTATGTCTTATTAGGTACCCAAATTGCCTTGGGTCCTTCATAGTTAGTTCATTTATAGACCCACATATAATGCCCTTGTGCTACACTAAATTTTCTTACATAGCATGCATTAGGTGTATGTCCAATTATGCCACAATAAAAATATGTAGGTTCAAAATTTCTTTTATACATAGGAACATAAGACTTTTTTTAGCAAACCTCTTTTTCTTAGGATGACGATGAAATTCTTTACGCTTGTTCAATTTCTCTTTAATTGTTTGGTCACTTGCCTTTACAAAGATTGTTTTATTGGAACTTGGTTTAGAAAATTTAGAATATTCAAGTCCATTTTTGTCATTTGCGTATATTTGCTGGGTAAGATCTATTTCTAATCCAACTTCTCCTTTCTCATATCTTTCAAGGACTCATTTCAATTGTACAATTTGAAAAGAGAGGGACTCACACTTTTTGCAAACAAAATTTTGTCTTTCTTCAAGTATAATTTTCTCTTATTATCTTTTTTAATATTGATGATTTTATCTTACAAGGATGTTATTTATTTCTTTTGTAAAGCAATAGTTTTATACAAAATTTTGCATTCGCTTAGAAGTTCATTAATAGCACCTTGAGTATCGTCAACATAAATAAAGAAGACATTACTAACCTCATTGCTTTCATCTTTGGAGTGGTGAGAAGCCATTAATTCTAAGTTTGCATTTTCATCGCTCTCCGATTCCGATGATGAACTAATCTCGTTGTCCTCCCATGCAATGTAAGCTTTTTTGTTCTTGAATTCTTTCTTGTCTTTGAAACTTGTTTTCTTTGAAAGTTTTGGACAATCTGGTTTCATGTGACCTTGTTTTCCACATTGGTAGCAAGTAACATCTTGATTTGATGTAAAAGCCTCCCTTTTCTTGAAGTGTTTCTTTTTCTTTGAATAGTTGAAGGTTTTGTTATTTTTGTCAAAAAATTTGCCAAGTTTTTTTACTATAAGCATGAAGTTTTCGTCTTCGGAGTGTGCATCATCATTTTGGTCATCATTTGATTCTACCATCAAGGAAATTCCTTTTGATTTATTTTCTTGATGTTCATGTTTTTCAAGCCTTCCAAGTTCAAGTTCATGTTCTTGGAGTTTTCCAAAAAGTGATGTCGATGTCATGGTTGATAAGCTTTTCTGTTCCGAAATTGTTGTTACCTTTGGTTGCCATTCCTGAGTCAAAGATCTTAACACTTTAAGATTTAGATCATCATTTGTGAAAGTTTTTCCGAGAGCAGTTAAGTGGTTAGTCAAGTGAACAAATCTCTTTTGTAATGCAACAAAGGATTCTCCGGGCTGTATTCTAAACATTTCGTATTATTGACTCAAAGTATTCAATCTTGATCTTTTTACTTCAGTGGTTCCTTCATGATTTTCCACCAAAGTATCCCATATTTCCTTTGCCAATTTACATTGTGAAACTCGGAAAAATTCATCCATAATTAAAGCGCTCTGAAGAATATTAATTCACTTCTTTTCATTTAGGATCTTTTTCTTATCATCTTCATCATACGAACTTTTGACTTTAGGAGTGCCAACACCATTTACCATACTAACGGGATTATGTGGTCCATTCTCAACGGTCTCCCATATACCATCTCCTTGTGCTTCTAAGTGTGACCTCATTCTAATCTTCCAAAAATTAAAATAATCACCAGAGAAAGGTGGGTGTTTCTTACTACTGCCACCGTCTTTGAAAACTGGGATTGCGGAAGCCATTCTGGATCTTTTGGAACAAGTTACCTATAACTTGCTCCAATGCCAATTGTAACTCAGAGGTATGCCTAAGAAGGGGGGGGGGTGAATTAGGCTATATAAAATTTTCTTGAATTTTTACCGATTTTTCGATGTTTTACTTTCTTAAGAATTCTCAGTGATGAATGCGATAAAATGCGGAAAGTAAATGACACGACGATGTATATTGGTTCCCCTTACAGTTCGAGAGTACTTCAGTCCCCTTTCAACATGAAAGAGATTTCCACTATTTTTTGGACTATACAAGACTCTTCCTAGTCTTTCTATACAAGTCACTCACAATCAAACTACTAAGAACAATCCTCTTGTATTTTTCCTAAGTTCAAAAAGAGAATAATCCTCCCTAGATGAACTTCTTGTTTCCAACAATCCTGGCACACAAGTAAAACAACTTCAAAATCTTATTTTAAAAATCCTAAAATATGATGTGACTTTTTGAACAATTCTGAATTTTATACGAAGAGACGAAATTGGATGTTGAATCGTACCAATCACAAGATTGGTCTTACCCTTTAATAAAAATAACTATAATAAAGTTATACAAGTGTTCAACCCAGTTAGGATGGAACAAATGCAATGTGTATGAAGGTTTATGTGCATAAGTTTCACTTAGAAAAGTTTGAGGAACACTTTGATAAAAATGGAAAAATTTGAATATGAATGATTGTTTGAAAATTATAGCAAAGGAGGTGAGTAGAAAAACCGGTATAATGCTCTTTAAATAGCCTTAACACACATCTACAAATGAGTATCAATGACGAGGGGATGCCATGATTCATGGAAAAAATGTAAAACAAATTTCTGTGAAAAGTTGCATATTTTTGGCCACTACTTCAATGTTAATCGGTTAACTATTTGTGTTAATCGATTAACACGCCTGCAACATACCAAAATATTCAAAATTTTAACTAGTTAATCAATTAACCAATTGTGTTAACCGATTAACCCTATTCATAAAAGATAAAGACAGGTTCTTAAAGTATAGAACTTATGTCATATCTTTTTAACACCCTTAACATTATATTGTATGCATGAGACAATATTGAACACTTGTATAGACATTATTAAAGATGAATGTTATACCTTTGATCAATCCAAGATAATCTTCAATACTTGAATGATATTTGAAACTTGACTTTGTTTAGCATGTCTTTTATCCAAATCCTTTTTGTAAAAATGTCTTGATCACATATTTTTGTCTTCATCAAAACACGATGTTGAAGGAGCTTGACTTTACAAGGATGAAGTATTTGAAATCTTGTAGAGATTCAAGATGCTTGTCGAAAACCAGAGTGAGAAGAGGATCAAAGTTCTGTAGACTGATAGAGGTGGCGAATACACTTCAAAGATGTTTGAAACATTTTCTGCAGAATATGGTGTTGATCATGAGGTAACTGCTCCTTATACTCCTCAACATAATGGAATTGTTGAAAGAAGAAATAGAACCATATTGGATATGGCGAGATGTATGCTAAAGCAGAAGAATTTGCCAAAATCTTTATGGAGTGAAGTTGTTTCGACTGCAATTTATATTCTAAACAGATGCCCTACCAAGGAATTGAAGAACAAGGTTCCTGAAGAAGTGTGGAGTGGCAAACGACCATTAGTGAGTCATATGAAGGTGTTTGGCTCTATGTGTTACAAGCATGTTCCTGATGCAAGAAAACAGAATCTTGATGACAAAAGTGAACCTATGTTTCTGTTAGGATATCATAACATTAGTGCATAATGGCTATTCAATCCAATTAATGAGAAGATTATGTTGAGTCAAGATATTGTGGTTGATGAAAATTCTGCATGGGATTGGAATTCTAGTAATTCAATTAAAAAACCATTGATGATCTCTAATTTCGACGAAGACATTAATGAACTTAAAGTTGAAGGAATTGATGAGAATCCAATTGAAGTCGAAGCAGTTGTTGACATTCCTGACACAGAGGTTGTGGCTGAAACAAGCCAAAGACCTCGACGAAATAGAGTTCCTCCAACAAGACTTCATGATTATGAAGTGACTGGTGATGATGAAGTCACATCAGATGGAAAATTAGTTCATTTTGATTTACTTGTAGGTGATAAACCAATCAACCATAATGAAGCTTTAAAATTTTAATAATGGAAGTTAGTTATGGTCGAAGAATTACATGCAATCAAAATAAACAACACATGGGAGTTAGTCGAATTTCCAGCACTTACAAAAGCTATTGATGTAAAGTGGGTGTTCAAGTTGAAAAATAATGGGGATGGTCGATAGCAAGATATAATTCCAGATTAGCAACTCGAGGGTTTCTTCAAAGGGACTGTTCGACTAGTGGTAGCATTGACATGTAACTAAGATTGGTCGACATTTCACTTAAATGTGAAGTTATCATTTCTGAATGGTCCGTTAGACAAGGAGGTCTATATCACAAAAATCGCTTTATGGCCTCAAGTAGGCACCTAGGGATTGGACGAAGAAGATCGACTCATACTTAGTCGAATTTGGATTTCTCAAATGAAAGTCTGAGTATGGTGTCAATGTTTAGGTTGTAGCACAAGATATAACAATCATCTGTTTATATGATGATGACTTGTTGGTAATTGGAAATAGCTTGGAGAACATGTCGAAGTTCAAAGAGATGATGATGAAGGAATTTGAAATGTCAGATTTGGAAAAATTATCTTATTTCCTAGGCATAGAATTTCAAATGTTGAAGTAATGTATGGTGCTAAATCAAAGGAAGTATGTCAAAGAGATACTCAAGAGATTCATAATGGATGATTTGAATCTTGAATCCTCACTTGTCAAACCAAACTTGAAGTTGGAGAAGCACAGAGAGGAAGACAAAGTTGATGTAACTTTGTTCAAACAAATAGTTGGATCTCTGAGATATGTGTGCAACAGTCGACCTAATATAGGTTTCACAGTCGGATTAGTGAGCAGATTCATGGATGAACCAAGAGTGTCACACATAAAAGATGCATGAAGAATTCTAAGATACTTAAAATGAACAATAGATTTTGGAATTCTATTTCGACGAGACTCTGAAGGCAAAGGATCAATAGTTAATTGTTTTTCAGATGCTGATTAGTATGGAGATAAGGAAGATCGTAGAAGTGTAACTGGCTATTTCTTTCAAGTAATTGGTGCCCCAATATCATGATGTTCGAAGAAGTAATATGTGGTGGCATTGTCATCCTATTTCTTTCAAGTCTTTGGCTTCCTGAATAGCTGCCACTTTAGGTCTAAATTTCTGAGGAAGACTTCTCATAATTTTCATCACATGGTCAGTTGTGAAACATGGTTTCAATATCCTCACCATCCTTCATTTTGAACATTTCATACTTCTGTATCAACAAGCTAACTTTGGCTTCTTTGACTTGTTATTTCCCTTGATAAGTGGAGCACAACAATTCAAAGACAATCTTTACAGATGAATTATCAATGATTTTTAAATACTCAGCATGAGGAAGTGCATCAACTAGAATCCCTTTGGCTCTACAATATTTTCTGTAAACTTTCTTTTGAGTAGGGGTCAGAGCTTTTTTGTAAGCAACCATACCAACATTGTCTACAACAATGTCAATGCCATCTTCAAGAATATCCCATTATTTGTCATCGAGACCAATTATGTATGTATACATCTTGCTTTTCCACTATTCAAATTCAGTGGAGTCATCATTGAATACAAGAGGTTTAGTAGTGTAATGAGTTTTCTCAGAGCTATTATAATAATAGGGAATCCCGCTGAGGTACTAGGATTGGTAACCCCAAGATTCATGTTTTTCTTATTGGATCTTTGACTGTACCACTGTTAGGTGTTATGCACAGACCTTGCTCTGATGCCAACTGAAGGTGAGAAAAACACACCAGAAGGGGGGGGGTGAATTGTGTTTGTAAAAATAAAGTTACTTATGAACCATAGTTCAGATTCTAAAACAATATTCAGAATATGATAAATAGGTACAATGAAATAAGAATCAAAAGTAAAGTAAAGATGCATATAACACAATAGTTATCCTGGTTCCTCTCCCAATTGAGAGTAATCCAGTCCCCTTGAAAAGCAAGATATTTTCCACTATAATCAACCTAATTACACTTGCTTATACTCACTTGTATAAGACTTTCTTTTTGCTTAGAGATCATGTATAAGACTTTTACCCTGCTTAATCAACTCATGATTAAGACTTCCTACTTAGACCACCTATCCAAGACTTTTCCCTTACTTAGAGCTCCTGTCTAAAACTTTACCTTGCTTGAACCATCTGTTTAAGACATAACCTATGCTTAAGCCTACAACAAGAGGCTTTATATCTAAATTGACTGTTTAGAGAAGAAATGACTTACAATAACAATTGATAGAAATCAAAGGTGCTTAAAAATGATACAACACACTATTACAAAAAATCTTAAGCTGCAGAAATAAGAACTCTCTTAGCAATTTTGCTTCTGATCTCAATGTGTGTATATCTTAGTTGTAGTTGCAACTTTATTTCTTGAGTTGATCTTTACATCTTTTGCTTCTTTTATAACAGAGGAAATATAGACGTTGGAGTTTCCTCAACGGCTATAGTCAGATCAAATCTTCTAGTACATCTTCTTTTCCAATAAAGTAAGTGTTGGAACTATTAGCAACTAGGTTAGCCACTGAACATGATAATTTTCCAGAGGATTCATCCAAAGATTCTCCCTCTTTCTTCTTAACAAAGCCAAAGTAAGGTTTCTTATTGTTGTTATTGTTATTTGCAGTGATAGAGGTATTTTGAATCTTCCTAGCCTTGATGCATGTTTCGACACGTTCTCCGACAACTACCATATCAAAGAAGGATGTGGAAGTACTGCCAAACACGTGTGTAAGGTATCAGCCTTGCAGAATACCCATAAACAGATCCACCAATTCACGGTCCAATATGGGAGGCTGGACTCGAGCTTCCAATTCATGCCACCTCTGGGCGTATTTGTAAGCACTCCAAATTTGCCGTCTCTGTTTTCTCACACCTTGGCTTGTGATCTTTCATATTACATTGCATAAGCATACCATCTCACACTGCATAGTTATTCCACTGCATAAGTTGCATAGCTAGGGTTTGTGATCAGGTGAATCTTAGAAGTGGTTTGAGCCATCTCAGAGGCCATGAAGCATGCCAAGAGGGTCCATGAGTGTTCTATGATCATATTATTCCTCCAAGTTTGCTTTGAAGTCACAAAATCTCAAAGGATTGCACAGTTGCCCAGGCAGGCTCAGGGTTCCTACACGGATGACCAAAATTTAGGGTTTTGGGTTTGAAGCCCTTACACTCAAATTTTTTGGTCATTCTTGATTCTATTGGTCTATATATGTTATAGGGAGCATGTGTATCAAATTTGAAGCAAAAATTCCTTGTGGAAGTCATCTGATCAAGTGGCGACTTATTGTGCAAGAAAAGTCAGAATTAGGGCATCTGAGGCCACCAACAAGGGTTCCAAAGGGTCATCGT
This sequence comes from Lathyrus aphaca, assembly GCA_963966055.1. NCBI lineage: Eukaryota > Viridiplantae > Streptophyta > Magnoliopsida > Fabales > Fabaceae > Lathyrus > Lathyrus aphaca. The sequence continues at coordinate 354,174,282 of OZ014519.1, read as the reverse complement.
CATCAATTTGAGGTCCCATGATCTTTATTTGGACTTAGGGATGCTTGGAAGTTCACAAGATTGAAGAATTTTGAGCCATTTGAAAACTTTCTATTTTTGGGCATGACTTGTAATGAAAACTTTCCATTTTGGGAAAGATCTTCAACCTCCTCTTTCTTGATCAAAAAGGTTTCAAATGAGTTTTCTTCAACAATGAAAGTTGTAGATTTGATCTTCCCATTTTAAAAAAGTACAAGAACTCCTCTTGATTCATCCTAGAACTCAAGATATGGCAAGTCAAAGTTGGGAAAAATCTTGTAATTTTCAAGTTCATGTTAAAGAGGGAAATTTGCAAAATGGTGTTTCAATCCTTTATGTGACCTTTAATCCACTCAAATACATCATGCCATGATCAAACAACTTCTAAAAATCAGAATTGAGCCTTGAACCAAAGGATTCCATGCCTTGCTTCTCAAGAAATCACAAAGTTGTGAAATTGCAAAAACCATTCAAACTCTTGAATCAAGCCATTCAGCTCATCAATTTCAATCCAAGGGTGCTCCTTGAACTCAGCTGAGGCAGTCCAAGACCTCAAATCACTTCTGCCATGGCCCATGCTTCAAGTACACCATTTTTGACTTTTTGGCCAATGGTGCCATACCATTCCCACGGTGAACAACCACTCCTCTGACCTATCTCAATCTTTTATGCATTGCCTAAGTAAGGATCATAAAAGATAACCCTTGAAGCCTTGAAACAAGCCAACACTCAGTTTGAACAAAAATTGTCAAAAACTTCCCCTCTTCGATTCTCACTACTCAGCCATCAAACATCCAAAATTATTTCACCATTCAATCACACATAACACAAGGAACATTTCCCACCCATCACCATGGCCTGAAACACAACATATCAAGACCTCATTTTCTGCCATATCAGAACTAGAACCCAATTCCTAAAATTCTGATTTTTTGCATCATTGTTCAATTTAATTTTCAGAACCCAAAAACATTTTTATTTTTTATTTTTGCATTAAAAATATATTTTTAAATCATTTAATTGTATTATTTAATTAATTAATTTATGTTAATTAATTAAAAATACTTTTAGGTATTTAAAAATCACCAAAAAAATCATGAAGCATTCTTACACATTTAGAACAATTTACAAACTCATCTTACAAATTTATTTTAGGGTTTGATCACATTTTGACAATTAACCATGAATTAGGGTTTCTAAATTTCCTAATTTTCTAACCCTAACTTCAAAAATTCATTTATGATCAACCAAGATGAGTTTGTGAATGGTTCTTTTTGCATTCTTTCATACTTGGAATTTAGTATCTAGGGTATTTACCTCATATTTTTGCATTGCATTTTCCATTTTTTTGACATTTTTCATGAAGAAGTACCCAAAACCCTAGCCTAACTTAAAAAAGCCATAACTTGACTTTGGTATAGCTTCTGACTTCCATCTTTGGGGTGTGATCTTATGTGTGTTTAGTGTTCGTTTGGTTGCAATTTCAATTTTTAATCATGTGTTTTGCTTCTGTTTTGGTCATATGCATTTCATACTTTATTAAAACCCTAATTTGTCATGTTCATTTGCATTCATCTTTGCATACCTTCATCATGTGAACTTGTCGTGACATCCCATGCATTTGTATGTCATCTTAGATGCCTTAGGACATGTGTGAACATTGGTTGATCATTATTTCATTCATTTGGTATGTTTTGCATCCATTACATCTTATGTATGTTCATGTATTCTTAAGCTTCTAACATGCTTGTTTTTGCATCCATCACTTGTATGATCACACATATGAATTGTACATGTCTTTACATCTCTCCATGACACATTTGCATCATGTATTCACTTCTGGTTTACATCATTGCATCTTCATCTTTGCTTCATTTCATCTTGTTTCACCTTATGCATTCATGCTAACCATTTCAGGGGCTTCTGGTAAGTTGATCAGGATGTGGATTTGCCTCCACATCCAACCTATTCTTATCTTTCATATGCATCTTTATTTGTCTTTGAAGTGAGTTTGACTCACTTATGCTCTCTCTTTCTCCTTCTCTTTCTCTTAGGTTACTTAACTTCTTCAGGAAGTAAGTAACCTATTCTCTATTCTCTTCTCTTTTCATCTGCTTCTTCTTCCTTGGTGGCCATCTGAAGACTTTCTGCATATATTTCTCTAAGCCTCACAAACCATAGGAATAACAAAGCATGATAACTTTAGGGTTGTACATAGTCTCCCCTAGTTTTTTTACCTTTGAGTCTCCTTGAGTCTCTGCTTCTCATCTCATAATCAAGGCTAAACAGTTAAAGTTTTAAGACTCTGAATTAGGGTTATGCCTGTATCCTTATCTTAGGATGGAGTGTATAACTTTAATACTTAGTGTTAAACCTTTAAGTTGTTTACACCTCCTAATAAAAACACCTAATAATCATTAAGACTTAAGCTTGTAACTTGGGCCTTATATTAGGGTTACATCTCCGCCTGTTGGTTCAGAGGGACTAACCCTAGTGTTCAATGGACAAGTCCCCCTCAGGTTTAGTCTTAAAAACATAAAATCCATTTCTTAATCCCACCTTTAATTAAAATCCACTTTAATAAAGGCTTGTTATATAATGATTTTAATCCCTAACCATGGATTAAGTTGAGGAGTCTTCCTCATCTTAAGTGTTCTCATCTATTATCCTTCTCTTAGGATGGTGTAATGAGTTCACTAATCCCTGATTAGAGATTAAAATCATTACTTAACACAAAACAAAAATCCAAAAAAAACTTAATAATCACAAGTAGGTTAATGATCTTAATCCGGCATCATTAGGGTAATTAAGTTGAGATTTACATCTCATACATAGGAAAACTCATTATCCCTAATCAGGGGTGATATAATGAGTTTACAAACCCTTGACTAAGGCTTAAGCTCATTATCCTATGCAAAACACCAAAAACAATAAAAAACTGAAAACACAAAAACAAACAATAAACGTCTCCTCCGGGATTCTTTTCTCATCACATTCACTCAGAAAACGAGAACTCACTTTTCCCGTCTAATGCAAGACAGTTAGCACTCGAGCCAGACGAATCATACACTTGAGCATAGACAAGCAAGCAGTTCACATCAAAATCATCCCAGTCTCTTTGAGTCGAACTCTGGTGTTCTGACTTCCTCATTGCACGAGAGGATACGTAGGCATGAATTAACAGTTATCGAACAAAAGTCTCTTTGTCTCCCCCCTTTCCTCTTTCTAGATTTCTTTTCTTAGCCTCAGCTTTGAACACTCCCCTTATTCTTGCACTAACACTTTATACATCTTTTTCTCCCTAGCTTTTATGCATAGTTTAGCACATACACTATCCCCTTTTAAACACAATCAAGTAAGCGTGGATCCCGTCGAGTACGACGGACGATCTGGGTGCTAATACCTTCCCAGGTCATAACCAACCCCCTTTTCAGTCTCTTTGGTTCGCAACCGTCTTATCCACCTCCTTCTAGGTTTATGAAGCATTACCTTTCCTTCGGGATAAAAATGCCTAGCTGGTGACTCTATTCAACCTCAACCTTCTACATCGCCTCGCCGACAGTTCGCTTTTGCACCGGGATGAAAATTCGGGGAGCGACAGTATTCTTTGAAGGACTCATCAGACTTCTGGACCATACTTTGCAGTTAGGTAGGGCTAAGGGCCATGGCCGTGTTGTAGTGATAATGTTTATGGAAAGCATCAAATAGTTCTCCCCAAGTACTAACATTTGTTATTTCTAATTATGTGTACCACTCCAGAGGAGCCCCAATGAGGCTATCTTGAAAGAAATACATAAGTAGAGGCTCGTTGTCAGCACGAGTTGCCATTTTATGGCAATATGAACAAAGATGGGTCTAAGGGAAAATAGTTCCTTTGTATTTAAAAATCGAGAACCTTGAACTTCGGAGGGATAACTATACCAGGCACTAAACACATAGAAACGAAACTGAATCCTGATGTCTTAGAACACTCCATGGCCTTAAGTCATTCTTCCAGAGCACGATTCATCTTAGCGGTTTCAGCAACATCAGTCATAAGGATACCCTGATGGTTTTCAAGGTCAATGACATTCTCATGGTCGTCCACTTCTTTGGCGGGAATGACAATAGGTATGGGGTTTCCATGGGCGGAAGTAGAAGGAGTAGCTTTAGCAAGCTTAGCAACATTCAATCTAATCTCCTCTTAACCTTGGATGACGACATGGAGAATTTTAAGGAGTCGGTCCATGTCTGCACGAAGTGCAACCTGGTTCTGTTCTAGTTGATCCATGAGTCTTATTTGATGTTTCTGGTGCGATATCGATGTAGGGAAGTCAGCTTGAAAGATCCAGATACCTGCTATGTAAAGAGGGTCCCCCAATAAGTTTTATTTTAGGCCTGTATGCAAATAATTATAATGAATGTATGAGTATGAAAATGTCATGTTTATTCATTTTTAGGGTATTTTATACTTTGATTCTAGTTTTTATCAAGACGGGAGGAACAAGAGAACATATATATTTGCTGGGTGCAGTATTGCTGAGAACACATTATTGACAACATAATACTGAGAAATATTATGGAGAAAATATTACTGAAGAAACATTATTGAAACAGTAAAGCTGAAACAATAATGCTGAGAAAAACCCATCATATATCAATAAAGCACGCCTGTGCAAAGAGTCATACATTCATATTAAGTACAAACAGGACATAACTGAAAACACATCGAATAATGATTCCATTAACATCCCTGATGGTAATCACAATACAACAATGAAAGTACACAATATGCTCAAGGATATTCTACATTCTTCAACTCATCAGTAGTCTACTTGATTAGAACATAGCTTCGGCCTCTTCACTTTAGCATGTGGACTTAGTTGTGCACTTTCATCTCGAGCATTCTTCAGCTACTTCTGGAAGTAACTATACTTGCGACTATCATGCGTCCCCTTCATGGTTGCATTGACGAGCTCTTCCTCTTTCTTCTTTAGCTTGTCTTCCAATTCCTCAGCTTGAATTCTATATTCTTCCTCTCTCCTCTAACTAAAGGCGATTTGTCCTCTTTGAGTCCTCTAGCATCTTATTAACTTTAACCAACTTCTTCTTAGTCAATAGGTTCTCCTTGGTTGAGGGTTGCAAAGCTTGATTGATTTTTTCGAAATAAACGAAATTTTCAGTAAATCTCTTTTCGGCAATGGCATGCAATTTAGTGGCCTTCTGGGCATTCCCTCTGGCTTCATGTTTAGCATGAAAAGTGCTAGAGAGACCAAGACTCAACTTCTCATTATGCATCATAAGGTCATCCTTTTCAGCCTTCAGCTTATTATACTCCTCCATTCTCATCGTGGTGGGTTGTTCGGGAGCCTGAGAGTACAACGATTCTACTGCCGGAAATGGCATGCCATATATTTCAACTCTTTTTTCAGCCAAAGGTTGTATTTACTTTCATCTAAATACTAACCCAAGCTCTCACGACCTTTTGTAATAGTCCAGGGCTCTCCTTTGCATCATAGAACAATGATTCTTTGACTTCTTTCTCATCCGGAGGATTCTTCGAAGCATAAGCAAACTCTTTTACAAAGAGAACAAGATTATAATTGATACTGCCTCTTACCCCTATGAGTGGCACATTTTCAAACTCTCCACAGCTAGAGATAATGTTGGCTCCCCGTAGTCTATCATCGAACCATGTCATATCCTGAGCAGTAAACCCCATAATCTTTTGAGACCATTTAAGCATACTTTTAGGATCCTAGAAAACCTTGGTTTTAGGTACGTGACTTTCAAACCACCTCCAGATAAGTGGTGCACAACACAAGACCAAACCCTTTTTATTCTGATTTATAGTATGAGTCGAATAGTAGAAGTCTCTGAAGAGAGTTAGTATATGATTCTTCAACATGAAGATGCAAATATCGTTTATATCAACGAAATTGTCCACCACAAGGAATATAACAATTCCATATATGCAGAGGGCCAAAATCGTGTTGAAAGGAACCCAATTATCTATCTTAGCAAATTCCTGAGCTTTATTCACCATAAATTTCAAACGAAAACCCTCAAGACCTCCACTATTCTTAAGATTCTCTTTCATGACCCCCTTTCTCAAATAAAGAGCAACAAAAATCTGATGATGATCTGAAATCCCCAAATCAGTATGAAACAGAACTTGACGCTTGATCGGGACATCCAAGATAAGAGAAAACGTCTCTATGGTAGGACCTATCTGGTAATTAGGAAAGGTAAAACACCTCAACATGGGATCGTAGAACTGTAAGAGTGTATGAATTCCCATCTCTTCTGAAGTAGTAAGGGAAAGAAGCATGGATACAATCCCTCCATAAGTCCCTTTGAAGATCTCTAGGTTGTCATGATTAGTACTAGCCACCAAACCGTGAAGCAAACCCAAAGCATGATTATGGAATTTATAACCGATATTTCCTTTCTTGACGGGATTCATTTTTGAGAAATCCGGTAGCTGGAATCAAGGATACGAAATGCAAACCCTAAAAATGAATAAACATGTATGTTAGAATATGAGCATGCAATGATGTAATGAATGCAACGACAGAGGATCAATGCCTCCAGGAATATATACTGAACACTGCTGTAATGTTATCTGGTTTGACTGAACATAACTGGCCGAGAAAACCAGGATCAAAAGTTCGCTTCATAAGATAACTAGTAATCCAAAAATTCGGGTAGGTGTAAGGTCAAAGTTTCCTGCAAACCTGCAAAACCCATCCCATCTCATATGTGCGTTCTAAAAAACGATATGAATCAGCTTCTCTGGCTCTCAGGTTGAGAAGCAATAATGCATTCACCATCTTTGGTTTAACATTATTACCAATCAAGAAGGCCTCCATTGATTCCCGTCTAAAATGGTCATCCTATAGAAAGTTCCCAACGTCGATTCCTTGGGTAAAGAAGAAATAATGCGTTCACCATCTCTGGTTCAAACTTATTTCCCTTTAGAGGAGTTCCTCAACTGAGTCATCGGGAAATGGTCTCCAAAGCCGAGAGCTCTCAAAGGAATACCAAGTCTGCTGTAGAGATATATAGGACGAACACATTCTTAAGAGAATCTCGTCTGAATGTGGGTCTCATGCCACTACACGTGTCAGGATCCACACACGTATATATGACTTCCACTCAAATACTCATGTGTATGCTCAAGCTTTGGTGACGGGCTTATCTCTCAAAACAACCCAACCCTCCAAACAGAAAACTAGTACAATCCAGCCATCATATATATATATATATGACAATGGTAATATGCAATAAAGTAAATGAAATAAAGAAAGTAAATAAAGCATAAAGCAGATAAATGCATACAGATAAACACCCAATGAACATAAACACTCAAGCTCTAGGATTAACTCGCATATGGGTGTGTCCCTAGCAGAGTCGCCAGTTGTTGCAACGCGAAAAACAACAGGTGGAAAATAGATTCGCCATCGAATTTTATTTATCGCAACAGGGAAAGGAAAACATTGAGAAAACCTCAAAAGGGGAAATACATAGTCATCGCAACCAAATTCGGGGTTCGGGAGTCAATTGTGCAAGAGGAAGGTATTAGCACCCTTCACATTCGTTGTACTCAACGAGATCCACTATTGTTGTTATAATCAAAGGGCACGGGTGTCTAAAGCTCTATCTGCTTCTATGAAAAGGAAAGAGAATGAAAAATAAAGAGAAAATAGGGGGTAAGAAAGAAGTTGACTCGGTAGGATATCACATCCTAGGCCTACATATATCGTCGGGAGAATGAGAATCAGAGTCGACGTAGTTCTAAATAGAACATGGAAGTTTGCTCACTAATACATCGCGTCTCGTGCTTACATATCTCGTATAAAGATAATTAGAGCTTCATAAGTTCGGCTCACTACGGGCGTGTAAACACCCCAAATTTTCCCTCACCCATTCACACCATGGCTTGTGATCTTTTCATATGCATAAGTTCAAACATATCACCTCATATTGCATTTTTGCTTCACTGCATTAGTTCTAAGTCATCTGCATCTAGGGTTTGTGATCTGAGCAATCCAAGAGCTTCTTGAGCCACTCCAAAGGTCATAAATCACTTCAAAGGGGTCCATGTATGTTCAAGTATCATATTATATCCCCTCAAAGTCAAGAATGTCAAAGAATCACAAGAACTGAGAATGGCATGGAGCAGAGCCAGGTTTAACTACACAGATGACCTAGAATTAGGGTTTTGGTTTCAAAGGCCATAACTCCAATTTTTTTGGTCATTCTTGTTTCTATTGGTCTCTATATGGTATAGGGAGCATGAATATCAATTTTCATGAAGAAATTCCATGGGGAAGTCATCTGATCAAGAGTTGACTTTTTGAGCAAGCCAGTGCAAGATCGGGGCATCTGAGACCCCCAATGACCTAACCAAAGGGTGTTCTTCATCATTTTGATTGTGTATGATCTTTATTTGATCATAGAAGATATTAGAAGTTCACAAAATTGGAAAATTTCAAGTCATTTGCAAAGTTGACTTTTTGGGAAAGTTGACTTATTTTGAAAATTGCCATTTTGGGAAACTTTTTCAACCCTTGCTTTTTGATTCAAAAATGCTTCAAATGAAAAAACTTTGGTCATGAAAGTTGTAGAATGGATCATTCCCTTTTCAAAAAGTACAAGAACTTGACCTAATTCATTTTGGATCAAAAGTTATGGCTTGTCAAAGTTGGCCAAAATCACAAAATTTGAAGTTTTCTACCAAAGAGGCATTTTGCAAAATGCTATGATCAAGTGTTCTAAAGGCCTCAAATGTGTACAAATTCTTCACAACATGATCACATGACCTCTAAAATTCATAATGGGCCAAAGAATCATCTCATTTCATGCCTTGAACCTCAAGAAATCCCAAAGGAACCAAACTTTGTGAAACTTGCAAAACCTATCACAAACTACAAACCACTTGCTGCATTGCCTCTAGACCTTTTCCATAACTTCCCTTGATTCAAGCTGAGCCAAAGCAAGCCAAAAAGCAAGTTGTACCATTGCCCATACCTCAAGTACAAATCAAGTTGACATTTTGGCCAAAGACCCATACCAATCACCATAGGCCACCAACAACTCTCTGACCTATCACCTTCTGATACATGGACCAAAGCCAGCATAACACACAACACACTTCAAGCTAAAACAGACTCCAATCCATAGTTATCAAAATCTCTCCAACTTGCATTTTCATTCGAAACACTCTCCACAAGCTGCAAACACACAAACAAACTTCACAAACAATCTCAACATGCCTCACTGATCAGAAACCACCCATCACCATAGCCTGAAACCCTCTGAAACCAAAATACGATTTCTGCCCCTCTTTGAGCAGAACCTCAGGAATCTTTCAAACCAACCATTATAAACTTCAAACAAGCATTGAAAGCTTCTCAGGGGGTCCATTGGAGTTGATTGGAAGCAAGAAACTGGCCAGAAAGTCCCTGATTTGAAAGCTTCGATTCAGGTAGCCATGGAAATTCATTTTTTCAGAACTCTCATTTCTTGTTTCTAAAATGATCTATATGCTTCCCTGAGTTCACTGAACCTTTTACTTTTGAAAATGATTAAGTTTTGAGGATGTATGACTTGTCTGAAACTTTGCCCGAAAACTTGATTTTTGTTTGTTCATCATGATTCACGAAAAAGAAATGGAATTTGTTGCTGGATTGTTGTTTAGGGTGTTTAGTTGAGTTGATCTGGAGGTTTTGGCATGTTTTAGTAACGTTTTGAGAGAGCTAGGTCAAGGGTCTCGCCGGAGAAGACGACCGGAAGTCTTCTCCGGCCACCTGAATCTGTTTAGGGTTAATCTGTGCAATTAATGTGAGTTTGAATGTGGAGCGTTGGATGGCTTGACCAGGGTTGACCCGCGCGTGTTTGAATGGACAGGATGCAACATTAGAAACCCTAATCCATAATTAACCTAATTAATTTAGTTTAATTAATTTAAAATGGAAATTAGCTCAGTTTGAATCTTAGCCGCAGGATCTGGCGCGCAGTCTTTCCCTCCTTCCTGAGTTTGAATCCAGACCTTTAGATGCACATACTTTTCATTTAATTCAATTTTATTTTCATTTTATTTCATTTGTTTTCTACATTTTATTAAAAATAGTAAAAATCATTGAAAAATTCTGAAAATTTTTATTCAAGCTTTTATTAATTTTCAGAAACCAAAAACATTTTTATTTTTATTTTTTGCATTAAAAAATATTTTTAAATCATTTAAAAGTTTATTTTTAATTAACTAATGATAATTAATTAATTAAAAATACTTTTAGGTATTTAAAAAATCACCAAAAAATTCATGAAACATTTAAAATCATTTTGAAACATTGTCCAACTCTCAAACCAAATTTCTTTTTTGATCTTGATGTCTTTTGACAATTTTCCATGGAATTAATCTCATTTCAAGGCATTATTTTGATCCAATCTTCAAAAATTCATTTCTGCCTAACCTTTAAGAGTTGGATTTTGATTCTTTTTGCATTGCATCTTGCATAGCATGTAGTTTATAGGATTAAATTGGCATGAATTGATCTTGCATTTCCTATTTGTTTGGCATTTTTCTTGACAAGGTACCTTAAAACCCTAGCCATCTTAAGAAATTCATAACCCTCATTAGGTTAAGAGTTAGAACCCCTCCTTTGGGCAGTGAGTTTGTGTAGGCTTAGGGTTCCTTTGAATGCATTTTCAATTTTTTATCTTGATGTTTGCTTCTGGTTTTGTATTTTGTTGTGTATTGATCATAAACCCTAATTTGGGCTTTCATTTGCATCCATCTTCCATTTGCTTGCATACTATGACTTGCCATGACATTTTGTGCATCCATTTGATTCATAACACATCTTAGGACTTGTTAGAAGCAGGTTTGATCATTGCCTCATTCATTTGCCATGTTGTATGTCATTTGCATTCCATAACTTTTCATGTATGTTCATGGTTCTAAGCATGCCTCATTTGCATCCATATGTTTGTATGATCATTCCCATGCCTTGCCTCATATGTACATCATCTCTTAGCATCATTAGCATCATACTCATGCTTCTGGTTTTGGTTTGCATCATCCCATTACATCTCATTTTACATTGCATTGCATTTCTTTCACTAACTTTTCAGGTGGTAAGTTACTTTGAGAAGTGAATTTGCCTTCACTTATCACAATCTCTTTTCATCTCTCTTATGCATCATTGCTGCATTTTGTCTTGTGTTTGAGATTGAGCTTGCTCATTCTTCTTCCTCTTACTTTCTTCCTTCAAGTGACTTGTCTTCTTAAATGAAGCAAGTTACTTTGCTTCTCTTTGCTCCTTTCATCTGCTTCCTGTTGGTTTCTTTGAAGATCTTTCTTGTAAACCTCACAAACCTTAGGAATAACCAAGCATGACAATAATTATGGTTTTGATTAGTCCCCCATTTAGACTTTACCTTTGTGTCTCATTGAGTCCTCTCTTCTCATCTCATAATCAGGGACTAAACCCTAAAGGCTTTAAGGCTTTGTGATTAAGCTTATGCCTGCATCCTTCTATTAGGATGGAGTGTATAACTTTAATCTTGAGTGTTAAACCCTTAATGTGTTTAAATCCTTTAATCAATTCACTTAATAATCATCAAGACATCAAGCTTGTAACTTGGGCCTTGCATTAGGGTTCTAATTCTTCCTTAATTGGTTAAGAAGGACTAACCCTAGTGTTAATGGACAAGTCCCCCTCAAGTTGTCTTACAAACCCTAAAAATCACTTCATCATCTTATCATTAACTAAAATCCACTTAATAAAGGCTTTGTTTTGTCATGAGTTTAATCCCTAATCATGGATTAAGTTGAGGAGCTTTCCTCAGCTTAAACACTCTCATCTATTATCCTTCTATTGGGATGGTGTAATGAGTCTGTTTAATCCCTGATTATGGCTTAATCTCATTACTTAACACTAAACAAAAACAACAAAAACATCTAAATAATCACAAGTAGGTTAATGATCTTAATCCTACACCATGGTGATTAAGTGTGAGAAGCTGACTTCACACTTAAGGCATTCTCATTACCCCTAATCAGAGGGAAGATGTGATGAGTTTACTAAATCCATTGGTTTAGGCTTAAGCTCATTAACTTATGACAAACTTTCAAAAGCAATAAAAGATTGAAAAATGCAAAAATAAACAATAATCGTCTCCTCCGGGATTCTTTTCTCATCTAATTCACTCATAAACGAGAACTTGCTTCTTCCGTCTAATGCAAGACAGTTTGCACCTGAGCCAGACAGGTCATACACTTGAGCATAGGCAAGCAAGCAGTTCACAAGTCAATTCACCTTTCAGTCTCTTTGGGTCGAACTACGGTGTTCTGACTTCCTCATTGCACGAGAGGATACGTAGGCATAACTTAACAGTTATCGAACAAAAGTTTCTGTATATTCTCCCTCTTTCCAGCATTATCCTTTTAGCCTCATTATCTTGGGCACTTCATTCCTGTTCTTACACTGACACTGTACATTTATACACTTCACATTCTTTTACACTGACACTTGCATCCTTTTCTAGCTTTGCACACAAATTGCACTGACACTACCCCTTTAAAACACAAATCTTTTAAGCGTGGATCCCGTCGAGTTCGGCGGACAATCTGGGTGCTAATACCTTCCCAGGTTGTAACCAACCCCCTTTCTCAGTCTCTCTGGTTCGCAACTGTCTTATCCATATCTTTCTAGGTTTATGCAGCATTACCTTTCCTTTGGGATAAAAATGCCTAGCTGGCGAATCTTTCTTTTCTTGAGTTCACTCCTGTGTGTTCTCATTTCATCCTTTCGCCGACCGTTCGCGTCTGTACCTTATTTGAGCCAGTCTCACTTATTGGGAGCGACAGCTTGGCAACTCTGCTGGGGACCCTTATACTGTAACCAGGGCTTCTGGTTCTTTTTGTGGGTTCCTCCTAGCGCTTGTTTGATTTGTGTTTACAGGGGTGTTATGTGCTAATTGTGTTTATATAGTTTGCTTTTATTTATTGCTTTATGTACAGTTGTTTACTGCTTTCTTTACAGCTTCATATACATCATATTGTCATACTGTTATCTGGCTGGATCTGTTTTCTGTTTTGGTGGGTGGGGTTCCATTGAGAGTTTAAGGTCCTATACCTGGGACCTGAGTGACACCTAGGCTAGAGTGGTTCATGTTCTTTCCCATTCCATTTCGGTCTGGTGCGGGAATATGAAACGCGGTTCAGATATGGGTTTCTTCTTGAGAACTCTGTGCTACAGATCTCCTGTAGTGCTAGGGCTATCTGGGAAGCCTGCTAAGTCTGGATGACCTTTATTATGACCTTCAGAAACTGAGGTGAATTAGAGGAGGATCTTTTATGGTTATTGTAAACACTGTACCTCCGAGTTAGAAGTGTTTACACTTCTCATAACTGATCCAAGTCTGAGGATCTTTGTTTTAGAACACCACCTGTGAGGGGGTTGGGCTGTTTACAGGTTTGCAGGTACCCTTGACCTCAGCATACCCTGATTCTTATTGTGTTTGAGAATGCTTCACTTTGGACAGTTCTTGTGATTTAACCCTGGATATGTGACTCTTTATTTGAGTCCCCCACCTTGGTTACTGGACTTTTGAACCTCCATCTGGACTTCTTAGACATACATGGCCTTATATCAAAGCAGTAATCAGATCCAGCTTGATCACAAACCCTTGCATATCATTTTCATACATCATCATTGCATCATTTAACATGTGCTTATTTGTTTTTCTGGGTATCCATATTACATTTGGCTTGGTTTTGACCCCTTTATCTGCATAGGCCCTTGTTCACCAGCTATCTGCTTCAGCTACCTTCATCAGCTACCTGCTTCAGTCACCTGCATCCCCAGTATCAGCCTATCAGTGGCTCAGCTCCAGTGTTAGTCATCATCATCAGCATCTGCCTCAGCTCTTCACCAGCAGACATGGCACCCAAGAAGAGCAACATCTCATATCATTTCTTTGAGCCTGAGCTGACTGACATCAGGAAGGTCCAGGCCCTTATTACTCCAGACCATATACCACTATTCAGAGAACATTATGGAGGCATCCTTGATGTGGTTATGGATTTGGACCCTTCTCAGAGGAGCTTGATTCACACTTGCCTACAGTTCTATGATCCTCCTTTGAGATGCTTCACCTTCCAGAATTTTCAGTTGGGACCCTTGTTGGAGGAGTATTCATCACTGATTGGAGTGCCTATCAGGAGTGGTGTCCCCTTCAACCCTGAGATGGCTTTTCCCAGTAATGAAGAAGTGGCAAAAGCCCTGTATCTGGAACCTATACTGATTGAGCAGAACATGACAACAAAGGCTGGAATCTCTGGTCTACACTTGGATTTCTTGACTTCTCAGGCTATCCTGAAGGCCTCCTTGGGAGAATGGAAAGTAGTCTGTGCATTATTAGCCCTCAGCATATATGGGGTTATATTATTTGCAGATGAGCCTAAGTTTATTAGCAAGAATGCCATTCATCTTTTCATTCTGAGGAACCCAGTGCCCACCTTACTGGGAGATTTCTACTACTCTGTTCACCAAAGGAATGAAAAGCAAAGAGGAAGGTTGGTGAGATGTTGTGCTCCCCTGTTCCATACCTGGCTGCTCAAACACTTGCCCAAGACTGATGCCTTCTTGAATCCTCACCAACAGAAGAATTGGGCTAGGAGGCTTGTTGCTTTGACCTCAGATGACATCAAGTGGTGCACCCAGAGCACCAAGGGCAGGGACATCATTACTAGTTGTGGGCAGTTCCCCAATGTACCTCTGATAGGAGTGAAGGGTTGCATCAACTACAACCCTCTGCTATTCAAAAGACAATTGGGCTATGCATTGGTCCACCCTCCTAGAGTGCAAGATCTAGCTGAGACCCTTTATTGTGAGATTAAGCCTAATCTGGCTATTGTCAGACAAGCATCCTGGGCTTGGGACAATGTCCAGACCAAGGGGATGGCCATTCTTGGGAGATGCAACAATGTGGCC
Organism: Lathyrus aphaca; assembly: GCA_963966055.1. Lineage (NCBI taxonomy): Eukaryota > Viridiplantae > Streptophyta > Magnoliopsida > Fabales > Fabaceae > Lathyrus > Lathyrus aphaca. The sequence continues at coordinate 354,159,280 of OZ014519.1, read as the reverse complement.
TCAGCTCAGTATTATGAGTGGTCTGATGCCAGGGCTCAAATTTCTGGGATGCCCTTCACCATTGAGGATGCACCTGGACCATCCACAACACCTCCTCCAGCCACTGTCAGCCGGGAAGAGTTTTAGAAGCTAAAAGAGAGGAATGAGAATCTGTCTGAAGCCCTGAAGAGAACCCTCTGGGAGAGGAGTGATGGTCGTCTGGACATTGAAAGGTTAGAAAAGCTTAAGGTGGAGCATCTAGCCAGGATTGAGAAGTCAGAGGACTACATCAAGAAGTCCAGGGCTGGAGAGCAGATTTTGAAGAATGCCTGTAAAGAGGCCCAGTTCCAGAAGGCTAGGACTGATCTCTATCTAAAAGAAAGCCAAGCTAGGTGGGTCAGGATCACTGAAGCTCGCACTCAGGAAGATAAGAGAACTCAGGACAAGATTGAGCAGTTGGAGGCTAATGCAAAGGAGCAACAGGAAGCCCTGCTAGCAGCCCAGAAGGAAATCTCAGAATTGAAGCTTAGGGCTGGTGTGAAGAGGTCAAAGGACCAGGGAAGACACAAGAAGCTAACCACTGCCATCACCACCAGGAATCTTCTTATCAGGAACCTCACGGAGCATCCAGCTAATCCTGTGACTGAGGCACTTCTGAAGGAAGTTCAGGAGGATGATTTTGGTCTTGGTGTCTGACTTTTGATTGTTGTTGTTTTCATTTCATGTACTTTTTCTTTTTTATGTTGTATTTTTGACCCCTCAGAGGGCATGTATTGTAAAAAAACAAACTATGTATGTTTCACCATTTGTAATATATTCATTAGTTTGTTTCATCTGAGTTCTTTTTCTCTCAAGCAACATCAAAGCATCATCCTCAGGGGTCTGGAAAGGTCAAAACCAAATGCCAAGCCGGATACCTTGGAAACAAATAAGCATACTGCATTGCATACTAACTTTTGTTTTGTAGGTTTTTGTTTTGTTTGTTACTAACTCTGTTATGATTCAGGAACTATTGCTCGACGACGGGTGTTCCCTCTCAACCGTCCGCACAGATATCCCACTCGCAACAACCTTCCGGGTATACAAATGGACCAAGTACAGCAGGACCTTACGGAGGTCAGGACTCAAATGGCCAATGAGAGGCTAGAAATGAGAAACCAGATGACCCAGTTCATGGAGGTGATGAATGGCTTGGCTCAAAGCCAAGAAAGATTAAGGGCATTGGTAGAATGGCAGACCCAGGAGGAACCCCATTTAGGGACTGGAGGAACAAGCAACAATGAGAGGGTTCAACCTCATGTCAATCCACCTGTGTATGGGCCCCACCTTCATCCAGAGATCAACATCCCTGCTAATGTGCAAGGAAATGCTACTGCGAGAAGAGTATTACAAGAAGACCCCCAAGAGGATCAATTCACTGTGATGGGAGCTGGGGATGAAGCCTATGACAGAAGGCTAGATGAAATTGCTGAGAAATTGAGATCTCTGGAGTCTCAAAATTCCCTGGGCTTTGACGTTATGGATATGGGACTAGTGGACGGGGTAAGGATTCCCCACAAGTTTAAACCTCCGTGCTTTGAGAAGTACAATGGAACTTCCTGTCCACGAACCCACTTACAATCCTTTTTGGGGAGACTGAAGGCATACACCATGGATGAGAAACTGTGGATGTTCTATTTCGAAGACAGTTTAACAGGGGCTTCAAGGGAATGGTACTCTCACTTGACTAGAGCAACCATCAGATGCTGGAAGGACCTAGCTGAGGCCTTCATCAGACAGTACCAGTACAACTTGGATATGGCTCCTAACAGGACCCTCCTGATGGGAATGTCTCAATCATCCAGAGAAAGCTTTCGAGAATACGCCCAGAGGTGGAGACAGCTTGCTGCTGCTGTCCAGCCACCCATGTCGGAAAGGGAAATGGCCGACATGTTTATGAACACCCTTCAAGGGACATATATTGACAGGCTAGCAGCCTTTTCTTCCACCAGCTTCGCTGACGTAGTCATAGCTGAAGAAAGGATTGAGAGCCTATTAAAGATGGGCAAGATTTCTGACAATGGTACGAGCTCGTCCAGCAACCCCAGAAAGCCTTTTGTGGGGCCAAGAAGAACCGGTGAGACTAATGCTATTCAGGCCAACAGGGGCAGACCACAGTATGTTCATAGGTCAGTGGCAGCTGTCACTATTCCCGCTCCAATTCCTCAGCAACCAACATATCAACCACAACAACAACCCCATTACCAGCAACAAACTCAGTATCCGCCTCAGAGAAACTACAACAACAACAACAACAACAACAACAATCAACAAAGACCTTTTCAACAGAGACCATCTCAGGCCAATAGGGTGATTGATCCAATACCTATGCCTTATGGCGCTTTATTGCCACAGCTCCTGAAGCTCAACTTGGTTGAGTTAAGGACGTTGGCACCACCAGATCCTTCCAGTTTGCCAAGGAATTATGACGCCAATGCCAGGTGTGCTTTTCACTCCAATGCATCTGGCCACAGTACAGAAAAGTGCAGAGCTTTACAGATGAAGGTACAAGACCTAGTAGACTCTAAAGCTCTAAACTTTGCACCCCCGCCAAATGTCAACAAGAACCCCATGCCCAACCACGGAGGACCCATAATTAATGCTATTGAGGATGATAAGCCGTCTTTCTTAATAACCAGTGTTGGGCAGATCCGGACACCCCTGGTAGAGATTAAAGCTCAACTCCTAGAATGCCAGATATTCCCCGGGTGTGAGCTCGGGTGCGGTTATTGCAACATTTCGGTAAATGGGTGTGATAACTTGAGAAGCGGTATAGATGGTCTTATCCAGAGTGGCCTACTTCAAATCACAACATCAACACCATCAAATCCAGCAATCTCTCTGACAATAGTTCCTGAGTCTCCTACAACTGCAACAACAATTATTCATAACAATTCTTCAGTTTCATCAACAAATGCTTCAAATATCACTTCAACAAACCAGATATCAACCACCATCTCTTCTACAACATCAGCACCCCTTTATTCATAATCTTCTACAAAATCAACAGCCATTTATCCAGCAAGATCTTCTACAACACCAGCAGATATCTCAGCAGTCACTATTTATTATGATCCGTCTTATGTTCCTCCTAACAACAATTTTCAACAACAAACAGTGGCATCTCCTGCCAGGACACCGGTCACCATCTACTATGATTCACACACTATTTCAACACCCTCCTCTGCTGCAGTTAGTCCGGTTACCATCACGGTGCCTAGACCAGTTCCATATGAAAGCAGTAATGCCATCCCTTGGCATTATGGCTCTGACCTTTACTGCAATGGGGAGAAAATCACTCTTGACTCTTCAACTTCCTCTCCACAGATTGATAATGTCGGGGGAGGCGGAGGCTTCACCAGAAGCGGACGCCTTTTTGCCTCGCAATCGCAAAGACCTAATGCCGAAGCAGAAGCTGCTGCCAAAACAAAGGGAAAGAGTGTAATAGCTGAAGAACCCATTCTCAAGGAAACTCAAAAGACATCTTTTGAACAAGATGTAGACGAGTTTATGAGAATTATAAAGAAGAGTGATTACAAGGTGGTGGATCAGCTTCACCAAACTCCCTCAAAAATCTCCATTCTATCCCTGCTGATGTGTTCCGAAGCTCACCGGAATGCATTACTAAAAGTCTTGCACGCAGCATATATGCCAGAGGAGATCACCGTTAATCAGCTGGAGACCGTGGTAGCAAATGTCAATACTAGCCATGGATTGGGTTTTACCAATGCTGATCTAACAACTGAGGGGTGCAACCACAACAAGGCTTTACACATCACCCTAGAATGCAAGGGTGTTGTTCTATCACATGTACTGGTAGACACTGGGTCTTCACTCAATGTTTTGCCAAAGAAAGCCTTGGTGAAGCTGGAGTATGATGGCTTGGCACTGCGTCCAAGTAATTTGGTAGTGAGAGCATTTGATGGCTCTAAGAGATCAGTGCTAGGAGAGATTGATCTGCTTGTGATGATTGGCCCACAGACTTTTAAAATTACCTTCTACGTGATGGACATTCAGCCGGCCTACAGCTGTTTGTTGGGTAGACATTGGATCCATGCCGCTGGCGCAGTTACGTCTACCCTTCACCAGAAGCTGAAGTTCGAGTGAGAGGGCCAGATCATCACCATTTGTGGTGAAGAAGATATTTTTGTTAGCCATCTGGCTACGTACAAATATATTGAGATGGATGGAGAGATCCATGAAACCATGAGCCAGGGATTTGAAGCCCTGAATATAAATGAAGCATCTGCTGTACTTGGGACTTTCATGACATCATATCAGCAAGCCAGGAAGGTTGTTGAAGAGGGGACTGCCCAAGGCTGGGGCAAGCTGTTGCCTGTGGAGAAGAAGGAGGACAGATTTGGGTTGGGTTACAAACCAACTCAACAAGATCAATCAGAGGCTGCTAAGGAGCCCAGTTTTGTTAGTGGGGGGATGCTCACCCCTGATGCGGTAAACAACTTGGAAGATGAGTCGGAAGATGAGCGCAACCTGGAGAGCTGGATACGTCCAAGGATCCCGGGGAGCCGTATTTCAAACTGGTCTTCCCAGGAAATTATAAGGGTTACTCCTGCAGAGTAATTATTATTTCCTGTATTTTTAAAGCATGCATCAAGTCTTGCATCTTGCCCAAGATGACAAGACTCATTTTGTAATCGGGCCATCTTGTAATTTTGTGCAAACAGATCAATCAATGAATGTTGGACATCTTTTGCAAATGAGTTTTTTTCTTTTATGCTCACTGTTTTTCGTTTTTCTTTTTGTACAAAAATAAAATGGCAATGTTTTCCAAAAGATAAACTTCATTTCACTTTTTCCTAAACGAAGATTAAAATCAATCACTAAAATGAACAATCTAAACCCTTGCAGAAAGTGCCTCTCAGACTGCACCGACAACAACACAGCTATGACTTCGTATGACTTTGACAATCCAATCAATCAAGCTGATGAAGGGGTTGAAGAAGATTATGAGCTTCCTGAAGAGCTAGCCTGGTTGTTAAGGCAAGAGGAGAAGGTTATCACTCCTCATCAGGAGGAGATTGAAACAGTTAATCTTGGTACGGATGAAGATGTGAAAGAGGTCAAGATCGGGGCCTGCCTACAAGATTCTGTGAAAGAGCAACTGATTGATATGATTCGGGAGTATGTGGATGTGTTTGCTTGGTCTTACCAGGATATGCCAGGATTGGACACCGATATTGTCATGCACAAGCTGCCATTAAAAGAAGACTGCCCGCCAGTAAAACAGAAGTTGCGCCGTACTCGCCCAGATATGGCAATGAAGATAAAAAAAGAGGTGCAAAAGCAGTGGGACGCCGGATTCCTTGCTTTAACTAGCTATCCACCGTGGGTTGCTAATATTGTACCTGTGCCTAAGAAAGACGGCAAAGTGAGAATGTGTGTTGACTACCGGGATCTGAACAGAGCCAGCCCGAAGGATGATTTCCCATTACCTCACATTGATGTATTGGTGGATAATACGGCTCAGTTCTCGGTGTTCTCCTTCATGGACGGATTTTCAGGATACAATCAGATCAAGATGTCACCTGAAGACATGGAGAAGACAACTTTCATCATACCCTGGGGCACGTTCTGTTATAAGGTGATGCCATTCGGACTGAAGAATGCAGGCGCAACGTATCAACGGGCTATGGTAACATTATTCCACGACATGATCCATAAAGAAATTGAATGTTATGTGGATGACATGATTGCCAAGTCCCTTACAGAAGAGGACCACCTGGTAAATCTGTTGAAGTTATTCAAGCGTCTGAGGAAATACCAACTAAAATTGAACCCCAACAAGTGCACATTCGGGGTGCGATCTGGTAAGCTGCTGGGATTTATTGTAAGCGAGAAAGGGATTGAAGTTGACCCTGATAAAGTCAAAGCCATTCAAGAAATGCCTGCACCGAAGACTGAGAAAGAAGTTCGAGGGTTTCTAGGTAGATTGAACTACATTTCAAGGTTCATATCTCACCTTACAGCAACCTGCGAACCTTTGTTCAAGCTATTGAGAAAAGAACAAACGGTCAGGTGGAACGAAGACTGCCAGAAGGCTTTTGACAAGATCAAGGAGTACTTGCAAGAACCTCCAATCCTTATGCCACCAGTTGAAGGAAGACCTCTGATAATGTACTTGACAGTATTAGAGAAGTCAATGGGGTGTGTGCTGGGCCAGCATGACGAGTCTGGTCGAAAAGAGTACGCAATTTACTACCTAAGCAAAAAGTTTACCGACTGTGAACAACGTTATTCACTGCTCGAGAAAACTTGTTGGGCTTTAGCGTGGGCTGCTCGCCGACTGAGACAGTATATGTTGACCCACACTACTTTATTGATATCAAAGATGGATCCAGTTAAGTTCATTTTTGAGAAGCCAGCACTTACCGGACGGGTTGCAAGATGGCAAATGATCCTCACAGAATATGACATCCAATACACATCTCAGAAAGCCATCAAGGGCAGTGTATTGTCTGATTATCTTGCTGAGCAACCTATTGACGATTACCAGCCTATGAGATTTGACTTCCCTGATGAAGACATCATGTTCATAAAAGCAAAAGATCATGAAGAGCCTGTTCACATTGAAGGGCCCGACCCAGAAGAAGAATGGACTATGATGTTTGATGGGGCTGTTAATATGAATGGTCATGGTGTTGGTGCAGTACTCATTACACCTAAGGGAGTTCACATGCCTTTCTCGGCAAAACTCACCTTTAACTGCACTAACAAGGAAGCTGAATACGAAGCTTGCATTATGGGTCTGGAGGAAGCCATTGACCTCAGGATCAAGACATTGACTGTATTCGGAGATTCAGCTCTGGTAGTTAATCAAACCAACGGCAAATGGTACACACACCAGGACCATCTGATACCTTACAGGGATTATACAAGGAGGTTATTGATTTTCTTTACAACGATCAAGCTTGAGTATATCCCTCGGGACGAGAATCAGTTTGCAGATGCTCTTGCCACCATTTAATCCATGATCAAAGTTCAAGCTGCCAACTTTGTGCCTCAGATTTCAGTATCCAGACTTGACAGACCAGCATATGTATTTGCAGCAGACATTGTCAAGGATGATAAGCCTTGGTTCCATGACATTAAGTGCTTCTTGGAGGATCAAACATACCTACCTGGGGCATCTTCCAGTGATAAGAAGACTTTAAGAAGGCTCGCTGGTAGTTTCTTTCTGAACACTGATGGTTCCTTGTACAAGAGAAACTTTGATATGGTACTCCTCAGATGCGTTGATAAAACGGAAGCGGACTTGTTAATGCACGAAGTGCACGAAGGATCCTTTGGTACCCACGCAGGAGGGCATGCAATGGCTAAAAAGTTGCTAAGATCAGGTTATTACTGGATCACCATGGATGCCGACTGTTGTACCTACGCTAGAAAATGCCATAAATGCCAGATTTATGCGGATAAGGTGCATGTGCCTCCCAATCCTCTGAATGTGATGTCTTCTCCCTGGCCCTTTGCCATGTGGGGCATTGACATGATCGGCAAGATTGAGCCAACTGCTTCGAATGGCCACAGATTCATCTTGGTTGCTATTGACTATTTTACCAAGTGGGTCGAAGCAGCTTCATATGCAAATGTTACAAGGCAAGTGGTAGCCAGATTTCTGAAGAGAGATATCATCTGTCGATACGGAGTTCCCGAGCGAATCATTACTGATAATGGTTCCAATTTAAACAACAAAATGATGGCAGAGCTATGCCGGGACTTCAAGATCCAACACCACAATTCTTCTCCTTACAGGCCAAAGATGAACGGCGCTGTTGAGGCAGCTAATAAGAATATCAAGAAGATTGTGCAGAAGATGGTAGTCACCTACAAAGACTGACATGAAATGCTACCGTTTGCTTTGCATGGGTACCGCACGTCAATCAGAACATCCACTAGGGCAACACCGTATCAGCTTGTGTATGGTATGGAAGCAGTCCTACCAGTTGAAGTTGAACTACCCTCCCTACGGGTACTGATGGATGTTAAGCTGAACGAAGCAGAATGGGTCCGATCCCGATACGAGCAACTGAGTCTGATTGAAGAGAAAAGGTTGGCTGCAATTTGTCATGGGCAGTTGTATCAGAAAAGAATGAAGAAAGCCTTCGATCAGAAAGTCAGGCACCGAGAGTACCAAGTAGGAGATCTTGTGCTGAAAAGAATCCTCCCTCCTCATACAGACCACAGGGGCAAATGGACTCCAAACTATGAAGGACCATTCGTAGTAAAGAAAGTTTTCTCTGGTGGAGCACTGATGCTCAGCACCATGGATGGTGAAGACTTCCCGTCCCCTGTGAATTCAGATGCAGTTAAAAAATACTTCGCATAAAAACGACCCGCTGGACATAAAAACAGAATGTAAGTCCAGGCAAAAATCGGGCATCCCGGCGAGTCAAAAACAGAATAAAAGACTCGGGCAAAAATAAGGGAAAATGAATAAAGAAATGTACACCCGCTGAGTTGAAAAGCCGCATTGGACAACTCAGGCAAGAATGGGTATCCCGATGGATTGAAAACCCGAAAGGGCGATCCATGCAAAATAAGGGAATAAGCGAACAACTGCATTTTGAATTCGTCTGTATCACCTACAACTTGGTAAGCTTCGAAAAGATCAAGTTTCTTTCAGAATCAACCTTCTTCAGAAAGCAAGACGAGGGGAGCGTCAATTGTCATACGAGTCATAGCAAAAGGAAACTCCTTGAAGCGTCGTCAACATTGCCAACATTTTGTTTCTCAATTTGTAACAATCTCCTCATTTCAGGGGATATGTTTCTTTGACTGTATCTCGCCAATTCAGGGCATGTGAATTAATAATAAAATCAGATTTTCAGTCACGTCTCGTCTCGTACATTTTATTTTCATTTGCAAAATGTCCGATACCTTTAAGATACTGATTGCATAAATACAGATGTTTCCAAAAGAATACGTGCTTGCAGGAAATATATTTACTCCCGGGAATGTCTAGACTCCTATGATGGAATCCGGTAAGGGATACCTCGGGATTACTTGTACGTTTCTATCTTTGCAGGATTGCAGGTATCCAAAACGCAACATGGGGCACGAAAGTTTCATCCCAGCAAACTGGCAAATCAACACTCACTCAGTATTAGCACCCAAAGTGCTTTCTCCCCAGCTGAGTTGCCACTTGTTATTTCTCCCCAGCCGAGGTGCCAATCATTCTTCCTCCTCAGCCAAGTACAAAAGCCAGGGAACCATCTCCCCGCAGAGTGTCAACCTCTACCCGGAAAAACAACATACGAAGGAATCACAACATAATGACGAAGGCTTCTACAAACCCCAGCTGGGTCCCTCATTACCAAGGATGGGTCTATCAGTGACCTATTCCCCCAAGCAGATACATCTCATCAGATCTACCAATGATCTCATCCCCAGCTGGGATGTCCACTTCAAACAGATCAACCAAAGATCTTCGTGACGACGAGATCCGAATCCCGGATCATTATCTTTCGCATAAACATAGCATTCGCATCATATTCACCCCACAAAGCGTAGCATTCCGTCTAATACGGAGCATTACGGCAAAAATCAAACATATTGCATAATCATAAGCCATGTTCTGAATAATGACAATCCATCAACAATATACAAAATGCTCCCCGGGTTCCCCAGCAGGGAGCTAAAGCTAAAGCTAAAGCAGTTGCCTTACACTCACAAACACCAGTACATACTCCTTATGGCACCCGTCCGTGTCATCATTCCCCAGTAAAGTTGCCCGGGCATTTCTTTACAAACAAACACTTCTCTTGCAAATACATATCTTTCCTGACACCCGTCCGTGTCGTATCCCCAGTAGAAAGCCAAAGCGCCCCCTTTGCACTCGCAGATACATGTATATATATAACTTTCTTGACATCCGTCAGTGTCACTTTCCCCAGCACAGTTACCTAAACACTTTGTAAAGAATATACTTGTTTATAATATACCTCTTGACACTCGTCCGTGTCACTCTCCCCAACAGGTTAAATACCCGTCTATACACCACTCATACTTATTACTCTTATTTCACTTATACAAATACTCGTCAGTATCTTGTATACGCCACTTATATCCTCTCAGATTCGACACTAGTCCGTGTTCTTTGTTAACCAGTTGGTACTTGTCCGTACCATCATCTCAGAACATGCGTCAAGCGTTTGTTTCTACCTGATACTCGTCCGTATCGTAGTCTTAAGGATGCTCGTCCGCATCTTTAATCCATACACGTGTCAAAAATTCTTGTCTTCTTGAATTTAGACACTCGTCTGTGTCTAATATACCCCAGAAGAGTCCCCAAAGAATCAACACTCGTCCGTGTTCCTTGTTAACCAGTTGATACTCGTCCGTATCATCATCTCTAAACACGTGTCAATATTTGTTTCTACCCGATACTCGTTCGTATTGAAGTCTTAGGGATGCTCGTCCGCATCTTTAATCTATACACAACGTCAAAACACTTATACCTTTTATTTCTTGGATATAAACACTCGTCCGTGTTTACTATTCCCCAGTAGATCGCCCGCAAAGCAAAATTTCTTTTCTATCTGACATTCGTCCTATGTCATGATAAACCCTGAGAGCAGCCGTACCCTGCTAGGTGATCGTCCTTCACCTCTTGATGATCGCCTTTCATCATGCTCATCCGATGGCCGTCCCCATCGTCGACCTTTTCTATCCGACATTCTTCCTATGTCGTGATATTTAGCAGCCGTCCCCTGTTAGGTGATCGCCCTTCACCTTTTGATGATCGTCCTTCATCATTTTTATCTGATGGCCGTCCCCATCGTTGATCTTGTTATCTGACATTCGTCCTATGTCATGATAAACCATGAGAGCAGCCGTCCCCTGCTAGGTGATCGTCCTTCACCACTTGATGATCGTCCTTCATCATGCTCGCCCGATGGCCGTCCCCATCGTCGACCTTTTATCCGGCATTCGTCCTATGTCGCGATACTTTTGGCAGCCGTACCCTGCCGGGTGATCGTCCTTCACCTTTGATGACCGTTCCTCATCATTATTTTCATTTATTCTTTAACCCGATGGCCGTCCCCGTCATGGTCCCTTCTCCTTTTCCTGATGATCGTCCTTCATCAGTTTAGCCCGATGGCCGTCCCCATCGTGGTTTGCATTACTTTATGAACCTGATAACCGTACTTCATCATTTACTTTTTACATATTCCCCAGAGAATCTTACAGCTTTACTTTATGGCCGTCCCCGTCATAATCTTTTATATCCCCAGCATGTCGGCCGTCCCCGTCATCGCTTTCCGCATTCTCCCCAGCATGCCGGCCGTCCCCGTCATTGCTCTTTCCCCAGCAGTCGTCCTCTGCTCGACGGTCGTCCTCCGTCGCCCGCACTTTATAATATACTTTATTTTCTTTTTACAATCTATATCCCTTTTCTTCTTCATTCTGTGAGTGCAAATTTTGGACTGTCTTTGGTATTCAACCACAAGTTATCTTGTTTGCCTGTTAAGCCGCTACTTACACCCTGCACAGCTAACTCATGCTTGAATAGGGGCAGATGTAAACACCCCAAATTTGCCCTCACCCATTCACACCATGGCTTGTGATCTTTTCATATGCATAAGTTCAAACATATCACCTCATATTGCATTTTTGCTTCACTGCATTAGTTCTAAGTCATCTGCATCTAGGGTTTGTGATCTGAGCAATCCAAGAGCTTCTTGAGCCACTCCAAAGGTCATCAATCACTTCAAAGGGGTCCATGTATGTTCAAGTATCATATTATATCCCCTCAAAGTCAATAATGTCAAATAATCACAAGAACTGAGAATGGCATGGAGCAGAGCCAGGTTTAACTGCACAGATGACCTAGAATTAGGGTTTTGGTTTCAAAGGCCATAACTCCAATTTGTTTGGTCATTCTTGTTTCTATTTGTCTCTATATGGTATAGGGAGCATGCATATCAATTTTCATGAAGAAATTCCATGGGGAAGTCATCTGATCAAGAGTTGACTTTTTGAGCAAGCCAGTGCAAAATCAGGGCATCTGAGACCCCCAATGACCCAACCAAAGTGTGTTCTTCATCATTTTGATTGTGTATGATCTTTATTTGATCATATAAGATATTAGAAGTTCACAAAATTGGAAAATTTCAAGTCATTTGCAAAGTTGACTTTTTGGGAAAGTTGACTTATTTTGAAAATTGCCATTTTGGGAAACTTTTTCAACCCTTGCTTTTTGATTCAAAAATGCTTCAAATGAAAAAACTTTGGTCATGAAAGTTGTAGAATGGATCATTCCCTTTTCAAAAAGTACAAGAACTTGACCTAATTCATTTTGGATCAAAAGTTATGGCTTGTCAAAGTTGGCCAAAATCACAAAATTTGAAGTTTTCTACCAAAGAGGCATTTTGCAAAATGCTATGATCAAGTGTTCTAAAGGCCTCAAATGTGTACAAATTCTTCACAACATGATCACATGACCTCTAAAATTCATAATGGGCCAAAGAATCATCTCATTTCATGCCTTGAACCTCAAGAAATCCCAAAGGAACCAAACTTTGTGAAACTTGCAAAACCTATCACAAACTACAAACCACTTGCTGCATTGCCTCTAGACCTTTTCCATAGCTTCCCTTGATTCAAGCTGAGCCAAAGCAAGCCAAAAAGCAAGTTGTACCATTGCCCATACCTCAAGTACAAATCAAGTTGACATTTTGGCCAAAGACCCATACCAATCACCATAGGCCACCAACAACTCTCTGACCTATCACCTTCTGATACATGGACCAAAGCCAACATAACACACAACACACTTCAAGCTAAAACAGACTCCAAGCCATAGTTATCAAAATCTCTCCAACTTGCATTTTCATTCGAAACACTCTCCACAAGCTGCAAACACACAAACAAACTTCACAAACAATCTCAACATGCCTCACTAATCAGAAACCACCCATCACCATAGCCTGAAACCCTCTGAAACCAAAATACGATTTCTGCCCCTCTTTGAGCAGAACCTCAACAATCTTTCAAACCAGCCATTATAAACTTCAAACAAGCATTGAAAGCTTCTCAGGGGGTCCATTGGAGTTGATTGGAAGCAAGAAACTGGCCAGAAAGTCCCTGATTTGAAAGCTTCGATTCAGGTAGCCATGGAAATTCATTTTTCCAGAACTCTCATTTCTTGTTTCTAAAATGATCTATATGCTTCCCTGAGTTCACTGAACCTTTTACTTTTGAAAATGATTAAGTTTTGAGGATGTATGGCTTGTCTGAAACTTTGCCCGAAAACTTGATTTTTGTTTGTTCATCATGATTCACGAAAAAGAAATGGAATTTGTTGCTGGATTGTTGTTTAGAATGTTTAGTTGAGTTGATCTGGAGGTTTTGGCATGTTTTAGTCACGTTTTGAGAGAGCTAGGTCAAGGGTCTCGCCGGAGAAGACGACCGGAAGTCTTCTCCGGCCACCTGAATCTGTTTAGGGTTAATCTGTGCAATTAATGTGAGTTTGAATGTGGAGCGTTGGATGGCTTGACCAGGGTTGACCCGCGCGTGTTTGAATGGACAGGATGCAACATTAGAAACCCTAATCCATAATTAACCTAATTAATTCAGTTTAATTAATTTAAAATGGAAATTAGCTCAGTTTGAATCTTAGCCGCAGGATCTGGCGCGCAGTCTTTCCCTCCTTCCTGAGTTTGAATCCAGACCTTTAGATGCGCATACTTTTCATTTAATTCAATTTTATTTTCATTTTATTTCATTTGTTTTCTACATTTTATTAAAAATAGTAAAAATCATTGAAAAATTCTGAAAATTTTTATTCAAGCTTTTATTAATTTTCAGAAACCAAAAACATTTTTATTATTATTTTTTGCATTAAAAAATATTTTTAAATCATTTAAAAGTTTATTTTTAATTAACTAATGAGAATTAATTAATTAAAAATACTTTTAGGTATTTAAAAAATCACCAAAAAATTCATGAAACATTTAAAATCATTTTGAAACATTGTCCAACTCTCAAACCAAATTTCTTTTTTGATCTTGATGTCTTTTGACAATTTTCCATGGAATTAATCTCATTTCAAGGCATTAGTTTGATCCAATCTTCAAAAATTCATTTCTGCCTAACCTTTAAGAGTTGGATTTTGATTCTTTTTGCATTGCATCTTGCATAGCATGTAGTTTATAGGATTAAATTGGCATGAATTGATCTTGCATTTCCTATTTGTTTGGCATTTTTCTTGACAAGGTACCTTAAAACCCTAGCCATCTTAAGAAATTCATAACCCTCATTAGGTTAAGAGTTAGAACCCCTCCTTTGGGCAGTGAGTTTGTGTAGGCTTAGGGTTCCTTTGAATGCATTTTCAATTTTTTATCTTGATGTTTGCTTCTGGTTTTGTATTTTGTTTTGTGTATTGATCATAAACCCTAATTTGGGCTTTCATTTGCATCCATCTTCCATTTGCTTGCATACTATGACTTGCCATGACATTTTGTGCATCCATTTGATTCATAACACATCTTAGGACTTGTTAGAAGCAGGTTTGATCATTGCCTCATTCATTTGCCATGTTGTATGTCATTTGCATTCCATAACTTTTCATGTATGTTCATGGTTCTAAGCATGCCTCATTTGCATCCATATGTTTGTATGATCATTCCCATGCCTTGCCTCATATGTACATCATCTCTTAGCATCATTAGCATCATACTCATGCTTCTGGTTTTGGTTTGCATCATCCCATTTCATCTCATTTTACATTGCATTGCATTTCTTTCACTAACTTTTTAGGTGGTAAGTTACTTTGAGAAGTGAATTTGCCTTCACTTATCACAATCTTTTTTCATCTCTCTTATGCATCATTGCTGCATTTTGTCTTGTGTTTGAGATTGAGCTTGCTCATTCTTCTTCCTCTTACTTTCTTCCTTCAAGTGACTTGTCTTCTTAAATGAAGCAAGTTACTTTGCTTCTCTTTGCTCCTTTCATCTGCTTCCTGTTGGTTTCTTTGAAGATCTTTCTTGTAAACCTCACAAACCTTAGGAATAACCAAGCATGACAATAATTATGGCTTTGATTAGTCCCCCATTTAGACTTTAACTTTGTGTCTCATTGAGTCCTCTCTTCTCATCTCATAATCAGGGACTAAACCCTAAAGGCTTTAAGGCTTTGTGATTAAGCTTATGCCTGCATCCTTCTATTAGGATGGAGTGTATAACTTTAATCCTGAGTGTTAAACCCTTAATGTGTTTAAATCCTTTAATCAATTCACTTAATAATCATCAAGACATCAAGCTTGTAACTTGGGCCTTGCATTACGGTTCTAATTCTTCCTTAATTGGTTAAGAAGGACTAACCCTAGTGTTAATGGACAAGTCCCCCTCAAGTTGTCTTACAAACCCTAAAAATCACTTCATCATCTTATCATTAACTAAAATCCACTTAATAAAGGCTTTGTTTTGTCATGAGTTTAATCCCTAATCATGGATTAAGTTGAGGAGCTTTCCTCAGCTTAAACACTCTCATCTATTATCCTTCTATTGGGATGGTGTAATGAGTCTGTTTAATCCCTGATTATGGCTTAATCTCATTACTTAACACTAAACAAAAACAACAAAAACATCTAAATAATCACAAGTAGGTTAATGATCTTAATCCTACACCATGGTGATTAAGTGTGAGAAGCTGACTTCACACTTAAGGCATTCTCATTACCCCTAATCAGAGGGAAGATGTGATGAGTTTACTAAATCCATTGGTTTAGGCTTAAGCTCATTAACTTATGACAAACTTTCAAAAGCAATAAAAGATTGAAAAATGAAAAAATAAACAATAATCGTCTCCTCCGGGATTCTTTTCTCATCTAATTCACTCATAAACGAGAACTTGCTTCTTCCGTCTAATACAAGACAGTTTGCACCTGAGCCAGACAGGTCA
This sequence comes from Lathyrus aphaca, assembly GCA_963966055.1. NCBI lineage: Eukaryota > Viridiplantae > Streptophyta > Magnoliopsida > Fabales > Fabaceae > Lathyrus > Lathyrus aphaca. The sequence goes on along the minus strand of OZ014519.1, from coordinate 354,143,341 downwards.
TACACTTGAGCATAGGCAAGCAAGAAGTTCACAAGTCAATTCACCTTTCAGTCTCTTTGGGTCGAACTACGGTGTTCTGACTTCCTCATTGCACGAGAGGATACGTAGGCATAACTTAACAGTTATCGAACAAAAGTTTCTGTATATTCTCCCTCTTTCCAGCATTATCCTTTTAGCCTCATTATCTTGGGCACTTCATTCCTGTTCTTACACTGACACTGTACATTTATACACTTCACATTCTTTTACACTGACACTTGCATCCTTTTCTAGCTTTGCACACAAATTGCACTGACACTACCCCTTTAAAACACAAATCTTTTAAGCGTGGATCCCGTCGAGTACGGCGGACAATCTGGGTGCTAATACCTTCCCAGGTTGTAACCAACCCCCTTTCTCAGTCTCTCTGGTTCGCAACTGTCTTATCCATATCTTTCTAGGTTTATGCAGCATTACCTTTCCTTTGGGATAAAAATGCCTAGCTGGCGACTATTTCTTTTCTTGAGTTCACTCCTGTGTGTTCTCATTTCATCCGTTCGCCGACCGTTCGTGTCTGTACCTTATTTGAGCTAGTCTCACTTATTGGGAGCGATAGGGTGACCAATTATTATTTTTTGTATTTTCTTAGGTGGACTATTTCAATGTACGTGTCTAGTAGTTTAGGTGTTGTCGCTCGCTACATAGAGACTTATGCATATACTTGTTTGTGGTAGAACGAACATGACATGCCTTTATGTCTGCAACAAAGATGAGGTGAGTAGAGAAAATACAATTGATTTGTTTTTGTATTTTAAAAGAAGTGTTTTGATTTTTTTTGTTTGTCGTATGCGTAGCATTAAGGTTTATGACGATATGAACAAATAGTTTGCATAATGATCCAGGTGTCTCGCACACAAAGTACCCTAGAAGAGGTAAGATATTCACCTACTCATCATTTCCCATGTACTTAAAAATCGTGGATATACACACATAATTTATTAAGTGTTTTTTATTTGTGTTTAGGAGAGAGAAGAGACTCAAATGGTTTAAAAGAAAAAATAGGGGATCTCAATCCTAAGAGTTGTCATGCATTGATTGATCCTATAATTGATGTTAGAAGGGAACTTCTACCTATTTTAGCATTCTTAGATTTCCTACCTAATGTCTTTCCTTCTTTGAACCTAATGGGAAATTATGTTCAAGCTAGGAGCCCTAAGGGAACTTGTGTCACACACAAGTAAACATTAGTTGAATCAATCGCCATGAAAGAAGAAAAGAAAAAAATATGAGATGAAAGGAGATTATACAAATGTAAATAAAAATGTAAAGTATTACAAGTTTTTTTACCTTTCACACAAGCTCAACTAATTGATAGTTGAAAGTATAACGCAAAACTATGTCTTAGTGCACATGTAAATGTCCTAAAACTATCCTAAGTGTAATGTCAATCAACAAACAACATGAAATGACCTAATGTAAACACCCCAAAATTTCCCTCACTAATATCACACCATGGCTTGTGATCTTTCATTTTTACATTAGCATAAGCATACCACCTCATATGCATTTTTTGGGTTCATTTGCATAGTTCAAGTTCATCTACATCTAGGGTTTGTGATCTGAGCAATCCAAAGATCCACCTGAGCCACTCCAAAGGTCTCCAATCATTCCAAGAGGGTCCATGTGTTTTCTATCATCATATTATATCCCTCAAAGATCAAGGAAGTCAAGAAATCACAAGAACTGGCAAGGCATGGAAGCAGAGCTAGGGTTTTTACTACACAGATGACCAAAATTAGGGTTTTGGTTCCAGAGGCCTTAAATCCAAATTTTTGAGTCATTATTGTTTATAATGTTCTTAAGATGTTATAAGTATCATTTATACCAAGTTTGATGAAGAAATTCATTGTGGAAGTCATCTGTTCACTGGGTAACTTCTTGAGCAAGTCAGAGCAAAATCAGGGCATCTGAGGCCCCCAACAATGGAACCCAGGGGTATTTTTCATCAAATTGAAGTTATATGATCTTTATTTGATCATTTAAGTTCTTTTAAGTTCACAAAATTGAAGAAATTTGAGCTAAACCAAAAGTTGCCAAAAATGGAAATGACTTGTAATGGAAACTTTCCATTTTGGGAAAGTTTTTCAACCTCCTCTTTCTCAACCAAAAATGTTTCAAATGAAAAATTTTTGGTCATGAAAGTTGTAGATTGGATCATTCCCTTTTCAAAAAGTACAAGAACATGTCCTAATTCATTATGGAACTCAAGTTATGGCTTTGCAAAGTTGGCAAAAATCCTATAATTTTCACTTTCACACCAAAGAGGATTTTCTTGCAATTTCACATGCCAAGTCATTTTGTGACCTCTAATTAACCTCTAAGCATCATACCAACATAATACATCTCATTGTGATCAAAATTGCCCAAGGAATCACAAGTTTCTATGGCTTGCATCACAAGATTTCTCAAAAGGGGCAAATTGCATAACACTTGCAAAACCTATGAAAGCCATGCCTCTAAGCCATCCAGCTGCATAAAATGAATCCCATGGATCTCATTGATCAATGTTGAACCAGGACATGCCATAAAACAGCTGCTACACAAGCCCATACCTCAAGTACACAAGTTGTTGACTTTTTGCAACTTGCCCCATACCAATCACCACATGCCACCACCCACTTTCTGACCTATCAAGACATGTTATGTGGACTCAAAGCAAGCTACTTCACATAACATTGGAGCTCAGAACCTCTCATAAGCCAAGTTCACAAAAATCACCCTCAACCTTCCTCTCTTCGAAACACTCTGTACAAGCATCAAACCTCCAATATTTCTCCATAGATCAACTCACCATCACCCACAGATCATTTCCCAACCATTACCAAGCCCTAAAAGCCAGCCAAACACAAACACGATTCTGGACCAGTTGAGTTGCAACCCCTCAATCCAGCTCATTTCAATTCATTCCAAGCCTTGCAATAGAATCAGGGGATCAAGTGGAGGCCATTTGCACAAGGGAGAGGTCTAAATAGCTCAAACTGAGAAAGCTCAAGCTCAGGTATACCTCATGAAATTTTTTTCTCCAGAAATGCTATTTTAAGTTCTTAAATTGTTCCTTGTGTCTCCCTGATCATTATGATGTGCTTAGTTTTAAAAATGGTTGCGTATTAAGAATTTCATGGTTGTCTGAAAGTTTTGTCATTTTTATGTTTTTCTTCGAATCTTGAGAATGATGAATGAGAAATGAATTTTGAGGGTTGATTCGTGTTTGGGGTGGGCTGGGGATTTGATCTGGAGCATTAGAGCTCATGAAATGGCTTAGGGAGTGAGTTTGGAAAAGGACCCTGCCGGAGAAGACGACCGGAACACTGTTCCGGCCGTCTGAGTTGGATTAGGGCTAATCTCAGGTGATTAGCTGAGTTTGAATTTGGGTCGTCTGATGAGTGTTTGGCGCGTGTTTTGGAGGGCTGGGATTTTTCATTAAACCCTAATCTTATTTAATTAATTTAATTAAGTCAGATTAAGTCATAGCCGTAGGATTTCATTTAATTGGAAGGATTAAGTCACAGCCTTAGGATTAGATTACCCCCAGTCACGCTGACTTTGCATCCTAACCAATGGATTCCTCAACTTGCAATCTCAGCCTCTCATTCTGCATACTTTCATTTTTATTTTTATTTATTTCTATTTTATTTTGTTTATTTATTTAAAATAGTAAAATTCATCCAAAAAATATTTCCTTATGCATTTTAATTTCAAATATTTTTCTTCACCCAAAAACATTTTTATTTTTAAATTTTTCATTAAAAAATCATTTTAAAAATATTTAAATGTTTATTTTAATTAATTAATGGAAATTAATTAATTAAAATACCATTTAGGTTTCCAAAAATCCCAAAAAAAATCACGTTGCATCTTAAGACATTTATAAACATTGTCAAACCATTCATACAAATTTCTTTTTGGTTTTTGAACATGCTTTGACATTTTCTTTGAATTTAGGGTTCATAAAATTCCTTTTTTGGAACCCTAACTTTGAAAATTCTTTTCTGCCTAACCATGAATGGTTTGATAATGATTATTTTTGCATTGTTTTCCATATAGCATGTAGTTTCTAGGATAATTTTGTCATGAATTTATCTTTCATTTTAAAATTGATTTGCATTTTTTTTCTTAAGGTACCCAAAAACCCTAGTTAACTTAGAAAAATCATAACTTCCTTTAGGTTAAGAGTTGGACCTTCTCCTTTGGGGTGTGATATCATATGGGGTTAGGGATTGTTTGAGCCCATTTGTAAATTTTTATCATGTGAATTTCTTCTGTTTTGATCATTTGCATCTCATCCTTTCATGTAACCCTAATTTTCCATCCATACTTGCATCTTACATTGCATTGCATGAACATATGAACTTGCCATGGTATTCTAAGAACTTGTATGCCATCTTAGACATCTTAAGACATTTCTTGAACATTGCTTGGTCATTTATTCATACATTTTCCATGCTTTGCATCCATTTCATTTCATAAACATCCATGTGTTTTCATGCTTCCCACATGCCTCATATGCATTCATTCTCTTGTATGATCACACATGTGCACCTTGTATGCTCTCACATCATCTCATAACATCATTTTCATCATGTGATTGCTTCTGACTTTGGCTTTTGCCTTTGCATATACATCTTTTCATGTCATTTCTTTCCTTATGCTTTTGCCTTTGCATTCACTTCTCATTTCTCTTCATCTTCTTCATATGCATCCTTGCTGCATTTTTCCTTGCCTTTGAGTGAGCTTGCTCATTCATGTTCATCCCTCACTTTCTTTCTCTAAGTTACTTATCTTCTTCAGTGAAGTAAGTAACTTATTCATCTGCTTCTTCCTCCTTTCATCTGCTTCTTCCATTGGTGGCTTCTCTGAAGATCTCTTTTAAGCCTCACAAACCATATGAACATCCAAGCATGGCAATAATTAGGGTTGTGATTAGTCCCCCTTTAGCTTTTACCTTTGTGTCTTCTTTGTGCCTCTCTTCTCATCTCATCATTAGAGACTAAACCTTTAAGGCTTTAGGACTTTGGAATTAGGGGTATGTATGCATCATTCTCTTAGGATGGAGTGTATAACTTTAATCCTAAGTGTTAAACCCTTAATTTGTTTAAACCTCTTAATTAATCCATTTAAGAATCACTAAGACTTCATCTTGTAACTTGGGCCTTACATTAGGGTTCTAATTCTTCCATTATTGGTTAATAAGGACTAACCCTAGTGTTTAATGGACAAGTCACCCTCAAGTTGTCTTACAAACCATAAAACTCATTTCTTAATCTCACCCTTAATTAAAATCCACTTTAATAAAGGCTTGTTTTGTCATGAGGTTAATCCCTAATCATGGATTAAGTTGAGGTATCTTCCTCAACTTAAGTGTGCTCATCTATTATCCTTCTATTAGGATGGTGTAATGAGTTCACTAATCCTTGATTATGGCTTAAAATCATTACTTAACACTAAACAAAAAAATAAAAACATTTAAATAATCACAAATAGGTTAATGATCTTAATCCTACATCATCATGGTAATTAAGTTGAGGTGCTTATCTCACACTTAAGTATTCTCATTATACCTAGTCAAGGGAGGATATAATGAGTTTACAACCTTTGATGTAGGCTTAAGCTCATTAACTTATGACAAACACCAAAAACAAATAAAAGATTGAAAACACAAAAACAAACAATAATCGTCTCCTTCGGGATTCTTTTCTCATCATCCTCATTCATAAGGAGAACTTGCTTCTTCCGTCTAATGCAAGACAGTTAGCACTCGAGCCAGACGAGTCATACACTTGAGCCTAGGCAAGTAAGCAGTTCACAGTCAATTTATCTTTCAGTCTCTTTGAGTCGAACTACGGTGTTCTGACTTCCTCATTGCACGATAGGATACGTAGGCATAACTTAATAGTTATCGAACAAAAGTCTCTGTGTCTTCCCCCTCCTTCAGCATTCTCTTTCTAAGCCTCAGTTCCTGAGCATTTCACCCTTTTTCTTGCACTGACACTTGTATATTCTTTTCTTAGCTTTTGCACACAGACAACACATACACCTACCCCTTTAAACACAAGTCTTGTAAGTGTGGATCCCGTCGAGTACGACGGACAATCTAGGTGCTAATACCTTCCCAGGTTATAACCAACCCCCTTTCTCAGTTTCTCTGGTTCACAACCGTCTTATCCATCGTTTCTTAGGTTTATGCAGCATTACCTTTCCTTCGGGATAAAATGCCTAGCTGGCGACTCTATTCATTTCATTTTCATTTCTCCTTTCGCCGACCGTTCGCGTCTGTACCCTATCTGACCAGGTGTCATTTCGGGGGAGCGACAGCTTGGTGACTCTGTTGGGGACCCTTATATTGCAACCAGGGCTTCTGGTTCTTTTTGTGGGTTCCTCCTAGCGCTTGTTTGATTTGTGTTTACGGGGGTGTTATGTGCTACTTGTGCTTATTTATTTGCTTTATTTTATTGCTTTTTGTACAGCTTTATTTGTTGCTTTCATTTACAGGTTTTTATGCATTTCATACTGTCATTATCATGTGTTGGATCTGCTGTTTCCTTGGTGGGTGGGGTATCATTGAGTGATTAAGGTCCTATATCGGGGACCTGAGTGACACATAGGCTAGAGTGGCTTCATATTCTTTCCCATTCCATATTGGTCTGGTGCGGGAATATGAAACACGGTTCAGACATGGGTTTCTTCTTGAGAACTCTGTGCAACGGATTTCCTGTAGTACTAGGGCTATCTGGGAAGCCTGCTAAGTCTGGATGACCTTTTATAACCTTCAGCATCTGAGGTGAATTAGAGGAGGATCATTTATGGTTATAATAAACATTGTACCTCTGGGTTAGAAGTGTTTACACTTCTCATAACTGGTCCAAGTCTAAGGATCCTTGTTCTAGAACCTTACATGTGAGGGGGTTGGGATGTTTACAGGTTTGCAGGAACCATTGGCCACATCATAACTGTTACTAGTTTTGTTTTAAGAATGCACCACTTTGGACAGTTCTTGTGATAACCCTGGATTTGTGACTCTTTATTTGAGTCCCCCACCTGGTTACTGGATTTCTAAGCCTCCATCCGGACTTATGAACACACATGGACCTTATCAAGGCAGATACCAGATCCAGCTCTTGATCAAAAACCCTTTGCATATCATTTTGCATGCATCATTTTTGCATCATTTAACATTTGCCTATTTGTTTTACAGGGTATCCATTTTATTACCTTTGGTTTGGTTTTGACCCATTCTGCCGCTCAAACTTCTTCAGTCATCTTCTCCAGCATCTTCATCAGTGTTTCTTCTCTAGCACTTTCATCAGTTGTCTTCATCAGAGATTTCTCTCCAGCTTGTCTTCATCAGAGACCTTGCTTCAACATCTTCCTCAGTGACCTCCATTAACAGTTGCTCTCAATCTCCTTCACCAGCACCCATCATCAGTATGGATACTTCCAGGAAGAGCAACATCACATACCACTTCTTTGAGCCCACCCTGACAGGCATCAGGCAGATCCGGTGTCTTATTACTCCTGGTCATGTCCCACTATTCAGAGAACATTATGGAGGCATATTGGACATGATCATGGATCTGGATGCATCCCAGAGGAGCATGATCCATACTTGCTTGCATTTTTATGATCCCCCTCTCAGATGCTTCACATTCCCTGATTTTCAGTTGGGACCTCTGCTAGAAGAATTTTCCTTGTTGTTAGGAGTTCCTATCAGGAGAGGGATTCCTTTCAACCCTGAGATGGTTGCTCCCAATAATGAAGACATAGTTAAGGCATTGCATTTGGAGCCTGCCCTTATTGATTAGAGCATGACCACCAAGGCTGGGGTTCCAGGCCTTCACCTAGACTTCTCGATCTCCCAGGCTACCCTGCATGCTGCAGTAGGGAAATGGGATGCTGTTTGTGCACTCTTAGCCCTCCGCATATATGGAGTTATCTTGTTTGCAGACGAGCCAAAGTTTGTAAGCAAGAATGCTATTCACCTGTTCTTACTGAGAAACCCAGTGCCTACCTTGCTTGGAGACTTCTATTATTCAGTGCACCAGAGGAATGAGAAGCAAAAAGGAAGACTGGTCAGATGTTGTGCTCCTCTCTATTACTCTTGGTTGCTAAGACATTTGCCAAAATCAGATGCTTTCCTGAACCCTCACCAGCCAAGGAACTGGGCTAAGAGATTTATTGCCTTGACATCATAAGACATCAGATAGTGCACTCAGAGCACCAAGGGCAAGGACATCATTACTAGCTGTGGGCAATATCCTAATGTGCCTTTGATATGAATGAAAGGTTGCATCAACTACAACCCTTTGCTCCTCAAGAGACAATTAGGGTATGCTTTGGTTCATCCTCCAAGAGGACAAGATTTGACTGAGACTCTCTATTGTGAAATCCAGCCAACTCTGCTATTGTCAGACAGGCAGCCTGGGCCTGGGACAACATTCAAACCAAAGGGACAACCATTTTGGGAAAATGCAACAACATTGCTTCAGCACAGTATTCTGATTGGTCTCGTACCAGAGCTCAGATCACCCGGATGCCATACACCTTAGAAGATGTACCTGGACCTTCAACAATTCAACCTGCAGCTGTTGTTAGTGTGGAAGAGTTTGAGAAACTGAAATAGAGGAATACTCAGCTCTCTGAAGCCTTGAAGAAGACTCTCTGGGAGAGAAATGACAGCCGTCTGGATAACGAGAGGTTAGAGAAGCTCCGGATTGAGCACTTAACCAAGATTGAGAAGACGGATGACTACATCAGAAAGGCTAGAGCAGGGGAGTTAGTACTGAAGAATGCTTGTAAGGAAGCAAAGACTCAAAAGGCTAGGGTAGAGCATTATCTAGAGGAGAGCTAGGCTAGGTGGATCAGGATCATTGAAGCCCGTGCACAGGAAGATCAAAGAACTCAGGCTAAGATAGAGCAATTGGAGGCTAGTGAGAAGAAGCATCAGGAGGAATTATTGGCAGCACAGAAGGAAATCTCAGAATTGAAACTCCGGGCGGGGTTGAAGAGGTCAAAGGATCAGGATAAGCATAAGAAGTTAACCAATTCCATTGCTACCAGGAACCTCCTCATCAGGACTATCACAGAAAACCCAGTAGGTACAGTGATTGAGGCCCTTCTAAAGGAAGTCAGGGAAGATGAATTTGGATTGGATGTTTGACTCTTTTGCTTGTACTTTTCTTTTTTTGTACTTTTGATTTTGTTGTTGTATTTTGACCCACCATGGGGAAGTTATTTGTAATAAAACTATGTATTTTCACTCTTTGTAATATATCAGTTTGTATCATTTTTGGTGGGCTCTATCTCTACAACATCATCAAAATTTCCTCGATGTCTGGAAAGGTCAAAACCAAAGAACCAAACCAGATACCCTTAGAAGACAAATAGGCATCCTGCATTGCATACTAACATTCTCTTTGTTTTGTAGGTTTTGTTTTATTGTTGTTTCTCACTTTGTTGTGGTTTCAGGAAACATTGCTCGCAGAAGAGTGTTCCCTGTCAACAGAATACACCGGTACCCGACAAGAAACAACCTTCCAGGACTCCAGGTGGATCAAGTTCAGCAATACTTGAATGAAGTAAGGACCCAAATGGCCAATGAGAGGGTCGAGATGAGAAATCAGATAACTCAGTTCATGACTGTGATGACTGGTCTAGCTCAGAGCAAGGAAAGACTGAGGGAATTGGTTGAGAGACAAACTCCCGAGGAACACCATCCAGGTACAGGAGGTACCAGTAACAATGATCACGTGCAGCCTCGCAGTGATCCACCAGAGTTTGGACCTCATTTGAATCCAGAGATTAATGCCATAAGAAATACCCAGGGTAACATTGCTGAAGGAAGGGTCTTGCAGGAAGATCCTCAAGAAGAGCAGTTCACTGTAGTAGGGGCTGGTGACGAAGTTTACGACCGACGATTGGATGAAATTGCAGAGAAACTGAGATCTCTTGAATCCCAAAACTCCCTAGGTTTTGATGTCATGGACATGGGATTGGTGGAAGGGGTGAGAACTCCTCACAAGTTCAAACCCCCGTGTTTTGAAAGATATAATGGCACATCCTGCCCACGCACCCACCTTCAGTCATTCCTGGGAAGATTAAAAGCATACACCATGGACGAGAAGCTTTGGACGTTTTACTTCGAGGATAGCTTGACCGGGGCATCCCAAAAATGGTATTCCCACTTGACCAGAGCCACAGTAAGAAACTAGAAAGACTTGGCTGAAGCTTTCATCCGTCAGTATCAATATAACCCGGACATGGCTCCAAACATGACCATCCTAATGGGAATATCTCAATCTTCCCGTGAAAGCTTTAGAGAGTATGCCCAAAGGTGGAGGCAACTGGCTGCTGCAGTTCAACCCCCGATGTCTGAAAGGGAGATGGCAGACATGTTCATGAATACTCTCCAGGGCACTTATATTGACAGATTGGCTGCATTTTCTTCAACTAGCTTTGCAGATATGGTGATAGCTGGGGAAAGAATAGAGAGCCTATTGAAGATGGGGAAGATCTCCGATAACGGTTCCAGTTCAAGCAGTGTAAGGAAGCCATTTGCTGGGCCCCGTAGATCTGGTGAGACAAATTATGTACACGTGGGAAGAGGGAGACCCCAATACCTGCCCAGAATAGTTGCTGCTGTTACTATCCCTACTCCACCCCCTCAGTATACTCAAAAACCACAACACTTTCCGCAACAACGACATTTTCCTCAACAGAGATCATACAATAACAACAACAACAATCAACAAGAACGCCCTTTTCAACAGCGGCCATCTCAGATCAACAGGGTGATTGACCCCATTCCAATGCCGTATGCTACACTGCTGCCACAACTCCTAAAGCTCAACCTTGTTGAGTTGAGGATATTGGCTCCACCTAATCCATAGAACCTTCCAAGAAACTACGATATCAACGCTAGGTGTGCTTTTCATTCCAATGCACCTGGTCACTCTACGGAAAAATGCAGAGCTCTGCATATGAAGGTCCAGGATATGGTAGATTCAAAGGCCCAAAACTTTGCACCACCCCCCAATGTAATGAAAAATCCTATGCCAAGCCACAGTGGGCCGAGGATTAATTCTATAGAGAAAGGCTCACCCATGAGTTTAATAGAAGACATTGCATGTATTCAGACACCTTTGGCAGAGGTTAAAGCCCAACTTTTGAAATGCCAAGTGTTTCCAGGTTGTGAGGCCTGTTGTGAATCTTGCAAGCTTTCCGAGAATGTGTGTGCTAGCCTGAGGAGTGGAATTAATGGCTTGATCAAAGAAGGCATTCTGCAAATTACAACCACCGCTTCTACTACACTAGCAACTCTTTTGTCAACAACAACTGATTCTTCTACAAATGCAACAACCATCTTTCCTACTGATTCTTCTACAACTGCAACAACCATTGTTCCAACTGATTCAGCTACAACTTCAGCAACTACTTCTTTCATCACTTCAACACACAACAATTCATTTGCACCTGCTACTACAACTTCAGCAGCCACCAACAATGATTTTTTCCACTGTTACAATTTATTATGACCCGACAACGGTCCCATATTCCAACAACTTTCAACAATCTCAACAACAGTTTCAACCAAGCTTCAATTCACCACCACCAACATCCACCAGAGGTCCTGTTACTATTTTCTATGATCCACAGACTATTACGGTCCCAACCTCTGTTGCAGTAAGCCCAATCACTATCACGATGCCTGGGCCAATCCCATATGATAAAGACAGTGTTGTACCTTGGCATTATGGTGCTGACCTTTACTGCAACAGAGAAAAAGTCCTTCTTGATTCTCCAGTTCTCACTCCCCAAATGGACAATGTCGGGGGAGGCGGAGGCTTCACCCGAAGCGGACGTCTCTTCGCGTCACAAGCTCCCAGAATTAATACTGACGCAGAGGCTGCTGCCAAAGCCAAAGGGAAGAGTGTGATACCTGAAGAATCTGCACCAAAAGAGACTCATAAATCATCCTTTGATCAGGATGTGGATGAGTTTATGAGGATAATTAAAAGAAGTGACTATAAAGTTGTGGACCAGCTCCACCAGACTCCTTCTAAGATCTCTATAATATCCCCTCTGTTGTGTTCCGAGGCTCATCGGGATGCACTACTCAAAGTTCTGCACGCTGCCTACATGCCAGAAGAGATCACAGTGAATCAGCTTGAAACAGTTGTGGCAAATGTCAATACTAGCCATGGGCTAGGTTTCACTGATGCTGATTTGACCACTGAAGGACGTCACAACAACAAAGCTTTGCACATAACCCTGGAGTGCAAAGGAGCTGTACTATCTCATGTTCTTGTAGACATTGGGTCTTCACTCAATGTCTTACCCAAGAAAGCTCTCGTCAAGCTCGAATATGATGGAATAGCTCTTCGACCAAGTAACCTTGTGGTCAGGGCTTTTAATTGCTCCAAAAGATCTGTTCTGGGAGAGGTGGAGCTACCAGTGATAATCGGTCCGCAAGTCTTTAAGACTACTTTCTATGTGATGGACATTCAGCCGACATACAGCTGTTTGTCAGGTCGACCATGGATTCATGCCGCAGGCGCAGTAACTTCGACCTTTCACCAGAAATTGAAATATGAATGGGAAGGACAGATTATCACCATCTGTGGTGAGGAGGACATATTTGTTAGCCATCTGGCTACATACAAGTATATTGAGATGGATGGTGAAATCCATGAGACTATGAGCCAGGGGTTCGAGGCCTTGAATGTCAATGAGGCGACGACTGAAGTATTTGCTGCATACCAGGAGGATAGAATGGGTACTTCAATTGTCTCCTATTAGCAAGCCCGAAAGGTTGTTGAAGATGGTAATGCCCAAGGCTGGGGCAAGCGGCTGCCAGTGGAGAAGAAGGAAGATAGATTCGGTTTGGGTTACAAACCATTCTGACAAGATCAATCAGAGGCTGCCAAGGAGCCCAAGTCCATCAGTGGGGGGATGCTCACCCCAGATGCTGTTAACAACCTGGAAGACGAGGCAGAAAGCGATTGCAACCTGGAGAGCTGGATACGTCCAAGGATCCCGGGGAACCAAGTCCTTAACTGGTCTTCCCAGGAAATTATAAGGGTTACTCCTGCAGAGTAATTATTATTTCCTGTCTTTTTTAGCATGCATCAAGTCCTGCATCTTGCCCAAGGTGTCAGGACTCATTTTGTAATAGGGCCATATTGTAATTTTGTGCAAATGGATTAATCAATGAATATCAGACATCTTTTGCAAACGAGTCTCTTTTTCGCTCACTGTCTTTTCATTTTTCACTTTTGTACAAAACAATAAAATGGCAATGTTTTCTAAATAACTAATTTCATTTACATTTTTCTAAACAAGATTAAAATTGATCACTAAAACGAACCAATCTCAACCCTTGCAGAGATTATCCTCCAAAATGCACCGACAACAACACTACTATGACCTTGTATGACTTCGACAATCCAATTAATCAAGCTGATGAAGGGGTTGAAGAAGACTATGAGTTACCCGAAGAGTTAGCCAGGTTGTTGAGACAAGAAGAGAAAGTGATTACTCCTCATTAGGAGGAAGTTGAAACGGTTAATCTTGGTACCAAAGAGGATCTGAAAGAAGTGAAGATTGGGGCCAGTTTGCAAGCTTCAATAAAAGAACAGCTCATTGACATGCTTCGAGAATACATCGACGTCTTTGCTTGGTCCTATCAAGACATGTCGGGTCTGGGTACTGACATTGTTATGCACAAGCTGCCATTGAAAGAAGATTGTCCTCCAGTAAAGCAAAAGTTACACCGTACTTGTCCAAATATGGCCATGAAAATTAAGGAAGAAGTACAAAAACAGTGGGACGCCGGTTTCCTTGCTGTGACTAGTTACCCGCCGTGGGTCGCTAATATTGTACCAGTGCCTAAGAAGGATGGCAAAGTAAGGATGTGTGTGGATTACCGGGATCTGAACAGAGCTAGCCCGAAGGATGATTTCCCTCTACCTCACATTGATGTATTGGTCGACAACATAGCTCAGTTTTCGGTATTTTCCTTCATGGATGGTTTTTCAGGGTATAATCAGATCAGGATGTCACCTGAAGACATGGAGAAAACAACCTTCATCACACCTTGGGGCATGTTTTGTTACAAGGTAATGCCTTTTGGACTGAAGAATGCCGGTGTGAATTATCAACGGGCTATGGTGACGTTATTCCACGACATGATCCACAAAGAAATTGAATGCTACATGGATGACATGATTGCCAAGTCCCTCATTGAAGAAGATCATCTGGTAAATCTGTTGAAGTTGCTCAAGCGCCTGAGAAAGTATCAGCTGAAGTTAAACCCCAACAAGTGCACATTCGGGGTACGGTCCGGTAAGCTGCTGGGATTTATAGTAAGTGAAAAGGGAATTGAAGTTGATCCTGACAAAGTCAAAGCCATTCAGGAGATGCCTGCACCTAGGACTGAAAAAGAAGTTCGGGGGTTCTTAGGTAGATTGAACTACATATCAAGGTTCATATCTCACCTCACTACAACATGTGAGCCCCTGTTCAAGTTGTTAAGAAAGGAACAAACAGACAGGTGGAACAAAGATTGTCAGAAGGCTTTTGACAAAATCAAGGAGTACTTACAAGAACCTCCAATTCTTATGACTCCAGTTGAAGGAAGACCTCTAATAATGTACCTGACAGTATTAGAAGGATCAATGGGGTGTGTGTTGGGCCAACATGATGAGTCTGGTCGAAAAGAGTATGTAATATACTACCTAAGCAAAAATTTTACCGATTGTGAACAACGTTATTCACTGCTCGAGAAAACTTGATGTGCTTTAGCGTGGGCTGCTCGCCGACTAAGACAATATATGTTGGCTCACACTACCTTGTTGATTTCAAAGATGGACCCCGTCAAGTACATATTTGAGAAGCCAACACTTACCAGAAGGGTTGCAAGATGGAAAATGATTCTGACAGAATATGACATTCAATACACATCTCAAAAGGCCATCAAAGGCAGTGTATTGTCTGACTACTTAGCTGAGCAACCCATTGATGATTATCAGCCCATGAGATTTGATTTCCCTGATGAAGACATCATGTTCCTAAAAGCAAAAGATCATGAAGAGCCTGTTCACACTGAAGGGCCTGACCCAAATGAAGAAGGGATAATGATGTTTGATGGGGCTGTCAATATGAATGGTCGTGGAGTTGGTGCAGTGCTCATTACACCTAAAGGAGTTCATATGCCTTTCTCGGCAAAACTCACCTTTGCATGCACTAACAACGAAGCTGAATACGAAGCCTGTATCATGGGTCTTGAGGAATCCATTGACCTCAGGATTAAGACTTTGAATGTATTTGGGGATTCGGCTTTGGTAATCAATCAAACCAACGACAAATGGTACACTCACCAAGAACATCTGATCCCATACCGTGACTACACGAGGAGATTATTGACTTTCTTCACAATAGTCAAACTTGAGTACATCCCTCGAGACGAAAATCAGTTCGCAAACGCTCTAGCTACCATTTCCTCCATGATCAAAGTTCAGACTGCAAATTACGTGCCTCGGATTTCGGTATCCAGACTAGACCGACCATCATACGTGTTCTCTGTGGATTTTGCTAAAGATGACAAGCCTTGGTTCCATGACATTAAACACTTCTTAGAGGATCTGACATACCCACTTGGGGCATCATCCAATGACAAGAAGACATTAAGAAGGTTGGTTGGCAGTTTCTTCCTCAATGCTGATGGTTCATTATACAAGCGAAACTTCGATATGGTTCTTCTCAGATGTGTTGATAAGAAAGAAGCAGACTTGTTGATGCGCGAGGTGCATGAAAGATCTTTCGGTACCCATGCTGGAGGACATGCAATGGCTAAGAAATTATTAAGATCGAGTTACTACTAGATCACAATGGATGCAGACTGTTGTGCCTATGCCAGAAAGTGCCATAAATGCCAGATCTATGTAGACAAAGTGCATATGCCTCCAAATCCTTTGAACGTGATGTCTTCACCTTGGCCCTTTACCATGTGGGGCATTGACATGATTGGAAAGATCGAACCGACTGCTTCAAATGGCCACAGATTCATCTTGGTAGCCATTGATTACTTCACCAAATGGGTTGAAGCAGCTTCGTATGCAAATGTCACCAGGCAAGTGGTAGCTAGATTTCTGAAAAGAGACATCATTTGTCGATATGGAGTTCCCGAGCGAATCATTACTGATAATGGTTCCAATTTGAACAAAAAAATGATGGCAGAACTATGCCGGGACTTCAAAATCCAACACCACAACTCTTCTCCTTACAAGCCAAAGATGAACGGCGCTGTTGAAATAGCTAACAAAAATATCAAGAAGATTGTGCAGAAGATGGTGGTTACTTACAAAGACTGGCATGAAATGCTACCATTTACCTTGCATGGGAATCGTACCTCAATCAGGACATCTACTGGGGCAACGCCTTATCAACTGGTATATGGTATGGAAGCTGTCCTACTGGTGGAAGTTGAATTACCCTCCTTACGGGTACTGATGGATGTCAAGCTGGATGAAGCAGAATGGGTCCGATCTCGGTACAATCAACTGAATTTGATCGAAGAAAAGAGATTAGCTGCTATCTGTCATGGGCAATTACATCAGAAAAGGATGAAGAAAGCCTTCGATCAGAAAGTCAGGCTTCGGGAATACCAAGTAGGGGATCTTGTGCTGAAAAGACTCCTTCCTCCTCATACAGACCACAGGGGCAAGTGGACTCCAAATTACGATGGTCCATTCATAGTAAAGAAGGTCTTCTCTGGTGGAGCACTGATGCTCACTATTATGGATGGTGAAGATTTCTTGTCCCCTGTGAATTCAGATGCAGTTAAAAAATACTTCGCATAAAATGACCCGCTGGACATAAAAACAAAATGTAAGTCCAGGCAAAAATAGGGCATCCCGGCGAATCAAAAACAGAATAAAAGACTCAGGAAAAAATAAGGGAAAATTGAAAAAATATACACCTGCTGAGTTGAAAAGCCACATCGGACAGCTCAGGCAAAAATGGGTATTCCGGTGGATTGAAAACCCGAAAGGGCGATCCACGCAAAATCAGGGAATAAGCGAGCAACTATATTCTGAATTCGTCTGTATCACTCACAACATAGCAAGTTTCGAAAGAGTTAAAGCATCGGTCAGAATCAACCTTCCTCAGAAAGCAAGATGAGAAGAATGTCAAGGTCATACGGGTGATAGCAAGGGAAGCTCACCGGAGCGTCGTCAACATTGCCAACACTTTTACTTTTTCAATTTGTAACAATCTCCTCCTTCCAGGGGATCTGTTCCGTTGACTGTATTTGCCGATTCAGGGCACCCAAATTAATAAAATCAGAGTTTTCAGTCACACCTCGTCTTGTACATTTTTGTTTCGTTTGCAAAATGTCCAATATCAATGATATAATATTTGCATAAAACAAATGAGCCATTCTTAATAAATGCTTGCGGGAAATGTATTTACTCTCAGGAATATCTGACTCCTATGACGAAATCCGGTAAGGGATACCTCGGGATGCTTGTGCGTTTCTTTGTCTTGATAGGTTGCAGGTATTCAATGCACAACATGGGACATGCCAGGCACTTCCCTCCAAGAAGCATCTGGAATGCTTTTCCCCAGCGGAGTTGTCAAAGCCTCCTTATCACCAGCATAAGTCTATTCAACAGGAGCTTCCCCAGTCGGGATCCCCACAAAGTCCTCTAAGAAGATCATTCAATGATCTTTTCTTCCCTAAACAGAGTACCAGGACTCTAAAGAACTATCTCCCCGCAGAGTTCCAACCTCTCCCCAGAAGAGCAATGTTTGAATTCTCACACAACAAAGTGACAGAAGCTTACTTATCACCAGTTGGGCTTCTCCTTATAGGATAGGTCTATCAACGATCTAGTTCCCCAAGCAGAGCTGCATCTCCTAACAGGTCTACCAAATATCTCCCCCAGCTGGGACATCTCTCCCGAGCAGATCAGCCAGAGATCTTCACAACAGCGGGATCCGAATCCCGGATCGGTTTCTTTTTTCTGAATAATCATAGCATTCACATCATTTTTTCCCACAGAGCGTAGCATTCCGTCTAATACGGAGAATTACGGCAAAAATCAAACATTTGCATGATCACAAGCCAGGTTCGAACAAGTCACCTGCAAATACCACCAGCATTTCATCAGTAATGTATATAAAAGCATGCATACCTTGCAAATAAAAGCCAAAGTGTACCCTTTGCACTCCCCAACACAAATACCTATATACTCTTTCGACACTCGTCTGTGTCATATTATTCCCCTACAGATATAAGCCAAATACCCTCTTTGCATTCTCAAATACAGATACCTAACACCCCTCTGACGCTCGTCCGTGTCACCTTTCCCCAACATGGTTGCCAAATCACTTGTTGCAAATCAAACACTTCTTCATAATACACTCTTATCAACACCCGTACGTGTTATCCTATCCCCACCAAGTCGCCGAAACATCTTTTACACTCTCATATACAAATGATTGTTCATAACTTATACACTTTCTGAACTCTTCCTAGCAAGTCGAGCATTCGTCTGTGTCTTGCTCTTACTTCACAATACTCATTCATACTTATACAGATACTCATCCGTATCTCGTATATATATATATAATTCCCCACAGATTCGACACTCGTCCGTTTTCTTTGTTAACCAGTTGGTACTCGTCCGTATCATCATCTCTGAACACGCGTCAGCGTTTGTTTATACTGATACTCGTCCATATCATGGTCTTAAGGATGCTCGTCCGCATCTTTAATCTATACACAGCGTCAAACACTTATACCTTTTATTTCTTAAGCGTAAGCACTCGTGCGTGTTTACCATTCCCCAGCAAACCGCTGGCAAGGCAACTTTTTCTTCTATCCGACATTCGTCCTAATTCGTGATACTTTTGGCAGCCGTACCCTGCCAGGTGATCGTCCTTCACCTTTGGATGACCATCCCTCATCCCTTCCCCAGCGGATTCTCCATTATTGGAACCCTTTTCTATCCGACAGTCCTATGTCGTGATAAAGAGCAGCCATCCCCTGCTAGGTGATCGTCCTTCACCTTTTGATGATCGTCCTTCATCATTTTATCCGATGGTCGTCCCCATCGTTGATTCTGTTATCTGACATTCGTCTTATGTCACGATAAACCCTGAGAGCAGCCGTACCCTGCTAGGTGATCGTCCTTCACCTCCTGATGATCGTCCTTCATCATGCTTATCTGATGGCCGTCTCCATCATCGTCTTTTTCTATCCGACATTCGTCATATGTCATGATAAAGAGCAGCCGTCCCCTGCTAGGTGATCGTCCTTCACCTTGATGACCGTCCCTCATCATTATTTCATTTATTCTTTAAACCGATGGTCATCCCCGTCGTTGTTTACATTACTTTATGAACCTGATGGTCGTCCCCATCATTGCCTTTACTGTAATCCCCAGAGAATCTTATTTCTTTACCTGATGGTCGTCCCCATCATGGTATCTTTACCTTTTCCGCAGCTTGTCGGCCATCCCCGTCATTGCTTTATCCCCAGCAGTCGTCCATTGCTCGATGGTCGTCCTCCATCGCCTTCATTTGATAATCATACTATACTTTCTTTTACAATTTATATCCCTTTTCTTCTCCCCAGTGAGTGCAAATTTCGGACTGTCTTTGGTATTCAACCACGAGTTATCTTGTTTGTCTGTTAAGCTAGGCGCTTACATCCGACACAGCTAACTCATGCTTGAATAGGGGCAGCTATAAACACCCCAAATTTTCCCTCACTAATATCACACCATGGCTTGTGATCTTTCATTTTTACATTAGCATAAGCATACCACCTCATATGCATTTTTTTGGTTCATCTGCATAGTTCAAGTTCATCTGCATCTAGGGTTTGTGATCTGAGCAATCCAAAGATCCACCTGAGCCACTCCAAATGTCTCCAATCATTCCAAGAGGGTCCATGTGTGTTCTATCATTATATTATATCCCTCAAAGATCAAGGAAGTCAAGAAATCACAAGAACTGTCAAGGCATGGAAGCAGAGCTAGGGTTTTCACTACACAAATGACCAAAATTAGGGTTTTGGTTCCAGAGGCCTTAACTCCAAATTTTTGAGTCATTCTTGTTTCTAATGTTCTTAAGATGTTATAAGGATCATGTATACCAAGTTTGATGAAGAAATTCATTGTGGAAGTCATCTGTTCACTAGGTAACTTCTTGAGCAAGTCAGAGTAAAATCAGGGCATCTGAGGCCCCCAACAATGGAACCCAGGGGTATTTTCCATCAAATTGAAGTTATATGATCTTTAATTGATCATTGAAGTGCTTGGAAGTTCACAAAATTGAAGAAATTTGAGCTAAACCAAAAGTTTCCAAAAATGGAAATGACTTGTAATGGGAACTTTCCATTTTGGGAAAGTTTTTCAACCTCCTCTTTCTCAACACAAAATGCTTCAAATGAAAAATTGTTGGTCATGAAAGTTTTAGATTGGATCATTCCCTTCTCAAAAAGTACAAGAACATGTCCTAATTCATTATGGAACTCAAGTTATGTCTTTGCAAAGTTTGCACAAATCCTATAATTTTCACTTTCACACCAAAGAGGATTTTTTGCAATTTCACATGCCAAGTCATTTTGTGACCTCTAATCAACCTCTAAGCATCATACCAACATAATACATCTCATTGTGATCAGAATTGCCCAAGGAATCACAAGTTTCTATGGCTTGCATCACAAGATTTCTCAAAAGGGGCAAATTGCATAACACTTGCAAAACCTATGAAAGCCATGCCTCTAAGCCATCCAGCTGCATAAAATGAATCCCATGGCTCTCCTTGATCAATGCTGAACCAGGACATGCCATAAAACAGCTGCTACACAAGCCCATACCTCAAGTACACAAGTTGTTGACTTCTTGCAACTTGCCGAATACCAATCACCACAGGCCACCACCCACTTTCTGACCTATCAAGATATGTTATGTGGACTCAAAGCAAGCTACTTCACATAACATTGGAGCTCAGAACCTCTCATAAGCCAAGTTCACAAAAATCACCCTCAACCTTCCTCTCTTCGAAACACTTTGTACAAGCATCAAACCTCCAATATTTCTCCATAGATCAACTCACCATCACCCACATATCATTTCCCAACCATTACCAAGCCCTAAAAGCCAGCTAAACACAAACACGATTCATGACCAGTTGAGTTGCAACCCCTCAATCCAACTCATTTCAACTCATTCCAAGCCTTGCAATAGCATCAGGGGATCAAGTGGAGGCCATTTGCACAAGGGAGAGGTCCAGATAGCTCAAACTGAGAAAGCTCAAGCTCAGGTATACCTCATGAACTTTTTTTCTTCCAGAAATGCTATTTTAAGTTCTTAAATTGTTCCTTGTGTCTCCCTGATCATTATGATGTGCTTAGTTTTAAAAATGGTTGCGTATTAAGAATTTCATGGTTGTCTGAAAGTTTTGTCATTTTTATGTTTTTCTTCGAATCTTGAGAATGATGAATGAGAAATGAATTTTGAGGGTTGATTCGTGTTTGGGGTGGGCCGGGGATTTGATCTGGAGCATTAGAGCTCCTAAAATGGCATAGGGAGAGAGTCTGGAAAAGGACCCTGCCGGAGAAGACGACCGGAACACTATTCCGTCCGTCTGAGTTGGATTAGGGCTAATCTCAGGTGATTAGTTGAGTTTGAATCTGGGCTGTCTGATGAGTGTTTGGCTCGTGTTTTGGAGGGCTGAGATTTTTCATTAAAACCTAATCTTATTTAATTAATTTAATTAAGTCAGATTAAGTCATAGTCGTAGGATTTCATTTAATTGGAAGGATTAAGTCACAGCCTTAGGATTAGATTACCCCCAATCACGCTGACTTTGCATCCTGACCACTGGATTCCTCAACTTGCAATCTCAACCTCTCATTCTGCATACTTTCATTTTCATTTTTATTTATATCTATTTTATTTTGTTTATTTATTTAAAATAGTAAAATTCATCCAAAAAATATTTCCTTCTGCATTTTAATTTCAAATATTTTTCTTCACCCAAAAACATTTTTATTTTTATTTTTTGTATTAAAAAATCATTTTAAAAATATTTAAATTTTTATTTTAATTAATTAATGGAAATTAATTAATTAAAATACCATTTAGGTTTCCAAAAATCCCAAAAAAAATCACATTGCATCTTAAGACATTTAGAAACATTGTCAAACCATTCATACAAATTTCTTTTTGGTTTTTAAACATGCTTTGAAATTTTCTTTGAATTTAGGGTTCATAAAATTCCTTTTTTGGAACCCTAACTTTGAAAATTCTTTTTTGCCTAACCATGAATGGTTTGACAATGATTCTTTTTGCATTGTTTTCCATATAGCATGTAGTTTCTAGGATATTTTTGTCATGAATGTATCTTTCATTTTCAAATTGATTTGCATTTTTTCTCTTAAGGTACCCAAAAACCCTAGTTAACTTAGAAAAATCATAACTTCCTTTAGGTTAAAGGTTGGACCTTCTCCTTTGGGGTGTGATATCATATGGGGTTTGGGTTTGTTTGAGCCCATTTGAAAATTTTTATCATGTGAATTTCTTCTATTTTGATCATTTGCATCTCATCCTTTCATGTAACCCTAATTTTGCATCCATACTTGCATCTTACATTGCATTGCATGAACATATGAACTTGACATGACATTATAAGCACTTGTATGCCATCTTAGACATCTTAAGACATTGCTTGAACATTGCTTGGTCATTTATTCATACATTTTCCATGCTTTGCATCCATTTCATTTCATAAACATCCATGTGTTTTCATGCTTCCCACATGCCTCATATGCATTCATTCTCTTGTATGATCACACATGTGCACCTTATATGCTCTCACATCATCTCATAGCATCATTTTCATCATGCGATTGCTTCTGACTTTGGCTTTTGCCTTTGCATATACATCTTTTCATGTCATTTCTTTCCTTATGCATATTGTGCTAACATTTTCAGGTGGTAAGTAACTTGAGAAGTGAATTTGCATTCACTTCTCATTTCTCTTCATCTTCTTAATATGCATCCTTGCTGAATTTTTCCTTTCCTTTGAGTGAGCTTGCTCATTCATGTTCATCCCTCACTTTCTTTCTCTAAGTTACTTATCTTCTTCAGTGAAGTAAGTAACTTATTCATCTGCTTCTTCCTCCTTTCATCTGCTTCTTCCATTGATGGCTTCTCTGAAGATCTCTTTTAAGCCTCACAAACCATAGGAACATCCAAGCATGGCAATAATTAGGGTTGTGATTAGTCCCCCTTTAGCTTTTACCTTTGTGTCTTCTTTGTGTCTCTCTTCTCATCTCATCATTAAAGACTAAACCTTTAAGGCTTTAGGACTTTGGAATTAGGTTTATGCTTGCATCCTTCTCTTAGGATGGAGTGTATAACTTTAATCCTAAGTGTTAAACCCTTAATTTGTTTAAACCTCTTAATTAATCCATTTCATAATCACTAAGACTTCATCTTGTAACTTGGGCCTTACATTAGGGTTCTAATTCTTCCATTATTGGTTAAGGACTAACCCTAATGTTTAATGGACAAGTCCCCCTCAAGTTGTCTTACAAACCATAAAACTCATTTCTTAATCTCACCCTTAATTAAAATCCACTTTAATAAAGGCTTGTTTTGTCATGAGGTTAATCCCTAATCATGGATTAAGTTGAGGTATCTTCCTCAGCTTAAGTGTGCTCATCTATTATCCTTATATTAGGATGGTGTAATGAGTTCACTAATCTTTGATTATGGCTTAAAATCATTACTTAACACTAAACAAAAAAAACAAAAACATCTAAATAATCACAAGTAGGTTAATGATCTTAATCCTACATCATCATGGTAATTAAGTTGAGGTGCTTATCTCACACTTAAGTATTCTCATTATCCCTAGTCAAGGGAGGATATAATGAGTTTACAACCTTTGATGTAGGCTTAAGCTCATTAACTTATGACAAACACCAAAAACAAATAAAAGATTGAAAACACAAAAACAAACAATAATCGTCTCCTTCGGGATTCTTTTCTCATCATCCTCATTCATAAGCGAGAACTTGCTTCTTCTGTCTAATGCAAGACAGTTAGCACTCGAGACAGACGAGTCATACACTTGAGCATAGGCAAGTAAGCAGTTCACAGTCAATTTATCTTTCAGTCTCTTTGAGTCGAACTACGGTGTTCTGACTTCCTCATTGCACGAGAGGATACGTAGGCATAACTTAATAGTTATCGATCAAAAGTCTCTGTGTCTTCCCCCTCCTTCATCATTCTCTTTCTAAGCCTCAATTCCTGAGCATTTCACCATTTTTCTTGCACTGACACTTGTATATTCTTTTCTTAGCTTTTGCACACAGACAACACATACACCTACCCCTTTAAACATAAGTCTTGTAAGCGTGGATCTCGTCGAGTACGACGGATAATCTGGGTGCTAATACCTTCCCAGGTTGTAACCAACCCCCTTTCTCAGTTTCTCTGGTTCGCAACCGTCTTATCCATCTTTTCTTAGGTTTATGCAGCATTACCTTTCCTTCGGGATAAAAATGCCTAGCTGGCGACTCTATTCATTTCATTTTCATTTATCCTTTCGCCGACCGTTCGCGTCTGTACCCTATCTGACCAAGTGTCTTTTCGGGGGAGCGACACCTAAAATAAGTTATGAACCTATCTAACTCAGTAGGAATATAATATTAATGTTCCACACACATTAATTATTCAAAGATGATTCAAAAGTTTCATGTCATGCTTCACCTTATCACACAAACAATTGTTATCACACAAACTAATCAAAGTGTATCCTTAAAGATCACATCAATGAAGTTAAAGAATATATCCAAGTTGGTACAGTAGAATATGGTGTATTATCATGTAAAAATGAAGCTTAATATGTCAATAAATGATTATTGAACTCCTACCAAATCACTTTCAAAAGTTTGGGCAACGATACACAAAGATGCAACTACCATGATGCACCATTCACTTATGATTAAACAATGAATCAAAAAAACATAAAATTTACTTTTAAGTGATCTAAGTAAAAAGTGAACACATATATTGGATTTCTAAAATCAACTTCAAGTCATCACAAAGTTTTTCATGTTAAGGCATTTCAAAAGTTAAAGCAAACATTGATCAATTCAAGCCTTAAACATTTTCTAAGAACATGTAACTTATAAGTCAAGTAAAAGGAACAAGGAGCTATGTAAAATTGGTCTCTATGTACTCAAGTCAGAGGCGAGAGACCTATAATATCTCATGTTTAAGAACCAATATTATTGAACACGGATGGCATATAGATGAACTCAAAGAATGTTGTCAAAGTGAGCAAGTAATCATGTTCAATGCATTTCAAAAGTGACATAATTGAAGTACACAAGTGACCTATAAAATGAAATTAGAGGACATTACTTCATTCTTAAATTAATATACACAAGTAATTAACATTTGCAATGCACCTTAAGGTCTCACAAGTCATGATACACATTTTCAAAGATTAGCAAACAAGGACTAAAACTAGTTCTAATCATCTCTTATAAACTTGTAAAGTTCTAATCATATAAAATAATGGAAAGAATAATTCAATTTAGCATTAATACATCCAAGGCAGTATCCAATTCCCTCTAAAATATCACATTTGAATCTCAAAAGGAATGGACAAATGAAACACACAAAAGTTCAACCAAAGTTGTCAAAGTTTGGAGCATAAGTACATTCAAGTTTGTGCAAGAAGTAACACTACTTAGAAGCATGTAACATGACTTATAAAATTAATTTCTAAGGATTTACCTCATGTCGTAACAAGTATACCAATGATCCATAATTTATTGTGTAAATGCATCCTAAAACCCTAGTAATTAGGCAAATATTTGACAAGTATCGGGTGTGTAACAATGACTTGAAAGTAGGCACATGAATCATACTCAACCATCAATGTCCAAAGCATTATAATAAGGCACAAAAGGTCATATGGAATGTTCCTAAGCATACCAAGAATTTTACTTTAAGTAAAGTCTCACAAAGGTCTCAAAACCAACCCTAACTTTAAGCATCATCAAATATCTAGGAATTCAAACAAATATCCATTAAAAATAGCTACATTCTTTAGAAAATTATGAGAATTAAATACTATAGAGATGAGGCCAGTGGCTTACTATAACCTAAAGGAATGCACACAATTATGCACTAAAGTGTTCAAACAATTCAACTCAATAAGCAAGACAACAAGGCATTGGTCAAACATTTAACCTTCAAAGAATTGGTTCAAACCTGCATAAATAATTATGGATCAAGGGAAAAATGGATTTTAAATAATTCCATATTCAAATGGTTAATTGAGTGCAAAATATTAAACCAAAACTATCTAAGCCAGGGCATTTTTTAAGTCTCAAAGTGCAACTAGGTTAAATTTGAACATATGTGAATCAAGAATCAAGAAAAAAAAATACTAAATCAATGGAAAAATGCACATAAAATCATACAAAATTATTTAACAAGCTAAAGAATCACCATGAATTTTCCAAAATTTTTGTAGGGTCAGAAATATTTTTAATAATAAAAATCTTTAATGTAACAAAAGAAAAGAATGAAAATGATACAAAAATATATGAGGGGTGTAGCCCTAGCAAACCCAGGATGTAAAATGCTCATGGGCCAGAAACATATAGTGCAAATATCACTAATTTACCCATCCCACGTGAAAGTTACTCAACCAAACATCAAAAGAATGAAATTATGTGTTTCATTAATCCAGTCACATTCCACATCACTAGTCCAATGCCTCACATGCAAAGTCAACAAAGAAGCTTCCAATGGGACCAAGCCACATATGAATTTGACTCAGGGGAGACTAAAAAGACTAGACGTCAGAGCCCTATCCCCGATCGTCTTCCCCAACGAGCTCCACCGGAGCTTCATGTAAACAACATCAAAAGTCACCAACCCTACATTTTCTTGCACGAAATTTCACGAGGATTGCAAATATGACATTCATTTTCATTTATAATGGCTCTATGGCAGTGAAAATAGAGCATGAAAATTTGGATCTATGACTAAAATTGATTAAATCTTGCACAACATGATGCACAATCAATGCCTATCCTCGATAGGACTTCAGTGGAGCTCACAATAATCATTTTGCACGCATGGTGTAACACAGTGAGAGAACTGACTTGGGCGTTTTTGTTTCCAAAAACTATGTTGCGGATAGCAAGAGTCGCCACCGAATTTTATTTTATCCACTAAAGAAAAGGAATAAAAGAACAGGAAAAACCTTTTATTTAAAGATTTGAGTTCGGGGGTAAGTTATACAAAGGGAAGGTGTTAGCACCCTTGTATCCATGGTTATCCATGGGCTCTAAACTACTTAGCTCACTTTACTTTTGTTTGAAAAATTGTGTAGTGGGTGATTAGAAAATATTTTCATAAGTCTTTAACTTTGCAATGATCCTCGTATGGATGTATACAAAGTGTTTAGTTTTGAAAATGTTTGAAAAGTGGGGTGTAAAAAGTGTTTTGAAAATAAGTGAGCAAGTACTTAAGAACTACTTACCCTAAGTTTGTAAGGTCTTTTTTGTTATTTACTTCCTTTAAGGGTAAAATTGTCCTTACTATTAGTGAGTAAGTAGTCTTTACCTTGGATGTTTAAAGGGACGGGCTAGGGTCATCGTATGGTCATAAAAGGCAACCTTGTAGGGGTATCTTAGTAATTCGAAGGGACGATCATCATTTTTGTAGGGTCATCGAGGGACAAGATCATTTATTCGTAGGTAACTCGAATGGACTATGATCTTTTATTTGAAGGGACTTGATGATTTTATTCGTAGGCAACTTTACTAAGATACCCCCATGTTCGAAGGACATGACCATATTTTCATAAGGCAACCAAAAGGAGAAACCCTAGGAGGTGCAGATGGCAATCGTATAACGATCGACATACGTGTGTGAATATTAATTTCAGATATTTATCTTTAATTTAGTGTGCTAGGTCCAATTAATTTAGCATGCAAATCTTTTCACACCCTATTATTACTAACCACACAGTTTAATTATTTTGCGGAAATTAAAAGCGGAAAATAAAAACCATAAACTATTACATGGCTTTGGGAGAGATACATAAATAAAACCTGACAGAAAACGTAAAATGCGGAAAATAAACCTAAACTATTACAAGGCTTTAGCAGTTACATTATCTTTAGAAATCGTAAAATAATCGAAACGAAAAGATCAGAAGAATATTTAGTCTTTGAGATGAGAGGAGGATATGTTTTTTATCTTGCTATTAGAAGAATAAAAAAACAGAGTCAGATAAAATCACTGCAGATTTTAAAATAATGGAAAATAAGAAAAGCGATTAAAATAAAATCTAAAAA
Source organism: Lathyrus aphaca (assembly GCA_963966055.1). NCBI lineage: Eukaryota > Viridiplantae > Streptophyta > Magnoliopsida > Fabales > Fabaceae > Lathyrus > Lathyrus aphaca. Next base: position 354,114,897 of record OZ014519.1, on the reverse strand, counting down.
ATATTAAAACGATGCTAAAAATCTAATAAAATCAAATAAAGAGTGCATAATTGTTTTTCTGATTTTTTTGAAAATATGGAAATAGAAAATAAATCAAATAAAATAGAAAAAAGAGGAATTTGCGATTTTGAGGCTCGAACTCTTTTAGAATTCTATTCTAAGAGAGTATTGTTCTTCGATTTTTTCTGAACTTTTGGAAATGATTTGGAGTAAATTGAAACAGTAGCACTTACCTGACTTACCTGTCAGACTAGAGTTCTCATCACTACTGCAGCCTTCAAAGTATCGGCGGAAACAGATTACAGCAGATTAACCAACATTTTAGTTCTCCATGGTGCCCTAACAATGGTGTTGTTCGAAACCTGCATCATAACTAAAAAACGAACGATCAAAAAGCATCAATACATGATTATAAACAATATTATGAAAATAAAATGTATTAAAATGTTATGAAACAAAAGATTTGAGATCAAGAAAAAGTAAGAGGCGTCATGTGTTCATAGGCTGGCATCCTGAAAGTTTATTGATGATGATTGGATGAAGAAAGAGGCTGAAAACTTGCTATGAATTTTTTTAGGGTTTTTTGGTGTAAGAATTTTTTGTTTTTCTTGGTGTATGATCTGATTGTGTATATATAGGAGTGTATTTTAGGTTGAAAAATTTGGGCCTTTGTGATGGATTTTGAGATTGCTTGGAGGTGAAGAAAGGATGTTTCTAATTTGGTCAAGATTTTAGATTAAATCATACTCTTTTGATCTTGCACAAATTTGGACACTTACAATCATCATAAACATCAAATATTTGATCCCAAAATAGACCTAAGATCAAATATTTCATTTTTCAATATTTATCTTAATTAAAATTGATTTTAAATGAATTAAATCAAATATAATATAAAATAAATATAAAAAATCAGATATTATGATCTATTGTTCGTACATGATCTTATAATTGAATTTGGGTTAGAAAAATATGGGCCCATTTAGAAGAAACTTGAGTTTTGGTCATTTTTGCTTCATACACCTCCTCAAAATTGCCCAAATTCAACAATGCATAACTCTCTCAATTTTTATCCCATGTATGTATTCTATGACTATTTAGAAAGCTTATTGTGTCCTCTAACTACTCATTTTGTTCCCATGTCCATTTGATCTTCCATTTTCAAGTTATGAGCTTTGGAAAAAGTTGACTTTTTGTTGACTTTTAAAAGGACCTATAATGTCTTGGCTCATATCTTTCAAATGAAGCATTTTTGGCCTTGGCTTGTTAGACACAAAGTTGTAAAGAATTTAATTTCCTTCAAAATGAGCTTTGGATGAGAAATTTATGATGAAGCATGTGAAATTTATGGTTGGTCAAAGTACAGTTGACTTTTCCTGCACAAAACCCTAATTTAGTAACTCTTGATTCTTGATGATTCTGAGGTTTCCTTGATGAATCATGATCAACCCTTGATCAAATGATGAATCTCACCTCATAATCTTGATTTTGACCAAAAATCTTGAAGTTTGACTTTATGTTGACCACAGTTGACTTGTTGACTAAGTTAATTGATTTTTAAGTATCTGAGCATCTGATTGACCAAACTTGTATGGAAAGTATTGAAACTTGACATGAGGATTCTTTGAAGTATGTGGGATGTCATGAAGTCCACTTGAGGCTTTGGAAGTCCACTTTGCCTTGAGAAATTCAAAACCCTAGTTTTAGATCCATTGCTTAGGAGGAGGCTTTGTCTGATGAAACCTGAAATCCTTTTGAGCAATTGTGAATCTTGTGACCATTAGGAGACCTCTGGAGATATATTGTCTTAAAGATGTGACGGAAAATTTTGGGGTTTATCTTATAATTATTTTGGGGTGAATCTTGTGACCATTAGGAGACCTCTGGAGATATATTGTCTTGGAGATATGAGCATTTGTATTTTATTTTAAAATAAAAAGGGATTTATCTTATAATTATTAATTTTATTTATATCATTATTATTATATTTTCTCTTAGATTTATATTATTATTACTTATTTATTAAAGGGGAGGGGGCGTGTGCCCCATCTCTAGGTATTTTAAATTAGTTTTTAATAATTGATTTTTTTATCTTATAATATATACTATTATCATTTTATTTTTATTTTATTATTATGTTTTATGTTGGACTTGGGTCAACGTTGGAATGACCAAGTCCAAACCCTAAGCTATGTGCAAACAGAGGGAGGAGAAGATCTGATCCAAAAATTAGATCAAATCAAATTAACAAATAAAACATAAATCTCAGAATAAATCAAATTAACATGAAATAAAATCAATTTTATTAAAAATCAGATCAATCACAATAATGTTTATACAATCAAACCTAAAAATACAACAATCAGATATTGAATTAAATCCTAAAATTAAATCTAATATTTAATGTTCTAACCTAAAAAACATCTATAAAAATTAATACAAAATCAGAAACAAGGAAAAAAAGAAAAGGAACCCTAAAAAGCTAATCGAAAACGCTTCAGAATTTTCCCCAATAGCCATCATTTAAAGCTCATCATCTTTGAACTTAGGGTTTCACATCAAAACCCTAAGCCTTCAAGAGCTAAACTCCATCAAACCTGCAAAACAAAAAGAAAAAGGATTAGAAAGGCAGGGACTCAGAGAAACAGAGGAATCGAAAAAGAAGAGAGGATTGAAGCACCATAAAAAGTTCACGACAATGGGAGGTAAATGCGGGTAACCACTTAGCTTTAGGGTTTATCTTTTATGATTATGTAGCTTCGATTGTGGAATGTTGTGTCTTTTTTTTTAGTTTCTAGAAATTTTAAGGGGTTAGGGTTCTTAGTTATGGTTAGGTTCTTGGGGCTTAGGGTTAGGGTTCATCGTTGAACCCTTAGGGTTCTTCAAGATTGTGTGTAATTCTGGGTTTTGGGTTGAATAATAGGGTTAGGATTCTTAGGGTTCTTCACGAACCCTAGAATCCTATGAATATTCTGGGTTGGGGATGAATATTAGGGTTAGGGTTCTTCACGAACCCTATAACCCTTGGAAGATCTGGGAAAATCTGGGTTAGGGTTCTTATTTTTTGCAGATTCTGGTTGAAGATCAACCAAATATCTGACGGTTGCGGTGGTTTGGGGGTGGTCGGAAGTGATGAAGAAGGAGAGGATGAGAGTTTAGAGAGAGAACGAGAAGGGAAGAGAGAGAAATGGAAGTGAAGAATGAGAGATTTGTGAAGAGGGATGGGTCTTATACCCCCTGCGTGTACTCCGATGAAGGCCAAGTGGTGTAACACGAGACCTTAGATCAGTTGACTATTCAGTCAACTGATAAATTCAATGCTTGTATTCGCATCGTGGCCGCACATTGACCATTAATCTTGCACGTTGATTCTGATTACTTTTGTTTTGATGGATGAGATCCTATTCAATTGGAACCGTTTGATCTCCATTAGATGTTCCAGAGAGAGTCAAAGGTTGACTCCCTCCATTATGTATCTTTGTGAACGAACCTGGGTCAGAGATAATGGGCATTTGTGCCTGTTACTATTTACACCCCATTTTGACAAGCCTAGTTGATTGTTAACACAAATGCACCCCCAGGGTTTAATAATTAATTTGATTAATTAAATTAATTAATTATTTATTTATTTACTAGGGGATAATAACATAATTAGGAATAAATTTTGGAATTTTAATTTTAAGGTTTAATAAAATATTAATAATCCTATTTTATTATCTTTTCTTAATTCATGGGTTCATAATTAATTACTCAATTACTTGATTAATTTATTAATGAAGGTTTAAGTTTTTTAATCAAGAGTTTTTATGGGAAATTAGAGATTAATAATAATCTTTTTTATTTTTGGGGATTTAGGTTTTTGTCATTATTTGATTTTTATAACAACGTTTTCTTTTCATTAATTTTTTTCATAATTATATTATAATTTTATTCTAAATTTTAATATAAAAAATGGATGTATATGGATTTTATTTAATAAAAAAATGATAAAATTTGTTTCTTTGAGATTAATTTATTTGGGAGGAATTTTATTATTTGAAAGTTATAGTTTGGGGATTTAATCACATTTTTGGGGTTTTAAATATTTTTTTTTGGGATTTAAATTAACACGGGATTCCAATTTCATTTTTTTTTTATTTTTTTATAATTATTTATGGGTTTTTTTTATATAATTATTTTGGGGTATTAAATATATGTATGGATATTAAAAGTATTTTGGGGTATTAAAATTATTTTGGTATTTAAATTATATTTTGGATTAAAAATATATTTTCAAGAAATTTAAAAAAGGGATTTTAAAAAAAGGGTTTTTATAGCTTAATAAAGGGGTAGTCAGAGGGACTAGGATTAGGGTTTAGGGGTAGGGGAATGGAACTACGATGCTTTGATCCCTCTTGTGAGGGTACGTAGGCATATGGTCTTTGTACAAAGACCTTAACGAGTAAACTTAGGAAAAAATTAGGGTTTTGGAATATTCATGCGATTTGGAGTTTTTTTTACAAACAAACAAACCCTAAGGACTAAAAAGGATCCTATTAAGTATAATAGAAGCGAAAGGTGCCTAACACCTTCCTCCCACTTAATTGACTCTCGGACAATAGGTCTCTACCTTAGGATTTAAGTTTATCCTTATTTCCCTTAAAAAATAGGATGGTGACTCTTAGTTCTTAAGCCAACCACGATAGTTGGCGACTCTCCTGGGGACATATTTAGGAGAGTGTATCCTAATTTTAGGGTTTTGTTTGTGGGGATCTCTTTTTTCATATATTTGTTTTGGGATTTTATTTTATTTTTATATTTTTTATTTAATATTATATTTGGGTTAACATATACATATATGATTATTGTTATTATATTATCATATTATTTTTATTATTGTCATGATCATGCGTTTTGGAGGGAACCCTAAATTATCTTCTCCGGCGTGGAACCCTAGATTATTAGGATGTGGAATAGAAGTGTCTTTGATGGGGTTTACATCTCGTCAATGCATGAAGGCCGCACTCGAAATAAATCCTTCCATGGGTATCTCCCAGTTAAGGCTAGCCCCTTGGCGGAGGATGATGACTTGGCAGTTGATCCGTGATTCTGAGAATCTAGATACCGTACCTTTTGATAACCTTGTGTACCACCCCCAAAGGGGTCATTACCAGGTTCTTGCCCAAGTTGGACTTATCCCGAAGGATTACCGTAGGAAGGCTTGCTCCTTCTCATGGTAATACAAGGGTATAGTCCTAAACATAACAGCTTATCAAAACAGTATATCCTACATGTGAGGGGATTGGGTAGTGAAACTCTAGAACTATCTTGATATAGGGACTTACCCAAACTAGGTCATGCTTGCATGTTACCCTACCAAAAAATTACTGTTTAATCATCAATTCTATTATTTTATGGCATATCATCATAAAACTTTTGCATAACCTACATATGGGATCTTGATATTTGTGTTTTGCAGACAAAGCTTAAGCTAAGCAAATGGCAACGAATAAGAAGAAAACCCTTGCAATTAAGGTAAGGAACTCCAACATTGAGGGATTGGAGAACTTTACTTCAAAGGTACCTAAGGAAAGTAGAAGGTCTATAATTCACAAGTATGAGGATATCTTGGATCTTACTACCACTCCCTTCAAAGAAGAAGGATTGACAAACCTAGCTCAATACTATGACCGTGAGTTAAGGTGCTTCCAGTTTCAGGACTTCTAGATGGCTCCCACACTCGAAGAGTTCCGTAGAATTTTGGGTTCCTCCAGAAAGGATAAAGTTCTTCAAGGCTATAGGGCATCGTCCTTCACTTAAGGAAATCAATGATTATCTTCATTTATCAGAAAAAGGAATTAAAAGATAATGAGATAACACATGAAGGTTTCCGTGGATTCCATAAGGGTTTTGGGGAAAATAAAGCTAAGGAATATGCAAAGTTCAAGGATTGGGAAGCAAGGGAAAATATTATGATACTTCTTATTTTTGGGTTGGTAATATTTCCAAGCGCGAAGAACTTTATGGATATAGTATCCATTAACATGTTCTTAGTCGTGTTCATCGGAGAAGAAGATCCTATACCAGCTTTCTTAGCAGATGTTTTCTTCATGTTTCATCAAGTATAAGAGAAGAAGAAAGGAGCAATGTTGTGTTGTGCACCTCTGTTGTACAAATGGTTGTGCTCGCATCTGGTAAATGAGGCATAATATTTAGATCAAATGACAAAGGCCGATTGGGCTAAGTATTTAGCTTCTCGCAAAGATACTGACATTACTTGGTTCCCTCAAATTCTGAACCATGAAGATGTAATCCTAAGTTGCGGTGATTTTAAAAATGTGCAACTTATAGGGTCGAGAGGATGTATCAGCTACAATCCAGTATTAGCATTGAGGCAATTGAGGCATCCATTAGCGTTTAAACCAAATGATAGCCAATTGGTTGGGTTTGTGCTACAAAATGTGAATAAAGATGATACTTTCATTAGAAGGATCACCGAAGCTTGGAGGCTATGCACCAAAGGCAAAGCTAGTCTCGAAATACCAAGAGAAGATGCTAGGATTTCTTACCGAAAATGGAGGAAGGAGAGGGTAGACATAGTAAAACTTCCTTTTATGTCAGAACGATTAGTCGCATTAATGGCTCCTCCAACAACTATTATGTCCATGGAAGAACAAGAGAAATTCAAGGAGATTGTCGTACAACTACAAAAGGAGAAAGAAGAATGGGAAGCTAAGTTCAATCAAGTATAAGTCTCTGTGACACAAAGGAACAACTAAAGGTTAGTGAGGGGTTGGCTAAGATGGAAGAAGAGAAAAAAGAACGAGCTCATGAAGATCTTGATGCAATGAATTTAAGTCTCAATAATCACAAATTGGCATTAGACAAGGCTTTTCATCAGAGGAATGAATGGAGAGACATTTTTATGAATTCTACACAAAGGGAGACGAGGGAAGGGTTCGAGAACCGTATTTAGGAGTTGGAAGCTGAAATTCAAAGTATGGTTGATGCACTTCAGGTGGCCAGAAGTCAAACTTTAGAAGCTATTATGCTAAAGGGATTGGTAAAAAGGGAAGTAGAAGAGCTTAAAAGGAAAATTTGACTTCTCAATGGGGCATATGATGAGTTGGAAGCTTGGAGTACTTATGCGGAGGAATATATCCAACAAGTAGAAGGCACGGCTAATGAACTTATGAAAAACTTAAGATGGCTTTCTGCGGAAGAACAATTCTATAGGGAACAATATTTGAAGTTGATCATTTTGTCCAATGACTTTATTCGGGATATTCCTCAAAGTTTGAAGAAAGCAGAAGACATGACACTCATTTTCAAACCAAAGGAGGAGATCACAGACTTTCTCAAGATGTGTTGGGATATGGTGGAAAATTTCAGGAAAAGGATCAAGAAGCGTTATTAGGAATTGCAAGGGCTTTTGTTATTTTTTAATTTGCTTTTTTGTATGAATAAAGGGCTATGACCCTAGTTTGATTTCATAATTTGTAACAAATAGGGATTTTGCCCCTCATAATTTTTATTTTGCAAATTTAATAAAGTATTTTGAATTTCCATTATGCTTGGCTTTGCCTTATGTCTTATGAATGTTTCAAGATCCCGAATAAAGTATTTTTTCATACATACATACATATTACATACATAAACAATAACATGTCTTCATAAGGGTTAAAACGGAAAAAATAATTTTTCGAAATTTTCATCTCAGAATCATTGAGTTTAACAACCTGACTTCTCGACCTCAAACTCGAGCCTTCCAAAAGCAATTGATGGATCAACTAGAACATATCGATCAACTGAATCTCGCCATCCAAAACTTGATAGCTAGGGATATTGAGGCAAGCCAATAGAAGAATAACCCTACTCCTCAAATTGAGGACCCCAATCCACTATTAGGGTTTGTTCATGACTCAGAAGATGAAGAAGCCCAAGTGGGCAAACAAAAGGCTAGCAACCCACCTTTCAAAGGAGTGCTCCCACCATCTGTTCACAATGGGGCACCCAGAACACCTTTCACCTATGTTCCTCAAGCCAACTATGAGGATTGGAACCTCCAATATAAGGGAGAAAATTCGAAGCCAACTGGGCACAAAGGAATTGCTGACATGGAAGAAAATGGGGTCGATGATAGGTATAAGGGATTTGATGAAAGACTAAGGGAAATTGAGGGAAATAACTTCTTGGGGATGGATACTTTGGAGATGTGCTTAGTACCAGATGTGGTCATTCCGCCATAGTTTAAACTACCAGACTTCGAAAAATATAAGGGTGTGAGTTGTCCTAAGAATCACATTAAGATGTTTACAAGGAAGATGGGCGCTTATGCTAAAAATAAAAATCTGATGATCCATATCTTTCAAGACAGTCTAAGTGAATCACATTTTGAATCTGATGGTCCATATCTTTCAAATCTGATGTTCATGAGTACTATACTGGAACCATACTATAAGAAAATGATAGGGTCAGTATCGACCAAATTTGCCGATTTAGTCCTTATCGGGGAAAGGATTGAAAATGGATTAAGGATTGAGAAGATTGAGAAGGTAACCTCCAACCCACATAACAACAATAGGTATTATGGTAATATTTAAAAGAAAGGGGATGCCAATTTTGTGGCACCTATGCCATACAATCAATATGTAGCAATGATGGCTCCCAATCATTATCCACCTCAAACGCCTCCAGTTTTTCAAAATCAACAACCACAAGGGGCACCGCAGCAAGGTCAACAACAAAACAAGTATCCTAGGAGGGAACAGAAGAGGCCATGGAAGGACTTTGATCCTCTTCCTTTAATATATACCTAGATTTTACCATTCTTAATTAAAAAAAGGAGTAGTCGAAATCAAACCATTACCACCTCCAACTGGGAATCTTCTTCGAGCATATAACCCTAATGTGATATGTGACTATCATACTAGATCACCGGGGCATACAACTGAAAATTGCTTGACCCTCAAGTTTAAGGTACAAGAGTTGCTAAATCAAAAGGTCATAAATTTCACTCCAGAAGGACCAAATGTGGGAAACAACCCTTTTCCCAGGGCACGCTGGGGAAAACGTCAATATGATTGAAGGGATAGAGGAAGATGTCTTATTCAAAAGGGTTGATCAAATTAAGACTCCTATGAAGAAGATAAGAGAAACACTGATTGGGTACGAAACATTTGAAAAGATGCACACTAATTACATAGATTGCATAATCAACCTTGAGAAATACAAGAAAATGAAGAAGATACTCCAACAACTGATGGATCAATGGGTAGTACAAATCAGATATTCAAGCAGGGAAGATGAAGTGGCAGCCATAGAACCTTTTGACATTCCATATCGAAGAAGGGAGGCTCCAACACCAATTTAGATCCCATATTAGAGAAGGGAGGCTCCAGTGCCAATTCAGATACCATATTCAATGTTTACACAAGCACAAATTCAGATACCATATTCAAGGCCCATACAAGAGCCAATCCAGATTCCTTTCTTAAGACCTGTGTAAGTGTCCATTCAAATACCAGTAAGGGAAGGTGTACAAAAATCGACTGCAATGACTCATAGTGCGATAGCGATACCTTTGGATTATAGTGTTGCTCCCCAGATTTCCATACTGGTACAAACGCGAAAGTGGCGCAGAAAAAGGTAGAGTCTCCAGCCAAGCATTTTTATCCCGAAGGAACGGGAATGATAATGCTGCACAAACCAGAAGAAAAGAACAGGAAGGACAAAGGTCCTGCGAATCAAAGAGACTGGGTTCGGGAGTTGGTTACAACCTGGGAAGGTATTAGCATCCCAGATCGTCTGTCGTACCCGACGGGATTCACGCTTGCAAAGAAACTACTTCAAAGGGTGTAAGAAATGAGAGCTGCTGCAAAGAAAATGAACTGAACTGGATAAAAGAAAAGAAAGGGAAAAAATATAGTGAAAATAAAAGAGTGCTCGAACGGGCCCTACCCCGCTGCCTACGTACCTCATCTGGACATGAGGATCGGAGTCTCCGTAGTTCCCCTAACTAGGGGTGGAGAGATTGCTTATGTTTTAAAGCTTGAACTGCTTATGCCAATGCTCAGGTGTTGCAGGCTCGTCTGGTACGAGTGCGTAACCGTCTTGCAGAGTGACAAGTAGGAGCAAGTTCGTATGTAAGGAGTGAGTGAGGTGAGAAGAGAAGTCCCGAATGGGAGACGCTTATTCTTTGTCCAATTTTTATTAAGAGTTTTCTGCTTTGAGGTTTGCGTAGGTAAGTGTACCTAAGTCTTACTCAATGGGATGTGTACTTCTTACCTCATCCCGAAACGGAAAGCGCAAGAAGCCCACCTATCTATGGGAGAAATCCCCAAATCTAGTCCCACAAGTGAAGGCTCAGACACACTGACCTACTGACATTTATTAATTGTTTTTGTGATTTTTGATTAAATAGTGTTATTTTTAGGTTTTCTTTGTGAAGTAGTCTCATGCTAAGACTTAACCACCATGAGGGATATCCTACACCTCGCCCCGAAATGGGACGCGTGCAAGTATCTCATAACAAAGTCTCGTGTCACATGAGAAGTCTCGTCATTTATTAGAGTGACTTAAAGTTAAGTTTGAAGATGAGAAGAGAGAGCACCAAAAGGATCTCAAAAGGTAAAAATACTAATGAGAAAGACTAATCCTATTGTAGTCATGCATGGGAGTCCTAGGTTAGTGTGGTTTGAGTTTTATCCTAATGAAGAAGAAGGAAATAAGAAAGAAGAAGAAGAAGAAGAGAAGAAGGCTAAGGAAATCACAACTTGAAAGAACAAAGAGATGAAGGAAGAAATTGTATGTGGGATGCCCTCCCACACACATGACTTACCAAATCCCCCACAAAACAAAGGTTAGTGAACCACATAAACATAAAATTAAAATAAGAAGATTCAAACAATACAAAAACCAAATACGAAGGTCACAAACTAACCAAGCAAACCTAATAGGATTGCATATATGCCTTCCTCAACCTATGTTAGAAAGAGGGGAGAATGAAACACACAAAGTTACTTAAGAAACAAGGCACCAAACAAACACCAAAGGCCATAAGAAAATTATGAAATTAAGTCTCCAAAGCTAATAACCAGAAGCAAACAATGTAACAAAATGGCTCTCAAACATTCACAATAAAACTCCACTAAAAGATCACACATAACTGCTTAAGAACAATTAAAGAGATGCAAAAAGAACGGGGTCAAAATATTACTTGAGGTGGAAGAAATAAAATCTACAGGCTAAGGTGTTAAGGTAGAAATCAAATGAAAAATAAATTAAATGTAAATTTGAAATAAAAATAAAAGTTCAATGAAATCAGTAAAGAATAGCATGTAAAAATTCTAAAATGAGTTAAGATGTTAACATATTTTTTGGGGAATATTCTAATGTGTTTTTGTATTTTTCATGAATTAAAAATGGAAAGGTATGAAAAGAAATTAAAAAAAAAGAAAAGAGGGAGGGGTGAATGCATAGTAAAACACTAGTTAAAACAAACTAAATGGGCTTGGAGGGAGGTGCAAACAGTAAGCGAAAGGGAGGCCAAAGAGCAGGAATATGAGGGACTATAGTGTGGCTTTCAGTCAAAGTTGTTGACTCGACGTGGTGCGTTGGATCAAGGTCTTCTCCTGGTATTCACATCAGACAGTTACATGAGCGAAGGCGTACGATGGTTATTGTGATAATGTGCGCACATGATTAGTTTGGAAAGTCTTACCGGACGGTCACAAGTGTCACCGCCGGTGTGGAGGAAAATCACAAAAAGACTCCATTATCTTATCTCTATCTCCCACTCTTTATCTCTTTCTGAAAATATTTCTAAAACAATTAAACTGAAAAATCATTTCTATAACAAAACAAAAAAAACTGAAAATATTCATAACACAAAAAGAGAACACGTCCTTCACTATGCTATACTTCTTCTCCTTCCTTCAAACGCAGTTCGCCGTTGTTCTTCTTCTTGTCGTGCTTCAACTTCTTCTATTCCCTAAATGTCGTCGCCGTGACCACCTCCGAGCATCCAACCATCGCTGTTCACGAAACCCTAAACATGAACCCTAACTTGATTTGATCCCTCATCACAAATCTTTAAACCAAAATCTCAGAAAAAAACCAAACGACCAGATCTACTTAATAGAAAAAAGAGCACTCGAAAGCAAACTCAATTGCAACATCAAAAATCAAGTAAGGAGTTATGAAATGCCAACCTACGACGCAGTGGATTGCGTCGGTTACACATTGAAGCAACTAGAGATCGACTGATGAAGACGTAACGAAGATGGAGTCACGAAAGACGAGACCGTTTTGGTTTGATCGCGGAAGAATGATGGAGAAGTGTGATGAAACTATGTCCCTTGTTAACATTGAAGAAGAATAGTCTTGGTGATGATGACGAGCGGAGAATGAGTTCTTTGATGAAGGAAAGTGAATTCGACATTTTGTTGATGAAGAAGAGGTGAAACTCGGTTTTGATGATGCAAGTGATGAAGAAAACCTTGCTTGAGTTTTTGATGAAGATTGATGAAATCAGTTTTTGTGGTGATGCAGTTCTGTTACATTTTTTTAAGAGTGATGATATTTGTTCATGATGATGGTGAAACGACTTTGGTTCGATGATGAAGAAGATCTTCGGTGATGGTTGAGGTGAAGAGTGATGGAGTTTTTGAAATTCGGTTCTGATTATTGGTGTCATGAAGGAGTGCCAATTTTGTTTGTGATTATTCATGTGGATGAAACGTGATTCGAAATTTGGTTATTGAATCCTCCCTCCTCATTCTGTTACTTCTTTTTTGTTATTAACCATAACTGAATTTTTTAAGTTTTTATTTACCAAGCCTTTTTGAATGATGCCTGCATTTTTTATTCATGAGTTGTGCGTTTTGGTAATGGAAAAATAATGTGATGCTCACAGATGTTTGCGGCTTTATTTTGTAGCTGGTGAAAGAAGTTGCAAAATGCATTGAATTTGGAAGTTGTATTGTGTTGAAGCTGTATAATGCGTGTTTACAGCTTGCGAAATGTTGGCTAAAGGAAAGTGACGGCTGACTGAAATATGTGGCTTGGAGCGTTTTAGAGTTGCTGAAGCTGTAACAAAAAGCTTTCGGATAGTCTTCTTTATTTTTTTATTTTTGCAATTGTCACATGGGCCTTTTTTGAAGACAAATTGGATTAGATTTGAAACAATTATCTGCACACCATATGTACACTTGTTCTTGTTTTGGATGGGCTTTTATGATGTAATTCCAATGGGCCTTGTAGTTAGTTTTTTTATAGAATTTGTGACAATAAAATGGATGGAAATTGAATTAGATAATGAAAATGGATAGGTAAAAAATGCAAAGTGGTTGTCTTAATGACTAATGGATATATGTATGAATAATGGTCTAGGAAATTGGATATTGGAAACTTGATTTTGATCAAAACCAAACCTGAACTCTTTTCCACAAGCCTCCAATAAAAGCATGAAGCACAACTAGCACTAAAAACTCGCACTGGAACACGACTGTCAACCTCTAATTCTGAATCACAACTGACTCCTCATGAATCACAGTTTAATGAACCAGAGAATCTCGCACACAACACGAATTAACATTAAAAATGCACCGCCTGAGGAATAACCATTGGTACCAATAATTTGCAGTTGAAATAATCTCCTGATAGTTTGACCAAGAATAGGTCAAACTTCCATCTGAATTGACTCGCGAACTAAACAACCACACCTGAAGCGAACTCCTGCAAACCCTGGCAAGGTGAAAAAGTAACCAAAGAACCAAATAAATGTCTTTTGAACGACGCCAGGAGACTATTGGCTTGCCACAACGATAGTGGACTCTGAAACTGTCTTTTGAACAATGCCAGACGACTACTGGCTTGCCACAACGACGGTGGACTTTTAAACTGTCTTTTGAACGACGCCAGGCGACTACTAGCTTACCACATTGACGATGGACTTTGAAATGGGTGATTCCTTACGAATCTCACGTCCTCATACGCTTCTCATTGGTGCGTTTGAGCCTGTGGGGTAGACATGCACTGATCAGGATCCGCATCTTACCATGCGCTTATGATACTGATTAGAATCCATATCTTAACACGCACTTACGATTCTATTCATATACCCTCTGGTTGGATATACGGTGAACGCGTGCGTCTGGGAGAATCCGCATCTTAACATGCACTTACGATCCTCTGCACTATTTTGACAATATAAACCCACTGTCAGGATCTCGCCTTGATTGCGTTGGAACGAACCTATCTGGAATCCACATCTTAATATGCTCTTACGATTTTAAAGAAAAATATCGACGATTTCTATCGTCAGGACTTCAAATCCAGGTCCGTTGAAACGGTACAAAGCGATGAATAAGATGAGTCCGTTGACACTGGACAACGTGAATTGAGTAAAAGGAGTCCGTTGACACTGGACAACGCGAAATGAACAAAAGGAGTCCGTTGACACTGGACAACGCGAATTGAGGAAAAGGAGTCCGTTGACACTAGACAATGTGAAATGAACAAAAGGAGTCTGTTGACACTAGACAATGCAAATTGAGTAAGAGGAGTCCGTTGACACTAGACAACGCGAAATGAACAAAAGGAGTCTGTTGACACTAGACAACACGAAATGAGCAAAAGGAGTCCGTTGACACTAGACAACACGAATTGAGTAAGAGGAGTCTGTTGACACTGGCCAATGCGAATTGAGCACAAGATTTGTTGAGGAGAGTAACAACTTTGCAAGGGAGAATAATGTTTGTAACCCTGTTAAGGATGAGAACATTTTGACTAACATTCTGCTGAGGAAAAGACATCAAGATATTCTTACAATACTTGATCTTAACTAAGGAATGAGAACACCGTTTGTATCACTGTGTCACACTAGCCAAAAATAAATTGGTGACCTCTTCGGAGAATACTTCAATGATGGTTGACTTCCAATCATGCAACTCTGTAGGGAATACCTATCTTCCGACTCAGATGGGGAAACAAACTGTCAATACCTGATTAGGGATATAATTATGAAAATTTTAACTATGTGGGGAGACAATGCATTCACCTGCTTGCTGGGAATGAAGACTCTGCTTGGGGAAGGGAACCGTTCAACTGATCTCGAAATTTTGTTAGGAACACTGCCTGCTCTGACTCAGTTGGGGAATGTTCTTTCTCCCACTTTACTGAAGATGTTGTGGTTCATCTTCCTGCTGGAAGTAGAAATTGTAAAGTGTCTCTTGTTGGTGAGAACACTATGCTTGGGAAATACTGTCTGGTAACATCTTTCTTCCTGTACTAGCCGACTGTTCAAATATTAATTCAAGAGGATTTTACAGAAGACCTGGCATCCTAAATGCCCCGGCGTCTTCAAACTCTTGGAGAGATTCATTGAATCTTGAAATAACTGCCCCAGACCTCCTGGTCTATAAAGGGATTTGATTGAAGAAGACTCACACCAGATCCTACATCATCGTGAGATATTCTGCCCCAGTATCCTGCATCAAGGATAAGCTGAATAATGGCATGCAGAGACTGACTTCATTCGCTCTTGAGAGTGACCTACCCCAGTATGAGCCTTAAAGTGATTTCCTCAAAGTAACCATGCTGTGATAATTGCCCCAACTTGGCTGAACTATGAGAGATTTCTCATCGTGGTTGCTCCGAATTGGCTGCATCTAACCTAACTGGTTAGAAGAATCTTTATCTCAAAGGAGTTTCTTGGAAAGAATGCACTTCGACCTGATTGTCCTTCAGAAGTTTCAGACTCCTCCGCCTGGCAAGATTTAAGTTTCTAGACTGAAATTCCTCATGTGAATTTCTGTGATTGCTGAACAAATGTATGCAAGCAGAAAATTATTTATTCTGAGAATGAAAATTCTAATGCAACACACATGCTAATATTGAAGTTTTTATTTGAAAAGATGTCATTTGTAAACGAACCACTGTTTAAGATATAACACAAGCTTTTATGAAATAAGCATGCGTATGCAATACCAACCAAAGGTCTTTTTGCACAGCTTATAGGAGCCAGGAACGCTATCTCGTGATAGTACGCTCTCGAATTAACCCTGTTTCAATTAGGTCTTTCGAGGGTTGTATCATGGCCTATTTCACGGTTACAGAAACAAAGATTAAGGCTCAAAATTTATTTGTGCCCACCCCCTTTGTGATGTCCTTTCATTCCTAAATTCAGCCAGCCTTCACAAACGCTCACCTTTCCTAAGTATTTTGTGTTGGTTGGGGAACCATTGTTGCTAATAGTTCAAACACCACTGTGATTATTGGAGTAACAATCACCCCTATTGTCTTTTGTGCCTGTGCCACACGAATTTGTTCTTGTTTAAGGATATTTCTTGTGTAATCCTTTTCTTATCTTGCATTTGTGTTCTTTTGCTTATCCCTGACTTTTTCCTGGACTGATTTCTTTTAAATCTTTGATTGCCAAGGCCAGCGAGATGCCCTAACTTTTTTCTAAGTTGCTTGTTTTCAAGTTTCGACTTAGCGGACTTTTTTTCATTTCTTTTTCGATTCTCTATTTTTTTTGAACAAATTGTGTGACACTGTTTGTCTTGATTGCTTTGCGAGGGTTGTGACTACCTCCTTATTTGGTCGATGAAGGACAACCATTGTGGCTTCTAGTCTTTGGACCACTTGATTAGTATAACCATTGCGGTTTCTAATATATGGACCTCTTGATTGGGATAACCATTATGGTTTCTGGTCTTTGGACCTCTTGATTTGGTACAATGAAAGGTAATGGATCCTCAGATGTGCACTCCTTCATGAAATTTTGAACGCTTGGTCCAACTAGCTGACACCTACCCTACTCCTAGGTTAAATGTGAGGGTTTATTTCATGCAAAAAGAACTTCTACTTCAAGGCTCAAATGGGTTAGCGAGGGTCTATCTCCCTTATATCTCCAGTGTTTAGGATTTGAAACAATGCCTGTACATCGTCAACATGGTTTTATTCAAGAGCACACAATTGGGGATTTTTGCGTTTTTATTTCGTCATCCTCCATCATAGAGTTTAAAAACGACAGTTGGTATTGCAAAACACATACACAAAATTATAAGTAAAATACGAATGAATTACTTCAAGAAAAAACATGTGCATTTCATTAATTATCTTTCAAAACAAACTAATTTTATGCATGCATACAAATGTTCAAACAAAGATATAAAAGCTACACATGAAAATGCATTAAAGAAATAGAGCAATGCCATTGTTGAGGAGACTTGAAATCCATATGGACCTGTCGATCTTGAATACTTTCAGTAGTCAGCTGCCTTTTCCTAATGGGATTTGCAGTCTTCAATCAAATGGCCATGTGCCCAGAACCATACTTCATTCCCAATTATTATAACCTTAAGCCTTCAACGTTCAAACATTGACACGAGACTTCTGAAGAAAAGAGTGACACTGAAATGAAATTGTCACATAAGGTTCTTTTGGGAAAGACTTTGGAGTTGAGTGCGGTTAAGAGCCATGTCCAAATTAAAGTGGTATTGTTTCACAAAAGCTTCAGCCAAATCCTTCCAGCTTTTAACAACAGTCTTGTTCAGACCCATATACCAATCCAAAGATGCCCCAGATAGACCATCCTGGAAGTAAAACATCCATAACTTTTCATCATCCGTGTGCACATAAATCCTCTCAAAGTAGGACTAGATGTGAGTTTTCGGGCAAGCATTGTCGTTATACTTTTCAAAAGTAGAAAGCTTGAATTTGTGAGGAAATCCACCTAACGACTCATGAGTCAGTGGAAATCCCAAAGAGATGGGAGAAACCAGACCTTCTGCTAGAGAAGCAGATGCCTGACCTTCTTCTTTCTTCAGCAAAGCATTCACGATCCCCATTAACAACTTTATTTTAGTTTTCATCACGTCAAACTCGTCCTTCAAGAATCTATGACCCTGTGATAAGGTTTTCACCTCTTCTCTGAACAACACCATCTGGGTCTTCATTTCAGTCATCTCCTCTCGGAGTTGTTCCACATCCATGCCCTGAGAATTCTGACTCAAGTTGGCCATTCTGACAAGAAATCTGATCAAGATAAGAATCTGTCTTTGAAATCTTGTTGAAATGAAAGTTCCTGTAATAGAAGAGACGTTAGGAACATGTGGCTATACCTTCAAAACAACAAGAAGGGTGATATATATATGCAATGCAACTATTTATGCTTTCAATCTCAAGGTCATTCATGCCCCGGTTTCGGTGTTTAACAAAGAAATCCAGATGGCTTTTGACCCCCGACTTTGAGAAGACCTTTACATAGAAATCAGATTCATATAACCGTAGCAGCCAAAGTGCCAGTGCATACAGGAAATAGAGAATTGAATAAAAGTTGCATAACATAGATCAGCCCACAAGGCACGAATAACAGAATTCCCCGTAGGGTACAAGTCTTACAAAACGAAAAGGAAATATGGAAAAACACAAAACCAATATTCCTACAACATGCTTGTAGGTAATCCAAATACAGAGAAAACAAACTAGAAAACAAGGATGCTTCTTGAAGACTCAGATCCCTCCTCACTAAGTCCTAGCTCAGACCTAACCTTCTTAATTCCAGGCATCAATTTGAGATCTTCAATCTCCTTAAGTGCTTGTTCTAAGGCTTGTTGACTCTGCACCAACTGTTGAGTCTTCTCTCTCCGGATCTTATGAGCTTGTTCCCACTCTTCCTTCTTGGAAGCAAACTGCAATTCATAGAACTCTTCCTTTTCTTTGTGTTTCTTCTCTTGAAGTAAGCTTCTCTTTCCACAAACTCTTTCTCCTTAGTCTCCATAGCCATCTGCATTTTATGCAGCTTCTCTTCTAAAGCCATCTTAGAGTGAGCCATCTGATGGTACAGGCTAGTCATATCTTGTAGCTGGGCTTCCAACTTCTTGTATTCTTATAAGGGAACAATGGCCTCGGGCTCAATCACCGGAAGAACTGGAGGGGAAAATGGCAGCAATACCACTCGAGCTCTACTCTTCAGCCAGGCCTCGTACTCCGAGAAAGTTTGATTGTTACACTTGCCAAAGCTAGCCACTCCTTCTCCTTTGATGCACTTCCAAGCCCCAACAACTTTTCTCACCAAAGGCATATTATCTTTCACCGAGAAATAGAACGTATGAGCCAATTTTAATTCTTCTAGGACATCTCTTAAAGCATACCCCAATTGTCTCCTCAACAAGATCGGGTTGTAGTTGATCCCCCAGTCACTCCCAACAAAGGTACGCTGAGGTAACTCCCACAACTGGTGATGAAACGCGTGCCCTGAAGCCTCTGAGTAATCCATCTGACATCTTTGGAAAACAACCTCTTTAGTTTCTAAGCCCAAACCAAAGTATGGTCACTAAACACCCCAGTACTAGGCAGGTGCCTCATGAACATCATATATAACAAAGGAGCGCAACATTAAACTAAACCTCCTTGTTTCTTTTTAGTCTTATAGTGCACTGAGTAATACAAATCTCCCAGCAATGTAGGCACATAGTTCTTCAACAAGAACAGATGGATGACACTCATGTCTATGAACTTCTCCAGATCTGCAAACAAAATGATGCCATAATTAGAGAGAGCCAGAATGACACTCACATAATCCCACTCTTCTTTAACAGCAAGCTCTTCAGCCTTCTTCAATAGAGCCTATAAAGAGAAACCATGCATACCCCCTTTAGTAATAGTCAGAGAATTCACCACTGAAGGGCTCAAATAAAGAGCCTTGGCAAATGCTTCAGGTGCAGGTCTAACCATTTCAGCATTGAATGGAATACGATCTTGAATAGGAACTCCCAAGATCAAAGCATACTCCTCTAGCAAAGGACCTAACTGAAAATCGGGAAATGTGAAGCACCGAAGCTGAGGATCATAGTACTGAAGTAGAGTATGAATGACACTTCTTTCAGAAGGATCTAACTCTACCACCACATCCAGAATACTCCCATAAGCCTTCCTGAACCCTCCACATGATTGGGCATGATCAGATTCACCATCTTCTTTAACAAGCCAACCTTAGTGTCGAAAAACTTGAAATGAATGTTCTGCTTGCTAGGATCTTCCATCTCTGAACAATATACCAGAACTGGAAACAATGATATGAACCTGAGAATGAAAATAAAACATGATTAATGATGGAATGATGCAATGATGCAATGAAAATGCAAGGACATATGATCAATCTGGAACTGTCTGGAAACCACCAAAGCCTTTCTTTTCAGTCTGAAAGTGGGGCGGATATCAGAGCCAAGTGACCAAAAATCCAAAAACGTCTAGATATCAGCCCATATAAGAACTCAGATGGTCAAAAATAATCTCAGATCAAGGAACAAATAATCTCAAGAACTCCAAGATCAAAGTAGCCGTATCAGAACACATAAGACTGCATTGGTAATGAGGGTAGGTTGAGGTTAAGGGTTCCTGCAAACCCCTCCCAATATCACGGGTGTGCTCCGGGTCAAACATCAAGGACTCTCAAAGCCAAATAGCAATAATACATTCACCATTTCTGAGAAATGGCTCATGACCAGATCAGGGAATTGGTTTGGCATTATGTACTACTCAGGGAGGTCTCAGCGTGAGTCCGGGAAAACAAGCATCCCTTATAAGTCCCCATCTTTGAGCGCTAAAATCGAGAAATAATAGCACATTCAGCTTGTAGGATATAATACTATTGTCATATGACCAGATGCTTTGACTGAGTTCCTATAAGATAATAAGGCCATCATATGCGAGTCCCTAGTGGACCCTCGGGTGCGAATGGGTTTTCCACATAATGTGGTCTGCCACTGTCACCACTGGAGTGGGTTGTTTTCACAAAGGTTCTCAATGATCAGTCCCCATATGCACATAACTATCAAGGTCCTATCCCGAAGTGGAGGAAATCCCCACACAAGATATTTCCAAGATGGTCGCAGTTTGGGTGTGAAGCACATCGCCACTCATCATGCCACATGCGAGTACAATGTGTCCATACTAATCCTAGGGTGCACTCAAGCTGGGTATTAGGCTTATCTCACAGTAACAGTATCACCCCACTCCCACCAAGCAGAAAACCAGTCCAGACAGTCCAGTATATACATATGATGCATGAAAATAAAATACTGAAAGTAGTAAATAAAGCTGTAAATAAAACTGTAAATAAAAAATAGTAAAATACACAGGCAACAACAAACGATCAATCACACAAAGAAAAAGAAACACGCAAGCGCTAGGAGAGACTCTCAAGGGAACCAGAGAAACTCTGGTTAGGGGTCCCCAACAGAGTCTCCAGCTGTCGCTCCCCGTATTTCCATCCTGGTACAAACATGAAAGTGGCGCGAAAAAGGATAGAGTCACCAGCCATGCATTTTTATCCCGAAGGAACATGAATAGTAATGCTGCATAAACCAGAAGAAAAGAAAAGGAAGGACAAAGGTCCTGCGAACCAAAGAGACTGAGTTCGGGAGTCAATTACAACCTGGGAAGGTATTAGCACCCCAGATCGTCCGCCGTACCTTACGGGATCTACACTTGCAAAGAAACTGCTTGAAAGGGTGTAAGAAATGAGAGCAGCTGCAAAGAAAAGGAACTGAATTGGATAAAAGAAAATAAAGGGAAAAAATGTAGGGAAAATAAAAGAGTGCTCGAACGGGCCCTACCCCACTGCATACGTACCTCATATGGACATGAGGATCAGAGTCGCCGTAGTTCCCCTAACTAGGGGTGGAAATATTGCTTGTGTTTGAAGCTTTAACTGCTTATGTCAATGCTCAGGCGTTGTAGGCTCGTCTAGTTCAAGTGCGTAACCGTCTTGCAGAGTGACAAGTAGGAGAAAGTTCGTATGTAAGGAGTGAGTGAGGTGAGAAGAGAAGTCCTGAAGGGGAGACGCTTACTCTTTGTCCAATGTGTTTTAGGAGTTTTCTACTTTGAGGTTTGCATAGGTAAGTGTACCTAAGTCTTACTCAATGGGATGTGTACTTCTTACCTCATCCTGAAATGGAATGCGCAAGAAGCCCACCTATCTATAGGGGAAATCCCCAAATCTAGTCCCACAAGTGAAAACTCAGACACACTGACCTACTGGCATTTATTAAGTGTTTCTGTGATTTTTGATTAAGAAGTGTTTTTTTAGGTTTTCTTTGTGAAGTAGTCTCATGCTAAGACTTATCCACCACGAGGGATATCCTACACCTCGCCCCGAAACAGAATGCGTGCAAGTATCTCATAGCAAAGTCTCGTGTCACATGAGAAGACTCGTCATTTATTAGAGTGACTTAAAGTTAAGTTTGAAGATGAGAAGAGAGAGAGCACCAAAAGGATCTCAAAAGGTAAAAATACTAATGGGAAAGACTAATCCTATTGTTATCATGCATGGGAGTCCTAGGTTAGTGTGGTTTGAGTTCTATCCTAATAAAGAAGAAGGAAAGAAGAAAGAAGAAGAAGAAGAGAAGAAGGATATAGAAGATAACTTACTTCTCTAAAGATGTTAAGTTCATTCTAAAGGGGAGTGATGAAGTTAAGCAAGCATAACACAGGGCTAAGGAAATCACAACTTGAAAGCACAAAGAGATGAAGGAAGAAATTGTATGTGGCATGCCCTCCCACAAACATGACTTCCCAAAGCCCCCTACAAAACAAAGGTTAGTGAACCACATAAACATAGAATGAAAATAAGAAGATTCAAACAATACACAAACCAAAGACTAAGGTCACAAACTAACCAAGCAAATCTAATAGGATGGCATAAATGCCTTCCTCAACCTATGTTAGAAAGAGGGGAGAAGGAAACACCAAAAGTTACTTAAGAAACAAGGCACCAATCAAACACCAAAGGTCATAAGAAATTTATGAAATTAAGTCTCCAAAGCCAACAACCAGAAGCCAACAATGTAACAAAATGGCTCTCAAAAATTCGCAATAAAACTCCACTAAAAGATTGCACAAAGCCGCTTAAGAACAATTAAAGAAATCGCACAAGCATGACTTACAAAACTATGTATATAAAGAAATTAAAAATATGACAAAATGTTTTTATTATATTTTCAGAGTCTTTAAAGAGATGCAAAAAGAACGGAGTCAAAATATTAATTGAGGTGGAAGAAATAAAATCTACAAGCTAAGGTGTTAAGGTAGAAATCAAATGAAAAAGAAATTAAATGGAAAATCGAAATAAAAATAAAAATTCAATGAAACCATAAAATAAAAGCATGGAAAAATTATAAAATGAGTTAAGATGTTAAAATATTTTTTGGTGAATTTTCTAATGTGTTTTGGTATTTTGCATGAATTAAAAATGGAAAGGTATGACAAGAAATTAAAAAAACAAAGAAAAGAGGGAGGGGTGTATGCATAGTAAAACACTAGTTAAAACAAACTAAATGGGCTTCGAGGGAGGTGGGAACAGTAAGCGAAAGGGAGGCCCAAGAGCAGGAATCTGAGGGACTATGGTGTAGCTTCAGTCAAAGTTGTTGACTCGACATGGTGCGTTGGATCAAGGTCTTCACCTGGTATTCACATCAGACAGTTACATGAGCGAAGGTGTATGATGGTTATTGTGATAAGGTGCGCCCGTTTATTTAATTAATTGTTTAATTAAATATAAGTGTATTGTGTTGTGTTGATTTGCGATGTTTTGTGTATTTGAAGTTGATTTAAGTTGATTTCTGAAATATCAGAATATTCTGTTGATGTTCATAAGTTGGTTCAAGTTGAATTGATTAATTAAGTTGATATAAGTTGTGATAGACGATATGAAGTATCTTCGTTTATTGTGGGATATGTCGATCAGGTCGTTGGACCATTTGGTTAATAATCGGAAGATAATCTAATTAAGTCCGAAGAAAATAATTATATAGTGAATTATTAAATTAAATTTTGGTGTTGTGGTGAATTAAGTCGTTAAGTCAAAAAAATAAGTCAGAAGCCGTAGAAATAATATCTGAGTTAATATTATCGTTGTTGTAATGGATTTAATTAGTGGGCTTGAAACCGTGTTGGAAATAGCAATTAAGGGGGTGTTGCAGTTGGGCTCATTAGTTATAATTGGATTATTATTATTATTATAATAAAAAGAAAAATAAAGAGGAGAATTAGTCGAGAGGAGAAGTTGGAATCTGTAGAAGTGGAGAAAAGGGAATCGTGGAAATTAGGGAAAACGAGGAAAAAGTCTTAGAGAAAAATAAAGGTTTTAGAGGAGAGAAAAGAAGGATAAAGAAGGATTCATGTTCATATCTTAATTTTCGCACATTCGGTACAACTTCCACTAATCAGGTGATAACTTTTTACTCGTAATTCTGATTAAAGCGATTCTTGAATTTCTGGAAAGCTTACGAAATTCCCTTCGATTTGATATATAATTTTGTGTCAATAAGTTCTGTATTAAAGGAGAAAAACACATTTGAAGTTTGGAAATTCATGCTGGAAATTGGTCAAATAGTAGTTACGGGATTGATGGTGATGAAGGCTGAATTTTGGTCAATATAGGAACTCAATGGCAGCGTGTTTGTATTTCTAATCTCCATGGATGAAAGAGGAGAGGAAAAAGGCCACATATGCAAAGGCGTTGGATATTCGATCGGAGATTCGAAGCGGTCATCGATTAAGGTAAGGGTGGATTCGAACTCTATACTCGGGATTATGATAATTATTATGCGGGATTGGGATTACGTGATTTTTATGCTGTTGAATGTTGAGTTGATGTCGATTGGGTGATTTAAATTTTTCGTGAAAAGAAATTAAGTTACTGTAATGATTTTATAATCGATTCATTAATTTTGTTGTGGTCTAAACGGTTGTTGGAATCAAAATAGAATTGGGGACGGAACCCCTAGGTAGAGAGTGGCGCAGACCATCCGTTGTCAAAGGAAATATGGCACAAGCCACCATGTGGAAAAGAAATGCATGGCGCAGGCCATATAGGATGGCGCAGGCCATGTGCCTAAACCACTCAAGTATGCCGCAGGTCATACCAATTGTGGGGACAGGGGTGGCGCAAGCCACCCTGTCATTTTGGGAAGGACTTTTCTTTTATTTTGTAGTATTTCTTTATTAGCCTTACAAATAACTCTGAATTAATTTTAATAAATAATCCTAGTAAATTATATGCTTAAAACTAAAGTATATAATTAGTAGACTTAGAAGGAAATATGATTGGTAATGAAGTTTGGGATTTAATTACATATAATACGAACCATATCAAGACAATTTTAAATTAGCATCGTATTAAGCAGTTAAGAAGAAAATAGTAGCAGGTTTAACCAGAATATGAAATTTAGCAGGTAATGGCATTGCAGCAGAATTGAAGTCGGTAACAGTTAAGAGATAGTAGCAGAGAAATGCAGATATTAGTAAATTAGAATTTAACAGGATAAGTGGAAGTTATCAGTATTGTGAGCAGAAAATTAAGTAGTGCCGATTTAAACGGAAAAATTAGTTGTTCGGAATTTAACGAACATTGGCGAGTTTGTTCGAAATAATAAATAAGTGATTTTAGTCGGTGTACTTTGTTAATTAGTGTTGAATGTGTGTATTTTCTATTATAGTTGTGTATGTTATTCTGTCCCGGTTTGGGAGCATTTTAAGTTAAAGGTCGAAGGACCCATGTTGATTATTTGAGTTGTAGGTCGTAAGACCAATGTTGATATTCAAGTTGTAGGTCGTATGACCAACGTTGAAAGTTGTAGGCCTATGGCCAAAGTTGAATTGGTGTTGAATTAAAATTGCGATGTTGTTTGTTATATGTTGTTGGAGTTGATTGTTGTGATGTGTTGAGTCGTTGTATCATGGCATACACTGCATTTCTAAGTTGGAGCGGATGCTCACCACGTTGGCCTGGATTGGCAAATTTATTAAGTTGAAGGCTTATGCCTTGCAGATACCTCGATAACCTGGTATATTTTAAGTTGGGAGTTTTACTCCAATGGTACCACATGCATATGCACAGTCGAATCACATTCCGTGTCGCATTAATTATGTTGTTTGTGTTGTTTATGTAGCCGAGTTGATAAAGTTGTTCTTGTGCTTACGTTGATAAGTTGTGTACGTTGCTCAAGTTGAATAAGTTGTTTATGTAGATTTAAGTGGATTATGTGGTTTAAGTTGATTATGTTGAGTAAGTGGTTCATGCTGGATAAGTTGATTATATGATAATGTTGGATAAGTTGATTATATGATTATGTTTCTAAGTTGATTATATGACTATGTTGCTAAGTTAATTATGTGATTATGTTGAATTAGTTGAATGTATGATTATGTTGCCTGAGTTGTTTATATGTTTATGTTCGTAAAGTAGATTATGCTGATATTGAAGAAGTTGAGTATGTTGTATATGTTCGTCGAAGTTGGGGAAGGTGTCCATGCTAAGTTTATAGTTGAAATTGATTATGTTGATGTGTGAATTAAGATGATAAAACATGTTGATAGTTTGGGGTGATTGGTAAGATGTTGTTGTGGGATAGTATAAAAATTTTATAATTCTATCTAGCATATTAATTATCATACTCTTGTTTATATGGTTCGATATCTCACCCCTTTCTGTTGTTGAATGTTACCTTGATTGGTAACGTGCAGGTATTCCAGATTAGCGTTGCTTACTTTCTTAGTAAAGTCGGTGTTGTCGCTCTGATACCTAACACTCGGGGGGATGAACGCTTAATTGTTTTGTTGTTATATTTAGTTGTTGTTATTTTAAGTTGTCTCAATGAAAAACATATTATTACTAAGTTGTTAGGTTGAAAAAGTTGTTAACTGATGCACAGTTGAATATTTTGTGGATCCGCTGCCTATTTGTAAAAGTTGTATTATTTCAAGGAATTGAATAAGAGTTGACATTATAGTTTCATCCTATTTGAAGTGTTATGTATCGATGTTCATGAAATTAAATGAACTTGTTAAAGTTGAAAAAAATGTAGCATCCTGTTTTATTGTTGAATTTTGAAACTCTGGTTATGATTTTCCGCCGGGTAGATTTGGGGTGTTACATTAGTGGTATCAGAGCAGGTCGGTCCGTCCGGCCAATATTGTCTAACGTTGTTAATTCCTTAGTACGTGATATGTGTGTGAAACACTGTCGGTACTTGTTGTTAGTTTCTAGTCGTTGTCTGCAGGTGTTTGTTGGAATTAAGTAGGGGAGAAGCTTGACTCCCGGACTGCTGTTGGAAAGTCGAAGTTGGTTCAAAGTTGACGTTGATTGCAAGAGTGCAAGGTTGTTGAAGAGACGTTGTTGCAGACTGGCGAGAGCATGGATTCATGAATTCGTATCGGTCGGGTTGAGCAGTGCGTCGATTTTGGATGGAGATTGTTTAAGGAAGAAGGATTTATTCCAAATACAAAGAAAAGTTGATGGATCAAGTTGAGGGATCACGTTGGTAGATCACTATGCCTTGAGTGTAGTTGGATTAAAGTCAAGTAATTTTCGAAGTTGGATGTAGAGCAAGATTTGTTTTTGTAGAACTTTGAAGTAAGATAGAGAGAGGTGGAATTTATATTCATCAATCTCAAAATTCTGGTTTTTGCAACCTTGGAACAGCTGTCACGAGAAGTGGTATAACTCTTTAACCGTGAATCAGATTGAAGCGGTTATGAACTATTTGGAAAGTTTACAGAAATCCCTACAGTTTGCATATAAGACTTTAATTCAGGAGGTTTATGATGAGGGAGATAAGCACATTTTAATAGTTGGGTCTGCTGCTGATTTTTGGAAAATTCTGCATACGGAAATTATTGACCAGTCCCATTGTAAGGAGGATAACTTTTTACTCGTGAGTCGAATTCAAACGATTTTTGAAGTTCTGAAATATGCACAAAATTCTCTTTAAGGTAGAATATAATTTTGTAATTTGGAAGTCTTTATTGGAAGAGATAATTGTGTCCGAAGTTGAGCGTTTATTGCTGAAATTTTTGGAAAGATGAAGACGAGTGTGGAATGTTAATATGAATAACATGTTGGTATTAGAGGGAATGCGAAAGTACCGGAGGATGCATATAGATGCGATTTATGTCGAGTAGGGACGATTAAAGTGCCGATGTTAGATGATGGTAGTATTGAGAAGAAGATGGATGTTTGATCAATGTTGTTAAGAATTTTAACTTGGTTGAAAATTGTAGATGGAGCAAACCGTTTTGGATGGTACTTGTTGTAGCGAATAAAGTGTTAGTGGGATATCGAAAGTCGTGTGGTGCTATGTGTGTACATAAGGGAATCGATACTGGATTTTGGATGTTTGCATCAGTGATGAAGTAGGAATTAAGGAAACTAAGAGGGAGTTGATAAGCTGTAGAGAGTTGGCGGAGCATTATGCTTTCGGACTCTGGGCACAAGTCTAAGTACATTATGGCATTGGGTAATGATGATTGATGCCTCTGTTATGGTTGTCGGATGTCTATCGATAAATTGAGGAACTGATCACCCTTAATCTATTGTTGATAGCAGACGTAACCATAATTGATGGATAGAGGTGTCATGCCAACTAGTATAGTATGTACGTCGAATTGGTTGAAGTCAAGCCGAGCACTTGAGTATTGTTTGTTTTGTTGATGCAAGTTATTATATGAGAGTATTAGTTGGAATTTAAGAGGGAAGTATGAAGTTGCACTTGGATTGAATTGTAATAAGAAAATTCATAGTTGGACTCAGAATAATTGGAATGTAGTTTGATGATGAATTAAGTAGCTTGAGACTTGAAGTTCTCTTGAGATGATTAGAAAGGAAAGTAGGTGGAAATGTAAAATGATGATTTGATAAGAATGTCAGATAGAATGTAGTTACAAGTATTAGAAGTGAAATTATAAGTTGGTTTATTAAATAGCGGTTTTGGTTGGAACAAGGGGAGTTGTTTGGTTGTGTTGATTCAGATAAGACTCTATAAAAGGTTGTGTTGGTATGAGTAAGGATCGAGTATTCGGTAAGTTGAATTAGTTGAAAACGAAGAGTAAGAGTTATCTGTGGAGATTCGTTGGGCCCTCGTATCTTATGTTGGTGCAATCATGTTGTGTAGTTAAGATGATTTTTGCAAGGAGTGTTATTATAAGATGGTAAACTTGTAGTCGTGATGATGATAATTGGAAATTCATGGAAGTATATGAATAATTGTCCAAGATTTGGAAGTAGTCGTCGTTGTAATTTATATTGAATGTTCAAAGGTGTTATCGTACGAATCTAAGTTGAAGTATTCGGTAACTACAAGAGTTAGAATACATGTTGGAATAAAATTTCCAAAGGATTGGGACGGAGGCTTTGTTGATATGTCAATTTTGGTAATTGTAAGTTGGATTTAAACCCGGTAAACTTGGCATTTTACAAGTAATCAGAGTGCGCAGCGAACGCGTGGCATAGCGTTGTTATTCTGATGTAAATGAGTTAAGACTTTGATAATTGATTGAGTTGATGTTGTGTTTAAGTTGGATGTTCTTGTGTTGATGTGTTCTAAATTATAAGTTGGTTACTCGTTGTGTTGTGTTAATGGTTGTCAAGTTTATTGTTTGATTGTTGTTTGTGTTGTAGTTAACATTATGTTATGAATTGTTGTCTGTGTTATAAGTGGGGTTGCCTTCGAGGATGAAAGTTGATTAGTCGAGATAAATAAGTAGTTGGAGTAGTTGAATCGGATAGATTTTCGAGGAAGAAAATATTCTAAGTGGGGGAGAGTTGTAACGCCCGTTTATTTAATTAATTGTTTAATTAAATATAAGTGTATTGTGTTGTGTTGATTTGCGATGTTTTGTGTATTTGAAGTTGATTTAAGTTGATTTCTGAAATATCAGAATATTCTGTTGATGTTCATAAGTTGGTTCAAGTTGAATTGATTAATTAAGTTGATATAAGTTGTGATAGACGATATGAAGTATCTTCGTTTATTGTGGGATATGTCGATCAGGTCGTTGGACCATTTGGTTAATAATCGGAAGATAATCTAATTAAGTCCGGAGAAAATAATTAAATAGTGAATTATTAAATTAAATTTTGGTGTTATGGTGAATTAAGTCGTTAAGTCAGAAAAATAAGTCGGAAGTGTCGCTCCCACCAAATGACACGGGACCAAGAGGGGTACAGACGCGAACGGTCGGCGAAAGGAGAATGAAAGAATAGAGTCGCCAGCTAGGCATTTTTATCCCGAAGGAAAGGTAATGCTGCATAGACCTAAGAATAGATGTAGATAAGACGGTTGCGAACCAGAGAGACTGAGAAAGGGGGTTGGTTACAACCTGGGAAGGTATTAGCACCCAGATTGCCCGCCGTACTCGACGGGATCCACGCTCAAAAGATTTGTGTCTTAAAGGGGTAGTGTCAGTGCAATTTGTGTATCAAAGCTGGAAAGAATGCAAGTGTTAGTGTAAAAGAAATGTGAAGTGTAATATGTACAGTGTCAGTGTAAGAACAGGAATGAAATGCTCAAGATCATGAGGCTTAAAGAATAGTGCTGGAAGGAGGGGGAATATACAGAGACTTTTGTTCGATAACTGTTAAGTTATACCTATGTATCCTCTCGTGCAATGAGGAAGTCAGAACACCGTAGTTCGACCCAAAGAGACTGAAAGATAAATTGACTTGTGAACTGCTTACTTGTCTATGCTCAAGTGTATGACCTGTCTGGCTCAGGTGCTAACTGTCTTGCATTAGACGGAAGAAGCAAGTTCTCGTTTATGAGTGAGTGAGATGAGAAAAGAATCCCGGAGGAGACGATTATTGTTTGTTTTTGTGTTTTCAGTCTTTTATTGCCTTTTGAAGTTTGTCATAAGTTAATGAGCTTAAGCCTAAACCAATGGATTAGTAAACTAATCACATCCTCCCTCTGATTAGGGGTAATGAGGATACCTTAAGTGTGAAGTCAGCATCTCACACTTAATCACCATGATGTAGGATTAAGGTCATTAACCTACTTATGATTATTTAGATGTTTTTGTTGTTTTTGTTTAGTGTTAAGTAATGAGTTTAAGCCATAATCAAGGACTTAATGGACTCATTACACCATCCTAATAGAAGGATAATAGATGAGAACATTTAAGCTGAGGAAAGCTCCTCAACTTAATCCATGATTAGGGATTAACCTCATGACAAAACCAAGCCTTTATTAGGTGGATTTTAGTTAATGGTAAGATTAAGAAGTGGATTTTATGATTTGTAAGACAACTTGAGGAGGACTTGTCCATTAACACTAGGGTTAGTCCTTCTTAACCAATTAAGGAAGAATTAGAACCCTAATGCAAGGCCCAAGTTACAAGCTTGATGTCTTGATGATTATTAAGTGGATTGATTAAAGGAGTTAAACACATTAAGGGTTTAACACTTAGGATTAAAGTTATACACTCCATCCTAATAGAAGGATGCAGACATAAGCTTAATCACAAAGCCTTAAAACCTTTAGGGTTTAGTCCTTGATTATGAGATGAGAAGAGAAGACTCAAGGATGACACAAAGGAAAAAGCTAAATGGGGGACTAATCAAAACCCTAATTATTGTCATGCTTGGGTGATCCTAGGGTTAATGAGGTTTACAAGAAGATCTTCAGAGAAAACCACCAGGAAGGAAGCAGATGAAAGGAGCAAAGAGAAGCAAAACAACTTGCTTCATTTAAGGAGTCAAGTTGCTTGAAGGAAGAAAGTAAGAGATGAACATGAATGAGCAAGCTCACTCTAATACACATACAAAATTCAGAAAAGAAAGTATGAAAGAGATGAAAAGAGATTGTTAGAAGTGAAGGCA
This sequence comes from Lathyrus aphaca, assembly GCA_963966055.1. NCBI lineage: Eukaryota > Viridiplantae > Streptophyta > Magnoliopsida > Fabales > Fabaceae > Lathyrus > Lathyrus aphaca. Next base: position 354,083,252 of record OZ014519.1, on the reverse strand, counting down.
AATTCACTTCTCAAACAACTTACCACCTGAAATGTTAGCACAAGAAAATGAAATGCAATAAGAATGAGATGCAATGCCATGATACAAACCAAAACCAGAAGCAAGAACATGATGTTAATGATGCTAAGAAGTGATGCAAACACATGACAAGAGATGAGAATGATCATGGAAGCATAAGGATGCAAATGAGGCATGCTTTGAACCATGAAAGTTCATGAAATGTTTATGAAATGCAATGGAAATACAACAAGGAAAATGAAGGATGCAATGATCAAACATGATTCTAATATGTCCTAAGATGTATTATGAATCAAAAGAATGCACAAAATGACATGGCAAGTCAATGGATGCAAGCAAATGAGAAATGGATGCAAAAGAAGGCACAAATTTGGGTTACATGCATCATACAAAGCAAAAATCCAAAACCAGAAGCAAATGACAAGATAAAAATTTGAAAATGCAATCAAAGATACCCTAAACCTATACAAACTCACTGCCCAAAGGAGGGGATCCAACTCTTAACCTAGTGAAAGTTATGAATTTCCTAAGATTGCTAGGGTTTTGGGGTACTTCACCAAGAAAAATGCTAAACAAATTGAAGATGCAAGATCAATTCAAATCAATTTTATCCTATAAACTACATGCTATGCAAGATGCAATGCAAAAAGAATCACCATCCAACTCTCAAGGGTTAGGCAGAAATGAATTTTTGAAGTTTGACATAAAATATTGCCTTGAAATGAAATTAAATTCAATGAAAATGATCAAAAGGCATCAAGAACAAAAAAGAAATTTGGTTTGAGAGTTGGACAATGTTTCTAAATGTTTTTAAATGCTATGTGAATTTTTGGGTGATTTTTAGAAACCTAAATGTATTTTTAATTAATTAAAAGTCTTTAATTAATTAAAAATAACATTTAAATATTTTAAAAATACTTTTTTAATGCAAAAAATAAAATAAAAATTATTTTTGTGTTCTGAAAATTCATGAAACCCTTGACAAAAATTTCCATAATTTTTAAATGATTTTTGCTATTTTAAATAAAATGCACAAAATAAATGACAAGAAAATAAAATAAAATAAAATAAAATGAAAAGTATGCAAATCTAAAGGCTGACATTCAAACAAGAAACGCGCAAATTGACTTGCGCCAGATCTCATGGTCCAGATTCAAACTGGCATATTTAAACTAAACCTAATTAATTAATTTTAATTAATTACAATTAGGGCTAAATGAAGTCATCCTGGCCATCTAACACGCGCGGGAAGCCCAGATCCAACGCCCCACATTTAAACCTGGCTAACCCTAATTAACAAACCCTAATTACTTTCAGGTCACCGGAGACGAGCTCCGGTCGTCTTCTCCGGTGACCCCCTTCCCTGAAAATCTCAAACTCACTCCCTAGGTTATTTCTGGAGCTTTAAAGCTCCAGATCAACTCCCCCCATCCCCCTGAACCCGAATCCACCCTCAAAACTCATCTCTTTTCACTCAATCCCATGATTCGAAGAAGAACATAAATATGGAAAAAATTTCAGACAAGCAATACAGTCTCATTTCTCAACCATTTTCAATAATTCCAAGTTCAGTGTGATCAGTGAAGCATGCTTAATCATTTTGAAACAAAAAATAAAAGTTCTGGAAAAATGTTTCAAGGAGGTACCTGAGCTTGAGCTTTCTCAGTTCTGGACTTTCAGGCCCTCTTTCTTTGTGTAATCCACTCCTCTTGAACCCCTGATGAAGTTTTGATGCTTGGAAGGAATTTCTTTTGGCTGATTTGGGAGTTTGCAAGCCAACTGGTCAGAAATCGTGTTTTGTTTATGTGAGGTGTTTGGCTGTTTCAGTGGTTGGTTTGTGATCAATGAGTCATTTTGAGATCAATGGTGAATTTGGTTTGAAGAATGGTTGAGTGAGCTGAGAGATTCGAAAGGTTTTGCAAGTTGGGGGATTTTTGATAACTATGGCAATCTTAGGTTTCAGCTTGTGTTGTGTGGTGTGTTATGCTGCATTTGGTCCACTTATCACTCTTGGATAGGTCATAGGAGTGGTTGTGCCCTATTGTGATTGGTATGGGTCTTTATGCAAAAAGTCAAGTTTTGTGTAAGAGAGGTATGGGTCAATGGTAGGCCAAGGACAATAAGGGTGTCCTGCGCAGCAAGGAATGAGGAGAACCATGGGATCAGATTTGAAGCCAATTAGCAAGTGGATTAGGGTTTGTATGATGTTTTGCAACTTTGTGACTTTTTGCCCCTTTTGTGATTTCTTGATCCATAAGTCATGAAAATGGGCAAACCTTTGATGCATTCTGACTTTTAAGTATTGGTTTATGTTTGTGCAAGGATTAGAAGTCACTTTGAGGTCTCATTTTGCCTTGGCAAGAGGTTTTGCAACTTTGCCTCTTTGGTGCATAACTTGAAATTATGTGATTTTTCCCAACTTTGACAAGCCATAACTTTTGATCCAAAATGAATTAGCATGAGTTCTTGTACTTTTTGAAAAGGGAATGATCCATTCTACAACTTTCATGACCCAAGTTTTCCCATTTGAAGCATTTTTGAATCAAAAAGCAAGGGTTGAAAAAGTTTCCCAAAATGGCAAGTTTCCATTACAAGTCATTTTCCCAAAAAGGCAACTTTGAATATGGCTTGAAATTCTTTAATTTTGTGAACTTCTAACATCTTCTATGATCAAATAAAGATCATACACACTCAAAATGATGATGAACATCCTTTGGTTGGGTCATTGGGGGCCTCAGATGCCCTGATTTTGCACTGACTTGCTCAAGAAGTCATCTCTTGATTAGATGCCTTCCCCATGGAATTTCTTCATGAAAATTGATATGAATGATCCCTATACCATATAGAGACCAATAGAAACAAGAATGACAAAAAAAATTGGATTTATGGCCTTTGAAACCAAAACCCTAATTCTAGGTCATCTGTGCAGTTAAACCTGGCTCTGCTTCCATGCCATTCTCAGTTCTTGTGATTCTTTGACTTCCTTGACTTTGTGAGGATACAATATGATGATTGAACATACATGGACCCTCTTGAAATTATTGATGACCTTTGTAATGGCTCAAGTGGCTCTTTGGATAGCTCAAATCACAAACCCTAGATGCAGATGACTTAGAAGCAATGCAGTGGATCAAAAATGTGGTATGAGATGCTATGATTGAATTTATGCATATGAAAAGATCACAAGCCATGGTGTGAATGGGTGAGGGCAAATTTGGGGTGTTTACAGCTGCCCCTATTCAAGCATGAGTTAGCTGTGCAGGATGTAAGCAACGGCTTAACAGGCAAACAAGATAACTTGTGGTTGAATACCAAAGACAGTCCAAAATTTGCACTCACAGAATGAAGAAGAAAAGGGATATAGATTGTAAAGAAAAATAAAGCATGTATATAAAATGCGGGCGACGGAGGACGACCGTCGAGCAGAGGACGACTGTTGGGGAAAGAGCAATGACAGGGACAACTGACGTGCTGGGGGAAGATGTGGGAAATAAAGCAATGACGGGGACGACCGACAAGCTGGGAATATGAGAGATGGTGATGGGGACGGCCATCAGGTAAAGATATAAGACTCTCTGGGGATCATAGGTATGTGAAATAAATGATGAGGTACGGTCATCAAAGGTGAAGGACGATCACCTAGCAGGGGACGGCTGCTCTGTTGGGGATAAGATGAGGGACAGTCATCTAAGGTGAAGGACGATCACCGGGAAAGGTACGGTTGCCAAAAATCATCACGACATAGGACGAATGTCGGATAATAGGTCGACGATGGGGACGGCCATCGGATAAGCATGATGAAGGATGATCATCAAAGAGGGGTGAAGGACGATCACCTGGCAGGGGACGGCTGCTGAAAATATCACGACATAGGACGAATGTCGGATACAAGATCAACGATGGGGACGACCATCGGATAAAATGATGAAGGACGATCATCAAGAGGTGAAGGACGATCACCTGGCAGGGGACGGCTGCTACGACATAGGACGAATGTTGGATAAGAAGGGGGTCTAATGAATAGAGACTCCACTGGGGGTTGATGAAGGACGATCATCAAAAAGGTGAAGGACGATCACCTGGCAGGGTACGACTGCCGCAAAGGTATCATGACATAGGACGAATGTCAGATAGAAAAGAAATAATTCACTGGGATCTGCTGTGACAAGTAAACACGAACGAGTGTCTATATCCAAGGAATGAGAGGTATAAGTGTTTGGGTACGATGTATAGATCAAAGACGCGGACGAGCATCCTTAAGACCATGATACGGACGAGTATCAGGTAGAAACGAACACTGACACATGTTCAGAGATGATGATACGAACGAGTATCAACTGGTTAACAAAGAACACAGACGAGTGTCGAATCTGAGGGGACTTTTCTGGGAAATAACAGACACAGACGAGTGTCTAAATTCAAGAAGACCTAAGTGTTTACCACGGTGTATAGATTAAAGATGCGGACGAGCATCCTTAAGACCATGATACAGACGAGTATCGGTAGAAACCAACGCTGACGCATGTTCAGAGATGATGATACGGACGAGTATCAACTGGTTAACAAAGAACACGGATGAGTGTCGAATCTGAGGGGATATAAGTGGTGTATACAAGATACGGAGGAGTATCTGTATGAGTGAAACAGGAGTAATAAGTATGAGTGGTGTACCGATGAGTGTTTAACTTGCTGGTGAGAGTGACACGGATGAGTGTCAAAAGAGAAAAGTGTAACATAAACAAGCATATGGTTTACCAAGTGTTTGGGTAATTATGCCGGGGGTGACACGGACGAGTGTCAAAGGGGTTGTATATATGTGTATTTGTGAGTGCAAAGGGGACGCTTTGGCTTTCTACTGGGGATATGACAGGGACGGGTGTCAGGGAGTATCTGTATCTCTAAGGAAAATGCCTTGGCTCTCTGCCAGGGAATCTGGGGAGTTTTCTGTACATCGTTGATGGATTGTTAGCATTCACAAGTGTTGATTCAGAACACGGCTTATGATTATGTAATATGTTTGATTTTTGCCGTAATGCTCCGTTTCTAGGCGGAATGCTACGCTCTGTGGGGAAAATAATGATGCGAATGCTATGATTATGCAAAAGGTAACGATCCGGGATTCGGATCCCGTTGCCGTGAAGATCTCTGGCTGTTCTACTTGAAGTGGACATCCCAGTTGGGGATAAGATCATTGGTAGATCTGTCATGTATGGCTCTGCTTGGGGGAATAGGTCACTGATAAACCCATCTCATTAATGAGGGACCCAACTGGGGTTTGTAGAAGCCTTCTTCACTCTGTTGTGATTTCTTCACGCGTTGCTCTTCCGGGTAGAGGTTGACATTTTGCGGGGAGATGGTTCCTTGGTTGGCATTTGGCTGAGGAGGAAATGACAAATGGCAACTCAACTAGGGAGAAAACACCTCCGGTGCTGCGACTGAGTAGATAATGATTTGCGAACTTGCTGGGGTGAAGCTTTCATGCCCCATATTGTGCTTTGAAAACCTGCAATCCTGAAAAGGCATAGAAACGCACAAGTAATCCCGAGGTATCCCTTACCGGATTCCATCGTAGGAGTTTAGAAACTCCCGGGAGTAAGTATATTTCCTGCAAGCACGCATTTTTTAGAAGAGAAGCATCTGTATTTATGCAATCAGTATCTTAAAGACATCGGACATTTTCGCAAATGACAATAAAATGTACGAGACGGAACGTGACTGAAAATCTGATTTTATTAATTCGTGTGCCCTGAATTGGCAAGATACAATTGAAGAAACGGATCCCCTGAAATGAGGAAATCGTTACAAATTGAGAAACAAAAAGATGTCGGCAATGTTGATGACGCTTCAGGGAGCTTCCCTTTTGCTATGACTCGTATGACATTTGATGTTCTTCTTGTCTTGCTTTCTGAAGAAGGCTGATTCTGACCGAAGCTTGAACCCTTCGAAGCTTACCAAGTTGCAAATGATACAGATGAGTTCAGAATGCAGTTGTTCGCTTATTCCCTTATTTTGCGCGGATCGCCATTTCGGGTTTTCGATCCACCGGGATACCCATTTTTTCCTGAGTTGTCCAATGCGGATTTTCAACTCAGCGGGTGTACATTTTTTTGTTTATTTTCCCTTATTTTTACCCGAGTCTTTTATTCTGTTTTTGACTCGCCGGGATGCCCTATTTCTGCCTGGACTTACATTCTGTTTTTATGTCCAGCGGGTCACTTTATGCGAAGTATTTTTTAACTGCATCTGAATTCATAGGGGACGGGAAGTCTTCACCATCCATAGTGCTGAGCATCAGTGCTCCACCAGAGAAAACTTTCTTTACTACGAATGGTCCTTTATAGTTCGGAGTCCACTTGCCCCTGTGGTCTGTATGAGGAGGGAGGAGTCTTTTCAGCACAAGATCTCCTACTTGGTACTCTCGGAGCCTGACTTTCTGGTCGAAGGCTTTCTTCATTCTTTTCTGATATAACTGCCCATGACAGATTGCAGCCAATCTCTTCTCTTCAATCAGATTCAGTTGCTCGTATCGGGATCGGACCCATTCTGCTTCATTCAGTTTAACATCCATTAATACCCGCAGGGAGGGTAATTCAACTTCAACAGGTAGGACTGCCTCCATACCATATACAAGTTGATACGGTGTTGCCCCAGTAGATGTTTTGATTGATGTACGGTACCCATGCAAGGCAAACGGTAGCATCTCATGCCAGTCTTTATAGGTGACTACCATCTTCTGCACAATCTTCTTAATGTTTTTATTAGCTGCCTCAACAGCGCCATTCATCTTTGGCCTGTAAGGAGAAGAATTTTGGTGTTGGATCTTGAAGTCCCGGCATAGTTCTGCCATCATTTTGTTGTTTAAGTTGGAACCATTGTCAATAATGATTCGCTCGGGAACTCCATATCGACAGATGATGTCTCTCTTCAGAAATCGGGCTACCACCTGCCTTGTAACATTTGCATAAGAAGCTGCTTCAACCTACTTGGTAAAATAGTCAATAGCTACCAGGATGAATCTGTGGCCATTTGAAGCAGTCGGTTCAATCTTGCCAATCATATCAATGCCCCACATGGCAAAGGGCCAGGGTGAAGACATCACATTCAGAGGATTGGGAGGCACATGCACTTTATCCGCATAGATCTGGCATTTATGGCATTTTCTGGCATAGGCACAACAGTCTGCATCCATTGTGATCCAGTAATAGCCTGATCTTAACAGCTTTTTAGCCATAGCATGCCCTCCTGCATGGGTACCAAAGGATCCTTCGTGCACCTCGTTCATCAACAAGTCCGCTTCTGTCCTATCAACGCATCTGAGGAGTACCATATCAAAGTTTCTCTTATACAGGGAACCGTCAGTATTCAGGAAGAAACTACCAGCAAGCCTTCTTAGAGTCTTCTTATCATTGGAAGATGCCCCAGGTGGGTATGTTTGATCCTCCAAGAAGCATTTATGTCATGGAACCAAGGCTTATCATCTTTGGCAACATCTGCTGCAAATACATACGCTGGTCTGTCAAGTCTGGACACTGAAATCCGAGGCACAAAGTTGGCAGCTTGAACTTTGATCATGGATGAAATGGTAGCCAGAGCATCTGCAAACTGATTCTCGTCCCGAGGGATATACTCAAGCTTGACCGTTGTAAAGAAAGTCAATAACCTCCTTGTATAATCCATGTAAGGTATCAGATGATCCTGGTGTGTGTACCATTTGCTGTTGGTTTGATTAACTACCAGAGCTGAATCTCCGAATACAGTCTGTCGCTCCCGATAAATGGGGAATGGCCCAGATAAAGGTACAGACGCGAACGGTCGGCGAAAGGAACAATGAGAACACACAGCAGTGAACTCACTGGAGATGAATAGAGTCGCCCGCTAGGCATTTTTATCCCGGAGGAAAGGTAATGCTGCATAGACCTAGAAAAATATGGATAAGACGGTTGCGAACCAGAGAGACTGAGAAAGGGGGTTGGTTACAACCTGGGAAGGTATTAGCACCCAGATTGTCCGTCGTACTCGACGGGGTCCACGCTTAAAAGATTTGTGTTTTAAAGGGGTAGTGTCAGTGCAATCTGTGTATAAAATAGCTGGAAAAGGATGTACAGGTGTCAGTGTAAAAGAAGTGTGAAGTGTGTAAATGTACAGTGTCAGTGTAAGGACAGGAGTGAAATGCTCATGATAATGAGGCTAAAGAATAAGGCTAGAATGAGGGGGAATATACAGAGACTTTTGTTCGATAACTATTAAGTTATGCCTACGTATCCTCTCGTGCAATGAGGAAGTCAGAACACCGTAGTTCGACCCAAAGAGACTGAAAGATGAATTGACTGATGAACTGCTTACTTGTCTATGCTCAAGTGTATGACCTGTCTGGCTCAGGTGCAAACTGTCTTGCATTAGACGGAAGAAGCAAGTTCTCGTTTATGAGTGAAGATGATGAGAAAAGAATCCCGAAGGAGACAATTATTGTTTGTTTTTGAGTTTTCAGTCTTTTATTGCTTTTGAAAGTTTGTCATAAGTTAATGAGCTTAAATCTAAACCAATGGGTTAGTAAACTCATCACATATTCCCTCTGATTAGGGGTAATGAGAATACCTTAAGTGTGAAGTCAGCTTCTCACACCTAATCACCATGGTGTAGGATTAAGATCATTAACCTACTTGTGATTATTTAAATATTTTTTGTGTTTTTGTTTAGTGTTGAGTAATGAGGTTAAGCCAAAATCAAGGATTAAACAGACTCATTACACCATCCTAATAGAAGGATAATAGATGAGAATGTTTAAGCTGAGGAAAGCTCCTCAACTTAATCCATGATTAGGGATTAAACTCATGACAAAACAAAGCCTTTATTAAGTGAATTTTAATTAATGATAAGATGATGAAGTGAGTTTTATGGTTTGTAAGACAACTTGAGGGGGACTTGTCCATTAACACTAGGGTTAGTCCTTCTTAACCAATTAAGGAAGAATTAGAACCCTAATGCAAGGCCCAAGTTACAAGTTTGATGTCTTGATGATTATTGAGTGAATTGATTAAGAGATGTAAACACATTAAGGGTTTAACACTTAGGATAAAAGTTATACACTCCATCCTAATAGAAGGATGCAGGCATAAGCTTAATCACAAAGCCTTAAAGCCTTTAGGGTTTAGTCCCTGATTATGAGGTGAGAAGAGAAGACTCAAAGAGACACAAAGGTAAAATCTAAGTGGAGGACTACTCAATATTCACATGCTCGGATGGTCCTAGGTTAGTGAGGCTTACTATCCTAAAGAAGAAAGAAAGAAGAAGAGAAAAATGAAAGGAGCAACACCCTGGTGGCCTAAGCACACCTCCAGTTAAGAACGAAAAGAAGAAGATGAGAAAGAAGAATTGAGATGCATAAGAATGAAGAATGAAATAGGATGAGTTGGATGAAATAGAAATAAGATAAGGAGAAATAAGATGAGAATGCGATATGGAGATGAATAAGAATGAAGATAAGGAATGCACAAACAGAGCCTACACCAGTAGGACTTCCAGATGCAACAGCATGCAATAAGTATAATTGGGCCCCATAGCGTTACCTAACGGAGAAAGTCCGTTGCCTTTTCAATTAGCGCAAGAAGAAATATCAAGAAAAAGTATCAACTCCAAAACGGATTCAACTCCAAAACAGAGAGAAACAAGGATTAACATCAGAAAAATCGGTTCATAAAATGCCAAGGTTTAAGTGCACCGAGATCACAAGAAAGACTTAATCATAAGGTCATCGTCAAGCTACATCCGCCAACATTGAAATTGGACAATGAACCTACAAAACATTAGGTGAAACTAGAACCAGAATCAAATAAAAGTCTATTTAATTAAATCAAGATAAACCATGAGAAATTAAAAACTAAACTATATTAATAATCAAAGTTAATTCTAACAAAAAAAAAACTAAACCAAATTAATAACAAGAATTAATTAAATATTAACTGTAAATACAAAAGATTAATTAAACAAAATAATATATAAAAGTTTATTAGAAGAAAGTGGAAAGAAAATTGGGAAGGGGGTCGCTTGAAATATTGCTGAATACAGGAGTGCTGGTGGAAAAGAAAAAACGGGCCTAAGCCCAGTCCACAAACCGCAGGTGGGGTGCATCACAACAAACGGATGGTGCAGTAAAAGATTCAGCGGGCTTTTGGCCTGATCCAACAACAATAAACCAAAAGCTCTCAGATTATATATATAATAAAAGTTAAAGATAAAATTAAAAAGAAAAGAAAGAAAGAAAAAAGGTGATGCGTGCACATGAGGCTGTGTTTAGAAAATCCATTGTTATGGATCTACAACCTAATTTAATAAAAAAAACAAAAAATAAAAAAAAACAGCTATCAGTAAAAAAAAAGGAAATGCAATTATATATATAAAAAAAAAGAATACTAAGCGAACAAATCCCTTTTAATCTCAAAAAAAAATCAGAAGAAACAAATCCCTAAAAGAAAGGTCTCCTCTTCTTCACAAGAACCCGCACGCCGCCGACGGATCCGAAAGAAATCCGCCGCGATTTTTGGCTAAACCAACATCATGGTCGTCTCTCTCGACCAAACTTGCACCGGTCTCCTTCGTTATTAAAGCAAAACGTCAAAGAAACTAGCGAAACTCATCTTTAATCGGCGTCGCAAATCCTCAACGGTGACGGCTCGCGGAGGATGCAAGGCTTTGAGCGGTGGCTCCGGCGAACGTGCCGATGAAACCCGCAAACCCTCTCGTCAACTCGGTCCACAACTCAGAGCTCAGGCAATCTCAAACGCTCTACTCACATCTTCTTCTTCTTTTTGCTTTTCAGATCTGAGTTGTGTGGTGTTGTTGAAGTGTTGATGTTGTTGTGGGCGGAGTAAGGGAGAGGTTCGTTGTTTGTGTTATGAAGGTGGTGATGAGATGGTGTTGGTAGATTTGATGAAGAAGAGGTTTGGTTGGCGGAAGAAGAGATTCGGCTGGGTGAGGTGCGATGAGGTTGTTGAAAGGGGATGAAGGTTTGAATGAAGGAGGTTGAAGCTTGGTTAGGGATTTGGTGAAGGGAAAGAAGGAGCTGTGTTTATTGTTTTTGTAGGTGAAATTTGTGGTTATGCTGTGTGAGTTGTTATATATTTGAGGATTGTTTGAGTTTGTTGGCTTGAGGAAAATATTGTGATGAGAGGGAGGTTTGTTGTTGTTGTTGATGTGAGGCGTGATGAAGGACGTGCGGAGTGGCTTCTTGCCCAAAATTGGTGAGGTTGCGTGATGCGTGTTTGCCGTGAGCGTAGTGAGAGGAAGTTGGCCGAAGTTGTTTTTGGTTGATGAAGAGAGGATGATTGTTGTTATGTGAGATGGAGGGTTTGCAGTGACTGTTGGTTGTGTGTGTGCTAGCAGGATTTGTTCAGGTTTCCTTCTTTTTGGCTTTGCTTTCTTTCTTGTCATAATGTTAAGTCACTCTCAATGCAAGCTGGATTGATGCACTGTTGTTGCTATGGTTTTGCAGGTGCAGCAGGTATGAGATGCCACAGGTGGATAAGGATATGACATATCAAAAGTTGTACTCTTAAAAAAAAATGAGAATTTGCAATGAAATGCTTTGTAAAAAAAAAAACGCATATGGATGCACTGCCAAATAAAATGCTTTGTTAATCTAATAATAAAATGCTCTGTTAATCTAATAATAAGGCCTAACAAACAAACAAATTAATTTAAAATAAGACTAGATAAATGATGTAAATGACTTAAATGCAATATTAAAATTATTAAACTGATTAGAATTAATGGACAAAATTAAATTAGAACAACCATTCCTAAACCGAATTAACTTATATTTAATAATTAGATTAAAATTAACTTAAATTAAAATTATATTTAAATCTAACTTAACCTAAATAAATAAATAAAATCTATATGAATAAAAAAAAATGAAAATTTAAATTAAACTAAATCTTAAATAAATAAATAAAATCTATATGAATAAAAAAAATGAAAATTTAAATTAAACTAAATCTTAAATAATTTAAGACAAATATTTACTAACTAAAAGAATTAAACAAAACAATTACTTGAAATAAAACGACCGATCTTAACACAATTACTTCAAACTCTCACCGCACATCACAATTGTATCCTCGATGAACCTCAAAAATCAATTAATCTGAACCACCAGCAATAAGTCACAAACAAATGAATCGACAATAATGCTTTAATCACAATGTAGGTACACAACTGAATCTCTTGCACCATGACCATCAAAATGCCCCTGACATCAAATTCTAACCACCATCTTTAGTTAATGATAATCAAACAAGCCCACACAAAGGAAGAGAAACCCTAAGCCACTTGTATTATATGCTCACTGAGGAAAAGAATAGTCTGATATGCTGAGAAGAAAATAATGGCCTTGTAATTGATGAAGCGAAAAATAGCATGATGATGAGCCAGATGCATAATGAAGAATCCTTACAGACTTGAAATTTTTGAATACCGCTAAATCAGGGAAATAAACCCTAATTTAGTGACAGGAACAATAAGAGAATGATTCCAATGAGGCGGCATAGCCAAAAACTTGAATTCTCCTGATAATCCGCAAATAAGGACGGGGAACCAAAATCTTCAGAAAATGTGATCCCCTGTCTCAGGAGACTATGCAAATGGTATGCAAAATGCGTATGATATGCAAACGAGAAGCAGAAAAAGATGCAAAAGCCAGAGGGCAAATTTGGGTGTCTACAGCTGCCCCTATTCACACATGAGTTAGCTGTGCAGGATGTACGCAACGGCTTAACAGGCAAACGAGATAACTTGTGGTTGAATACCAAAGACAATCCAAAATTTGCACTCACAGAATGATGAAGAAAAGGGATATAGATTGTAAAGGAAAATAAAGTATGTGGTAAAGTATGGGCGACGGAAGACGACCGTCGAGCAGAGGACGACTGCTGGGGAAATAGCAATGACGGGGACGGCCGACACGCTGGGAAAAGTGCGGGAAATAAAGCAATGACGGGGACGGCCGACATGCTGGGGATAAAAGGTATTATGATGGGGACGGCCATCAAGATAGAGTTGTAAGATTCTCTAGGGATTAATGAAACATGACGGGGACGGCCATCAAGTTCACAAAGTAAAGCAGCCAACGATGGGGACGACCATCGGGCTAAAAAGAAAAGGGACCACGACGGGGACGGCCATCGGGTTAAAGAATAAATGAAATAAACAGATGATGAGGTACGGTCATCAAAGGTGAAGGACGATCACTTAGCAGGGGACGGATGCTCTGTAAGGGTTAAGATGAGGGACTGTCATCTAAGGTGGAGGACGACCACCTGGCAGGGTACGGCTGCCGAAAATATCGCGACATAGGACGAATGCCGGATAAAAGGTCAATGATGGGGACGGCCATCGGACGAGCATGATGAAGGACGACCATCAAGAGGTGGAGGACGACCACCTAGCAGGGTACGGATGCTCTCAGGGTTTATCATGACATAGGACGAATGTCAGATAGAAGAGAAAATTTGCTTTGTTGGCGATCTACTGGGGAAAAGTAAACACGGACGAGTGTTTATATCCAAGAAACAAAAGGTATAAGTGTTTTGACGCTGTGTATAGATTAAAGATGCGGACGAGCATCCTTAAGACTATGATACGGACGAGTATCGGGTAGAAACAAATACTGACACATGTTCAGAGTTGATGATACGGACGAGTATCAACTGGTTAACAAGGAACACGGACGAGTGTTGACTTTAAGGGGACTCTTCTGGGGAATAGCAGACACAGACGAGTGTCTATATTCAAGAAGACAAAGGTGTTTGACACAGTGTATGGATTAAAGATGCGGACGAGCATCCTTAAGACTATGATACGGACGAGTATCAAGTAGAAACAAACGCTTGACGCATGCTCTGAGATGATGATACGGACGAGTACCAACGGGTTAACAAAGAACACGGACTAGTGTTGAATCTGTGGGGATATAAATGGTATATACAAGATATGGACGAGTACCTGTATAAGTGTGAGTAGTATGAGTGGTGTATAGATGAATGTTTAACTTGCTGAGGAGAGTGATACGGACGAGTGTCAAGAGGAGAAAAGTATAGTATAAACAAATATCTGGTATACAAAGGGTTTAGGTTACTGTGCTGGGGGAAGGTGACACGGACGGATGTCAAGAAAATTATATATATATGTATCTGTGAGTGCAAAGGGGACGCTTTGGCTTTCTACTGGGGATATGACACGGACGGGTGCCACAAAGAGTATATACTGATATTTGTGAATGTGAGGCAACTGCTTTTGCTGGGGAATCTGGGGGGTATTCTGTATACTGCTGACAGGTTGAAAGCTTTTAACTCTGATGGGAACGAAGTGTTGGCAACCTGATACTTGTTGGAGAGGTTTTCACTGGAGGAAAGATGACTCTGCGTGAGGTTTACTTCGTTTAGCTGCTTTGAACATCTGTTGAGGATCTGATCATCCTGCTCTGAATCCACTGAGGAGAATTTCTTCTTGCTCTGCTGGGGAAATCCCTTGGAAATGAGAATCCCGATGACTCCATGGGGAAAGATCATCTTTAGACTTGGCTAGGGAAGATGCTTGATCACACAATCCTGCTGAGGAGGGAATTCTGATAATTCTAACTTTGTGGGGAAGCAAGGCCTTCAGCTTCCTGTTGGGAAAACTTCGCTGTAGAAAGATAAGTCCGCTCGGGGATGAGAACGATTCAATTAGCCTTGAAGTTCTGCCGGGGATATCGTCTGCTCTAACTCAGCTGGGGATGTGTCAACCCTCTGGCATGGTTGAGAAAAGATTTGGCAATGCTCTGTTGAGGAGAGACTTTGCTGGAGAATCAAAATAAGTAAAAATATGCCCCCAAGTATAGTATGACGACTGTGTTGGGAAGATATGTCAATGAAAATTGGCTTTGACTGAATGCGAATAACCAACTCCTCATGAGGGAATCTTGTCGGCTGAAAGAAGATCTTTATGCTCGGGGAAGAAATAAACTTCCAATGCCCTGCTGGTAAAATAAATACCAGACATTCCCTGAGAATTAACACAGTGCTTCAAACTTCTGAGCTCAACAAACTGCATACTGATCATCCAGAGTGACCAAGCATCCCTTTACTCTTCAAATTGCCTCAGATTGCATCATTTATGAAAAATATTGTCTTTAGAGGATTTTACAGAAGACTTGGCATCCAGAATTGCCCCAGTGTCTTCAAACTCTCGCAGAAATTCAACAAGTCTTGAGATAACTGCCCCAGATTGAGTCTTGAAACGATTCTTGCCCCACATCAGAGCTAAAACAGAAACCATGCGGTATGAAGATGCAATGCAAATGATGTACAATGCAGACGTATGCTCATAACCAAAGATATGAAACAAGGATGGTTGGGCGCTAGGGCCAAGTTGATAGATATATTTTTTTTGGTTGCCAAGCAATTGGAATTTTGAAGGTGAATTACCAGACGAGAACTGGTTTATTGAAGTTAGGCCAACAGACGAGAACTGATGGGCAAAGAATAGGTCATCATACGAGAACTGACTCCTCAGGTTCATTGTCAAACGAGAATTGACTCTGAAAAAAGAATGACTACCAGACGAGAACTGGCGTTTAATGGGTTGAATGAAAAGGTGACCAGACGAGAACTGGTAAAAGGATTCGCCTACCAGACGAGAACTGGTATTTGAAGTTGGTTTGCTAGACGAGAACTGGACTTTGGGTTTGTCTGCCGGACGAGGACTAGACTTTAAAAGGGTTTGCTAGACGAGAACTGGACTTTGAACGGTCAAGAAGTTGGGGTTACGAGGCCCTGGATGAGATCTGATGTTGCGGGGGTTATGCTCAATGCAATGATGATGCATATGCTCTATATGCGAGATGAATAACGTATGCAAATGATTTATGCAATGATTATGAAAGGCCAGAAAAACTCCCGAGGTGGGAAGAAAGGTCTTATGACAAGGCTTCTGGTTGAGAAGGGTGACAAAGGCGAGGGTGGGTAACTCGACTTCCCGATACCCGTCTTGAACCTTGAGATTAATGAAATAACTTGCTCTGCGTAGCTAAAATCTGCCCCTGTTGGGCGAGTCTCTGAACAGACTGTTGTTGATTATCCGATTTCTGGAATAACAAACTTGGATGTTCTCTCGAGGAAAGTTGCACTTAGTGATCTCTGGAAGTGTCCTGCCCCGGTATGAGCGTGGGAGCGACTTGACTCATTCTGACTGAGCATTGGAAGATTTCATCCTTGGACAACAGAAATTGCGGGTGGCCTGCCCCTGTTTGGCAGATTCAGCTCTGATCAACTGACTTTGAATGACATTCCTCGATCAACTGATGCTTGGGAACTCTCTTTACCCTGACAGATTCCTTGGTCAACAAAACCACTGGATAACATGCCCCTGATTCATAGGCTGACAAGATGCTCTTGATTCTAGTCATCATTGTTGAATGATCAAGTTCCCTCATGATTGCTCTTTGTAGGAACTTCCCTAGTGTCACAAACTGACTTGCAATTAAAACCGCTCATTTACAAATGGTAATTTTAACGCAGTACACATGCAAATTTTTTTGAAAATTTATTTATTTTGATGCTGTGATTTTGTGTGACGAATGGACGATTAGTCCAAACGTAGTGCTGAATTAGCAAACCTTTAGGAGTCAGTTTACGCAACCTTGTCGTAGTATGCTTTCAGAATTGAACCTGATTCAATTAGGACTTTTAAGGGTTATAACGTGGTCTGGTTCACGGTTTTATAAAGAAAGATTTATGGCTCAAAGTTTATCTGTGCCCACCCATTCTCCTTGATGTTCTCCAGTCCTATATTCAGCTAATTCGACTTAAGCGCTCGCTTCTCACAAGGGTTTTGTAATGATTGAGAAACCAATGACGTTGATGGTTTACGCACCAATGAGGTTTCTTGGAGTAACAGTCACCCATTCTGACTTTGTGTCTGGTCATACGACTTTGTTCTAATGGAGGATTCTCTTTCATTCATTTTTTTTATTCCCTAACTTTTGCCTGGACTGATTCTTTCTGAATGTTTTTTTTTCGATTTTAAAGTCCAGCGGGATGCCCTAACTTTTGCCTAAGTCATATGTTTTCACACATTTTTTCGACTTAGCGGGCTTTATTTCTTTTTTTTTTATTTTTGTTGAACAAATCGTGTGACACTGGCTTGTCATGACTTGCTGAAAGGGTTGACTGCCTCATTCCTTTGTTGGTGAGGGATAATCATTGTGGTTTCACGTCCCTTGACCTCTTGAGGTGTAATGAATAAAGGTAATGGATCCTCGGATGCACACTCCTTTTGAACGCTCGGTCAAATTAACTGATGACTACCCTGCCCCGGGTTAGATGTGAGGGTTTTTTTTTTCGTTCAGAAAAGAAACTCCTACTTCAAGGCTCAAAGGGGTTGACGAGGGTCTATCTCCCTTATATCTCCGGTGTTTGGGAATTGAAACAATGCCTGTACATCGTCAGCAGGTTCTACTCTGAAAGCATACCTTCAACAATTATGGGTATTCAGTTGTCATCATCCTCCCTCAAACCTGCTAAACAATAGTGAAATAAATGGGAGGTATATGGATGCAATTTTTTTTTTCTTTTTTTAATGCAAGTAAAGAAAAATGAGCGAATGCGAAATAATTGATTCAAAAATGCAAGATCACCACATTAACATTACCATTAAAATAACAATGCTTAAAAGACAAGTAGCTGCTGACAGGGAAGAAACTACAATGCAGATGATAAAAGGATACAATGATCACCAATTCTGATGACATTTTGCTATCTGAACCAACTGAAAACAGGAGACGCTCCTTCGAAGTCTTTGAACTCAATCAGGTGAGAGGTTGACGTGCACGACCAAGCTTCCTTCTGGAAAGGATATGTACCCCTTGTCGATTAACTGTTGTACTTTGGCTTGAAAAGCTTTGCAATCTTCAGTTGAATGCCCCATTGATCCACCATGATACCCACACTGCTCATGAGGATTGTACTCTGGAGGGTACGGCTCTGACAACGGCTTGAGAGACTTAGGAACCACCAAAGAGCTTTGAATTAGATGTGGCAAAAGGTCACTGTATGCCATGGGGACTGGATGAAGAGGAGCAATCCTTCTTTCCAGGTTGTTGTGAGGCCTATGATGGCTCTGAAGTTGATTCTGAGGTCTTCGACCATGAGCTTGCAG
The DNA here is from genome assembly GCA_963966055.1 of Lathyrus aphaca. Classification (NCBI taxonomy): domain Eukaryota; kingdom Viridiplantae; phylum Streptophyta; class Magnoliopsida; order Fabales; family Fabaceae; genus Lathyrus; species Lathyrus aphaca. The sequence goes on along the minus strand of OZ014519.1, from coordinate 354,065,042 downwards.
ATTTGGACGATGAGGAGTCCAAGACTTCTGATATGGTGTTCTAAACATTGCCGAATGCCCGTAAGAGTAATCAGATTCAGGAACAGATGATCTCTGAGAAGATGTTGGTCTAGAATATTTGATATTTGTCGTGACTGCACTGATGTCATTCCATTCTTCCTCTTGGGAGCTAACAACAGACTCACCTTCACTAGCTGGGATATTCGAAAAGTCCTGGATCTTTCCACTTTTGAGCAGGCTCTCAATGCGTACTCCAACTATCATCAAGTCAAAGAAGCTTGTCATCCCAATGCTACTCATTCTTTCCAAGTATGGACCCTGCAAGGTGCCCACGAACAGGTCAATTAATTCTCTGTCTGAAAGTGGTGGTTGCACTTGGGCTGCCAATTCTCTCCACCGCTGTGCATATTCTCTGAAAGATTCACCACTCCTCTGGGATAGGCTCTGCAAGTGCGTGCGATTGGGCGCCACGTCCATATTGTACTGGTATTGCTTTATGAAAGCTCTGGATAAATCATTCCAAGATCGGATATGACTTCTTTCCAAATCCATGTACCAACTTAAAGATGCCCCACTTAAACTGTCCTGAAAACAGTGAATCATCAACTTATCATTGCAGGCATAAGAAGTCATTTTTCTACAGAACATCACCAAATGACGCTTCGGGCAACTGACACCAGTGTATTTTTCAAACTTCGGAGTCTTGAAATCTGGAGGAATGACAAGACCAGGCACCAAACACATGTTTAGAGCATCAAAACCAAAGGCATCAGGATCCGATAAGGCTTTGAGTCGCTCGTCCAACACACGAAATCTTTCAGCAGCATCAATAACTTGTGGATCCTTGGTTTTCACAAGAGGGATTGCCCCTTGGAAGTTCGGCATAGGGAAAGCAAAACTCTGATAATATGTAGTATCAGAAGAAGATGAAGGTCCACCTCGGGCAACAGATGGTTCAGGTACATTCTGATTCACGATCGGGGTCTGTGCAGGCTGGGCTTGAGCAAGATTGTTCACTTGTGGAAGATCCTCATCAGGAGAAAGACCATACAACGGATTGGTCATTGAAGTGAAACCAGGTGGAAACTCAACATTCTGACGGTTGTTCTCTGACATGGCTACTGACGGCTTCCAATCTGACCCTTTACCTCTTGACACTGCTCAATCTTCCTTCAAACACTATCGTCTTCCAACAGTTAACACTTGTTCAAACTGAGTACCGGGAAATCAACTGGCTGGTCATGGACAAAAGAAGAAGGATGAGCTCTCTGGAGGAGGAAAATGCAATGCAGATGCAAATGCAAAATGCAATATGATGATGCAAAAGATGCAAAGACATGGGATCACAGCTGGAAACTGCCTGGAATCTGGAATGCCGGACCAAGAATCGAGTGTCTGTAACCACAAGATCTCTGTATAATAACCCGAAATAGTAACTGAAAACCAGAGGTCAATAACTTCAGGATCATAGTGACCGGATCAAACAATTGTACTGGTAATGAGGGTATGTTGAGGTCAAGGGTTCCTGCAAACCTGTAAACAGCCCAACCCCCTCACAGGTAGTGTTCTAAAACAAGGATCCTCAGACTTGGATCAGTTATGAGAAGTGTAAACACTTCTAACCCGGAGGTACAGTGTTTACAATAACCATAAAAAATCCTCCTCTAATTCTCCTCAGTTTCTAAAGGTCATGATAAAGGTCATCCAGACTTAGCAGGCTTCCCAGATAGCCCTAGCACTACAGGAAATCTGTAGCACAAAGTTCTCAAGAAGAAACCCATATCTGAACCGTGTTTCATATTCCCGCACCAGACTGAAATGGAATGGGAAAGAACATGAACCACTCTAGCCTAGGTGTCACTCAGGTCCCAGGTATAGGACCTCAACTCTCAATAAAACCCCACCCACCAAAACAGAAACAACAGATCCAGCCAGAATAGTATGACAATATGATGTATATAAAGCTATAAAGAAAGCAATAAACAAAACTGTACATAAAGCAATAAATTAAATATACAAACACAAATAGCACATAACACCCCAGTAAACACAAATCAATCAAGCGCTAGGAGGAACCCACAAAAAGAACCAGAAGCCCTGGTTGCAGTATAAGGCTCCCCAGCAGAGTCGCCAAGCTGTCGCTCCCGATAAATGGGGAATGGCCCAGATAAAGGTACAGACGCGAACGGTCGGCGAAAGGAACAATGAGAACACACAGCAGTGAACTCACTGGAGATGAATAGAGTCGCCAGCTAGGCATTTTTATCCCGGAGGAAAGGTAATGCTGCATAGACCTAGAAAAATATGGATAAGACGGTTGCGAACCCGAGAGACTGAGAAAGGGGGTTGGTTACAACCTGGGAAGGTATTAGCACCCAGATTGTCCGTCGTACTCGACGGGTTCCACGCTTAAAAGATTTGTGTTTTAAAGGGGTAGTGTCAGTGCAATCTGTGTATAAAATAGCTGGAAAAGGATGTACAGGTGTCAGTGTAAAAGAAGTGTGAAGTGTGTAAATGTACAGTGTCAGTGTAAGGACAGGAGTGAAATGCTCATGATAATGAGGCTAAAGAATAAGGCTAGAAGGAGGGGGAATATACAGAGACTTTTGTTCGATAACTGTTAAGTTATGCCTACGTATCCTCTTGTGCAATGAGGAAGTCAGAACACCGTAGTTCGACCCAAAGAGACTGAAAGATGAATTGACTGATGAACTGCTTACTTGTCTATGCTCAAGTGTATGACCTGTCTGGCTCAGGTGCAAACTGTCTTGCATTAGACGGAAGAAGCAAGTTCTCGTTTATGAGTGAAGATGATGAGAAAAGAATCCCGAAGGAGACGATTATTGTTTGTTTTTGAGTTTTCAGTCTTTTATTGCTTTTGAAAGTTTGTCATAAGTTAATGAGCTTAAATCTAAACCAATGGGTTAGTAAACTCATCACATATTCCCTCTGATTAGGGGTAATGAGAATACCTTAAGTGTGAAGTCAGCTTCTCACACCTAATCACCATGGTGTAGGATTAAGATCATTAACCTACTTGTGATTATTTAAATATTTTTTGTGTTTTTGTTTAGTGTTGAGTAATGAGGTTAAGCCATAATCAAGGATAAAACAGACTCATTACACCATCCTAATAGAAGGATAATAGATGAGAATGTTTAAGCTGAGGAAAGCTCCTCAACTTAATCCATGATTAGGGATTAAACTCATGACAAAACAAAGCCTTTATTAAGTGAATTTTAATTAATGATAAGATGATGAAGTGAGTTTTATGGTTTGTAACACAACTTGAGGGGGACTTGTCCATTAACACTAGGGTTAGTCCTTCTTAACCAATTAAGGAAGAATTAAACCCTAATGCAAGGCCCAAGTTACAAGTTTGATGTCTTGATGATTATTGAGTGAATTGATTAAGAGATGTAAACACATTAAGGGTTTAACACTTAGGATTAAAATTATACACTTCATCCTAATAGAAGGATGCAGGCATAAGCTTAATCACAAAGCCTTAAAGCCTTTAGGGTTTAGTCCCTGATTATGAGGTGAGAAGAGAAGACTCAAAGAGACACAAAGGTAAAATGTAAGTGGAGGACTACTCAATATTCACATGCTCGGATGGTCCTAGGTTAGTGAGGCTTACTATCCTAAAGAAGAAAGAAAGAAGAAGAGAAAAATGAAAGGAGCAACACCCTGGTGGCCTAAGCACACCTCCAGTTAAGAACGAAAAGAAGAAGATGAGAAAGAAGAATTGAGATGAATAAGAATGAAGAATGAAATAGGATGAGTTGGATGAAATAGAAATAAGATAAGGAGAAATAAGATGAGAATGCGATATGGAGATGAATAAGAATGAAGATAAGGAATGCACAAACAGAGCCTACACCAGTAGGACTTCCAGATGCAACAGCATGCAATAAGTATAATTGGGCCCCATAGCGTTACCTAACGGAGAAAGTCCGTTGCCTTTTCAATTAGCGCAAGAAGAAATATCAAGAAAAAGTATCAACTCCAAAACGGATTCAACTCCAAAACAGAGAGAAACAAGGATTAACATCAGAAAAATCGGTTCATAAAATGCCAAGGTTTAAGTGCACCGAGATCACAAGAAAGACTTAATCATAAGGTCATCGTCAAGCTACATCCGCCAACATTGAAATTGGACAATGAACCTACAAAACATTAGGTGAAACTAGAACCAGAATCAAATAAAAGTCTATTTAATTAAATAAAGATAAACCATGAGAAATTAAAAACTAAACTATATTAATAATCAAAGTTAATTCTAACAAAAAAAAAACTAAACCAAATTAATAACAAGAATTAATTAAATATTAACTGTAAATACAAAAGATTAATTAAACAAAATAATATATAAAAGTTTATTAGAAGAAAGTGGAAAGAACATTGGGAAGGGGGGTCGCTTGAAATATTGCTGAATACAGGAGTGCTGGTGGAAAAGAAAAAACGGGCCTAAGCCCAGTCCACAAACCGCAGGTGGGGTGCATCACAGCAAACGGATGGTGCAGTAAAAGATTCAGCGGGCTTTTGGCCTGATCCAACAACAATAAACCAAAAGCTCTCAGATTATATATATAATAAAAGTTAAAGATAAAATTAAATAGAAAAGAAAGAAAGAAAAAAGGTGATGCGTGCACATGAGGCTGTGTTTAGAAAATCTATTGTTATGGATCTACAACCTAATTTAATAAAAAAAAAAAAAAAAAAAAAAACAGCTATCAGTAAAAAAAAAGGAAATGCAATTATATATATAAAAAAAAAGAATACTAAGCGAACAAATCCCTTTTCATCTCAAAAAAAAAATCAGAAGAAACAAATCCCTAAAAGAAAGGTCTCCTCTTCTTCACAAGAACCCGCACGCCGCCGACGGATCCGAAAGAAATCCGCTGCGATTTCTGGCTAAACCAACATCATGGTCGTCTCTCTCGACCAAACTTGCACCGGTCTCCTTCGTTCTTAAAGCAAAACGTCAAAGAAACTAGCGAAACTCATCTTTAATCGGCGTCGCAAATCCTCAACGGTGACGGCTCGCGGAGGATGCAAGGCTTTGAGCGGTGGCTCCGGCGAACGTGCCGATGAAACCCGCAAACCCTCTCGTCAACTCGGTCCACAACTCAGAGCTCAGGCAATCTCAAACGCTCTACTCACATCTTCTTCTTCTTTTTGCTTTTCAGATCTGAGTTGTGTGGTGTTGTTGAAGTGTTGATGTTGTTGTGGGCGGAGTAAGGGAGAGGTTCGTTGTTTGTGTGATGAAGGTGGTGATGAGATGGTGTTGGTAGATTTGATGAAGAAGAGGTTTGGTTGGCGGAAGAAGAGATTCGGCTGGGTGAGGTGCGATGAGGTTGTTGAAAGGGGATGAAGGTTTGAATGAAGGAGGTTGAAGCTTGGTTAGGGATTTGGTGAAGGGAAAGAAGGAGCTGTGTTTATTGTTTTTGTAGGTGAAATTTGTGGTTATGCTGTGTGAGTTGTTGTATATTTGAGGATTGTTTGAGTTTGTTGGCTTGAGGAAAATATTGTGATGAGAGGGAGGTTTGTTGTTGTTGTTGATGTGAGGCGTGATGAAGGACGTGCGGAGTGGCTTCTTGCCCAAAATTGGTGAGGTTGCGTGATGCGTGTTTGCCGTGAGCGTAGTGAGAGGAAGTTGGCCGAAGTTGTTTTTGGTTGATGAAGAGAGGATGATTGTTGTTATGTGAGATGGAGGGTTTGCAGTGACTGTTGGTTGTGTGTGTGCTAGCAGGATTTGTTCAGGTTTCCTTCTTTTTGGCTTTGCTTTCTTTCTTGTCATAATGTTAAGTCACTCTCAATGCAAGCTGGATTGATGCACTGTTGTTGCTGTGGTTTTGCAGGTGCAGCAGGTATGAGATGCCACAGGTGGATAAGGATATGACATATCAAAAGTTGTACTCTTAAAAAAAATGAGAATTTGCAATGAAATGCTTTGTAAAAAAAAACGCATATGGATGCACTGCCAAATAAAATGCTTTGTTAATCTAATAATAAAATACTCTGTTAATCTAATAATAAGGCCTAACAAACAAACAAATTAATTTAAAATAAGACTAGATAAATGATGTAAATGACTTAAATGCAATATTAAAATTATTAAACTGATTAGAATTAATGGACAAAATTAAATTAAAACAACCATTCCTAAACCGAATTAACTTATATTTAATAATTAGATTAAAATTAACTTAAATTAAAATTATATTTAAATCTAACTTAACCTAAATAAATAAATAAAATCTATATGAATAAAAAAAAATGAAAATTTAAATTAAACTAAATCTTAAATAAATAAATAAAATCTATATGAATAAAAAGAAATGAAAATTTAAATTAAACTAAATCTTAAATAATTTAAGACAAATATTTACTAACTAAAAGATTGAAACAAAACAATTACTTGAAATAAAACGACCGATCTTAACACAATTACTTCAAACTCTCACCGCACATCACAATTGTATCCTCGATGAACCTCAAAAATCAATTAATCTGAACCACCAGCAATAAGTCACAAACAAATGAATCGACAATAATGCTTTAATCACAATGTAGGTACACAACTGAATCTCTTGCACCATGACCATCAAAATGCCCCTGACATCAAATTCTAACCACCATCTTTAGTTAATGATAATCAAACAAGCCCACACAAAGGAAGAGAAACCCTAAGCCACTTGTATTATATGCTCACTGAGGAAAAGAATAGTCTGATATGCTGAGAAGAAAATAATGGCCTTGTAATTGATGAAGCGAAAAATAGCATGATGATGAGCCAGATGCATAATGAAGAATCCTTACAGACTTGAAATTTTTGAATACCGCTAAATCAGGGAAATAAACCCTAATTTAGTGACAGGAACAATAAGAGAATGATTCCAATGAGGCGGCATAGCCAAAAACCGTGAATTCTCCATATAATCCGCAAATAAGGACGGGGAACCAAAATCTTCAGAAAATGTGATCCCCTGTCTCAGGAGACTATGCAAATGGTATGCAAAATGCGTATGATATGCAAACGAGAAGCAGAAAAAGATGCAAAAGCCAGAGGGCAAATTTGGGTGTCTACACAGTCAAAGTCTTGATCCTGAGGTCAATGGCTTCCTCAAGGCCCATAATACAAGCTTCGTATTCAGCTTCGTTGTTAGTGCAGTTAAAGGTGAGCTTTGCCGAGAAAGGCATGTGAACCCCCTTAGGTGTAATGAGTACTGCACCAACACCATGACCATTCATATTAACAGCCCCATCAAACATCATAGTCCATTCTTCCTCTGGGTCAGGCCCTTCAGTGTGAACAGGCTCTTCATGATCTTTTGCTTTTATGAACATGATGTCTTCATCAGGGAAGTCAAACCTCATAGGCTGGTAATCATCAATAGGTTGCTCAGCAAGATAATCAGACAGAACACTGCCTTTGATGGCTTTTTGGGATGTGTACTGGATGTCATATTCTGTGAGGATCATTTTCCATCTTGCAACCCGTCCGGTAAGTGCTGGCTTCTCAAAAATGTACTTAATTGGGTCCATCTTTGATATCAATAAAGTAGTGTGGGTCAACATATACTGTCTCAGTCGGCGAGCAGCCCACGCTAAAGCACAACAAGTTTTCTCGAGCAGTGAATAACGTTGTTCACAATCGGTAAACTTTTTGCTTAGGTAGTAAATTGCATACTCTTTTCGACCAGATTCGTCATGCTGGCCCAGCACACACCCCATTGACTCTTCCAATACTGTCAAGTACATTATCAAAGGTCTTCCTTCGACTGGAGGCATAAGAATTGGAGGCTCTTGCAAGTATTCCTTGATTTTGTCAAAAGCCCTCTGGTAGTCTTCGTTCCACCTAATCGTTTGTTCTTTTCTTAACAGCTTGAACAAAGGCTCACAGGTTGCTGTAAGGTGAGATATGAAACGTGAAATGTAGTTCAATCTACCTAGAAACCCCCGAACCTCTTTTTCAGTCTTTGGTGCAGGCATTTCCTGAATGGCTTTGACTTTATCAGGGTCCACTTCAATCCCTCTTTCACTTACAATAAATCCCAGCAGTTTACCGGATCGTACCCCGAATGTGCACTTGTTGGGTTCAGCTTCAGTTGGTACTTCCTCAGACGCTTGAATAGCTTCAACAGATTTACCAAGTGGTCTTCTTCTGTGAGGGACTTGGCAATCATGTCATCCACATAGCATTTGATTTCTTTATGGATCATGTCGTGGAATAATGTTACCATAGCCCGTTGATAGGTTGCACTAGCATTCTTCAGTCCGAATGGCATCACCTTATAACAGAACGTGCCCCAGGGTGTGATGAAAGTTGTCTTCTCCATGTCTTCAGGTGACATATTGATCTAATTGTATCCTGAAAATCCGTCCATGAAGGAGAACACCGAGAACTGAGCCGTATTATCAACCAATACATCAATGTGAGGTAATGGGAAATCATCTTTCGGGATGGCTCTGTTCAGATCTCGGTAGTCCACACACATTCTCACTTTGCCATCTTTCTTAGGCACAGGTACAATATTAGCAACCCACGGCGGATAGCTAGTTACAGCAAGGAAACCGGCGTCCCACTGCTTTTGTACCTCTTCCTTTATCTTCATTGCCATATCTGGGCGAGTACGGCGCAATTTCTGTTTAACCGGTGGGCAGTCTTCTTTTAAAGGCAGCTTGTGCATGACAATATCGGTATCCAACCCTGGAATATCCTGATAAGACCAAGCAAAGACATCCACATACTCCCGAAGCATATCAATCAGTTGTCCCTTCACTGAGTCTTGTAGGCAGGCCCCGATTTTAACCTCCTTCACATCTTCTTCAGTACCAAGATTAATCGTTTCGACCTCCTCCTGATGAGGAGTGATAACCTTCTCCTCTTGCCTTAACAACCTGGCTAGCTCTTCAGGAAGCTCATAATCTTCTTCAACCCCTTCATCAGCTTGATTGATTGGATTGTCAAAGTCAAACGAAGTCATAGCAGTGTTGTTGTCGGTGCAGTCTGAAAGGCACTATCTGCAAGGGTTTAGACTGTTTATTTTAGTGATCATTTTTAATCTTTTTTTAGGAAAAAGTGAAATGAAGTTATCATTTTGGAAAACATTGCCATTTTATTTTTGTACAAAAAGAAAAAATGGAAAACAGTGAGCGGAAAAGGAAAAGACTCATTTGCAAATGATGTCCGATATTCATTGATTGATCTGTTTGCACAAAATTACAAGATGGCCCGATTACAAAATGAGTCTTGTCATCTTGGGCAAGATGCAAGACTTGATGCATGCTAAAAATACAGGAAATAATAATTACTCTGCAGGAGTAACCCTTATAATTTCCTGGGAAGACCAGTTAAGGACTTGGCTCCCCGGGATCCTTGGACGTATCCAGCTCTCCAGGTTGCGGTCGCTTTCATCCTCGTCTTCCAAGTTGTTCACTGCATCAGGGGTGAGCATTCCCCCACTGACAAAACCGGGCTTCTTGGCAGCCTCTGATTGATCTTGTTGAGTTGGTTTGTAACCCAACCCAAATCTGTCCTCCTTCTTCTCCACGGGCAGCAGCTTGCCCCAGCATTGGGCAGTCCCCTCTTCAACAACCTTCCTGGCTTGCTGATAAGATGTCATGGAGGTTCCCAGTACAGCAGATGATTCATTAATGTTTAGGGCCTCAAACCCTTGACTCATAGTTTCATGGATCTCTCCATCCATCTCAATGTACTTGTACGTAGCCAGATGGCTAACAAAGATGTCTTCTTCACCACAGATGGTGATGATCTGGCCTTCCCACTCGAATTTCAGCTTCTGGTGAAGGGTAGACGTAACAGCGCCAGCGGCATGGATCCAGGGTCTACCCAACAAACAGCTGTAGGCCGGCTGAATGTCCATCACATAGAAGGTAATCTTAAAAGTCTGCGGGCTAATCATCACAGGTAGATCAATCTCCCCAAGCACTGATCTTTTAGAACCATCAAATGCTCTCACCACCAAATTACTTGGACGCAATGCCAAGCCATTGTACTCCAGCTTCACCAAGGCTTTCTTTGGTAGAACATTGAGTGAAGACCCAGTGTCCACCAGTACATGGGATAGAACTGCACCCTTGCATTCTAGAGTGATGTGTAAAGTCTTGTTGTGGTTACGTCCCTCAGTTGTTAAGTCAGCATTGGTAAAGCCCAGTCCATGACTGGTGTTGACATTTGCCACCACAGTTTCTAGCTGATTAACAGTGATCTCCTCTGGCACGTACGCCGCGTGCAGGACTTTCAATAATGCATTCCTATGGGATTCAGAACACATTAACAGAGATAATATGGAGATCTTTGAGGGAGTTTGGTGAAGCTGATCCACCACTTTGTAATCACTTCTCTTTATAATCCTCATAAACTCGTATACATCTTGTTCAAAAGATGTCTTCTGAGTTTCCTTGATAATTGGTTCTTCAGATATCACACTCTTCCCTTTCGCTTTGGCAGCAGCTTCTGCTTCAGCATTAGGTCTTTGCAATTGCGAGGCAAAAAGGCGTCCGCTTCTGGTAAAGCCTCCGCCTCCCCCAACATTATCAATCTGTGGAGAAGAGGTTGAAGAATCCAAAGTGATTTTCTCCCCGTTGCAGTAGAGATCAGAGCTATAATGCCAAGGTATGGCATTACTGCTTTCGTATGGAACTGGTCCAGGCACCGTGATGGTAACTGGACTGACTGCCGCAGAGGAGGGTACTGAAATGGTGTGCGGATCGTAGTAAATGGTGACTGGTGACCTGGCAGGAGGTGCCACTGTTTGTTGCTGGAAATTGTTGTTTGGAGGAACACTTGACGGATCATAGTAGATAGTGACTGCTGAGATATCTTCATTAATTTCTGTTGGTGTTGTAGAAGATCCTGCTGATAGAATGGATGCTGATGTTGTAGAAGAAATGGTTGTTGAAATCTGATTTGTTGAAGTGATGGATGAAGCCATTGTTGATGATATTGATGAATTGGTCGGAATGATTGTTGTTGCAGTTGTAGAAGAGTCAGGAATTGTTGTCAAAGGGATTGCTGGATTTTTAGGCGCCGTTGTTGTGATCTGAAGTATACCACTTTTGATAAGATCATCTATGCCGCTTCTCAAATTATCACACCCGTTGACCGAAATGTTGCAATACCCACAACCGAGCTCACACCCGGGGAACATCTGGCATTCTAGAAGCTGAGCTTTAATTTCGACCAGAGGTGTTCGAATCTGTCCAACACTGGTGATTAAGAAAGATGGCTTGTCTTCCTCAATGGCATTAATTCTTGGTCCTCCACGATTGGGCATGGGATTCTTGGTGACACTTGGAGGGGGTGCAAAGTTGAGGGCTTTAGAATCCACCAGATCTTGTACCTTCATTTGCAAGGCCATGCACTTCTCCGTATTGTGGCCAGGTGCATTGGAATGGAAAGCACATCTGGCGTTGACATCATAATTTCTTGGAAGATTGGAGGGATCTGGTGGTGCCAATGTCCTTAATTCAACCAGGTTGAGTTTCAGGAGTTGTGGCAATAAGGCAGCATAAGGCATAGGGATAGGGTCAATTACCCTATTTGCCTGTGATGGTCTTTGCTGAAAGGGTCTTTGCTATTGATTACTGTTATTGTTGTTGTAGGTCCTCTGTGGCGGATACTGAACTTGCTGTTGATAATGTGGTTGTTGTTGTGGTTGATATGCTGTTTGCTGAGGGATCATAGCTGGAATGGTGACAACTGCTACTGATCTGTGGACATACTAAGGTCTGCCCCTACTGGCATGAATGGCATTTGTCTCACCAGTTCTTCTAGGTCCCACAAAAGGCTTCCTGGGGTTACTAGACGAACTTGCACCATTATCAGAAATCTTACCCATTTTTAGCAGACTTTCAATTCTTTCTCCAGCTATAACTACGTTTGCGAAGCTGGTGGAAGAAAAGGCAGCTAGCCTATCAATATATGTTCCTTGCAGGGTATTCATGAACATGTCGGCCATTTCTCTTTCCGACATGGGTGGCTGGACAGCAGCAGCAAGCTTTCTCCACCTCTGGGCATATTCCCTGAAGCTTTCTCTGGAGGACTGAGACATTCCCATCAAGAGGGTCCTGTTAGGAGCCATGTCCAGATTGTATTGGTACTGTCTGATGAAGGCTTCAGCTAGGTCTTTCCAGCATCTGATAGTAGCTCTAGTCAAGTGCGAATACCACTCCCTTGAAGCCCCAGTCAAACTGTCTTCAAAATAGAACATCCACAGTTTTTCATCCATGGTATATGCTTTAAGTCTCCCCAGAAATGACTGTAAGTGAGTTCGTGGACAGGAGGTTCCATTGTATTTCTCGAAGCACGGGGGTTTAAACTTGTGGGGAATCCTTACCCCATCCACTAACCCCATATCCATGACATCAAAACCTAGGGAATTTTGAGACTCCAGAGATCTCAACTTCTCAGCAATTTCATCAAACCTCCTATCATAGACTTCGTCCCCAGCTCCCATTACAGTAAACTGCTCCTCTTGAGGGTCTTCCTGTAAGATCCTGCCTGCAGTAGTATTTCCTTGCACATTACCCGGGATATTGACTTCCGGATGTAGATGAGGCCCATATACTGGTGGGTTAACATGAGGCCGACCCCTCTCATTGTTACTTGTTCCTCCAGTTCCCAGATGGGGTTCTTCCGGGGTTTGTCTTTCTACTAATGCCCTCAACCTTTCTTGACTTTGGGCCAAGCCATTCATTACTTCCATGAATTGGGTCATTTGGTTTCTCATCTCCAGCCTTTCATTAGCCATCTGAGTTCGAACCTCTGTCAGATCTTGCTGTACTTGATCCATTTGGATACCAGGAAGATTGTTGCGAGTAGGATACCGGTGTGGACGGTTGAGAGGGAACACCCGACGGCGAGCAATAATTCCTGAACCACAACAGAGTTAGAAACAAACAAAATAATAACAAAACCTACAAAACAAAACAAAAGTTAGTATGCAATGCAGTATGCTTATTTATTTTCCAAGGTATCCGGCTTGGCTCTTGGTTTTGACCTTTCCAGACCCTGAGGAAGATGCTTTGATGTTGCTTGAGAAAAGAAACTCGAATGAAACAAACTGACAAATACATTACAAATGGTGGATCATACATAGTTTGTTTTTTACAACACATGCCCCTGAGGGGTCAAAATACAATCACAGAAAGAAAAGTACATGAAATGGAAATAACAACAAGCAAAGAAGTCAAACATCTAATCCAAACTCATCCTCCTTAACCTCCTTCAGAAGTGCTTCAGTTACAGGACCAGCCGGATGCTCTGTAATATTTCTGATAAGGAGGTTTCTGGTGGCAATAGCAGTGGTCAGCTTCTTGTGCCTGTCTTGGTCCTTTGACCTCTTCACACCAGCCCTAAGTTTCAACTCTGAAATCTCCTTCTGGGCTGCTAGCAGAGCCTCCTGTTGTTTCTTTTCATTGGACTCCAATTGCTCAATCCTGGCTTGAGTTCTCTTATCTTCTTGAGTACGAGCTTCAGTGATCCTGACCCACCTAGCTTGACTTTCTTTCAGATAGAGATCAGTCCTAGCCTTCTGAAACTGGGTCTCTTTACAGGCATTCTTCAAAATTTGCTCCCCATCTCTTGATTTCTTGATGTAGTCCTCTGCTTTCTCAATCTTGGATAGATGATCCACCTTAAGCTTTTCCAACCTCTCAATGTCTAGACGACCATCACTCCTCTCCCAGAGGGTCTTCTTCAGAGCTTGAGACAGATTCTCATTCCTCTCCTTCAGTTTCTCAAATTCATCCAGGCTGACAGTGGCTGGAGGTGGTACTGTGGATGGTCCAGGTGTATCCTCAATGGTGAAAGGCATCCCAGAAATCTGAGCCCTAGCATGAGACCATTCATAATACTGAGCTGAAGCCACATTATTGCCCCTCCCAAGAATGGCCATCCCTTTGGTCTGGATGTTGTCCCAAGCCCAGGATGCTTGCCTGACAACAGCTAAATTAGGTTTTATCTCACAATAAAGGGTTTCATCCAAGTCTTGCACTCTAGGAGGGTGAACCAAAGCATAGCCCAACTGTCTCTTAAATAGCAAAGGATTGTAGTTGATGCAACCCTTCACTCCTATTAGAGGTACATTGGGGAACTGTCCACAGCTAGTAATTATGTCCCTGCCTTTGGTACTTTGGGTGCACCATCTGATGTCATCTGAAGTCAGGGCAATAAGTCTTTTAGCCCAATTCTTCTGTTGGTGAGGATTCAGGAAGGCATCAGTCTTAGGTAAGTGTTTGAGCAGCCAGGTATGAAACAGAGGAGCACAGCATCTCACCAACTTCCCTCTTTGCTTCTCATTTCTTTGATGAACGGAATAATAGAAATCTCCCAGCAATGTGGGCACTGAGTTCCTCAGAAGGAAAAGATGAATGGCATTCTTGCTGATAAACTTGGGCTCATCTGCAAATAATATAACCCCATATATACTGAGGGCTAATAATGCACAAACTGCCCTCCATTCTCCCAAAGAGGCCTTCAGGATGGCCTGAGAAGTCAGAAAGTCCAAGTGTAGGCCAGGGATTCCAGCCTTTGTTGTCATGTTCTGCTCAATCAAAATAGGTTCCAGGTACAGTGCTTTTGCCACTTCTTCATTGCTGGGAGAAGTCATTTCAGGGTTGAAGGGGAGACCACCCCTGACAGGTACTCCAATCAATGATGAGAACTCCTCCAGCAGAGGTCTTAGCTGAAAGTTCTGGAAAGTGAAGCATCTCAAAGGAGGGTCATAAAACTGTAGGCAAGTGTGGATCAGACTCCTCTAAGAAGGGTCTAGGTCCATAACCATATCAAGGATGCCTCCATAATGCTCTCTGAATAACGGGATGTGGTCTGGAGTGATAAGTGCCTGGACCTGCCTGATGCCAGTCAGCACAGGCTCAAAGAAGTGGTATGAAATGTTGCTCTTCTTGGGTGCCATGACTGCTGATGAAGAGCTGAAACAAATGCTGATGATGAAGACTGATACTGGTGATGAGCCACTGATAGGCTGAGGCTGGTGATGAAAGTAGCTGAAGCAGGCAACTGATGAAGATAGCTGAGGCAGATAACTGATGAACAGGGGTCTATTCAGATAAAGGGGTCAAAACCAAGCCAAATATGATGCGGATACCCTGAAAAACAAATAAGCAAATGTTAAATGATGCAAATGATGAGTATGCAAATTATATGCAAGGTTTTGTGATCAAGCTGGATCTGATTAACTGCCTTGATATAAGTCCATGTATGTTTAAGAAGTCCAGATGGAGGTTCAAAAGTCCAGTAACCAAGGTGGGGGACTCAAATAAAGAGACACATGTCCAGGGTTTAATCACAAGAACTGTCCCAAAATGGAGTACTCTTAATCAAAACAAAGTATCAGGGTATGGTGTGGTCAAGGGTACCTGCAAACCTGTAAACAGCCCAACCCCCTCACAGGTGGTGTTCTAAAACAAGGATCCTCAGACTTGGATCAGTTATGAGAAGTGTAAACACTTCTAACCCGGAGGTACAATGTTTAAAATAACCATAAAAGATCCTCCTCTAATTCACCTCAGTTTCTGAAGGTCATAATAAAGGTCATCCAGACTTAGCAGGCTTCCCAGATAGCCCTAGCACTACAGGAAATCTGTAGCACAAAGTTCTCAAGAAGAAACCCATATCTGAACCGTGTTTCATATTCCCGCACCAGACCGAAATGGAATGGGAAAGAACATGAACCACTCTAGCCTAGGTGTTACTCAGGTCCCAGGTATAGGACCTTAAACTCTCAGTAGAACCCCACCCACCAAAGCAAAAACCAGATCCAGCCAGATGACAATATGACAGTATGATATATAAAGCTGTAAAGAAAGCAATAAATAACTGTACATAAAGCAGTAAATAAAGCAAATATACAAACACAAATAGCACAAAACACCCCAATAAACACAAATCAAACAAGCGCTAGGAGGAACCCACAAAAAGAACCAGAAGCCCTGGTTACAGTATAAGGGGTCCCCAGTAGAGTCGCCAAGCTGTCGCTCCCACCAAATGACACGGGTGTAAGCACCCCAAATTTGCCCTCACCCATTCACACCATGGCCTGTGATCATTCTCATATGCATAAATACAAGCATACCATCTCATATCTCACTTTTGATTCACTGCATAGCTTCTAAGGCATCTGCACCTAGGGTTTGTGATCTGAGCAATCCCAAAGCATCTTGAGCCATTCCAAAGGCTACCAATCACTTCAAAGGGGTCCATGTGTGTTCTTATATCCTAATACATCCTCTCAAAGTCAAAATTGCAAAGGAATCACAAGAACTAGGGTTTGAGTGGATGCAGAGCCAGGTTAAACTGCACAGTTGACTAAAAATTAGGGTTTTGGTTTCAGAGGCCATAACCCCAAATTTTTTGGTCATTCTTGTTTCCATTGCTCTTTATATGGTATAAGGAGTATGCATATCAATTTTCATGAAGAAATTCCTTGGGGAAGTCATCTGATCAAGAGTTGACTTTCTGGACAAGTCAGTGCAAAATCAGGGCATCTGAGGCCCCCAATGACCCAACCAATGGTTGATCTTCATCATTTTGAGTGTATATGATCTTTATTTGATCATGGAAGAAGGTTGAAGTTCATGGAAATCAAGAATTTAGGGTTTTTGCAAATGTTGACTTTTTGGGCATAGTTGACTTTTCAAGATTGCTTCATTTTAGGTCATTTTTCAAGTCATGATTCTTGATCCAAAAAGGCTTCAAATGGAAAAACTTTGGTCATGAAAGTTGTAGATCTCATCTTTCCCTTTCCAAAAAGTACAAGAACATGATCAAACTCTTCTTGGACCAAAAGTTATGGCAAGGCAAAGTTGGCAAAAATCATTGATTTTCAAGGCATGCCCTAAGTGAGAATTTTGCAAAAATCTTGGACCAATGCATATTGCAGCCTCTAGTTCACTTCAAACCAGCACATAAACATTCTCTAAGTCCTAAAAATCAGAAATGAACCAAGAATGCCCATGGTTTTATGTTTGGTTGGACAAAAAGGTCACATGTGAACAAAAAGTCACAAGTTGCAAAACTCATGATCATGCTTCCTCCTACTTGCAGCCTTGGATGCTGAGCTTTGCTAGACCTCTCCCTCACCCTTGCTGCGCCAGCCCATGCCTTGTACTTGCCTAGCACCTCACCATACTTGCCTTACACAAAAGTTGACCTTTTTGCAAAAGTAAACTTACCTATCACCACAGGCCATGTCACATCCTCTGGCCACTTGGATTAAAATAACATATCATTTTGCAAGCCATTCCATGTACTAAGCAAGCCTGAAACACTACAAACATACACATTCACAAAAACCTACCAAGTTGCAACTTGCTTCGAATCTGCTTACACAGCCTGCAAACACTTCAACCATTTTCACCATTCAACTCACCTTGCTCCATAGACCACAAAGCACCAAGAATCCAAGCCTGAAACAACCAGAATACTCCATAGCCATTTCTCACCCTCAGCCTGCATTTCTCTTCGAAACTCTCACCACAGCTTTCAAACACCTAAACAAACCTTGCAAAGCTTCTCCATTCACCCTCAGGATCACAAACAACCCCTTTCCATGGCCTGAAACTGCCTGAAACCCCATAACCATTTCTGACTGAGCTGAAGCAGGAGCTTTCGAAACTCATTATCCAGCCAACTTAAACTCTCATTGAGCATTCAAACATCATCTGGGGATCAAGTGGAGTAGATTGCACAAGGAGAAGTGGCCAGAAAGTCCTCAGGTTGAAAGCTCCAAATCTCAGGTAGCTCGAAAATTATTTTTCCAGAAGTCATTTCTTTTGTTCCAAACTTGTTCTTTGTGTTATCCTGATCATGAATATGTCTTTGGTTTTTGAAATGGTGATGAAATAAGCATTTAATTGAACTCTGAAACTGGTTTGCCCTAAAACTTGTTCTGTTCGATTCATGGTTTTGAGGAAGAAGAAATTTGTTTGGACTTAGGGTTTTAGCTCAGGGGATCATGGGGATCATTTTGGTGTGCTTAGTTTTCATTTTCGTTACGTTTTAAGGGAGTTGGGGAGTTTTCAGGTGAGCTGCTCGCCGGAGAAGACGACCGGAAGTCTTCTCCGGCAGCCTGAGAGTGATTAGGGTTAATTGTCATTAATTAGCAAACTTTAAACCTGGGCCCTTGGATGTTGCTTCCCGCGCGCTAGTGAATGGCCCAGATTCGTCATTAGAAACCCTAACTGTAATTAATTAATTCATAACTGTGATTAACCAAGTTTGAATGTGAGCCACAAGATCACGCGCCAAGTCAATGGTCCCCTCCCCAGATTGCATCTCAGCCTCTCATTCTGATTACTTTCACTTTTATTTAATTTTTATTCATTTTCTTTTCAATTAACTTGCATATTTATTTTAAAATAGCAAAAATGACTTAAAAATTATGAAACTTTTTCTTAAAAGTTTTATTAATTTTTAAGACCCAAAAATATTTTTATTTTATTTTTTTTATCATTAAAAGTATTTTTAAATATTTAAAAGATTATTTTTAATTGATTAATGGAAATTAATTAATTAAAAATACTTTTAGGTATTTAAAAATTACAAAAAAATTCATGGAATGTTCTAAGACATTTAGAAACATTGTCCAACCTTCAAACCAAATTTCTTTTTTGATCTTGATGCATTTTAAGAATTTTTCAATGAATTAAATCATATTTTGTGCATTATTTTGATTACAAGTTCAAAAATTCATTTCTGCCTATCTAAGAAGGTTTGGACATTGGTTCTTTTTGCTTTGTCTTTTGTTTAGCATGTAGTTTCTAGGATAAAATGGCCTTGTTTTGTTTCCTCAATTTCAATTTGTTTGGCATTTCTTTTGTTTAAAATCCTAAAAACCCTAATAACTTGTAAAAATCATATCTTGAGATTGGTTAAGAGTTGAGAGTTCCCCTTTGGGCAGTGGTTCATTATAGGTTTAGGGTTTCTTTGGGTAGCATTTTCCATTTTTTATCTTAGGGTTTGCTTCTGTTTTTGGTTTGTGTTTGATGTTTGATCCATAAACCCTAATTTGGGCTTTCTCTTGCATCCTTCTTGCATTCTCTTGCATAACATGACTTGTCTTTGCATTTTGTGCATTCTTGTGATTCATTTGACATCTCAAGACATATAGAGAGCATGTTTGATCATTGCATTACATATTTGCCATGTCATTTGCCTTGTATGCTTCATAACTTTCCATGCTTGTTCATGCTCCTTAGCTTGCATCATTGGCATCCATGACCTTGTATGAACATCTCCATGCCATGCCTCATGTTTGCAGCACCTCATAGCATCATTTTCATCATCAACATGCTTCTGGTTTGGTCTAGCATCATGTCATTTCATTTCATTTAGCATTGCATTGCATTTCTTTCTAACATTTCAGGTGGTAAGTAAACTTGAGAAGTGAATTTGCCTTCACTTCTCATAACATTTCTTCTCATCTCTTTTATGTATCCTTGCTGCATTTTGTTATGTGTTTGAGAGTGAGCTTGTTCATTCTTCTTCATCTTACTTTCTTTCCTCAAGTGACTTGTCTTCTTAAATGAAGCAAGTTACTTTGCTTCTCTTTGCTCCTTTCATCTGCTTCCTGGTGGCTCCTCTGAAGAGATCTTTCTTGTAAACCTCACAAACCTTAGGAACAACCAAGCATGACAATGATTAGGGTTTTGATTAGTCTCCCCACTTAGTTTTTACCTTTGTGTCTCTCTTTGAGTCTTCTCTTCTCATCTCATAATCAGGGACCAAGCCCTAAAGGCTTTAAGACTTTGTGATTAAGCTTATGCCTGCATCCTTCTTTTAGGATGGAGTGTATAACTTTAATCCTAAGTGTTAAACCCTTAATGTGTTTAAATCTCTTAATCAATTCACTTAATAATCATCAAGACATCATACTTGTAACTTGGGCCTTGCATTAGGGTTCTAATTCATCCTTAAATGGTTAAGAAGGACTAACCCTAGTGTTAATGGACAAGTCCCCCTCAAGTTGTCTTACAAATCATAAAAATCACTTCATCATCATACCATTAAATAAAATCCACTTAATCAAAGGCTTGTTTTGTCATGAGTTTAATCCCTAATCATGGATTAAGTTGAGGGGTTTTCCTCAGCTTAAACATTCTCATCTATTATCCTTCTATTAGGATGGTGTAATGAGTCTGTTTAATCCTTGATTATGGCTTAACCTCATTACTCAACACTAAACAAAAACAACAAAAACATCTAACTAATCACAAGTAGGTTAATGATCTTAATCCTACACAAAAGGTGATTAAGTGTGAGAATCTGACTTCACACTTAAGGTATCCTCATTACCCCTAATCAGAGGGAAGATGTGATGAGTTTACTAACCCATTGGTTTAGGCTTAAGCTCATTAACTTATGACACACTTTCAAAAGCAATAAAAGACTGAAAACACAAAAACAAGCAATAATCGTCTCCTTCGGGATTCTTTCCTCATCATCTTCACTCACAAACGAGAGCTCGCTTCTTCCGTCTAATGCAAGACAGTTTGCACCTGAGCCAGACAGGTCATACACTTGAGCATAGGCAAGTAAGCAGTTCACAAGTCAATTCATCTTTCAGTCTCTTTGGGTCGAACTACGGTGTTCTGACTTCCTCATTGCACGAGAGGATACGTAGGCATAACTTAACAGTTATCGAACAAAAGTCTCTGTACATTCCCCTCTTTCTAGCTTCATTCTTTAAGCCTCATGGTCATGAGCAATTCATTCTCATTCTTACACTGACACATCACTATACACTTCACTTCTTTTACACTGACACCTGTATATCCTTTTCCAGCTCTTGTATACACAGATTGCACTGACACTACCCCTTTAAAACAAAAATCTTTTAAGCGTGGATCCCGTCGAGTACGGCGGACAATCTGGGTGCTAATACCTTCCCAGGTTGTAACCAACCCCCTTTCTCAGTCTCTCTGGTTCGCAAACCGTCTTATCCGTCTTTTTCTAGGCCTATGCAGCATTGCCTTTCCTCCGGGATAAAAATGCCTAGCTGGCGACTCTTTTCATCTCCAGTGAGTTCACGGCTGTGTGTTCTCATTGTCCCTCTCGCCGACCGTTCGCGTCTGTACCTTTATCTAGGCCAGTCCCATTTATCGGGAGCGACAGCTTGGCGACTCTGCTGGGGATCCTTATTCTGCAACCAGGGCTTCTGTTTCTTTTTGTGGGTTCCTCCTAGCGCTTGATTGATTTGTGTTTACTGGGGTGTTATGTGCTTGTTTGTGCTTGTATTTATCTTTTGTTTATTGCTTTATGTACAGTTACTTTACTGCTTTCTTTATTGCATTTATATATCATACTGTCATTGCTGCTGGCTGGATCTGGTTATTTGCTTTGGTGGGTGGGTGATTTATTGAGAGTTAAGGTCCTATACCTGGGACCTGAGTGACACCTAGGCTAGAGTGAATCATATTCTTTCCCATTCCATTTCGGTCTGGTGCGGGAATATGAAACACGGTTCAGATATGGGTTTCTTCTTGAGAACTCTGTGTTGCAGATTTCCTGCAATGCTAGGGCTATCTGGGAAGCCTGCTAAGTCTGAATGACCTTTTAGCTTTGACCTTCAGAAACTGAGGTGAATTAGAGGAGGAATTGTTATGGTTATTGTAAACACTGTACCTCCGGGTTAGAAGTGTTTACACTTCTCATAACTGATCCAAGTCTGAGGATCCTTGTTCTAGATCACCACCGGTGAGGGGGTTGGGCTGTTTACAGGTTTGCAGGTACCTTGACCTCAGAATACCCTGTTACTTTGACTTTGTTAAGAATGCTCCATGTTGGACAGTTCTTGTGATTCTAAAACCCTGGACATGTGGCTCTTTATTTGAGTCCCCCACCTTGGTTACTGGATTTATAGACCTCCATCTGGAATTCTTGAACACACATGGATCTATATCAGGGCATTTTGATCAGATCCAGCTCAGTCACAAACCCTTGCATTTCATTTGCATACATACTCATTGCATCATATTAACATTTGCTTATTTGTGTTTCAGGGTATCCATCTTCATCTGGTTTTTGGTTTTGACCCCATCTGCAGTATTGACCTGTCACCACCAGCACTTGCTTCAGCTTGTCAGCCATATACTTCAGTTACTTGCACTAGCCAGCCAGTGGCTCACTCCTCAACATCTTCATCAGCACTCTACTCAGTCTTCAGCATCATGGCTCCAAAGAAAAGCAACATCACCTATCATTTCTTCCAACCAGACTTATCAGACATCAGGAGGATCCAAACCCTGATCACTCCAGATCACATACCTTTGTTCAGGGAGCATTATGGGGATATACTTGACTTGGTTATGGATCTGGACCCATCTCAGAGGAGTTTGATCCACACCTGCATTCAGTTTTATGACCCCCCATTGAGATGCTTCACCTTTCAAGACTTCCAGTTGGGGCCCTTATTAGAAGAATACTCATCTTTGGTTGGTCTACCTATCAGGAGAGAAATCCCTTTCAATCCTGAGATGGCTTTCCCAAGCAATGGAGAAGTAGCAAAAGCTTTGCACCTGGAACCTGCTTTGATTGAGCAGCATATGACCTCTAAAGCTGGGATCCCTGGTTTTCATCTGGACTTCTTAATTTCTCAAGCTAGTCTGAAGGCCTCCCTGGGGGAGTGGAAAGCTGTTTGTGCTCTGTTGGCCTTAAGTGTATATGGAATTGTGTTGTTTGCAGATGAGCCTCGATTCATTAGCAAGAATGCAATCCATTTGTTCATCCTGAAGAACCCCGTGCCAACTTTGCTGGGTGATCTCTATTACTCAGTACATCAGAAGAATGAGAAGCAGAGGGGGAGGCTAGTGAGGTGTTGTGCTCCATTATTCCATGCTTGGCTTCTCAGGCATCTACCCAGGACAGATGCATTTCTAAATCCTCATCAGCAAAGCAACTGGGCTAAGAGACTCACTGTCCTAACTTCAGCAGACATTAGGTGGTGTACTCAAAGCACCAAGGGCAGAGATATAATCACCAGCTGTGGGCACTTTCCCAATGTGCCCTTAATAGGAATTAAGGGAAGTATCAACTACAACCCTCTACTGTTCAGGAGGCAATTGGGCTATGCACTGGTTCATACTCCAAGGGAACAAGACTTGGTTGAGACCCTCTACTGTGAGAACAAGATTAGTCTGGCAACTGTTAGGCAGGCTGCCTGGGCCTGGGATCATGTTCAAACCAAGGGAATCACCATTCTGGGGAAGTGCAATAATGTGGCATCAGTCCAATATTATGAGTGGTCCCATGCCAGGGCCCAATTCTCTGGAATGCCCTTTACCATAGAAGACATGCCTGAGTCATCTTCAGCACCACCCCCTGCCACTATCAGTCTAGAGGAGTTTGAGAGCTTGAAGGAAAGAAATGAGAAGCTAACCCAGGCTTTGCAGAAGACCCTCCGAGAGAGGAGTGAAGGTGTGAGGGAGATTGAGAGATTGGAGAAATTGAGAGTGGAACACTTGACTAAAATTGAGAAGTCTGGAGATTATATCAACAAGTCTAAAGCTGGTGAACAGATTCTGAAGAATGCTTGTAAAGAAGCCCAGTTCCAGAGAGCAAGGACAGACTTGTATTTGAAAGAGAGTCAGGCCAGGTGGGTCCGGATCACTGAGGCCCGTACTCTAGAAGACAAGAGAGTTCAGGACAAGATGGAGCAGATGGAAAAAGCCCTGGCAGCAGCCCAGAAGGAAATATCAGAGCTAGAAATCAGAGCTGGAGTGAAAAGGTCTAAGGACCAAAGTCAGAACAAGAAGTTGACTGCAGCTGTTGCAACAAGAAACCTTCTCATCAGAAGTCTCACGGAGCGTCCGGCTGATCCTGTGACCGAAGCACTTCTCAAGGAAGTTCGTGAGGATGAGTTTGGCCTTGGAGTTTGATCATTTGCTTGTTGTTGTTCCTATTCCATGTACTTTTACTTTTTGTGATGTATTTTGACCCCTTTAAGGGTTTATGTTGTAAAATGAACAAGTTGTATTATTTCACCTTTTGTAATATATTTGTGTTAGTTTCCATCTGAGTTCACTTCGAAAGCAACTTCAACAGCATCATCTTCAAGGGTCTGGAAGGGTCAAAACTGAAGGCCAAGCCGGATACCTTGAGAGCAAATAAGCATAACTGCATTGCATGCTAACCTTTTATTTGTTTTGTAGGGTTTTGTTTTGTTGACACTAACCTCTGTTGTGATATTCAGGAATTATTGCTCGCCGCCGGGTATTTCCTCTCAACAGGCCACACAGGTACCCAACTAGAAACAACCTTCCGGGAATCCAGATGGACCAGATGCAACAAGACCTTACGGAGGTCAGAAACCAGATGGCAAACGAAAGATTGGAGATGAGAACCCAGATAACACAATTCATGGAAGTGATGAATAACTTAGCTCAAAGCCAGGAGAGGCTCAGAGCTTTGGTAGAAGGAAGGAATCAAGATGAGCCCCATGTGGGGACTGCTGGCACAAGTAACAATGAAAGGGTGCAACCACATGTTAACCCCCCTGTGTTTGGCCCACATCTACATCCTGAGATTAACGTTCCTGCAAATGTTCAAGGGACGGCCACTGCAGCCAGAGTACTTCAAGAAGATCCTCAGGAGGACCAATTTACAGTAATGGGTGCTGGAGAGGAAACTTATGATAGACGATTGGAAGAAATAGATGAGAAGTTGAGGTCCTTAGAATCTCAAAATTCTTTGGGTTTCGACGTCATGGACATGGGTTTAGTAGACGGGGTCAGGATCCCCCATAAGTTCAAGCCTCCTTGTTTCGAAAAGAATAATGGGACTTCATGCCCCCGGACTCATTTGCAATCATTTCTGGGAAGGCTGAAGGCCTATACGATGGATGAGAAGCTCTGGATGTTTTACTTCGAAGACAGCTTGACTGGAGCATCAAGGGAATGGTATTCCCATCTGACAAGGGCAACTGTAAGATGCTGGAAGGACCTGGCAGAGGCCTTCATCCGACAGTATCAATACAACTTAGATATGGCACCCAATAGGACTCTCCTAATGGGCATGTCACAGTCGTCAAGGGAAAGTTTCCGAGAATATGCCCAGAGATGGAGGCAATTGGCTGCTGCCGTTCAGCCACCAATGTCTGAGAGAGAAATGGCAGACATGTTTATGAACACTCTCCAGGGAACGTATATTGACAGGTTGGCTGCTTTCTCTTCCACTAGCTTCGCAGATGTTGTTATAGCTGGGGAGAGAATTGAAAGCCTGTTAAAAATGGGTAAAATTTCCGATAATGGTGCCAGTTCGTCCAGCAGTACAAGAAAGCCTTTTGCAGGCCCGAGAAGAGCTGGCGAGACCAACGCCATTCATACCAACAGGGGTAGGCCCCAATATGTTCAAAGGACAATAGCAGCAGTCACTATCCCTGCTCCAGCTCATCCACAGCCAGTCTATCAACCCCCTCAACAAAACTTCCAACAACAACCTCAGTATCAGCAGAATCAATATCCTCCAAGAAACTACAACAACAACACCAACAACAACAGTCAACAGAGGCCATTCCAACAAAGGCCATCCCAAGCTAACCGAGTGATCGACCCGATCCCAATGCCGTATGCCGCCTTGTTGCCACAACTTCTGAAACTCAACCTAGTTGAGCTAAGAACGTTGGCACCTCCGGATCCCAACAGTCTACCAAGGAACTATGACTCCAATGCTAGGTGTGCTTTTCATTCCAACGCACCTGGTCACAGTACAGAAAAATGCAGGGCTCTGCATATGAAGGTACAAGACTTGGTAGACTCCAAGGCTCTGAATTTTGCACCTCCGCCCAATGTCAATAAAAACCCAATGCCAAACCATGGTGGTCCCCGAATTAATGCTATTGAAGAAGACCAACCATCTTATTTAATAACTAGTGTGGATCAGATCCGGACACCATTGGTGGAAATCAAGGCTCAACTCCGTGAAAGCCAAATATTTCCGGGGTGTGAACTGGGGTGCCCCTACTGCAATATTTCATGGAATGGGTGTGAGGACCTGAGGAATGGCATTGACAGCCTTATTCAGAGTGGCCTGCTACAGATCACTACATCATTTCCGACAAATCCGGCAACTTCATCAACAACGGTTTCAGAACCTTCTACAACCGCAGCAACTATTGTTCCCGACAATTCATCAGCAACATCAACAAGTACTTCATCTGTCCTCCCAAATGATCAGTTTTCAACAGTTTCTCCTGCTACAACTTCAGCTTCATTCCATTTCGAATCTCCATCAACAACAACATCAGTCCCTCCAACAGTACCTCCTACAACACCAGCAATCAATCATGAAGACGTCTCCACTGTTACCATATTCTACGATCCTGAAAATAACTTCGCCTACCATTCAGAAGGTGCTGCTCCCGCCAGGGCACCAGTTACAATCTTTTATGATCCACAAACAATAACAGTCCCTTCAGCAGCAGCAATCAGTCCGGTCACTGTCACGGTGCCTGGACCAGTACCATATGAAAGCAATAGGGCCATCCCCTGGCACTATGGCTCTGACTTGTATTGCGAAGGAAAAAGAATCACTCTGGAAACATCAACACCTGCACCACAAATAGATAATGTGGGGGGAGGCGGAGGCTTCACTCGAAGCGGACGTCTCTTTGCTTCACAAGTTCAAAGACCCACTGCCGAAGCAGAAGCTGCTGCCAAGGCAAAGGGAAAGAGCCCGGTGCAGGAAGATCAAGCTGCCAAAGAAACCCTGAAGACTCCGTTCGATCAGGAAGTTGACGAGTTTATGCGAATCATCAAAAAGAGTGATTATAAAGTTGTGGATCAGCTTCATCAGACGCCATCCAAAATCTCTATCCTCTCACTGCTTATGTGCTCCGAAGCCCATCGGAATGCACTACTTAAAGTCCTGCACGCAGCTTACGTGCCTGAGGAGATTACTGTCAACCAATTGGAAACCGTGGTTGGGAATGTTACTGCTAGCAACGGGCTAGGGTTTACCAATTCTGACTTGACAGTGGATGGCCGCAATCACAACAAAGCCCTGCACATAACCATGGAATGCAAAGGAGCTGTCCTTTCTCATGTGCTGGTGGACACAGGTTCTTCCCTGAATGTCCTACCAAAGAAGGCTCTGGTGAAGTTAGAATATGACGGATTGGCATTGAGACCCAGCAACCTGGTGGTAAGAGCCTTTGATGGTTCGAAGAGATCGGTTCTGGGAGAGATTGAGCTGCCTGTGACAATTGGCCCACAGACTTTTAAAACTATCTTTTATGTGATGGACATTCAGCCCGCCTACAGCTGTTTGTTGGGTAGACCCTGGATTCACGCCGCCGGCGCAATAACGTCTACCCTTCACCAAAAGTTAAAATTTGAGTGGGAAGGCCAAGTTGTCACAATCTGTGGGGAAGAGGATATATTTGTTAGCCATCTGGCTACTTACAAATACATTGAGATGGATGGGGAGATCCATGAAACAATGAGCCAAGGTTTTGAGGCCTTGAACGTCAATGAAGCATCTGCTGTATCGGGGATCTCCATGTCGTCTTATCAACAAGCCCGGAAGGTTGTTGAGGAAGGAACTGCCCTGGGCTGGGGCAAGGTCTTAGCTGTGGAGGAGAAGAAGGACAAGTTTGGGTTGGGTTACAGACCAACTCAACATCAAGCAAAGGCTGCTGAGAAGCCTGGATTTGTCAGTGGGGGGATGCTCACCCCCGATGCTATCAACTGTCTGGAAGACGAGCTGGAAGAGGAGCGCAATCTGGAGAATTGGATTCGTCCAAAGATCCCGGGGAGCAGTGTCTCGAACTGGTCTTCCCAGGAAATTATAAGAGTTACTCATGCAGAGTAATTATTATTTCCTGTATTTTTATAGCATGCATCAAAGTATTGCATCTTGCCCAAGATGACAAGACTCATTTTGTAATCAGGGCCATCTGTACTTTTGTGCAAACAAGATTAAATTAATGAAATATCAGACATCTTTTTGCAAACGAGTCTTTTTCTTTTATGCTCACTGTTTTTCCATTTTTCTTTTTGTACAAAAATAAATGGCGGTGTTTTCAAAATGATAACTTCATTTCACTTTTTTCTAAAGCAAGATTAAAATCAATCACTAAAATGAACAAACTTAACCCTTGCAGAGAGTGCCTTCCAGACAGCACCGACAACAGCACGGCTATGACATCGTATGACTTTGACAATCCAATCAATCAAGCTGATGAAGGGGTTGATGAAGAATATGAGCTTCCTGAAGAGCTAGCCAGGTTGTTGAGACAGGAGGAAAAAGTTATTACTCCTCACCAGGAGGAGATTGAAGTGATTAATCTTGGTACAGACGAAGACGTGAAAGAAGTTAAAATCGGGGCCTGCCTGCAAGACTCAGTGAAGAGACAACTGATAGATCTGCTTCAAGAGTATGTTGATGTGTTTGCTTGGTCGTATCAAGATATGCCAGGGTTGGATACCGACATTGTTGTGCACAAGCTGCCTTTAAAGGAAGAATGCCCACCAGTCAAACAGAAATTGCGCCGCACTCGCCCAGACATGGCAATGAAAATCAAAGAAGAGGTGCAAAAGCAGTGGGACGCCGGGTTCCTTGCTGTAACTAGCTATCCACCGTGGGTTGCTAATATTATGCCTGTGCTTAAGAAAGACGGCAAAGTAAGGATGTGTGTTGACTACCGGGATCTGAACAGAGCCAGCCCGAAAGATGACTTCCCTTTACCTCACATTGATGTATTGGTTGATAATACGGCTCAGTTCTCGGTATTCTCCTTCATGGACGGATTTTCAGGGTATAATCAGATCAAGATGTCACCTGAAGACATGGAGAAGACAACTTTCATCACACCCTGGGGCACGTTCAGTTACAAGGTGATGCCATTCGGACTGAAGAACGCTGGTGCAACATATCAACGAGCTATGGTAACATTATTCCACGATATGATCCATAAAGAAATCGAATGCTATGTGGATGACATGATTGCCAAGTCCCTCACTGAAGAAGACCACCTGGTAAATCTGCTAAAGCTATTCAAGCGTCTGAGGAAGTACCAACTGAAGTTGAACCCCAACAAATGCACATTCGGGGTGCGATCTGGTAAGCTGCTGGGTTTTATTGTAAGCGAGAAAGGGATTGAAGTTGACCCTGATAAAGTCAAAGCTATTCAAGAGATGCCTGCACCGAGGACTGAAAAAGAAGTTCGAGGGTTCTTAGGTCGATTGAACTATATCTCACGGTTCATATCCCACCTCACAGCAACCTGTGAACCCTTGTTCAAGCTGTTAAGAAAAGAACAAACGGTCAGGTGGAACGAAGATTGCCAGAAAGCTTTTGACAAGATCAAGGAATATCTGCAAGAACCTCCAATCCTCATGCCTCCAGTTGAAGGAAGACCTCTGATCATGTACTTGACAGTATTAGAAGAGTCAATGGGGTGTGTACTAGGTCAGCATGACGAGTCTGGTCGAAAAGAGTATGCAATATACTACCTAAGCAAAAAGTTTACCGACTGTGAACAGCGTTATTCACTGCTCGAGAAAACTTGATGTGCTTTAGCGTGGGCTGCTCGCCGACTGAGACAGTATATGTTGACCCACACTACCTTGTTAATCTCAAAAATAGACCCGGTTAAGTACATTTTCGAGAAGCCAGCTCTTACCGGACGGGTTGCAAGATGGCAGATGATTCTCACAGAATACGACATACAGTACACTTCTCAGAAAGCCATCAAAGGCAGTGTATTGTCTGAATATCTTGCTGAGCAACCCATTGATGACTACCAGCCTATGAGGTTTGACTTCCCTGATGAAGACATCATGTTCATTAAAGCAAAAGATCACGAAGAGCCTATTCACACTGAAGGGCCTGACCCGGAGGAAGAATGGACTATGATGTTTGATGGGGCTGTTAATATGAATGGCCGTGGTGTTGGAGCAGTACTCATTACACCTAAAGGAGTTCACATGCCTTTCTCGGCAAAACTCACTTTCAACTGCACTAACAACGAAGCTGAATACGAAGCTTGCATTATGGGTCTTGAGGAAGCCATTGACCTCAGGATCAAGACATTGACCGTATTCGGAGATTCAGCTTTGGTAGTCAATCAAACCAACGGAAAATGGTACACTCACCAGGATCATCTGATACCTTACAGGGATTATACAAGGAGGTTATTGACTTTCTTCACAACAGTCAAGCTTGAGTATATCCCTCGAGACGAGAATCAGTTTGCAGATGCTCTTGCTACCATTTCATCCATGATCAAAGTTCAAGCTGCTAACTTTGTACCTCAGATTCCAGTGTCTAGACTTGATAGACCAGCATATGTATTTGCAGCAGATGTTGTAAAAGATGACAAGCCTTGGTTCCATGACATTAAGTGCTTCTTGGAGGATCAGACATACCCACCTGGGGCATCTTCCAATGATAAGAAGACTTTGAGAAGGCTTGCTGGTAGTTTCTTTCTGAACGCTGATGGGTCTTTATACAAAAGGAACTTTGATATGGTGCTCCTCAGATGTGTTGACAAGACGGAAGCAGATTTGTTGATGCATGAAGTGCACGGAGGATCTTTTGGTACCCATGCAGGAGGGCATGCCATGGCTAAGAAATTGTTAAGATCAGGCTATTACTGGATTACAATGGATGCAGACTGTTGTGCTTACGCCAGAAAATGTCATAAATGCCAGATTTATGCAGATAAGGTGCATGTGCCTCCCAATCCTTTGAACATCATGTCTTCACCTTGGCCCTTTGCCATGTGGGGCATTGATATGATTGGCAAGATTGAGCCAACTGCTTCGAATGGCCACAGATTCATCCTGGTCGCCATCGACTATTTTACCAAGTGGGTTGAAGCAGCCTCATATGCAAATGTTACAAGACAAGTGGTAGCCAGATTTCTGAAAAGAGATATCATCTGTCGATATGGAGTCCCCGAGCGAATCATTACTGATAATGGTTCCAACTTGAACAACAAAATGATGGCAGAGTTATGCCGGGACTTCAAGATCCAACATCACAATTCTTCTCCTTACAGGCCAAAGATGAACGGCGTTGTTGAGGCAGCAAATAAGAATATTAAGAAGATTGTGCAGAAGATGGTAGTCACCTACAAAGACTGGCATGAAATGCTACCGTTTGCCTTGCATGGGTACCGCACATCAATCAGAACGTCCACTGGGGCAACGCCGTATCAGCTTGTGTATGGTATGGAAGCAGTCCTACCAGTTGAAGTTGAATTACCCTCCCTACGGGTATTGATGGATGTTAAACTGAACGAAGCAGAATGGGTTCGGGCCCGATACGAACAACTGAGTCTGATCGAAGAGAAAAGATTGGCTGCGATCTGTCATGGACAGTTATATCAGAAGAGAATGAAGAAAGCCTTTGATCAAAAAGTCAGGCACCGAGAGTACCAAGTGGGAGATCTTGTGCTGAAAAGAATCCTCCCTCCTCATACAGACCACAGGGGCAAATGGACTCCAAATTACGAAGGACCATTCGTTGTAAAGAAAGTTTTCTCTGGTGGAGCACTGATGCTCAGCACCATGGATGGTGAAGACTTCCCGTCCCCTGTGAATTCAGATGCAGTTAAAAAATACTTCGCATAAAATGACCCGCTGGACATAAAAACAGAATGTAAGTCCAGGCAAAAATAGGGCATCCCGGCGAGTCAAAAACAGAATAAAAGACTCGGGCAAAAATAAGGGAAATAAATATAAAGAGATGTACACCCGCTGAGTTGAAAAGCCGCATTGGACAGCTCAGGCAAAAATGGGTATCCCGATGGATTGAAAACCCGAAAGGGCGATCCATGCAAAATAAGGGAATAAGCGAACAACTGCATTCTGAATTCGTCTGTATTATCTACAAAGGATCAAGTTTCAATCAGAATCAACTCTCTCCAGAAAGCAAGACGAGAAGAACGTCATTGTCATACGAGTCATAGCAGAAGAGGAAGCTCCTTGAAAGCGTCGTCAGCATCGCCAGCACTTTATTTCTCAATTTGTAACAATCTCCTCATTTCAGGAGATATGTTTCTTTGACTGTATCTTGCCAATTCAGGGCACATGAATTAATAAAATCAGATTTTCAGTCATGTTTCGTTTTTTACATTTATGTTTTGCAAAGATTTGTCTGATATCTCTGAAAATACAATTGCATAAGTACAGATGCCTTTCTCTAAAAATAAAACACATGCTTACAGGGAATGTGATTACTCTCGAAAGTACTTAACTCCTATGACGGAATCCAGTAAAGGATACCTCAGGACCTTTTGTACGTTTCCTATCTTTGCAGGATTGCAGGTATCTAGAACGTAACTTGGGGCATGTAAGCTACAGTCCTACAAGCTGGCAAATCAACAAACAGGCTTAACACTCAAGATGTTTTCTCCCCAGCCGAGTTGCCTCTCATTACTCTCCCCAGCCGAGTTGCCTCTCATTACTCTCCCCAGCTGAGTTACCAACAGCATTCCCCAGCTGTAGTACCAACCACTATTCCTCAGCAAGATGCAAGAATCAGGGAATCATCTCCCCACAGAGCTTCAAGCCTCTATTCGGAAGAGCAACGCACGAAGAAGTCACAATAGAGAGGGAGAAAGCTTCTACAAACCCCAGCTGGGTCTCGTATTATAAGGATATGTCAATCAGTGACCTATATCCCCAAACAGATACATCATTAGATCTACCAATGATCTCATCCCCAGCTGGGATGTTCACTTCAAGCAGATCAACCAGAGATCTTCGCAGCAACAGGATCCGAATCCCGGATCTGTGCCTCTTTGCATAATCATAGCATTCGCATCATATTATCCCCTCAGAGCGTAGCATTCCGTCTAATACGGAGCATTACGGCAAAAATCAAACGCATAGCATAATCATAAGCCATGTTCTGAAGTAACACTTGTGAATAGTTAACTGTTCATCATCATTGTACAGAAATCCCCGCCAGGGTCCCAGCAAAAGCAGTTGCCTCACAAATCACAAACACCAGTACATATTTCCTTTTTGACAGGATCACCCGTACTACAGATACTATCTGACACCCGTCCGTGTCAAATCACCAGCAGAAAGCCAAAGACATCCTCTTTGTACTCACATATACCTATATATACACTTTTCTTGACACCCGTCCGTGTCATATCCCCAGCGCAGTCGCTTACACTTTTATCAACCCATACACTTGTTAATATTATACTTTTCTCTCTTGACACTCGTCCGTGTCACTCTCCCCAGCAGATAAACACTCATCTATACATTATATATACTCACCACTCATTGGTACACTTATACAGATACTCGCCCGTATCTTGTATACATCATCACTCATATCCCCACAGATTCGACAGTAGTCCTTGTTCTTTGTTAACCAGTTGGCACTCGTCCGTACCATCATCTCAGAACATTGCGTCTAGTGTTTGTTTCTACCTGATACTCGTCCGTATCATAGTCTTAAGGATGCTCGTCCGCATCTTTAATCCATACACCGTGTCAAACACTTATGTCTTCTTGAATATAGATACTCGTCTGTGGCTATTATTCCCAGAAAGATTCTTTCAGATACAACACTCGTCCGTGTTCTTTGTTAACCAGTTGATACCCGTCCGTATCATCATCTCTGAACATGTGTCAGTTTGTTTCTACATGATACTCGTCCGTATCATAGTCTTAAGGATGTTCGTCCGCATCTTTAATCTATACACAATACCGAACACTCGTACCTTTTGTTTCTTGGATGTAAACGCTCGTCCGTGTTTACTATGTCCCCAGTAGATTGCCAACAAAGCAAAGCTTCTTTTTATCTAACACTTGTCCTGTGTTAAGATAACCCTGAGAGCAGCCGTACCCTGCTAGGTGGTCGTCCTCCGCCTCTTGATGGTCGTCCTCCATCATGCTCATCCGATGGCCGTCCCCATCGTTGATTTTTAGCAGCTGTCCCCTGCTAGGTGGTCGTCCTCCACCTTATGATGATCGTCCTTCATCATTTTATCCAATGGCCGTCCCCATTGTTGATTTTGGTTATCTGACATTCGTCCTATGTCATGACAAACCTTGAGAGAAGCCGTACCCTGCTGAGTGGTCGTCCTCCACTTCTTGATGGTCGTCCTCCATCATGCTCGTCCGATGGCCGTCCCCATCGTTGACCCTTTTCTATCCGGCGTTCGTCCTATGTCGCGATATTTTCGGCAGCCGTACCCTGCCAGGTGGTCGTCCTCCACCTTTGATGGCCGTCCCCATCACATTTCTTTTATCCCCAACAGAGCAGCCGTCCCCTGCTAGGTGATCGTCCTTCACCTTTGATGGCCGTACCCCATCATCTGTTTATTTCATTTATTATTTAACCCGATGGCCGTCCCCGTCGTGGTCCCTTTTCCTTTTAGCCCGATGGCCGCCCCCATCGTTGGTTGCTTTACCTTTGTGAACTTGATGGCCGTCCCCGTCATGTTTCATCAATCCCCAGAGAATTTTACAGCTTTATCTTGATGGCCGTCCCCATCATGATCTTATTTTCCCCAGCTAGTCGGCCGTCCCCGTCTTAGCTCTACCTTTTATCCCCAGCATGTCGGCCGTCCCCGTCATTGCTATTTACCCAGCAGTCGTCCTCTGCACGACGGTCGTCCTCCGTCGCCCACACCTTACAATATACTTTATTTGCTTTTACAATCTATATCCCTTTTCTTCTTCACTTCTGTGAGTGCAAATTTTGGACTGTCTTTGGTATTCAACCACAAGTTATCTTGCTCGCCTGTTAAGCCGCTGCTTACAACCTGCACAGCTAACTCATGTTTGAATAGGGGCAGCTGTAAGCACCCAAAATTTGCCCTCACCCATTCACACCATGGCCTGTGATCATTCTCATATGCATAAATACAAGCATACCATCTCATATCTCACTTTTGATTCACTGCATAGCTTCTAAGGCATCTGCACCTAGGGTTTGTGATCTGAGCAATCCCAAAGCATCTTGAGCCATTCCAAAGGCTACCAATCACTTCAAAGGGGTCCATGTGTGTTCTTATATCCTAATACATCCTCTCAAAGTCAAAATTGCAAAGGAATCACAAGAACTAGGGTTTGAGTGGATGCAGAGCCAGGTTAAACTGCACAGTTGACTAAAAATTAGGGTTTTGGTTTCAGAGGCCATAACCCCAAATTTTTTGGTCATTCTTGTTTCCATTGCTCTTTATATGGTATAAGGAGTATGCATATCAATTTTCATGAAGAAATTCCTTGGGGAAGTCATCTGATCAAGAGTTGACTTTCTGGACAAGTCAGTGCAAAATCAGGGCATCTGAGGCCCCCAATGACCCAACCAATGGTTGATCTTCATCATTTTGAGTGTATATGATCTTTATTTGATCATGGAAGAAGGTTGAAGTTCATGGAAATCAAGAATTTAGGGTTTTTGCAAATGTTGACTTTTTGGGCATAGTTGACTTTTCAAGATTGCTTCATTTTAGGTCATTTTTCAAGTCATGATTCTTGATCCAAAAAGGCTTCAAATGGAAAAACTTTGGTCATGAAAGTTGTAGATCTCATCTTTCCCTTTCCAAAAAGTACAAGAACATGATCAAACTCTTCTTGGACCAAAAGTTATGGCAAGGCAAAGTTGGCAAAAATCATTGATTTTCAAGGCATGCCCTAAGTGAGAATTTTGCAAAAATCTTGGACCAATGCATATTGCAGCCTCTAGTTCACTTCAAACCAGCACATAAACATTCTCTAAGTCCTAAAAATCAGAAATGAACCAAGAATGCCCATGGTTTTATGTTTGGTTGGACAAAAAGGTCACATGTGAACAAAAAGTCACAAGTTGCAAAACTCATGATCATGCTTCCTCCTACTTGCAGCCTTGGATGCTGAGCTTTGCTAGACCTCTCCCTCACCCTTGCTGCGCCAGCCCATGCCTTGTACTTGCCTAGCACCTCACCATACTTGCCTTACACAAAAGTTGACCTTTTTGCAAAAGTAAACTTACCTATCACCACAGGCCATGTCACATCCTCTGGCCACTTGGATTAAAATAACATATCATTTTGCAAGCCATTCCATGTACTAAGCAAGCCTGAAACACTACAAACATACACATTCACAAAAACCTACCAAGTTGCAACTTGCTTCGAATCTGCTTACACAGCCTGCAAACACTTCAACCATTTTCACCATTCAACTCACCTTGCTCCATAGACCACAAAGCACCAAGAATCCAAGCCTGAAACAACCAGAATACTCCATAGCCATTTCTCACCCTCAGCCTGCATTTCTCTTCGAAACTCTCACCACAGCTTTCAAACACCTAAACAAACCTTGCAAAGCTTCTCCATTCACCCTCAGGATCACAAACAACCCCTTTCCATGGCCTGAAACTGCCTGAAACCCCATAACCATTTCTGACTGAGCTGAAGCAGGAGCTTTCGAAACTCATTATCCAGCCAACTTAAACTCTCATTGAGCATTCAAACATCATCTGGGGATCAAGTGGAGTAGATTTCACAAGGAGAAGTGGCCAGAAAGTCCTCAGGTTGAAAGCTCCAAATCTCAGGTAGCTCGAAAATTATTTTTCCAGAAGTCATTTCTTTTGTTCCAAACTTGTTCTTTGTGTTATCCTGATCATGAATATGTCTTTGGTTTTTGAAATGGTGATGAAATAAGCATTTAATTGAACTCTGAAACTGGTTTGCCCTAAAACTTGTTCTGTTCGATTCATGGTTTTGAGGAAGAAGAAATTTGTTTGGACTTAGGGTTTTAGCTCAGGGGATCATGGGGATCATTTTGGTGTGCTTAGTTTTCATTTTCGTTACGTTTTAAGGGAGTTGGGGAGTTTTCAGGTGAGCTGCTCGCCGGAGAAGACGACCGGAAGTCTTCTCCGGCAGCCTGAGAGTGATTAGGGTTAATTGTCATTAATTAGCAAACTTTAAACCTGGGCCCTTGGATGTTGCTTCCCGCGCGCTAGTGAATGGCCCAGATTCGTCATTAGAAACCCTAACTGTAATTAATTAATTCATAACTGTGATTAACCAAGTTTGAATGTGAGCCACAAGATCACGCGCCAAGTCAATGGTCCCCTCCCCAGATTGCATCTCAGCCTCTCATTCTGATTACTTTCACTTTTATTTAATTTTTATTCATTTTCTTTTCAATTAACTTGCATATTTATTTTAAAATAGCAAAAATGACTTAAAAATTATGAAACTTTTTCTTAAAAGTTTTATTAATTTTTAAGACCCAAAAATATTTTTATTTTATTTTTTTTATCATTAAAAGTATTTTTAAATATTTAAAAGATTATTTTTAATTGATTAATGGAAATTAATTAATTAAAAATACTTTTAGGTATTTAAAAATTACAAAAAAATTCATGGAATGTTCTAAGACATTTAGAAACATTGTCCAACCTTCAAACCAAATTTCTTTTTTGATCTTGATGCATTTTAAGAATTTTTCAATGAATTAAATCATATTTTGTGCATTATTTTGATTACAAGTTCAAAAATTCATTTCTGCCTATCTAAGAAGGTTTGGACATTGGTTCTTTTTGCTTTGTCTTTTGTTTAGCATGTAGTTTCTAGGATAAAATGGCCTTGTTTTGTTTCCTCAATTTCAATTTGTTTGGCATTTCTTTTGTTTAAAACCCTAAAAACCCTAATAACTTGTAAAAATCATATCTTGAGATTGGTTAAGAGTTGAGAGTTCCCCTTTGGGCAGTGGTTCATTATAGGTTTAGGGTTTCTTTGGGTAGCATTTTCCATTTTTTTATCTTAGGGTTTGCTTCTGTTTTTGGTTTGTGTTTGATGTTTGATCCATAAACCCTAATTTGGGCTTTCTCTTGCATCCTTCTTGCATTCTCTTGCATAACATGACTTGTCTTTGCATTTTGTGCATTCTTGTGATTCATTTGACATCTCAAGACATATAGAGAGCATGTTTGATCATTGCATTACATATTTGCCATGTCATTTGCCTTGTATGCTTCATAACTTTCCATGCTTGTTCATGCTCCTTAGCTTGCATCATTGGCATCCATGACCTTGTATGAACATCTCCATGCCATGCCTCATGTTTGCAGCACCTCATAGCATCATTTTCATCATCAACATGCTTCTGGTTTGGTCTAGCATCATGTCATTTCATTTCATTTAGCATTGCATTGCATTTCTTTCTAACATTTCAGGTGGTAAGTAAACTTGAGAAGTGAATTTGCCTTCACTTCTCATAACATTTCTTCTCATCTCTTTTATGTATCCTTGCTGCATTTTGTTATGTGTTTGAGAGTGAGCTTGTTCATTCTTCTTCATCTTACTTTCTTTCCTCAAGTGACTTGTCTTCTTAAATGAAGCAAGTTACTTTGCTTCTCTTTGCTCCTTTCATCTGCTTCCTGGTGGCTCCTCTGAAGAGATCTTTCTTGTAAACCTCACAAACCTTAGGAACAACCAAGCATGACAATTATTAGGGTTTTGATTAGTCTCCCCACTTAGTTTTTACCTTTGTGTCTCTCTTTGAGTCTTCTCTTCTCATCTCATAATCAGGGACCAAGCCCTAAAGGCTTTAAGACTTTGTGATTAAGCTTATGCCTGCATCCTTCTTTTAGGATGGAGTGTATAACTTTAATCCTAAGTGTTAAACCCTTAATGTGTTTAAATCTCTTAATCAATTCACTTAATAATCATCAAGACATCATACTTGTAACTTGGGCCTTGCATTAGGGTTCTAATTCTTCCTTAAATGGTTAAGAAGGACTAACCCTAGTGTTAATGGACAAGTCCCCCTCAAGTTGTCTTACAAATCATAAAAATCACTTCATCATCATACCATTAAATAAAATCCACTTAATCAAAGGCTTGTTTTGTCATGAGTTTAATCCCTAATCATGGATTAAGTTGAGGGGTTTTCCTCAGCTTAAACATTCTCATCTATTATCCTTCTATTAGGATGGTGTAATGAGTCTGTTTAATCCTTGATTATGGCTTAACCTCATTACTCAACACTAAACAAAAACAACAAAAACATCTAACTAATCACAAGTAGGTTAATGATCTTAATCCTACACCAAAGGTGATTAAGTGTGAGAATCTGACTTCACACTTAAGGTATCCTCATTACCCCTAATCAGAGGGAAGATGTGATGAGTTTACTAACCCATTGGTTTAGGCTTAAGCTCATTAACTTATGACACACTTTCAAAAGCAATAAAAGACTGAAAACACAAAAACAAACAATAATCGTCTCCTTCGGGATTCTTTCCTCATCATCTTCACTCACAAACGAGAGCTCGCTTCTTCCGTCTAATGCAAGACAGTTTGCACCTGAGCCAGACAGGTCATACACTTGAGCATAGGCAAGTAAGCAGTTCACAAGTCAATTCATCTTTCAGTCTCTTTGGGTCGAACTACGGTGTTCTGACTTCCTCATTGCACGAGAGGATACGTAGGCATAACTTAACAGTTATCGAACAAAAGTCTCTGTACATTCCCCTCTTTCTAGCTTCATTCTTTAAGCCTCATGGTCATGAGCAATTCATTCTCATTCTTACACTGACACATCACTATACACTTCACTTCTTTTACACTGACACCTGTATATCCTTTTCCAGCTCTTGTATACACAGATTGCACTGACACTACCCCTTTAAAACACAAATCTTTTAAGCGTGGATCCCGTCGAGTACGGCGGACAATCTGGGTGCTAATACCTTCCCAGGTTGTAACCAACCCCCTTTCTCAGTCTCTCTGGTTCGCAAACCGTCTTATCCGTCTTTTTCTAGGCCTATGCAGCATTGCCTTTCCTCCGGGATAAAAATGCCTAGCTGGCGACTCTTTTCATCTCCAGTGAGTTCACGGCTGTGTGTTCTCATTGTCCCTCTCGCCGACCGTTCGCGTCTGTACCTTTATCTGGGCCAGTCCCATTTATCGGGAGCGACAGCTTGGCGACTCTGCTGGGGATCCTTATTCTGCAACCAGGGCTTCTGTTTCTTTTTGTGGGTTCCTCCTAGCGCTTGATTGATTTGTGTTTACTGGGGTGTTATGTGCTTGTTTGTGCTTGTATTTATCTTTTGTTTATTGCTTTATGTACAGTTACTTTACTGCTTTCTTTATTGCATTTATATATCATACTGTCATTGCTGCTGGCTGGATCTGGTTATTTGCTTTGGTGGGTGGGTGATTTATTGAGAGTTAAGGTCCTATACCTGGGACCTGAGTGACACCTAGGCTAGAGTGAATCATATTCTTTCCCATTCCATTTCGGTCTGGTGCGGGAATATGAAACACGGTTCAGATATGGGTTTCTTCTTGAGAACTCTGTGTTGCAGATTTCCTGCAATGCTAGGGCTATCTGGGAAGCCTGCTAAGTCTGAATGACCTTTTAGCTTTGACCTTCAGAAACTGAGGTGAATTAGAGGAGGAATTGTTATGGTTATTGTAAACACTGTACCTCCGGGTTAGAAGTGTTTACACTTCTCATAACTGATCCAAGTCTGAGGATCCTTGTTCTAGATCACCACCGGTGAGGGGGTTGGGCTGTTTACAGGTTTGCAGGTACCTTGACCTCAGAATACCCTGTTACTTTGACTTTGTTAAGAATGCTCCATGTTGGACAGTTCTTGTGATTCTAAAACCCTGGACATGTGGCTCTTTATTTGAGTCCCCCACCTTGGTTACTGGATTTATAGACCTCCATCTGGAATTCTTGAACACACATGGATCTATATCAGGGCATTTTGATCAGATCCAGCTCAGTCACAAACCCTTGCATTTCATTTGCATACATACTCATTGCATCATATTAACATTTGCTTATTTGTGTTTCAGGGTATCCATCTTCATCTGGTTTTTGGTTTTGACCCCATCTGCAGTATTGACCTGTCACCACCAGCACTTGCTTCAGCTTGTCAGCCATATACTTCAGTTACTTGCACTAGCCAGCCAGTGGCTCACTCCTCAACATCTTCATCAGCACTCTACTCAGTCTTCAGCATCATGGCTCCAAAGAAAAGCAACATCACCTATCATTTCTTCCAACCAGACTTATCAGACATCAGGAGGATCCAAACCCTGATCACTCCAGATCACATACCTTTGTTCAGGGAGCATTATGGGGATATACTTGACTTGGTTATGGATCTGGACCCATCTCAGAGGAGTTTGATCCACACCTGCATTCAGTTTTATGACCCCCCATTGAGATGCTTCACCTTTCAAGACTTCCAGTTGGGGCCCTTATTAGAAGAATACTCATCTTTGGTTGGTCTACCTATCAGGAGAGAAATCCCTTTCAATCCTGAGATGGCTTTCCCAAGCAATGGAGAAGTAGCAAAAGCTTTGCACCTGGAACCTGCTTTGATTGAGCAGCATATGACCTCTAAAGCTGGGATCCCTGGTTTTCATCTGGACTTCTTAATTTCTCAAGCTAGTCTGAAGGCCTCCCTGGGGGAGTGGAAAGCTGTTTGTGCTCTGTTGGCCTTAAGTGTATATGGAATTGTGTTGTTTGCAGATGAGCCTCGATTCATTAGCAAGAATGCAATCCATTTGTTCATCCTGAAGAACCCCGTGCCAACTTTGCTGGGTGATCTCTATTACTCAGTACATCAGAAGAATGAGAAGCAGAGGGGGAGGCTAGTGAGGTGTTGTGCTCCATTATTCCATGCTTGGCTTCTCAGGCATCTACCCAGGACAGATGCATTTCTAAATCCTCATCAGCAAAGCAACTGGGCTAAGAGACTCACTGTCCTAACTTCAGCAGACATTAGGTGGTGTACTCAAAGCACCAAGGGCAGAGATATAATCACCAGCTGTGGGCACTTTCCCAATGTGCCCTTAATAGGAATTAAGGGAAGTATCAACTACAACCCTCTACTGTTCAGGAGGCAATTGGGCTATGCACTGGTTCATACTCCAAGGGAACAAGACTTGGTTGAGACCCTCTACTGTGAGAACAAGATTAGTCTGGCAACTGTTAGGCAGGCTGCCTGGGCCTGGGATCATGTTCAAACCAAGGGAATCACCATTCTGGGGAAGTGCAATAATGTGGCATCAGTCCAATATTATGAGTGGTCCCATGCCAGGGCCCAATTCTCTGGAATGCCCTTTACCATAGAAGACATGCCTGAGTCATCTTCAGCACCACCCCCTGCCACTATCAGTCTAGAGGAGTTTGAGAGCTTGAAGGAAAGAAATGAGAAGCTAACCCAGGCTTTGCAGAAGACCCTCCGAGAGAGGAGTGAAGGTGTGAGGGAGATTGAGAGATTGGAGAAATTGAGAGTGGAACACTTGACTAAAATTGAGAAGTCTGGAGATTATATCAACAAGTCTAAAGCTGGTGAACAGATTCTGAAGAATGCTTGTAAAGAAGCCCAGTTCCAGAGAGCAAGGACAGACTTGTATTTGAAAGAGAGTCAGGCCAGGTGGGTCCGGATCACTGAGGCCCGTACTCTAGAAGACAAGAGAGTTCAGGACAAGATGGAGCAGATGGAAAAAGCCCTGGCAGCAGCCCAGAAGGAAATATCAGAGCTAGAAATCAGAGCTGGAGTGAAAAGGTCTAAGGACCAAAGTCAGAAC
The DNA here is from genome assembly GCA_963966055.1 of Lathyrus aphaca. Lineage (NCBI taxonomy): Eukaryota > Viridiplantae > Streptophyta > Magnoliopsida > Fabales > Fabaceae > Lathyrus > Lathyrus aphaca. Next base: position 354,022,473 of record OZ014519.1, on the reverse strand, counting down.
AAGAAGTTGACTGCAGCTGTTGCAACAAGAAACCTTCTCATCAGAAGTCTCACGGAGCGTCCGGCTGATCCTGTGACCGAAGCACTTCTCAAGGAAGTTCGTGAGGATGAGTTTGGCCTTGGAGTTTGATCATTTGCTTGTTGTTGTTCCTATTCCATGTACTTTTACTTTTTGTGATGTATTTTGACCCCTTTAAGGGTTTATGTTGTAAAATGAACAAGTTGTATTATTTCACCTTTTGTAATATATTTGTGTTAGTTTCCATCTGAGTTCACTTCGAAAGCAACTTCAACAGCATCATCTTCAAGGGTCTGGAAGGGTCAAAACTGAAGGCCAAGCCGGATACCTTGAGAGCAAATAAGCATAACTGCATTGCATGCTAACCTTTTATTTGTTTTGTAGGGTTTTGTTTTGTTGACACTAACCTCTGTTGTGATATTCAGGAATTATTGCTCGCCGCCGGGTATTTCCTCTCAACAGGCCACACAGGTACCCAACTAGAAACAACCTTCCGGGAATCCAGATGGACCAGATGCAACAAGACCTTACGGAGGTCAGAAACCAGATGGCAAACGAAAGATTGGAGATGAGAACCCAGATAACACAATTCATGGAAGTGATGAATAACTTAGCTCAAAGCCAGGAGAGGCTCAGAGCTTTGGTAGAAGGAAGGAATCAAGATGAGCCCCATGTGGGGACTGCTGGCACAAGTAACAATGAAAGGGTGCAACCACATGTTAACCCCCCTGTGTTTGGCCCACATCTACATCCTGAGATTAACGTTCCTGCAAATGTTCAAGGGACGGCCACTGCAGCCAGAGTACTTCAAGAAGATCCTCAGGAGGACCAATTTACAGTAATGGGTGCTGGAGAGGAAACTTATGATAGACGATTGGAAGAAATAGATGAGAAGTTGAGGTCCTTAGAATCTCAAAATTCTTTGGGTTTCGACGTCATGGACATGGGTTTAGTAGACGGGGTCAGGATCCCCCATAAGTTCAAGCCTCCTTGTTTCGAAAAGAATAATGGGACTTCATGCCCCCGGACTCATTTGCAATCATTTCTGGGAAGGCTGAAGGCCTATACGATGGATGAGAAGCTCTGGATGTTTTACTTCGAAGACAGCTTGACTGGAGCATCAAGGGAATGGTATTCCCATCTGACAAGGGCAACTGTAAGATGCTGGAAGGACCTGGCAGAGGCCTTCATCCGACAGTATCAATACAACTTAGATATGGCACCCAATAGGACTCTCCTAATGGGCATGTCACAGTCGTCAAGGGAAAGTTTCCGAGAATATGCCCAGAGATGGAGGCAATTGGCTGCTGCCGTTCAGCCACCAATGTCTGAGAGAGAAATGGCAGACATGTTTATGAACACTCTCCAGGGAACGTATATTGACAGGTTGGCTGCTTTCTCTTCCACTAGCTTCGCAGATGTTGTTATAGCTGGGGAGAGAATTGAAAGCCTGTTAAAAATGGGTAAAATTTCCGATAATGGTGCCAGTTCGTCCAGCAGTACAAGAAAGCCTTTTGCAGGCCCGAGAAGAGCTGGCGAGACCAACGCCATTCATACCAACAGGGGTAGGCCCCAATATGTTCAAAGGACAATAGCAGCAGTCACTATCCCTGCTCCAGCTCATCCACAGCCAGTCTATCAACCCCCTCAACAAAACTTCCAACAACAACCTCAGTATCAGCAGAATCAATATCCTCCAAGAAACTACAACAACAACACCAACAACAACAGTCAACAGAGGCCATTCCAACAAAGGCCATCCCAAGCTAACCGAGTGATCGACCCGATCCCAATGCCGTATGCCGCCTTGTTGCCACAACTTCTGAAACTCAACCTAGTTGAGCTAAGAACGTTGGCACCTCCGGATCCCAACAGTCTACCAAGGAACTATGACTCCAATGCTAGGTGTGCTTTTCATTCCAACGCACCTGGTCACAGTACAGAAAAATGCAGGGCTCTGCATATGAAGGTACAAGACTTGGTAGACTCCAAGGCTCTGAATTTTGCACCTCCGCCCAATGTCAATAAAAACCCAATGCCAAACCATGGTGGTCCCCGAATTAATGCTATTGAAGAAGACCAACCATCTTATTTAATAACTAGTGTGGATCAGATCCGGACACCATTGGTGGAAATCAAGGCTCAACTCCGTGAAAGCCAAATATTTCCGGGGTGTGAACTGGGGTGCCCCTACTGCAATATTTCATGGAATGGGTGTGAGGACCTGAGGAATGGCATTGACAGCCTTATTCAGAGTGGCCTGCTACAGATCACTACATCATTTCCGACAAATCCGGCAACTTCATCAACAACGGTTTCAGAACCTTCTACAACCGCAGCAACTATTGTTCCCGACAATTCATCAGCAACATCAACAAGTACTTCATCTGTCCTCCCAAATGATCAGTTTTCAACAGTTTCTCCTGCTACAACTTCAGCTTCATTCCATTTCGAATCTCCATCAACAACAACATCAGTCCCTCCAACAGTACCTCCTACAACACCAGCAATCAATCATGAAGACGTCTCCACTGTTACCATATTCTACGATCCTGAAAATAACTTCGCCTACCATTCAGAAGGTGCTGCTCCCGCCAGGGCACCAGTTACAATCTTTTATGATCCACAAACAATAACAGTCCCTTCAGCAGCAGCAATCAGTCCGGTCACTGTCACGGTGCCTGGACCAGTACCATATGAAAGCAATAGGGCCATCCCCTGGCACTATGGCTCTGACTTGTATTGCGAAGGAAAAAGAATCACTCTGGAAACATCAACACCTGCACCACAAATAGATAATGTGGGGGGAGGCGGAGGCTTCACTCGAAGCGGACGTCTCTTTGCTTCACAAGTTCAAAGACCCACTGCCGAAGCAGAAGCTGCTGCCAAGGCAAAGGGAAAGAGCCCGGTGCAGGAAGATCAAGCTGCCAAAGAAACCCTGAAGACTCCGTTCGATCAGGAAGTTGACGAGTTTATGCGAATCATCAAAAAGAGTGATTATAAAGTTGTGGATCAGCTTCATCAGACGCCATCCAAAATCTCTATCCTCTCACTGCTTATGTGCTCCGAAGCCCATCGGAATGCACTACTTAAAGTCCTGCACGCAGCTTACGTGCCTGAGGAGATTACTGTCAACCAATTGGAAACCGTGGTTGGGAATGTTACTGCTAGCAACGGGCTAGGGTTTACCAATTCTGACTTGACAGTGGATGGCCGCAATCACAACAAAGCCCTGCACATAACCATGGAATGCAAAGGAGCTGTCCTTTCTCATGTGCTGGTGGACACAGGTTCTTCCCTGAATGTCCTACCAAAGAAGGCTCTGGTGAAGTTAGAATATGACGGATTGGCATTGAGACCCAGCAACCTGGTGGTAAGAGCCTTTGATGGTTCGAAGAGATCGGTTCTGGGAGAGATTGAGCTGCCTGTGACAATTGGCCCACAGACTTTTAAAACTATCTTTTATGTGATGGACATTCAGCCCGCCTACAGCTGTTTGTTGGGTAGACCCTGGATTCACGCCGCCGGCGCAATAACGTCTACCCTTCACCAAAAGTTAAAATTTGAGTGGGAAGGCCAAGTTGTCACAATCTGTGGGGAAGAGGATATATTTGTTAGCCATCTGGCTACTTACAAATACATTGAGATGGATGGGGAGATCCATGAAACAATGAGCCAAGGTTTTGAGGCCTTGAACGTCAATGAAGCATCTGCTGTATCGGGGATCTCCATGTCGTCTTATCAACAAGCCCGGAAGGTTGTTGAGGAAGGAACTGCCCTGGGCTGGGGCAAGGTCTTAGCTGTGGAGGAGAAGAAGGACAAGTTTGGGTTGGGTTACAGACCAACTCAACATCAAGCAAAGGCTGCTGAGAAGCCTGGATTTGTCAGTGGGGGGATGCTCACCCCCGATGCTATCAACTGTCTGGAAGACGAGCTGGAAGAGGAGCGCAATCTGGAGAATTGGATTCGTCCAAAGATCCCGGGGAGCAGTGTCTCGAACTGGTCTTCCCAGGAAATTATAAGAGTTACTCATGCAGAGTAATTATTATTTCCTGTATTTTTATAGCATGCATCAAAGTATTGCATCTTGCCCAAGATGACAAGACTCATTTTGTAATCAGGGCCATCTGTACTTTTGTGCAAACAAGATTAAATTAATGAAATATCAGACATCTTTTTGCAAACGAGTCTTTTTCTTTTATGCTCACTGTTTTTCCATTTTTCTTTTTGTACAAAAATAAATGGCGGTGTTTTCAAAATGATAACTTCATTTCACTTTTTTCTAAAGCAAGATTAAAATCAATCACTAAAATGAACAAACTTAACCCTTGCAGAGAGTGCCTTCCAGACAGCACCGACAACAGCACGGCTATGACATCGTATGACTTTGACAATCCAATCAATCAAGCTGATGAAGGGGTTGATGAAGAATATGAGCTTCCTGAAGAGCTAGCCAGGTTGTTGAGACAGGAGGAAAAAGTTATTACTCCTCACCAGGAGGAGATTGAAGTGATTAATCTTGGTACAGACGAAGACGTGAAAGAAGTTAAAATCGGGGCCTGCCTGCAAGACTCAGTGAAGAGACAACTGATAGATCTGCTTCAAGAGTATGTTGATGTGTTTGCTTGGTCGTATCAAGATATGCCAGGGTTGGATACCGACATTGTTGTGCACAAGCTGCCTTTAAAGGAAGAATGCCCACCAGTCAAACAGAAATTGCGCCGCACTCGCCCAGACATGGCAATGAAAATCAAAGAAGAGGTGCAAAAGCAGTGGGACGCCGGGTTCCTTGCTGTAACTAGCTATCCACCGTGGGTTGCTAATATTATGCCTGTGCTTAAGAAAGACGGCAAAGTAAGGATGTGTGTTGACTACCGGGATCTGAACAGAGCCAGCCCGAAAGATGACTTCCCTTTACCTCACATTGATGTATTGGTTGATAATACGGCTCAGTTCTCGGTATTCTCCTTCATGGACGGATTTTCAGGGTATAATCAGATCAAGATGTCACCTGAAGACATGGAGAAGACAACTTTCATCACACCCTGGGGCACGTTCAGTTACAAGGTGATGCCATTCGGACTGAAGAACGCTGGTGCAACATATCAACGAGCTATGGTAACATTATTCCACGATATGATCCATAAAGAAATCGAATGCTATGTGGATGACATGATTGCCAAGTCCCTCACTGAAGAAGACCACCTGGTAAATCTGCTAAAGCTATTCAAGCGTCTGAGGAAGTACCAACTGAAGTTGAACCCCAACAAATGCACATTCGGGGTGCGATCTGGTAAGCTGCTGGGTTTTATTGTAAGCGAGAAAGGGATTGAAGTTGACCCTGATAAAGTCAAAGCTATTCAAGAGATGCCTGCACCGAGGACTGAAAAAGAAGTTCGAGGGTTCTTAGGTCGATTGAACTATATCTCACGGTTCATATCCCACCTCACAGCAACCTGTGAACCCTTGTTCAAGCTGTTAAGAAAAGAACAAACGGTCAGGTGGAACGAAGATTGCCAGAAAGCTTTTGACAAGATCAAGGAATATCTGCAAGAACCTCCAATCCTCATGCCTCCAGTTGAAGGAAGACCTCTGATCATGTACTTGACAGTATTAGAAGAGTCAATGGGGTGTGTACTAGGTCAGCATGACGAGTCTGGTCGAAAAGAGTATGCAATATACTACCTAAGCAAAAAGTTTACCGACTGTGAACAGCGTTATTCACTGCTCGAGAAAACTTGCTGTGCTTTAGCGTGGGCTGCTCGCCGACTGAGACAGTATATGTTGACCCACACTACCTTGTTAATCTCAAAAATAGACCCGGTTAAGTACATTTTCGAGAAGCCAGCTCTTACCGGACGGGTTGCAAGATGGCAGATGATTCTCACAGAATACGACATACAGTACACTTCTCAGAAAGCCATCAAAGGCAGTGTATTGTCTGAATATCTTGCTGAGCAACCCATTGATGACTACCAGCCTATGAGGTTTGACTTCCCTGATGAAGACATCATGTTCATTAAAGCAAAAGATCACGAAGAGCCTATTCACACTGAAGGGCCTGACCCGGAGGAAGAATGGACTATGATGTTTGATGGGGCTGTTAATATGAATGGCCGTGGTGTTGGTGCAGTACTCATTACACCTAAAGGAGTTCACATGCCTTTCTCGGCAAAACTCACTTTCAACTGCACTAACAACGAAGCTGAATACGAAGCTTGCATTATGGGTCTTGAGGAAGCCATTGACCTCAGGATCAAGACATTGACCGTATTCGGAGATTCAGCTTTGGTAGTCAATCAAACCAACGGAAAATGGTACACTCACCAGGATCATCTGATACCTTACAGGGATTATACAAGGAGGTTATTGACTTTCTTCACAACAGTCAAGCTTGAGTATATCCCTCGAGACGAGAATCAGTTTGCAGATGCTCTTGCTACCATTTCATCCATGATCAAAGTTCAAGCTGCTAACTTTGTACCTCAGATTCCAGTGTCTAGACTTGATAGACCAGCATATGTATTTGCAGCAGATGTTGTAAAAGATGACAAGCCTTGGTTCCATGACATTAAGTGCTTCTTGGAGGATCAGACATACCCACCTGGGGCATCTTCCAATGATAAGAAGACTTTGAGAAGGCTTGCTGGTAGTTTCTTTCTGAACGCTGATGGGTCTTTATACAAAAGGAACTTTGATATGGTGCTCCTCAGATGTGTTGACAAGACGGAAGCAGATTTGTTGATGCATGAAGTGCACGGAGGATCTTTTGGTACCCATGCAGGAGGGCATGCCATGGCTAAGAAATTGTTAAGATCAGGCTATTACTGGATTACAATGGATGCAGACTGTTGTGCTTACGCCAGAAAATGTCATAAATGCCAGATTTATGCAGATAAGGTGCATGTGCCTCCCAATCCTTTGAACATCATGTCTTCACCTTGGCCCTTTGCCATGTGGGGCATTGATATGATTGGCAAGATTGAGCCAACTGCTTCGAATGGCCACAGATTCATCCTGGTCGCCATCGACTATTTTACCAAGTGGGTTGAAGCAGCCTCATATGCAAATGTTACAAGACAAGTGGTAGCCAGATTTCTGAAAAGAGATATCATCTGTCGATATGGAGTCCCCGAGCGAATCATTACTGATAATGGTTCCAACTTGAACAACAAAATGATGGCAGAGTTATGCCGGGACTTCAAGATCCAACATCACAATTCTTCTCCTTACAGGCCAAAGATGAACGGCGTTGTTGAGGCAGCAAATAAGAATATTAAGAAGATTGTGCAGAAGATGGTAGTCACCTACAAAGACTGGCATGAAATGCTACCGTTTGCCTTGCATGGGTACCGCACATCAATCAGAACGTCCACTGGGGCAACGCCGTATCAGCTTGTGTATGGTATGGAAGCAGTCCTACCAGTTGAAGTTGAATTACCCTCCCTACGGGTATTGATGGATGTTAAACTGAACGAAGCAGAATGGGTTCGGGCCCGATACGAACAACTGAGTCTGATCGAAGAGAAAAGATTGGCTGCGATCTGTCATGGACAGTTATATCAGAAGAGAATGAAGAAAGCCTTTGATCAAAAAGTCAGGCACCGAGAGTACCAAGTGGGAGATCTTGTGCTGAAAAGAATCCTCCCTCCTCATACAGACCACAGGGGCAAATGGACTCCAAATTACGAAGGACCATTCGTTGTAAAGAAAGTTTTCTCTGGTGGAGCACTGATGCTCAGCACCATGGATGGTGAAGACTTCCCGTCCCCTGTGAATTCAGATGCAGTTAAAAAATACTTCGCATAAAATGACCCGCTGGACATAAAAACAGAATGTAAGTCCAGGCAAAAATAGGGCATCCCGGCGAGTCAAAAACAGAATAAAAGACTCGGGCAAAAATAAGGGAAATAAATATAAAGAGATGTACACCCGCTGAGTTGAAAAGCCGCATTGGACAGCTCAGGCAAAAATGGGTATCCCGATGGATTGAAAACCCGAAAGGGCGATCCATGCAAAATAAGGGAATAAGCGAACAACTGCATTCTGAATTCGTCTGTATTATCTACAAAGGATCAAGTTTCAATCAGAATCAACTCTCTCCAGAAAGCAAGACGAGAAGAACGTCATTGTCATACGAGTCATAGCAGAAGAGGAAGCTCCTTGAAAGCGTCGTCAGCATCGCCAGCACTTTATTTCTCAATTTGTAACAATCTCCTCATTTCAGGAGATATGTTTCTTTGACTGTATCTTGCCAATTCAGGGCACATGAATTAATAAAATCAGATTTTCAGTCATGTTTCGTTTTTTACATTTATGTTTTGCAAAGATTTGTCTGATATCTCTGAAAATACAATTGCATAAGTACAGATGCCTTTCTCTAAAAATAAAACACATGCTTACAGGGAATGTGATTACTCTCGAAAGTACTTAACTCCTATGACGGAATCCAGTAAAGGATACCTCAGGACCTTTTGTACGTTTCCTATCTTTGCAGGATTGCAGGTATCCAGAACGTAACTTGGGGCATGTAAGCTACAGTCCTACAAGCTGGCAAATCAACAAACAGGCTTAACACTCAAGATGTTTTCTCCCCAGCCGAGTTGCCTCTCATTACTCTCCCCAGCCGAGTTGCCTCTCATTACTCTCCCCAGCTGAGTTACCAACAGCATTCCCCAGCTGTAGTACCAACCACTATTCCTCAGCAAGATGCAAGAATCAGGGAATCATCTCCCCACAGAGCTTCAAGCCTCTATTCGGAAGAGCAACGCACGAAGAAGTCACAATAGAGAGGGAGAAAGCTTCTACAAACCCCAGCTGGGTCTCGTATTATAAGGATATGTCAATCAGTGACCTATATCCCCAAACAGATACATCATTAGATCTACCAATGATCTCATCCCCAGCTGGGATGTTCACTTCAAGCAGATCAACCAGAGATCTTCGCAGCAACAGGATCCGAATCCCGGATCTGTGCCTCTTTGCATAATCATAGCATTCGCATCATATTATCCCCTCAGAGCGTAGCATTCCGTCTAATACGGAGCATTACGGCAAAAATCAAACGCATAGCATAATCATAAGCCATGTTCTGAAGTAACACTTGTGAATAGTTAACTGTTCATCATCATTGTACAGAAATCCCCGCCAGGGTCCCAGCAAAAGCAGTTGCCTCACAAATCACAAACACCAGTACATATTTCCTTTTTGACAGGATCACCCGTACTACAGATACTATCTGACACCCGTCCGTGTCAAATCACCAGCAGAAAGCCAAAGACATCCTCTTTGTACTCACATATACCTATATATACACTTTTCTTGACACCCGTCCGTGTCATATCCCCAGCGCAGTCGCTTACACTTTTATCAACCCATACACTTGTTAATATTATACTTTTCTCTCTTGACACTCGTCCGTGTCACTCTCCCCAGCAGATAAACACTCATCTATACATTATATATACTCACCACTCATTGGTACACTTATACAGATACTCGCCTGTATCTTGTATACATCATCACTCATATCCCCACAGATTCGACAGTAGTCCTTGTTCTTTGTTAACCAGTTGGCACTCGTCCGTACCATCATCTCAGAACATTGCGTCTAGTGTTTGTTTCTACCTGATACTCGTCCGTATCATAGTCTTAAGGATGCTCGTCCGCATCTTTAATCCATACACCGTGTCAAACACTTATGTCTTCTTGAATATAGATACTCGTCTGTGGCTATTATTCCCAGAAAGATTCTTTCAGATACAACACTCGTCCGTGTTCTTTGTTAACCAGTTGATACCCGTCCGTATCATCATCTCTGAACATGTGTCAGTTTGTTTCTACATGATACTCGTCCGTATCATAGTCTTAAGGATGTTCGTCCGCATCTTTAATCTATACACAATACCGAACACTCGTACCTTTTGTTTCTTGGATGTAAACGCTCGTCCGTGTTTACTATGTCCCCAGTAGATTGCCAACAAAGCAAAGCTTCTTTTTATCTAACACTCGTCCTGTGTTAAGATAACCCTGAGAGCAGCCGTACCCTGCTAGGTGGTCGTCCTCCGCCTCTTGATGGTCGTCCTCCATCATGCTCATCCGATGGCCGTCCCCATCGTTGATTTTTAGCAGCTGTCCCCTGCTAGGTGGTCGTCCTCCACCTTATGATGATCGTCCTTCATCATTTTATCCAATGGCCGTCCCCATTGTTGATTTTGGTTATCTGACATTCGTCCTATGTCATGACAAACCTTGAGAGAAGCCGTACCCTGCTGAGTGGTCGTCCTCCACTTCTTGATGGTCGTCCTCCATCATGCTCGTCCGATGGCCGTCCCCATCGTTGACCCTTTTCTATCCGGCGTTCGTCCTATGTCGCGATATTTTCGGCAGCCGTACCCTGCCAGGTGGTCGTCCTCCACCTTTGATGGCCGTCCCCATCACATTTCTTTTATCCCCAACAGAGCAGCCGTCCCCTGCTAGGTGATCGTCCTTCACCTTTGATGGCCGTACCCCATCATCTGTTTATTTCATTTATTATTTAACCCGATGGCCGTCCCCGTCGTGGTCCCTTTTCCTTTTAGCCCGATGGCCGCCCCCATCGTTGGTTGCTTTACCTTTGTGAACTTGATGGCCGTCCCCGTCATGTTTCATCAATCCCCAGAGAATTTTACAGCTTTATCTTGATGGCCGTCCCCATCATGATCTTATTTTCCCCAGCTAGTCGGCCGTCCCCGTCTTAGCTCTACCTTTTATCCCCAGCATGTCGGCCGTCCCCGTCATTGCTATTTACCCAGCAGTCGTCCTCTGCACGACGGTCGTCCTCCGTCGCCCACACCTTACAATATACTTTATTTGCTTTTACAATCTATATCCCTTTTCTTCTTCACTTCTGTGAGTGCAAATTTTGGACTGTCTTTGGTATTCAACCACAAGTTATCTTGCTCGCCTGTTAAGCCGCTGCTTACAACCTGCACAGCTAACTCATGTTTGAATAGGGGCAGCTGTAAGCACCCCAAATTTGCCCTCACCCATTCACACCATGGCCTGTGATCATTCTCATATGCATAAATACAAGCATACCATCTCATATCTCACTTTTGATTCACTGCATAGCTTCTAAGGCATCTGCACCTAGGGTTTGTGATCTGAGCAATCCCAAAGCATCTTGAGCCATTCCAAAGGCTACCAATCACTTCAAAGGGGTCCATGTATGTTCTTATATCCTAATACATCCTCTCAAAGTCAAAATTGCAAAGGAATCACAAGAACTAGGGTTTGAGTGGATGCAGAGCCAGGTTAAACTGCACAGTTGACTAAAAATTAGGGTTTTGGTTTCAGAGGCCATAACCCCAAATTTTTTGGTCATTCTTGTTTCCATTGCTCTTTATATGGTATAAGGAGTATGCATATCAATTTTCATGAAGAAATTCCTTGGGGAAGTCATCTGATCAAGAGTTGACTTTCTGGACAAGTCAGTGCAAAATCAGGGCATCTGAGGCCCCCAATGACCCAACCAATGGTTGATCTTCATCATTTTGAGTGTATATGATCTTTATTTGATCATGGAAGAAGGTTGAAGTTCATGGAAATCAAGAATTTAGGGTTTTTGCAAATGTTGACTTTTTGGGCATAGTTGACTTTTCAAGATTGCTTCATTTTAGGTCATTTTTCAAGTCATGATTCTTGATCCAAAAAGGCTTCAAATGGAAAACTTTGGTCATGAAAGTTGTAGATCTCATCTTTCCCTTTCCAAAAAGTACAAGAACATGATCAAACTCTTCTTGGACCAAAAGTTATGGCAAGGCAAAGTTGGCAAAAATCATTGATTTTCAAGGCATGCCCTAAGTGAGAATTTTGCAAAAATCTTGGACCAATGCATATTGCAGCCTCTAGTTCACTTCAAACCAGCACATAAACATTCTCTAAGTCCTAAAAATCAGAAATGAACCAAGAATTCCCATGGTTTTATGTTTGGTTGGACAAAAAGGTCACATGTGAACAAAAAGTCACAAGTTGCAAAACTCATGATCATGCTTCCTCCTACTTGCAGCCTTGGATGCTGAGCTTTGCTAGACCTCTCCCTTACCCTTGCTGCGCCATCCCATGCCTTGTACTTTCCTAGCACCTCACCATACTTGCCTTACACAAAAGTTGACCTTTTTGCAAAAGTAAACTTACCTATCACCACAGGCCATGTCACATCCTCTGGCCACTTGGATTAAAATAACATATCATTTTGCAAGCCATTCCATGTACTAAGCAAGCCTGAAACACTACAAACATACACATTCACAAAAACCTACCAAGTTGCAACTTGCTTCGAATCTGCTTACACAGCCTGCAAACACTTCAACCATTTTCACCATTCAACTCACCTTGCTCCATAGACCACAAAGCACCAAGAATCCAAGCCTGAAACAACCAGAATACTCCATAGCCATTTCTCACCCTCAGCCTGCATTTCTCTTCGAAACTCTCACCACAGCTTGCAAACACCTAAACAAACCTTGCAAAGCTTCTCCATTCACCCTCAGGATCACAAACAACCCCTTTCCATGGCCTGAAACTGCCTGAAACCCCATAACCATTTCTGACTGAGCTGAAGCAGGAGCTTTCGAAACTCATTATCCAGCCAACTTAAACTCTCATTGAGCATTCAAACATCATCTGGGGATCAAGTGGAGTAGATTGCACAAGGAGAAGTGGCCAGAAAGTCCTCAGGTTGAAAGCTCCAAATCTCAGGTAGCTCGAAAATTATTTTTCCAGAAGTCATTTCTTTTGTTCCAAACTTGTTCTTTGTGTTATCCTGATCATGAATATGTCTTTGGTTTTTGAAATGGTGAAGAAATAAGCATTTAATTGAACTCTGAAACTGGTTTGCCCTAAAACTTTTTCTGTTCGATTCATGGTTTTGAGGAAGAAGAAATTTGTTTGGACTTAGGGTTTTAGCTCAGGGGATCATGGGGATCATTTTGGTGTGCTTAGTTTTCATTTTCGTTACGTTTTAAGGGAGTTGGGGAGTTTTCAGGTGAGCTGCTCGCCGGAGAAGACGACCGGAAGTCTTCTCCGGCAGCCTGAGAGTGATTAGGGTTAATTGTCATTAATTAGCAAACTTTAAACCTGGGCCCTTGGATGTTGCTTCCCGCGCGCTAGTGAATGGCCCAGATTCGTCATTAGAAACCCTAACTGTAATTAATTAATTCATAACTGTGATTAACCAAGTTTGAATGTGAGCCACAAGATCACGCGCCAAGTCAATGGTCCCCTCCCCAGATTGCATCTCAGCCTCTCATTCTGATTACTTTCACTTTTATTTAATTTTTATTCATTTTCTTTTCAATTAACTTGCATATTTATTTTAAAATAGCAAAAATGACTTAAAAATTATGAAACTTTTTCTTAAAAGTTTTATTAATTTTTAAGACCCAAAAATATTTTTATTTTATTTTTTTTATCATTAAAAGTATTTTTAAATATTTAAAAGATTATTTTTAATTGATTAATGGAAATTAATTAATTAAAAATACTTTTAGGTATTTAAAAATTACAAAAAAATTCATGGAATGTTCTAAGACATTTAGAAACATTGTCCAACCTTCAAACCAAATTTCTTTTTTGATCTTGATGCATTTTAAGAATTTTTCATTGAATTAAATCATATTTTGTGCATTATTTTGATCACAAGTTCAAAAATTCATTTCTGCCTATCTAAGAAGGTTTGGACATTGGTTCTTTTTGCTTTGTCTTTTGTTTAGCATGTAGTTTCTAGGATAAAATGGCCTTGTTTTGTTTCCTCAATTTCAATTTGTTTGGCATTACTTTTGTTTAAAACTCTAAAAACCCTAATAACTTGTAAAAATCATATCTTGAGATTGGTTAAGAGTTGAGAGTTCCCCTTTGGGCAGTGGTTCATTATAGGTTTAGGGTTTCTTTGGGTAGCATTTTCCATTTTTTATCTTAGGGTTTGCTTCTGTTTTTGGTTTGTGTTTGATGTTTGATCCATAAACCCTAATTTGGGCTTTCTCTTGCATCCTTCTTGCATTCTCTTGCATAACATGACTTGTCTTTGCATTTTGTGCATTCTTGTGATTCATTTGACATCTCAAGACATATAGAGAGCATGTTTGATCATTGCATTACATATTTGCCATGTCATTTGCCTTGTATGCTTCATAACTTTCCATGCTTGTTCATGCTCCTTAGCTTGCATCATTGGCATCCATGACCTTGTATGAACATCTCCATGCCATGCCTCATGTTTGCAGCATCTCATAGCATCATTTTCATCATCAACATGCTTCTGGTTTGGTCTAGCATCATGTCATTTCATTTCATTTAGCATTGCATTGCATTTCTTTCTAACATTTCAGGTGGTAAGTAAACTTGAGAAGTGAATTTGCCTTCACTTCTCATAACATTTCTTCTCATCTCTTTTATGTATCCTTGCTGCATTTTGTTATGTGTTTGAGAGTGAGCTTGTTCATTCTTCTTCATCTTACTTTCTTTCCTCAAGTGACTTGTCTTCTTAAATGAAGCAAGTTACTTTGCTTCTCTTTGCTCCTTTCATCTGCTTCCTGGTGGCTCCTCTGAAGAGATCTTTCTTGTAAACCTCACAAACCTTAGGAACAAACAAGCATGACAATGATTAGGGTTTTGATTAGTCTCCCCACTTATTTTTTACCTTTGTGTCTCTCTTTGAGTCTTCTCTTCTCATCTCATAATCAGGGACCAAGCCCTAAAGGCTTTAAGACTTTGTGATTAAGCTTATGCCTGCATCCTTCTTTTAGGATGGAGTGTATAACTTTAATCCTAAGTGTTAAACCCTTAATGTGTTTAAATCTCTTAATCAATTCACTTAATAATCATCAAGACATCATACTTGTAACTTGGGCCTTGCATTAGGGTTCTAATTCTTCCTTAAATGGTTAAGAAGGACTAACCCTAGTGTTAATGGACAAGTCCCCCTCAAGTTGTCTTACAAATCATAAAAATCACTTCGTCATCATACCATTAAATAAAATTCACTTAATCAAAGGCTTGTTTTGTCATGAGTTTAATCCCTAATCATGGATTAAGTTGAGGGGTTTTCCTCAGCTTAAACATTCTCATCTATTATCCTTCTATTAGGATGGTGTAATGAGTCTGTTTAATCCTTGATTATGGCTTAACCTCATTACTCAACACTAAACAAAAACAACAAAAACATCTAACTAATCACAAGTAGGTTAATGATCTTAATCCTACACCAAAGGTGATTAAGTGTGAGAATCTGACTTCACACTTAAGGTATCCTCATTACCCCTAATCAGAGGGAAGATGTGATGAGTTTACTAACCCATTGGTTTAGGCTTAAGCTCATTAACTTATGACACACTTTCAAAAGCAATAAAAGACTGAAAACACAAAAACAAGCAATAATCGTCTCCTTCGGGATTCTTTCCTCATCATCTTCACTCACAAACGAGAGCTCGCTTCTTCCGTCTAATGCAAGACAGTTTGCACCTGAGCCAGACAGGTCATACACTTGAGCATAGGCAAGTAAGCAGTTCACAAGTCAATTCATCTTTCAGTCTCTTTGGGTCGAACTACGGTGTTCTGACTTCCTCATTGCACGAGAGGATACGTAGGCATAACTTAACAGTTATCGAACAAAAGTCTCTGTACATTCCCCTCTTTCTAGCTTCATTCTTTAAGCCTCATGGTCATGAGCAATTCATTCTCATTCTTACACTGACACATCACTATACACTTCACTTCTTTTACACTGACACCTGTATATCCTTTTCCAGCTCTTGTATACACAGATTGCACTGACACTACCCCTTTAAAACACAAATCTTTTAAGCGTGGATCCCGTCGAGTACGGCGGACAATCTGGGTGCTAATACCTTCCCAGGTTGTAACCAACCCCCTTTCTCAGTCTCTCTGGTTCGCAAACCGTCTTATCCGTCTTTTTCTAGGCCTATGCAGCATTGCCTTTCCTCCGGGATAAAAATGCCTAGCTGGCGACTCTTTTCATCTCCAGTGAGTTCACGGCTGTGTGTTCTCATTGTCCCTCTCGCCGACCGTTCGCGTCTGTACCTTTATCTGGGCCAGTCCCATTTATCGGGAGCGACAACGGGGCCAAGAGGGGTACAGACACGAACGGTCGGCGAAAGGAGAATGAAAGAATAGAGTCGCCAGCTAGGCATTTTTATCCCGGAGGAAAGGTAATGCTGCATAGACCTAAGAAAAGATGTGGATAAGACGGTTGCGAACCAAAGAGACTGAGAAAGGGGGTTGGTTACAACTTGGGAAGGTATTAGCACCCAGATTGTCCGCCGTACTCGACGGGATCCATGCTCAAAAGATTTGTGTCTTAAAGGGGTAGTGTCAGTGCAATTTGTGTATCAAAGCTGGAAAGAATGCAAGTGTTAGTGTAAAAGAAATGTGAAGTGTAATATGTACAGTGTCAGTGTAAGAACAAGAATGAAATGCTCAGGATCATGAGGCTTAAAGAATAGTGCTGGAAGGAGGGGGAATATACAGAGACTTTTGTTCGATAACTGCTAAGTTATGCCTACGTATCCTCTCGTGCAATGAGGAAGTCAGAACACCGTAGTTCGACTCAAAGAGACTGAAAGATAAATTGACTTGTGAACTGCTTACTTGTCTATGCTCAAGTGTATGACCTGTCTGGCTCAGGTGCTAACTGTCTTGCATTAGACGGAAGAAGCAAGTTCTCGTTTATGAGTGAGTGAGATGAGAAAAGAATCCCGGAGGAGACGATTATTGTTTGTTTTTGTGTTTTCAGTCTTTTATTACCTTTTGAAGTTTGTCATAAGTTAATGAGCTTAAGCCTAAACCAATGGATTAGTAAACTCATCACATCCTCCCTCTGATTAGGGGTAATGAGGATACCTTAAGTATGAAGTCAGCATCTCACACTTAATCACCATGATGTAGGATTAAGGTCATTAACCTACTTGTGATTATTTAGATGTTTTTGTTGTTTTTGTTTAGTGTTAAGTAATGAGTTTAAGCCATAATCAAGGACTTAATGGACTCATTACACCATCCTAATAGAAGGATAATAGATGAGAACATTTAAGCTGAGGAAAGCTCCTCAACTTAATCCATGATTAGGGATTAACCTCATGACAAAACCAAGCCTTTATTAGGTGGATTTTAGTTAATGGTAAGATTAAGAAGTGGATTTTATGATTTGTAAGACAACTTGAGGAGGACTTGTCCATTAACACTAGGGTTAGTCCTTCTTAACCAATTAAGGAAGAATTAGAACCCTAATGCAAGGCCCAAGTTACAAGCTTGATGTCTTGATGATTATTAAGTGGATTGATTAAAGGAGTTAAACATATTAAGTGTTTAACACTTAGGATTAAAGTTATACACTCCATCCTAATAGAAGGATGCAGGCATAAGCTTAATCACAAAGCCTTAAAACCTTTAGGGTTTAGTCCTTGATTATGAGATGAGAAGAGAAGACTCAAGGATGACACAAAGGCAAAAGCTAAATGGGGGACTAATCAAAATCCTTATTATTGTCATGCTTGGGTTATCCTAGGGTTAATGAGGTTTACAAGAAGATCTTCAGAGAAAACCACCAGGAAGGAAGCAGATGAAAGGAGCAAAGAGAAGCAAAACAACTTGCTTCATTTAAGGAGTCAAGTTGCTTGAAGGAAGAAAGTAAGAGATGAACATGAATGAGCAAGCTCACTCTAATACACATACAAAATGCAGCAAAGAAAGTATGAAAGAGATGAAAAGAGATTGTGAGAAGTGAAGGCAAATTCACTTCTCAAACAACTTACCACCTGAAATGTTAGCACAAGAAAATGAAATGCAATAAGAATGAGATGCAATGCCATGATACAAACCAAAACCAGAAGCAAGAACATGATTTTAATGATGCTAAGAAGTGATGCAAACACATGACAAGAGATGAGAATGATCATGGAAGCATAAGGATGCAAATGAGGCATGCTTTGAACCATGAAAGTTCATGAAATGTTTATGAAATGCAATGGAGATACAACAAGGCAAATGAAGGATGAAATGATCAAACATGATTCTAATATGTCCTAAGATGTATTATGAATCAAAAGAATGCACAAAATGTCATGGCAAGTCAATGGATGCAAGCAAATGAGAAATGGATGCAAAAGAAGGCACAAATTAGGGTTACATGCATCATACAAAGCAAAAATCCAAAACTAGAAGCAAATGACAAGATAAAAATTTGAAAATGCAATCAAAGATACCCTAAACCTATACAAACTCACTGCCCAAAGGAGGGGATCCAACTCTTAACCTAGTGAAAGTTATGAATTTCCTAAGATTGCTAGGGTTTTGGGGTACTTCACCAAGAAAAATGCTAAACAAATTGAAGATGCAAGATCAATTCAAATCAATTTTATCCTATAAACTACATGCTATGCAAGATGCAATGCAAAAAGAATCATCATCCAACTCTCAAGGGTTAGGCAGAAATGAATTTTTGAAGTTTGACATAAAATATTGCCTTGAAATTAAATTAAATTCAATGAAAATGATCAAAAGGCATCAAGAACAAAAAAGAAATTTGGTTTGAGAGTTGGACAATGTTTCTAAATGTTTTTAAATGCTATGTGAATTTTTTGGTGATTTTTAGAAACCTAAATGTATTTTTAATTAATTAAAAGTCTTTAATTAATTAAAAATAACATTTAAATATTTTAAAAATACTTTTTTAATGCCAAAAATAAAATAAAAATTATTTTTGTGTTCTGAAAATTCATGAAACCCTTGACAAAAATTTCCATAATTTTTAAATGATTTTTGCTATTTTAAATAAAATGCACAAAATAAATGACAAGAAAATAAAATAAAATCAAATAAAATGAAAAGTATGCAAATCTAAAGGCTGGCATTCAAACAAGAAACGCGCGAATTAACTGGCGCCAGATCCCATGGTCCAGATTCAAACTGGCATATTTAAACTAAACCTAATTAATTAATTTTAATTAATTACAATTAGGGCTAAATGAAGTCATCCTGGCCATCTAACACGCGCGGGAAACCCAGATCCAACGCCCCACATTTAAACCTGGCTAACCCTAATTAACAAACCCTAATTACTTTCAGGTCACCGGAGACGAGCTCCGGTCGTCTTCTCCGGTGACCCCCTTCCCTGAAAATCTCAAACTCACTCCCTAGGTTATTTCTGGAGCTCTAAAGCTCCAGATCAACTCCCCTCATCCCCCTGAACCTGAATCCACCCTCAAAACTCATCTCTTTTCACTCAATCCCATGATTCGAAGAAGAACATAAATATGGAAAAAAATTCAGACAAGCAATACAGTCTCATTTCTCAACCATTTTCTATAATTCCAAGTTCAGTGTGATCAGTGAAGCATGCTTAATCATTTTGAAACAAAAAATAAAAGTTCTGGAAAAATGTTTCAAGGAGGTACCTGAGCTTGAGCTTTCTCAGTTCTGGACTTTCAGGCCCTATCTCTTTGTGCAATCCACTCCTCTTGAACCCCTGATGAAGTTTTGATGCTTGGAAGGAATTTCTTTTGGCTGATTTAGGAGTTTGCAAGCCAACTGGTCAGAAATCGTGTTTTGTTTATGTGAGGTGTTTGGCTGTTTCAGTGGTTGGTTTGTGATCAATGAGTCATTTTGAGATCAATGGTGAAGTTGGTTTGAAGAATGGTTGAGTGAGCTGAGAGATTCGAAAGGTTTTGCAAGTTGGGGGATTTTTGATAACTATGGCAATCTTAGGTTTCAGCTTGTGTTGTGTGGTGTGTTATGCTGCATGTGGTCCACTTATCACTCTTGGATAGGTCAGAGGAGTGGTTGTGCCCTATTGTGATAGGTATGGGTCTTTATGCAAAAAGTCAAGTTTTGTGTAAGAGAGGTATGGGTCAATGGTAGGCCAAGGACAATAGGGGTGTCCTGCGCAGCAAGGAATGAGGAGAACCATGGGATCAGATTTGAAGCCTATTAGCTAGTGGATTAGGGTTTGTATGATGTTTTGCAACTTTGTGACTTTTTGCCCATTTTGTGATTTCTTGATCCATAAGTCATGAAAATGGGCAAACCTTTGATGCATTCTGACTTTTAAGTATTGGTTTATGTTTGTTCAAGGATTATAAGTCACTTTGAGGTCTCATTTTGCCTTGGCAAGAGGTTTTGCAACTTTGCCTCTTTGGTGCATAACTTGAAATTATGTGATTTTTCCCAACTTTGACAAGCCATAACTTTTGATCCAAAATGAATTAGCATGAGTTCTTGTACTTTTTGAAAAGGGAATGATCCATTCTACAACTTTCATGACCCAAGTTTTCCCATTTGAAGCATTTTTGAATCAAAAAGCAAGGGTTGAAAAAGTTTCCCAAAATGGCAAGTTTCCATTACAAGTCATTTTCCCAAAAAGGAAACTTTGCAAATGGCTTGAAATTATTCAATTTTGTGAACTTCTAACATCTTATATGATCAAATAAAGATCATACACACTCAAAATGATGATGAACATCCTTTGGTTGGGTCATTGGGGGCCTCAGATGCCCTGATTTTGCACTGACTTGCTCAAGAAGTCATCTCTTGATTAGATGCCCTCCCCATGGAATATCTTCATGAAAATTGATATGCATGATCCCTATACCATATAGAGACCAATAGAAACAAGAATGACCAAAAAATTTGGAGTTATGGCCTTTGAAACCAAAACCCTAATTCTAGGTCATCTATGTAGTTAAACCTGGCTCTGCTTCCATGCCATTCTCAGTTCTTGTGATTCTTTGACTTACTTGACTTTGTGGGGATACAATATGATGCTTGAACATACATTGACCCTCTTTAAATGATTGATGACCTTTGGAATGGCTCAAGTGGCTCTTTGGATAGCTCAAATCACAAACCCTAGATGCAAATGACTTAGAAGCAATGCAGTGGATCAAAAATGTGGTATGAGATGCTATGATTGAATTTATGCATATGAAAAGATCACAAGCCATGGTGTGAATGGGTGAGGGCAAATTTGGGGTGTTTACAGGAAGCCGTAGAAATAATATCGGAGTTAATATTATCATTGTTGTAATGGATTTAATTAGTGGGCTTGAAACCGTGTTGGAAATAGCAATTAAGGGGGTGTTGAAGTTGGGCCCATTAGTTATAATTGGATTATTATTATTATTATAATAAAAAGAAAAATAAAGAGGATAATTAGTCAAGAGGAGAAGTTGGAATAAGTAGAAGTGGAGAAAAGGGAATCGTGGAAATTAGGGAAAACGAGGAAAAAGTCTTAGAGAAAAATAAAGGTTTTAGAGGAGAGAAAATATCTTGGGAGAAAAGAAGGAGAAAGAAGGATTCATGTTCATATCTTAATTTTCGCACATTCGGTACAGCTTCCACTAATCAGGTGATAACGTTTTACTCGTAATTCTGATTAAAGCGATTCTTGAATTTTTGGAAAGTTTACAAAATTCCCTTCGATTTGATATATAATTTCATGTCAATAAGTTCTGTATTGAAGGAGAAAAACACATTTGAAGTTTGGAAATTCATGCTGGAAATTGGTCAAATAGTAGTTACGGGATTGATGGTGATGAAGGCTGAATTTTGGTCAATATAGGAACTCAATGGCAGCGTGTTCGTATTTCTAATCTCCATGGATGAAAGAGAAGAGGAAAAGGGCCACATATGCAAAGGGGTTGGAAATTCGATCGGAGATTCGAAGCGGTCATCGATTAAGGTAAGGGTGGGATTCAAACTCTACACTCAGGATTATGATAATTATTATGCGGGATTGGGATTACGTGATTTTTATGCTGTTGAATGTTGAGTTGATGTTGATTGGGTGATTTGAATTTTTCGTGAAAAGAAATTAAGTTACTATAATGATTTTATAATTGATTCATTAATTTTGTTGTGGTCTAAACGGTTGTTGGAATCAAAATAGAATCGGGGACAGAACCCCTAGGTAGAGAGTGGCGCAGACCACCCATTGTCAAAGAAAGTATGGCACAAGCCACCATGTGGAAAAGAAATGCATGGCGCAGGCCATACAGGATGGCGCGGGCCATGTGACTAAACCACTCAAGTATGGTGCAGGCCATACCAATTGTGGGGACAGGGGTGGCGCAAGCCACCCTGTCATTTTGGGAAGGACTTTTCTTTTATTTTGTAGTATTTCTTTATTAGCCTTACAAATAACTCTGAATTAATTTTAATAAATAATCCTAGTAAATTATATGCTTAAAACTAAAGTATATAATTAGTAGACTTAGAAGGAAATATGATTGGTAATGAAGTTTGGGATTTAATTACATATAATACGAACCATATGAAGACAATTTTAAATTAGCATCATATTAAGCAGTTAAGCAGAAAATAGTAGCAGGTTTAACCAGAATATGAAATTTAGCAGGTAATGGCATTGCAGCAGAATTGAAGTCGGTAACAGTTAAGAGATAGTAGCAGAGAAATGCAGATATTAGTAAATTAGAATTTAACAGAATAAGTGGAAGTTATCAGTAGTGTTAGCATACAATTAAGTAGTGCCGATTTAAACGGAAAAATTAGTTGTTCGGAATTTAACGAACATTGGCGAGTTTGTTCGAAATAATAAATAAGTGATTTTAGTCGGTGTACTTTGTTAATAAGTGTTGAATGTGTGTATTTTCTATTATAGTTGCGTATGTTGTTCTGTCCCGGTTTGGGAGCATTTTAAGTTAAAGGTCGAAGGACCCATGTTGATTATTTGAGTTGTAGGTCGTAAGACCAACGTTGATATTCAAGTTGTAGGTTGTATGACCAACGTTGAAAGTTGTAGGCCTATGGCCAAAGTTGAATCGGTGTTGAATTAAAGTTGCGATGTTGTTTGTTGTATGTTGTTGGAGTTGATTGTTGTGATGTGTTGAGTCGTTGTATCATAGCATACACTGCATTTCTAAGTTGGAGCGGATGCTCATCACGTTGGCCTCGATTGGAAAATTTATTAAGTTGAAGGCTTACGCCTTGCAGATACCTCGATAACCTGGTATATTTTAAGTTGGGAGTTTTACTCCAATGGTACCACATGCATATGCATAGTTGAGTCACATTCCGTGTCGCATTAATTATGTTGTTTGTGTTGTTTATGTAGCCGAGTTGATAAAGTTGTTCTTGTGCTTACGTTGATAAGTTGTGTACGTTGCTCAAGTTGAATAAGTTGTTTATGTAGATTTAAGTGGATTATGCGGTTTAAGTTGATTATGTTGAGTAAGTGGTTCATGCTGGATAAGTTGATTATATGATGATGTTGGATAAGTTGATTATGTGATTATGTTTCTAAGTTGATTATATGACTATGTTGCTAAGTTAATTATGTGATTATGTTGAATTAGTTGAATGTATGATTATGTTGCCTGAGTTATTTATATGTTTATGTTCGTAAAGTAGATTATGTTGATATTGAAGAAGTTGAGTATGTTGTATATGTTCGTCGAAGTTGGGGAAGGTGTCCATGCTAAGTTTATAGTTGGAATTCATTATGTTGATGTGTGAATTAAGATGATAAAACATGTTGATAGTTTGGGGTGATTGGTAAGATGTTGTTGTGGGATAGTATGAAAATTTTATAATTCTATCTAGCATATTAATTATCATACTCTTGTTTATATGGTTCGATATCTCACCCTTTTCTGTTGTTGAATGTTACCTTGATTGGTAACGTGCAGGTATTCCAGATTAGCGTTGCTTTCTTTCTTAGTAAAGTCGGTGTTGTCGCTCTGATACGTAACACTTGGGGGGATGAACGCTTAATTGTTTTGTTGTTATATTCAGTTGTTGTTATTTTAAGTTGTCTCAATGAAAAACATATTATTACTAAGTTGTTAGGTTGAAAAAGTTGTTAACTGATGCACAGTTGAATATTTTTTGGATCTGCTGCCTATTTGTAAAAGTTGTATTGTTTCAAGGAATTGAATAAGAGTTGACATTATAGTTTCATCCTATTTGAAGTGTTATGTATCGATGTTCATGAAATTAAATGAACTTGTTAAAGTTGAAAAAAATGTAGCATCCTGTTTTATTGTTGAATTTTGTAACTCTGATTATGATTTTCTGCCGGGTAGATTTGGGATGTTACATTAGTGGTATCAGAGCAGGTCGGTCCGTCCGTTCAATGTTGTCTAACGTTGTTAATTCCTTAGTACGCGATATGTGTGTGAAACACTGTCGGTACTTGTTCTTAGTTTCTAGTCGTTGTCTGCAGGTGTTTGTTGGAATTAAGTAGGGGAGAAGCTTGACTCCCGGACTGTTGTTGGAAAGTCGAAGTTGGTTCAAAGTTGATGTTGATTGCAAGAGTGCAAGGTTGTTGAAGAGACGTTGTTGCAGACTGGCGAGAACATGGATTCATGAATTCGTATCGGTCGAGTTGAGCAGTGCGTGGATTTTGGATGGATATTGTTTAAGGAAGAAGGGTTTATTCCAAATACAAAGAAAAGTTGATGGATCAAGTTGAGGGATCACGTCGGTAGATCACTATGCCTTGAGTGTAGTTGGATTAAAGTCAAGTAATTTTCGAAGTTGGATGTAGAGCAAGATTTTTTTTGTAGAACTTGGAAGTAAGATAGAGAGAGGTGTAATTTATATTCATCAATCTCAAGATTCTGGTTTTTGCAACCTTGGAACAGCTGTCACGAGAAGTGGTATAACTCTTTAACTGTGAATCTGATTGAAGCGGTTATGGACTATTTGGAAAGCTTACAGAATTCCCTACAGTTTGCATATAAGAATTTAATTCAGGAGGTTTATGATGAGGGAGATAAGCACATTTTAATAGTTGGGTCTGCTGCTGATTTTTGGAAAATTCTGCATACGGAAATTATTGACCAGTCCCATTGTAAGGAGGATAACTTTTTACTCGTGAGTCGGATTCAAACGATTTTTGAAGTTCTGAAATTTGAACAAAATTCTCTTTAAGTTAGAATATAATTTTGTAATTTGGAAGTCTTTATTGGAAGATATAATTGTGTCCGAAGTTGAGCGTTTATTGCTGAAATTTTTGGAAAGATGAAGACGAGTGTGGAATGTTAATATGAATAACATGTTGGTATTAGAGGGAATGCGAAAGTACCGGAGGATGCATATAGATGCGATTTATGTCGAGTAGGGACGATTAAAGTGCCGATGTTATATGATGGTAGTATTGAGAAGAAGATGGATGTTTGATCAATGTTGTTAAGAATTTTAACTTGGTTGAAAATTGTAGATGGAGCAAACCGTTTTGGATGGTACTTGTTGTAGCGAATAAAGTGTTAGTGGGATATCGAAAGTCGTGTGGTGCTATGTGTGTACATAAGGGAATCGGTACTGGATTTTGGATGTTTGTATCAGTGTTGAAGTATGAATTAAAGAAACTAAGAGGGAGTTGATAAGCTGTAGAGAGTTGGCAGAGCATTATGCTTTCGGACTCTGGGCACGAGTTGAAGTACATTATGGCGTTGGGTAATGATGATTGATGCCTCTGTTATGGTTGTCGGATGTCTATCGATAAATTGAGGAACTGATCACCCTTAATCTATTGTTGATAGCAGACGTAATCATAATTGATGGATAGAGGTGTCATGCCAACTAGTATAGTATGTACGTCGAATTGGTTGAAGTAAAGCCGAGCACTTGAGTATTGTTTGTTTTGTTGATGCAAGTTATTATATGAGAGTATTAATCGGAATTTAAGAGGGAAGTATGAAGTTGCACTTGGATTGAATTGTAATAAGAAAATTCATAGTTGGGGAGTGTTTCTGGGCAACTAATTTGGGGTGGGGTAGCCTGCAGAAGGATCTAGGGTTTTTTGGTTCACCGGAGAAGATGACCGGAGTTTGTCTCTGGTCACCTGAAAATGATTAACCCTAATTAGGGTTTAGCTGCCCAGTTTGAATTCTGACCCTTGGATGTGTTTTACCCGCGTGTACGAATGGCCAGGATTGATCCACTTAACCCTAATCTCATTTAATTAAGTTAATTAATTTAAATTACTCAGATTGAATCCCAGCCACCCATTTACGCGCCAGTCAACTCCCTCCAATTTGGTTTGAATCTGGGCCTATGGATGCACTGACTTCCCATTAAATCCATTTTTAATTCATTTTCTTTTATTTCTTTTTCATAATTTATTTAAAATAGTTAAAAACATCACAAAAATATTTCCTTTTGCATTTCTGATCCAAATATTTTTCTCAACCCAAAAATGATTTTTATTTTATTTTTTGCATTTAAAAAGTATTTTTAAAATATTTAAATGATATTTTTAATTAATTAATGGATTTTAATTAATTAAAAATGTATTTAGGTTTCTAAAAATCACCAAAACAATCATGAACCATTCCAATACATTTAGAAACATTTTCAAACTCTTCATACAAATTTATTTTTAGGTTTGGTCATAATTTCACATTTTTCTTTGAATTAGGGTTATTTAAAATCACATTTTCTAACCCTAATTTGAAAAATTCATTTCTGCCTAACCATGAAGAGTTTGAACTTGATTCTTTTTGCATTGTTTCACATATTACATGTAGTTCCTATGTTATTTTCCTCATGAATTTATCATGCATTTTCAAATTGATTTGCATTTTCCTTTGAGAATCACCCAAAAACCCTAGCAAACTTAGGAAAATCATAACTTTCAATAGGATTAGCTTCTACCCTTCTCATTCGGGGTGTGGCCTAATATGGGTTTAGGGTTTGATTGAGCTTGATTTCAATTTTTTATCATGTTTATTGCTTCTGTTTTGGTCATTTGCATCTCATATGTTCATAAAACCCTAATTTCTCATGTTCATTTGCATTCACCTTGCATATTCATCATCATGTGAACTTGCCATGACATTTCAAGCATCCATATGTCATCTTAGACATCTTAGGACATGTTAGAACATTGCTTGATCATTTCTTCATTCATTTGCTATGTCTTGCATTCATTACATTTCATAAACATCCATGTATTTTCAAGCTCCTAAGCATGCTTTCATAACATCTCACCTTTGTATGATCATTCATGTGCATCTTGTTTGACTTTGCATCATCTCTTATGCCATTTGCATTGCATAATCACTTATGACTTTGGTCATTTCATCTCATTTCTTTATGCTTTATGTCTTATGCATTCATACTAACACTTTTAGGTACCTTTGGTAAGTTATTTGGAAGGTGGATTTGCCTTCACTTCCCACCTCTTCTTATCTCATTCATATACGTTATTGCATGTCTTTGAAGTGAATCTAATTCACTTGTGTTCCATCCTTCTTCTTTATTCCTTTAAGTTACTTATCTTCTTCAGGAAGTAAGTAACTTATTCTCCTTCTTCTTTCTCTTTTCATCTGCTTCTTCCATTGGTGGCCTTGAAGATCTTTTCTCTTAAGCCTAACAAACCATAGGATATCCAAGCATGATAAATTTTAGGGTTGTGTATAGTCCCCCTTAGTCTTTTACCTTTGATTCTCCTTGAGTCTCTCTTCTCATCTCAATAATCAGAGACTAAACTCTTAAAGTTTTAGGACTTTGGAATTAGGGTTATGCCTGCATCCTTCCCTTAGGATGGAATGTATAACTTTAATCCTAAGTGTTAAACCTTTAATTTGTTTAAACCTCTTAATCAAAACACATTAATAACCACTAAGACTTTATCTTGTAACTTGGGCCTTACATTAGGGTTCTATCTCTTCCTTATGGTTAAGAGGGACTAACCCTAGTGTTTAATGGACAAGTCCCCCTCAAGTTGTTATATAATGAATTTAATCCCTAACCATGGATTAATTTGAGTTATCTTCCTCAGCTTAAGTGTGCTCATCTATTATCCTTTTATTAGGATGGTGTAATGAGCTCACTAATCTGTGATTAGAGATTAAACTCATTACTTAACACTAAACAAAAACCCAAAAACATCTTAATAATCACAAGTAGGTTAATGATCTTAATCCTACATCATCATGGTAATTAAGTTGAGATGCTTATCTCATACTTAAGTAGGTTCATTATCCCTAATCAGGGAGGATATAATGAGTTTACAAGCCCTTGATTTAGGCTTAAGCTCATAATCCTATGCAAAACACCAAAAACAATAACAAAACTGAAAACACAAAAACAAACAATAATCGTCTCCTCCGGGATTCTTTTCTCATCACACTCATTCACAAACGAGAAATTTCTTCTTCTGTCTAATGCAAGACAATTAGCACTCGAGCCAGACGAGTCATAGACTTGAGCATAGACAAGTAATTAGTTCACAGTCAATTTATTTTTCGGTCTCTTTGAGACGAACTACGGTGTTCTGACTTCTTCATTACACGAGAGGATACGTAGGCATAACGTAACAGTTATCGAACAAAAGTCTCCTTGTCTTCCCCCTCTTTCAACATACTTTAAAAGCCTCAGTTCCTGAGCAGTTCACATCATTTTACACTGACACCTGTACTTTCATTCTTTAGCTTTTTCACATAGATAGCACATGCACTACCCCTTTAAACACAGTCTTATAAGCGTGGTTCCCGTCGAGTACGACGGACAATCTGGGTGCTAATACCTTCCCAGGTTGTAACCAACTCCCTTTCTCAATTTCTCTGGTTCGCAACCGTCTTATCCATCTCTTTCTAGGTTTATGCAACATTACCTTTCCTTCGGGATAAAAATGCCTAGCTGACGACTCTATTCACTTCACTTCATTTTCTCTTTTCGCCGACCGTTCGCGTCTGCACCGGGATGCAAATCTTCGGGAGCGACAGCTTGGCGAATCTGCTGGGGAACTTTATCTTGTAACCAGGGTTTCTGGTTCTTGTTGTGGGTTTCTCCTAGCACTTGTTGGATTTGTGTTTATGGGGGTGTTATGTGCTATATGTGCTTTTTGTTTATTGCTTTATTTATTGCTTTATGTACAACTTTATTTATTGCTTCATTTACTATTTTATTGCATTCCATATTACTGTCATCATATCATTATGCTGGATCTATTGTTTACCTTGGTGGGAGGGATATTCAGTGAGTAAGGTTCCATACCGGGAGCCTGAGTGCACATAGGATAGAGTGGCTTCATATTCTTTCCCATTCCATTTCGGTCTGGTGCGGGAATATGAAACACGGTTCAGACATGGGTTTCTTCTCGAGAACTCTGTGCTACGGATTTCCTATAGTACTAGGGCTATCTGGGAAGCCTACTGTAAACACTCCAAATTTAATCTCACTCATATCACACCATGTCTTTTGATCTTTCATGTTGGCATTAGCATAAGCATACCATCACATTGCATATTTATTTCATCTGCATAGTTCAGTTCATCTACATCTAGGGTTTGTGATCTGAGCAATTCAAGATTCCATGTGAGCCATCCCAAAGGCCTAAAAGTGTTCCAAGAGGGTCCATGTGTATTCTATCATCATATTATGTCCCTCAAAGTTCATGGAAGTCAAGAGATCACAAGAACTGGCAAGGCATGGAAGTAGAGCTAGGGTTTTTCACTACACAGATGACCAAAATTAGGGTTTTGGTTTCAGAGGCCTCAACTCTAAATTTTTGGGCCATTCTTATTTCTAATGTTCTTAAGATGTTATAAGGATAATATGTACCAAGTTTGATGAAGAAATTCATTGTGCAAGTCATTTGTTCACTAGGTAACTTCTTGAGCAAGTTAAGTCAAAATCAGGGCATCTGAGGCCCCCAACAATGGAATCAAAGGGGTATTTTCATCAAATTGAAGTTCTATGATCTTTATTTGATCTTATAAGAGGTTGGAAGTTCACAAGATTGAAGAATTTTGAGCCATTTGAAAAGTTGCCAAAAATGGAAATGACTTGTAATGGAAACTTTCCATTTTGGGAAAGTTTTTCAACCTCCTCTTTCTTAACCAAAAATGCTTCAAATGAAAAATTCTTGGTCATGAAAGTTGTAGATTAGGTCTTTCCCTTTTCAAAAAGTACAAGAACTTGTTCTAATTCCTCCTAGAACTCAAGTTATAGCCTTTCAAAGTTAGCAAAAATCACATAATTTTCACATTCATGCCAAAGAGGGATTTTTGCAAATTCACTTGCCAAGCTTCTAAGTGACCTCTAATTGACTTCTAAACATCATAACAACATCACATGACTCATTTTGGTCAGAATTGCACAAGAAATCACAAGATTCTATGCCTTGTTTCTCAAGAAAATCCAAAGAGGGAAAAGTTGCAAAACCATGAGAACACTTGAATCAAGCCATCCAGCTCACATATTTCAATCCAAGGGCCACCCTTGATGCAAGCTGAGGCCAGACACCCCTTCAAACAGCCTCTGACCCGTGCCATGCTTATGGTACCATGACTTTTGACTTTTTACAAATGAAGTCATACCAATCAGCATAGGCCACAACCACTCTTCTGACCTATCAAGACATGATATATGGACATTATGCAAGCCATAACACACAACACAAAGGCCTGAAACTGATCACAACTTAAGAATCCCCAAAACAATCCAAACCTTGAGCTCTTCGAATCTCTTTGCTCAGCCAACAAAACTTCAAACAAACTTCACCAATCATCTCCATACATCCTCAAGATCATTTCCCAACCATTAAACAAGCCTAAAACCCCAAGAATCAGAAACACGATTTTGGTGCAGCTGAGGTGCAATCTCTCAAACCAACCATTGCAAGCTTGTTTTAAGCCTTCCATTCACTCAAAGGAAGCCATTGGAGGTTGATTGCACAAAGAAAGAGGTCAGAAAGCTTCAAAAGTGAAAGCTCCAGCTCAGGTAGCCATCTTCAAACTTTTTTCCAGAAGCTTGTTTTTAAGTTCCTAAATGATTCTACATGTCTCTCTGATCATGGTGATGTAATTTGTTTTGAAAATGGTTGAGTTTTGAGGATGTATCGTGCTTCTGAAATTTTGCCAAGTTTTCTATTTTGCTTTGATTCATGATTTTGATGAAAAATAAATGAATTTTGTGTGTGGATTCTTGTTCAGTGATGTTTAATGAGTGTTTATGGAGATTTAGGTAGAGTTTCATGGCGTTTTGAGAGAGATAGAGTGAGAGTCTGGCCGGAGAAGATGATTGGAACACTGTTCTGGTCACTTGAAAGTTATTAAGCCCGAATCTGTGATTAATTCCCGAGTTGTGTTTATGGCCATTGGATTGGGATTAGGGTTAGCAGCGTGTGGTCCTGATTAATTAATTAAAAACATAATTAAAAGCTAGTTTGAATGCTGACCATTGGATCTGGCGCGCAGTCAATTCCCTCTTTTTCCTTTTGAACCCCATCCCTTGATCTTGCATACTTCCCATTTTAATTATTTTTATTTCATTTTATTGCATTTCTTTTGCTTAATTTATTTAAAATATCAAAAATCATTTTAAAAATCACATTTTCTGTATTTTAGCTTGAAATATTTTTCTCTATCCAAAAATAATTTTTATTTTATTTTTTTCATTTAAAAAGAATTTTTAAAATATTTAAATTTTTATTTTAATTAATTAATGGAAATTAATTAATTAAAATAGCATTTAGGTTTCTAAAAATTACCAAAAAATCATGTTGCATCTTAATACATTTAGAAACATTTTCAAACCCTTCATACAAATTTCTTTTTGGTTTTGATTATAACTTGACAATTTTCTTTGAATTTAGGGTTCATAAAATCACATTTTTAAACCCTAACCTTTGAAAAATCCTTTCTGCCTAACCATGAAGGGTTTGAAGATGGTTCTTTTTGCATTGTTTTACACATATCATGTAGTGTCTAGGATAGTTTTGGCATGAATTTATCTTGCATTTTCAATTTGATTTGCATTTTTTATTTTGAAGCATCCAAAAACCCTAGCAAACTTAGAAAAATCATAACTTTCAATAGGTTAAGAGTTAGACATTCTACTTTGGGGTGTGATATCATATGTGATTAGGGTTTGTTTGAACTCATTTGCAATATTTTATCATGTCATATGCTTCTGTTGTGACCATTTGCATATCATCCTTCCATGTAACCCTAATTTTGCATCTTTACTTGCATCTTACATTGCATTTCATGAACATATGAACTTGCCATGCCATTCTAAGCATTTGTATGCCATCTTAGACATCTTGAGACATTGCTTGAACATTTCTTGATCATATATCCATACATTTTCTATGCTTTGCATCCATTTCATTTCATAAACATCCATGTGTTTACATGCTTCCTACATGCTTCATTTGCATTCATTCTCTTGTATGATCACACATATGCATCTTGTATGTCTTTGCATCATATCATAGCATCATTTACATCATGTGTGTGCTTATGGTCTTGGTATTTTCACTTACATTTGCTTCATTTCATTTCATTCCTTTCATATTGCATCTTGTACTAACTTATCAGGGTTAATGGTAAGTTGTTTGGGAGGTGGATTTTCCTTCACCTCCCACCTTTTCTCATCTATTCATATTGCATTCTTACTGCATTTTTGTTTGTCTTTGAGTGGGCTTGCCTCACTTGTGCTTATCTTCCTTTCTTTCTCTTCTCATCTCTTTCCTATCTTGCTTCTCCTTGGTGGCTTCCTTGAAGACTTCTCCTTTTAAGCCTCACAAAACCATAGGATGCCTAAGCATGATAACTTCTAGGATTGATAGTTTCCTTTAGACTTTTTCCTTTGAGTCTTCTTTGTGTCTCTTTTATCATCTCATCATTAGAGACTAAACCTTTAAGGTTTTAGTACTTTGGAATTAGGGTTATGCCTGCATCCTTATCTTAGGATGGAGTGTATAACTTTAATCCTAAGTGTTAAACCCTTAATTTGTTTAAACCTCTTAATTAAATCATCTTAATAATCACTAAGACTTCATCTTGTAACTTGGGTCTTACATTAGGGTTCTAATTCTTCCTCTATGGTTAAGAAGGACTAACCCTAGTGTTCAATGCACAAGTCCCCCTCAAGTTGTCTTACAAACTTAAAATTCATTTCTTAATCTCATCCTTAATTAAAATCCATTTAATAAAGGCTGGCTATCTAATGAATTTAATCCCTAACCATGGATTGAGTTAAGGTATCTTCCTCAGCTCAAGTGTTCTCATCTATTATCCTTCTATTAGGATGGTGTAATGAGTTCACTAATCTGTGATTAGAGATTAAACTCATTACTTAACACTAAACAAAAAAAAAACCAAAAACATCTAAATAATCACAAGTAGGTTAATGATCTTAATCCTATATCATCATGGAAATTAAGTTGAGATGCCTATCTCAAACTTAAACTATTCTCATTATCCCTAATCAGGGAGGATATAATGAGTTTACAAGCCCTTGATTTAGGCTTAAGCTCATTAACTTATGCAAAACACCCAAAAACAATAAAAGTCTGAAAACACAAAAACAAACAATAATCGTCTCCTTCGGGATTCTTTTCTCATCACACTCATTCAAAAACGAGAACTTGCTTCTTCCGTCTAATGCAAGACAGTTAGCACTCGAGCCAGACGAGTCATACACTTGAGCATAGGCAAGCAAGCAGTTCACAATCAAATTTATCTTTCAGTCTTTTTGAGTCGAACTATGGTGTTCTGACTTCCTCATTGCATGAGAGAATACGTAGGCATAATTTAATAGTTATCGAACAAAAGTCTCAGTGTCTTCCCCCTCTTTCAGCATTCTCTTTTAAGCCTCAGTCCTGAGCATTTCACTCCCTTTTGCACTGACACTTGTACATTTCTTTTCCAGCTTTTACACATAGATAGCACCTACACTACCCCTTTAAACACAATCTTTTAAGCGTGGATCCCGTCGAGTACGACGAACAATCTAGGTGCTAATACCTTCCCAGGTTGTAACCAACCCCCTTTCTCAGTTTCTCTGGTTCGCGACCGTCTTATCCATATCTTTCTAGGTTTATGCAGCATTACCTTTCCTTCGGGATAAAAATGCCTAGCTGGCGATTCTATTCATCTTCACTTTCATTTTCTCCTTTCGCCGACCGTTCGCGCTTGTACCGGAATGCAAATCTTCGGGAGCGACAACTTGGCGACTCTGCTGGGGACTCTTATATTGCAACCAGGGCTTATGGTTCTTTTTGTGGGTTCCTCCTAGCGCTTGTTTGATTTGTGTTTACGGGGGTGTTATGTGCTACTTGTGCCTTTTGTTTATTGCTTTCCGTACAACTTTAGTTATTTCTTTTCATTTACAGTTTTATGCATTTCATACTATTATTTTCATATCATTGGTGTTGGATCTGTGTTTACCTTTGTAGGAGGGATTTTTGAGTGATTAAGGTTCCATACCAGGGACCTAATTGACACATACCTAAACATGCTCGTATGAATTTTCTACTTAAAGATGGTATTCTAACACCTATTAGCACCTAGATTAAGCTACAATTATAGCTATGAACAATCTAAACTAACAAATTGCAAGCAAACCGTACAAATGATCAAAACGCAATCAAACAATAAACAATCGAAGAATGCCACACGGCGAGATGAAGAGAATAAGTTAAAAGAGAAGAAATTTTCGGATCACCAACCTACAAAGCAGATGCTTGCTTTGGTGTTTGTTGCTATGTCGATCGAAATGTGGATGAAGAAGAAAACTGTAGATTCCTTTGATCCGCGAATGAAAAATAAATGCGATTCGATCTTGATGAACACTTGCAGAATAACTTCCAAAACGCCAAAATCAATCCCAAGAATAGCAACACTTCTTCAATAAGCTCCAAAATTGATGACTGATGAAGGTTTAGCTTCAAGTTCTCCAAGTTTCAATGGAAAACTTGAAGAACTTCTATGGAGAAGCTTTGGTGAATTTGGTGAAAAGTGAAGGAAAGTTGAGAGAAAATGAGAGAGGTGAAGTGAAATTTGTGAAAATGAGGATTAAGTTCTTTGCTTTGGAGTGATTTCAGATTATATAGATGTTAGGTTTGGGGTTAGGTTTAGGTATGGACTTAGCATAGGCATTAGGCTTGGGAATATAAGGCTTGGATTTAGGGTTGGAGTTATTTGAAGTTAGTTAGGGTTCTAGAATATTCCTTGGAATATGCTAGAAGAGTCTAGAAGGTGGTGGAAAATTCCAAGGGAAAAATGGAGTGGGAGTGAAGTGTAAGGAAAATGTGAAACAAAGTGGAAAAATGAAAGAAAAAGTGGAGGGAAAATTGAAAACAACTAATTTTTGAAGCTTTTTACTTCATTTTCGCATGCATTAACTGGTTAACGGTATTGGTTAACCGGTTAACGGACCAAAAATCTTGAATTTTCCTTTTTTGCATGGGAACCTCCAAGAATACATCTGTACCGTCCATTTTGAATTGATTTTGATTTTAGTTCCTTCTAGGGCTTTGTGGATGGCATTGAGCTCCTTGCAGAATCACTTGGCTCTTATTGATTTTGAGGATCGAATTGCTGGATAACTGATCATATGCCCATATGCTAGTAACCATGGATGTTATGCTTCATTCTTCAATGCAAGAATGTTTGATAATGTATGCAATATGCTATGTTATATGATATGAAAATGAGAGGGAAAATTTTGGGGTGTTACAGTTGCCCCTATTCAAGCATCTGTTAATCTGAAAAGGAAGAAAGCATCGGTTGTCGGCCGTTCTAGATGAACTATGGTTGAATACCAAAAAGACCCTGTAATTTGCACTCTGATGGAGAAAACTGGAAAATAAAGCCAACAAAAAGGAAACAACTGTCTGGTGATGAAGGTGACCAAAAGTAACCGCTGAAACAAGAACATGTCTTTTGTGGAACCAGGAGACTATTGGCTTGCCATAGCGACGATGGACTTGGAAGTGTCTTTTGTTGAACCATGAGACTACTGGCTTGGAAGTGAGAAAGTGTCTTTTGTGGAACCAGGAGACTACTGGCTTTCGATAACGACGATGTTCTTGGTACACTTCAGTCTGTGGGATAGATGTGTACAATTTCAAACTCTGTATTAACAAATACGCTGTCTTGATCTTGATTAGAATTGGTATAACCATAAGTTGTCTTGATTCTCTTCGTATAACCTAAAGGCATACGGTAAAAATTGTGAAATTACAAAAATCCACGTAACAACGCGCTGTCTTGATCTTCCGCACTGTTTCGACAAAATAACCCACTGTCAAGATCTGCAACCAGCTATGCACTGTCTTGACCCTCTTTCAGAATCCGTGTACCTACACACAGTCTTGACTCCGAGCTTCAAAATCCATGTAACAACACGCTTTCTTATTTTGCTTCAAAATCCGTATATCAATACGCTGTCTTGATTTTGAAAATGAAATAACCATTCTAACAAGTAGATATGTATTTCAAGTAAAAGATCAAATGGGCTGGATCATTATCAGAATCTATGTAACCATATGATGTCTTGATTATGAACTTCAAAATCTGTATAATAATATGCTGTCTTGATTTTGGTTCATGAAATCACCATCCTAACAAGGATATGTATTTCAAGTAAAAGATCTACTAGGCTGGATGATTGTCAGAATCCGTGTAACCACACGCTGTCTTGGTTCTGAACTTCAAAATCCATATAACAATACATTGTCTTGATTCCGATCTTCAAGATCTATGTAACTACATGTCTTCTTGATTTTGAAAATGAAATTATCATTTTAACAAGAACATGCGTTATTTCAAATGAAAGATCCACTGGGCTGGATCGCCGTCTGAATTCGTGTAACAACATGTTGTCTTGATTTTGAATAGAATCTGTACTTCAAGTATCTATCCACTGGGCTGGATAAAGATATACTCTTACTGGGGAGAATTCTGACTAGAACTCCACTGGGGATGCAAACGTCCTGGGAGACATTATGATGAGGAAATGCGATAACCATCTCCTGTTAATAACCACCACTAGTTGGGGAATAAAACAAACACGAAATCAACTTCGACACTCTTACTAGAGATAACCATCTGTTGGGGATAACAACATCCTGGGCAACATTATGATGAGGAAGCGAGATAACCATTTCATGGATCCTGCTGGGGATAACAACGTCCTGGGCGACATTGTACTGAGGAAATGAGATCACATATTATGTCAATATAGATTACTGCTTGGAGAATAGATCGATCGCTGAATCGATCTCAGGAAACCCTGGCTGGAGATAACCATCTGCTGGGGAAAAAAACATCTTGGGCGACATTGCTGAGGAAACGAGATAACCATCTTGAAACTCTGGTTGGAGATAGCAATCTGCTAGATAGGGATAAGAACAAAACTGCATATGGGCATGCACTATCATGTCTGCTAAAAATAAATTGGCGACCTCTTAGGGAGTATTTCATCATTGGGCTGAATCCCAATCACACCACTCTGCGGGGGAGTGACAAACTTCCAACTCGGCTGGGGAATAATCTGCCAAGACCTAGCAGGGGAGGGAATTCTGACAATTCTAACTCTATGGGGAGAAAGGTGCATTCGGCCGCTTGCTAGGAATGAAGACTCTGCTTGAGAAAAGGAACTACTCAACTGATCTTGAAGTTCTACTGTGAACACTGCCTGTTCTGACTCAGTTGGGGAAGATTCCGCTTGAACTCTGCTGAGGATGCTAAGTATCACCTTTCTGCTTGAGGAAGAGATCTGCTGGGGACTCCTCAAATATACCCCTCCCGTTTGGGGAGGAACATTCTGCTTGGGGAATGGATACCAATGAGGATTGGACTTTTATCTGGTAGCTTCGCTGGGGAAAACTATGAACACTGTTGGAAAAGGAAGAGAATTCTCGGGCTCTTCTGTATCTTCACCACTGCTAGGGAATAACGAATCATCATGTACTGTTGGGATAGTGAGGACTCTGGTGAGGGAATAATCCTTTGTTGAAGGAAACTCTCTACTTGAGTAAACCATCACCCTTCTAATACTCCGCAGAGGAAGGGTCAATTTCCGACTCTACTAGGGATGACAGATAACTTCGTTGAGGGATATTTCTAGCTGGAAATAAGAATTTTGATCACCCCTTGCTAGGAGTGGGAGGTAGGATGTGTCTCATGCTTGGGATGAGAAATGGAAGGCGTCCTCTATCGGGGATAAGAGATAATGATCTTCCTGCTCGGGAAATATCATTCTCTTTACTGTTGCTCTACTAGAGAGGTTGGTCTGACTTGCTGATGAGCCATGCTTCAATGAAACCTGTTGAGGAAGAGGTTTCTTGAAACTTAGTGCTGAGCAATGGCTTTGCTAGCAACACTTGTACCTGCATGTACACAATTAATAGCGCCTACCAAATGGAGGGTTAATGTGGCCTGCATGCCCCGGGTTCATGGTCTGAATTACCATCCCCGTCACCTAACATTCAAAGTTATTTTAAATGTTTTACCTTCACATGTTATTTATAAAGCCACCAACTTTAAAAGCAATGTTCTTTTATAAAAAATTCAGGACATTTTTGCAAACAAAGCATGTAAAAATAAAACAAGGATGAAGCTTTTTGATTGAACATTCTTTTATTGATGAGCCTCTAAATAGGCAAAAATTTACATCAGGAAGCAATCACCTGGAAAGAGGTGATCATTGTAAATTGAGAAAACGAAACTATCCTAATGGTAATGTACGGCATTTCGATGAGTTTCAATTCTGCTATGACCAGTATGTCTTCAAGATTTCATGTTCCTGCCTTCGCTTTTCGAAGAAGAATATTGGAATGATACCTACCCTTCTGAGATCGCCAAGTTTAATAAAACAATGACGTGGTAAAAATTACCCAGATCGCAGTCATTTGTTTATTTCCTTTTTTGCATGGATCGCCCTTTCAGGTTTTCAATCCACTAGGATACCATTTTTTGCCTGAGTTGTCCAATGTGGCTTTTCAGCTCAGCAGGTGTACATTTTTTTCAAGTATTTCCCTAACTTTTTCCTGAGATTTTTATTCTGTTTTTAGCTCGCCGGGATGCCCCTTTTTTGCCTGGACTTTTATTCTGTTTTTTATCCAGCAGGTCTTTTTATGCGAAGTATTTTTTGACTGCGTCCGAGTTGACAGGGGATTGGAAGTCTTCGCCATCCATGGTGGTTAACATCAGGGCTCCGCCCGAGAAGACCCTTTTAACAACAAATGGACCTTCATGGTTGGGTGTCCACTTGCCCCTATGATCGTTATTAGGAGGAAGGATCCTTTTCAGCACTAAATCACAGGGTATATAGAGATGTAATCGCAATTTTTGGTCGATAGCCTGTTTCATTCGCCTATGATACAACTGCCCATGGCATACAGCTGCTAGTCGTTTCTCTTCAATGAGGCTCAACTGATTGTACCTGGATTGGAGCCACTCAACTTCATCAAGCTTGGCATCCATCATTAGTATCAACGAGGGGATCTCGACCTCAATCGGTAGGACTGCCTCCATACTGTGTACAAGCAAGAATGGGGTTGCCCCTGTCGAAATGCGCACAGATGTCTGTTATCCATGTAGTGAGAATGGTTGCGTTTTGTGCCAGTCTTTGTAGGTCACAACCATCTTCTTCACGATCTTCTTTATGTTCTTGTTGGCCGCCTCAACGACACCATTCATCTTTAGGAGATATGGCGAAGAGTTGTGATGCTCGATCTTGAAATCTCGACACAAGTCTGCCATCATCGTATTGTTGAGATTAGAACCATTGTCAATAATAATTCTTTCGGGAATTCCATACCGGCATATGAAATCCCTTTTGATGAAACGGGCTACCACTTGTCTCGTGACGTTGGCAGAGGACATCACTTCAACCCACTTTGTGATGTAGTCTATTGCAACCAGGATGAAGCGGTGACTGTTGGAGGCGGTTGGCTCGATCTTGCCAATCATATCGATGCCCCACATGGCGAAGTGCCAAGGTGAAGACATGGCGCTCAATGGACTGGGAGGTACATGAACCTTGTAAGCATAGATTTGGCACTTGTGGCATTTGCGGGAGTATTTACAGCAATCGGATTCCATGGTGATCCAATAATACTCCGATCTTAGTAGTTTCTTTGCCATAACATGTTCTCCAGCATGGGAACCGAAGGAGCCTTCGTGCACTTCTTGCATCAACATGTCTACTTCGTGTCTATCCACACATCTGAGCAGGACCATGTCGAAGTTCCGTTTATAGAGCATCTCATCTTGATTTAAGAAAACCCTGTCTTCCAACCTCCTAAGGGTCTTCTTGCCTTTGTCGGATTCCCCTGTCGGGTATTAGTGCACTCGAATGTCAGCCGGGCAGTGAAAGGCATATGAATCCCTTCCTGTGAGATAATAACGACACCAACTCCGCTTCTGTTCATGTTAATGGCTCCGTCAAACATTAGACTCCATTTGGATTTGGGGTTTGGCCCCTCCTCTGGGAGTGGTTCTTCGCAGTCTTTCGACTTGAGGAACATGATGTCCTCATCCGAAAACTCGAACCTCATGGGCTGGTAATCATCAATTGGTTGCTGGGCTAGATAATCCGATAATACACATCCCTTAATAGCTTTTTATGAAGTGTACTGGATATCATATTCCGTCAGAATCATTTTCCATCGGGCTACTCTTCTGGTTAGAGCTGGCTTTTTAAATATGTATTTTACGGGGTCCATCTTTGAAATCAATAGTGTGGTGTGAGTCAGCATGTACTGTCTTAGTCGGTGTTGAGCCCAAGCCAAAGTGCAACAAGTTTTCTCGAGCAATGAGTAGCGTGTCTCACAGTCGGTAAACCTTTTGCTAAGATAATATATTGCATGCTCTTTTCAACCAGACTCGTCATGTTGACCCAGCATACCCATTGATCCCTCAAGTATTGTGAGGTATATGATTAGAGGTCTCCCTGACACTGGAGGCATGAGAATCAGAGGTTCTTGCAAATACTCCTTGATTCTATCAAAAGCTTGTTGGCACTCATCATTCCATGCGATGGCCTGGTTCTTCCTCAAAAGCTTGAAAATAGGCTCACACGTGGCCGTTAGGTGAGATATGAACCTTGCAATGTAGTTCAACCTCCCTAAGAAGCCCCATACCTCTTTCTCAATTTTTGGTTCAGGCATCTCCTGAATTTCTTTTACTTTTGCAGGGTCGACCTCAATCCCCCTTTCCGGAACTTACCCCGAATATGCACTTGTTCGGGTTCAGTCTCAGTTTGAACTTCCGAAGCCTATCAAATAGCTTGGCTAGGTTGACCAAACATTCTTCTTCTGTTTGTGACTTCGCAATCATGTCATCGACGTAGACCTCAATCTCGTGATGAATCATGTCATGGAATAGAGTCACCATTGCAAGTTGGTATGTTGCTCCAGCATTTTTCAAACCAAACGACATGACTTTATTACAAAAAGTGCCCCATGGGGTAATGAATGTAGATTTCTCCATGTCATTTGGCGACATCTTGAATTGATTATAGCCTAAAAAACCATCCATGAAGGAAAACACAGAGAATTGGGCAGTGTTATCAACTAGCACATTAATATGCGGCAGCGGGAAGTCATCTTTGGGGATCACCCTATTCAAATCCCTATAGTCCACACACATTCTGACTTCACCATCCTTTTTAGGAACCAGCACAATGTTCGCAAACCACAGAGGATAACTTGTTACGGCCAAGAATCTGACATTAAATTTCTTTTGAACCTCTTCTTTGATTTTGATGGCCATGTCGGGTCTGGTTCTTCTAAATTTATGCTTTACCGGCGAACATTCTTCTTTGAGCGGTAGCTTGTGCACAACAATATCGGTGTCCAACCCTAGCATGTCCTGGTAAGACCATGAAAAGATGTCAACATACTCTCAGAGCATGGAAATCAAATGGCTCTTGACAACTCCTTCCAATGTGGCCCCGATCTTGACCTCTTTCTTGTCTACTGCTGTACCCAGGTTGATCACCTCAATGGCTTCCTCATGTGGCTGAATCACCCTCTCCTCTTGCTTAATAATTCTTGCTAACTCATCGGCTAATTCACGGTCTTCCTCAACCTCTCCGTCAGCTTGGTGGATTGGATTATCGAAATCATACTTGGCCATAACAGAAGAGTTATCAAGGGAATTTGAAGGATTGGTTCTGCACAAGTGACGTGCTTATTTCAGAATCTGTTTTTTTATGAAAACTACAAGACAAAAAAAAAAAGAAAAACATTGCCATTTTTATTTGTTTTTTTTTTTTTGAAAAATTTCATAAAGAAAGAAACGGAACACAATTTGAATGAAAAATGTCCTTTATTTATGAAAAAAATGAATTGCATAATATGCAAGGTGGCCCTACAATGAATCTATACACCTTGGTCATAGTGTAGGACTTGACATACGTATGCTAATGAGAAAACAAAGAAAATTACTTTGGTAGGCCAGTGACTTGGGAGGAATCCTCGGCAAACTAGTTTGTTAACTTTTCCC
Source organism: Lathyrus aphaca (assembly GCA_963966055.1). Lineage (NCBI taxonomy): Eukaryota > Viridiplantae > Streptophyta > Magnoliopsida > Fabales > Fabaceae > Lathyrus > Lathyrus aphaca. Next base: position 353,980,186 of record OZ014519.1, on the reverse strand, counting down.
CCAAGTTATATGTGCGCACCCAGTTATTGAGATCAACACCATCATCAATGACATCTTCAACGACACATATTTGATTTGGGTCAATTACTCCCCCGCTTGAGAAACTGACCGTTCTGCTTTGGGATCTTGTTTCCTGACCCGGGACATAGCCTTTCCCAAACTTATCTTCTTTCTTGTCCACCTGGACCAGCATGCCCCAACCCTGGGCATTTCCAGCTTCAACCACCTCCCTGGTTTGTTTGTAGGAAGATATGGAAGTTCCTATTCTCTCACTTCTCTTGGTAGCACAGTTAGGAGCAATAACATTGACGTTCACAGCTTCGAAGGCTTGGACTAATGTTTCATGGATCTCCCCATCCATTTCAACATACTTGAATGTCGACATATGGCTGACGAAGATATCCTCTTCTCCGCACACAATAACCACTTGATCATCAACAATATATTTTAGCTTTTGATGCAAGGTTGAAGTCACTGTGCCTGCAGCGTGGATCCATGGACGTCCCAGGAGACAGTTATAAGCTGGCTGGATATCCATGACATAGAATATGCTTTTGAAGACCTGCGATCCTATCTTCACTGGCAACTCGAATTTACCAAAGACCGATCTTCTAGAACCATCAAAGGCTCTTACCACCAGGTCACTTAGTCTCAAAATTAGCCAGTCTATTTCCAACTTCATCAAAGCCTTTTTCGGAAGTACGTTCAAAGAAGAGCCGGTGTCCACTAGAATGTGAGATAACACAAAACCCTTGCACTCCATGGTGATGTGCAAGGCCTTGTTATGATTTCTCCCTTCCGATGTCAATTCCTTGTCTGTATAACCCAGTCCATGGCTGACATTAACACTTGCGATCACAGTTTCAAGTTGTTTCACAATTATCTCTTGCGACACGTAAGCCATCTGTGGGACCTTCAATAATGCCTCTCGGTGTGTTGGAGAACACATAAGCAACGAGAATATTGAGATCTTTGATGGTGTTTGGTCCAGCTGGTCAATCACCTTGTAATCGCTTTTCTTGATGATCCGCAAGAGTTATTCGACCTCTTTCTCAAAGGTACTTTTCTATTTCGAAAGAATCATCACTTCTTTTGTAGCTACTTGTTTCCCTTTAATTTGTGCTGCAACGTCAGCTTCGTTGTTCGTTCGGAGAGTCTGTGGGGCGAACAACCGTCCACTTCTGGTGAATCCACTTATTCCACCGACATTTACAACACTTAGATCAATAACAACCAGAGACTTGTCTTCAACTTTCTGCCCCTGAACATATACATCTGACCTATAATGCCAATGAACTGCTTTTTCACTCTCGTAGAGGACCAGTCCAGGAACCGTGATGGTTGCAGGGCTTGTGGTAACAGGCCTTGCCTCTTGCGGTATGTAGATGGTAATTGGTGTCGGTGGAGAAGTCATTTACTCTAGAGTGAAATGTATGGTAACCGTAGATACATTGTTGCTTTGGTTGTTTACTTTATCGAACTACAACGAGCCCTCATCAATCAAAGCTTGGATGTCTATTTTCAACTTATCACACCCATTCTTGGAAGTCTTACAATCTTCATAATTTGCACTACGTCCAGGGAACAACTGGCCTTTCAACAATCTTTCCTTGACAACATTGCAGTCACCCGACCTTTCAACAATCTTTCAACAATCTTTCAACAAAGTTAAGGGTCTTCGCGTCAATCAAGTTCTGGACTTTCAGTTGTAAAGCCCTTCACTTCTCAATTGTGTTCCCTGATGTAAACACCCCAAATTTTCCCTCACCCATTCACACCATGGCTTGTGATCTTTTCATGTGCATAAGTTCAATCATAGCATCTCATTTTGCACTTTTGCTTCACTGCATTGTTTCTAAGTCATTTACATCTAGGGTTTGTGATTTGAGCCATCCCTAAGCCATTTGAGCCACTCCAATGGTCTTCAATCACTTCAAAGGGGTCCATGTGTGTTCAAGCATCATACTATATCTTCACAAGATCAAGGAAGTCAGGAAATCACAAGAACTAAGAAAGGCATGGAAGCAGAGCCAGGTTTAACTGCACAGATAACCCAAAATTAGGGTTTTGGTTTCAAAGGCCATAACTCCAAAATTTTTGGTCATTCTTGTTTCTATTGGTCTCTATATGGTATGAGGATCATTCATATCAATTTTCATGAAGAAATTCCATGGGGAAGGCATCTGATCAAGGGATGACTTCTTGAGCAAGTCAGTGTAAAATCAGAGCATCTGAGGCCCCCAATGACCCAACCAAAGGGCATTCTTCATCATTTTTAATGTGTATGATCTTTATTTGATCATAGAAGATGTTAGAAGTTCACAAAGTTGAAGAATTTCAAGCCATTTGCAAAGTTGCCTTTTTGGGAAAGTGACTTGTAATGAAAACTTGTCATTTTGGGAAAGTTTTTCAATCTTCTCTTTTTGATTCAAAAATGCTTCAAATGAGAAAACTTTGGTCATGAAAGTTGTAGAATGGATCCTCCCATTTTCAAAAAGTATAAGAACTCATTCTAATTCATTTTGGATCAAAAGTTATGGCTTGTCAAAGTTGGGCAAAATCACTTAATTTTCATTTTTGTACCAAAGAGGAAAGTTGCAAAACCTCATGCCAAGGCAAAATGTGACTTCAAATGGATTTCTATGCATTACACAAACATAAACCATGACCTAAAAATCAGAATTCACCAAAGAATTGTTCATTTTCATGCCTTGATCTTAAAGAATTTCCAAAAGGGGCAAAGTTGTACCAATTTGCAAAATGAATCAAAGCCTCTCATCCACTTGCCTCAGTTCACAAAATTTGATCCACAAGCATTCCATGATCTCAGCTGAACTAAGCCATGCCCCTAAACCAGCCTTCCATGACCCATACCTCAAGTACACCACTTTTGACATTTTGGCAACTTGCCCATACCAATCACCATAGGCCAGCACCCACTCTCTGACCTATCACACTTCTTTATGTGGATCAAAACAAAGCAAAAGCACATAACAACACAGCCTGGAACTCCAAGAACTGAGCACACTCCAAAATCCCCAAATTTGCAAAAGCCTTCGAATCTCTTGATTCAACCATCAAACCTTCAAGATTCTTTCACCATTCAACTCACCATGATCCACTGATCATTTCCCACCCTTCATTTGGCCCTAAAACCTGTAAACACCCCAAATTTTCCCTCACCCATTCACACCATGGCTTGTTATCTTTTCATATGCATAAACTCAATCATAGCATCTCATATCACATCTTTGATTCACTGCATGGATTCTAAGTCATATGCATCTAGGGTTTGCGATCTGAGCAATCCAAGAGCTCTTTGAGCCACTCCAAAGGCCATCAATCACTCCAAAGGGGTCCATGTATGTTCAAGCATCATATTATATCCTCTCAAAGTCAAGAATGTCAAAAAATCACAAGAACTGAGAATGGTATGGAAGCAGAGCCAGGCTTGACTGCACAAATGACCTAAAATTAGGGTTTTGGTTTCAGAGGCCATAACCCCAAATTTTTTGGTCATTATTGTTTCTATTGGTCTCTATATGGTATAGGGAGTATGCATATCAATTTTCATGAAGAAATTCCATGGGGAAGTCATCTGATCAAGAGTTGACTTTTCAGGCAAGTCATGCAAAATCAGGGCATCTGAGGCCCCCAATGACCTAACCAAAGGCTGTTCTTCATCATTTTGATTGTATATGATCTTTATTTGATCATGGAAGAGGTTGGAAGTTCACAAAATTGAAGAATTTCAAGTCTTTTGCAAAGTTGACTTTTTGGGCAAGTTTGACTTTTAATGGAAATGTCATTTTAGGCAACTTTTTCAACCCTTACTTTTTGATTCAACAAGTACAAGAACATGACCTAATTCATTTTGGATCAAAAGTTATGGTTTGTCAAAGTTGGCAAAAATCACTAAATTTCAAGTCATGCACCAAAGAGGCAAAGTTGCAAATTCACTTCTCAAGGCCAATTAAGTCATCCAATGGACTTCTAATCCACACAACATGATCACACAACATCTAAAGTTCAGAATGCACCCAAGGAATCACATGTTTCATGGCCCATGGATCAAGTTTCTTTCATAAGAACCAAAGTGAACCAAGTTGCAAAAGTCATGATAACATCTCATCCACTTGCTGGATAGCTTGCTGATCAATCCTAGGCCTTTTCCCTCATCATGCTGCGCAGCACACCCTCCTTGTACTAGGCTAGCAAGTGACCCATGCTTCTCTTACACAAAGTTGACATTTTAGCAAAAGCACCCATACCAATCAATAAAGGACATGTCACTTCATCTGACCAATAGCATTTGTTTATACAAAGAAAATGCAAGCCAAACACCACAAGAAGCAAGCCTGAAACACAACACAAGCCAGCTTTCTCATTTTCACTCCTTAGAGCAAAAACTTTCGAAACTCTCAGCACAAACCTCAAACACACAAACCAACTTCACCAATCATCTCACCATGCTTCACTGAACCCAAACCAACCTTCAAAGCAGCCTGAAACTCAAAGAAACAGAAATACGATTTCCTCACTCCACTGAACAGAACTTATTCAAACTTCCAAACCAGCCAAAATAAATTTGTTCCAAGCCTTTCAGAAGCACAAGGGAGGTCACAGGAGTGGATTGCACAAAGAGAAGAGGTCAGAAAGTTGCAAACTGAAAAGCTTCAAACTCAGGTAGCTTCATGAACTTTTTTTCCAGAACGTGCATTTTAATTTACTAAATGAATCTACATGCCTCCCTGGTCATGAATATGTGATTATTTTTGAAAATGGTTGAGAAACCAGGATGTATGAATGCTCTGAAACTTTTTGCCCTAAAACTATTTTGATTCGATTAGGCTGATTTAGGAATGATAAATGTTGTTTGAATGAGGGGTTTGATTCGTGTTTGAGTGGGGAAGAGTTATGGGCAGTTAGTTTTCATTTTCATTGCGTGTAGAGTTATTTGGTGTTTTGGACTCGCCGGAGAAGATGACCGGAACCACTGTTCCGGTCATCTGAAAGTCATTAGGGATGGATTAGGGCTTAATCATTAATTAGTGGAATTTGAATTCCAGCCGTTGGATATGGCGCCAGGTCAAACACGCGCGTGTTTCATTTGAATGTGGGCCTTTGGATCTGATTACTTTTCTATTTTCAGAATAAATTCAATTTTATTTTCCCTTTTATTCATTTAATTTCTCCATTTTATTAAAAATAGCAAAATCATTCTAAAAATTCTGAAATTTTTTGTACACACTTTTATTTAATTTCAGAAGCCAAAAATATTTTTATTTTTATTTTTAGCATATAAAAAATATTTTTAAATATTTAAAAGTTTATTTTTAATTAATTAATGAGAATTAATTAATTAAAAATACTTTTAGGTATTTAAAAATCACCAAAAAATTCATGAAACTTTTAAAAACATTTAGAAACATTGTCCAACCCTCAAACCAAATTTCTTTTTTGATCTTGATGCATTTTGAGAATTTTCCATGGAATTAATTCATTTTCAAGGCATTATTTTGATCCAAACTTCCAAAAATCATTTCTGCCTAACCATTGAGAGTTGGACTTTGATTCTTTTTGCATTTTGTTTAGCATATCATGTAGTTTGTGAGATTAATTTGGCATGAATTGATCTTACATTTTCCATTTGTTTGGCATTTTTCTTGTTGAGGAACCCTAAAACCCTAGAAACCTTAGGAAATTCATAACTTTTATTAGGTTAAGAGTTGGAACCTCTCCTTTGGGAAGTGAGTTAGTATAGGTTTAGGGATCCTTTGAATGCATTTTCAATTTTTTATCTTGTTGTTTGCTTCTGATTTTGGGTTATGTTTGATTGCTTTGATCATAAACCCTAATTTGGGCTTCCATATGCATTCATCTTGCACTTGCATTCATACCTTGACTTGCCATGACACTTTATGCATTCATTTGATTCATTTGACATCTTAAGACATATTAGATGCATGTTTGATCATTGCATCTTGCATTTGCCATGTTGTATGCCATTTGCATTTCATAACTTGTCATGTATGATCATGGTTCCCAACTTGCTTCATCTGCATCCATAAGCTTGTATGATCATCCCTATGTGTTGTTTCATGTTTGCATCATCTCATAGCATCATTATCATCTCATATATGCTTCTGATTTTGATTTACATCATGCCATTTCATTTCATTTTGCATTGCATTGCATTCCTTTGCTAACTTTTTAGGTGGTAAGTAACTTTGAGAAGTGAATTTGCCTTCACTTCTCACAACTTCTTTTCATCTCTTTTATGCATCCATGCTGCATTTTACTATGTGTTTGAGATTGAGCTTGATCATTCTTTTTCTTCTTGCTTTCTTTCCTTAAGTTACTTGACTTCTTGAATGAAGCAAGTTACTTTGCTTCTCCTGATCCTTTCCTCTGCTTCCTGGTGGTTCCCCTGAAGATCTTTCTTGTAAACCTCACAAGCCTTAGGAACAACCAAGCATGGCAATGATTAGGGTTTTGATTAGTTCCCCCATTTAGATTTTACCTTTGTGTCTCATTGAGTCTTCTCTTCTCATCTCATAATCAAGGACTAAACCCTAAAGGTTTTAAGGCTTTGTGATTAAGCTTATGCCTGCATCTTTCTATTAGGATGGAGTGTATAACTTTAATCCTAAGTGTTAAACCCTTAATGTGTTTAACTCCTTTAATCAATTCACATAATAATCATCAAGACATCATACTTGTAACTTGGGCCTTGCATTAGGGTTCTAATTCTTCCTTAATTGGTTAAGAAGGACTAACCCTAGTGTTAATGGACAAGTCCTCCTCAAGTTGTCTTACCAATTATAAAACCCACTTCATCATCTCACCATTAAATAAAATTCACTTAATCAAAGGCTTGTTTTGTCATGAGTTTAATCCCTAATCATGGATTAAGTTGAGGAGCTTTCCTCAGCTTAAACATTCTCATCTATTATCCTTCTATTAGGATGGTGTAATGAGTCTGTTTAATCCCTGATTATGGCTTAACCTCATTACTTAACACTAAACAAAAATACCAAAAATATCTAAATAATCACAAGTAGGTTAATGATCTTAATCCTACACCATGGTGATTAAGTGTGAGAAGCTGACTTCACACTCAAGGCATTCTCATTACCCCTATCAGAGGGAAGATGTGATGAGTTTACTAAATCCATTGGTTTAGGCTTAAGCTCATTAACTTATGACAAACTTTCAAAAGCAATAAAAGACTGAAAGCACAAAAAAAAACAATAATCGTCTCCTTCGGGATTCTTTTCTCATCTCATTCACTCATAAACGAGAACTAGCTTCTTCCGTCTAATGCAAGACAGTTTGCACCTGAGCCAGACAGGTCATACACTTGAGCATAGACAAGTAAGCAGTTCACAAGTCAATTCATCTTTCAGTCTCTTTGGGTCGAACTACGGTGTTCTGACTTCCTCATTGCACGAGAGGATACGTAGGCATAACTTGACAGTTATCGAACAAAAGTCTCTGTATATCCCCCCTCCTTCTAGCCTTATTCTTTAAGCCTCATAGTCTTGAGCATTTCACTCTTGTTCTTACACTGACACTTCTTGTATACACTTCACATTTATTTTACACTGACACCTGTACATCCTGTTCCAGCTCTTTTATACACAAATTGCACTGACACTACCCCTTTAAAACACAAATCTTTTAAGCGTGGATCCCGTCGAGTACGGCGGACAATCTGGGTGCTAATACCTTCCCAGGTTGTAACCAACCCCCTTTCTCAGTCTCTCTGGTTCGCAACCGTCTTATCCATATCCTTCTAGGTCTATGCAGCATTGCCTTTCCTCTGGGATAAAAATGCCTAGCTGGCGACTCTATTCATTCCCTGTGAGTTCACTCCTGTGTGTTCTCACATCTTCCTTTCGCCGACCGTTCGCGTCTGTACCTTTATTTGGGCCATTTCCCATTTTATCGGGAGCGACAGCTTGGCGACTCTGCTGGGGACCCTTATACTGTAACCAGGGCTTCTGGTTCTTTTTGTGGGTTCCTCCTAGCGCTTGATTGATTTGTGTTTACTGGGGTGTTATGTGCTATTTGTGCTTGTATTTGTATTTATTTTTGCTTTATATACAGTTGTTTTATTGCTTTCTTTATAGCTTTACATATATCATACTGTCATACTGTGCTGGTTGGATCTGTTTTGTTGCTTTGGTGGGTGGGTGTTTTACTGAGAGTTAAGGTCATGTACCTGGGGCCTGAGTGACACCTAGGCTAGAGTGGTTCATGTTCTTTCCCATTCCATTTCGGTCTGGTGCGGGAATATGAAACACAGTTCAGATATGGGTTTCTTCTTGAGAACTCTGTGCTACAGATTTCCTGTAGTGCTAGGGCTATCTGGGAAGCCTGCTAAGTCTGGATGACCTTTAGTATTGACCTTCAGAAACTGAGGTGAATTAGAGGAGGATCTTTTATGGTTATTGTAAACACTGTACCTCCGGGTTAGAAGTGTTTACACTTCTCATAACTGATCCAAGTCTGAGGATCCTTGTTTTAGAACATCACCTGTGAGGGGGGTTGGGCTGTTTACAGGTTTGCAGGTACCCTTGACCTCAGCATACCCTGTTACTTTGTTTTGATTAAGAGTACTCCATTTTGGAACAGTTCTTGTGATTTTAACCCTGGACATGTGACTCTTTATTTGAGTCCCCCACCTTGGTTACTGGACCTATGAACCTCCATCTGGATTTCTTGAACATACATGGACCTATATCAAGGCAGTTAATCAGATCCAGCTCAGTCACAAACCCTTGCATATCATTTGCATACATCCTCATTGCATCATTTTAACATGTGTTTATTTGTTTTTCAGGGTATCCATCCTACATTTTGGCTTGGTTTTGACCCCTTCTTCAGCATAGACCTATCTTCATCAGTGCTTACTTCAGCTATCAGCTACCTGCTTCAGTCACCTGCATCAGCAGTCTCAGCCTGTCAGTGGCCCATCCTCAGTGTTATTCTTAGCATCTGACTCAGCTCTTCTTCAGCAATATGGCACCTAAGAAGAGCAACATCTCCTATCATTTCTTTGAGCCTGAGTTGGCTAGCATCAGGAAGATTCAGACCCTGATTACTCCAGACCATATACCACTATTCAGAGAACATTATGGAGGAATCCTTGATGTGGTTATGGATTTGGACCCTTCACAGAGGAGCTTGATTCATACTTGCTTGCAGTTCTATGATCCCCCTCTGAGGTGCTTCACCTTCCAGAATTTTCAGTTGGGACCCTTGTTGGAAGAGTATTCATCATTGGTTGGTGTGCCTATCAGGGGTGGAATCCCCTTCAACCCTGAGATGGTTTTCCCTAGTAATGAGGAGGTAGCAAAAGCATTATATCTGGAACCAGTTCTGATTGGGCAGAATTTGACAGCTAAAGCTGGAGTCTCTGGTTTTCATCTGGATTTCTTGACTTCTCAGGCTATTCTGAAGGCCTCCTTGGGGGAGTGGAAGGCAGTCTGTGCTCTGTTGGCCCTTAGCATATATGGGGTCATACTTTTTGCAGATGAACCTAGGTTTGTTAGCAAGAATGCAATCCATCTTTTCATCCTGAGGAACCCAGTGCCCACCTTACTGGGAGATCTTTACTACTCTGTTCATCAAAGGAATGAAAAGCAAAGGGGAAGATTAGTGAGATGTTGTGCTCCTTTGTTCCATACTTGGCTGCTCAAGCATTTGCCAAAGACTGATGCATTCTTGAACCCTCACCAGCAGAAGAACTGGGCTAGGAGGCTTGTTGCTCTAACCTCAGATGACATCAGGTGGTGCACTCAGAGCACCAAGGGCAGAGACATCATTACTAGTTGTGGGCAATTTCCCAATGTGCCTCTGGTAGGAGTGAAGGGTTGCATCAACTACAACCCTCTGCTATTCAAAATACAATTGGGCTATGCATTAGTCCATCCTCCTAGAGCACAGGATCTGACTGAGACCCTTTATTGTGAGAACAAGCCCAATCTGGCTATTGTCAGGCAGGCACCCTGGGCCTGGGACAATGTGCAGACTAAAGGAGTAACCATTCTTGGGAGATGCAACAATGTGGCCTCAGCTCAGTACTATGAGTGGTCTCATGCCAAATCTCAACTTACTGGAATGCCTTTCACTATTGAAGATGTGCCTGGACCTTCCACAGCACCACCTCCAGCAACTGTCAGCTTAGAGGAGTTTGAGAAATTGAAAGAGAGAAATGAGAAACTGACTCAGGCTCTACAGAAGACCCTCTGGGAGAGGAGTGATGGTCGGCTGGACATTGAAAGGCTAGAAAAGCTAAAGGTGGAGCATCTAGCCAGAATTGAGAAGTCAGAGGACTACATTAAGAAGCCCAGGGCAGGAGAGCAGATCTTGAAGAATGCCTGCAAAGAGGCCCAATTTCAGAGAGCTAGGACTGATTTGTATCTGAAGGAGAGTCAGGCAAGGTGGGTCAGGATCACCGAAGCCCGTACTCAGGAGGATAAAAGGACTCAGGATAAGATTGAGCAACTGGAAGCTAGTGCAAAAGAACAACGAGAAGCCCTGGCAGCAGCCCAGAGGGAGATCTCAGAGTTGAAGATCATAGCTGATGTGAAGAGGTCTAAGGACCAGAGTCGACACAAGAAGCTAACTGCAGTTGTTACTACCAGGAATCTCCTTATCAGGAATCTTACAGAGCGTCCAGCTGATCCTGTGACTGAAGCACTTCTCAAGGAAGTTCAGGAGGATGAGTTTGGTCTTGGTGTCTGACTTTTGCTTGTTGTTGCTTTCATTTCATTGTACTTTTCCTTTTTATTGCTTGTATTTTGACCCCTCAAAGGGCATGTATTGTAAAAAGAAACAAGCTATGTATCATCTACTTTTTGTAATATATGTGTTGGTTTGTTTTATCTGGATTCTTCGAGCAACATCACAAGCATCTTTCTCAGGGGTCTGGAAAGGTCAAAACCAAGTGCCAAGCCGGATACCTTGGAAACAAATAAGCATACTGCATTGCATACTAACCTTTTGTTTTGTTTTGTAGGTTTTTGTTTTATTGTTACTAACTCTGTTGTGACCTCGGGAACTATTGCTCGACGTCAAGGGTTTCCACTCAACCGTCCACACAGATATCCCACCCGCAACAATCTTCCGGGCATACAAATGGACCAAGTACAGCAGGACCTTACAGAGGTCAGGAATCAAATGGCCAACGAGAGGTTGGAAATGAGGAATCAGATGACACAGTTTATGGAGGTGATGAATAATATGGCTCAAAGCCAAGAGAGGTTAAGAGCACTGGTAGAAGGGAGGAATCAGGAAGACCCTCATCCAGGGACTGCTGGGACAAGCAACAATGAGAGAGTCCAACCTCATGTTAATCCCCCAGTCTATGGACCCCACCTGCATCCAGAGATCAACATCCCTGTTAATGTGCAAGGGACTGCAACAGCAGGTAGAGTGCTGCAAGAAGACCCCCAGGAAGATCAATTCACAGTGATGGGAGCTGGGGAGGAAGCCTATGACAGGAGGCTAGATGAGATTGCTGAGAAACTAAGATCCTTGGAGTCCCAGAATTCTTTGGGATTTGATGTTATGGACATGGGTCTAGTGGACGGGGTCAGGATTCCCCACAAATTTAAACCACCATGCTTTGAGAAGTATAACGGAACTTCTTGTCCCCGGACCCATCTACAATCCTTTCTGGGGAGGCTGAAGGCATATACCATGGACGAAAAGCTATGGATGTTTTATTTTGAGGATAGCTTAACAGGAGCTTCAAGGGAATGGTACTCTCATCTGACCAGAGCAACCATTAGATGCTGGAAGGACCTGGCAGAGGCCTTTATCAGACAATATCAGTACAACTTGGATATGGCTCCCAACAGGACCCTCCTGATGGGGATGTCTCAATCATCCAGGGAAAGCTTCCGAGAGTACGCTCAAAGGTGGAGACAGCTTGCTGCTGCTGTCCAGCCACCCATGTCAGAGAGGGAGATGGCTGATATGTTTATGAACACCCTCCAAGGAACATACATTGACAGGCTGGCTGCCTTCTCGTCCACTAGCTTTGCTGATGTAGTCATAGCCGGGGAAAGAATTGAAAGCCTATTAAAAATGGGAAAGATTTCTGACAACGGTGCCAGCTCATCCAACAACCCAAGAAAGCCTTTTGTAGGCCCAAGAAGAACTGGCGAGACCAATGCTATCCATACCAGCAGGGGCAGACCCCAATATGTTCATAGGTCTGTGGCAGCAGTCACCATTCCCGCTCCGATTCATCCACAACCAGCTTATCAACCTCAGCAACAAAATTATCAGCAATAAACTCAGTATCCTCCTCAGAGAAATTATAACAACACCAACAACAACAACAACAATCAGCAAAGACCATTTCAACAGAGACCTTCTTAGGCCAATAGGGTGATCGATCCGATCCCTATGCCCTATGCCACATTACTGCCACAACTCCTGAAACTCAACCTAGTTGAGCTAAGGACATTGGCACCTCCGGATCCTACCAGTCTGCCCAGAAATTATGACGCCAGTGCCAGATGTGCTTTTCACTCAAATGCACCTGGCCACAGTACAGAGAAGTGTAGGGCTTTGCACATGAAAGTACAAGACCTGGTAGACTCCAAAGCTCTAAATTTTGCACCACCACCAAATGTTAACAAGAACCCTATGCCACACCATGGTGGTCCTAGAATCAATGTTATTGAAGAAGACAAGCCGTCTTACTTGATAACCAGTGTGGGTCAGATTCGGACACCCTTGGTGGAGATTAAAGCTCAACTCCTTGAATGTCAAATATTCCCGGGATGTGAGCTAGGGTGTGCTTATTGCAACATTTCATGAATGGTTGTGATAACTTGAGGGATGGCATAAATGGTCTCATCCAAAGTGGCATGCTTCAAATCACAACATCAATACCTACCAATCCGGCAATCTCTTTAACCACAGTTCCAGAATCGTCTACAACTGCAACAACCATTGTTCCAAACAACTTTTCAGTTTCATCGACAAATGCTTCATCTGTCACTTCAACGGACCAAATATCAGCAAACATCCCTTCTACAACTTCAGCACCCCTTCATTCAGAGTCTCCTACAACAACAACACCCATCCTTCCAACAATGCCTCCTACAACATCAGCAGCAAACAGTGCAAGTGTCTCAACAGTTACAATTTATTATGATCCTGCAAATGATTCCGCCTACAACTCACAAAATGCCACTCCTACCAGAGCACCAGTCACAATATACTATGATCCACAGACTATCATGGTCCCTTCTGCAGCTGCCGTCAGTCCAGTCACTATCACAATGCCTGGGCCAGTGCCTTATGAAAGCAGTAATGCCATTCCTTGGCATTACGACTCTGATCTATACTGCGAAGGACAGAAAATCACTTTCGAATCATCAACTTCTTCACCACAAATAGACAATGTGGGAGGAGGCGGAGGCTTCACCCGAAGCGGACGTCTTTTTGCCCCGCAAATTCAAAGACCCACTGCTGAAGCAGAAGCTGCTGCCAAGGCAAAAGGGAAGAGCATGGTGCAAGAAGAGCAGGTTGTTAGAGAAGCTTTAAAAACACCTTTTGATCAAGAAGTTGATGAGTTCATGAGAATCATCAAGAAAAGTGATTACAAGATAGTGGACCAGCTTCACCAGACGCCTTCCAAGATCTCCATTCTATCATTGCTTATGTGCTCCGAGGCTCACCGGAATGCACTACTCAAAGTCTTGCACGCAGCTTATGTGCCGGAAGAGATCACCGTCAATCAGTTGGAAGCTGTGGTTGGAAATGTTAATGCTAGTAATGGACTAGGATTCACCAACACTAATTTGACTACGGAAGGTCGCAATCACAATAAGGCTTTGCACATTACCATGGAGTGTAAGGGTGCAGTTCTTTCACATGTACTGGTAGACACAGGATCATCCCTCAATGTCTTGCCTAAAAAAGCCCTTGTGAAGCTGGAGTATGAAGGATTGGCATTACGTCCCAGCAACTTAGTAGTGAGAGCCTTTGACGGCTCTAAGAGATCAGTTCTGGGAGAAATTGAATTGCCTGTAACGATTGGCCCACAAACTTTCAAAACGACCTTCTACGTGATGGACATTCAGCCGGCCTACAGCTGTTTGTTGGGTAGACCATGGATTCATGCCGCTGGCGCAGTTACGTCTACCCTTCACCAGAAGTTAAAATTCGAGTGGGAGGGCCAGGTCGTTACTATTTGTGGAGAGGAGGATATTTTTGTTAGCCATCTGGCTACATACAAATATATTGAGATGGATGGGGAGTTCCACGAGACGATGAGTCAAGGGTTTGAGGCCCTGAATATTAACGAAACCTCTGTTGTACTTGGGACTTCCATGACATCCTACCAGCAGGCCCGGAAGGTGGTGGAAGAAGGAAATGCTCAAGGCTGGGGAAAATTGTTGCCTGTGGAGAAGAAAGAAGATAGATTTGGGTTGGGTTACAAACCAAGTCAACAAGATCAAGCAGAGGCTGCTAAGAAGCCCAACTTTGTTAGTGGGGGGATGCTCACCCCCGATGCTGTCAACAACTTGGAAGATGAGTCGGAAGATGAACGCAACCTGGAAAGCTGGATTCGTCCAAGGATCCCGGGGAGCCGTATCTCAAACTGGTCTTCCCAGGAAATTATAAGGGTTACTCCTGCAGAGTAATTATTATTTCCTGTATATTTTAAGCATGCATCAAGTCTTGCATCTTGCCCAAGATGACAAGACTCATTTTGTAATCGGGCCATCTGTAATTTTTGTGCAACAAGATTAATCAATGAAATATCAGACATCTTTTGCAAACGAGTCTTTTTCTTTTCCGCTCACTGTTTTTCCATTTTTCTTTTTGTACAAAAAATAAATGGCAATGTTTTCAAAATGACAACTTTTATTTCACTTTTCTAAACAAGATTAAAATCAATCACTAAAATGAACCAACTGAACCCTTGCAGAGAGTGCCTCCCAGACCGCACCGACAACAGCACGGCTATGACTTCGTATGACTTTGACAATCCGATCAATCAAGCTGATGAAGGGGTTGAAGAAGATTACGAGCTTCCTGAAGAACTAGCCAGATTGTTGAGACAAGAGGAGAAGGTTATCACTCCTCATCTGGAGGAGGTCGAAACGATTAATCTTGGTACAGATGAAGATGTGAAAGAGGTTAAGATCGGGGCCTATTTACAAGACTCAGTGAAGAAACAACTGATTGACCTGCTTCAAGAATATGTGGATGTGTTTGCTTGGTCTTATCAGGATATGCCAGGGTTGGAAACCGACATTGTTATGCACAAGCTGCCTTTAAGAGAAGAATGCCCGCCGGTTAAACAGAAACTGCGCCGTACTCGTCCAGATATGGCAATGAAGATCAAAGAAGAGGTACAAAAGCAGTGGGACGCCGGGTTCCTTGCTGTAACTAGCTATCCACCGTGGGTTGCTAATATTGTGCCTGTGCCTAAGAAAGATGGCAAGGTAAGGATGTGTGTTGACTACCGGGATCTGAACAGAGCCAGCCCGAAAGATGACTTCCCATTACCTCACATTGATGTATTGGTGGATAATACGGCTCAGTTCTCGGTATTCTCCTTCATGGACGGATTTTCAGGGTACAATCAGATCAAGATGTCACCTGAAGACATGGAGAAGACAACCTTCATCACCCCCTGGGGCACTTTCTGTTATAAGGTGATGCCATTCGGATTGAAGAACGCTGGTGCAACATATCAACGGGCTATGGTGACATTATTCCACGATATGATCCATAAAGAAATCGAGTGTTATGTGGATGACATGATTGCCAAGTCCCTCACAGAAGAAGACCACCTGGTAAATCTGCTGAAGTTATTCAAGCGTCTGATGAAGTACCAACTAAAGCTGAACCCTAACAAGTGCACATTCGGGGTGCGATCTGGTAAGCTGTTGGGCTTTATTGTAAGCGAGAAGGGGATTGAAGTGGACCCTGATAAAGTCAAAGCCATTCAAGAAATGCCTGCACTGAAGACAGAAAAAGAAGTTCGAGGGTTCTTAGGACGATTGAACTACATTTCAAGGTTCATATCTCACCTTACAGCAACCTGTGAACCCTTGTTTAAACTGTTAAGAAAAGAACAGACGGTCAGTTGGAATGAAGACTGCCAAAGGGCTTTTGACAAGATCAAGGAATACCTGCAAGAACCACCAATCCTTATGCCTCCAGTTGAAGGAAGACCTCTGATAATGTACTTGACAGTATTAGAAGAGTCGATGGGGTGTGTGCTGGGCCAGCATGACGAGTCTGGTCGAAAAGAGTATGCAATATACTACCTGAGCAAAAAGTTTACCGACTGTGAACAACGTTATTCACTGCTCGAGAAAACTTGCTGTGCTTTAGCGTGGGCTGCTCGCCGACTGAGACAGTATATGTTGACCCACACTACCTTATTAATCTCAAAGATGGACCCAGTCAAGTACATTTTCGAGAAGCCAGCTCTTACCGGACGGGTTGCAAGATGGCAAATGATCCTCACAGAATATGACATCCAGTACACATCTCAGAAAGCCATCAAGGGCAGTGTATTGTCTGATTATCTTGCTGAGCAACCTATTGATGATTACCAGCCTATGAGATTTGACTTCCCTGATGAAGACATCATGTTCATAAAAGCGAAGGATCATGAAGAGCCTGTTCACACTGAGGGGCCCAACCCGGAAGAAGAATGGACTATGATGTTTGATGGGGCTGTTAATATGAATGGTCGTGGTGTTGGTGCAGTACTCATTACACCTAAGGGAGTTCACATGCCTTTCTCGGCAAAACTCACCTTCAACTGCACTAACAACGAAGCTGAATACGAAGCTTGCATTATGGGTCTTGAGGAAGCCATTGACCTCAGGATCAAGACTTTAACTGTATTCGGAGATTCAGCTCTGGTAGTTAATCAAACCAACGGCAAATGGTACACCCACCAGGATCATCTGATACCTTACAGGGATTATACAAGAAGGTTGTTGACTTTCTTCACAACGGTCAAACTTGAGTATATCCCTCGGGACGAGAATCAGTTTGCAGACGCTCTGGCTACCATTTCATCTATGATCAAAGTTCAAGCTGCCAACTTTGTACCGCAGATTTCAGTGTCCAGACTTGACAGACCAGCATATGTATTTGCAGCGGATATTGTCAAAGATGATAAGCCTTGGTTCCATGACATTAAGTGTTTCTTGGAGGATCAAACATACCCATCTGGGGCATCTTCAAATGATAAGAAGACTTTGAGAAGACTTGTTGGTAGTTTCTTTCTGAACACTGATGGTTCCCTATACAAGAGAAACTTTGATATGGTACTCCTCAGATGCGTTGATAGAACAGAAGCAGACTTGTTGATGCACGAGGTGCACGAAGGATCCTTTGGTACCCATGCTGGAGGGCATGCCATGGCCAAGAAGTTGCTAAGATCAGGCTATTACTGGATCACAATGGATGCCGACTGTTGCGCCTACGCCAGAAAATGCCATAAATGCCAAATTTATGCGGATAAGGTGCATGTGCCTCCCAATCCTTTGAATATAATGTCTTCACCCTGGCCCTTTGCCATGTGGGGCATTGATATGATCGGCAAGATTGAGCCAACTGCTTCAAATGGCCGCAGATTCATCCTGGTCGCCATTGACTATTTCACCAAGTGGGTTGAAGCAGCCTCATATGCAAATGTTACAAGGCAAGTGGTAGCCAGATTTCTGAAAAGAGATATCATCTGTCGATACGGAGTTCCCGAGCGAATCATTACTGATAATGGTTCCAACTTGAACAAAAAAATGATGGCAGAACTATGCCGGGACTTCAAGATCCAACACCACAATTCTTCTCCTTACAGGCCAAAGATGAATGGCGCTGTTGAGGCAGCTAACAAGAATATCAAGAAGATTGTGCAGAAGATGGTAGTCACCTACAAAGACTGGCACGAGATGCTACCGTTCGCCTTGCACGGGTACCGCACGTCAATCAGAACATCCACTGGGGCAACACCGTATCAGCTTGTGTATGGTATGGAGGCAGTCCTACCTGTTGAAGTTGAATTACCCTCTCTACGGGTATTGATGGATGTTAAGCTGAACGAAGCAGAATGGGTCCGATCCCGATACGAACAACTGAGTCTGATTGAAGAGAAAAGATTGGCTGCAATCTGTCATGGGCAGTTGTATCAGAAAAGGATGAAAAGAGCCTTCGATCAGAAAGTCAGGCACCGAGAGTACCAAGTGGGGGATCTTGTGTTGAAAAGAATCCTCCCTCCTCATACAGACCACAGGGGCAAATGGACTCCAAATTATGAAGGACCATTTGTAGTAAAGAAAGTTTTCTCTGGTGGAGCACTGATGCTCAGCACCATGGATGGTGAAGATTTCCCGTCCCCTGTGAATTCAGATGCAGTTAAAAAATACTTTGCATAAAAATGACCCGCTGGACATGAAAACAGAATGTAAGTCCAGGCAAAAAATAGGGCATCCCGGCGAGTCAAAAACAGAATAAAAGACTCGGGCAAAAATAAGGGAAAATAAACAAAAAATGTACACCCGCTGAGTTGAAAAGCCACCTTGGACAACTCAGGCAAAAATGGGTATCCCGATGGATTGAAAACCCGAAAGGGCGATCCATGCAAATAAGGGAATAAGCGAACAACTGCATTCTGAATTCATCTGTATCGCTTACAACTCGGTAAAACTCGAAAGGACCAAGCCTCTTTCAGAATCAGCCTTCTTCAGAAAGCAAGACGAGAAGAACGTCAAAAGTCATACGAGTCATAGCAGGGGGGAAGCTCCTTGAAGCGTCGTCAACATTGCCAGCATTTTGTTTCCCAATTTGTAACAATCTCCTCATTTCAGGAGATATGTTTCTTTGACTGTATCTTGCCAATTCAGGGCACTTGAATTAATAAAATCAGATTTTTCAGTCATTGTTTCGTTTTGCACATTTTATTTGCAAAGAGTGTCTAATGTCTTTAAAATACTGATTGCATAAATACAGATGTTTTTCTCCTAAAATACGTGCTTGCAGGAAATATGCTTACTCTCAAGAGTGTCTCACTCCTATGACGGAATCCAATAAGGGATGCCTCGGGATTACTTGGGCGTTTCTCTGTCTTTGCAGGATTGCAGGTATTCAAAAGCGCAACATGGGGCATGAAAGCTTCATCCCAGCAAGCTGGCAAATCAACACTCACTCAGTCTTAGCACTCAAGGTGTTTTCTCCCCAGCTGAGTTGCCACTTGTTGCTCCCCCAGCCGAGTTACTAATCAGTCTTCCTCAGTCAAGTACAAAAGCCGGGGAACCATCTCCCCACAGAGTTCCAGCCTCTATCCAGAAGAGCAACGCACGAAGGAATCACAACAGAGTGACGAAAGATTCTACAAACCCCAGCTGGGTCCCTCATTTACAAGAATAAGTCTATCACTGACCCTTTTCCCCAAGCAGAGTCATTTCATCAGATCTACCAATGATCTTATCCCCAGCTGGGATGTCCACGTCAAACAGATCAACCAGAGATCTACACAACATTGGGATCCGAATCCCGGATCGGTATCTTTTGCATAATCATAGCATTCGCATCATATCCACCCCACAAAGCGTAGCATTCCGTTTAATACGGAGCATTACGGCAAAAATCAAACATGTGGCATAATCATAAGTCATGGTCTGAATCAAACGCTTGTGAGTATTATCAACCCATCAACAATATACAGAATCCCCCCCAGATTCCCCAGCAAAAGCAGTTGCTTCACATTCACCAATACGAATACACACTCCTTGTGGCACCCGTCCGTGTCATCATTCCCTAGTAAAGTCGCCCGAGCTTTTGCAAACAAACACTTGTATATTACAGATACTTCTCGACACCCGTCCGTGTCTCATCCCCAGCAGAAAGCCAAAGCATCCCCTTTGCACTCACAGATACAGATATATATATAACTTTCCTGACATCCGTCCATGTCATTTTCCCCAGCCCAGTAACATAAACACTTTGTATACCAGATATTTGTTTATACTATACCTTTCTCTTTTTTGGCACTCGCCTGTGTCATTCTCCCCAACAGATTGAACACTCATCTATACATCACTCATACTTCATACTCATACATATACAGATACTCGTCCGTATCTTGTATACACCATTTATATCCCCACAGGTTCAACACTCGTCTGTGTTCTTTGTTAACCAGATGGTACTCGTCCGTGCCATCATCTCAGAACATGCGTCTAGCGTTTGTTTTTACCTGATACTCGTCCGTATCATGATCTTAAGGATGCTCATCCGTATCTTTAATCCATACACTGTGTCAAACACTCCTGTCTTCTTGAATCTAGGCACTCGTCTGTGTCTACTTTTCCCCGGAAGAGTCCCCTCGGAATCAACACTCATCCGTGTTCCTTGTTAACTAGTTGATACTCGTCCGTATCATCATCTCTGAACACGTATCGGTATTTGTTTCTACCTGATGCTCGTCCATATCATAGTCTTGAGGATGCTCGTCCACATCTTTAATCTATACACATCTAAACACTTATACCTTTATTTCTTGGATTGTAAACACTCGTCCGTGTTTACTATTCCCCAGTAAAACAATTTTCTTCTTATCTGACATTCGTCCTATGTCATGATAAACCCTGAGAGCAGCCGTACCCTGTTAGGTGGTCGTCCTCCACCTCTTTATGGTCGTCCTCCATCATGCTCGTCCGATGGCCGTCCCCATCGTTGACTTTTCTATCCGACGTTCGTCCTATGTCGTGATATTTAGCAGCCGTCCCCTGCTAGGTGATCGTCCTTCACCTTTTTTGATGATCGTCCTTCATCATTTTATCCAATGGCCGTCCCCATTGTTGATTTTGGTTATCTGACATTCGTCCTACGTCATGATGAACCTTGAGAGCAGCCGTCCCCTGCTAGGTGGTCGTCCTCCACCTCTTGATGGTCGTCCTCCATCATGCTCATCCGATGGCCGTCCCCATCGTTGACCTTTTATCCGGCATTCGTCCTATGTCGCGATATTTTCGGCAGCCGTACCCTGCCAAGTGGTCGTCCTCCACCTCAGATGACCGTCCCTCATCTTAACCCCAACAGAGCAGCCGTCCCCTACTAGGTGATCATCCTTCACCTTTGATGACCGTACCTCATCATCTGTTTATTTCATTTATTCTTTAACCCGATGGCCGTCCCCGTCGTGGTCCCTTTTCCTTTTTTTAGCCCGATGGCCGTCCCCATCGTTGGTTACTTTGCTTTACGAACTTGATGGCCGTCCCCATCATGGTCCCCTTTTATCCCTAGCATGTCGGCCGTCCCTGTCATTGCTTTATTTCCCGCATTTTTCCCAACATGTCGGCCGTCCCCGTCATTGCTCTTTACCCAGCAGTCGTCCTCTGCTCGACGGTCGTCCTCCGTCGCCCATACTTTACAATATACTTTATTTTCCTTTACAATCTATATCCCTTTTCTTCTTCATTCTGTGAGTGCAAATTTTGGACTGTCTTTGGTATTCAACCACAAGTCATCTTGTTTGCCTGTTAAGCCGTCACTTACATCCTGCACAGCTAACTCATGTTTGAATAGGGGCAGCTGTAAACACCCCAAATTTGCCCTCACCCATTCACACCATGGCTTGTGATCTTTTCATATGCATAAACTCAATCATAGCATCTCATATCACATCTTTGATTCACTGCATGGATTCTAAGTCATATGCATCTAGGGTTTGCGATCTGAGCAATCCAAGAGCTCTTTGAGCCACTCCAAAGGCCATCAATCACTCCAAAGGGGTCCATGTATGTTCAAGCATCATATTATATCCTCTCAAAGTCAAGAATGTCAAAAAATCACAAGAACTGAGAATGGTATGGAAGCAGAGCCAGGCTTGACTGCACAGATGACCTAAAATTAGGGTTTTGGTTTCAGAGGCCATAACCCCAAATTTTTTGGTCATTCTTGTTTCTAATGGTCTCTATATGGTATAGGGAGTATGCATATCAATTTTCATGAAGAAATTCCATGGGGAAGTCATCTGATCAAGAGTTGACTTTTCAGGCAAGTCAGTGCAAAATCAGGGCATCTGAGGCCCCCAATGACCCAACCAAAGGGTGTTCTTCATCATTTTGATTGTATATGATCTTTATTTGATCATGGAAGAGGTTGGAAGTTCACAAAATTGAAGAATTTCAAGTCTTTTGCAAAGTTGACTTTTTGGGCAAGTTTGACTTTTAATGGAAATGTCATTTTAGGCAACTTTTTCAACCCTTACTTTTTGATTCAAGAAAGCTTCAAATGGAAAAACTTTGGTCATGAAAGTTGTAGAATAGATCTTTCCCTTTTCAAAAAGTACAAGAACATGACCTAATTCATTTTGGATCAAAAGTTATGGTTTGTCAAAGTTGGCAAAAATCACTAAATTTCAAGTCATGCACCAAAGAGGCAAAGTTGCAAATTCACTTCTCAAGGCCAATTAAGTCATCCAATGGACTTCTAATCCACACAATATGATCACACAACATCTAAAGTTCAGAATGCACCCAAGGAATCACATGTTTCATGGCCCATGGATCAAGTTTCTTTCATAAGAACCAAAGTGAACCAAGTTGCAAAAGTCATGATAACATCTCATCCACTTGCTGGATAGCTTGCTGATCAATCCTAGGCCTTTTCCCTCATCATGCTGCGCAGCACACCCTCCTTGTACTAGGCTAGCAAGTGACCCATGCTTCTCTTACACAAAGTTGACATTTTAGCAAAAGCACCCATACCAATCAATAAAGGACATGTCACTTCATCTGACCAATAGCATTTGTTTATACAAAGAAAATGCAAGCCAAACACCACAAGAAGCAAGCCTGAAACACAACACAAGCCAGCTTTCTCATTTTCACTCCTTAGAGCAAAAACTTTCGAAACTCTCAGCACAAACCTCAAACACACAAACCAACTTCACCAATCATCTCACCATGCTTCACTGAACCCAAACCAACCTTCAAAGCAGCCTGAAACTCAAAGAAACAGAAATACGATTTCCTCACTCCACTGAACAGAGCTTGTTCAAACTTCCAAACCAGCCAAAATAAATTTGTTCCAAGCCTTTCAGAAGCACAAGGGAGGTCACAGGAGTGGATTGCACAAAGAGAAGAGGTCAGAAAGTTGCAAACTGAAAAGCTTCAAACTCAGGTAGCTTCATGAAATTTTTTTCCAGAACGTGCATTTTAATTTACTAAATGAATCTACATGCCTCCCTGGTCATGAATATGTGATTATTTTTGAAAATGGTTGAGAAACCAGGATGTATGAATGCTCTGAAACTTTTTGCCCTAAAACTATTTTGATTCGATTAGGCTGATTTAGGAATGATAAATGTTGTTTGAATGAGGGGTTTGATTCATGTTTGAGTGGGGAAGAGTTTTGGGCAGTTAGTTTTCATTTTCATTGCGTGTAGAGTGATTTGGTGTTTTGGACTCGCCGGAGAAGATGACCGGAACCACTGTTCCGGTCATCTGAAAGTCATTAGGGCTGGATTAGGGCTTAATCATTAATTAGTGGAATTTGAATTCCAGCCGTTGGATATGGCGCCAGGTCAAACGCGCGCGTGTTTCATTTGAATGTGGGCCTTTGGATCTGATTACTTTTCTATTTTCAGAATAAATTCAATTTTATTTTCCCTTTTATTCATTTAATTTCTCCATTTTATTAAAAATAGCAAAATCATTCTAAAAATTCTGAAATTTTTTGTACACACTTTTATTTAATTTCAGAAGCCAAAAATATTTTTATTTTTATTTTTAGCATATAAAAAATATTTTTAAGTATTTAAAAGTTTATTTTTAATTAATTAATGAGAATTAATTAATTAAAAATACTTTTAGGTATTTAAAAATCACCAAAAAATTCATGAAACTTTTAATAACATTTAGAAACATTGTCCAACCCTCAAACCAAATTTATTTTTTGATCTTGATGCATTTTGAGAATTTTCCATGGAATTAATTCATTTTCAAGGCATTATTTTGATCCAAACTTCCAAAAATCATTTCTGCCTAACCATTGAGAGTTGGACTTTGATTCTTTTTGCATTTTGTTTAGCATATCATGTAGTTTGTGAGATTAATTTGGCATGAATTGATCTTACATTTTCCATTTGTTTGGCATTTTTCTTGTTGAGGAACCCTAAAACCCTAGAAATCTTAGGAAATTCATAACTTTTATTAGGTTAAGAGTTGGAACCTCTCCTTTGGGAAGTGAGTTAGTATAGGCTTAGGGGTCCTTTGAATGCATTTTCAATTTTTTATCTTGTTGTTTGCTTCTGATTTTGGGTTATGTTTGATTGCTTTGATCATAAACCCTAATTTGGGCTTCCATATGCATTCATCTTGCACTTGCATTCATACCTTGACTTGCCATGACACTTTATGCATTCATTTGATTCATTTGACATCTTAAGACATATTAGATGCATGTTTGATCATTGCATCTTGCATTTGCCATGTTGTATGCCATTTGCATTTCATAACTTGTCATGTATGATCATGGTTCCCAACTTGCTTCATCTGCATCCATAAGCTTGTATGATCATCCCCATGTGTTGTTTCATGTTTGCATCATCTCATAGCATCATTATCATCTCATATATGCTTCTGGTTTTGATTTACATCATGCCATTTCATTTCATTTTGCATTGCATTGCATTTCTTTGCTAACTTTTCAGGTGGTAAGTAACTTTGAGAAGTGAATTTGCCTTCACTTCTCACAACTTCTTTTCATCTCTTTTATGCATCTATGCTGCATTTTACTATGTGTTTGAGATTGAGCTTGCTCATTCTTTTTCTTCTTGCTTTCTTTCCTTAAGTGACTTGACTTCTTGAATGAAGCAAGTTACTTTGCTTCTCCTGATCCTTTCCTCTGCTTCCTGGTGGTTCCCCTGAAGATCTTTCTTGTAAACCTCACAAGCCTTAGGAACACCCAAGCATGGCAATGATTAGGGTTTTGATTAGTTCCCCCATTTAGATTTTACCTTTGTGTCTCATTGAGTCTTCTCTTCTCATCTCATAATCAAGGACTAAACCCTAAAGGTTTTAAGGCTTTGTGATTAAGCTTATGCCTGCATCCTTCTATTAGGATGGAGTGTATAACTTTAATCCTCAGTGTTAAACCCTTAATGTGTTTAACTCCTTTAATCAATTCACATAATAATCATCAAGACATCATACTTGTAACTTGGGCCTTGCATTAGGGTTCTAATTCTTCCTTAATTGGTTAAGAAGGACTAACCCTAGTGTTAATGGACAAGTCCTCCTCAAGTTGTCTTACCAATTATAAAACCCACTTCATCATCTCACCATTAAATAAAATTCACTTAATCAAAGGCTTGTTTTGTCATGAGTTTAATCCCTAATCATGGATTAAGTTGAGGAGCTTTCCTCAGCTTAAACATTCTCATCTATTATCCTTCTATTAGGATGGTGTAATGAGTCTGTTTAATCCCTGATTATGGCTTAACCTCATTACTTAACACTAAACAAAAATACCAAAAATATCTAAATAATCACAAGTAGGTTAATGATCTTAATCCTACACCATGGTGATTAAGTGTGAGAAGCTGACTTCACACTCAAGGCATTCTCATTACCCCTAATCAGAGGGAAGATGTGATGAGTTTACTAAATCCATTGGTTTAGGCTTAAGCTCATTAACTTATGACAAACTTTCAAAAGCAATAAAAGACTGAAAGCACAAAAAAAAAACAATAATCGTCTCCTTCGGGATTCTTTTCTCATCTCATTCACTCATAAACGAGAACTAGCTTCTTCCGTCTAATGCAAGACAGTTTGCACCTGAGCCAGACAGGTCATACACTTGAGCATAGACAAGTAAGCAGTTCACAAATCAATTCATCTTTCAGTCTCTTTGGGTCGAACTACGGTGTTCTGACTTCCTCATTGCACGAGAGGATACGTAGGCATAACTTGACAGTTATCGAACAAAAGTCTCTGTATATCCCCCCTCCTTCTAGCCTTATTCTTTAAGCCTCATAGTCTTGAGCATTTCACTCTTGTTCTTACACTGATACTTCTTGTATACACTTCACATTTATTTTACACTGACACCTGTACATCCTGTTCCAGCTCTTTTATACACAAATTGCACTGACACTACCCCTTTAAAACACAAATCTTTTAAGCGTGGATCCCGTCGAGTACGGCGGACAATCTGGGTGCTAATACCTTCCCAGGTTGTAACCAACCCCCTTTCTCAGTCTCTCTGGTTCGCAACCGTCTTATCCATATCCTTCTAGGTCTATGAAGCATTGCCTTTCCTCTGGGATAAAAATGCCTAGCTGGCGACTCTATTCATTCCCTGTGAGTTCACTCCTGTGTGTTCTCACATCTTCCTTTCGCCGACCGTTCGCGTCTGTACCTTTATTTGGGCCATTTCCCATTTTATCGGGAGCGACAAAACCCCCACAATCAAAAACACGATTTCCACACTTCACAAACTGAACCTCTGCCATTTTCATTTTAAGACCATATAAACTCCAGCCAAGTATCACAAACTTCTGGGGAGGATCATTGGAGCTTGTTTGAAGCAAAGAATTGGCCAGAAAGTCCCTGTTTCGAAAGCTCAAGCTCAGGTAGCCATGGCATTTATTTTTCCAGAACTCTTATTTTATGTTATGGAATGATTCTACATGTCTCACTGATCACCATGATGTCTTTATTTTTGAGAATAGTTGAGAAATAAGCATTTCATGAGCTTCTGAATTTTCTGCCATGTTTTCCGTTTTGCTCTGATTCACGAATTTGATGATGAATAAATGATTTTTGGTGAGTGATCCTTGTTGGGGTTGATATGGGGATCATTTCTGGAAAGTTAGAGAGCTTGGGGATGCGTAGGGAGTGAGATAGCATAAGTGATTGGCCGGAGAAGATGACCGGAACACTGTTCCGGTCACCTGAATGTAATTAGGGTTCAGATTAGGGTTAATGACATAATTAGTGAAGATTGAATTTGAGCCGTCCATTTGCGCGCGATGGTCAATTCCCTCCTTTTGTTTGAATCTCAGCCACTGGATCTGATTACTTCCATTAATTCATTTTTTTTATTCATTTTAATTGCATTTTCTTCATCATTTAATTAAAAATAGCAAATCATTTCTAAAAAAATTTCATTTTTTGCATGCTGACTTAAAATATTTTTCTCATTCTGAATATAATTTTATTTTTATTTTTTGCATCAAAAATTATTTTTAAATCATTTAAATGTTTATTTTTAATTAGTTAATGAAAATTAATTAATTAATTAAAAATGCATTTAGGTATTTAAAAATCACCAAAAAATTCATATTGCATTTTAAAACATTTAGAAACATTATCAAACTCTCAAAACAAATTTCTTTTTGTTTCTTGAACTATTTTGACCTTTTTCATTGGAATTAAATTCATTTAAAGGCAATACTTTTGTTCAAACTTTGAAAAATTCTTTCTGCCTAACCATGAGGAGTTTGATGATGGTTCTTCTTGCATTGCATCCTTCACATCATGTATTTTCTAGGGTAAAATTGGTTTGAATTCATATTTCATTTTCATTTTGTTTTGTATTTTCCATTGTGAGGTATCCTAAAACCCTAGTTGACTTAGAAAAATCACAACTTGCACTAGGTTAAGAGTTAGGTCCCCTCCTTTGGGCAGTGAACTTGTGAAGGGTTAGGGTTCCTTTGATCCCATTTTCAATATTTTGTCATGTCATTTGCTTCTGGTTTTGAATTTTTTGCATTGTATGTTGCATGTAAACCCTAATTTGTGCCTTCCTTTGCATCCATCTCTTATTTGCTTGCATTTAAGAACTTTCCATGACATTTTGTGCATCCACATGATTCATAATACATCTTAGGACCTATTAGAATCATGTTTGATCATTGCATCTTTCATTTGCCATGTTATATGTCCATTCCATTTCATAAACTTTCATGAACTTCCATGGTTCAAAACATGCTTCATTTGCATCCTCATCCTTGTATGATCATCCACAACTCTTGACATGTGTTTGCATCATCTCTTAGCATCATTGAAGTCATGTTTATGCTTCTGACTTTGGTTTGCATCATGACATTTCATCTCATTTGCATTGCATTTCATTTCTTTTGCTAACTTTTCAGGTGGTAAGTTGTTTTGGGAAGTGAATTTGCCTTCACTTCTCACAATCTTTTCTCATCTCTCTTATGCATTCATTGCTGCATTCTTCCTTCAAGCAACTTGTCTTCTTAAGTGAAGCAAGTTGTCTTGCTTCTCTCTGCTTCTTTCCCCTTTCATCTGCTTCTTTCCTGGTGGCTTCTCTCTTGAAGATCTCTTGCAAGCTTCATAAACCCTAGGAACAACCAAGCATGATAACAATTAGAGTTTTATTAGTCCCCCATTTAGCTTTTACCTTTGTGTCATCTTTGAGTCTTCTCTTCTCATCTCACAATCAAGGACTAAACCTTAAAGGTTTTAAGGCTTTGTGATTAAGCTTGTGTCTGCATCCTTTTATTAGGATGGAGTGTATAACTTTAATCCTAAGTGTTAAACCCTTAATGTGTTTAAATCCTTTAATCAATTCACTTAATAATCACTAAGACATCAAGCTTGTAACTTGGGCCTTGCATTAGGGTTCTAATTCTTCCTTAATTGGTTAAGAAGGACTAACCCTAGAGTTAATGGACAAGTCCTCCTCAAGTTGTCTTGCAAACCATAAAAATCACTTCTTCATCTTATCATTAACTAATATCCACTTCAATAAAGGCTTTGTTCTGTCATGAGGTTAATCCCTAATCATGGGTTAAGTTGAGGAGTCTTTCTCAGCTTAAATGTTCTCATCTATTATCCTTCTATTAGGATGGTGTAATGGGTCCATTAAATCCTTGATTATGGATTAATCTCATTACTCAACACTAAACAAAAACAACAAAAACATCTAAATAATCACAGGTAGGTTAATGACCTTAATCCTACACCATGGTGATTAAGTGTGAGGTGCTTACTTCATACTTAAGGTACTCTCATTACCCCTAATCAGAGGGAGGATGTGATGAGTTTACTAACCCTTGGTTTAGGTTTAAGCTCATTAACTTCTGACAAATTCAAAAAGCAATAAAAGATTGAAAACTCAAAAACAAACAATAATCGTCTCCTTCGGGATTCTTTTCTCATCTCATTCACTCACAAACGAGAACTCGCTTCTTCCGTCTAATGCAAGACAGTTTGCACCTGAGCCAGACAGGTCATACACTTGAGCATAGACAAGTAAGCAGTTCATTAGTCAATTTATCTTTCAGTCTCTTTCAGTCGAACTACGGTGTTCTGACTTCCTCATTGCATGAGAGGATACGTAGGCATAACTTAACAGTTATCGAACAAAAGTCTCTGTATATTCCCCCTCCTTCCAGCATTATTCTTTAAGCCTCATAGTATTGAGCATTTCACTCTTATTCTTACACTGACACTTCACTCATACATTTCAATTTTCTTTTACACTGACACTTGCATTCTTTCTAGCTTTGACACACAGATTGCACTGACACTACCCCTTTAAAACACAAATCTTTTGAGCGTGGATCCCGTCGAGTACGACGGACAATCTGGGTGCTAATACCTTCCCAGGTTGTAACCAACCCCCTTTCTCAGTTTCTCTGGTTCACAACCGTCTTATCCATATCTTTCCAGGTTTATGCAGCATTACCTTTCCTTCGGGATAAAAATGCCTAGCTGGCGACTCTATTCATTCCCTCTCCTTTCGCCGACCGTTCGCGTCTGTACCCCATTTGACCCAGCCTCATTTGGTGGGAGCAACAGCTTGGCGACTCTGCTGGGGACCCTTATACTGTAACCAGGGCTTCTGGTTCTTTTTGTGGGTTCCTCCTAGCGCTTGTTTGATTTGTGTTTACTGGGGTGTTATGTGCTAATTGTGTTTATATAGTTGCTTTATTTATTGCTTTATGTACAGCCTTATTTATTGCTTTCTTTACAGTTTTTCATATTTTCATACTGTCATTATCATTGCTGGATTTGTTCTTCTGTCTTGGTGGGTGGGGTTCCATTGAGAGTTTAAGGTCCTATACCTGGGACCTGAGTGACACC
Source organism: Lathyrus aphaca (assembly GCA_963966055.1). Lineage (NCBI taxonomy): Eukaryota > Viridiplantae > Streptophyta > Magnoliopsida > Fabales > Fabaceae > Lathyrus > Lathyrus aphaca. The sequence goes on along the minus strand of OZ014519.1, from coordinate 353,950,061 downwards.
TAGGCTAGAGTGGTTCATGTTCTTTCCCATTCCATTTCGGTCTGGTGCGGGAATATGAAACACGGTTCAGATGTGGGTTTCTTCTTGAGAACTCTGTGCTACAGATTTCCTGTAGTGCTAGGGCTATCTGGGAAGCCTGCTAAGTCTGAATGACCTTTATTATGACCTTCAGAAACTGAGGTGAATTAGAGGAGGATCTTTTATGGTTATTGTAAACACTGTACCTCCGGGTTAGAAGTGTTTACACTTCTCATAACTGATCCAAGTCTGAGGATCCTTGTTTTAGAACACTACCTGTGAGGGGGTTGGGCTGTTTGCAGGTTTGCATGTACCATTGGCCACATCATACCCTGTTACTTGTTTTGATTAAGAGTACCTCACTTTGGACAGTTCTTATGATTTAACCCTGGATATGTGACTCTTTATTTGAGTCCCCCACCTTGGTTACTGGATTCCTGAACCTCCATCTGGACTTCTTGAACATACTTGGGCTTTATATCAAGACAGATAATCAGATCCAGCTTGATCACAACCCTTTGCATATCATTTGCATACATCATCATTGCATCATTTAACATTTGTTTATTTGTTTTTCAGGGTATCCACATTATATCTGCTTGGTTTTGACCCCTTCTTCTGCATAGACCTCTGCTTCAGTTATTGACTGCTTCATCTATCTTCATCATCACCAGCATCAGCCTATCAGTGGCTCATCTCCAGTATCAGTCTTAATCCTCATCAGCACTTGTCTTCAGCTCTTCATCAGCACTCATGGCCACTCCCAGGAAGAGCAACATATCATACCATTTCTTTGAGCCTGTGTTGACTGGTATCAGACAGGTCCAGTCACTTATCACCCCTGACCACATCCCATTATTCAGAGAACATTATGGAGGTATCCTTGATATGGTTTTGGACCTGGACCCTTCTCAGAGGAGCATGATCCACACCTGCCTACAGTTTTATGACCCTCCTTTGAGATGCTTCACATTCCCAGACTTTCAGCTAGGACCTCTGTTGGAGGAGTTCTTATCATTGATTGGAGTACTTGTCAGGGGTAGTGTCCCCTTCAACCCAGAGATGACTTCTCCCAGCAATGGAGAAGTAGCAAAAGCACTGTACCTGGAGCCTACTTTGATTGAGCAAAACATGACAACAAAGGCTGGGATCCCTGGTTTGCACTTGGATTTCTTGATTTCTCAGGCCATCCTGAAGGCCTCTTTGGGAGAATGGAGGGCAGTCTGTGCATTGTTAGCCCTCAGCATATATGGGGTTATACTGTTTGCAGATGAGCCCAAGTTTATCAGCAAGAATGCCATTCATCTTTTCCTTATGAGGAACCCAGTACCCACATTGCTGGGAGATTTCTACTACTCCATTCATCAGAGGAATGAGAAACAAAGAGGGAAATTAGTGAGATGCTGTGCTCCTTTGTTTCACACTTGGCTGCTCAAGCACCTACCTAAGACAAATGCCTTCCTGAATCCTCACCAACAGAAGAATTGGGCTAAGAGGCTCATTGCTTTGACTTCAGATGACATCAGATGGTGCACCCAGAGCACCAAAGGCAAGGACATCATCACTAGCTGTGGGCAATACCCAAATGTACCTCTGGTAGGAGTAAAGGGTTGCATCAACTACAATCCTTTGTTGTTTAAGAGGCAACTAGGCTATGCTTTGGTTCACCCTCCTAGAGTGCAAGATTTAGCTGAGACCCTGTATTGTGAAATAAAGCCTAATCTAGCTGCTGTCAGACAAGCATCTTGGGATTGGGACAACATCCAGACAAAAGGGATGGCTATTCTTGGGAGGTGCAATAATGTTGCTTCAGCTCAGTACTATGACTGGTCCCATGCTAGAGCTCAGATTACTGGGATTCCCTTCACTTTGGAGGACACACCTGGACCCTCTACAGTACAGCCAGCAACCACTGTCAGCCTGGAAGAGTTTGAGAAACTGAAGGAGAGGAATGAGAATCTGTCTCAAGCTCTGAAGAAGACCCTCTGGGAGAGGAGTGATGGTCGTCTGGACATTGAGAGGTTGGAGAAGCGTAGGGTGGAGCATCTGGCCAAGATTGAGAAAACAGAGGACTACATCAGAAAAGCAAGAGCTGGGGAACAAATATTGAAGAATGCCTGTAAAGAGGCCAAGCTTCAGAAGGCTGGGACTGAGCTCTATCTGCAAGAAAGTCAGGCTAGGTGGGTCAGAATCACTGAAGCCCGTACTCAAGAAGATCAGAGAACTCAATCCAAGATTGAGCAGTTAGAGGCCAATGAAAAGAAGCAGCAGGAAGCTTTGCTGGCAGCCCAAAAGGAGATTTCAGAGTTGAAGCTTAGGGTTGGTTTGAAGAGGTCAAAGGACCAAGACAGGCACAAAAAGCTGACCACTGCCATTGCCACCAGAAACCTCCTCATCAGGACCATTACAGAGCATCCATCTGGTCCGGTGACTGAGGCACTTCTGAAGGAGGTTAAGGAGGATGAGTTTGGACTAGATGTCTGACTTTTTGATTGTTGTTGTTTTCATTTGATGTACTTTTCTTTTGTGTTGTATTTTGACCCTTCAGGGGCATGTGTTGTAAAAAATAGACTATGTTTTATTCATCATTTGTAATCTATTTTAGTTTGTTTCCATTTGGGTTTTCTTTTCTCAACAACATCAAAGCATCTTCCTTGAGGTCTAGAAAGGTAAAAACCAAGAGCCAAGCCGGATACCTTGGAAAATAAATAAGCATACTGCATTGCATACTAACTTTTACTTTGTTTTGTAGGTTTTGTTTTTATTTGTTTCTAACTTTGCTATGACTTCAGGAAATATTGCTCGCAGAAGAGTGTTCCCTGTCAACCGTGCACACCGGTATCCTACTCGCAACAACCTTCCGGGTATTCTAATGGAGCAAGTACAGCAAGACCTGACTGAGGTCAGAACCCAGATGGCTAATGAAAGGGTGGAGCTGAGAAACCAAATGGCCCAATTCATGACTGTGATGACTGGCTTGGCCCAGAGTCAGGAAAGGCTAAGGGCATTGGTAGAAAGACAAACCCCCGAGGAACCTCATCCCGGAACTGGAGGAACTAGTAATAATGAGAGAGGTCAGCCTCATGTTAATTTACCTGTATTTGGACCTCATCTAGATCCGGAAGTCAACATCCCGGGAAACATACAAGGAAATACTACTGGGGGGAGAATATTGCAAGAAGATCCCCAAGAGGAGCAGTTTACTGTCATGGGAGATGGTGATGAAGTCTATGATAGGAGGTTTGATGAAATTGCTGAGAAGTTGAGATCTTTGGAATCTCAAAACTCCTTGGGTTTCGATGTGATGGATATGGGGTTAGTGGACGGGGTGAGAATTCCCCATAAGTTCAAACCCCCGTGCTTTGAGAAATACAATGGAACCTCTTGTCCGCGAACTCACCTGCAGTCTTTCCTGGGAAGACTTAAAGCATATACCATGGATGAAAAGCTGTGGATGTTCTACTTTGAAGACAGCTTGACTGGGGCTTCAAGGGAGTGGTATTCACACTTGACCAGAGCTACCATCAGATGCTGGAAGGACCTAGATGAAGCTTTTATCAGACAATACCAATATAACCTGGACATGGCTCCTAACAGGACCCTCTTGATGGGAATGTCTCAATCTTCCAGAGAAAGCTTCAGAGAATATGCCTAGAGGTGGAGACAGCTTGCTGCTGCTGTCCAACCACCCATGTCGGAAAGAGAAATGGCCGACATGTTCATGAATACTTTGCAAGGAACGTATATTGATAGGCTGGCTGCCTTTTCTTCCACCAGTTTTGCTGACGTAGTTATAGCTGGAGAAAGAATTGAGAGTCTATTAAAGATGGGCAAAATTTCGAATAATGGTGCAAGTTCGTCCAGTAATCCCAGGAAGCCTTTTGTGGGACCTCGAAGGACCGGTGAGACAAATGCCATTCATGCCAGCAGGGGCATGCCTCGGTATGTCCACAGATCAGTAGCGGCTGTCACTATTCCAGCTCCGATTCCTCAGCAATCAACATATCAACAACCACAACAACCACATTATCAACAGCAAGTTCAGTATCTGCCACAAAGAACCTACAACAACAATAACAACAACGACCCTTCCAACAAAGACCATCTCAGGCAAACAGGGTAATTGACCCTATCCCTATGCCTTATGCTGCCTTATTGCCACAACTCCTGAAACTTAACTTGGTTGAGTTAAGGACATTGGCACCACCAGATCCCTCCAATCTCCCGAAGAATTATGATGTCAACTCCAGGTGTGCTTTCCATTCCAATGCACCAGGCCACAATACAGAAAAATGCAGGGCATTGCAAATGAAAGTTCAAGATCCGGTGGATTCTAAAGCCCTCAACTTCGCACCGCCTCCGAATGTCAACAGAAATCCTATGCCTAATCATGGTGGGCCAAGGATTAATGCCATTGAGGAAGACAAACCATCTACTTTGATCACCAGTATTGCACAAATTCGAACACCTCTGGTCGAAATTAAAGCTCAGCTTCTAGAGTGCCAGATGTTCCCCGGGTGTGAGCTCGGTTGTGGGTATTGCAACATTGCTGTCAACGGGTGTGATAATTTTAGAAGCGGCATAGATGGTCTTATCAAGGATGGTATCCTTCAGATCTCAACAACGGCACCTACAAATCCAGCAATTCCTTTGACAACAATTCCTGATTCTTCTACAACAGCAACAACAATCATTCCTACCGATTCATCAATATCATCAGCAATGGCTCCATCCATCACTTCAACAAATCAAATGTCAACAACCATTTCTTCTATAACATCAGTATCCTTTTTATCAGCAGAATCTTCTACAATGCCAACGGAAATCAATGAAGATGTCTCAGCAGTCACCATCTACTATGATCCATCAAATGTTCCTCCAAACAACAACTTTCAGCAACAAACAGTGGCACCTCCCGCCAGGTCACCGGTCACAATTTACTACGATCCGCACACCATTACAGTACCATCCTCTGCAGCAGTCAGTCCAGTTACTATCACGGTGCCTGGACCAGTTCCATATGAAAGCAGTAATGCCATACCTTGGCATTATGGCTCTGATCTTTACTGCAACGGGGAGAAAATCACTCTGGACTCATCAACCTCTTCTCCACAAATTGATAATGTTGGGGGAGGCGGAGGCTTCACTAGAAGCGGACGCCTTTTTGCCTCACAAACACAAAGACCTAATGCCGAAGCAGAAGCTGCTGCCAAAGCGAAGGGAAAGAGTGTGGTACCTGAAGAGCCAATCGCCAAGGAAACTCAGAAGACATCTTTTGAACAAGATGTAGACGAGTTCATGAGAATCATAAAAAGAAGTGATTACAAAGTGGTGGATCAGCTTCACCAAACTCCCTCGAAAATCTCCATATTATCCCTGTTGATGTGTTCTGAAGCTCACAGGAATGCATTATTAAAAGTCCTGCACGCAGCATACGTGCCAGAGGAGATTACTGTTAATCAGCTGGAAACTGTGGTGGCAAATGTCAATACCAGTCATGGGCTAGGCTTCACCAATGCTGACTTAACAACAGAGGGACGTAACCACAACAAGGCTTTACATATCACCTTGGAATGCAAGGGTGCTATTCTATCTCATGTACTGGTGGACACTGGGTCATCACTCAATGTTCTACCAAAGAAAGCCTTAGTGAAGCTGGAGTATGATGGTTTGACATTGCGTCCGAGTAATTTGGTGGTGAGAGCATTTGATGGCTCTAAAAGATCAGTGCTTGGGGAGATTGATCTTCCTGTGATGATTGGCCCGCAAACCTTCAAAACTACCTTCTATGTGATGGACATTCAGCCGACCTACAGCTGTTTGTTGGGAAGACCTTGGATTCACGCCGCTGGCGCTGTTACGTCTACCCTTCACCAGAAGCTGAAATTCGAGTGGGAAGGCCAGTTCATCACCATCTGTGGGGAAGAAGACATCTTTGTTAGCCATCTGGCTACGTACAAGTACATAGAAATGGATGGAGAGATCCATGAAACCATGAGCCAAGGGTTTGAGGCCCTGAACATTAATGAAGCATCTGCTGTACTGGGAACCTCTATAACGTCATATCAGCAAGCCCGGAAGGTTGTTGAAGAAGGTACTGCCCAAGGCTGGGGCAAGCTATTGCCCGTGGAAAAGAAAGAAGACAGATTTAGGTTGGGTTACAGACCAACTCAACAAGATCGATCAGAGGCTGCCAAAGAGCCAATTTTTGTCAGCGGGGGAATGCTCACCCCGGATGCTGTGAACAATTTGGAAGACGAGGAGGAAAGCGACCGCAACCTGGAGAGCTGGATACGTCCAAGGATCCCGGGGAGCCAAGTCCTTAACTGGTCTTCCCAGGAAATTATAAGGGTTACTCCTGCAGAGTAATTATTATTTCCTGTATTTTAAAGCATGCATCAAGTCTTGCATCTTGCCCAAGATGACAAGACTCATTTTGTAATCGGGCCATCTTGTAATTTTGTGCAAATGGATTAATCAATGAATATCGGACATCTTTTGCAAATGAGTCTTTTCCTTTTCCGCTCACTGTTTTTCATTTTTCTTTTTGTACAAAAATAAAATGGAAATGTTTTTCAAAATGATGACTTCATTTCACTTTTTCTAAATAAGATAAAATTGATCACTAAAATAAACCAATCTAAACCCTTGCAGAAAGTGCCCACCAGACTGCATAGACAACAACACTGCTATGACTTCGTATGACTTTGACAATCCAATCAATCAAGCTGATGAAGGGGTTGAAGAAGATTATGAGGTGGTGCAAAATTCAGGGCCTTTGAATCTACCAGATCCCGTACCTTCATATGCAGAGCCTTGCACTTTTCTATGGAGTGACCAGGTGCATTAGAATGAAAAGCACACCTGGCGTTGACGTCGTAATTCCTCATAAGGTTCTGAGGATCCGGTGGAGCCAATGTCCTTAACTCGACAAGATTAAGCTTTAGGAGTTGTGGCAGCAATGTGGCATGTGGCATTGGTATAGGGTCAATCACCCTGTTGATCTGAGATGGCCGCTGCTGAAAAGGGCGTTATTGTTGGTTGTTGTTATTGTTGTTGTAGGATCTTTGTTGAGGAAACTGTGGCTATTGAGGAAAGTGTTGTGGTTGTTGAGTATACTGAGGAGGTGGAGTAGGAATAGTGACAGCGACAACTGATCTTGGCAGATACCGGGGTCTACCTCTTCCCACACGTACAGAGTTTGTTTCACTGGATCTGTGGGGCCCTGCAAATGCCTTCCTCGCACTGCTTGAACTGGACCGTTGTCAGAAATCTTTCCCATCTTCAGTAAACTCTCAATTATTTCCCCAGCTATAACTATGTCTGCAAAGCTGGTGGAAGAAAATGCAGCCAATCTGTCAATATAAGTACCCTGGAGAGTGTTCATGAACATATCTACCATCTCCCTTTCTGACATCAGGGGTTGGACGGCAGCAGCTAGTTGCCTCCATCTTTGGGCGTACTCTCTGAAACTTTCTCGGGAAGACTGTGACATTCCCATCAAAAGGGTTCTGTTTGGAGCCATGTCCAGATTATACTGATATTGACGAATGAAAGCTTCTGCCAAGTCTTTCCAATTCCTTACCGTGGCCCTGGTCAAGTGAGAGTACCACTCTCGGGATGCCCCTGTCAATCTATCTTCGAAGTAAAACATCCACAGTTTCTCATCCATGGTGTAGGCTTTTAATCTCCCCAGAAAAGACTGAAGATGGGTACGTGGGCAGGATGTGCCATTGTATCTTTCAAAACAAGGAGGTTTGAACTTATGAGGAATTCTCACCCCCTCCACTAATTCCATGTCCATGACATCAAAACCAAGAGAGTTTTGGGATTCAAGAGACCTTAGCTTTTCTGCTATTTCATCCAACCGACGATCGTAGACTTCATCCCCAGCCCCAACCACGGTAAACTGTTCTTCCTAGGGGTCCTCCTGCAAGGCCCTCCCTCCAGTGTTACCTTGGGTGTTTCTTATAGCATTGATTTCTGGATTCAGATGAGGTCCAAACTATGGGGGATCAGTACAAGGTTGTCAGTGATTGTTGTTGCTGGTACCCCGTATACCTGGATGGTTTTCCTCGGGAGTTTGTCGCTCGACTAACTCTCTCAGTCTCTCCTGGCTCTGAGCCAATCCAGTCATCACTGTCATAAATTGATTCATTTGGGCCCTCATCTTTGTCCTCTCATTGGCCATTTGGGTTCTCACTTCATTCAAGTCTTGTTGAACCTGATCCATTTGTAATCCCGGAAGGTTGTTTCTTGTCGGATACCGGTGCACTCTATTGACGGGGAACACTCTTCTACGAGCAATGTTTCCTGAAACCACAACAAAGTGAGAAACAACAACAAAACAAAAACCTACAAAACAAAGAGAAAATGTTAGTATGCAATGCAGGATGCCTATTTGTCTTCCAAGGGTATCCGGTTTGGTTCTTTGGTTTTGACCTTTCCAAACCTCGAGGAAATGATGATGTTGTAGAGAGATAAAGCCCACAAAATAATACAAACCATATATTACAAAGGGTGAAGATACATAGTTTGATTACAATAAAGTCCCCATGGTGGGTCAAAATACATCAACAAAATCAAAAGTAAGAACAAAAGTAAATACGAGTACAAGGAAATCAAACATCTAATCCAAAGTCATCCTCTCTGACTTCCTTCAGGAGAGCCTCAGTCACTGGACCTACTGGGTGCTCTGTAATGGTCCTGATGAGGAGGTTCCTGGTGGCAATGGAACTGGTCAACTTCTTGTGCTTATCCTGATCCTTTGACCTCTTTAACCCCGCCCTGAGTTTCAACTCTGAGATCTCCTTCTGTGCTACCAACAAAGTTGCATGATGCTTCTTCTCACTAGCCTCCAGCTGCTCTATCCTAGCTTGGGTTCTTTTATCTTCCTGTGCACGAGTCTCAGTGATCCTGATCCACCTATCCTGACTCTCCTCTAAGTAATACTCAGCTCTGGCCTTCTGAGTTTTAGCTTCCTTGCAAGCATTCTTCAGCACTAACTCTCTTGCTCTAGCCTTTCTGATGTAGTCACCCGTCTTCTCAATCTTGGTCAAGTGCTCAATCCGGAGCTTCTCTAACCTTTCATTATCTAGACGGCTGTCATTCCTCTCCCAGAGGGTCTTCTTCAAAGCTTCAGAGAGCTGAGTATTCCTTTCCTTTAATTTCTCAAACTCCTATAGGCTGAAAGTAACTGCAGGCTCTACTGCTGATGGTCCAGGTACATCCTCTAAGGTGAATGGAATCCGGGTGATCTGTCCCCTGACACGAGACCATTCAAGATACTGAGTTGAGGCTATGTTGTTGCACTTGCCAAGAATAGTTGTCCCCTTAGTTTGAATATTGTCCCAAGCCTAGGCAGCTTGTCTGACAATGGCAAGGTTGTGCTGGATGTCACAATAGAGGGTTTCTGTCAAATCTTGCCCTCTTGGGGGATGTACCAAGGCATACCCTAATTGCCTCTTGAAAAGCAAAGGGTTGTAGTTGATGCAACCTTTTACCCCAATCAAGGGTACATTGGGATACTGCCCACAGCTAGTAATGATATCTTTTCCCTTGGTGCTCTGAGTGCACCATCTGATGTCTTTTAATGTAAGGGCAATCATCCTCTTAGCCCAGTTCCTTGGCTGATGAGGATTCAAGAAAGTGTCTGACTTCGGCAAGTGCCTTAACAACCAACAGTAGAAGAGGGGTGCACAACATCTGACCAATCTTCCCCTTTACTTCTCATTCCTTTGATGCACTGAATAATAGAAGTCACCAAGCAAGGTAGGGACTGGATTCCTCAAAAGGAAGAGGTGAATAGCACTCTTGCTTACAAACTTTGGCTCGTCTGCAAACAAGATAACTCCATATATGCTAAGGGCTAGGAGAGCACAAACAGTTTCCCACTTCCCTGCTGCAGCAAGTAGGGTGGCCTGAGTAACTAAGAAATCCAAGTGAAGGTCTGGGATTCCAGCCTTAATGGTCATGCTCTGGTCAATGAGGGTGGACTCCAAGTGCAAAGCCTTAGCTATATCTTCATTCTTGGGAGCAACCATCTCAGGGTTGAAAGGAATCCCTCTCTTGATAGGGACACCTAACAACATGGAGAACTCTTCAATCAATGGCCCTAGCTGAAAATCTGGGAAAGTGAAGCATCTGAGAGGAGGGTCATAGAACTGGAGACATGTGTGAATCATGCTCCTCTGGGATGCATCCAGGTCCATGATCATGTCCATAATGCCACCATAATGTTCCCTGAATAGAGGGACATGATCAGGAGTGATGAGAGATTGCATATGTCTGATGCCTGTCAAAGTGGGCTCAAAGAAATGATAGGTGATGTTGCTCTTCCTAGAAATGTCCATGCTGATAATGGATGCTGGTGAAGAAAACTGAGGAGAAGCAACGATGAAGGTAACTGCTGAAAACTGATGAAGATCACTGGAGAAGGTGCTGAAAAAGAGTGTCTGATGAAGACAACTGGTGAAGAGAGCTGTAAAGAATCTTTGATGAAGATAGTTGGTGCAGATAGCTGAAGGAATCTGAGCAATAGAACAGGTCAAAACCAAACCAAAGATAAGATGTGGATACCCTGTAAAACAAATAGACAAATGTTAAATGATGCAAAATAATGTATGTAGAATGATATGCAAAAGGGTTTGTGATCAAGTGATGGATCTGTTATATGCCTTGATAGGGTCCATGTGTGTTCAAAAGTCCGGATGGAGGCTTAGAAAACCAGTAACCAGGTGGGGACTCAAATAAAGAGTCACAAGTCCAGGGCTTCACAAGAACAGTCCAATAATGATACAACCTTAACAAAACTAGTAACAAGGTATGATGAGTCCAAGGGTTCCTGCAAACCTGTAAACAACCCAACCCCCTCACATGTATTATTCTAGAACAAGGATCCTCAGACTTGGATCAGTTATGAGAAGTGTAAACACTTCTAACCCGGAGGTACAGTGTTTACAATAATCATAAAGGTTCCTCCTCTAATTCACTTCAGATGCCGAAGGTCATAAAAGGTCATCCATACTTAGCAGGCTTCCCAGATAGCCCTAGTACTACAGGAAATCCGTAGCACAGAGTTCTTAAGAAGAAATCCATGTCTGAACCGTGTTTCATATTCCCGCACCAGACCGAAATGGAATGGGAAAGAATATGAAGCCACTCTATCCTATGTGTCACTCAGGTCCCTGGTATGGAACCTTAATCACTCAACAATCCCTCCCACCAAAGGAAACAACAGATCCAACACAGATGATGATAACAATATGCAATGCATAAAACTGTAAATGAAAGCAATAAATAAAGCTGTACAGAAAGCAATAAATAAAGAAATAAACAATAAGCACAAGTAGCACATAACACCCCCATAAGCACAAATCAAACAAGCGGAAGGAGAAACCCACAAAAAGAACCAGAAACCCTGGTTGCAAGATAGATTCCCAGCAGAGTCGCCAAGCTGTCGCTTCCAAAGATTTAAATCCTGGTACAAGTGCGAACGGTCGGCGAAAGGAGAAAATGAAATGAACTGAAAAGAGTCGCCATATAGGCATTTTTATCCCGAAGGAAAGGTAATGCTGCATAAACCTAGAAACAGATGGATAAGACGGTTGTGAACCAGAGAAACTGAAAAAGGGGGTTGGTTACAACCTGGGAAGGTATTAGCACCCAGATTGTCCGTCGTACTCGACGGGATCCACGCTTAAAAGATTGTGTTTAAAAGGGGTAAGTGTATGTGATATCTGTGTGCAAAAGCTAAAGAATGAATGTACAGGTGTCGGTGCAAAAAGGTGAATGCTCAGGAACTGAGGCTTGGAAAGAATGCTGAAAGAGGGGGATGACAAAGAGAATTTTGTTCGATAACTGTTAAGTTATGCCTACGTATCCTCTCGTGCAATGAGGAATTCAGAACACCGTAGTTCGACTCAAAGAGACAGAAAGATAAATTGACTGTGAACTTCTTGCTTGCCTATGCTCAAGTGTATGACTCGTCTGGCTCAAGTGCTAACTTACTTGCATTAGACGTAAGAAGCAAGTTCTCGTTTATGAATGAGTGTGATGAGAAAATAATCCCGAAGGAGATGATTATTGTTTGTTTTTATGCTTTCAGTCTTGTTATTATTTTTGGTGTTTTGCATAGGTTAATGAGCTTAAGCCTAAATCAAGGGCTTGTAAACTCATTATATCCTCCCTGATTAGGGATAATGAGCCTACTTAAGTATGAGATAAGCATCTCAACTTAATTACCATGATGATGTAGGATTAAGATCATTAACCTAATTGTGATTATTTAGATGTTTTTGGGTTTTTGTTTAGTGTCAAGTAATGATTTTAATCTCTAATCACAGATTACTGGGCTCATTACACCATCCAATAGAAGGATAATAGATGAGATCACTTAAGCTGAGGAAGATACCTCAACTTAATCCATGGTTAGAGATTAAATTCATTATATAACAAACCTTTGTTAAGTGGATTTTGATTAAGGGATGAGATTGAGAAGTGGATTTTAAGTTTGTAAGACAACATGAGGGGGACTTGCCCATTAAACACTAGGGTTAGTCCTTCTTAAACATAAAGAGGTTTAAACAAATTATTAAGACAACATGAGGGGGACTTGCCCAATTTACAAGATGAAATCTTAGTGATTATTAAGATGATTTGATTAAGAGGTTTAAACAAATTAAATGTTTAACACTTAGGATTAAAGTTATAAACTCCATCCTAAGAGAAGGATGCAGGCATAACCCTAATTACAAAGTCCTAAAACTTTAAGAGTTTAATCTCTGATTATTGAGATGAGAAGAGAGACTCAAAGGTAAGAAGCTAAGGGAGACTAATCACAACCCTAATTATTATCATGCTTGGATGTCATATGGTTTGTAAGGCTTGAGAAAGATCTTCAAGGAAGCCACCAATGGAAGAAGCGGATGAAAGGAGGATGAGAAGGAATAATAAGTTACTTACTTCATTGAAGAAGATAAGTAACTTAAAGAAAGAAAGTGAGAGAAATGGAACACAAGTGAACAAGTTCACTAACAAGATGCAAATGAAAGAGATAAAGAGAATTGAGAAGTGAAGGCAAATCCACTTCTCAAAGTAACTTACCACCTGAAAATGTTAGCATGAATGCATGAGGTACAAAGCATAAAGGAATGAAATGAAATGAGATGCAATGAGATGAAATGACCAAAGTCAGAAGTGTTTATGCAATATTAATGTTATGTAAGATGATTCAAAGGCATACAAAGTGCATATGTATGATCATACTAAGATGAGATGCAAATGGAAACATGCTTTGAAGTTTGAAAAGACATGAAAGTTAATGAAATGAAATGAATGCAAAATCATGTCAAATGAATAAAGAAATGATCAAGCATGATTCTTATACTTTCCTAATATGTCTAATATGACTTATAAATGCAAGAAATATCACGACAAGTTCATATAAGGATGCATATGCAGGATGAATGTAAATAAACACATGAAATTAGGGTTTTATGGACAAGCAAGATGCAAATGAACAAAACAGAAGCATATGACATGATATAAATTTGAAATCAAAGTAAAACAAACCCTAATCCCATATTAGGTCACACCCCAAAGGAGAAGGTCAGAAGCCTAACCAATCAAAACTTATGAATTTCCTAAGTTTTCTAGGGTTTTTGGGTGGTTCAAAGGGAAAAATGCAAATCAAATTGAAAATGCAAGATAAATTCATGAGGAAAATGTCCTATAAACTACATGCAATATGTAACACAATGCAAAAAGAATCATCTTAAAACTCTTCTTGGTTAGGCAGAAATAATATTTTAAAGTTAGGGTTCAAAAATAAGATTTTAATGACCCTTAATTCAAAGAAAATTCACAAATTATGATCAAACCTAAAAATATATTTGTGTGAATGTTTTAAAATGTTTCTAAATGCATTGGGATGGTTCATGATTTTTTTGGTGATTTTTAGAAACCTAAATGTATTTTTAATTAATTAAAAGACTTAATTAATTAAAAATAACATTTAAATATTTTAAAAATAATTTTTTAATTCAAAAAATAAAATAAAAATCATTTTTGGAATGAGAAAAATATTTAAAGTCAGAATGCAAAAGGAAATATTTTTGTGATGTTTTTAGCTATTTTAAATTAAATATGCAAGAAAATACAATTAATATGAAATGAAAATGGATTAAAATGAAAGTATGTTGATCCTAAGGCTCAGATTCAAACTCAGGGGGTGAGGGTTGACTGCGCACTTTAATCAATGGTCAGGATGGCTTCTGGGTTAAAAACCTAATTAATTTAATTAATTCAGATTTAGGGTTTAATGAAATGATTTGGGCCACTCGTTCACGCGCTAAACCACATCCAAGGGTCAGAATTCAAACTGGCAACTAAACTCTAATTAATTAACCTAATGACTTTCAGGTGACCGGAGCAAGCTCCGGTCATCTTCTCCGGCGAAGCAAAATTTCAGAAACCCATACAAGCATCAAATCTCCTAATTTCTTGCCCAGAATCACTCTTCTAACATCCAAGAACATGAATCCACAAACAAAAATCATTTATCATGCATAACAAAGCTGAATCGAAGCAAACAAAAATCATTTTCAAAACAAATCATATCCCAATGATCAGTGGGGCATACAGATTCATATTGTAACTAAAAAAACAAGTTCTGGAAAAATTGTTCTGAAAATACATGGTTCAAAGCACAATTCTGATGTTTAGAGGCCTCATTGACATATTGTGAAGTGTTTGTGTCCATTTGAAGTCATTAGAATGCTTGAATATGCCAATTTGCAAAATCCCTCTTTGACATGAAACTTGAAATTTTAGGATTTTTGCCAACTTTGAAAGGCCATATCTTGAGTTCTAGGATGAATCAAGACATGTGCTTATACTTTTTGAAAAGGGAAAGACCTAATCTACAACTTTCATGACCAAGAATTTTTCATTTGAAGCATTTTTGATTAAGAAAGAGGAGGTTGAAAAACTTTCCCAAAATGGAAAGTTTCCATTACAAGTCATTTTCCATTTTTGGCAAGTTTGCAAATGGCTCAAAAATTCTTCAATCTTGTGAACTTACAACCTCTTCTAAGATCAAATAAAGATCATAGAACTTCAATTTAATGAAAATACCCCTTTGGTTCCATTGTTGGGGGCCTCAGATGCCTTGATTTTGACTTAACTTGCTCAAGAAGTTACCCAATGAACATATGACTTCCACAATGCATTTCTTCATCAAACTTGGTACACATGATCCTTATAACATCTTAAGAACATTAGAAACAAGAATGGCCCAAAAATTTGGAGTTAAGGCCTCTGAAACCAAAACCCTAATTTTGGTCATCTGTGTAGTGAACCCTAGCTCTGCTTCCCTGCCTTGGCCAGTTCTTGTGATTTCTTGACTTCCATGAACCTTAAGGAGCATAATATGATGATAGAACACACATGGACCCTCTTGGAAATCTTTGAGGCCTTTGGGATGGCTCAGATGGAATCTTGGATTGCTCAGATCACAAACCCTAGATGCAGATGAACTTGAACTTATGCAGTGAAGCAAAAATGCAATATGAGATAGTATGCCTATGCTAATGCAAAAATGAAATATCACAAGCCATGGTGTGATAAAGAGTGATGGAAAATTTGGAGTGTTTACAACCTCATACTACCGTCCTTTTTCTTTACCAACAACACTGGAGATCCACAAGGAGATACACTTGGCCTTACGGATCTCTTTTCCAACCATTCTTCCAACCTCTTCTTCAGTTCTGCTAGCTCTGATGCCGACATTTTGTACGGTTCCATAGAAATGGGTCTAGTACCATGTACATGATCAATATTAAACTCCATTTCTCTTTCTGGAGGTACATCAACAATGTCATCTGGAAACACCTCTGGAAATTCACTCATCACCTGCAACTCATTAGTCACTGACTCACTTCCACCGACAAGGATGCAAACAATGCAAGAACTTGAGCTTCTTCATCTAAGATCTCTCTCAACTCTCTAGCAGAAATGAAACCAGCTTCTTCCTCTACGTCAGGAGCAAGAAATCTCATTGTCTTGTTAAAACAATTGATGTGAACATGATTGAGTTCCAACCAGTTCATTCCCAAGATCATATCCATTCCTCCCCATGACAAACAAATAATATCAACACCAAAGTCCGTACCATAAATGTTTAGAGGGAATATCAAACAAACTAGAGAAGTGGTCACTGATCCCTTAGCAGGAGTTTCAATAACCATTTATCCTTTCATATAAGAAACAGCAATGCCTAGCCTTCTCACACAATCAACAACAATAAAACAATGAGTAGTACCAGTATCTATCATAGCAATCAAAGGTGTATTATTAATGTAAAAAATACCTCTGATAAGTCTATCTTCATTGGAATTTTGAGTTCCTGTAAAAGCGAACACCTTTCCTCCAGTTGAAGGTTGCTTCGGTTTCTGACAGCGGGTGCTGATATAGCCCTACTTTCCACAATTGTAGCAAGTCACCATATTAACCTTGCAATCAGCAATCAAATGTCCTGGTTGTTAGTTGAAACACTTTTTCACTCCATTATTGCACTCACTGACATGATGTCCCACATTACCACACCTATAGCACTTCATAGGAGTAGGCGCTCCTCCCCCACTTACCTTCTTGTCATCGTTATACCTCTGCTTACCTTTATCAGCAGGAGCTGCATAAGTCTTGCCACGGTGCATCTGTTGTTTTCCCTTCTGTTGTACCCCCAAATTTTCCCTCATATATTCAAGACAATATGTCTCATGAGGTCTCCTAATGTTCATAAGATTCTCAATTGCTCAAAGGAACACAAGGTTTCATCAGACTGAGCCTCCTCCTAAGCAATAGATCTCAAATTAGGGTTTTGTGTTTCTCAAAGTAAATTGGACTTCCAAAGCCTAAAGAGGTCTTCATAGTATCTCATATACTTCAAAGGATCCTCATGTCAAGTTTCAAGACTTTCCCTACAAATATGGTCAGTCAGATAATCAGATAATCAATAATCAGTTAACTTGGGTAAAAAGTCAATTGTGGTCAACATATAGTCAAACTTCAAGCCAAATACCCTTAGGTCAAGAATGTAATCTTTAATCCCATTTAAGCAATACAATCAACCAACAATGTTACTTTGCACACCGACGAGTGCAAATTTCTGGGTTTTAAGTGTTCAATCCTCTTCCACCTTCAGGTCATGAATGACGTGTATGCCAATCTAATCCCTCAAGTTTAAGAAGATTGAACAGGGGAAGCTATTGTACTCCAAAATTTTCCCTTTTATTTTCAAGACAATATGTATCAAGAGGTCTCCTAATATTTATAAGATTCTCAATTGCTCAAAGGAACACAAGGTTTCATCAGACAGAATCTCCTTTTAAGCAATAGATCTCAAATTAGAGTTTTTTTGTTTCTCAAAGTAAATTGGACTTCCAAAGCCTCAAGTGGACTTCATGGTATCCCATATACTTCAAAGGATCCTCATGTCAAGTTTCAAGACTTTCCCTACAAGTTTGGTCAGTCTGATGCTCAAATAATCAATAATTAGTTAATTTGGGTAAAAAGTCAAATGTGGTCAACATACAATCAAACTTCAAAATTTAGGTCAACATCAAGATTATGAAGTAAGATTCATCATTTGATCTACGATTGATCATGATTCATCACGAAAACCTCAAATTCATCACAAGGCAAAATTACTAAATTAGGGTTTCTTAAGGAGAAAGTCGACTGAACTTTGACCAGACCTAACTTTCACATACTTCATTATAAATTTCCCAATCACCTATCTTGAAGGAAATTCAATTCTCTACAAATTTGTCTCTCTAAGGCCAAGGCCAGAAATGCTTCATTTGAGAGATATAGGCCAAGACATTACAGGTCCTCTAAAAAGTCAACTTTTTCAAAAGCTCATAACTTGAACATGGAAGATAAAATTGACATGGGACCAAAAGGAGTGATTAAAGGATACTTTAAGCTTTATAAAAAGTCCAAGAGCACATTCATGTGATAAAAATTTAAAATGTTGGGTATTGTTAAAGTTGAGCAAAATTGAGGAGGTGTATAAGGCAAACAATGACCAAAACTTGAGTTTTTGCCAAATGGTCCTATATTTTCAAAATCCAAACATAATCTTAAGATGATCCACGACCCCTAAGTCATATATTTTGATTTTCTTTATTTATTTCATAGTTTATTGGATTTAATTCACTTAAATTCAATTTCAATCAAAGTGAATATGAAAAAAATCAAAGATTTGATATTTGGAATATTTTAGGATCAAATATTGAGGATATCTCCATAATATATGATCCCAAATTCGTGCATACAAGAGGAGAAAGTCATGATAGCAAGATATGCACCGAAATAGAATATTTTCAATGCCATTCAAAAGTGAATCAACTTGACCCAACCCCATGGAGTTTTCTGACCTAAAAGGATCCCTTATATAAACTCATGACCTCCACAAACCGTAGGGATGAAAATTCTTACCTCAGAAACCAAAAAATACCGAAGAAAAAAAATTGTAAAAAGGAGGCAGACAAGGAAGCATATTGGCGGCGTGTACTTACAGTTTTCATTTGTACGGTTTGATCATATTACTCGTAGCTTACTATCTCTTGTTTTTACTATGCATAATTGAAGTTTTCTTTTGACATAATATATATATATGTATATATATATATATATATATATATATATATATATTATGTTATAATTTGATTATGTTTTCGGATCGGATCGTGTCGATACACCGTTTTCACATTTGCGTGTACGAGGTGTGACATTTGTTTTGATCTGATCCAGTTGCGATGATCGTAATTTTGTGTTAGCAACATCATTTTTTTAAGTCCTTTTATTCTATTTCTTTTTTATAGATCTTCACGATTTTGATCCTATTGCGATGATCACGTTAAGTGTAGCAAACTATTGGTGGATCGTATCGGTTCAGGTGCGATTTTTTTTAATTGATTTATTGTTGTTTGCACCCAGAGCACTAAGGGCAAGGACATTATCACCAGCTGTGGACAATACCCAAATGTGCCTCTAATAGGAGTAAAGGGTTGCATCAACTACAATCCTTTGCTGTTTAAGAGACAACTGGGCTATGCTTTGGTTCACCCTCCCAGAGGGCAAGATTTGGCTGAGACCTTATATTGTGAAGTGAAACCTAATTCAGCTATTGTCAGGCAAGCATCCTGGGCTTGGGGCAACATCCAGAAAAAAGGGATGGCAATTCTGGGAAGGTGTAATAATGTTGCTTCAGCTCAGTACTATGACTGGTCCCGTACTAGAGCTTAGATTACTGGAATGCCCTTCACCTTGGAGGACATACCTGGACCCTCTACAGTACAACCTGCAGCAACTGTCAGTCTAGAAGAATTTGAGAAGCTGAAGGAAAGGAATGAGAACCTATCTCAAGCCTTGAAGAAGACCCTTTGGGAAAGGAGTGATGGTCGTCTGGACATTGAGAGATTGGAAAAGCTCAGGGTAGAACATCTTACCAAAATTGAGAAGACAGAAGACTACATCAGGAAAGCAAGGGATGGGGAACAAATATTGAAGAATGCCTGTAAAGAGGCCAAAATTCAGAAGGCTAGGACTGAGCTTTATCTACAAGAGAGTCAGGCTAGGTGGGTCAGGATCACCGAGGCCCGTACACAAGAAGACCAAAAGACACAAGCTAAGATTGAACAGCTAGAGGCCAATGAGAGGAAGCAGCAGGAAACTTTGCTGGCAGCCCAGAGGGAGATCTCAGAGTTGAAGCTCAGAGCAGGGTTGAAGAGATCAAAAGACCAGGACAGGCATAAGAAGCTGACCACTGCCATTGCTACCAGAAACCTCCTCATTAGGACCATTACAGAGCACCCAGCTGGTCCAGTGACTGAGGCACTCCTGAAGGAGGTCAGAGAAGATGAGTTTGGACTGGATGTCTGATCCTTTGCTTGTTGTTTGTTTCCATTTGATGTACTTTTCTTTTTGTTGTATTTTGACCCTACATGGGCATATGTTGTAAAACGAACTATGTATTGTTCACCATTTGTAATATATTTTAGTTTGTTTCCATTTGGGATTTTCTCTCAACAACATCAAGCATCTTCCTCGAGGTCTGGAAAGGTCAAAACCAAGAACCAAACCGGATACCTTGGAAAACAAATAAGTATACTGCATTACATACTAACTTTGTTCTGTTTTGTAGGTTTATTATTTTTGTCTCTAACTTTGTTGTGATCTCAGGAAACATTGCTCGTCGCCGAGTGTTCCCTGTCAACCGCGCGCACCGGTACCCGAGTCGTAACAACCTTCCCGGTATTCAAATGGAACAAGTACAGTAGGATCTGACTGAGGTCAAAAATCAGACGGCTAATGAAATAGTGGAGATAAGAAATCAAATGACTCAATTCATGGCTGTGATGACTGGCTTGGCCCAGAGTCAAGAAAGCTTAAGGGAACTGGTGGAAAAACAAACTCCCGAGGAACCTCATCTTGGAACAGGAGGGACTAGTAACAATGAGCGGGGCCAGCCTCGTATTGACCCACCGGTATTTGGACCTCATCTGGATCCAGAAGCTAACATCTCGAGGAATGTACAAGGTAATACTGCTGGAGGGAGAATCTTGCAAGAAGATCCCCAGGAAGAGCAGTTTACTGTTATGGGAGCTGGAGATGAAGTTTATGACAGGAGATTGGATGAAATTGCTGAGAAGTTGAGATCTTTGGAGTCTCAGAATTCCTTGGGCTTCGATGTGATGGATATGGGACTAGTGGATGGGGTGAGAATTCCCCACAAATTCAAACCCCCGTGCTTTGAGAAATACAATGGAACCTCTTGTCCACATACTCACCTGCAGTCTTTCCTGGGAAGACTTAAAGCTTATACTATGGATGAAAAGCTGTGGATGTTCTACTTTGAAGACAGTCTGACTAGGGCTTCAAGAGAGTGGTATTCACACTTGACCAGAGCTACCATTAGATGCTGGAAGGACTTAGTTGAAGCCTTCATCAGGCAATATCAATACAATCTGGACATGGCTCCTAACAGGACCCTCCTAATGGGAATGTCATAATCTTCTAGAGAGAGCTTTAGGGAATATGCCCAAAGGTGGAGACAGCTTGCTGCTTCTGTCCAACCACCCATGTCAGAAAGAGAAATGGCTGACATGTTCATGAATACGTTGCAAGGGACCTATATTGATAGACTGGCTGCCTTCTCCTCTACCAGCTTTGCTGATGTCGTCATAACTGGTGAAAGGATTGAAAGTCTATTAAAAATGGGTAAAATTTCTGACAGTGGTGCAAGTTCATCCAGCAATCCCAAAAAGCCTTTTGTAGGGCCCCGAAGAGCCGGTGAGACAAATTCCATTCATGCAAGCAGGGGCAGACCACAGTATGTACATCGGTCAGTAGCAGCGGTTACCATTCCAGCTCTGATTCCTCAAACACCAGCATATCCTCAACAACAACAACCACAGTATCAACAACAAGTTCATTATCCGCAACAAAGAACCTACAACAACAACAATAACCAACAACAGCGTCCTTTCCAACAAAGACCATCACAGGCAAACAGGGTGATTGACCCAATCCCAATGTCGTATGATGCACTCTTGCCACAACTCCTGAAGCTCAACCTGGTTAAGTTAAGGACATTAGCACCTCCAGATCCCTCCAATATGCCAAAGAACTACGATGCCAATGCCAGGTGTGCATTCCACTCAAACGCACCGGGGAATAACACTGAAAAATGCAGGGCCCTACAGATGAAAGTCCAAGACCTGGTGGACTCAAAAGCTCTCAACTTTGCACCTCCTCTGAATGTCACAAGGAATCCAATGCCTAGCCACAACGGGCCTAGGATTAATGCTATTGAGAAAGGCAAACCATCCACCTTAATCACCAGTGTTGCACAAATTCGAACACCTTTGGTTGAAATCAAAGCTCAGCTTTTAGAATGACAAGTGTTCCCCGGGTGTGAGCTCGGTTGTGGGTATTGCAATATTGCAGTCAATGGGTGTGAAAGGCTGAGAAACGGCATAGATGGTCTTATTAAGGATGGTATCCTTCAGATTACGACAACGGTTCCTACAAATCCAACAATTCCTTCAACAACAATCCCAGATACTCCTACAACGTCAGCAACCATTGTTCCAACGGATTCTAGTATAACTCCAACAACTGCTCAATCAATCACTTCAACGGATGCAAGTTCAGTTACTATCCCTGCTACAACTACAACACCCATCCAGTCAATACTGTCTTCTACAACATCAACAACGATTAATGAAAGCGTCTCAACGGTTACAATTTACTATGATCCCGCAAATGTTCCTTCCAACAATTCACAACAAAATGCTACTCCTGTCAGAGCACCAGTTACCATATAATATGATCCACACACCATTGTGGTCCCTTCTGCAGCTGCTATCAGTCCAGTCACTATCACAGTGCCTGGGCCAGTTCCTTACGAAAGCAATAACGCCATCCCTTGGCATTATGGCTCAGATCTGTACTGCGAGGGGCAGAAAATCGTTTTAGAATCATCAACTTCTTCACCACAGATAGACAATGTGGGGGGAGGCGGAGGCTTCACTAGAAGCGGACGTCTCTTCGCCTCACAAATTCCAAGACCTAACGCTGAAGCAGAAGCTGCTGCCAAGGCAAAAGGGAAGAGCATGGTGCAAGAAGAACAAGTTGTCAAAGAAGCTTTGAGAACTCCCTTTGATCAAGAAGTTGATGAATTCATGAGAATCATAAAGAAAAGTGATTACAAGGTGGTAGACCAGCTTCACCAAACGCCTTCCAAGATCTCCATACTATCATTGCTAATGTGCTCTGAGGCTCACCGGAATGCACTATTAAAGGTCCTGCACGCAGCTTATGTGCCAGAAGAGATTACCGTTAATCAGTTAGAGGCTGTGGTTGGAAATGTCAACGCTAGTCATGGACTAGGTTTTACCAACATTGACTTGACGGTGGAAGGTCACAATCACAACAAGGCTTTGCACATTACCTTGGAGTGTAAGGGTGCAGTTCTTTCTATCGTACTGGTGGACACAGGGTCATCACTCAATGTCCTACCCAAGAAAGCCCTTGTGAAGCTGGAGTATGATGGATTGGCACTACGCCCAAGTAACCTGGTAGTGAGAGCCTTTGACGGTTCTAAAAGATCAGTTCTGGGAGAGATAGAGTTACCAATAATGATTGGCCCACAAGTTTTCAAAACGACCTTCTTTGTGATGGATATACAGCCTGCCTACAGATGTCTATTGGGTAGACCATGGATACACGCCGCTGGCGCCGTGACGTCAACCCTTCACCAGAAGTTAAAATTCGAGTGGGAAGGCCAAGTCATTACCATTTGTGGGGAGGAGGATATTTTTGTTAGCCAGCTGGCTACTTTCAAATACATTGAGATGGATGGGGAGATCCATGAAACCATGAGCCAAGGGTTTGAAGCCCTTAATATTAATGAAACATCTGCTGTGCTTGGGACCTCCATCACATCATATCAGCAATCCCGGAAGGTTGTTGAGGAGGGTACTGCTCAAGGCTGGGGCAAGCTACTGCCAGTTGAGAAGAAAGAAGACCGATTCGGGTTGGGTTACAGACCAACTCGACAAGATCAATCAGAGGCTGCAACAGAGCCCAAGTTTATTAGTGGGGGGATGCTCACCCCGGATGCTGTGAATAGCTTGGAAGATGAGTCAGAAGACGAGCGCAACCTGGAAAGCTGGATACGTCCAAGGACCCCGGGGAGCCATGTCTCAAACTGGTCTTCCCAGGAAATTATAAGAGTTACTCCTGCAGAGTAATTATTATTTCCTGTATTTTAAAGCACGCATCAAGTCCTGCATCTTGCCCAAGATGTCAGGACTCATTTTGTAATCGGGCCATCTTGTATTTTGTGCAAAGATCAATTAATGAATATCAGGACATCTTTTGCAAATGAGTCTTTTCTTTTCCGCTCACTGTTTTTCATTTTTCACTTTTTGTACAAAAATAAAATGGCAATGCTTTTCAAATAAATGACTTCATTTTCACTTTTTTCTAAATAAGATAAAACTGATCACTAAAAGGAACAAATCTAAACCCTTGCAGAGAGTGCCCTCCAGACTGCACCGACAACAACACTGCTATGACTTCGTATGACTTTGACAATCCGATTAATCAAGCTGATGAAGGGGTTGAAGAAGATTATGAGCTACCTGAAGAGCTAGCCAGGTTGTTGAGACAAGAGGAGAAGGTTATCACTCCTCATCAGGAGGAAGTTGAGACGGTTAATCTTGGTACGGAAGAAGACTTGAAAGAAGTCAAGATCGGGGCCTGCTTACAAGATTCAGTAAAAGAGCAATTGATTGACATGCTTCGGGAGTATGTGGATGTTTTTGCTTGGTCTTATCAGGATATGCCAGGGTTGGACACTGACATTGTTATGCACAAGCTGCCTTTGAAAGAAGATTGTCCGCCAGTAAAACAGAAGTTGCGCCATACTCGTCCAGATATGGCAATGAAGATAAAAGAAGAGGTACAAAAGTAGTGGGATGCCGGTTTCCTTGCTGTGACTAGCTATCCGCCGTGGGTCGCTAATATTGTACATGTGCCTAAGAAAGATGGCAAGGTGAGAATATGTGTGGATTACCGGGATCTGAACAGAGCCAGCCCCAAAGATGACTTCCCTCTACCTCACATTGATGTATTGGTTGATAATACGGCTCAGTTCTCGGTGTTTTCCTTCATGGATAGATTTTCAGGATATAATCAGATCAAGATGTCACCTAAAGACATGGAGAAGACAACTTTCATCACACCCTGGGGCACATTCTGCTATAAGGTGATGCCATTCGGACTGAAGAATGCTGGTGCTACTTATCAACGGGCTATGGTAACATTATTCCATGACATGATCCACAAAGAAATTGAATGTTATGTGGATGACATGATTGCCAAGTACCTCACAGAAGAAGACCACCTGGTAAATATGTTGAAGTTATTCAAGCGTCTGAGGAAGTACCAGTTGAAGTTAAACCCCAACAAATGCACATTCGGGGTGCGATCCGGTAAGCTGTTGGGATTTATTGTAAGTGAGAAAGAGATTGAAGTTGACCCTGATAAGGTCAAAGCCGTTCAAGAAATGCCTGCACCGAAGTCTGAAAAAGAAGTTCGGGGGTTTCTAGGTAGATTGAACTACATTTCACGGTTCATATCTCACCTTACAGCAACCTGTGAACCTTTGTTCAAATTGTTAAGAAAGGAACAAACGGTCAGGTGGAATGAAGACTTCCAAAGGGCTTTTGACAAAATCAAAGAATACTTACAAGAGCCTCCGATCCTTATGCCTCCAGTTGAAGGAAGACCTCTAATCATGTACTTGACAGTATTAGAAGAGTCAATGGGGTGTGTGCTGGGCCAACATGACGAGTCTGGTCGAAAAGAGTATGCAATATACTACCTAAGTAAAAAGTTTACCGATTGTGAACAACGTTATTCACTGCTCGAGAAAACTTGCTGTGCTTTAGCGTGGGCTGCTCGCCGACTAAGGCAGTATATGTTGACTCACACTACTTTGTTGATTTCAAAGATGGATCCAGTTAAGTACATTTTTGAGAAGCCAACACTTACCGGACGGGTTGCAAGATGGCAAATGATTCTCACAGAGTATGACATTCAGTACACATCTCAGAAAGCCATCAAAGGCAGTGTATTGTCTGATTATCTCGCTGAGCAACCCATTGACGATTACCAGCCGATGAGATTTGACTTCCCTGATGAAGACATCATGTTCATAAAAGCAAAAGATCATGAAGAACCCGTTCACACTGAAGGGTCTGACCCGGAAGAAGAATGGACTATGATGTTTGATGGGGCTGTTAATATGAATGGTCGTGGTGTTGGTGCAGTACTCATTACACCTAAAGGAGTTCACATGCCTTTCTCGGCAAAGCTCACCTTTAACTGCACTAACAACGATGCTGAATACGAAGCTTGTATTATGGGTCTTGAGGAAGCCATTGACCTCAGGATCAAGACTTTGACTGTGTTCGGAGATTCGGCTCTGGTAATCAATCAAACCAACGACAAATGGTACACCCACCAGGACCATCTGATTCCATATCGGGATTATACAAGGAGGTTGCTAACTTTCTTCACAACGGTCAAGCTTGAGTATATTCCCCGAGATGAAAATCAGTTTGCAGATGCTCTGGCTACCATTTCATCCATGATCAAAGTTCAAGCGGCCAACTTTGTGCCTCAGATTTCAGTGTCCAGACTTGACAGACCAACATACGTATTTTCAATAGATGTTGTTAAAGATGATAAGCCTTGGTTCTATGACATCAAATGCTTCTTGAAGTATCAAACATACCCACCTGGGGCATCTTCCAATGATAAGAAGATGTTAAGAAGGCTAGCTGGTAGTTTCTTCCTGAATGCTGATGGTTCCCTGTATAAGAGAAACTTTGATATGGTGCTTCTCAGATGTGTTGATAGGGCAGAAGCAGACTTGTTGATGCACGAGTGCACGAAGGATCTTTTGGTACCCATGCGGGAGGGCATGCTATGGCTAAAAAGTTGCTAAGATCAGGGTATTACTGGATCACAATGGATGCAGACTGTTGTACGTATGCCAGAAAATGCCATAAATGCCAGATTTATGCAGATAAAGTACATGTGCCTCCAAATCCTATGAATGTGATGTCTTCACCCTGGCCCTTCGCCATGTGGGGCATTGATTTGATTGGCAAGATTGAACCGACTGCTTCAAATGGCCACAGATTCATCCTGGTTGCCAATGACTATTTTACCAAATGGGTTGAAGCAGCTTCATAAGCAAATGTCACCAGGCAAGTGGTAGCCCGATTCCTGAAGAGAGACATCATCTGTCGGTACGGAGTGCCCGAGCGAATCATTACTGATAATGGTTCCAACTTGAACAACAAAATGATGGCAGAACTGTGCCGGGACTTCAAGATCCAACACCACAATTCTTCTCCTTACAGGCCAAAGATGAATGGCGCTGTGGAGGCAGCTAACAAGAATATCAAGAAGATTGTGCAGAAGATGGTGGTCACCTACAAAGACTGGCATGAAATGCTACCATTTTCCTTACATGGGTACCGTACTTCAATCAGAGCATCCACTGGGGCAACACTGTATCAGCTTGTGTACGGTATGGAAGCAATCCTACCTGTTGTAGTTGAATTACCCTCCCTACGGGTATTGATGGATGTTAAGTTGAACGAAGCAGAATGGGTCCGATCCCGATACGAACAACTGAATCTGATTGAATAGAAGAGGTTAGATGCGATCTGCCATGGGTAGCTGTATCAGAAAAGAATGAAGAAGGCCTTCGATCAGAAAGTTAGGCTTCAGGAATACCAAGTAGGGGATCTTGTGCTGAAAAGACTCCTTCCTCCTCATACAGACCACAGGGGCAAGTGGACTCCAAATTATGATGGTCCATTCATAGTAAAGAAAGTATTCTCTGGTGGAGCACTGATGCTCAGTACTATGGATGGTGAAGACTTCCTATCCCTTATGAATTCGGATGCAGTTAAACAATACTTCGCATAAAAACGACCCGCTGGACATAAAAACAGAATGTAAGTTCAGGCAAAAATAGGGCATCCTGATGAGTCAAAAACAGAATAAAAGACTCGGGCAAAAATAAGGGAGAATAAAATATAAAAAAATGTACACCCGCTGAGTTGAAAAGCCGCATTGGACAACTCAGGCAAAAATGGGTATCCCGGTGGATTGAAAACCCGAAAGGGCGATCCACGCAAAATAAGGGAATAAGCGAACAACTGCATTCTGAATTCGTCTGTATCACTTACAACATGGCAAGCTTCGAAAGTATAAAGCATCGGTCAGAATCAGCCTGCTTCAAAAAGCAAGATGAGAAGAACGTCAATGTCATACAAGTCATAGCAAAAGGGAAGCTTACTGAAGCGTCGTCAACATTGCCAGCACCTTTTTGTTTCTCAATTTTGTAACAATCTCCTCATTTCAGGGGATCTGTTTCTTTGACTATATTTGCCAATTCAGGGCACGCAAATTAATAAAATCAGATTTTCAGTCACATTTCGTCTCGTACATCTTATTTTCATTTGCAAAAATGTCCGATATCCTTAATATAATGGTTGCATAAATACAAATGCGTCTTTTCTAAAATTACATGCTTACAGGAAATATATTTGCTCCCGGGAGTGTCTGAACTCCTATGATGGAATCCAGTAAGGGATGCCACGGGGTACTCGTGCGTTTCTTTGTCATAACGGGATTGCAGGTATTCAAAATGCAACATGGGGCATGAAAACTTCTCCCCATCAGAACAACGTCAGAAGGGGCTCTTGTCCCAGCTAAGTACAACATCCTCAGCAAGATCTCCACAGAAATCTCTAGGAAGATCGTAAAGTGATCATCCATCTCCGGCCAAGTGTCAGACAGGGAACCATCTCCCCGCAAAATTTCAACCTCTATCTAGAAGAGCAATGTATGAAGATCTCACGACAAAGTGGCGGAAGCTTCCACAAGACCCCAGTTGGGCTCCTGATTGCCAAGATAGGCCTATCAGTGGCCTGTTTCCCCAAACAGTCATACATCTTATCAGATCTACCAATGATCTTTTTCCCGCAGCTAGGATGTTCCTTTCAAGCAGATCAACTAAATATCTCTACCATGGCGGGATCCGTATCCTGGATCGGTATCTTTGCATAATCATAGCATTCGCATCATATTTTCCCCCAGAGCATAGCATTCCGTCTAATACGGAGCATTACGACAAAAATCAAACATATTGCATAATCACAAGGCAGGTTCGAACCAGTCACCTGTAAATACCAGCAATACCACATCAGCAATATACAAAAATACCTCTCAATGTCCCCGGCAGAACGCTAAAGCATCTTCTTTACATTCTCAGAAATACAGATGCATGCTCCTTTTGGCACTCGTCCATATCACCATTCCCCAGCATGTTTGCCTAAACACTTATTATGAACCAAGATTTTGTTTATAACACACTTCTTTCGGCACCCGTCCGTGTCATCTTATCCCCACAGATTGTCAGAATATCTCTCACATTTATAAGTTCATAACTTATACACTTTCTCTTATGATACTCGTCTGTGTCATATTCTCCTCAGCAAGTTGAACACTCGTCTGTGTCTTACTCATGTTTACTTTTTTTACTCATACAGATACTCGTCCATATCTTGTATACACCACTTATCCTCAACAGATTCAACACTCGTCCGTGTTCTTTGTTAACCAGTTGGTACTCGTCCGTATCATCATCTCTGAACATGCGTCAGCGTTTGTTTCTACCGATACTCGTCCGTATCATGGTCCTAAGGATGCTCATCCGCATCTTTAATCTATACACCGTGTCAAACACTTATATCTTCTTGAGTTTAGACACTCGTCTATGTCTACCATTCCCCAGAAGAGTTCCCAGCAAATCCCCAGTAAAAAGCAAATTCCTTATCTATCTAACATTCGTCCTATGTCATGATACCTTCGGCAGCCGTACCCTGCCAGGTGATCGTCCTTCACCTTTTGATGATCGTCCTTCATCATCCCCAGCGGAGTTTCCACTATTGGAACCCTATTTTATCCGACATTCGTCCTATGTCGTGATATTTTTAGCAGTCGTCCCATGCTAGGTGATCGTCCTTAACCTTTTGATGATCGTCCTTCATCATTTTATCCGATGGCCGTCCCCATTGTTGATCTTGTTATCCGACATTCGTCCTATGTCATGATAAACCCCGAGAACAGTCGTCCCCTGCTAGGTGATCGTCCTTCACCTCTTGATGATCGTCCTTCATCATGTTTATCCGGTGGCCGTCCCCATCGTCGACTCTTTCTATCCGACATTCGTCCTATGTCATGATACTTTCGGCAACCGTACCTTGCCAGGTGATCGTCCTTCACCTTAGATGACCGTCCCTCATCTTATCCCAACAGAGCAGCCGTCCCCTGCTAGGTGATCGTCCTTCACCTTAGATGACCGTACCTCGTCATTTATTTCATTGAACCTGATGGTTGTCCCCATCATTTACCTTTAATCCCCAGAGAGTCTTACCTGATAGCCGTCCCCGTCATGATCCCTCCATTTCCCCAGCATGTCGGTCGTCCCCGTCATTGCTTTATCCCCGGCAGTCGTCCTCTGCTCGATGGTCGTCCTCCATCACCCGCACTTTATAATCATATTATACTTCCTTTTTACAATCTATATCCCTTTTCTTATTCATTCAGCGAGTGCAAATTTTGGATTGTCTTTGGAATTCAACCACAAGTTACCTTGTTTGCCTGTTAAGCCGTTGCTTACATCCTACACAGCTAACTCATGCTTGAATAGGGGAAGCTGTAAACACCCCAAATTTGCCCTCACTCATTTCACCATGGCTTGTGATCTTTTCATTTGCATAAGTTCAATCATATCATCTCATATTACATTTTTTGCTTCACTGCATTGATTCAAAGTCATTTGCATCTAGGGTTTGTGATTTGAGTCATACCTGGGCTATCTGAGCCACTCCAAAGGTCTTCAATCATCTCAAGAGGGTCCATGAATGTTCAAGCATCATATTATATCCTCCCAAGATCAAAGAAGTCATAAAATCACAAGAACTGAGGAAGGCATGGAAGCAGAGCCAAGCTTAACTGCACAGATGACCTAAAATTAGGGTTTTGGTTTCAGAGGCCATAACTCCAAATCTTTTGGTCATTCTTGTTTCTATTGGTCTCTATATGATATGAGGATCATTCATACCAATTTTCATGAAGAAATTCAATAGGGAAGGCATCTGATCAATAGATGACTTCTTGAGCAAGTCAGTGCAAAATCAGGGCATCTGAGGCCCCCAATCACCCAACCAAAGGATCTTCTCCATCATTTTGAATGTGTATGATCTTTATTTGATCTTAGAAGATGTTAGAAGTTCACAAAATTGAAGAATTTCAAGCCATTTGCAAAGTTGCCATTTTGGGAAAGTGACTTGTAATGGAAATTTGCCATTTTGGGAAAGTTTTTCAACCTCCTCTTTTTGATTCAAAAATGCTTCAAATGAAAAATTCTTGGTCATGAAATTTGTAGATTGGATCCTCCCATTTTCAAAAAGTACAAGAACTTGATCTAATTCATTTTGGAACAAAAGTTATGGCCTTGCAAAGTTGGACAAAATCACTTAATTTTCACTTTTGTGCCAAAGAGGAAACTTGCAAAAACACTTGCCAAAACCAAATGTGACCTCTAAGTGACTTCTAATCATCATACAAACATAATGCAATGCCTAAAAGTCAGAATTGGCCCAAGAATTTCCAAGTTTCATGACTTGTGCATGAAGAAATCAAGAAAGGGCCAAACTTCATGAAAATTGCAAAACCCCCCATAAACTTCAATCCACTTGCTAATTTGCCTCAATCTCACTTGGCCAGAACTTTCCCATACCTCAAAGGACACCTAACCTTGACTTTTTACAAAATGAACCATACCAATCAACATAGGCCACCAACAACTCTCTGACCTATCAAGACTTGATAAGTGGACCAAAAGAGACTAAACACATACAACAACACAAGCTGAAACAGCCCACAACATAGCATTCACAAAAATCCTCTCTTATGCATTTCTCTTCGAAACTCATCATACAAGCCTCAAACCTTAAAACAAATTCCACAGAACAACTCACCATAACCCTCTGATCATTTCCCAACCACCATTTTGCCCTAAAAAGCCCAGAATCAAAAATACGATTTTCACACTTCATGAACTGAGCTTCTGCCATTTTCATTTTGGGGCCATTTAAACTCCATCCAAGCATTGCAAACTCTTGAGGGAGATCATTGGAGAGATTTTGAAGCAAAGAAGCAGCCAAACAACGCCATTTTCGAAAGCTTCAGCTCAGGTAACCTCAAGAACAAATTTTCCAGAAGCTTGATTTTAGGTTATAGATTTGTTCCTCATGTTGCACTGATCATGCTGATGCTTTTCTTTTTTAAAATAGTTGAGTTTTGAGGATTTTATGTTGTTCTGAAACTTTGCCCGTGAAATGAGTTTTGATTTGATTCTCATGATTTATGAAAAATAAATGATTTTTGTTGTGTGGTTTATGTTTAATGATGTTCAAGGGTTGATTCTGGAGAGTTTGATGAGTTTTTATGGCGTTTTGAGAGAGATTGAGAGAAGAGCTGGCCGGAGAAGATGACCGGAACACTGTTCCGGTCACCTGAAGGTCATTAGGGTTCAGATTAGGGCTTAATCGCGTAATTAGTGAGATTTGAATTTCAGCCGTCCATTAGCGCGCGAAGTCAATTCCCTCCCTTTTCCCTTTGAACCTCAGCCCCTGGATCTGATTACTTTCATTAATTTGTATTTTAAATTCATTTTAATTGCATTTTCTTCTTCAATTTATTAAAAATAGTAAAATACATCAAAAAATTATGAAATTTTTTATCAAATCTTTTAATAATTCTCAGAACCCAAAAATATTTTTATTTTTATTTTTTTTGCATTAAAAATTATTTTTAAATCATTTAAATGATTATTTTTAATTAGTTAATGAGAATTAATTAATTAAAAATACATTTAGGTATTTAAAAATCACAAAAAAAAATCACATTGCATGTTAATACATTTAGAAACATTATCAAACTCTCCAAACAAATTTATTTTTGGATCTTGACATATTGACATTTTTCTTTGGAATTAAAGTGATTAAAAGTCAATATTTTTGCCCTAACTTAGAAAAATTCATTCTGATCAACCATGTAGAGTTTGATGTTGGTTCTTTTTGCATTGCATTCTTCATATCATGTAGTTTCTAGGGTAAAATTGGTTTGAATTTATCCTTCATTTTTAATTTGATGTGCATTTTTCCTTTTGAAGTACCTTAAAACCCAAGCCAACTTGAGAAAATCATAACCCCCATTAGGTTAAGAGTTAGGTCCCCTCCTTTGGGCAGTGAACTTGTGTAGGGTTAGGGTTCCTTTGATCCCATTTTCAATTTTTTTATCTTGTCATTTGCTTCTGATTTTAGATTTTGCTTTGTGTCTTGTACATAAACCCTAATTTTTGCCTTTATTTACATTCATTCTTCATATGCTTGCATACATGAACTTGCCATGACTTTTTGTACATTCACATGACTCCTAAGATATATTAGGACACATTAGAATCATGTTTGATCATTGCATCATTCATTTGCCATGTTGTGCATTCATTTCATCTCATAAACTTTCATGAACTTTCATGGTTCAAAACATGCTTCATTTGAATCCTCATCCTTGTATGATCATCCACAACTCTTGTCTTGTGTTTGCATTATCTCTTAGCATCATTAACATCATGTTTATGCTTCTGGCTTTGGTTTGCATCATTGCATTTCATCTCATTTTCATTGCATTTCATTTCTTGTTACTAACTTTTCAGGTGGTAAGTCATTGAGAAGTGAATTTGCCTTCACTTCTCATAATCTCTTCTCATCTCTCTTATGCATCATTTCTGCATTTTACTTGTGCATTAGAATGAGCTTGCTCATTCATGTCTCCTTCTCACTTTCTTTCTTCAAGCAACTTATCATCTTAAGTGAAGTAAGTTCACTTGCTTCTTCTGCTTCTTCCTCCTTCCATCTACTTCTTTCTTGGTGGCTTTCCTCTTGAAGATCTTTTGCAAGCCTCATAAACCCTAGGAATACCCAAGCATGATCACAATTAGGGTTTGATTAATCCCCCCATTAGTTTTACCTTTGTGTCATCTTTGAGTCTTCTCTTCTCATCTCATAATCAAGGACTAAACCTTAAAGGTTTTAAGGCTTTGTGATTAAGCTTATGCCTGCATCCTTCTATTAGGATGGAGTGTATAACTTTAATCCTAAGTGTTAAACCCTTAATGTGTTTAAATTCTTTAGTCAATTCACCTAATAATGACTAAGACATCAAGCTTGTAACTTGGGCCTTGCATTAGGGTTATAATTCTTCCTTAATTGGTTAAGAAGGACTAACCCTAGTGTTAATGGACAAGTCCCCATCAAGTTGTCTTACAAACCCTGAAATCCATTTGTTAACCTTACCATTAATTAAAATCCACCTTAATAAAGGCTTTGTTTTGTCATAAGGTTAATCTCTAATCATGGATTAAGTTGAGGAGCCTTCCTCAACTTAAATGTTCTCATCTATCATCCTTCTATTAGGATGGTATAATGAGTCCATTAAATCCTTGATTATGGCTTAAACTCATTACTTAACACTAAAAAAAACTCCAAAAAAATCTAAATAAATACAAGTAGGTTAATGATCCTAATCCTACATTATGGTGATTAAGTGTGAGATGTTTACTTCATACTTAAGGTATTCTCATTACCCCTAATCAGAGGGAAGATGTGATGAGTTTACTAACCCTTGGTTTAGGCTTAAGCTCATTTTCTTATGACAAATTCAAAAGCAATAAAAGATTGAAAACAAAAAAACAAACAATAATCGTCTCCTCCGGGATTCTTTTCTTATCATCTTCACTCACAATCGAGAACTTGTTTCTTCCGTCTAATGCAAGACAGTTTGCACCTGAGCCAGACAGGTCATACACTTGAGCATAGGCAAGTAAGCAGTTCATCAGTCAATTTATCTTTCAGTCTCTTTGAGTCGAACTACGGTGTTCTGACTTCCTCATTGCACGAGAGGATACGTAGGCATAACTTAACAGTTATCGAACAAAAGTCTCTGTATATTCCCTCCTCCTTCCAGCATTGTTCTTTAAGCCTCATAGTCTTGAGCTTTGCACTTCTTTCCATCACTGACACTTCACATATTTCACCTCACATTTCTTTTGCACTGACACTTGCATTCTTTCTAGCTTTGATACACAGATTGCACTGACACTACCCCTTTTAAACACAAACTTTCAAGCGTGGATCCCGTCGAGTACGACGGACAATCTGGGTGCTAATACCTTCCCAGGTTGTAACCAACCCCCTTTCTCAGTTTCACTGGTTCGCGACCGTTTTATCCATATTTTCTTAGGTTTATGCAGCATTACCTTTCCTTCGGGATAAAAATGCCTAGCTGGCGACTCTTTTCAATTCTTCTCCTCCGCCGACCGTTCGCGTCTGTACCCTATCTGACCAGGTGTCATTTGGTGGGAGCGACACCCTTGGACGAATCCAGATCTCCAGGTTGAAGTCACTTTCAGCCTCGTCTTCCATATTTTTTATTGCATTCGGGGTTAGCATTCCCCCACTGATAAACTTGGGAGCTTCAGCAGCCTCCTCTTGGACTTGTCGGGATGGTTTGTAACCCAACCCGAACTTGTCTTCCTTGATCTGGACTTGTAGTAGCTTGCCCCAGCCCTGGGCATTCCCATCTTCAACAACCTTTCGAGCTTTCTTATAAGAAGAAATTGAAGTACCAGACACTTCAGTTGTTGCTTCATTGACATTGAGGGCCTCAAACCCTTGGCTCATTGTCTCATGGATTTCTCTGTCCATCTCAATATACTTGTAAGTGGCTAGATGGTTGACGAAGATATCCTCCTCCCCACAGATTGTGATAACTTGGCCCTCCCATTCGTATTTTAACTTCTGGTGAAGGGTCGACGTTACAGCGCCAGCGGCATGAATCCATAGCCGACCCAATAAACAACGATAGGCAGGCTGAATGTCCATCACGTAGAAGATAGTTTTGAAGATCTGTGGGCCAATCACCACAGGTAACTCAATTTCCCCAAGAAATGATCTTTTAGAGCCGTCAAAGGCTCTCACTACCAGGTTACTTGGACGTAGTGCAAGACCGTCATATTCCATCTTGACCAAGGCTTTCCTTGGAAGAAAATTGAGTGAGGACACAGTGTCAACCAAGACATGAGAGAGAAAAACACCCTTACACTCCAAGGTGATGTGTAAAGCCTTATTATGGTTACGGCCCTCCGTAGTTAGATCAGCATCAGTAAAACATAGCCCATGGCTAGTATTGACATTGGAAGCCACTGTTTCTAGCTGATTAACTGTAATCTCTTCTGGAACGTAAGTTGCATGCAGGACTTTGAGAAGTGCATTCCTATGAGCTTCAGAACACATTAGAAGTGATAGAATAGAGATTTTGTAGGGGGTCTGATGGAGCTGGTCCACAACCTTATAGTCACTCTTCTTGATTATTCTCATGAACTCGTCTACATCCTGGTCAAAGGATGTCTTCTGAGTTTCCTTGGTAATAGGCTCTTCAGGCACCACACTCTTGCCATTAGCCTTGGCAGTAGCTTTTGCTTCAGCATTAGTTCTTTGGAATTGTGAGGCAAAGAGACGTCTGCTTTAAGTGAAGCCTCCGCCTCCCCCCACATTATCAATCTGTGGTGTAGAAGTGTCAAGAGTGACTTTCTTTCCATCACAATATAAATCGGAGCCATAATGCCAAGGTACGACACTACTACTATCATATGGAACTGGTCCTGGTACCGCGATAATAACCGGACTGATTGTTGCGGAATAATGGATTGAGACAGTCTGAGGTTCATAATAAATTGTAACAGGAGGTCTGACCGGAGATGGTGCTGGTGACGAAGGTTGTTGATGTTGATGTGAGTTGTTGAAAGAATTTGGAACGTGGATTGTTGCCGGATCATATTAAATGGTAACTGTGGAAATATCTTCATTGATGGTTGTTGTTGTTGTAGAAGGATGTGTTGAACTGATGTTTGTTTAAGTGGAAGAAGGAATGGTTGTTAACGTTGTAGAAGAATCTGTTGGAATGATTGGTGTTGAAGTTGTAGGAGTGATATCTGTTATAACTGATGGAATGACATGTGCTAGAGTTGTAGGAGGAATGGCTGTTGATGTTGTAGGAGTTGGGACTGTTGAAGTGATTTTTAAAGTTCCTTCTTTGATAAGATTATTGATACCAGTTTTCAAATCTACACAACCGTTGATAGAAGTTTTGCAAGCTTCGCAGTGGGCCTCATAACCCGGGAACACTTGGCATTTCAAGAGATGGGCTTTAACCTCAGCCAGAGGTGTTTGAATGCTTGCAACACTATCTATTATGTTCATTGGTTGACCCTCCTCAATGGCCTTTATCCTAGGCCCACCATGGCTAGGCATAGGATTCTTGGTAACACTTGGAGGGGGTGCAAAGTTGACTGCCTTAGAATCAACCAAATCCTGGACCTTCATGTGTAAGGCTCTGCACTTCTCTGTAGTATAGCCAGGGGAATTTGAGTGGAAGGCACACCGGGAATTAACATTATAGTTTCTTGGGAGATTCTGAGGATATGGGGGAGACAGAGTCCTTAATTCAATCAAGTTGAGCTTTAGTAATTATGGAAGTAAGGCAGCATAGGGCATCAGAATGGGATCGATAACCCTGTTGATTTGTGAAGTCCTTGGTTGAAAAGGACGATGTTGCTGATTATTATTGTTGTAAGATCTTTATTAAGGAAATTGTTGTTGCTGTGGGAAGTGTTGTGGTTGAGGATACTGTTATTGAGGTGCTGGAGCTGGAATGGTAACAGCAGCTACTGATCTTGGCATGTATTGAGGCTTACCTCTGTCCATATGCACTGAATTGGTCTCACCTGTCCTACGAGGTCCTGCGAAAGGTTTCCTTGTATTGCTAGAACTAGAACCGTTGTCTGAAATTTTTCCCATCCTCAAAAGACTCTCAATTCTCTCACTAGTTATAACTACATCGGTAAAGCTAGTGGACGAGAAAGTAGCAAGTATTTCAATGTATATTCCATGTAGGGTGCTCATAAACATGTCGGCCATTTCTCTCTCAGACATTGGAGGCTGAACAACAGCAGCAAGTTGTCTCCATCTTTGGGCATACTCCCTAAAGCTTTCTCTTGAAGACTGTGACATACCCATTAGGAGAGTTCTGATGGGAGCTATGTCCAAGTTATATTGATACTGGCGTATGAAAGCTTCGGCCAAATCCTTCCAGTTTCTGATTGTTGCTCTGGACAGGTGGGAATACCATTCACGGGATGCCCCGGTCAGACTATCTTCGAAGTAGAACATCCACAACTTTTCGTCCATGGTATAAGCTTTCAGTCTCCCCAGAAAGGACTGCAGGTGAGTACGTGGACAAGAGGTACCATTATATCTCTCAAAGCAAGGAGACTTGAATTTGTGAGGAATCCTGACTCCTTCAACTAAACCCATGTCCATAAAATCGAATCCCAAAGAGTTTTGGGACTCCAGAGATCCCAGTGTTTCTGTTATTTCGTCTAGACGACGATCATAGGCTTCATCCCCAACACCAATTACTGTAAAATGTTCTTCTTGTGGGTCCTCTTGCAAGGCACGACCTCCAGTGTTTCCATGGGTATTTCTGATAGCATTGACTTCAGGATTGAGGTGAGGCCCAAACTCTGGCGTATCTATTAGTGGTTTTCCGTGATCATTGTTACTAGTACCTCTTGTACCTGGATGATTCTCTTTGGGAGTTTTTCGCTCAACCAACTCTCTTAATCTTTCTTGGCTTTGGGCCAACCCAATCATTACTGCCATGAACTGGTTCATCTGAGCCCTCATCTCAGTCCTCTCATTATCCATCTAAGTTCTAGCGTCAGTCAAATCTTGTTGAACTTGGTCCATCTGTAAGCTCGGAAGGTTGTTTCTTGTAGGATACCAGTGAACTATGTTGATGGAGAAAACCCTCCTATGAGCAATGTTTCCTGAAACACACAGCAAAGTGAGAAAACAACAACAAAAACACCTACAAAACAAAGAATGAAGTTAGTATGCAATGCAGTATGTCTATTTGTCTTCCAAGGGTATCCGGTTTGGTTCTTTGGTTTTGACCTTCCAGACCTCTGGGAATGAATATGTTGAAGAGAAATGAAGCCCAAAAGATAATTCAGGTAACACATAAATCATACATTTCAAATGCAAAAGATACATAGTTTATGATTACAACAAGTTTCCATGGTGGGTCAAAATACAACAAAATCCTCATAAAATTACAAAGTAAAGTACAAGTACAAAGGAATCAAACATCCAGCCCAAAGTCATCCTCTCTGACTTCCTTCAGGAGAGCATAAGTCAATGGTCCAACTAGATGATCTATGATGGCCATGATAAAAAGGTTCCTGGTGGCAATGGCATTTGTAAACTTCTTATACTTGTCTTGATCTTGTGATCTCTTCAACCCCGCCCGGAGTTTCAACTCGGAGATTTCCTTCTGTGCTACTAACAAGGTGTAAACACCCCAAATTTGCCCTCACCCTTTCACACCATGGCTTGTGATTATTTCATATGCATAAACTCAATCATACTATCTCATATCACATTTTTGATTCACTGCATAGATTCAAAGTCATCTGCATCTAGGGTTTGTGATCTGAGCAATCCAAGAGCTTCTTGAGCCACTCCAAAGGTCATCAATCACTTCAAAGGGGTCCATGTGTGTTCAAGTATCATATTATATCCTCTAAAAAGTCAAGAATGTCAAAGAATCACAAGAACTGAGATTGGTATGGAAGCAGAGCCAGGTTTGACTGCACAGATGACCTAGAATTAGGGTTTTGGTTTCAGAGGCCATAACTCCAAATTTTTGGTCATTCTTGTTTCTATTGGTCTCTATATGGTATAGGGAGTATGCATATCAATTTTCATGAAGAAATTCCATGGGGAAGTCATTTGATCAAGAGTTGACTTTTCAAGCAAGTCAGTGCAAAATCAGGGCATCTGAGGCCCCCAATGACCCAACCAAAGGGTGTTCTTCATCATTTTGATTGTATATGATCTTTATTTGATCATGGAAGATGTTGGAAGTTCACAAAATTGAGAAATTTCAAGTCTTTTGCAAAGTTGACTTTTTGGGCAAGTTTGACTTTTAATGGAAATGTCATTTTAGGCAACTTTTTCAACCCTTACTTTTTGATTCAAGAAAGCTTCAAATGGAAAAACTTTGGTCATGAAAGTTGTAGAATAGATCTTTCCCTTTTCAAAAAGTACAAGAACATGACCTATTTCATTTTGGATCAAAAGTTATGGCTCATCAAAGTTGGCAAAAATCACTAAATTTCAAGTTATGCACCAAATGGAAAACTTGCAAATTCTTGTACCAAGGCAATTTGTGACTTCTAATTGATGTCAAACCTTTACACAAACATCACAAATGACCTAAAAACAGAATTGGCCCAAGGAATCTTTCATTTTTGTGACTTGATTTTCAAGAAATCCATAAGTCATTTTTCATAAAGATGCAAAGAGGGATTCTTGGCAAAATCATCTTCCCATGAATTGTGTGATCACCAATTAGTTTCTATGCATTGCCATGACTAAATGAAGTTCCATGCAACAAAATTCAGCAAGAATCATCTCATGTACATAGCACAAAATCATAAGAAAACTCAAGTGGGCAAGTTGCAAGATCTAGCATAGCTCATGATCCACATGCTGCAGACATTCACAAGCAATCTAAGGGTCATCCTTGACTCAAGCTGAGGCAAGACAAGCCCTTAGACAGCTGCTGCCATAGCCCATGCTGCAAGTACCAATCACATTGACTTTTTGGCCAAAACCCCCATACTCTTGGAACAGTGAGCAGCCACCTCTACTGACTTGCTCCACAGGCTACTCATACATTGTGGGAGTGTTATAGCAAGACATTGGCCCTTGAAGCAAGCAAGAACACAGCCTCCACAAAAACTGTCAAAAACTTTCCTCTCTTCGAATCACCTTCCACAGCCATCAAACACTCACTCTATCTTCACCAATCAACCAGAAATCATTCATAGAACAAATCCCACCCTTCACAATGATCTGAAACAGCCCACATAAGAACCTCATTTTCTGATACACCAGAACTGAATCTCTCAAAGCAGCCTGTTTAAACTCCATCCAAGCTTGCCATTAGCACAAGGGGGATCAGTGGAGTGAGTTTGCACCAAGGAACAGCCCAGAAAGCCCAGAATCAGAAGCTTCTATCTCAGGTATGGCCAGGAACTTTTCTTTTCAGAGCTTGCATTTTATGTTATAAATTGATAGTGTATGTCTTGCTGATCATGATGATGCCTTTAGAATCAAAAATAGTGAAGAAATGAGTATTTTGTTGCACTCTGAAATTTCACCCGTGAATCTTGTTGGCTTCGATTCTCACTGATTTTTAATGATAAATTTTGTTTGAGGGGTGATTTGAATGGGGTTTGGGTAGAGGAACATTTCCCTGCTTTCAATTTGGTGAATGGTGGCCTGAATCATGATCTAGGGTTTTCAACCCGCCGGAGAAGATGACCGGAGCTTCCCTCCGGTCACCTGAAAGTTATTAACCCTAATCCCTAATTAATTCCCCAGTTTGATTCACAGCCCTTGGATGGTGATTAGGTTAAGTCATACACGGCCCAGATTCGTTCATTTAGCCCTAATCCATCTTTATTAAATTAATTAAGTTTAATTAATTTAATTAAGTCAGAATCCATCCTGACCCTTGATTCACGCGCCAAGTCAACAGCTGACCCCCAACTTTGAATCTGATGCGTTGGATATGATTACTTCTCATTTTCATTATTTTTTATTTCAATTTTTTCTCATTTAATTTGTGTATTTATTTAAAAATAGTAAAACTTATTCAAAAATTCTGAAATTTTTTATACAAACTTTTATTAAATTTCAGAAACCAAAAACATTTTTATTTTTATTTTTTGCATTAAAAAATATTTTTAAATCATTTAAAAGTTTATTTTTAATTAATTAATGAGAATTAATTAATTAAAAATACTTTTAGGTATTTAAAAATCACCAAAAAATTCATGAAACCTTTAAAATCATTTAGAAACATTGTCCAACCCTCAAACCAAATTTCTTTTTTGATCTTGATGTCTTTTGACAATTTTTCAAGGAATTAAAATCATTTCAAGGCAATATTTTGTCCCAAACTTCCAAAATTCATTTCTGCCTAACCATTGAGAGTTGGACTTTGATTCTTTTTGCATTGTGTCTTGCATATCATGTAGTTTGTGAGATTAAATTGGCATGATTTGATCTTCCATTTTTCATTTGTTTGACAATTTTCTTGTTAAGGAACCCTAAAACCCTAAAAATCTTAAGAAATTCATAACTTTTATTAGGTTAAGAGTTGGAACTTATCCTTTGGGCAGTGAGTTAGTATAGGATTAGCGATCCTTTGATTGCATTTTCAATTTTTTATCTTGATGTTTGCTTCTGATTTTGGTTTTTTGTTTGATGCATTGATCATAAACCCTAATTTGGGCTCCCATATGCATCCATCTTGTATTTGCATTCATACCTTGACTTGCCATGACATTTTATGCATCCATTTGATTCATTTGACATCTTAAGACATATTGTAAGCATGTTTGATCATTTCATCTTGCATTTGCCATGTTGTATGCCATATGCATTTCATAACTTTTCATGTATGTTCATGGTTCTAAACTTGCTTCATCTGCATCCATAAACTTGTATGATCATCACCATGCCTTGTTTCATGTTTGCACCATCCCATAGCATCATTATCATCATGAATGTGCTTCTGGTTTTGATTTTCATCATGCCATTTCATTTCATTTTGCATTGCATTGCATTCCTTTGCTAACTTTTCAGGTGGTAAGTTATCTTGAGAAGTGAATTTGCCTTCACTTCTCATAACTTCTTTTCATCTCTCTTATGCATCATGGCTGCATTTTACTTTGTGTATGAGATTGAGCTTGCTCTTTCTTTTGCTTCTTACTTTCTTTCTTCAAGTGACTTGACTTCTTGAATGAAGCAAGTTGCTTTGCTTCTCCTGATCCTCTCATCTGCTTCCTGGTGGTTCTTTTGAAGATCTTTCTTGTTAAACCTCACAAACCTTAGGAACAACCAAGCATGACAATGATTAGGGTTTTGATTAGTTCCCCCATTTAGATTTTACCTTTGTGTCTCATTGAGTCTTCTCTTCTCATCTCATAATCAAGGACTAAACCCTAAAGGTTTTAAGGCTTTGTGATTAAGCTTATGCCTGCATCCTTCTATTAGGATGGAGTGTATGACTTTAATCCTAAGTGTTAAACCCTTAATGTGTTTAACTTCTTTAATAAATCCACTTAATAATCATCAAGACATCAAGCTTGTAACTTGGGCCTTGCATTAGGGTTCTAATTCTTCCTTAATTGGTTAAGAAGGACTAACCCTAGTGTTAATGGACAATTCCCCCTCAAGTTGTCTTACAAATCATAAAAATCATTTCATCATCATACCATTAAATAAAATCCACTTAATCAAAGGCTTGTTTTGTCATGAGTTTAA
This sequence comes from Lathyrus aphaca, assembly GCA_963966055.1. Lineage (NCBI taxonomy): Eukaryota > Viridiplantae > Streptophyta > Magnoliopsida > Fabales > Fabaceae > Lathyrus > Lathyrus aphaca. The sequence continues at coordinate 353,906,793 of OZ014519.1, read as the reverse complement.
TCCCTAATCATGGATTAAGTTGAGGAGCTTTCCTCAGCTTAAACATTCTCATCTATTATCCTTCTATTAGGATGGTGTAATGAGTCTGTTTAATCCCTGATTATGGCTTAATCTCATTACTTAACACTAAACAAAAACAACAAAAACATCTAAATAATCACAAGTAGGTTAATGATCTTAATCCTACATCAAAGGTGATTAAGTGTGAGAATCTGACTTCACACTTAAGGTATTCTCATTACCCCTGATCAGAGGGAAGATGTGATGAGTTTACTAACCCATTGGTTTAGGCTTAAGCTCATTAACTTATGACAAACTTTCAAAAGCAATAAAAGACTGAAAGCACAAAAAACAAACAATAATCGTCTCCTTCGGGATTCTTTTCTCATCTCATTCACTCATAATCGAGAACTTGCTTCTTCCGTCTAATGCAAGACAGTTTGCACCTGAGCCAGACAGGTCATGCACTTGAGCATAGGCAAGCAAGCAGTTCACAAGTCAATTCATCTTTCAGTCTCTTTGGGTCGAACTACGGTGTTCTGACTTCCTCATTGCACGAGAGGATACGTAGGCATAACTTAACAGTTATCGAACAAAAGTCTCTGTATATTCCCCCTCTTTCCAGCTTCATTCTTTGAAGCCTCATGATCTTGAGCATTTCACCCTTATTCTTACACTGACACTTCATTTATACACTTCACTTCTCCTACACTGACACCTGTACATCTTTTTCCAGCTCTTTTATACACAAATTGCACTGACACTACCCCTTTAAAACACAAATCTTTTAAGCGTGGATCCCGTCGAGTACGGCGGACAATCTGGGTGCTAATACCTTCCCAGGTTGTAACCAACCCCCTTTCTCAGTCTCTCTGTTTCGCAACCGTCTTATCCATATCTTTCTAGGTCTATGCAGCATTACCTTTCCTTCGGGATAAAAATGCCTAGCTGGCGACTCTATTCATTCCCTGTGAGTTCACTCCTGTGTGTTCTCACATCCCTCTTTCGCCGACCCTTCGCGTCTGTACCTTTATCTGGGCCATTTCCCATTTATCGGGAGCGACACAAGGCTTCATGACTCTTCTTCTCATTAGCTTCCAGATGCTCTAGCTTAGCCCGTGTCCTCTGATCTTCCTGCAGACGAGCTTCACCTAGCCTGACTCTCTTCCAAGTAGTGCTCAGCTCTGGCTCGCTAAATCTTAGCTTTTTTGCAAGTATTCTTTAATACCAATTCCCCTGCTCGGGCTTTTCTGATGTAATCATCTATCTTCTCAATCTTGGTCATATGCTCGATCTGGAGCTTCTCCAACCTCTCATTGTCCATACGGCTATCATTCCTCTCCTAGAAGTTCTTCTTTAGAGCTTCAAAAAGCTGGGTATTCATCTCTTTCAGCTTCTCAAACTCCTCTAAACTGACTATAGCTATAGGCTCTACTGCTGATGGCCCTGGCACATCCTCCAGGGTGAATGGCATGCAGTGATCTGTCCTCTGATACGAGACCAATCAATGTACTAAGCTGAAGCTATGTTGTTGCACTTGCCAAGAATAGCAGTCCCTTGTGTCTGAATGTTGTCCCAAGCCCAAGTTGTTTGTCGGACGGTGGCATGATTATTCTGAACATCACAGTAAAGGGTCTCTGTTAAATCCTGCTCTCTTGGTGGATGTACTAAAGCATACCCTAATTTCCTTTTGAAAATCAAAGGATTGTAGTTGATGCAACCCTTCACTCCAATAAGAGATACATTGGGATATTGCCCACATCTTATAATTATATCTCTGCCCTTGGTGTTCTGAGTACACCACCTGATGTCTTCTGAAGTGAGAGCAATCATTCTCTTAGCCCAATTTCTTGACTGATGAGGATAGCACAACATCTGACTAGTCTTCCCCTTTGCTTCTCATTCCTTTGATGCACTGAGTAGTATAAGTCTCCTAGCAAGGTAGAAACTGGATTCTTCAGAAGGAAGAGATGGATAGCATTATTGCTTACAAACTTAGGCTCGTCTGCAAAAAAGATGATTCCATATATACTAAGAGCCAGGAGAGCACAAACAGTTTCCCACTTCCCAACTGCAGTATGAATGGTGGCCTGAGTGATCAAGAAGTCCAAATGGAGGCTTGGGATTCCAACATTGGTGGTCATATGATGATCAATGAGGGTGGCTTCCAAATACAGAGCCTTAGTTATGTCTTCATTTCTTGGAACATTCATCTAAGGGTTGAAAGGAATTCCCCTCCTGATAGGGACACCCAACAACATGGAAAACTCTTCTAACAAAGGACCCATCTGAAAGTCTAGGAAAGTGAAACATCTGAGAGGAGGGTCATAGAACTGAAGGCAAGTGTGGATCATATTCCTCTGTGATGCATCCAAGTCCATGATCATGTCCATGATACCACCATAATATTCCCTGAATAAAGGGACATGATCAGGAGTGATAAGTGCCTGAATCTGCCTGATGCCTGCTAAGGAAGGCTCAAAGAAATGATAAGTAATGTTGCTCCTCCTGGATGAGTCCATACTGACAATGGATGCTGATGAAGATAACTGAGGAGAAAATACTTATGAAGACAACTGGAGAAGATATCAGCTGAAGAAGATCTCTGATGAAGATAACTGATGAAGAAGAACAGTCAAAACCAAACCAAAGATGATGTGGATACCCTGTAAAACAAATAGACAAATGTTAAAATGATGTAAAACGATGTATGCATAATGATATGCAAGGTTCGTGATCAGGTGATGGATTTTCCATTTTGCTTTTGATATGGTCCATGGTGTTCAGAAATTCAGATGAAGGCTAGAGAACCAGTAACCAGGTGGGGGACTCAAATAAAGAGTCACAAGTCCAGGGTTTCATAAGACCAGTCCAAAATAGTGTAACCTTAAAACAATATCAGTAACAGGGTATGTTAAGGCCAAGGGTTCCTGCAAACCTGTAAACATCCCAACCCCCCTCACATGTATTGTTCTAGAACAAGGATCCTCAGACTTGGATCTATTATGATAAGTGTAAACACTTCTAACCCAGAGGTACAGTGTTTACATTAATCATAAATAATCCTCCTCTAATTCACCTCAGATGCTGAAGGTCATCTAAAAGGTCATCCAGACTTAGCAGGCTTCCCAGATAGCCCTAGTGCTACAGGAAATCTGTAGCACAGAGTTCTCAAGAAGAAACCCATGTATGAACCGTGTTTCATATTCCCGCACCAGACCGAAATGGAATGGGAAAGAATATGAAGCCACTCTAATCCTATGTGTCACTCAGGCTCCCGATATGGAACCTTATTCACTGAAATATCCCTTCCACCAAGGCAAACCAAAAAATCCAGCACATGATATGATGACAATAATATGAAATGCATAAAATAGTAAATGAAAGCGATAAATAAATGCAGTAAATAAAGTTATACAGAAAGCAATAAATAAAGCAATAAATAAGAAGCACACATAACACCCCCATAAACACAAATCAAACAAGCGCTAGGAGAAACCCACAAAAAGAACCAGAAACCCTGGTTACAAGTTAATTCCCCAGCAGAGTCGCCAAGTTGTCTCTCCCCTGAAAAGACACTGGGTTCCAAGGTGCAGACGTGAACGGTCTGTGAAAGAGAAAGGAGGTTGAATTGAATAGAGTCACTAGCTAGGAATTTTTATCCCGAAGGAAAGGTAATGTTGCACAAACCTGGAAAGAGATGGATAAGACGGTTGCGAACCAAAGAAACTGAGAAAGGGGGTTGGTTACGACCATGGAAGGTATTAGCACCCAGATTGTCCATCATACTTGACGGGATCCACGCTTACAAGATTGTGTTTAAAAGGGGTGGGTATATGTGTTATCTATGTGCAAAAGCTAGGAAAGAAAGTACAGGTGTTAGTGCAAAAGGTGAATTGCTCAGGAACTGAGGCTTAGAAGAGAATGCTGAAAGAGGGGGATGACAAAGAGAATTTTTTTCGATAACTGTTAAGTTATGCCTACATATCCTCTCGTGCAATGAGGAAGTCAGAACACCGTAGTTCGACTCAAAGAGACTGAAATGATTTGACTGTGAACTGCTTGCTTTTCTATGCTCAAGTGTATGACTCGTCTGGCTCGAGTGCTAATTGTCTTGCATTAGACGGAAGAAGCAAGTTCTCGTTTGTGAATGAGTGTGATGAGAAAAGAATCCCAAAGGAGACGATTAATGTTTGTTTTTGTGTTTTCAGTTTTTTATTGCTTTTGGTGTTTTGCATAGGATTATGAGCTTAAGCCTAAATCAAGGGTTTGTAAACTCATTATATCCTCCCTGATTAGGGATAATGAGCCTACTTAAGTATGAGATAAGCATCTCAACTTAATTACCATGATGATGTATGATTAAGATCAATAACCTACTTGTGATTATTTAGATGTTTTTGGGTTTTGTTTAGTGTCAAGTAATGAGTTTAATCTCTAATCACGGATTAGTGAACGCATTACACCATCCTAATAGAAGCATAATAGATGAGAACACTTAAGTTGAGGAAGATACCCCAACTTAATCCATGGTTAAGGATTAAATTCATTATATAACAAGCCTTTATTAAATGGATTTTAATTAAGGGATGAGATTAAGAAGTGGATTTTATGGTTTGTAAGACAACTTGAGGGGGACTTGTCCATTAAACACTAGGGTCAGTCCCTCTTAACCATAAGGAAGAGATAGAAACCTAATGTAAGGCCCAAGTTACAATATAAAGTCTTAGTGATTATTAGTGTGTTTTGATTAAGAGGTGTAAACAAATTAAAGATTTAACACTAATGATTAAAGTTATACACTCCATCCTAAGATAAGGATGCAGGCATAACCCTAATTCCAAAGTCCTAAAGCTTTAAGAGTTTAGTCTCTGATTAAGAGATGAGAAGAGAGACTCAAGGAGACTCAAAGGTAAAAAGCTAGGGGAGAATATATACAACCCTAAAATTTATCATGCTTGGATATCCTATGGTTTTTGAGGCTTAAGAAAAAGGATCTTCAAGAGGGCCACCATGGAAGAAGCAAATGAAAAGAGAAGGAGGAAGAAGAATAAGTTACTTACTTCCCGAAGAATTTAAGTAACCTAAAAGAAAGAAAGTAAGAAGGAGAGAGCATAAGTGAAGCAAGTTTACTTCAAAGAAAAATAAATATGCAAATGAGAAGGAAATAAAAGTTGGGAGGTGAAGGCAAATCCACCTCCCAGATAACTTACCAAAAGGTTCCTAAAATGCTAGTATGAATGCATAAGGAATGAAATGAAAAGGAATAAGACAAATGAAGGTGCAAATACCAAAGTCAGAAGTGAATATGCAATGTAAATGGCATATGAGATGATGAAAAGACATACAAGATCAAGGAAGTCAAAGAATCACAAGAACTGGCAAGGCATGGAAGCTGAGCTAGGGTTTCACTACACAGATGACCTGAAATTAGGGTTTTGGTTTCAGAGGCCATAACTCCAAATTTTTTGGTCATTCTTGTTTCTAATGGTCTCAATATGTTATAAGGATCATGTGTACCAAGTTTGATGAAGAAATTCATTGTGGAATTCATTTGTTCACTGGGTAACTTCTTGAGTAAGTTAGAGCAAAATCAGGGCATCTGAGGCTCCCACCAATGGAACCAAAGTGGATTTTTCATCAAATTGAAGTTATATGATCTTTATTTGATCATTGAAGTGCTTGGAAGTTCACAAAATTGAAGAAAAGTGAGCTAAACCAAAAGTTGCCAAAAATGGAAATGACTTGTAATGTAAACTTTCCATTTTGGGAAATTTTTCAACCTCCTCTTTATCAACCAAAAATGCTTCAAATGAAAAATTGTTGGTCATGAAAGTTGTAGATTGGATCATTCCCTTTTTTCAAAAAGTACAAGAACAAGTTCTAATTCATTATAGAACTCAAGTTATGGCTTGTCAAAGTTGGCAAAAATCACATAATTTTCAAGAATGCACCAAAGAGGGATTTTTGCAAAACCACTTGCCAAGCCATTTTGTGACTTCAAATACACTTCTATGCATCATACAAACATAAAACATTGCCTAAAAGTCAGAATTGGCCCAAGAATTTCAAGTTTTCATGTCTTGCCCATGAAGAAATCATAAAAGGGGCCAAACTTCTTCCAATTTGCAAAATGACACAAAACCTTTCATAAACTTGCTGCATCACTATAAAACCAATTCTATGGCTCTCCTTGATCAAATCTGAGGCCAGACATGCCCTTGTACCACCTCTGAACCAGCCCATACCTCAAGTACAAACTTCATTGACTTTGTGCAAAAATAACCATACCAATCACCATAGGCCACAACCACTTCTCTGACCTATCACAACTTGTTATGTAGATCAAACCCAAGCCATAACACACAACAAGCCAGCCTGAAACCTCAGATTGCCCAAGCTTCCAAAATCACTCCATTTTGCAAAAGCATTCGAAACTCACAGCACACTTAACCAAACTTCAAACTTTTTTCACAAAACAACTTAGCATCACAAGAGGACCATTTCCCACCCTTCAAACAAGCCTCAAAGCACCCGTAGCCAAAACACGATTTCTGACCAGCAAGAGTTCAAGCTCTCATTTCAGCCATTATAAGCTTCTTCCAAGCATCAAAGCTTCATCAGGAGGTCAAAGGGAGTGGTTTTGCACAAGAGAAGTGGCCAGAAGCTTCAAACTGAGAAAGCTTCACTTCAGGTAACCTCAAGAACAAATTTTCCAGAAATGAAATTTTAAGTTCTTAGATTGTTCCCCATGCTTCACTAATCACACTGCACCTTTTGGTTTTGAAAAAGATTGAATATTAAGCATGTATGAAGCTTCTGAAATTTCTGTGTAATTTTCCGTTTTGCTTCGAATCTTGATGTTCATGTGAAATAAATGATTTTTGTTGGCTGAATCTTGTTTAGAATAAGTTAGGGATCATATCTGGAGAGTTTGGTGAGTTTATTTTACGAATTGAGAGAGTTAGCAAGTTTGAGTGGCCGAAGATGATTACCGGAACACTGTTCCGGTCACCAGAAAGTGCTTAGGGCATAATTAGGGTTAGCTGAGTAATTAGGCTGAGTTTGAATCTTGGCCATTGGATCTTAGGGTTAGCGCGTTTTTGAAAGGCTCAGATCATTTCATTAAGTTTAAATCATGTTTAATTAATTAATTAGGTTTTAATAATTTTGAACCTAGACCGTCCAGATGCGCGCCAGGTCAAGCCAGTTTCCCCCAGGTTCAATCCAGACCATCAGATTTGCATACTTTCATTAATTCATATTTTTATTTCATTTTTTCTTATTTGTTTTGCATAATTAACTTAAAATAGCTAGAAAATTTCAAAAAATATTTTCTTCTGCATTTTTAATTCAAATATTTTTCTCAACCAGAAAAAAAATTTATTTTTATTTTTTGCATTAAAAAATCATTTTAAAAATATTTAAATGTTTATTTTGATTAATTAATGGAAATTAATTAATTAAAATATCATTTAGGTTTCCAAAAATTCCAAAAAAAATCACATTGCATCTTAGGACATTTAGAAACATTGTCAAACCATTCACACAAATTTCTTTTTGGTTTTGAATCAATCTTGACATTTTTCTTGAATTTAGGGTTCATAAAAATCCTATTTTTGAATCCTAACTTCAAGAATTCTTTTCTGCCTAACCATGAATGGTATGACATTGATTCTTTTTGAATTGATCTTCATATAGCATGTAGTGTCTAGCATATTTTTGTCACAAGTTTATCTTGCATTTTTTATTTGATTTGCATTTTTCCTCTTAAGGTACCTTAAAACCCTAGATAACTTAGAAAATTCACAACTTCCTTTAGGTTAAGAGTTAGGTCTCATCCTTTGGGGTGTGATATCATATAGGGTTAGGGTTCCTTTGAGTTCATTTGCAATTTTTTATCTTATGATTTGCTTCTTTTTTTTTTACTTTTGCTTCTCATGTTGCATTAAAACCCTAATTTCTCATGTTCATTTGCATTCATCTTGCATATGCTTTCATTCATGAACTTGTCATGACATTTCTTGCATTCATATAACTTCTAAGACATCATAGGACACATTAGAATCATACTTGATCATTTCTTCATCCATTTGCCATGTTATGAATTCATTTCATTTCATAAACTTTCATGAACTTTCATGTTTCCTACATGCTTCATTTATATTCTCATCTCTTGTATGAACATTCATATACCTTGGCATGTCTTTGCATCATTACATAGCATCATTTGCATCATGTTTATGCTTCTGGTTTTGGTTTGCATCCTTTTCATTCATTTCATTTTCATTTCATTCCTTTCTTTATGCTAACCATTTCAGGTGGTAAGTACTTTGAGAAGTGAATTTGCCTTCACTTCTCATTTCTCTTCTCTTTCTTTTTATGCATCCTTGCTGCATTTCCTTTTGCTTTAGAGTGAGCTTGTTCATTCATGTTCATCATTCACCTTCTTTCTTCAAGTAACTTATCTTCTTCAATTAAGTAAGTTAACTTGTTTTCTTCTGCTTCTCCTCCTCTCATCTGCTTCTTCCATTGGTGGCTTCTCTGAAGATATCTTGCAAGCCTCACAAACCATAGGAATACCCAAGCATGACACTAATTAGGGTTTTTTATTAGTCCCCCTTTATTTTTACCTTTGTGTCTTCTTTTGTGTCTCTCTTCTCATCTCATAATCAGAGACTAAACCTTTAAGGTTTTAAGGCTTTGTGATTAAGGTTATGACTGCATCCTTCTCTTAGGATGGAGTGTATAACTTTAATCATAAATGTTAAACCCTTAATGTGTTTAAACCTCTTAATCAATCCACCTTAATAATCACTAAGACAATAGCTTGTAACTTGGGCCTTGCATTAGGGTTCTAATTCTTCCTTAATTGGTTAAGAAGGACTAACCCTAGTGTTAATGGACAAGTCCCCCTCAAGTTGTCTTACAAATCATAAAATTCACTTCTTAATCTTACCATTAACTAAAATCCACCTTAATAAAGGCTTTGTTTTGTCATGAGGTTAATCCCTAATCATGGATTAAGTTGAGGTATCTTCCTCAGCTTAAATGTTCTCATCTATTATCCTTCTATTAGGATGGTGTAATTGGTCCATTAAATCCTTGATTATGGCTTAAACTCATTACTTAACACTAAACAAAAACTCCAAAAACATCTAAATAATCACAAGTAGGTTAATGATCTTAATCCTACATCATGGTAATTAAGTTTTGAGGTGTTTCCCTCATGCTTAAGGTATTATCATTATCCCTAATCAAAGGGAGGATATGATGAGTTTACTAACCTTTGATTTAGGCTTAAGCTCATTAACTTATGACAAAGACAAAAAAGCAATAAAAGATTGAAAACACAAAAACAAACAATAATCGTCTCACTCACAAACGAGAACTCGCTTCTTCTGTCTAATGCAAGACAGTTAGCACCTGAGCCAGACAGGTCATACACTTGAGCATAGACAAGCAAGCAGTTCACAAGTCAATTTATCTTTCAGTCTCTTTAAGTCGAACTACGGTGTTCTGACTTCCTCATTGCACGAGAGGATACGTAGGCATAACTTAACAGTTATCGAACAAAAGTCTCTGTCTCTTCCCCCCTCTTCCAACATTATTCTTTTAAGCCTCATTCCTGAGCATTTCCCTTCACTTTCTTGCACTGACACTTGTACATTCTTTTCCAGCTTTTGCACATAGATAGCACAGACACTACCCCTTTAAACACACAATTTCAAGCGTGGATCCCGTCGAGTACGACGAACAATATGGGTGCTAATACCTTCCCAGGTTGTAACCAACCCCCTTTCTCAGTTTCTCTGGTTCACAACCAGTCTTATCCATATCTTTCTAGGTTTATGTAGCATTACCTTTCCTTCGGGATAAAAATGCCAAGCTGCCGACTCTTTTCAGTTCATCTTCATGTTCTCTTTCGCCGACAGTTCGCGTCTGTAGCCTATCTGACCCTGTGTCACTTAGCGGGAGCGACAGCTTGGCGACTCTGCTGGGGACCCTTATATTGCAACCAGGGCTTCTGGTTCTTTTTGTGGGTTCCTCCTAGCGCTTGTTTGATTTGTGTTTACAAGGGTGTTATGTGCTACTTGTGCTTGTTTATTTGCTTTATTTATTGCTTTATGTACAACTTTATTTATTGCTTTCCTTTACAGTCTTATGCATTTTCATACTGTCATTATCATTGTGCTGGATCTGCTGTTTCTTTGGTGGGTGGGGTTTCATTGAGTGGTTAAGGTCCTATACCTGGGACCTGAGTGACACATAGCCTAGAGTGGCTTCATATTCTTTCCCATTCCATTTCGGTCTGGTGTGGGAATATGAAACACGGTTCTGACATGGGTTTCTTCTTGAGAACTTTGTGCTACATATTTCATGTAGTACTAGGGCTATCTGGGAAGCCTTCTAAGACTGGATGACCTTTATATGACCTTCAGCATCTGAGGTAAATTAGAGGAGGATCTTTTGTGGTTATTGTAAACACTGTACCTCCGGGTTAGAAGTGTTTACACTTCTCATAACTGATCCAAGTCTGAGGATCCTTGTTCTAGAACATTGCATGTGAAGGGGTTGGGATGTTTACAGGTTTGCAGGAACCCTTGGCCACATCATACCTTGTTACTAGTTTTGTTTCAAGAATGCATCACTTTGGATAGTTCTTGTGATTACCCTGGACTTGTGACTCTTTATTTGAGTCCCCCACTTGGTTACGGGATTTCTAAGCCTCCATCCGGACTTATGAACATACATGGATCTTTTACCCAAAGCAGACAGTCAGATCCAGCACTTGATCACAAACCCTTTGCATATAATTTGTATACATCATTCTTGCATCATTTAACATTTGCTTATTTGTTTTACACGGTATCCATCCTTTCATCTTTGGTTTGGTTTTGACCCCTTCTGCTACTCAGACTGCTTCAGCTATCTTCTCCAGCACCTTCACCAGTTTGTCAGAAACCCATCTCCAGCTTGTCTTCATCAGAGATATTACCTCCAGCTTCTCAGTCAGTGATCTTCATCAGCATTTGCTCTCATCTTCTTCACCAGCACCCATGGACACTTCAAGAAAGAGCAACATCACATACCACTTCTTTGAGCCCACCCTGACTAGCATCAGGCAGGTCCAATCCCTCATCACACCTGACCACATCCCACTATTCAGAGAGCACTATGGGGGTATATTGGAAATGTTCATAGATCTAGATGCATCTCAGAGGAGCATGATCCATAATTGCTTGTAGTTCTATGATCCTCCACTCAGATGTTTCACATTTCCTGATTTCCAGTTGGGACCTTTGCTAGAAGAGTTTTCTTTGTTGATTGGAGTGCCTATCAGGAGAGGGATCCCTTTCAACTCAGAGATGACTGCTCCCAGAAATGAATACATAGCCAGGGCATTGCATTTGGAGCCTGCCCTCATTGAGCAGAACATGACAACCAAGGCTGGAGTTCCAGGCCTCCACCTAGACTTTTTGATCTCCCAGGCTACCCTGAAGGCTGCAGTAGGGGAATGGAAGGTTGTCTGTGCACTTTTAGCCCTCAGTATATATGGGGTTATCTTGTTTGCAGATGAGCCCAAGTTTGTGAGTAAGAAGGCCATCCACCTGTTCTTGTTGGGGAACCCTGTTCCTACCTTACTGGGAGACTTCTACTACTCAGTACATCAGAGGAATGAAAAGCAAAGAGGGAAGCTGGTCAGATGTTGTGCTCCTCTTTATTACTCTTGGCTGCTCAGACACTTGCCAAAATCAGATGCCTTTTTGAACCCTCATCAGCAGAAGAATTAGGCTAAGAGATTCATTGCCTTGACATCAGATGACATCAGATGACATCAGATGGTGCACCCAGAGCACCAAAGGCAATGACATTATCACTAGCTGTGGGCAGTATCCTAATGTGCCTTTTATAGGAGTGAAGGGTTGCATCAACTACAACCCTTTACTGTTTAAAAGACAATTAGGATATGCTTTGGTTCATCCTCCCAGAGGACAAGATCTGGCTGAAACTCTTTACTGTGAAATCCAACCTAACTCTGCTGTTGTCAGACAAGCTGCCTGGGCTTGGGATAACATCCAGACCAAGGGAACAACCATCCTTGGCAGGTGTAACAACATTGCTTCAGCACAGTATTCTGATTGGTCCCGTACCAGAGCTCAGATCACACAGATGCCATTCACTTTGGAAGATACACCTGGAACTTCTACAGTACAGCCTGCAGCTACTGTCAGTATGGAAGAGTTTGAAAAGCTAAAAGAGAGGAACACTCAGTTAGCTGAAGCCTTAAAGAAGACTCTCTGGGAGAGAAATGACAATCGTCTGGATAATGAGAGATCGGAAAGACTCAGGATTGAGCATCTGACCAAGATTGAGAAAACAGATGACTAAATCAGGAAGGCAAGAGCGGGGGAGTTAGTACTGAAGAATGCTTGCAAGGAGGCAAAGACTCAGAAGGCTAGGGCAGAGCATTATCTTGAGGAAAGCCAGGTTAGGTGGATCAGGATCACTGAAGCCCGTGCACAGGAAGACCAAAGGACTCAGGCTAAGATAGAGCAGTTGGAGTCTAGTGAGAAGAAGCATCAGGAGGCTTTGTTGGCAGCTCAGAAAGAGATATCTGAATTGAAACTCTGGGCGGGGTTGAAGAGTTCAAAGGATCAGGATAAGCATATGAAGCTAACCAGTGCCATTGCTACCAGGAACCTCCTCATCAGGACTATTACAGAGCACCCCGTAGGGCCAGTGACTAAGGCCCTCCTGAAGGAAGTCAGGGAGGATGACTTTGGATTGGATGTCTGATTCTTTTGCTTGTAATTTTCTCTTTTGTTGTACTTTTCTTTTGTTGTATTTTGACCCACCATGGGAACGTATTGTAATCAAACTATGTATTTTTTTAGCCTTTGTAATATATCAGTTTGTAGTATTTATGGTGGGCTTAATCTCTCAACATCATCGGCATTTCCTCAAGGTCTGGAAAGGTCAAAACCAAAGAACCAAACCAGATACCCTTGGAAGACAAATAAGCATATTGCATTGCATACTAACATTCTCTTTGTTTTGTAGGTTTTTGTTTGTTATTGTTTCTCACTTTGTTGTGGTTTCAGGAAACATTGCTCGCAGAAGAGTGTTCCATGTCAACAGAATACACCGGTACCCGACTCGAAACAACCTTTCGGGACTCCAGATGGATCAAGTACAGCAAGACTTGAATGAAGTAAGGACCCAAATGGCAAATGAGATGGTTGAGATGAGGAATCAAATGACCCAATTCATGACTGTAATGACTAGCTTAGCTCAGAGCCAGGAAAGGCTGGGGGAATTGGTAGAAAGGCAAACTCCTGAAGAACACCATCCAGGCACAGGAGGTACCAGTAACAATGATCACGGGCATCCTCGCATTGATCCACCAGAGTTTGGGCCTCATCTAAACCCAGAAGTTAATGTCATAAGGAATACTCAGGGTAAAACTGCTGGAGGTAGGATCTTGCAAGAGGATCATCAAGAAGAGTAGTTTACAGTTGTTGGGGCTGGGGATGAAGTTTACGACCGTCGATTAGATGAAATTGCTGAGAAGTTGAGGTCTTTTGAATCCCAGAATTCCCTAGGCTTTGATGTAATGGACATGGGACTGGTGAAAGGGGTGAGAATTCCTCACAAGTTCAAACCCCCGTGTTTTGAAAAGTATAATGGCACATACTGCCCACGCACCCACCTTCAATCATTCTTGGGAAGGTTAAAAGCATACACCATGGACGAAAAGTTGTGGATGTTTTACTTCGAGGATAGTCTAACTGGGGCATCCCGAGAATGGTATTCCCACCTGACTAGAGCCACAGTAAGAAACTGGAAAGACTTGGCTGAAGCTTTTATCCGACAGTATCAGTACAACTTGGACATGGCCCTAAACAGGACCCTCCTAATGGGAATGTCTCAATCTTCCCGTAAAAGCTTCAGGGAATATGCCCAAAGGTGGAGACAACTTGCTGTTGCAGTACAACCTCCCATGTATGAGAGAGAAATGGCTGACATGTTCATGAATACTCTTCAAGGAACATATATTGACAGACTTGCTGCTTTCTCTTCCACCAGTTTTGCTGATGTAGTTATAGCTGGTGAGAGAATTGAGAGTCTTTTGAAGATGGGGAAAATTTCAGACAATGGTGCTAGCTCTAGCAATGTAAGGAAACCCTTCTCAGGACCTCGAAGATCTGGTGAGACCAACTCTATGCACATGGGAAGAGGGAGACCCCAGTATATGCCCAGAACAGTTGTTGTTGTTACTATCCCTGCTCCACCTCCTCAGTATGTTCAACCACCACAACACTTTCTGCAACAACAACAGTTTCCGCAACAGAGATCATACAACAATAACAACAACAATCAACAACAACGCCCATTTCAACAACGACCATCTCAGGTCAACCGGGTGATTAACCCCATTCCTATGCCATATTCTACATTATTGCCATAACTCCTAAAGCTCAATCTGGTTGAGTTGAGGACATTGGCTCCACCTGATCCTCAAAACCTTCCAAGGAACTATGATGTTAATGCTAGGTGTGATTTTCACTCTAACGCACCTGGTCATTCTACTGAAAAATGCAGAGCCCTGCATATGAAGGTTCAGGATCTGGTAGATTCAAAAGCCTTGAACTTTGCACCTCCTCCAAATGTGATGAAGAATCCTATGCCTATGCCAAGCCACAATGGGCCAAGGATTAATTTTGTAGAGGATGGCTCTCCCCTGAGTTTAATAGAAGAAATTGCATGCATTCAAACACCTCTGGAAGAGGTTAAAGCCCTGCTTTTAAAGTGCCAAGTATTTCCAGGTTGTGAGGCCTGTTGCGAATCATGCAAACTTTCTGAGAATGGGTGTGCCAGCTTAAGGAAAGGCATCAATGACTTGATTAACAAAGGAATTCTGCAAATCACAACCACAGCTTCTACAACACCAATAACCCTTTTGTCAACACCAACTGATTCTTCTACAAATGCAACAATCATTTGTCCAAGTGTTTCTTCTACAACCGCAACAACCATTATTCCAACCGATTCAGCTACAACTTCAGCAATCATTCCATCTGTCACTTCAACACCCAACAATTCATTTGCACCGGCTACTACAACTTCAACAACCAACAATGATGTTTCCACTGTCACAATCTACTATGACCCGGCGACGGTCCCAAGTTCCAACAACTTTCAGCAAAATCAACAACAGTCTCAACAAAGCTTCAATTCACCTTCACCTACACCCACCAGAGGTTCTGTAACAATCTTTTATGATCCACAGACCATTGTAGTCCCAACAATAGCTGCAGTAAAACCAGTCACCATCACGGTGCCCGGGCTGATCCCTTATGACAAAGACAGTGTTATACCATGGCATTATGGTGCTGATCTATACTGCAATGGAGAGAAAGTCCTTCTTGATTCTCCAGTTCTCACTCCCCAAGTGGATAATGTTGGGGGAGGCGGAGGCTTCACCCGAAGCGGACGTATCTTTGCATCACAAGTCCCTAGAACCAACTCAGAGGCAGAAGTTGCTACCAGAGCCAAGAGGAAGAGTGTAATACCGGAAGAATCTACACCCAAGGAAACTCATAAGTCATCCTTCGATCAAGATGTGGATGAGTTTATAAGAATCATTAAAAGAAGTGGCTATAAAGTTGTGGACCAGCTCCACCAGACTCCTTCAAAGATCTCAATCCTATCACTGTTGTTGTGTTCCGAAGCCCATCGGGATGCACTTCTCAAAGTTTTGTACGCTGCCTACATGCCAGAAGAGATCAATGTAAATCAGCTGGAAATAGTAGTATCAAATGTCAACACTAGCCATGGGCTAGGTGTTACTGATGCTGATTTGACATCTGAAGGACGTCTCCACAACAAAGCCTTGCATATAACCATGGAGTGCAAAGGAGCTGTCTTATCTCATGTGCTGGTAGACACTGGGTCCTCACTCAATGTCTTACCCAAGAAAGCCCTTGTTAAGCTAGAGTATGATGGGATAGCTCTCCGGCCAAGTAATCTTGTGGTTCGGGCTTTTGATGGCTCTAAAAGATCTGTTCTGGGAGAGGTAGAATTGCCAGTTATAATCGGTCCACAAGTCTTCAAGACCATTTTCTATGTGATGGACATACAGCCTGCTTACAGCTGTTTGCTAGGACAACCCTGGATTCACGCTGCAGGTGCAGTAACGTCGATCCTTCACCAGAAACTGAAGTATGAATGGGAAAGGAAGATTATCACCATCTGTGGTGAGGAAGACATATTTGTTAGCCACCTAGCTACTTACAAATATATTGAGATGGATGGTGAAATCCATGAGACAATGAGCCAAGGGTTTGAGGCCCTAAATGTTAATGAGGCTACTGGAGTTTTGGCTGCATCCTAGGAGGACAGGATGGGAACTTCAATCATCTCTTATTAGCAAGCCCGAAAGGTTGTTGAAGAAGGTACTGCTCAAGACTGGGGCAAGCTGCTGCCAGTGGAAAAGAAGGAAGATAAGTTCGGGTTGGGTTACAGACCAATCCGACAAGATCAATCAGAGGCTGCAAAGGAGCCCAAATTTGTCAGTGGGGGGATGCTCACCCCGGATGCTGTGAATATTCTGGAAGACAATGAGGAAAGCGACCGCAACCTAGAGAACTGGATACGTCCAAGGATCCCGGGGAACCAAGTCTCTAACTGGTCTTCCCAGGAAATTATAAGAGTTACTCCTGCAGAGTAATTATTATTTCCTGTCTTTTTAGCATGCATCAAGTCTTGCATCTTGCCCAAGGTGTCAGGACTCATTTTGTAATAGGGTCATATTGTATTTTTTGTAAATGATTAATCAATGAATATCAGGACATCTTTAGCAAACGAGTCTCTTTTTCTCTCACTGTCTTTTCATTTTTCACTTTTGTACAAAACAATAAAATGGCAATGTTTTCAAAATAAACAACTTCATTTTCACTTTTTCTAAACAAGATTAAAATTGATCACTAAAATGAACCAATCTCAACCCTTGCAGAGATTATCCTCCAGATTGCACTGACAACAGCACTGTTATGACCTTGTATGACTTCGACAATCCAATTAATCAAGTTGATGAAAGGGTTGAAGAAGACTATGAGTTACCTGAAGAGTTAGCCAGGTTGTTGAGGCAAGAAGAGAAAGTGATCACTCCTCATCAGGAGGAAGTTGAAACAATTAATCTGGGCTCCGAAGAAGACTTGAAAGAAGTGAAGATTGGGACCAGTCTGCAAGATTCAGTGAAGGAACAACTCATTGACATGCTTTGAGAATATGTCGATGTCTTTGCTTGGTCCTATTAAGACATGCCAGGTCTGGATACCGACATTGTTATGCACAAGCTTCCTTTGAAAGAAGATTGTCCTCCAGTGAAGCAGAAGCTATGCCGTACTCGTCCGGATATGGCCATGAAAATTAAAGAAGAGGTACAAAAATAGTGGGACGCCGGTTTCCTTGCTGTGACTAGTTACCCGCCGTGGGTTGCTAATATTGTACCAGTGCCTAAGAAGGATGGCAAAGTAAGGATGTATGTGGATTACCGGGATCTGAACAGAGCTAGCCCGAAGGATGATTTCCCTTTACCTCACATTGATGTATTGGTCGACAACACGGCTCAGTTCTTGGTGTTCTCCTTCATGGATGGATTTTCAGGGTATAATCAGATCAGAATGTCACCCGAAGACATTGAGAAGACTACCTTCATTACACCTTGGGGCACATTTTGTTATAAGGTAATGCCTTTTGTACTGAATTATGCCGGTGCTACCTATCAACGGGCTATGGTGACATTATTCCACGACATGATCCACAAAGAAATCGAATGTTATGTGGATGATATGATTGCCAAGTCCCTCACTGAAGAAGATCATCTGGTAAATATGCTGAAGTTGTTCAAGCGTCTGAGAAAATATCAGCTGAAGCTAAACCCCAACAAATGCACATTCGGGGTACGTTCCGGTAAACTGCTGGGATTTATCGTAAGTGAGAAAGGAATTGAAGTTGACCCTGACAAAGTCAAAGCCATTCAGGAGATGCCTGCACCTAGGACTGAAAAAGAAGTTTGGGGGTTCTTAGGTAGATTGAACTACATATCAAGGTTCATATCTCATCTTACTGCAACCTGTGAGCCCCTTTTCAAACTATTAAGAAAGGAACAAACAGTCAGGTGGATCAAAGACTTTCAGAAGGCTTTTGACAAAATCAAGGAGTACTTACAAGAACCTCCAATTCTTATGCCTCCAGTTGAAGGCACTACAAGAAAAAAAGAGATTTACGACACTTGAGTTGCGACAGTTATCCCAAAACCGTCCTTATTCCTGAATTGTGACGGTTGTCATGACGGTTAGGGTCAACTGTCGCAGATTTTTTGCGACAGTTATCACAAAACCGTCCTTAATCCTGGATTGCAACGGTTGTCACGAAAATTAAGGTCAACTGTCGTGGCTATTTTGCAACAGTTATTGCAGAACCGTCCTTATTATGTTTTTTACTTAATTTTTTATTTCATAAAATGATTTTTTTCCGTTGAGCACTAAATAACTTTTTATTTGGTCACCTAGTATAGACTATAACATAATATTATTTTTTAAAATGATATCTATCATTCTTACAAATATTTCACACTTATAATTTTTTTATTAAAAACTTGTTAATATTGTTCTCATAT
The DNA here is from genome assembly GCA_963966055.1 of Lathyrus aphaca. Lineage (NCBI taxonomy): Eukaryota > Viridiplantae > Streptophyta > Magnoliopsida > Fabales > Fabaceae > Lathyrus > Lathyrus aphaca. Next base: position 353,888,105 of record OZ014519.1, on the reverse strand, counting down.
AATTTATTTTATAATTTTAATAAAATATTAATTATAGGAGACCTTTCTTGTATGTTTGATAAAGAAATTGTAAACATGTCCCTATTTGGAATCGAAAGTCCCTCACATATCTAGAAGAAATTTAGGGCTACAACGGTTGAGTAACAGTCGTCCCTCAAATATCCCTAAGACACGCTTGGAGAAAGAAGATATAGTTCGGGCTGAATCTCTTCATGTTTTGTTATCTGAATCTCTCTCTCAATCGTGAATCAAGAAAACTTCTTAGATCTCTTTGTTTGATACAAATCCACCACAAATCTATCTCCCAGTTCCCGTCGCCGTCAAAGCAACCACCACGAATCTATCTCCCAGTTCTCGTCACCGTCGAAGCAACCGTAGTTTTTGGTAAAAACAACAAAATTTCTGGTTTATGCTTGTTAAATTTGACATATATCATGTTGGTTGTATCTGTTGAGTAAATTTCAATCATAGTTTTTGGTACAAACAACAAAATTTCTGGTTTATGCTTGTTAAATTTGACATATATCATGTTGGTTGTATCTGTAAATTCTTTCGCGGTCTTTTAATATATCCCTTTCTTCCCATATGATGTTCCAAGCTCCTATAATTTTGCATCTTAATTATCAATACCAATTCATGTAATGCTATTAACCATGGAATTTTGAAGTTGTTCAAGCATGTTATGGTCTCCTTATACTGTTGTTGTTACATATTCATCCATGTCCAAACAAAATAATTGCAAGGAACTGTTTTTGCAGATACATTTCACGAGGTCAAAAGAAAGAAGGACAGAAAAAAAGAGGTATATCTCGTTCTTACTGCTTGCTAGACTGTAGCAATCATGTTGATCATTGTTCCAAATTTCTGTTATGCTCAGTCTATCATGCCGTCTTTAGCCTTTTTCTGTTGTTTCAAATACACCTAGACCTAGCCAAATATCTATTTTTAAATACATGTAAAGTATCTATTGTCAATTGCATTAAACGGATATATGATTAGTTTTCTGAGGATGTTATGTGTGACTATAGCTGCTTTTGTGATATTTCATTCTAGTTGTTTAGGGGATCCTTCCCCCCTCTTACCTTCTCCTGACTTTGTTAATTGTTGTTCATTTCTTTTGGCCTCTGAAGCATGACTACACCATTTTGTTAGGTGTTCATGTATCAATAATGGTTTAGGAGAAGGACTTCAAATAATGGTTAGGTGTTCATGTATCAATAATGGTTTAGGAGAAGGACTTCATTTTGTCGGTAAGGATCTTCCTTCTGATAGTTCAGACAAAGGTGCAAAAGTTGTTATTGGTAGTGAGTCAGTGCCTTCCATCAGTGACGGCTTAGGGACTAGACCGGCGTCGTCATCAGCTGTGTGTTTCTCTTCTTCAGACCCAGTACTGGTTCCATCGAATGATTCACGGTTTCCTGGTGCTGTTGGTGCAATTAAGCGGAAAGTGGGAGGCCAACGTCCTCCCGCGGAATTAAATGTGGCCAACACTTCTGAGAATAAATCTTCAGGTTAGGACATTTATAAGTATAATTTTTTGCGTTTTAGCCTTTTTTAATTTAATTAATGAAGAATTTTCATTCCCTAACTGTATGGCAGCTTCTGAGACTGGTAGCTCTTTTCAAGGAAAGAGTCAAAGAAAATCACCGGCAGTGGCAAAGAACCACGTTCCTGAGGTGCCATCTTCATCAACATCTTCATCAACAGTAATACATGGGACCACCTCAGTTAGCAGGCCTTCATCCAACTACAATAACCGATCACAACAGATAAGTGGTCTTCATAAAGGTAATTCACTCACATAAGGAGGCTTTTTGTGCACTCTATATCCATATTCTTCAGTATTTGATATTTCTTATTCAATTGCTACCTGTTTTTTACAGAGGAAAAACAATGATATGTATATACATCATGTATAAATGTTTGTGTCTAGGTTACTCTTGTGCTGTTGTGTATTTTATTTGCTTGTCAAGTTTATTCAATACAAAAAAGAAAGAACTTATCAGTTCTCAGTGATCAGAATTGAATGAAGAATAAGTTTTATGGATATCCTGTTAGTTCATGAAAAAAGTATTTTGCAAACTGTTTTCTATCTTCCCAGCTTTCTTGTTTTCTGTAATTTGGCCTGATAACATGAATGAATGAAGCTTAACCGGTACAGAAAATTTGGAAGTTGAGAGAATTGTAGATAATTTTGTAAATAAAGGATCTTGGTAGCACTTGGCATCATGCTTAGTATGTATCTATTGTGTTTGTTATTAATTGATCATTAAGGTTTTGTCATAAACCAGTTCTATTGTATGTATTTATGTGCCTTTCACTTATTACATTGTTGTTTTGAATTTTAAGATTTTGTATAGATTTGTCCTGATATGTTGTTAAGTGTGACTGCATTAATATTTCCCCTGCTGACCATTTATGATTACGAGTTGGTTTGATCTAGATTTATAATGTTTTTCTTTGCCGCAGCTGGTTCTATTAAGGAGTGGAAACCAAAGCCAACAAATACAATTAACCAGGCTTCCGGACCAGCTACCATATCCGAGCCTTCCGTCGTTTCAGCTGAAGCTGCCATACAGTTGCCGTCTGTGTCTAAGGTCCTTGATTCCGAGGAAGCTACTTCTGAACTGCAGAAGAAGCTTGAGAATTTACGTGTTCCACCCCGTCAACATGTCATTCTTGCAAAGTTATTGTACCATAACTGAATGAAATTCAAGTGATGATGTTTTCTTTTAGTTGTTGTTTATTTTTAATATTTTTGTCACGGTTTCATCTGTAGGAGCTGGAAAGATTATCAGAAAAATTTGGGGAGAACTGTCTGGATGCAACCAAACAGTTCGAAAAGCTCATTAAAGATAAGAAAGAGATTGAAGGATTACCTGATACCGCTCTTGGGTTGGCTGCACAAACTGCAGCATCCAAGGTAAATTGTGTTGACATGTTATTATTCTCAAGTTATGACAATCAGGCTATCTTTTTGAGTTTTGATCACTTGATGAAAAAAATGCAGGGGCATGCAAATGCAACCGCTGAGAATGGGCCATGGGTAATTACATTGGATGATCCAAGTTATTTTGCTGTTATGCCACCACTGTCAGAAGATTACGTTTTGAATTTTCCTTAGATGTCTTTTGTACATGCTCAATGAGTAAAGTTGCTAAAGTTAGGTTTTTGCAGCCATTTCTTCGCTGAAACAGCAAGTTGAAGGCTTACAGAACCTTGACCAATCCGTAGAAATATTGGTTAGATTACTGTGCACCTTGCCTGGTTGGGGCGAGAAAAATGTTCAGGTTCAGATGTATTTCCTTTTGGGTTTTATTTAATTAATTTTACTAGTTTCTAAATCAAAACGGCATAGGTAGTACTATAAGCCCCTTACACTTGTCATTCCTGAGCAGGTTCAACAACAGGTTATTGAAGTTATCACTCATATAGCTTCAACTGCAACTAAATTCCCAAAGAAGTGTGTAGTACTTTGTCTTTCAGGTAGGTCTTGTCATTTGATTTAGCTTCTACCATTAATCACATTTTCCTCTATGAACGACTGCTATTCTGATTTGATACCACATTTCTGTTTCCATTATTGTAGGACTGAGTGAATGTGTAGCAGATATTAAGACACGGGCGTATGCTATGAAATGCCTCACTACTTTTTGTGAAGCAGTTGGTCCAGGGTTCATTTTTGAAAGAGTAAGTATGATTATCTATAGGAGAAATATATTATAATTAGATAGCTATACTGCATCTTTCTGACAGTATCATTTTGCTTTGCTTATTTTTATGTGTAAACAAATAGACTTTAGAAATTTTTTATTTTTATTTTTATTGTAGGCCTACAAGATCATGAAGGAGCATAAGAATCCTAAGGTTCTTAGTGAGGGCATTTCGTGGATGGTTTCTGTTGTTGATGATTTTGGTGTATCACATTTAAAGCTTAAGGTTTGTTATCTGTTTTTTTGGAAATTTATATTATGCTTTCATTTGTTGCATGTATTTTAATTACTCATTTAATATCTTTTGGCTATGCGAAAATTTCTTAGTTTTAAATGCAAGTCCTCTTTTGCAGGATTTAATCGATTTTCTTAAAGAAACTGGGCTTCAGTCAAGTGCAGCTGCTACTAGAAATGCTTCAATTAAACTCTTAGGTGTTCTGCATAGATTTGTTGGGCCAGGTGACTTTGCGCTGACTTTTAAATTCCATTCCTTATCTAAGTATTTCTTTGGGTTAGATCTAATGTTTTTTCCCTTATAGACATAAAAGGGTTTCTTACCGACGTTAAGCCTGCACTGCTGAGTACTCTTGACACAGAATATGAGAAGAATCCATTTGAAGTATGTTCTGTTTGGTGGTGTAACTTCTATGTAGTATCATGAGTCCTAATGCTCTAATTGTATTTATTTATTTGTTTTTCTTTAGGGAGCATCTGCAGTTCCCAAAAAGACCGTCAGGGCATTAGATTCATCTTCATCTGCAGGGGCTGGTGGGCTTGATAGTTTGCCTCGTGAAGATATTAGTGGAAAGATTACCCCAACTCTCTTGAAGAGTTTCGATAATACTGGACTACTTGAGCAAACTTTAAAGCTTAGGTTGGAAAAGGCCAAGCTTCTCAACTACAATAACTTTGCCGAGGTATGACTCTTTCATTATTAAGAACATAATTCTATGTAGGTTGTTGATGTATTATCTTTCAGCTTAGCATGGCAACCAAAATGGCAACTGTTGATAAAGCAGAAGAACTTATAGAAAAGCTTCGTAGAGCCTCCTGGGATGCTGCAGTACAAGGTAGTGTATATGTTGTGTCTATGGTGTAGTATTTGCATTATGATTTAAATTGTATGCAGTTTTTTCAGTTACTTACATATATGGGGAGAGTGCATTGTGTATACAATGAGTTAGCTCAATATTGTCATTGACTACTCCAATACAGCAAACGAATAAATTTGTTTTTGACTTTTGTGGGATTCCAAACTTTCAACAGCTAATAAATATGATATATATCTTACATGTGATTCTGCATTTATTTATTTATTTTTGTATGAGCTTGGATACAACGTGAGCTTGGATTCTGCACATGTTGACGATATTGGAATATATTAAACACTCAAAGTGGTCGATGTGTGTTTCGTTAACGACGACAGAATGAGTCGTGAAGCCGGAGCCATCAGATTTATAGCCACCTCCAGATCTGGACAAGCACGAAGCTCGAACCACCATCTGAAGGTCTCTACTGGCAAGGTTTGATAATGAAGTATCTGACATAATTTCATGTGAATCACGGTGTCGTCGCTGCCATCTAAAAGATAATTAGTTTTATGTTTCTTTCTTGTGAGACCTAAGATGATTAGTTTTATGTTTCTTTCTTGAAATTCATTATCAATTTATGAATGCTACTTGTTTTGAACATTCCTTGTTTTCCAGTAGAAAACACCTAAATCCACTTTCTGTCTGGGATTTACTCAATATATTGTGTACTCAATTGGGAAGCCATTGAAGTTGTGGCAGAGTTGCTAGATTGTGTGTTTTGTTGGAAATAAAAATGGCATTACTTTGAGGTTATTATATATATTGTATGAGACAATTAAGATCATTTTTATGTTTCATTAAGAGTGAAAATTCATGTAAGCAACAAGAGCAGCGGTGGATGCCTCAGTTGCATTTTTTTTAAATATATATTATATAATTATGGCGGTTAAAACCGTCCTATTTTAAATAAAATATATACTATATGATTATGGAGGTTACACCCGTCGCTATGTTTATGATAAAATATATACTATATAATTATGGCGGTTACACCCGTCGCTATGTTTCTAATAAAATATATATTGTATAATTATGGCGGTTACAACCGTCGTTATTTTTATTTGAAAAAAAAACAGTAAGCAAATTAAGACGGTTAGAAACCGTCATAACATAGAGATTACGTCAGTTAGATATCCGTCGTGAATATAACGGCGGTTTGTATGACGGTTTTCACAACCGTCGCTATTTCGCCTCGCGACGCACGATTCAGCGACAGTACTGAAACCGTCGTAACTCAGAAATTGCGACGGTTCTAACTGTCGTAATCTGCCAAAATGAACCGTCGCAATTTGCCAATTTTCTTGTAGTGAGGAAGACCTCTAATAATGTACCTGACAGTATTAGAAGGATCAATGGGGTGTGTGTTGGGCCAGCATGACGAGTCTGGTCGAAAAGAGTATGCAATATACTACCTAAGCAAAAAGTTTACCGATTGTGAACAACGTTATTCACTACTCGAGAAAACTTGTTGTGCTTTAGCGTGGGCTGCTTGCCGACTAAGGCAGTATATGCTGACTCACACTACCTTGTTGATCTCAAAGATGGATCTAGTCAAGTACATATTTGAGAAGCCAGCACTTACCGGAAGGGTTGCAAGATGGAAAATGATTCTAACAGAGTATGATATTCAGTGCACATCTCAAAAGGCCATCAAGGGCAGTGTACTGTCTGACTATCTAGATGAGCAACCCATTGATGATTACCAACCAATGATATTTGACTTCCTTGATGAAGAATTCATGTTCCTAAAAGCAAAAGATCATGAAGAGCCTGTTCACACTGAAGGGCCTGACCCAGAAGAAGAATGGACAATGATGTTTGATGGGGCTGTCAACATGAATGGTCGAGGAGTTGGTGCAGTGCTCATTACACCCAAGGGAGTTCATATGCCTTTCTCGACAAAACTCACTTTTGCATGCACTAACAACGAAGCTGAATACGAAGCTTGTATCATGGGTCTTGAAGAATCCATTGACCTCAGGATCAAGACTTTAACTGTATTCGGAGATTCAACTTTGGTAATCAATCAGACCAATGGAAAATGGTACACTCACCAAGAGCATCTAATCTCATACCGTAACTATACGAGGAGATTATTGACCTTCTTCACAACGGTCAAACTTGAGTATATCCCTCGAGACAAAAATAAGTTCGCAGATGCTTTAGCTACCATTTCCTCCATGATCAAGGTTCAGACTGCCAACTTTGTGCCTCAGATTTCTATATCCAGACTAGACCGATCAACATACATATTCTCCGTGGACATTGCTAAAGATGACAAGCCTTGGTTCCATGACATCAAATGCTTCTTAGAGGATCAAACATACCCACCTGGGGCATCATCCAATGATAAGAAGACATTAAGAAGGCTGGCTGGTAGTTTCTTCCTTAATGCCGATGGTTCGTTATACAAGAGAAACTTTGACATGGTTCTGCTCAGATGTGTTGACAAGAAAGAAGCAGACTTGCTGATGCATGAGGTGTATGAAGGGTCTTTTGGTACCCATGTTGGAGGACATGCAATGGCTAAGAAATTGTTAAGATCAGGTTACTACTGGATCACAATGGATGCAGACTATTGTGCCTATGCCAGGAAATGCCACAAATGCCAGATCTATGCAGATAAAGTGCATGTACCTCCAAATCATTTGAACGTGATGTCTTCACCTTGGCCCTTTGCCATGTGGGGCATTGACATGATTGGAAAGATCAAACCGACTGCTTCAAATGGCCACAGATTCATCATGGTAGCCATTGATTACTTCCCCAAGTGGGTTGAAGCAGCTTCGTATGCAAACATCACCAGACAAGTGGTAGCCAGATTTTTGAAAAGAGACATCATCTGTCGATATGGAGTACCCGAGCGAATCATTACCGATAATGGTTCCAATTTGAACAATAAGATGATGGCAGAACTGTGCCGGGACTTCAAAATTAAACACCACAACTCTTCTCCTTACAAGCCAAAGATGAACGGTGTTGTTGAGGCAGCTAACAAAAACATCAAGAAGATTGTGCAAAAGATGGTGGTTACTTACAAAGATTGGCATGAAATGCTACCATTTGCCTTGCATGGGTACCGAACCTCAATCCGAATGTCTACTGGGGCAACACCGTATCAGCTTGTGTATGGTATGGAGGCAGTCCTACCTATTGAAGTTGAATTACCCTCTTTACGAGTACTGATGGATGTCAAGCTGAATGAAGCAGAATGGGTCCGTTCTCGGTACAATCAACTAAATCTGATCGGAAAAAAGAGATTAGCTGCTATCTATCATGGGTAGTTATATCAGAAAAGAATGAAGAAAGCCTTCGATCAGAAAGTTAGGCTTCGGGAATACCAAGTAGGAGATCTTGTGTTGAAAAGACTTCTCGTTCCTCATACAGACCACAGGGGCAAGTGGACTCCGAATTACGATGGCCCATTCATAGTAAAGAAAGTTTTCTCTGGTGGAGCACTGATGCTCACAACTATGGATGGTGAAGATTTCTTATCCCCTGTGAATTCAGATGCAGTTAAAAAATACTTCGCATAAAATGACCCGTTGGACATAAAAACAGAATGTAAGTCCAGGCAAAAATAGGGCATCCCGACTAGTCAAAAACAGAATAAAAGACTCGGGCAAAAATAAGGGAAAATTAAAATTAAAAAAAATGTGTACACCCGCTGAGTTGAAAAGCCGCATTGGACAGCTCAGGCAAAAATGGGTATCCCGGTGGATTGAAAACCCGAAAGGGCGATCCACGCAAAATAAGGGAATAAGCGAACAACTGCATTCCGAATTTGTCTGTATCACTTACAACATGGAAAACTTCGAAAGGTTAAAGCATCGGTCAGAATCAACCTTCTTCAGAAAGCAAGATGAGAAGAATGTCAAGGTCATATGGGTCATAGCAAGGAAAGCTCACTAAAGCGTCATCAACATTGCCAACACTTTTACTTTTTTTCAATTTGTAACAATCTCCTCATTCAGGGGATCTGTTTCTTTGACTGTATTTGCCGATTCAGGGCACCCAGATTAATAAAATCAGATTTTCAGTCACATCTCGTTTCGTACATTTTTGTTTCGTTTGCAAAATGTCTGGTATCCATGATATAATATTTGCATAAATCAGATGTGCCTTTCTAATTAAATGTTTGCAGGAAATGTATTTACACTCAGGAATATCTAACTCCTATGACGGAATCCGGTAAGGGATACCTCGGGACACTCGTGCATTTCTTTGTCTTAACAGGTTGCAGGTATTCAAATACGTAGCATGGGGCATGCCAAGCATCACATCCCCAGGGCACCTCCTCCAAGAAGTATCTGAAATACTTTTTCCCAACGGAGTTGCCAAAGCCTCCTCATCCCTAGCCGGGACCCCCACAAAGTTCTCTAGGAAGATCGTCCAGTGATCTTTTAGTTCCCCAACAGAGTGCCAGATCTCTCATCCTCAGCAAAGTTAAGCGAACCATCTCCCCACAGAGTTCTAGCCTCTCCCAGAAGAGCAATGTCTGAATTTCTCACACAACAAAGTGACAGAAGCTTCCTTATCCCCAGCTGGGATATCTCCTTACCGGATAGATCTATCAGTGATCTATTCCCCAAGCAGAGTTGTACATTTTATCATATCTACCAATAATCTCATCCCCAGCTGGGATATTCCTTCAAGCAGATCAGCCAGAGCTCTTCGCAACAGCGGGATCCGAATCCCGGATCGGTTTCTTTTGCATAATCATAGCATTCGCGTCATATTTTCCACAAAGCGTAGCATTCCGTTTAATATGGAGCATTACGGCAAAAATCAAACATATTGCATGATCACAAGCCAGGTTCGAGCCAGTCACCTGCAAATACCGACAGTATTCCATCAGCAATATATATACAAAACATTCACATCTTAACTTCCCCAAAAAAAATCCAAAGCATCCCCTTTGCACTCTCTCCCACAGATACATGTTTATATATTCTCTTTCGACACTCGTCCGTGTCATATCATCCCCCGCAGATAAGCCACAAACATCCTCTTTGAATACAGAAACCTATGCACTTTCTCTTCTTGGCACCCGTCCGTGTCACCGCTCCCCAGCATGGTTGCCCAAACACTTGTCGCAAACCAAACACTTGTTTATAATACACTCCTTTTGACACTCGTCCGTGTCATCCTACCCCCGCAGGTTGCCAGAATACCTTCAAAGTACATAACTTATACACTTTCCTTTCTAACACTCGTCTGTGTCATACTTTTCCCAGCAAGTTGAACACTCGTCTGTGTCTTGCTCATACTTCAAAATACTTTGTTTTCACTTATACAGATACTCGTCTGTATCTTGTATACACTTATCTCCCTACAGATTCAACACTTGTCCGTGTTCTTTGTTAACCCGTTGGTACTCGTCCGTATCATCATCTCTGAACACGCGTCAGCATTTGTTTCTACCGATACTCGTCCGTATCGTAGTCTTAAGGATGCTCGTCTGCATATTTAATCTATACACAGCGTCGAAACACTTATACCTTTTATTTCTTAAGCGTAAGCACTCGTCCGTGTTTACCATTCCCCAGTAATTTTTTTTTCTCTTATCCGACATTCGTCCTATGTCGTGATACTTTCGGCAGACGTACCCTGCCAGGTGATCGTCCTTCACCTTTGGATGATCGTCCCTCATCCTTTCCCCAGCGAAGTCTCCATTATTGGAACCCTTTTCTATTTGGCATTCGTCTTATGTCGTGATAAAGAGCAGCCGTCCCCTGCTAGGTGATCGTCCTTCACCTTTTTGATGATCGTCCTTCATCATTTTATCTGATGGTTGTCCCCATCGTTGATCTTGTTATCTGACATTCATCTTATGTCATGATAAACCCCGAGAGCAGCCGTAACCTGCTAGGTGATCGTCCTTCACCTCTTGATGATCGTCCTTCATCATGCTTATCCGATGGCCGTCCCCATCATCGACCTTTTCTATCTGGCATTCGTCCTATGTCGTGATAAAGAGCAGTTGTCCCCTGCTAGGTGATCGTCCTTCACCTTTGATGACCGTCCCTCATCATTATTTCCTTTATTCTTTAACCCGATGGCCGTCCCCGTCGTGGTCCCTTTTCCTTTTCCTGATGATCGTCCTTCATCAGTTTAGCCCGATGGTCGTCCCCATCGTCGTTTACATTACTTTATGAGTTTGATGGCCGTCCCCATCGTTGACTTTACCTATAATCCCTAGAGAATCTTATTCCTTTACCTGATGGTCGTCCCCATCATGATTTCTTTATTTCCCCAGCATGTCGGTCGTCCCCATCATTGCTTTTATCCCCAGCAGTCGTCCTCCATCGCCCGCATTTTTATAATCATACTATACTTTCTTTTACAATTTATATCCCTTTTCTTCTCCCCAGTGAGTGCAAATTTTGGACTGTCTTTGGTATTCAACCACAAGTTATCTTGTTTGTCTGTTAAGCCGTCGCTTACATCATGCACAGCTAACTCATGTTTGAATAGGGGCAGCTGTAAACACCCCAAATTTTCCATCACTAAGTTCATACCATGTCTTGTGATCTTTCATATTTGCATTAGTTTAAACATATCATCTCATATTGCATTTTTGTTTCACTGCATTAGTTCAAGTTCATCTGCATCTAGGGTTTGTGATCTGAGCAATCCAAGGATCCATCTGAGCCACTCCAAAGGTCTTAAATCATCCCAAGAGGTTCCATGTATGTTCTATCATCATTTTATATCCCTCAAAGATCAAGGAAGTCAAAGAATCACAAGAACTGGCAAGGCATGGAAGCTGAGCTAGGGTTTCACTACACAAATGACCTGAAATTAGGGTTTTGGTTTCAGAGGCCATAACTCCAAATTTTTTGGTCATTCTTATTTCTAATGGTCTCAATATTTTATAAGGATCATGTGTACCAAGTTTGATGAAGAAATTCATTGTGGAAGTCATATGTTCACTGGGTAACTTCTTAAGCAAGTCAGAGCAAAATCAGGGCATCTGAGGCTCCCACCAATGGAACCAAAGTGGATTTTTAATCAAATTGAAGTTATATGATCTTTATTTGATCATTGAAGTGCTTGGAAGTTCACAAAATTGAAGAAAGGTGAGCTAAACCAAAAGTTTCCAAAAATGGAAATGACTTGTAATGTAAACTTTCCATTTTGGGAAAGTTTTTCAACCTCCTCTTTCTCAACCAAAAATGCTTCAAATGAAACATTGTTGGTCATGAAAGTTGTAGATTGGATCATTCCCTTTTTAAAAAGTACAAGAACAAGTTCTAATTCATTATAGAACTCAAGTTATGGCTTGTCAAAGTTGGCAAAAATCACATAATTTTCAAGAATGCACCAAAGAGGGATTTTTGCAAAACCACTTGCCAAGCCATTTTGTGACTTCAAATACACTTATATGCATCATAAAAACATAACACATTGCCTAAAAGTCATAATTGGCCCAAGAATCTAAAGTTTTCATGTCTTGCCCATGAAGAAATCACAAAAGGGGCCAAACTTCTTCCAATTTGCAAAATGACACAAAACCTTTCACAAACTTGTTGCATCACCACAAAACCAATTCTATGGATCTCCTTGATCAAAGTTGAGGCCAGACATGCCCTTGTACCACCTCTTAACGAGACCATACCTCAAGTACAAACTTTATTCACTTTGTGCAAAAACACTCATACCAATCACCATAGGCCACAACTACTTCTCTGACCTATCACAACTTGTTATGTGGATCAAACCCAAGCCATAACACACAACAAGCCAGCTTGAAACCTCAAATTTCCCAAGTTTCCAAAATCACTCCATTTGCAAAAGCATTTGAAACTCACAACACACTTAACCAAACTTCAAACTTTTTTCACAAAACAACTCAGCATCACAAGAGGACCATTTCCCACCCTTCAAACAAGCCTCAAAGCACCCGTAGCTAAAACACAATTTCTGACCAGCAAGAGTTCAAGCTCTCATTTCAGCCATTACAAGCTTCTTCCAAGCATCAAAGCTTCATCAGTAGGTCAAGGGGAGTGGTTTTGCACAAGAGATGTGGCCAGAAGCTTCAAACTGAGAAAGCTTCACTTCAGGTAACCTCAAGAACAAGTTTTCCAAAAATGAAATTTTAAGTTCTTAGATTGTTCCCCATGCTTCACTGATCACACTGCACCTTTTGGTTTTGAAAAAGATTGAATATTAAGCATGTATGAAGCTTCTGAAATTTCTGTGTAATTTTCCGTTTTGCTTCGAATCTTGATGTTCATGTGAAATAAATGATTTTTGTTGGCTGAATCTTGTTTAGAACAAGTTAGGGATCATTTCTGGAGAGTTTGGTGAGTTTATTTTACGAATTGAGAGAGTTAGCAAGTTTGAGTGGCCGGAGAAGATGATCGGAACACTGTTCTGGTCACCTGAAAGTGCTTAGGGCATAATTAGGGTTAGCTGAGTAATTAGGCTGAGTTTGAATCTTGGCCATTGGATCTTAGGGTTAGCGCGTTTTTGAAAGGCTCAGATCATTTCATTAAGTTTAAATCATGTTTAATTAATTAATTAATTAGGTTTTAATAAGTTTGAACCTAGACCGTCCAGATGCGCGCCAGGTCAAGCCAGTTTCCCCCATGTTCAATCCAGACCATCAGATTTGCATACTTTCATTAATTCACATTTTTATTTCATTTTTTCTTATTTGTTTTGCATAATTAATTTAAAATAGCTAGAAAATTTCAAAAAATATTTTCTTCTGCAATTTTAATTCAAATATTTTTCTCAACAAGAAAAAAAATTTATTTTTATTTTTTGCATTAAAAATCATTTTAAAAATATTTAAATGTTTATTTTGATTAGTTAATGTAAATTAATTAATTAAAATATCATTTAGGTTTCCAAAAATTTCAAAAAAAATCACATTGCATCTTAGGACATTTAGAAACATTGTCAAACCATTCACACAAATTTCTTTTTGGTTTTGAATCAATCTTGACATTTTTCTTGAATTTAGGGTTCATAAAATTCCTATTTTTGAACCCTAACTTCAAGAATTCTTTTCTTCCTAACCATGAATGGTATGACATTGATTCTTTTTGCATTGATCTTCATATAGCATGAAGTGTCTAACATATTTTTGTCACAAGTTTATCTTGCATTTTTTATTTGATTTGCATTTTTCCTCTTAAGCTACCTTAAAACCCTAGATAACTTAGAAAATTCACAACTTCCTTTAGGTTAAGAGTTAGGTATCCTCCTTTGGGGTGTGATATCATATGGGGTTAGGGTTCCTTTTAATTCATTTGCAATTTTTTATCTTATGATTTGCTTTGGTTTTTGACTTTTGCATCTCATATTGCATTAAAACCCTAATTTCTCATGTTCATTTGCATTCATCTTGCATATGCTTTCATTCATGAACTTACCATGACATTTCTTGCATTCATATAACTTATAAGACATCATAGGACACATTAGAATCATACTTGATCATTTCTTCATCCATTTGCCATGTTATGCATTCATTTCATTTTATAAACTTTCATGAACTTTCATGCTTCCTACATGCTTCATTTATATTCTCATCTCTTGAATGAACATTCATAACACTTGGCATGTCTTTGCATCATCACAGAGCATCATTTGAATCATGTTTATGCTTCTGGTTTTGGTTTGCATCCTTTTCATTCATTTCATTTTCATTTCATTCCTTTCTTTATGCTAACCATTTCAGGTGGTAAGTACTTTGACAAGTGAATTTGCCTTCACTTCTCATTTCTCTTCTCTTTATTTTTATGCATCCTTGCTGCATTTCCTTTTGCTTTAGAGTGAGCTTGTTCATTCATGTTCATCATTCACCTTCTTTCTTCAAGTAACTTATCTTCTACAATTAAGTAAGTTAACTTGTTTTCTTTTGCTTCTCCTCCTCTCATCTGCTTCTTCCATTGGTGGCTTCTCTGAAGATCTCTTGCAAGCCTCACAAACCATAGGAATACCCAAGCATGACACTAATTAGGGTTTTTTATTAGTCCCCCTTTATTTTTACCTTTGTGTCTTCTTTTGTGTCTCTCTTCTCATCTCATAATCAGAGACTAAACCTTTAAGGTTTTAAGGCTTTGTGATTAAGGTTATGACTGCATCCTTCTCTTAGGATGGAGTGTATAACTTTAATCATAAATGTTAAACCCTTAATGTGTTTAAACCTCTTAATCAATCCACCTTAATAATCACTAAGACAATAGCTTGTAACTTGGGCCTTGCATTAGGGTTCTAATTCTTCCTTAATTGGTTAAGAAGGACTAACCCTAGTGTTAATGGACAAGTCCCCCTCAAGTTGTCTTACAAATCATAAAATTCACTTCTTAATCTTACCATTAACTAAAATCCACCTTAATAAAGGCTTTGTTTTATCTTGAGGTTAATCCCTAATCATGGATTAAGTTGAGGTATCTTCCTCAGCTTAAATGTTCTCATCTATTATCCTTCTATTAGGATGGTGTAATGGGTCCATTAAATAATTGATTATGGCTTAAACTCATTACTTAACACTAAAAAAAAACTCCAAAAACATCTAAATAATCACAAGTAGGTTAATGATCTTAATCCTACATCATGGTAATTAAGTTTTGAGGTGTTTACCTCATGCTTAAGGTATTCTCATTATCCCTAATCAAAGGGAGGATATGATGAGTTTACTAACCTTTGATTTAGGCTTAAGCTCATTAACTTATGACAAACACAAAAAAGCAATAAAAGATTGAAAACACAAAAACAAACAATAATCGTCTCCTTAGGGATTCTTTTCTCATCATCTTCACTCACAAACGAGAACCCGCTTCTTCCGTCTAATGCAAGACGGTTAGCACCTGAGCTAGACAGGTCATACACTTGAGCATAGACAAGCAAGAAGTTCACAAGTCAATTTATCTTTCAGTCTCTTTGAGTCGAACTACGGTGTTCTGACTTCCTCATTGCACGAGAGGATACGTAGGCATAACTTAACAGCTATCGAACAAAAGTCTCTGTCTCTTCCCCCTCTTCCAGCATTATTCTTTTAAGCCTCATTCCTGAGCATTTCACTTCACTTTCTTGCACTGACACTTGTACATTCTTTTCCAGATATTGCACACAGATAGCACAGACACTACCCCTTTAAACACAAACTTTCAAGCGTGGATCCCGTCGAGTACGACGGACAATCTGGGTGCTAATACCTTCCCAGGTTGTAACCAACCCCCTTTCTCAGTTTCTCTGGTTCGCAACCGTATTATCCATATCTTTCTAGGTTTATGCAGTATTACCTTTCCTTCGGGATAAAAATGCCTAGCTGGAGACTCTTTTTAGTTCATCTTCATGTTCTCTTTCGCCTACCGTTCGCGTCTGTACCCTATCAGACCCTGTGTCACTTAGCGGGAGCGACACCCACGAGAGAAAATTTCTCGAGAGCCCATACTACGCGGCCATCACTCGATGTTTAGACCAAAATTTTTCTAAAGGTCCTCAGAGTCGATGAGCCTAATGGAAACAACTGAGCATACACGCCAAGAGCTTGACGGTCGTCAGTATTCTCATTAGAATCTACTCCAAGGGAGGTTTTCGTATCAACAACTCACGAGAGCGGTTCCCTCCGGAGCCCATACTACACAACCTCGCTAACTTATGTTTGTATTTGTAAGCCCGGGTATAGAGCATTTCCCTCAAGTTTCTTTTGCAATCAAAGTATCGATCCAAATCATAGTACCAAGGAGCCACAATGATGTATAATATGGAATGTGTTAAAGAAAGATATAAAAATAAACAAGTAATGCATTAAAATCAAACATCCAAACAAGCGTGGAAACCTAGACTAGGCTTGACTCGCATAGGGGTGAACCACTCCCCAGCAGAGTCGCCACCTGTCGCACCCTGAAAAAATACGACCTCGCGATCTAAATAGAACCGTGCGCTGGGAAAACATGAGAGTTGCCACCTAATTCTCATTTATTCCCATAAGAGGAAAGGTAGATATAGATAAAACCCATCTAAAAGGAGGATGAAGACAAAAGTCTCGCAACCATTGCCAGGTGTCACTCCCCGGATTTTCATCCCGGTGCAAACGCAAACCGTCAGCGATGTTGGAGGTTGAGGTTAAATAGATTCGCCAGCTAGGCATTTTTATCCCGAAGGAAAGGTAATATTGCATAAACCTGGAAAATATATAGATAAGACGGTTGTGAACCAAAGAAACTGAGTAAGGGGTTGGTTACGACCTGGGAAGGTATTAGCACCCAGATCATCCGTCATACTCGACGGGATCCACACTTACTTGATTGTGTTTAAAAGGGGTAGTGTATGTGCTAAATTGTGTGTAAAAAAGCTAAAATGTACAGAGTGTAGGTGCAAAAGGATATGGAATTTAAGATTAGGGTTTTGGAAAGAAAAACTGGAAGAAGGAGACGGGGGAGACCTGGGGACTTTTGTTCGATAACTGTTAAGTTATGCCTACGTATCCTCTCGTGCAATGAGGAAGTCAGAACACCGTATTTCGACTCAAAGAGACTAGGATGATTTTGTTGTGAATTGCTTACTTGTCTATGCTCAAGTGTATGACTCGTCTGGCTCGAGTGATAACTGTCTTGCATTAGACGAAAGAAGCGAGTTCTTGTTTTCATAGTGAGTGTGATGAGAAAAGAATCCTGGAGGAGACGTTTATTGTTTGTTTTTGAGCTTTCAGTTATTGTTTTTGGTGTTTTGCATAGGGAAATGAGCTTAAGCCTAAATCAAAGGTTAGTAAACTCATTATATCCTCCATGATTAGGGATAATGGGCCTACTTAAGCATGAGATGAAGATCCCAACTTACTTACCATGATGATATAAGATTAAAATCATTAGCCTACTTTGGTAATTATTAAGTGTTTTTGGGTTTTTGTTTAGTGTTAAGTAATGAGTTTAATCTCCAATCAAAGATTAGTGAACTCATTACACCATCCTAAGAGAATGATGATAGATGAGAACATTTAAGCTGAAGAAGATACCTCAACTTAATCCATGGTCAGGGATTAAATTCGTTATGTAACAAGCCTATACTAAGTGGATTTTAATTAAAGATGAAATGAAGAAGTGTTTTTTATGTTTGCAAGACTTTAGCATGAGGGGGACTTGTCCATTAAACACTAGGGTTAGTCCTTCTGAACCACCAAGCAGAGATGTAACCCTAATATAAGGCCCAAGTTACAAGCTTAAGTCTTTAATGATTATTAGGTGTTTTTGATTGAAGGTGAAAGCAACTTAAAGGTTTAGCACTAAGGATAAAAGTTATACACTCCATCCAAAGATAAGGATACAGGCATAACCCTCATTCAGAGTCCCAAAACTTTAATTGTTTAGCCTTGATTATGAGATGAGAGAGAGAGAGAGAGACTCAAGGAAACTCAAAAGGTAAAAACTAGGGGGGACTATGTACAATCCTAAAGTTATCATGCTTGGATATTACTAAGGTTTGTGAGGCATCAAGAGAAGTCTTCAAGTTGGCCACCAAAGGAAGATAAGTAGATGAAAAGAGAGAGAGAGAGAGAGAGAGAGAGAGAGAGAGAGAAGGATTAGGTTACTTACTTCATGAAGAAGTTAAGTAACCTAAGAACAAGAGATAACATAAGTGAATGAGATTCACTTCAAACACAAACAAAGTGCATAAAAATAAAGAGATAAAGAGAGGTTGGATGTGGATGCACATCCTCATCCTGATTAACTTACCAAATGCACCTGAAATGGTTAGTTTAAAAACAAGATATGTACAAATTCAAAAGCATAAGCAAATCAAGGGATAAAAAATTCAAATTTCATCCAAAGGGGGCCCTAAGCACTCATGAAATCACCATCCAAAGGGGGAGGTCTAAAGGTTAACCAAGTTCAAGTTATGGTCATCCTAAAATTGGCTAGGGTTTTGGATACTTTTCAAAGGGAAAATGCATATTAATTTGAAAATACAAGATAAAAATGAGACAAAAATATATTTAGAAACTAGAGGTCAAATGTGAAATATTTCAAAAAGAATCAAATGCAAACTCATCTTGGTTTGAAAGTTATGAATTTTTGAAGTTAGGGTTGAAAAATAAGAATTTTAGAAACCCTAATTCAAAGAAAATTGGGAAAGTTTGATCAAAACCAAAACGAAATTTGTGGGATGAGTTTGTAAATGTTTAAAGAACCTCTCTGATTTTTTTGTGATTTTTAGATACTTTAATGTATTTTTAATTTATTAAATGGAATTAATTAATTAAAATACACAATTAAAATATTTAAAAATGCATCTTTTAATGGAAAAATAAAAAATTTAAAAAAAATTGGGTTCTGAATATTAATTAAAGTGATGATAAAAAAATTCAGAATTTTTAACTGATTTTTGCTATTTTTAATAATTAAAAGAAAATAAAATAAAATAAAATAAAATAAAAGTGAAAGTAATTCAATGGAGTGGTTCAGATTGCGTGGGAGAGGGATGGAGGGCCAGGATTGAAAGTCACATTGACCAAGGGTATGAAGATCTAAGGGCCTAGGTTTAAATTTCCTTTTCGTGCGTGATCCAATGGCTACCAATTAATCTGACCTAATTAATTATAATTAATTTAATTAATCATAATTAAAGTTAATTGAATGATCTGAGCCGTTCCTAGCCTAACCCTAATCATGATCTAAGGGTGGAGATTCAATCTGGGAAGCTAATCAAGGTTTAGCCCTAATTATTTTCAGGTGACCGGAGCTAAGCTCCGGTCATCTTCTCCTGCCACTCAAAAATGCTATCTTCTTCCCTAGGTCATTAAACACCAAATTTCTTGCCTCGAAATGATCCCCAAGCATCATATATCATGAATCAACAAACAAAACACATTTATCATGCATATTAAAGCTGAATCAAATCAAACAAGTTCTAGGTCAAAAATTTCAGAACATCAATACATACTAGTTTCTAGCTAATTTTCAATTCTAAACATATCAGGATCATCAGGAAAGCATGGGGAATCATTTTAGAACTTAAAATCATGCTTCTGGAAAACAAGTTCATGAAGGTTACCTGAGTTGAAGAACTTCAAAATGCAACTTTTTGGGCCTCTCCTTTGTGCAATCCACCTCCTTTGGTCTCCCTTGTGCAATTGTGATGCTTGAATGGAGTTTATAATGGATGGTTTATGAGTTTCAGTTTTGAATATGCAGAAATCTTGTTTCTTGTGTGATGTGTTTTTGGCTATGGTGATGGGTGGGAATTGATCCTGAGGTTATATAGAGTTGATTGGTGGAAGGATTTGTGGTTTTTGCTGGCTGGATTGTGTGTTTCAAAGAGATAAAGTTTTGGAGCAATTTCTTGATTCTCAGCTTGTGTCTTCTTTCAGGCCATGAAGCTTGCATATTTATAGCCTTGAGGGTGTGTATGAGCCATACTTTTGGTCAAGAGAGTAGGTGTGGCATTGTGTGGTTGGTATGGGAGCAAAATGCAAAAAGTCAAGTTTATGTATACTTGAGGTATGGGCTTGTGCAGAGGTGATTTTTGTGACTAGATTGCTTCAGCATGGTTCATGGAGAGCCTTTGGATCAATGGACATGAACTGCAATGCTTAGATGAAGAGATTGACATGTTTATGCAACTTGGTTATTTTGAGAAATCTTGGAAATTAAGCCATGAAATGCTTCAATCCTTGGGCGAATTATGATCTTGGTAAGTTGCATTAACATGTTGTGACATAATTGAGTGGATTAGAGGTCACTTAGAAGCTTGAAACTCAAAAATGCAAAAATCCCTCTTTGACATGAACATGAAATTTACAAGATTTGGTCCAACTTTGCAAGGCCATAACTTGAGTTCTAGGATGAATTAGAATGAGTTCTTGTACTTTTTGAAAATGGGAGGATCCAATCTACAACTTTCATGTTTGAAGAAATTTCATTTGAAACCTTTTTGATCAAAAAAGAGGAGGTTGAAGATGTTTCCCAAAATAGAAAGTTTACATTACAAGTCATTTCCATTTTTGGCAAGTTTTGGCTTTGTTCATTTTTCTTCAACTTTGTGAACTTACAAGAATTTCAATGATCAAATGAAGACCATATGACTCTAAAATGATGATGATGACCCTTTAGAACCACTGTTGGGGCCTCGGATGCCCTGATTATGACTTTGTTTGCTCAGGAAGTTACCATTTGATCAGATGACTTCCACATTGAATCTTCCCATGAAATTTGATACACATGCTCCTTATAACATATATGGACCAATAGCAACAAGAATGACCAAAATATTTGGATATAAGGCCTTTGAAACCAAAATCCTAATTTAAATTCATCTGTGTAGGAATCCTCAGCTTAGTTTCCATACCTCTGCAGTGCTTTGACATTTATTGACTTTAATGGACCCATAGGGGCAGAATATGATCATAGACCACTCAAGGACTCTCTTGGCATGCTTCAAGACCTTTGAGATAGCTCAGAACAATCTTGGATTCATCTGATCACAAACCCTAGCTATGCAGTTATGCAATGAAATAAAACTATGCAGTGTAAGATGGAATGCTTATGCAATGCAATATGAAGGATCACAAGGCAATGAGTGAGAAGGAGAGAGGGCAAATTTGGGGTGTTTACAGCTGCCCCTATTCAAGCATGAGTAAGCGGTGTAGTATGTAAGTACCTGGATTAACAGACAAACAAGATAACTTGTGGTTGAATACCAAGACATTCCAAAATTTGCACTCTTTATTATAAGAAGAAAATGGATTTAAACTATAATAGACAGTATAGACTGAATATTAAATGGTAGTGACGGAGGAAAACCATCGAGCAGAGGACGACTGCTGGGATAAAAACGGTGAGAAACGCGCTGACGGGGACGGCCATCATGCTGGGGAATAACAGATCCGCGACGGGGACGGCCATCGGGTAAAGAAAGCCGACTTTACTGGGGATTTAAAAGCACTAACAGGGACGACCGTCAGGTTGAAGAATAAAGAAACCTCGATGGGGACGGACATCGGGTAAAATAAATAACTCAATGATGAGGGACGATCATCAAAAGGTGAAGGATGGTCACCGAGCAGGGTACGGCTGTTGAGAGTTATCACGACATTGGACGAATGTCGGATAGAAAGATCGACGACGGGGAAGGCCATCGGATAACATGATGAGGGACGGTCATCAAAAGGTGAAGGACGATCACCTAGCAGGGAACGACTGCTGAAAGATATCACGACGAATGTCGGATAGAAAGATCAACGATGGGGACGGTCATCGGTTAACATGATGAGGGACGGTCATCAAAATAAATGATGAGGGACACCAAGAGGTGAAGGACGATCACCTAGCAGGGGACGGCTGCTCTGTTGGAGATTATCTCGACATATGACGAATGCCGGATAAAAGAGATCGACGATGGGGATGGCCATCAGATGAATGATGAGGTACGGTCATCAAATGGTGAAGGATGATCACCTAAAAGATATCAGGACATAGGACGAATGTCGGATAAAAAGTTGTTTTGTTGGCGACTTCTAGGGAGAGATAAACATAGACGAGTGTTTAAGCCCTAAAAATAAGATGATATAAGTGTTTCGACAGTGTGTATAGATTAAAGATACGGACGGGTATCCTTAGGACCACGATACGGACGAGTATCGATAGAAACAAACGACGACGCGTGTTTAAGGAGTGATGATACGGATGAGTATCAACTGTTTGAACAAGGAACACAGACGAGTGTTGATCTGCTGGAGAGGTGCGTAAGATACGGACGGGTATCAAAGAATTGTATAAGTAGGATACAGACGAATATCATAAGGATCATGTACAAGCAGTTGTATTGAGAGTGCAAAAGGGATTTTTTGGCTTTTATCTGCAGGGGATAAGTTATTTGCGTATTGTTGGAGGAGTGATTTTGGTATTTGCAGGTGACTGGCTCTAACCTGGCTTATGATTATGAAAATGTTTGATTTTTGCCGTAATGCTCCGTATTAGAAGGAATGCTACGCTTTGTTTGGGGAGGAATGATGTGAATGCCATGATTATGCAAATGAGAGAAACAAGATCCGAGATCTGAAATCTGCTGGCAATCTGTGGGGAGAAAGGATCACTGCATGATATTTCTGGAGAACTCTGGGGGAAGAATTATGTGGGGATCCTATTCTGGGGATGATAAGATCTGACATCTCGCTGGGGAAAAGTGATTCAGGCATCGCTTTGGATATCCTGCTTGGGGAAGAGAGAACTTCTAGGAAGTAATCCATCGGAGGATCAGCTTTGCGGGGATACTCTAAGGGGATAAAAAGCTCTGTGGGGGAATACTTTCATCCAGTAGTCCTTCTGATGATGCGAATGCCGGGTTGGCTGAGGATATAATGCTTGATATGCCTCATGCTGTGAAAGGTTGTCCGCCTTGAGTACCTGCAACCTTTTAAACAAAAGAAACACATAAGTGCCCTGAGGTATTCTCAACCGGATTCCGTCATAGGAGTTAGGTTCGCTTAAAAGCACATATTTCCTACAAGCATTTATTGAAAATGACTTATATGTTTTCATGCAAATGTTGTATTACAAACTTTAGATATTTTGCAAACAAAACAAAAAGGTACAAAACAGAGTATGAATGAATATTGATTTTATTGATTTGTGTGCCCTGAATAGGCGAGTACAGTGAGGAAGCTAATCCCTAAAATGAGGAGATTGCTACAAAATTGAGAAAATAAAAGTCCTATTTGGCAATGCTGATGTTGATGCTCCAATCTTCCTTTTTGCTATAACATGTATGACCTGAACGCTCTTCTTATCTTGCTTTCTGAAGGGAGTTGATTTTGACCGACACTTTGTTCTTTAGAAGGTTGCCATGTGATGGGAGTGATACAGGGGAATTCATAATGCAATTGTTCGTTTATTCCCTGATTTTGCGTGGATTTCCCTTTCGGGTTTTCAATCCGCCGGGATACCCTTTTTTGCCTGAGTTGTCCGATGTGGCTTTTCAACTTAGCGGGTGTACATTTTTTTCAATTTTTCCCTAATTTTTGCCCGAGTCTTTTATTCTGGTTTTGACTCGCCGGGATGCCCTATTTTTTCCTGGACTTACATTCTGTTTTTATGTCCAGCGGATCATTTATGCAAAGTATTTTTTAACTGCATCTGAATTCACAGGAGATAGGAATTTTTTGCCATCCATTGTTGTGAGCATCAGTGCTCCACCTGAGAAGACTTTAGTTATCACGTAAGGGCCTTCATAGTTAGGCGTCCACTTGCCCATGTGGTCTGTATAAGGAGGAAGGAGTCTTTTTAGTACAAGCTCTCCCACTTGATATACCCGAGGTCTGACTTTTTGATCGAAGGCTTTCTTCATCCGTTTCTGATATAATTGACCATGACAGATATCTGCTAATCTCTTTTCTTCAATCAGACTCAGTTGGTTATAACGAGATCGGACCCATTCTTCTTCATCCAGTTTTAGATCCATCATTACCCGCAAGGAAGGTAATTCAACTTCAACAGGTAGGACTGCTTCCATACCATACACAAGCTGATAAGGTGTTGCCTCGGTAAATGTTCTGATGGAAGTTTGGTACCCATGCAAGGCGAATGGTAACATTTCATGCCAGTCTTTGTATGTGACTACCATCTTTTGCACAATCTTATTAATGTTCTTGTTAGCCGCCTCAACATCGCCATTCATCTTTGTCTTGTAAGGAGAAGAGTTGTGATGTTGAATCTTGAAGTCTCGGCACAACTCTGCCATCATTTTGTTGTTAAGGTTCGAACCATTATCAGTAATGATTCGCTCGAGAACTCCATATCGACAAATGATATCCCTCTTCAGAAAACGGGCTACTACTTGGCGAGTGACATTTGCATACGAAGCTGCTTCAACCCATTTGGTGAAGTAATCAATGGCTACCAGGATGAATCTGTGACCATTTGAAGCAGTCGGCTCGATCTTTCCAATCATATCAATGCCCCATATGGCGAAGGGCCAGGGTGAAGAGAATATATTCAAAGGATTAGGAGGCATATGCACTTTGTCTGCGTAGATCTGATATTTATGGCACTTTCTGGCATAGGTACAACAATCAGCATCCATTGTGATCCAATAGTAACCTGATCTCAACAATTTCATTGCCATTGCATGTTCTCCAGCATGGGTACTGTAAACACCCCAAATTTTCCCTCACTAAGTTCACAACATGGCTTGTGATCTTTCATTTTTTCATTAGTTTAAGCATATCATATCATACTACATTTTTTGTTTCATCTGCATAGTTCAAGTTCATCTGCATCTAGGGTTTGTGATCTGAGCAATCCAAGATTCATCTGAGCCATTCCAAAGGTCTTTAATCATCTCAAGAGGGTCCATGAATGTTCAATCATCATATTATATCCTCCAAAGATCAAGGAAGTCAAGGAATCACAACAGCTGGCAAAGCATGGAAGCAAAGCCAGGGTTTAACTACACAGATGACCTGAAATTAGGGTTTTGGTTTCAGAGGCCATAACTCCATTTTTTTTGTCATTCTTGTTTCTATTGGTCTCAATATGTTATGAAGATCATGTGTACCAAGTTTGATGAAGAAATTCATTGTGGAAGTCATCTGATCATTGGGTAACTTCTTGAGCAAGTCAGAGCAAAATCAGGGCATCTGAGGCCCCCCAACATGGAACCAAAGTGGATTTTTCATCAAATTGAAGTTATATTATCTTTATTTGATCATTGAAGAGCTTAGAAGTTCATAAAATTGAAGAAAAGTGAGCTAAACCAAAAGTTGCCAAAAATGGAAATGACTTGTAATGTAAACTTTCCATTTTGGGAAAGTTTTTCAACCTCCTCTTTCTCAACCAAAAATGCTTCAAATGAAAAATTGTTGGTCATGAAAGTTGTATATTGGATCATTACCTTTCCAAAAAGTACAAGAACAAGATCTAATTCATTTTGGAACTCAAAATATGGCTTGTCAAAGTTGGCAAAAATCCCATAATTTTCAAGGATGCACCAAAAGGGATTCTTTGCAAAACCACTTGCCAAGGCATTTTATGACTTCAAACACACTTCTATGTATCATAAAATCATAGTGCATTGCCTTTAGATCAGAATTGCCCAAAGAATTGCAAGATTTCATGCCTTGAACATCAAGAATTCTCAAAGGGGCCAAAATTTCACATAATTGCAAAACACCACATAACTTTTCTCCCACTTGCTGAATTGCCTCAAGATTGGTTTTGTGGACATCCTTGAACTCAGCTGCGCATGGACAAGCTAATGAGCCAGCTATACCATTGCCCATACCTCAAGTACACAAGTTGGTGACTTTTTGCAAGAAGCCCATACCAATCACCATAGGCCACAACCACTTCTCTGACCTATCACAACTTGTTATGTGGACCAAATGCAGATCATTACACACAACATTGCAAGCTGAAACCTAAGAATCCTCAAGTTCCCAAAATCTCTCCCTCTTGCATTTTCCTTCGAAACTCTCAGCTCACTTACTCAAAATCAAAACCAATTCAACCATTCATCTCAAAATCACTCACTGACCCCAAAGCAACCCTCAAATCAGCCAAGAACACCCCATATACAAAACACGATTCTTGGCCAGTTCAGTTGCTACAACACAAACCAGCCATTCTCAAAGCCTTTGAAGCATTCCATTAGCCTCAGGAGGTCAAAGGGAGTCATTTTGCACAAAGGAAGTGGCCAGAAAAATCAAGTTTGGAAAGCTCCATCTCAGGTAGTCATCTGAATTCATTTTTCCAGAACTCCCTTTTTATGTTACAATATGAAAAAGCATGCTTCACTGATCACACTGAGCTTTAAATTTTCGAAAATGGTGTAGAAATGAGTATGTACTGAATCTCTGAAATTTTTGCCATTTTTATGTTTCTCTTCGAATCTTGTTGTTCAGCCATTATAAATTTGATTTGAAGGTAGATTTGAGTTCAGGGAGAGGAGAGGATTTGATCTGGAGCTTTAGAGCTCCAGAAATAACCTAGGGAGAGAGTTTTAGATTTTCAGGTGAGGGTGTCACCGGAGAAGACAACCGGAGCTCTTCTCCGGTGACCTGAAAGTGATTAGTTTGATAATTAGGGTTAGTGTTTTGGTATAAATGTGGACCATTAGATTTCCCTTTCCCGCGCGTGTTGTGTGGCTAGGATCAGTTCATTAACTTTTAATTAGGGTTTAATAATTAATTAGGATTAATGAAATTTGAATGCTGACCAACAGATCTGGCGCGCAGTCAACCCTAGAAACCCCCAGATTCAATCCCAGTCCTTAACTGCGTTTACTTCTGTTTATTTCATTTTTTTTTTCAATATTTCTTATTTGTTTTGTACATTTTATTAAAAATAGTTAGAAAATTCCAAAAATAATTTTATTCTGCATTTTTATTTCAAATAATTTTTTTAACCAAAAATATTTTTATTTTTATTTTTCACATTAAAAAATGATTTTTAAAACATTTAAATGTTTATTTTAGTTAATTAATGAGAATTAATTAATTAAAATATCATTTATGTTTCTAAAAATCCCAAAAAAAATCACTTTGCATCTTTAAACATTTAGAAACATTGTTATACCGTCCACACAAATTTCTTTTTGGTTTTGAACCATCTTTGATAATTTTCTTGAATTTAGGGTTCACAAAATTCACATTTTAGAACCCTAACTTCAAGAATTATTTTCTGCATAACCAAGAATGGTATGACAATGGTTCTTTTTGCATTGATCTTCATTTAACATGTAGTTTCTAGCATAATTTTGTCACAAATTTCTTCTGCATTTTTTATTTGATTTGTATTTTTTTTTCCTTTAGGTGCCTTAAAACCCTAGATAACTTAGAAAAATCATAACTTCCTTAGGGTTAAGAGTTAGGTCTCCTCCTTTGGAGTGTGATATCATATAGGTTTAGGGATCCTTTGATTGCATTTTCAATTTTTTATCTTGTCATTTGCTTCTGTTTTTGGTTTTTGCATCTCATGTTGTATGAAAACCCTAATTTCCCATCTTCCTTTGCATACATCTTGCATAAGCATTCATATAAGAGCTTGCCATGACATTTTATGCATTCACATGACATGTAAGACATCTTAGGACACATTAGACTCATGCTTGATCATTTCCTCATCCATTTTCCATATTATGCATTCATTACATTCCATGAACATTCATGAACTTTCATGCCTCTTTCATGCTTCATTTGCATTCTCATCTCTTGTATGATCATCCATTGCACTTGGTATGCTTTTGCATCATCTCTTAGCATCATTTGCACCATGAACATGCTTCTTAAGTGAAGTAAGTTAGCTTGTTTCTTCTGCTTCTCCTTCTTTCTTCTGCTTCTTCCTTGGTGGCTTTCCTTGATGATCTCTTGCAAGCCTCACAAACCCTAGGAACACCCAAGCATGATAACAATTATGGTTTTGATTAGTCCCCCCTTAGTTTTACCTTTGTGTCTTCTTTTGTGTCTCTGTTCTCATCTCTTAATACGAGACTAAACCTTAAAGGTTTTAAGACTTTGTGATTAAGGTTATGCCTTCATCCTTCTCTTAGGATGGAGTGTATAACTTTAATCCTAAGTGTTGAACCCTTAATGTGTTTAAATCTCTTAATCAATCCACCTTAATAATCACTAAGACAATAAGCTTGTAACTTGGGCCTTGCATTAGAGTTCTAATTCTTCCTTAATTGGTTAAGAAGGACTAACCCTAGTGTTAATGGACAAGTCCCCCTCAAGTTGTCTTACCAATTATAAAATCCACTTCTTCATCTTACCATTAACTAAAATCCATTTAATAAAGGCCTTGTTTTGTCATGAGGTTAATCCCTAATCATGGATTAAGTTGAGGTATCTTCCTCAGCTTAAATGTTCTCATCTATTATCCTTCTATTAAGATGGTGTAATGGGTCCATTAAATCTTTGATTATGGCTTAATCTCATTACTTAACACTAAACAAAAACAACAAAAACATCTAAATAAATGCAAGTAGGTTAATGATCTTAATCCTACATCATGGTGACTAAGTGTGAGGTGCTTACTTCATACTTAAGGTATTCTCATTACCCCTAATCAGAGGGAGGATGTGATGAGTTTACTAACCCTTTGGTTTAGGCTTAAGCTCATTTTCTTATGACAAACTCCAAAAACCAATAAAAGACTGAAAATACCAAAAACAAACAATAATCGTCTCCTCCGGGATTCTTTTCTCACCTCATTCACTCACAAACGAGAACTTGCTTCTTCCGTCTAATGCAAGACAGTTTGCACCTGAGCCAGACAGGTCATACACTTGAGCATAGACAAGTAAGCAGTTCACAAGTCAATTTACCTTTCAGTCTCTTTAGGTCGAACTACGATGTTCTGACTTTCTCATTGCATGAGAGGATACGTAGGCATAACTTAACAGTTATCGAACAAAAGTCACTGTATGTTCCCCCTCCTCCAGTATTATTCTTTTAGCCTCATAGTCTTGAGCATTTCACTCTTATTCTTACACTGACACTCCACATATTTCACTTCACTTCCTTCCAACACTGACACTTGCATTCTTTCTAGCTTTGATACACAGATAACACTGACACTACCCCTTTTAAGCACAAATCTTTTAAGCGTGGATCCCGTCGAGTACGACGGACAATCTGGGTGCTAATACCTTCCCAGGTTGTAACCAACTCCCTTTCTCAGTCTTTCTGGCTCGCGACCGTCTTATCCATATCTTTCTAGGTTTATGTAGCATTACCTTTCCTCTAGGATAAAAATGCCTAGCTGGCGACTCTTTTCTCCTGAGTTCACCCCTGTGTGTTCTCTCTCCTTTCGTCGACCGTTCGCGTCTGTACCCCTTATGACTTAGCCTCATTTGGTGGGAGCGACAGCTTGGCGACTCTGCTGGGGACCCTTATACTGCAACCAGGGCTTCTGGTTCTTTTTGTGGGTTCCTCCTAGCGCTTGTTTGATTTGTGTTTACTGGGGTGTTATGTGCTTATTGTGTTTATATATTTGCTTTATTTACTGCTTTATGTATAGTTATTTATTGCTTACTTTACAGCTTTATACATCATACTGCCATACTGTCATCTTGCTGGATCTGGTTTTTGTTTTGGTGGGTGGGGTTCTACTGAGAGTTTAAGGTCCTATACCTGGGACCTGAGTGGCACCTAGGCTAGAGTGGTTCATGTTCTTTCCCATTCCATTTCGGTTTGGTGCG
Source organism: Lathyrus aphaca (assembly GCA_963966055.1). NCBI lineage: Eukaryota > Viridiplantae > Streptophyta > Magnoliopsida > Fabales > Fabaceae > Lathyrus > Lathyrus aphaca. The sequence continues at coordinate 353,858,146 of OZ014519.1, read as the reverse complement.
GGAATATGAAACACGGTTCAGATGTGGATTTCTTCTTGAGAACTCTGTGTTACAGATCTCCTGTAGTGCTAGGGCTATCTGGGAAGCCTGCTAAGTCTGGATGACCTTTATTATGACCTTCAGAAACTGAGGTGAATTAGAGGAGGATCTTTTATGGTTATTTTGAACACTGTACCTCCGGGTTAGAAGTGTTTACACTTCTCATAACTGATCCAAGTCTGAGGATCCTTGTTTTAGAACACCACCTGTGAGGGGGTTGGGCTGTTTACAGGTTTGCAGGTACCATTGGCCACATCATACCCTGTTACTATTTGGTTTAAGAGTACCTCATTTTGGACGGTTCTTGTGATTTAACCCTGGACATGTGGCTCTTTATTTGAGTCCCCCACCTTGGTTATTGGTTTTCTAAGACCTCCATCTGGACTTCTTGAACATACATGGACTTATATCAAGACATATAATCAGATCCAGCTTGATCACAAACCCTTGCATATCATTTGCATACTCATCATTTGCATCATTTAACATTTGTTTATTTGTTTTTCAGGGTATCCACATTACATCTGGCTTGGTTTTGACCCCTTCATCTGCAGAGACCTCTGTTTCATCAGTCATCTGCTTCAGCTATCCTCACCAGTTATCTGCTTCAGTTGCCTTCATCACCAGCATCAGCCTATCAGTGGCTCATCCCCAGTATTGGCTTTGATCATCATCAACACTTGTCTTCAGCTCTTCATCAGCACTTGTCTTCAGCACTCATGTCTGCACCCAAGAAAAGCAACATTTCATACAATTTCTTTGAGCCTGTGTTGACTGGTATCAGGCAGGTCCAGGCACTTATCACTCCAGACCACATCCCATTATTCAGAGAACATTATGGAGGCATCCTTGATATGGTTATGGACCTGGATCCTTCTCAGAGGAGTATGATTCACACTTGGTTACAGTTCTATGACCCTCCTTTGAGATGCTTCACTTTCCAGAACTTTCAGTTAGGACCTCTGCTGGAGGAATTCTCATCATTGATTGGAGTACCTGTCAGGGGTGGTGTCCCCTTCAACCCAGAGATGACTTCTCCCAGCAATGGAGAAGTGGCAAAGGCACTACACTTGGAGCCTATTTTGATTGAGCAGAACATGACCACAAAAGCTGGGATCCCTGGTTTGCACTTAGACTTTCTGACCTCTCAGGCCATCCTGAAGGCCTCCTTGGGAGAATGGAGGGCAGTTTGTGCATTGTTGGCCCTCAGTATATATGGGGTTATACTATTTGCAGATGAGCCCAAGTTTATCAGCAAGAATGCCATTCATCTCTTCCTTTTGAGGAACCCAGTACCCACATTGCTGGGGGATTTCTATTATTCTGTTCACCAAAGGAATGAGAAGCAAAGAGGGAAGTTGGTGAGATGTTGTGCTCCTCTGTTTCATACTTGGCTGCTTAAACACTTACCTAAGACTGATGCCTTCCTGAATCCCCACCAACAGAAGAATTGGGCTAAGAGACTTATTGCTTTGACTTCAGATGACATTAGATGGTGCACCCAGAGCACCAAGGGCAAGGACATCATCACTAGCTGCGGGCAGTACCCCAATGTACCTCTAGTAGGAGTGAAGGGTTGCATCAACTACAATCCTTTGTTGTTTAAGAGGCAACTGGGCTATGCTTTAGTACACCCTCCTAGAGTGCAAGATCTAGCTGAGACCCTGTATTGTGAGATAAAGCCTAATCTAGCTGTTGTTAGGCAAGCATCCTGGGCTTGGGACAACATCCAGACCAAAGGAATGGCCATTCTTGGGAGGTGCAATAATGTGGCTTCAGCTCAGTATTATGAATGGTCTCATAATAGAGCTCAGATTTCTGGGATGCCCTTTACCATTGAGGATACACCTGGACCTTCCATAGTACAGCCAGCAGCCACTGTCAGCCTGGAAGAATTTGAGAAGCTGAAGGAAAGGAATGAGAATCTGGCTTAAGCTCTGAAGAAGACCCTCTGGGAGAGGAGTGATGGTCGTCTGGACATTGAAAGGTTGGAAAAGCTTAAAGTGGAGCATCTGACAAGGATTGAGAAAGCAGAGGACTACATCAAGAAATCAAGAGCGGGGGAGAAAATATTGAAGAATGCCTGTAAGGAGGCCAAGCATCAGAAGGCTAGGACTGATCTCTATCTGCAAGAAAGTCAAACTAGGTGGGTCCGGATCACTGAAGCTCGTACTCAAGAAGATAAGAGAACTCAAGCCAGGATTGAGCAGTTAGAGGCCAGTGAGAAGAAACAACAAAAAGCTCTGTTGGCAGCCCAGAAGGAGATTTTAGAGTTGAAGCTGAGGGCTGGTTTGAAGAGGTCAAAGGACCAAGATAGGCACAAGAAGCTGACCACTGCTATTGCCACTAGGAATCTTCTTATCAGGACTATTACAGAACATCCGGCTGGTCCCGTGACTGAGGCACTTTTGAAAGAGGTTCAGGAGGATGAGTTTGGACTTGATGTCTGACTTTTTGTTTGTTGTTGCTTTCATTTGATGTACTTTTCTTTTATGTTGTATTTTGACCCCTCAGGGGCATGTGTTGTAAAAACAAACTATGTGTTATGCACCATTTGTAATATATTTGTTAGTTTGTTTCCATTTGGGGTTTTCTTTTCTCAAGCAACATCAAAGCATCTTCCTTGGGGTCTGGAAAGGTCAAAACCAAGAGCCAAGCCGAATACCTTGGAAAACAAATAAGCATACTGCATTGCATACTAACTTTTGTTTTGTTTTGTAGGTTTTGTTATTATTTTATCTGTTTCTAACTCTGTTGTGGTTCAGGAATTATTGCTTGCCGCCGGGTGTTCCCTCTCAACCGTCTGCACCGGTATCCTACTCGCAACAACCTTCCTGGTATCCAAATGGATCAAGTACAGCAGGACCTGACAGAGGTCAGGACACAGATGGCTAACGAAAGAGTGGAGATGAGGAACCAAAAGGCCCAATTCATGACAGTAATGACTGGCTTGGCTCAGAGCCAAGAAAGGTTAAGGGCATTGGTAGAAAGAAAGACCCCCGAAGAACATCATCTTGGCACTGGAGGAACCAGCAACAATGAGGGAGGTCAGCCTCATGTTAACCCACCAGTATTTGGACCTCATCTAGATCCAGAGGTCAATGTATCAAGAAATGTACCAGGCAACACTACTGCAGGCAGGATCTTGCAAGAAGATCCTCAAGAGGAGCAGTTTACTGTAATGGGAGCTGGGGATGAAGTCTATGATAGAAGGTTTGATGAAATTGCTGAGAAATTGAGATCTTTGGAGTCTCAAAATTCCTTAGGCTTCGATGTAATGGATATGGGGTTAGTGGATGGGGTAAGGATTCCCCACAAGTTTAAACCCCCGTGCTTCGAGAAGTACAATGGAACTTCCTGTCCACGAACTCACTTACAGTCCTTTCTGGGGAGACTTAAAGCATATACCATGGATGAAAAGCTGTGGATGTTCTATTTTGAAGACAGCTTGACTGGGGCTTCCAGGGAATGGTATTCACACTTGACCAGGGCTACTATCAGATGCTGGAAGGACTTAGCTGAAGCCTTCATCAGACAATACCAATATAATCTGGACATGGCTCCTAACAGGACCCTCTTGATGGGAATGTCTCAATCCTCCAGGGAAAGCTTCAGGGAATATGCCCAAAGGTGGAGACAGCTTGCCGCTGCTGTTCAGCCACTCATGTCGGAAAGAGAAATGGCCGACATGTTTATGAATACCCTGCAAGGAACATACATTGATAGGTTGACTGCCTTTTCTTCTACTAGTTTCGCAGACGTGGTTATAGCTGGCGAAAGAATTGAAAGTCTGCTAAAGATGGGTAAGATTTCTGATAATGGTGCAAGTTCGTCCAATAACTCCAGGAAACCTTTTGTGGGACCTAGAAGGACCGGTGAGACAAATGCCATTCATGCCAACAGGGGCAGACCTCAGTATGTCCACAGATCAGTGGCAGCTGTCACTATTCCAGCTCCGATTCCTCAGCAACCAGCTTATCAACAACCACATTATCAACAGCAAGTTCAGTATCCGCCACAGAGAGCCTACAACAACAACAACAACAATCAACAACAAAGACCCTTTCAGCAAAGACCATCACAGGAAAATAGGGTGATTGACCCTATCCCTATGCCTTATGCTGCCTTATTGCCACAACTCCTGAAACTCAACTTGGTTGAATTAAGGACATTGGCACAACCAGATCCCTCTAATCTTCCAAGGAATTATGATGTCAACGCCAGATGTGCTTTCCATTCCAATGCACCTAGCCACAATACGGAGAAGTGCAGGGCCTTGCAAATGAAAGTCCAAGACCTGGTGGATTCTAAAGCCCTCAACTTTGCACCCCCTCCAAGTGTCACCAAGAATCCCATGCCTAATCATGGAGGGCCAAGAATAAATGCCATTGAGGAAGACAAGCCATCTTTCTTAATCACCAGTGTTGGACAGATTCGAACACCTCTAGTCGAAATTAAAGCTCAGCTCCTAGAGTGCCCGATGTTCCCCGGGTGTGAGCTCGGTTGTGGGTATTGCAACATTTCGGTCAACGGGTGTGATAATTTGAGAAGCGGCATAGATGGTCTTATCAAAAGTGGTATACTTCAGATCTCAACAACGGCGCCTACAAATCCAGCAATTCCTTTAACAATAATTCTTGATTCTCCTACAACTGCAGCAACAATTATTCCGACCAATTCATCAATATCATCAGCAATGGCTTCATCCATCACTTCAACAAATCAGATGTCAACAACCCTTTCTTCTACAACATCAGCATCCATTTATTCATCAGAATCTTCTACAACGCCAACAGAAATTAATGAAGATATCTCAGCAGTCACCATCTACTATGATCCATCAGATGTTCCTCCAAACAACAACTTCCAACAACAAACAGTGGCACCTCCTGCCAGGTCACCAGTCACCATTTACTACGATCCGCACACCGTTACAGTACCCTCCCCTGCAGCAGTCAGTCCAGTTACCATCACGGTACCTGGACCAGTTCCCTATGAAAGCAGTAATGCCATACCTTGGCATTATGGCTCTGATCTTTACTGCAACGGGGAGAAAATAACTTTTGATTCTTCATCCTCTTCTCCACAGATTGATAATGTTGGGGGAGGCGGGGGTTTCACCAGAAGCGGACGCCTTTTTTCCTCACAAGTGCAAAGACCTAATGCTGAAGCAGAAGCTGCTGCCAAAGCAAAAGGAAAGAGTGTGGTATTTGAAGAGCCGGCTGCCAAAGAAACTCAGAAGACATCTTTTGAGAAAGATGTAGACGAGTTTATGAGAATCATAAAGAGAAGTGATTACAAGGTGGTGGATCAGCTTCACCAAACTCCCTCAAAGATCTCCATATTATCACTGTTAATGTGTTCTGAAGCTCACAGGAATGCATTATTGAAAGTCCTGCACGCAGCATACGTGCCAGAGGAGATTATCGTTAATCAGCTAGAAACTGTGGTGGCAAATGTCAACACCAGTCATGGACTGGGTTTTACCAATGCTGACTTAACGACTGAGGGACGTAACCACAACAAGGCTTTACATATCACCTTGGAATGCAAAGGTGTTGTTCTATCTCATGTATTGGTGGACACTGGGTCCTCACTCAATGTTTTGCCAAATAAAGCCTTAGTGAAGCTGGAGTATGATGGCTTGGCACTGCGTCCGAGTAATTTGGTGGTGAGAGCGTTTGATGGCTCTAAAAGATCAGTGCTTGGAGAGATTGATCTTCCTGTGATGATTGGCCCGCAGACTTTTAAAATTACCTTCTATGTGATGGACATTCAGCCGGCCTACAGCTGTTTGTTGGGTAGACCCTGGATCCATGCCGCTGGCGCTGTTACGTCTACCCTTCACCAGAAGCTGAAATTCGAGTGGGAAGGCCAGATCATCACCATCTGTGGTGAAGAAGACATCTTTGTTAGCCATCTGGATACGTATAAGTATATTGAGATGGATGGAGAGATCCATGAAACCATGAGCCAGGGGTTTGAGGCCCTGAACATTAATGAAGCATCTGCTGTACTGGGAACCTCCATGACATCTTATCAGCAAGCCAGGAAGGTTGTTGAAGAGGGTACTGCCCAAGGCTGGGGCAAGCTGCTGCCCGTGGAGAAGAAGGAGGACAGATTTGGGTTGGGTTACAGACCAACTCGGCAAGATCAATCAGAGGCAGCCAAGAAGCCCAGTTTTGTCAGCGGGGGAATGCTCACCCCTGATGCAGTGAACAACTTGGAAGACGAGGAAGAAAGCGACCGCAACCTGGAGAGCTGGATACGTCCAAGGATCCCGGGGAGCCAAGTCCTTAACTGGTCTTCCCAGGAAATTATAAGGGTTACTCCTGCAGAGTAATTATTATTTCCTGTATTTTTAAGCATGCATCAAGTCTTGCATCTTGCCCAAGATGACAAGACTCATTTTGTAATCGGGCCATCTTGTAATTTTGTGCAAATAGATCAATCAATGAATATCGGACATCTTTTGCAAATGAGTCTTTACCTTTTCCGCTCACTGTTTTCATTTTTCTTTTTGTACAAAAATAAAATGGCAATGTTTTCCAAAATGATAACTTCATTTCACTTTTTCTAAAACAAGATTAAAATTGATCACTAAAATGAATAATCTAAACCCTTGCAGAGAGTGCCTTTCAGATTACACCGACAACAACACTGATATGACTTCGTATGACTTTGACAATCCAATCAATCAAGCTGATGAAAGGGTTGAGGAAGACTATGAGATGCCTGAAGAGCTAGCCAGGTTGTTAAGGCAAGAGGAGAAGGTTATTACTCCTCACCAGGAGGAGATTGAAACGGTTAATCTTGGTACGGAAGAAGATGTGAAAGAAGTTAAGATCGGGGCCTGCCTACAAGATTCAGTAAAAGAGCAACTGATTGATATGCTTCGGGAGTATGTGGATGTCTTTGCTTGGTCTTATCAGGATATGCCAGGGTTGGACACCGATATTGTCATGCACAAGCTGCCTTTAAAAGAAGACTGCCTGCCGGTTAAACAGAAGTTGCGCCGTACTCGCCCAGATATGGCAATGAAGATAAAAGAAGAGGTACAAAAACAGTGGGACGCCGGTTTCCTTGCTGTAACTAGCTATCCTCTGTGGGTTGCTAATATTGTACCTGTGCCTAAGAAAGATGGCAAGGTGAGAATGTGTGTAGACTACCGGGATCTGAACAGAGCCAGCCCGAAAGATGATTTCCCTTTACCTCACATTGATGTATTGGTTGATAATACGGCTCAGTTCTCGGTATTCTCCTTCATGGACGGATTTTCAGGATATAATCAGATCAAGATGTCACCTGAAGACATGGAGAAGACAACTTTCATCACACCCTGGGGCACGTTCTGTTATAAGGTGATGCCATTCGGATTGAAGAATGCTGGTGCAACTTATCAACGGGCTATGGTAACACTATTCCACGACATTATCCATAAAGAAATTGAATGTTGTGTTGATGACATGATTGCCAAGTCCCTCACAGAAGAGGACCACCTGGTGAATCTACTGAAGTTATTCAAGCGTCTGAGGAAGTACCAATTGAAGTTAAACCCCAACAAATGCACATTCGGGGTGCGATCTGGTAAGCTGCTGGGCTTTATTGTAAGCGAGAAAGGGATTGAAGTTGACCCTGATAAAGTCAAAGCCATTCAAGAAATGCCTGCACCGAAAACTGAGAAAGAAGTTTGAGGGTTTCTAGGTAGATTTAACTACATTTCACGGTTCATATCTCACCTTACTGCAACCTGTGAACCCTTGTTCAAACTGTTAAGAAAAGAACAAACGGTCAGGTGGAATGATGACTGCCAAAGGGCCTTTGACAAAATCAAGGAATACTTACAAGAGCCTCCAATCCTTATGCCTCCAGTTGAAGGAAGACCTCTGATCATGTACTTGACAGTATTAGAAGAGTCAATGGGGTGTGTGCTGGGCCAGCATGACGAGTCTGGTCGAAAAGAGTATGCAATTTACTACCTAAGAAAAACGTTTACCGACTGTGAACAACGTTATTCACTGCTCGAGAAAACTTGTTGTGCTTTAGCGTGGGCTACTCGCCGACTGAGACAGTATATGTTGACCCACACTACTTTATTGATCTCAAAGATGGACCCAGTTAAGTACATTTTCGAGAAGCCAGCACTTACCGGACGGGTTGCAAGATGGAAAATGATCCTCATAGAATATGATATTCAGTACACCTCTCAGAAGGCCATCAAGGGCAGTGTATTGTCTGATTATCTTGCTGAGCAACCCATTGATGATTACCAGCCTATGAGATTTGACTTCCCTGATGAAGACATCATGTTCATAAAAGCAAAAGATCATGAAGAGCCTGTTCACACTGAAGGGCCTGACCCAGAAGAAGAATGGACTATGATGTTTGATGGGGCTGTTAACATGAATGGTCGTGGTGTTGGTGCAGTCCTCATTACACCTAAGGGAGTTCACATGCCTTTCTCGGCAAAGCTCACCTTCAGCTGCACTAACAACGAAGCTGAATATGAGGCCTGTATTATGGGTCTTGAGGAAGCCATTGACCTCAAGATCAAGACTTTGACTGTGTTCGGAGATTCAGCTCTGGTAATCAATCAAACCAACGGCAAATGGTACACGCACCAAGATCATCTGATACCTTATAGGGATTATACAAGGAGGTTATTGACTTTCTTTACAACGGTCAAGCTTGAGTATATTCCTCGAGACGAAAATCAATTTGCAGATGCTCTGGCTACCATTTCATCCATGATCAAAGTTCAAGCTGCCAACTTTGTACCTCAGATCTTAGTATCCAGACTTGACAGACCAGCATATGTGCTCTCAGCAGATGTTGTTAAAGATTATAAGCCTTGGTTCCATGATATTAAATGCTTCTTGGAGGATCAAACATACCCACCTGGGGCATCTTCCAATGACATGAAGACATTAAGAAGGCTAGCTAGTAGCTTCTTCCTGAATGCTGATGGTTCCCTGTACAAGAGAAACTTTGATATGGTACTCCTTAGATGCGTTGATAGGACAGAAGCGGACTTGTTAATGCACGAGGTGCACGAAGGATCCTTTGGTACCCATGCAGGAGGGCATGCCATGGCTAAAAAGTTGCTAAGATCAGGCTATTACTGGATCACAATGGATGCCGACTGTTGTGCTTATGCCAGGAAGTGCCATAAATGTTGTCACACCCCAAATTTTAATAAAACAAATAATAAAAAAAAGGAAGGTAAGAAATAAAAGGGGAAGGAAAATCTAAATTACCTAAACCGCTGATTTCATTTCTCTCTGACTCGTTATTCTCTCTTTTTACCACGTTCTTCCTTTGAAAAAACAAATGATCTCTTCGCTCTTCTCACTCACGCCCTTTTGTCTGTCTTTTAATCCCTCTGTCGGTGTATCTCTAACAATCCGGTGGTTCTCGATCTCTCTGCGGCTGCAATGGTTTGATGGGGTGCGTTGGTTTTTGGTGGAGCCCGAAGGAGGGAGAAACCGTTGAAGGTGGGGGATTGTTTTGAAGGGTTTAGCAGCAGATTTTCTTGTGTTATCAAGTTTGATTTTAAAGTTATTGTATTGTTTGAATGATGATGAGTTGAAGTGGATGCTGGTTGTTTGAGTTTTTATGGAGTGAGAAAATTGTTTTTGAAGGAGGATTCGTGTTCACCGCGAACTGTGGTTTATTATTGAAGAAGAATATGTGTTTGGTTGTGTATTGGTAGAGTTGAAAGAGAGTTTATTGAAGGGTGTTGATGTTTGAAAACAAGGTTGCAGGTTATTTGATGTATGGAAATTGGGTAAGAGACTTTGTGTTTTTTTTCAATTCTGCAGAGAGTCGTTTACGGTTCTTTTTTTTTTCTTTGTGAAATTTTCGATGTTTTTTTATAGAAAATGAATTAAGGTTTGTTTTTTTTTTTTTAAATCTGTACTAGAAAACTTGTGGCTTAAGGGTCTCACAAGAGGGGACAAATTCTGAGCAACTGTAGTGGTGAACCGCATAGCAGAGGTCAGGGTTGTATTGTTTGATACAAAGTGTAGCAGGTCTGAAGCAGAGTAGTGGTACAGGCACAAGGTAGTGGAGGCGATTTTTTTCAAAAAATGTTTGAGTTTGTTTGTGTGGAGGAATATTATATGTTGATGTAAACGTTATAACACTTCTTTGATAAAAGTTGTGGAGACCAAATTTAAAATGGAATTAAAATATTGAATTAAACTAAACTAAAGAAATCTAATTAAAAATAAAATAAGCAGGACTAAAACTAAATTAAAAATGAACTAATTTAAAAAACTAAATAAAATAAGCTAATATAAATTAAATAAATAATAATTAATAAAAAATAAATAATAAATTAAAATAATTAAGTTAAACTAATTAAAATTCAATTAAGCTATATCTAATTAATATAAAAAATAAAAAATAAAAATATTAAGCTAAATTTAAATTATACTAAATAAAAATATTTTAATTCTAAACTAAATTTAAATATACACTAAACCTATAATTAAACTACATAAACTAAATTAAAACAAAAATAACTAAATTTAAAACTAAACTCATTTCTTAGAAGATCTAATGTAGTATACATTTATAGAAAACTCAAATAACAATAATTAAATTACAAAATAAAATAAAATTCCTATTTTTAAACTGAAATGAATTATAAACGATCAAGAATAGAATAAAAATGATATTGAATGATAAAATGAATAGGAAAATAAAATGATTAATGAAATGTTTATGCAAAATTGACTGCCTTATCTATTAAATATTAATAAAATGCGCAAGATGAATGAAATTTTTTTTAAAAAGATCGGTCAAAATTTAGGGTGTGACAGATGCCCCTATTTAATCATCTTAAACCTGAATGTATGAATAACAAGTTTTTTTTTTTAATATTCAAGGTAGAAGAGGATTAAATATTTAAAAACCTAGAATTTTGACCGAATGCAGATAAAATGCAATGTAAATGAATGCATGAATGGTTGAGTTATGCGGGGAACAATGCTATATGAGACAAACTATGAAGACAAGATTCCACGGGGGATAAGGTTTGAGAACACAGAGGATGAAGAAATGGAGATGGAAAGTATTCGAAGTGATAAATCAACAGGTTCAAGTGTAACTGTTGACACTAAGAATAACAAAAGACGGAAACAAAAAGAAGTCCAAAGTGTTGGTTCAACTAACACAGGTAAAGTAAAGTTGACACTTAGGATGACAATAAAGTATTCAAAGTGAATACGCAGTGGCACGATGCGACCAACTGACACCAAGAATAGTAACAAAGAAGAAACCATGTCCATGGATAGGATTGGACGAAGTGGAATGAAAATTGACATCCATGGATTGTATTGGATGACAAAGAGGAACAATGTCCATGGATTGGATTGGACGAAGTGGAATGAAAACTGACATCCATGGATTGTATTGGATGACAAAGAGGAACAACGTCCATGGATTGGATTGGACGAAGTGGAATGAAAACTGACATCCATGGATTGTATTGGATGACAAAGAGGAACAACGTCCATGGATTGTATTGGACGAATGTAAATTAAGAGATTTTCAATCATGGCTTTAAACAAAAGTTAAGACATCCAATCATATATGTAGACAAGGGACAAAATATCCAAGAATGGCATTGGATAAGGTGAGCAATGATTTTCAAGAATCGCACTGAAGGTAAAGGAAAATCACTGTATCCAGGAATGGCACTGGATATACCGATAAAACTTTCAGGAATGACACTGAAGGAACAAGATATCCAAAAATGGCACCGGAGGAACAAGATATAGACCCATGAATAGCACTGAAGGAAAGATATAGACCCAGGAATAGCACTGGAAGAAGAATACAAAGACCCAGGAATAGTACTGGAGGAAAGGAAAAGTATGTTTTTGGTAGGCACCAAGAAGTTGGACTTTTGAAGTAAGATAAATATTGACCACAACATGACCCATGAAAATGAAAATGAGGATAAAATACCTTGTTATACATATATATGAACTTGTTATGATTTATGATGAAATGCATGTAATGCAGATGCTGACAACGAGGTTTGACTCTTTTGTGGAGATGACAAGATTGGAAGACTGATTCTTCAACACTGTGAGATCATTGTTATTCTTCTTGAGGACTAAGGATGCTGCTGTTGAAAAGTTCTTTGCCACACTGATAAATTGTACCAAGTTGATGATCCTTGAAGTAGGGATGAAAAGTTGTTTTAGGGATTCTTCTAATGAATTGCCCCAATTTGAGCTGACTGTTGTAGATGAGCTAATCATTGCTTCAACTCGACTGACTGGTTTACTGTATACTAGGAAGGCTTGCCCCAGATAAGTCTTGAGAGATCTTCTGAATAAACCAAATCTAGAATGGACTTGCACTAAACAAACCTTGAATTGGTTCTCAACAGGACATGGAAAGAAATTGCCCCTGATGGGATCACCGACCAAGCTCTTAATTGTTTGAAATTCCTTGAGATAAAGCCAGTTTGCAAACAAAAATGTTCATTCAATCATGATAATTTTAAAGCAAATGCAACTTTTGAAAACATTGTCATTGTTGGAAGAAAAGCAAATGAATCACTAGTCTAAACACAGCGGTTTATGACATTCAAAGTGAAAGCTAAAGAAAAGATATGTACAAAACAAAATGACTTGCAAAGATATTTTTGGAGTCAGTTTATGCAACCTCACCGTAGCATGCTTTTCAGAATAACCTTGCCTCAATTAGGTCTTTTATGGGTTGTAACGTGGTCTGGTTCACGGTTTATGAAACAAAGGATAAAGGCTCAAAATTGTGTTCATAACCACCCTTCTTCGTGATGAATCTCCAGTCCTACATTCAATTAAATCTTCACACATTTATCTTGACAATGTAAGGGTAAAGATGATGATTTGAGATTCACTGGAAATGACAATCATTTTATTTGGCTTTGATGAATGTTTGTAGTGACCCATTGATTTTGGACATGGAGGTCACTAAATCTTGTTTGTTTGATGTTGAAGGTTTGAGGGCCTCTTTTGCTTGATTTTCTTTTTTGAACTGGTCCCTAACTTTCGCCTAAGTCCTTTTTTTGTGTTTGACTTAGGGATTTTTTTTTTTTTTGTATTTTTTGAAATATTGAAAGTTATGACTGCCAAACCATTGGTTGTAATGGATCATCTTGTAATTTGAATGTGTAAACAAAATAACTGAACAACTACCCTGCCCCAGGTTAAACATAAGGGTCTAGATCCGAAAGGAACTCTTACTTCTAGGCTCGAAGTGGCGAACTAGGGATTAACTCCTTATCTCTTCAGTGTTTGGGAATTGAAACAATGCCTGTACATCATCGACAAGATTTTATCCGAAAGCAAACCGCAATAGCTATGGGTATTTGTTTTTATTATCCTCCCTTAAACATTTGCATAATCAAAAGTTTTGAACAAAAGGTATATATATATTTTTTGAAATAGAAAGCATAAAGACATAAATAAACAGATGAACTGAATTCAAAAGATTGCAAATGCTCATTTAATTAATCAAAGAAGTACAAACATAATTGAAAGCAAACTGCTTAGAAAAAATACAAGGAAAATGAAAACATAAAGGAAACAAAGGCCTAGTGACTAATCAGTAAACAAGGATGAGCTGTCCTGTCTTGAAACACTGGCTTTATGGAGAACTGGTTGAAGTTGATTGAAGCTTCAAGTGGCATGCCTTGGCAAAGGATTGTCCTTGACACTTGGATTAGGATCACTGAAGGAGAGGATCTTGTCTCTGATCAACTCTTTCACTCTTGTCTTCAAAGCAAAACAATGTTCCAAATCATGGCCCGCTCCACCCTGATGAAATTCACAACGAAGATTTGCCCTATAGCCTGGTGGGAGAGGATCTGGAGGAGGAGGCATAGGTCTAGTGGTTATCAAACCTTTCTGAACCAAACCAGGATATAACTTAGTGTACGTCATGGGAATAGGGTCAAAGTGAACCCTATCACGATTCTGAGTTTGTCCAAAAGTCGGACGTTGAGGAGCTCTAGCTGGTTGAGCAACAATCACAGGAGCAACAGCAGCAACGTAAGCATGATTATCATGTTGAGCCCTGTATTGAGGTCTTCTACCCACAGCTAAAATAGCATTGGTCTGATCTTCCCTCTTCCTTTGGAAATTCCCAAAAGGCTTTTTTGTATTGTTGGAAGACTCAGCAACGGCTTTGGACACTTTACCATTCTTGATCCCTTCTTCAAGTCTTTGTCCAATGGTAACCAGGTCAGTGAAACTGGAAGAGACACTTCCGATCATCTTTTCCCAATAGAAGGGAGCCAATGTATCCATGAACATACCAGTCATTTCTTTCTTAGCTAGAGGAGGTTCAACCTGAGATGCCAACTCTCTCCAACGTTGAGCATACTCCTTGAAGGATTCCCTCTCCTTCTGAGACATATTCTGCAATTGACGGCGATCAGGTGCCATGTCTAAGTTGTACTTGTATTGTTTCACGAAAGCATCCCCTAAATCCGCCCAACTATGGATACGATCTTTCTCAAGTCCCATGTACCACTTCATAGAGGCACCGCTCAAACTGTCTTGAAAACAATGAATAAGCACTTTGTCGTTCCGTAAGCAGCCATCTTGCGACAGTACATCGTTAAATGGAGTTTTGGACAAGTGTGCCCCTTGTACTTCTCAAACTCTGGAATCTTGAACTTGGAAGGCATGACAAGGTTGGAAACCAAACACATGTTGCTTGCATCAATGTCGAAGAAGTCATTACCCTCTACAACCCTTAGTCGTTTTTCAATAGCTCGATATTGCTCACGGTCGACTTCAGGTTCAACATAATCTTCATGATCATCACCTTGAGCACTGGCAGCATGGTACTCATAGGGAACTAGGCCAGTATGAACCACTGGTCTAGGTTCAGTAAAAAAAGGAACTTGAAAAGCGGGTCTAGACGCCTGATCGACCATAGAAGTAGTAACATGAGGTGGAGAGTAGTTGTGTGGAAAACCAAACTCCGGCCAAGTTGAAGGTGGCAACTGGGTAGGCTGAGGTTCGACAATAGCATTTTCAACCTCTTGGATCACTGTTCTCTGAGGTGGCTCTCCTCTGGCAATCAAAACTTGAAGCATTTCAGTCAGCTTCGTCACACTCGTCTTCAACTCCTCAATTTCCATTCGGACCTCAGCATTATGAACCTCTTGTTCTGACATCTTGCGTCTACGGTACGCTCTGGTTCTGTATCGGCTACGAAGAATCAGCTTGACGGTTGATAGATGACTGAAAGACAGAGACAACTAGAATGAGGTGACAGACAACTTGTATGCATGAATCAATGCAAATGATATACAATGCCATGCAACACAGGATGCAATTACATGCAACAAGATCAAAGGTTCGAGATCATATGCGTGGAGTCTGGGTAAAGAACCAACCACAAGGTGTGTACTAGGGGTTAAGTACCTACACAACGGGTTCTAAGGGTTCCCAGAATCACTGGCCCATCTTTCGGATATTACCGACTTCCCGACTCAACTCGGTAATCAATAATATTCTCAAGAGAGCCTCATCTGAGTGTAGCATCGCGTATCAACTATTTTGGATTTACACCCTCATAGTCATCGCACTACATCCTAAAAAAAAGCCAAGTGGGGTAAATGGGTTCTACGGTCCTCAGCATTAACGGCTCTTAGGTCGAAAGTAGTAATGTTTTCACGACTGAACTCGATCAACAAAACTATATCCGAGGAGGCCTCTGCTGAGTGGTGGATTCTCGATTCAGCTTATTTGGGACTCAACTCCCTATAAGCCTACTCGAATATACCACAGTCCTATCATAAGAGCACTCAAGTCCGGGTTAGGACTTATCTCACCATACATGTATCGTCAAACCCTGAAAAACAGAAAAATCCAGACAAATAGCAAACAATAATAATAGCACAAAAAACACAAATAAAACAAGTTAGGCTTAACCCTCTTGGGGCGTCCCCAGTGAAGTCGCCATTTCTGTCGCGGTGAGAATCGGATATCAAGCTATCAATTAACTTGTATCGTAAATCATAAAATTCACCACCGAACTTTAATTTATCCAAGGGAAAGGAAAAAGATCGAGAAACCCTAAAAATATGCTAAGCTAAAAGACGAGGCTAAAAGCTAAGCAATCAGAGATCAAAGGTACGGGGGTTGTTTATACCTAGGGAAGGTGCTAGCATCCTAAGTATCCGTAGTACTCTACGGGAAGCTCTTGTAATATCTATGTTTGTGCTCAATTGTCTGCTAACTAAATGGGAACTAAAACGGGAATGATGAAAAAGAGACAAATGAAAGATGAAGAAAATAAAAATGTGAAAGAGAAAAGAATGTGAAAAAGAAAACTGTGCTCGCCAAGGATAAACCTCGTGCCTACGTATTCCCTCGTGCAATGGGAAAGTCAGAGCGTCGTAGTTCGGAAAACTACGGGTAAAAAGAAGAAAAAGCTTGAATTGCAAGGCTTGTGAAGAAAATGATTGTAAGGCGAAGAGATTAATTGCTATCTTTGATGAAGGAAGGAATGAAGGGTATAAAAATCAGAAGACTGAGACAAGATACGCGAGCGGTAAGCGATGTGACAATAAGTCAATAAAGCATCCACCTTTCCCTTGGATCGGGTCAAAAGCGTCAGGAAGAAGTCAACAGAAAAATGACAAAGCATTGTGGTATCAAAAAATGATCGAGAAAAGTCGCCGCTAAAAGTTGAACATAAGTTAAAAACATCCGCGAAGGAAACTAAAGGAAGAAACTAAAATGTAACTAGTATTTTTGGGATTTTTAATATCTAAAAATAAAATAAAAAGTCTAATAAACTAAAAGAAGATAAATAAATAAAAATGTTTTTGTGAGTTTTTAATACATTATAAATATATTATACTATATTATGTTAAAAATTCTAAAAATGAAATAACTAACTAATTATCTAAATATAACTAAATTACACTAAACAAAATCCTAAAACGAGATCACTAAACTAAAAAATAAAATCTTAAAATAAACTAAGAATATTTATTATGATATTTTTTATATAATAAACTAAAAATAATCCTAAACTCCTAAATTAAAATTGATTACTAAATAAGGAAAGAAAATCTCATCAAAATATTAACTAACTAATACAAGAACTAAATAAATATATTAAAATCAAAAGATTTAAAAGAAAATAATATAAAATCAAATTCTAATCTAATATTTTTTGTTGTTATTTATAATATCTAAAATAATAAACTATCTAAACTAAATAAATAAATAAAATAGTAATAATGTCTTAAATGAAACAAAGAGATTTATTTTTAGATTTTTAATATTTTGACGAATAAATAAATAAAACTAAACCTAATAAATTAATTAAAATGTTTTTTATTTAGTTTTTTTTTTATATTTTAACTAGGACTATTATAATCTAACCATATATTTTTGTCTTAACCAAAAAATTAAATTAATCTAATTAAATTATACTAATTAAAGTCTTAATTTTACTTATTAATCTAATTAAATTTTACTTAATTTTTTTTATATATTTAGATTCAAGACTTTAATTAGTATAATTTAATTAGATTAATTTAATTTTTTGGTTAAGACAAAAATATATGGTTAGATTATAATAGTCCTAGTTAAAATATAAAAAAAAAACTAAATAAAAAACATTTTAATTAATTTATTAGGTTTAGTTTTATTTATTTATTCGTCAAAATATTAAAAATCTAAAAATAAATCTCTTTGTTTCATTTAAGACATTATTACTATTTTATTTATTTATTTAGTTTAGATAGTTTATTATTTTAGATATTATAAATAACAACAAAAAATATTAGATTAGAATTTGATTTTATATTATTTTCTTTTAAATCTTTTGATTTTAATATATTTATTTAGTTCTTGTATTAGTTAGTTAATATTTTGATGAGATTTTCTTTCCTTATTTAGTAATCAGTTTTAATTTAGGAGTTTAGGATTATTTTTAGTTTATTATATAAAAAATATCATAATAAATATTCTTAGTTTATTTTAAGATTTTATTTTTTAGTTTAGTGATCTCGTTTTAGGATTTTGTTTAGTGTAAGTTAGTTATATTTAGATAATTAGTTAGTTATTTCATTTTTAGAATTTTTAACATAATATAGTATAATATATTTATAATGTATTAAAAACTCACAAAAACATTTTTATTTATTTATCTTCTTTTAGTTTATTAGACTTTTTATTTTATTTTTAGATATTAAAAATCCCAAAAATACTAGTTACATTTTAGTTTCTTCCTTTAGTTTCCTTCGCGGATGTTTTTAACTTATGTTCAACTTTTAGCGGCGACTTTTCTCGATCATTTTTTGATACCACAATGCTTTGTCATTTTTCTGTTGACTTCTTCCTGACGCTTTTGACCCGATCCAAGGGAAAGGTGGATGCTTTATTGACTTATTGTCACATCGCTTACCGCTCGCGTATCTTGTCTCAGTCTTCTGATTTTTATACCCTTCATTCCTTCCTTCATCAAAGATAGCAATTAATCTCTTCGCCTTACAATCATTTTCTTCACAAGCCTTGCAATTCAAGCTTTTTCTTCTTTTTACCCGTAGTTTTCCGAACTACGACGCTCTGACTTTCCCATTGCACGAGGGAATACGTAGGCACGAGGTTTATCCTTGGCGAGCACAGTTTTCTTTTTCACATTCTTTTCTCTTTCACATTTTTATTTTCTTCATCTTTCATTTGTCTCTTTTTCATCATTCCCGTTTTAGTTCCCATTTAGTTAGCAGACAATTGAGCACAAACATAGATATTACAAGAGGTTCCCGTAGAGTACTACGGATACTTAGGATGCTAGCACCTTCCCTAGGTATAAACAACCCCCGTACCTTTGATCTCCGATTGCTTAGCTTTTAGCCTCGTCTTTTAGCTTAGCATATTTTTAGGGTTTCTCGATCTTTTTCCTTTCCCTTGGATAAATTAAAGTTCGGTGGTGAATTTTATGATTTGCGATACAAGTTAATTGATAGCTTGATATCCGATTCTCACTGCGACAAATGTCATATTTATGCGGATAAAGTGCATGTGCCTCCCAATCCTCTGAATGTGATGTCTTCACCCTGGCCCTTTGCCATGTGGGGCATTGATATGATTGGGAAGATTGAACCGACTGCTTCAAATGGTCACAGATTCATCCTGGTAGCCAATGACTATTTTACCAAGTGGGTCGAAGCAGCTTCATATGCAAATGTTACAAGACAAGTGGTAGCCCGGTTTCTGAAGAGAGACATCATCTGTCGGTATGGAGTGCCCGAGCGAATCATTACTGATAATGGTTCCAATTTAAACAACAAAATGATGGCAGAACTGTGCCGGGACTTCAAGATCCAACACCACAATTCTTCTCCTTACAGGCCAAAGATGAATGGCGTTGTTGAGGCAGCTAACAAGAATATCAAGAAGATTGTATAGAAGATGGTAATCACCTATAAAGACTGGCATGAGATACTACCATTTTCCTTGCATGGGTACCGTACGTCAATCAGAACATCCACTGGGGCAACACCGTATCAGCTTGTTTATGGTATGGAGGCAGTCCTACTTGTTGAAGTTGAATTACCCTCCCTGCGGGTACTGATGGATGTTAAACTGAATGAAGCAGAATGGGTCCGAGCCCGATACGAACAACTGAATCTGATTAAAGAGAAGAGATTAGCTACAATCTGTCATGGACAGCTGTATCAGAAAAGAATGAAGAAAGCCTTCGATCAGAAAGTCAGGCTCCAAGAGTACCAAGTAGGAGATCTTGTGTTGAAAAGACTCCTCCCTCCTCATACAGACCACAGGGGCAAGTGGACTCCGAACTATGAAGGGCCATTCGTAGTAAAGAAAGTTTTCTCTGGTGGAGCACTGATGCTCAGTACTATGGATGGTGAAGACTTCCTGTCCCCCGTGAATTCAGATGCAGTTAAAAAATACTTCGCATAAAAATGACCCGCTGGACGTAAAAACAGAATGTAAGTCCAGGCAAAAATAGGGCATCCCGGCGAGTCAAAAACAGAATAAAAGACTCGGGCAAAAATAAGGGAAATAAATAAAAAATGTACACCCGCTGAGTTGAAAAGCCGCATTGGACAACTCAGGCAAAAAAGGGCATCCCGATGGATTGAAAACCCGAAAGGGCGATCCATGCAAAATAAGGGAATAAGCGAACAACTGTATGCTGAATTCATCTGTATCACTTACAACTTGGTAAGCTTAGAAAGGATCAAGCTTCTTTCAGAATCAGCCTTCTTCAGAAAGCAAGACGAGAAGAACGTCAAATGTCATACGAGTCATAGCAAGAGGGAAACTTCTTGAAGCGTCATCAACATTGCCAGCATCTCTTTGTCTTTCAATTTGTAACGATCTCCTCATTTCAGGGGATCCGTTTCTCTGACTGTATCTTGCCAATTCAGGGCACACAAATTAATAAAACAGATTTCCAGTCATGTTTCGCCTCGTACATTTTATTTTTGTTTGCAAAGAATGTCCGATGTATTTAAGATATTGATTGCATAAATACAGATGCTTCTCTTCTAAAAAAATACGTGCTTGCAGGAAATATACTTACTCCCGGGAATGTCTAAACTCATATGATGGAATCCGGTAAGGGATACCTCGGGATTACTTGTGTGTTTCTCTGTCTTTTCAGGATTGCAGGTATTCAAAGCACAACATGGGGCATGAAAGCTTCACCCCACCAAGCTGGCAGATCATTATCTACTCAGTCTATCTCACAATTAGCACCGGAGGTGCTTTCTCCCCAGCTGAGTTACCACTTATTATTCCTCCTCAGCCAAGTACAAAAGCCAGGGAACCATCCCCCCACAGAGTGTCAACCTCTATCCAGAAGAGCAACGCGCGAAGAAATCACAACAGAGTGAAGGAAGCTTCTACAAACCCCCAGCTGGGTCCCCCATTACAAGGATAGGTCTATCAGTGACCTATTCCCCCAAGCAGAGTCATACATCTTATCAGATCTACCAATGATCTTATCCCCAGCTGGGATGTCTACTTCAATCAGATCAGCCAGAGATCTCCACAGCAACGGGATCCGAATCCCGGATCGTTATCTTTGCATAATCATAGCATTCGCATCATATTCTCCCCGCAGAGCGTAGCATTCCGTCTAAAACGGAGCATTACGGCAAAAATCAAACATACTACATAATCATAAGCCATGTTCTGAATCAAATACTTGTAAATACCGACAATCCGTCAACGATATACAGAAAAACTCCCCAGATCCCTCGGCAGAGAGCCAAGGCATTTGCCCTAAAGATATAGATACTCCTTGACACCCGTCCGTGTCATACCCCCAGCAGAAAGCCAAAGCGTCCCCTTTGCACTCACCATACAGATACATATACATACAAATCCTTGGCACCCGTCTGTGTCACATTCCCCAGCGTTGTTACCTAAACACCTTGTAAATCATATATGTTTGTTTATAAAACACTTTTTCGGACACCCGTCCGTGTCGTGCTCTCCCCAGCAAGATAGACACTCGTCCGTGTCTCACTCTTTACTCATGCGAATACTCGTCCGTATCTTGTATACACCACTCAAATCCCCTCAGATTCGACACTCGTCCGTGTTCTCTGTTAACCAGTTGGTACTCGTCTGTATCATCATCTCAGAACATGCGTCAAGCGTTTGTTTCTACCTGATACTCGTCCGTATCATAATCTTAAGGATGCTCGTTCGCATCTTTAATCCATACGCAATATCAGATACTGTTACCTCTTTTAGAATTTAGACACTCGTCTGTGCCTATTATTCCCCAGAAGAGTCCCTTCAGATCCGACACTCGTCTATGTTCTTTGTTAACCAGTTGATACTCGTCCGTATCATCATCTCTGAACATGTGTCAGTGTTTGTTTCTACCCGATACTCGTCTGTATCATAGTCTTAAGGATGTTCGTCCGCATCTTTAATCTATACACAGTGCCCAAACACTTATACCCTTTCGTTTCTTGGATGAAAACACTCGCCCGTGTTTACTATTCCCCAGCGAAGTCCCCAACAAAACTTGTTAAACTATTTCCTTTCTATCTGACATTCGTCCTATGTCATGATACCTTTGCGGAAGCCGTACCCTGCCAGGTGATCGTCCTTCACCTCTTGATGATCGTCCTTCATCATTTTATCCGATGGTCGTCCCCATCATTGATCTTATTATCTGACATTCGTCTTATGTCATGATAAACCCCGAGAGCAGCCATACCCTGCTAGGTGATCGCCCTTCACCTCTTGATGATCGTCCTTCATCATGCTTATCCGATGGCCGTCCCCATCGTCGACCTTGTTACCCGACATTCGTCCTATGTCGGGGTACTTTCAGCAGCCGTACCCTGCCCGGTGATCGTCCTTCACCTTAGATGATCGTCCCTCATCTTATCCCCTACAGAGCAGCCGTCCCCTGCTAGGTGATCGTCCTTCACCTTTTGATGATCGTACCTCATCAATTATTTCATTTACCTATAATCCCAATAGAGTCTTATAGCTTTACCTGATGGCCGTCCCCATCACAATCTCTCATTTTCCCCAGCATGTCGGTCATCCCCGTCATTGCTTCATCCCCAGCAGTCGTCCTCTGCTCGACGGTCGTCCTCCGTCGCCCGCACTTTATAATTATACTTTATTTTCTTTTACAATCTATATCCCTTTTCTTCTTCATTGTATGAGTGCAAATTTTGGACTGTCTTTTGGTATTCAACCACAAGTTATCTTGTTTGACTGTTAAGCCGTTGCTTACATCCTGCACAGCTAACTCATGCTTGAATAGGGGCAGCTGTAAACACCCCAAATTTTCCCTCACCCATTCATACCATGGCTTGTGATCTCTTCATATGCATAAGTTCAATCATAGCATCTCATATTGCATTTTTGCTTCACTGCATTGTTCTTAAGTCATCTACATCTAGGGTTTGTGATCTGAGTTATCCCAGAGATATTTGAGCCACTCCAAAGGTCTTCAATCACTTCAAAGGGGTCCATGTATGTTCAAGCATCATATTATATCCTCACAAGGTCAAGGAAGTCAAAGAATCACAAGAACTGAGGGAGGCATGGAAGCAGAGTCAGGTTTAACTACACAAATGACCTAGAATTAGGGTTTTGGTTTCAAAGGCCATAACTCCAATTTTTTTGGTCATTATTGTTTCTATTGGTCTCTATATGTTATAAGGATCATGCATATCAATTTTCATGAAGAAATTCCATGGGGAAGGCATTTAATCAAGAGTTGACTTCTTGAGCAAGTCAGTGTAAAATCAGGGCATCTGAGGCCCCCAATGGCCCAACCAAAGGGTGTTCATCATCATTTTGAATGTGTATGATCTTTATTTGATCATGGAAGGTATTGGAAGTTCACAAAATTGAAGAATTTCAAGCCATTTGCAAAGTTGCCTTTTTGGGAAAATGACTTGTAATGGAAACTTGCCATTTTGGGAAAGTTTTTCAACCCTTTCTTTTTGATTCAAAAATGCTTCAAATGGGAAAACTTTGGTCATGAAAGTTGTAGAATGGATCATTACCTTTTCAAAAAGTACAAGAACTCATTCTAATTCATTTTGGATCAAAAGTTATGGCTTGTCAAAGTTGGGAAAAATCACATAATTTCAAGTTTTGTACCAAAGAGGCAAAGTTGCAAAACCTCTTGCCAAGGAAAATTGTGACTTCAAATGGATTTCTAACCTTTTCACAAACATAAATCAATGCCTAAAAATCATAATGCACCAAGAGTTTGTCCATTTTCATGACTTGTGCTTCAAGTAATCACAAAAGGGCCAAAACGTCACAAAGTTGCAAAACCTATCACAAACCTTAATCCACTTGCTGCATTGCTTCTAATCCATTTCCATGGCTCTCCCTAATCTCAGCTGAGCCAAACCATGCCCCTATCACAGCCTCACACTTGCCCATACCTCAAGTACACCTAACTTGGACTTTATGCAAAAACACCCATACCAATCCCACAGTGCCACACCAACTTCTCTGACCCATCCAAATGTGATAAGTGGACCAAAAGAGACTCAACACAACACACACAAGCCTGAAACATACTAAAAGCCATAGCTCCAAGTTTTCACCTCTTATGTATTTTCCTTCGAAACACATTACACAAGACACAAACACCAAAACAAACTTCATAGAATCTCTTAGCATGTTCCACTGATCATCCCTGACCCCTCACTTGTCCCTGAAACCACCATAATCAAAAACACGATTTCAACACTCCCTTGACCTGAGCTTCTGCAAACTTCTTCTAGAGGTCATATAAACTCCAGCTAAGTGTCAAAAGCTTCTGAGGAGGATCATTGGAGCTTGTTGGAAGCAAAGAGCTGGCCAGAAAGTCCCTGTTTCGAAAGCTCAAGCTCAGGTAGCCATGGCATTTATTTTTCCAGAACTCCCATTTTTAGTTTCTAAATGCTTCCTTATGCTTCACTGATTATCATGATGTGATTTATTTTGAAAATGAATGAAAAATGGCCATGTATGCTTGTTCTGAAACTTTGCCCGTGAAATGAGTTTTGGTTTGATTCGTTTGATTCAGTGAAAATAAATGATTTTTGGGGTGGGATTTAGGTTTAGTGATGTTTAAGGATTGAATCTGGATATTTTGGTGAAGATTTGATGCGTAGGGAGTGAGATAGCATGAACTGCTTGCCGGAGAAGATGACTGGAACACTGTTCCGGTCATCTGAAAGTCATTAGGGCTTCTGATTAGGGTTTAATCATAATTAGGCAAGTTTGAATGTGAGGCGTTCGTTTGCGCGCCAGGTCAACTCCCGCCCCTGTGAATTTGAATCTCAGCCATCAGATTAGCTGACTTTCTCTTTTTTCATTTAAATTCATTTTATTTTTATTTGTTTCATATTTATTTTGCACGAATTATTTAAAATAGCAAAATACTTTTAAAAATTATGAAATTTTTTGTCAAACATTTCATTAATTTTTAAAACCCAAAAATATTTTTATTTTTATTTTTTTATTTAAAAATTATTTTTAAATCATTTAAATGTTTATTTTTAATTAGTTAATGAAAATTAATTAATTAAAAATGCATTTAGGTATTTAAAAATCATAAAAAAATTCACATTGCATTTAGAAACATTTAGAAACATTGTCCAACTCTCAAACCAAATTTCTTTTTTGTTCTTGATGCCTTTTGATCATTTTCATTGGAATTAATTTCATTTTTAGGCAATATTTTGGCTCAATCTTTGAAAAATCCTTCCTGCCTAACCATTGAGAGTTAGATGATGATTCTTTTTTCATTGCATTCTTCATGGCATGTAGTTTATAGGATAAATTTGGTTTGAATTGATCTTGCATTTTCAATTTGTTTTGCATTTTTCTTGATGAGGTACCCCAAAACCCTAGCAATCTTAGGAAATTCATAACTTACACTAGGTTAAGAGTTGGATCCCCTCCTTTGGGCAATGAGCTTGTATAGGTTTAGGGTATCTTTGATTGCATTTTCAATTTTTATCATGTCATATTGTTTCTGATTTTGAATTTTGTTTTGTGTGTTGATCATAAACCCTAATTTGTGCCTTCCTTTGCATCCATTTCTCTTTTGCTTGCATCCATTGACTTGCCATGACATTTTGTGCATCCACATGATTCATAATACATCTTAGGACATATTAGAATCATGTTTGATCATTGCATCTTTCATTTTCCATGTTGTATGTCCATTACATTTCATAACTTTTCATGTACATTCATGGTTCAATGCATACCTCATTTGCATCCTTATGCTTGTATGATCATTATCATGCCTTGCCTCATGTTTGTATCATCTCTTAGCATCATTAACATCATGTTCTTGCTTCTGGTTTTGGCTTGAATCATGCCATTTCATCTCATTTGCATTGCATTTCATTTCTTTTGCTAACTTTTCAGGTGGTAAGTTGTTTTGAGAAGTGAATTTGCCTTCACTTCTCACAATCTCTTCTCATCTCTCTTGCACCTTTGCTGCATTTTATCTTGTGTATTGGATTTAGCTTGCTCATTCATGTTCATCCTACTTTCTTTCTTCAAGCAACTTGTCTTCTTAAGTGAAGCAAGTTGTTTTTGCTTCTCTTTGCTTCTTTCTCCTTTCATCTGCTTCCTTCCTGGTGGTTTCTCTTAAGATCTTCTTGTAAGCCTCATTAACCCTAGGAACAACCAAGCATGACAATAATTAGTGTTTGATTAGTCCCCCCATTTAGTTTTACCTTTGTGTCTCCTTTGAGTCTTCTCCTCTCA
Organism: Lathyrus aphaca; assembly: GCA_963966055.1. Taxonomy (NCBI): domain Eukaryota; kingdom Viridiplantae; phylum Streptophyta; class Magnoliopsida; order Fabales; family Fabaceae; genus Lathyrus; species Lathyrus aphaca. The sequence goes on along the minus strand of OZ014519.1, from coordinate 353,831,834 downwards.
TCTCATAATCAAGGACTAAACCCTAAAGGTTTTAAGGCTTTGTGATTAAGCTTATGCCTGCATCCTTCTATTAGGATGGAGTGTATAACTTTGATCTTAAGTGTTAAACCCTTAATGTGTTTAAATCCTTAAATTAATCCATCTAATAATCATCAAGACATCAAACTTGTAACTTGGGCCTTGCATTAGGGTTCTAATTCTTCCTTAATTGGTTAAGAAGGACTAACCCTAGTGTTAATGGACAAGTCCCCCTCAAGTTGTCTTACCAATTATAAAATCCACTTCTTCATCTTACCATTAACTAAAATCCATTTAATAAAGGCCTTGTTTTGTCATGAGGTTAATCCCTAATCATGGATTAAGTTGAGGAGTCTTTCTCAGCTTAAATGTTCTCATCTATTATCCTTCTATTAGGATGGTGTAATGAGTCCATTAAATCCTTGATTATGGCTTAATCTCATTACTTAACACTAAACAAAAACAACAAAAACATCTAAATAAATGCAAGTAGGTTAATGATCTTAATCCTACATCATGGTGACTAAGTGTGAGGTGCTTACTTCATACTTAAGGTATTCTCATTACCCCTAATCAGAGGGAGGATGTGATGAGTTTACTAACCCTTTGGTTTAGGCTTAAGCTCATTTTCTTATGACAAACTCCAAAAACCAATAAAAGACTGAAAATACCAAAAACAAACAATAATCGTCTCCTCCGGGATTCTTTTCTCACCTCATTCACTCACAAACGAGAACTTGCTTCTTCCGTCTAATGCAAGACAGTTTGCACCTGAGCCAGACAGGTCATACACTTGAGCATAGACAAGTAAGCAGTTCACAAGTCAATTTACCTTTCAGTCTCTTTGGGTCGAACTACGGTGTTCTGACTTCCTCATTGCACGAGAGGATACGTAGGCATAACTTAACCGTTATCGAACAAAAGTCTCTGTATGTTCCCCCTCCTCCAGTATTATTCTTTTAGCCTCATAGTCTTGAGAATTTCACTCTTATTCTTACACTGACACTCCACATATTTCACATCACTTCCTTCCAGCACTGACACTTGCATTCTTTCTAGCTTTGATACACAGATAGCACTGACACTATCCCTTTTAAGCACAAATCTTTTAAGCGTGGATCCAGTTGAGTAAGACGGACAACATGGGTGCTAATACCTTCCCAGGTTGTAACCAACCCCCTTTCTCAGTCTCTCTGGTTCGCGGCCGTCTTATCCATATCTTTCTAGGTTTATGCAGCATTACCTTTCCTCCGGGATAAAAATGCCTAGCTGGCGACTCTTTTCTCCTGAGTTCACCCCTGTGTGTTCTCTCTCCTTTCGCCGACCGTTCGCGTCTGTACCCCTTATGAATTAGCCTCATTTGATGGGAGAGACACCTAGGCTAGAGTGGCTTCATGTTCTTTGCCATTCCATTTCGGTCTGGTGCGGGAATATGAAACACGGTTCAGATGTGGGTTTCTTCTTGAGAACTTTGTGCTACAGATTTCCTGTAGTGCTAGGGCTATCTGGGAAGCCTGCTAAGTCTGGATGACCTTTATTATGACCTTCAGAATCTGGGGTGAATTAGAGGAGGATCTTTTATGGTTATTGTTAAAATATTGTACCTCCGGGTTAGAAGTGTTTACACTTCTCATAACCGATCCAAGTCTGAGGATCTTTGTTCTAGAACATTACATGTAAGGGGGTTGGGTTGTTTACAGGTTTTGCAGGAACCCTTGACCACATCATACCCTATTACTGTATTGTTTAAGAATGCTTCATTTTGGACAGTTCTTGTGATTAACCCTGGACATGTGACTCTTTATTTGAGTCCCCCACCCTGGTTACTGGATTTCTGAGCCTCCATCCGGACCTTTGAACATACATGGACCTTATATCAAGACAGATAATCAGATCCAGCTCTTGATCACAAACCCTTGCATATCATTTGCATATATCATCAGTGCATCATTTAACATTTGTTTATTTGTTTTTCATGGTATCCATCATTTCATATTTGGTTTGGTTTTGACCCCTTCTGCTTCTTAGACCTCTGCTTCAGTTATCTTCTTCAGCATTTGTTTCAGTTATCTCCTTCAGCACCTGCATCATTCTGTCAGAGACTTACCTCCAGCATTATTAGTCAGTGATCTTCATCAGCATTTGTCTTCAGCTCCTTTATCAGCACTCATGGATGCTCCAAGGAAAAGCAACATATCTTATCACTTCTTTGAGCCCATTTTAACTGGTATCAGGAAGGTCCAATCCCTTATCACACCTGACCACATCCCACTATTTAGAGAGCACTATGGGGGTATTTTAGACATGGTTATGGATCTTGATTCATCTCAGAGGAGCATGATCCACACATGCTTGTAGTTTTATGACCCTCCACTCAGATGCTTCACCTTTCCTGATTTCCAGTTGGGGCCTCTGTTGGAAGAGTTTTCCTTGTTGATTGGAGTGCTTGTCAAAAGAGGACTCCCCTTCAACCCAGAGATGACTGCTCCCAGAAGTGAAGAGATAGATAAGGCAGTGCATTTGGAGCCTGCCCTTATTGAGCAAAACATGACAACAAAAGTTGGGATTCCTGGCTTACATCTGGACTTCTTGATTTCTCATGCCACCCTGAAGGATGCAGTGGGGGGATGGAAGGCAGTCTGTGCACTTTAGCCCTCAGCATATATGGGGTTATATTGTTTGCAGATGAGCCCAAATTTGTCAGTAAGAATGCCATCCACTTGTTCTTGCTGAGGAACCCGGTGCCTACATTGTTGGGAGACTTCTACAACTCCATCCATCAGAGAAATGAAAAGAAAAGGGGGAAGTTGGTTAGATGTTGTGCCCCTCTGTTCTACTCTTGGCTGCTCAAACGCTTGCCTAAATCAGATGCCTTATTGAACCCCCATCAGCAGAAGAATTGGGCCAAGAGGTTCATTGCCTTAACATCAGATGATATCAGATGGTGCACTCAGATCACCAAAGGCAAGGATATTATTACCAGTTGTGGGCAATACCCTAATGTGCCTCTAATAGGAGTAAAAGGTTGCATCAACTATAACCCTTTACTGTTTAAGAGACAATTGGGGTATGCTTTGGTTCATCCTCCCAGAGGATAAGATTTGGCTGAGACCCTATACTGTGAAGTTCAACCTAACTCAGTTGTTGTCAGACAAGCTGCCTGGGCTTGGGACAACATCCAGACCAAAGGGACAGCCATCCTTGGAAGATGCAACAATATTGCTTCAGCCCAGTACTCTGACTGGTCCCGTACTAGAGCTCAGGTCACCAGGATTCCTTTCACCTTGGAAGACACACCTGGACCTTCTACAGTACAGCCTGCAGCAACTGTTAGCCTGGGGGAATTTGAAAAGCTGAAAGAGAGGAATAATCAGCTATCTGAAGCCCTGAAGAAGACTCTCTGGGAGAGAAATGACAGTCGTCTGGACATTGAGTGATTGGAAAGACTCAAGACTGAGCATCTGACCAAGATTGAAAAGACAGATGACTACATAAGGAAAGCAAGAGTAGGAGAGTTGGTTTTAAAGAATGCCTGCAAGGAGGCCAAGATTCAGAAGGCTATGGCTGAGCATTATCTGAAGGAGAGCCAGGCTAGGTGGATCAGGATCATCGAAGCCCGTGCAGAAGAAGACCAGAGGACTCAGGCCAAGACTGAGCAGCTGGAGGCCAATGAGAAGAAGCAGCAGGAAGCTTTGTTGGCAGCTCAGAAGGAGATATCATAATTGAAACTTCGGGAAGGGTTAAAGAGATCAAAGGATCAGGACAGGCATAAGAAGCTGACTAATGTCATTTCTACCAGGAACCTCCTCATTAGGACCATTACAGAGCACCCAGCTGGTCCAGTGACGGAGGCCCTCCTGAAGGAGGTCAGGGAGGATGACTTCGGATTGGATGTTTGATTCCTTTTGCTTGTATTTCTTCCCTTTTGATGTACTTTTTGCTTTTGATTGTTGTATTTTTGACCCACAATGGGCATGTATTGTAAACAAACTATGTATTTTCATTATTTGTAATATATCAGTTTGTCTTATTTTTTTGGTGGGCTTTCTCTCAACATCATCAAGCATTTCCTCAAGGTCTGGAAAGGTCAAAACCAAGAACCAAACCGGATACCCTTGGAAGACAAATAAGTGTCGCTCCCGATAAATGAGACTGGCCCAAATAAAGGTACAGACGCGAACGGTCGGCGAAAGGAGGATGTGAGAACACACAGGAGTGAACTCACAGGGAATGAATAGAGTCGCCAGCTAGGCATTTTTATCCCGGAGGAAAGGCAATGCTGCATAGACCTAGGAAGATATGGATAAGACGGTTGCGAACCAGAGAGACTGAGAAAGGGGGTTGGTTACAACCTGGGAAGGTATTAGCACCCAGATTATCCGCCGTACTCGACGGGATCCACGCTTAAAAGATTTGTGTTTTAAAGGGGTAGTGTCAGTGCAATCTGTGTATAAAATAGCTGGAAAAGAATGTACAGGTGTCAGTGTAAAAGAAGTGAGGTGTGGTATATACAGTGTCAGTGTAAGAACATAGAGGAGATGCTCAAGAATATGAGGCTAAGAGAATGATGCTGAAAGAGGGGGAATGTACAGAGACTTTTGTTCGATAACTGTTAAGTTATGCCTACGTATCCTCTCGTGCAATGAGGAAGTCAGAACACCGTAGTTCGACCCAAAGAGACTGAAAGATGAATTGACTTGTGAATTGCTTACTTATCTATGCTCAAGTGTATGACATGTCTGGCTCAGGTGCAAACTGTCTTGCATTAGACGGAAGAAGCAAGTTCTCGTTTATGAGTGAATTAGATGAGAAAAGAATCCCGGAGGAGACGATTATTGTTTGTTTTTGTATTTTCAATCTTTTATTGCTTTTTGAAGTTTGTCATAAGTTAATGATCTTAAGCCTAAACCAATGGATTTAGTAAACTCATCACATCTTCCCTCTGATTAGGGGTAATGAGAATACCTTAAGTGTGAAGTCAGATTCTCACACTTAATCACCTTTGGTGTAGGATTAAGATCATTAACCTACTTGTGATTATTTAAATGTTTTTGGTGTCTTTGTTTAGTGTTGAATAATGAGATTAAGCCATAATCAGGGATTAAACAGACTCATTACACCATCCTAATGGAAGGATAATAGATGAGAATGTTTAAGCTGAGGAAAGCTCCTCAACTTAATCCATGATTAGGGATTAAACTCATGACAAAACAAGCCTTTGATTAAGTGGATTTTATTTAATGGTATGGTGATGAAGTGATTTTTAGGGTTTGTAAGACAACTTGAGGGGGACTTGTCCATTAACACTAGGGTTAGTCCTTCTTAACCAATTAAGGAAGAATTAGAACCCTAATGTAAGGCCCAAGTTACAAGTGTGATGTCTTGATGATTATTAAGTGGATTGATTAAAGGATTTAAACACATTAAGGGTTTAACACTTAGGATTAAAGTTATACACTCCATCCTAATAGAAGGATGCAGGCATAAGCTTAATCACAAAGCCTTAAAGCCTTTAGGGTTTAGTCCCTGATTATGAGATGAGAAGAGAAGACTCAAAGAGACACAAAGGTAAAACTAAGTGGGGGACTAATCAAAACCCTAATCATTGTCATGCTTGGTTATTCCTAAGGTTTGTGAGGTTTACAAGAGCAATCTTCAATGGAACCACCAGGAAGCAGATGAAAGGATCAGGAGAAGCAAAATGACTTGCTTCATTCAAGAAGTCAAGTCACTTGAAGAAAGAAAGTAAGAAGAAGAAGAATGAACAAGCTCAAACTCAAACACATATCAAAATGCAGCAATGGATGCAAGAGAGAGATGAAAAGAAAATGTGAGAAGTGAAGGCAAATCCACTTCTCAAAGTTACTTACCACCTGAAAAGTTAATAAAGGAATGCAATGCAATGTCAAATGGAATGAAATGGCATGATGAGAAACAAAACCAGAAGCACATACATAATGTTAATGATGCTATGAGATGCTACCAACATGAGGCAGCACATGGAAGTGATCATGCAAGCTTATGGATGCAAATGGAGCAAGTTAGGAAGCATGAACATACATGAAAAGTTATGAAATGCATATGGCATACAACATGGCAAATGCAAGATGCAATGATCAAACATGCTTTCAATATGTCTTATGATGTTAAGTGAATCAAATGGATGCATAAAATGTCATGGCAAGTCAAGGTATGAATGCAAATGCAAGATGGATGCATATGGAAGCCCAAAATAGGGTTTATGATCAAAGCATCAAACACAACCCAAAATCAGAAGCAAACAACAATATAAAAAATTGAAAATGCCTTCAAAGGACCCCTAATCCTATACTAACTCACTGCCCAAAGGAGAAGTTTCAACTCTTAACCTAATTCAAGTTATGATTTTCCTAAGTTTTCTAGGGCTTTAGGGTTCCTTAACAAGAAAAATGCCAAACAAATAGAAAATGAGAGATCAAATCATGGCCATTTAATCTCACAAACTACATGATATGTTAAACACAATGCAAAAAGAATCAAAGTCCAACTCTTTAGGGTTAGGCAGAAATGATTTTTGGAAGTTTGGATCAAAATAATGCATCAAAATGATTTTAATTCCATGGAAAATTCTTAAAATGCATCAAGATTGAAATTCTGTAATGAGATGTCCTAAGAGATGTTCCAACACTTAATAGGACATTTGACAAATTTAACCAAAACTTTAAACAGCAGGAAAAATAAACAACACAGAAGTTTGTTAACCCAGTTCAGTGTATAACCACACCTACATCTGGAGGCTACCAAGCCAGGAGGAAATCCACTATTAGTAATATTAATTCTAGACTTAAACCACCCTGTTTAATCTATCACTTAATACTTACCCAATGCAATTTCTACCTAAGACTCACTTAGATAAGAGTACCCTACTCACTCCCCCTCAATCACACAGTGATTTTGTTTACAAGTTTAATTAAATTGAAGTCACACTTCAAACAAAAACAGCTTGATCTTACTTCACAGTTTCAATCAAGTCACAAATGCACTTTTGCTTAAAAGCTCATAAAGTGGTACATAAAAACAACCTGCTATTAAAACACTAGACACCCTATTTGGTCTTCTGAAATTCGTACTCAATTCTATGAGTTTCTGTTGTTTAAATAGGTATCTGAATTTTGGGCTTTCTGTAGAATGATCCAGCCCTAATGTGCAGCAACTGTCACCTTGAATTTAGGGTTTGTTACCTCCTATATTCTAGGTGCATTAGGTCTTCTGTTTTAATCTGAATCTTCAATTTAAAACTCCCTACAGATGCGCCTTGTTCTGTTTTTATCCAGCATTAATTAATTCCAGATAGTTCTCCTTAAATATCTCTGATCTGTTAATCAATAATTAATTCTGGTAGCAGGTCTGAGATGTCTCAACATCTGTTGGGACATCCTGACAAAACTGAACTTAGTCATTTATACAATGTCCCAACATCTGGTAGGACATCCTGAAATAAGTTCACATACTCTGTTTGCTAATGTCCCAACATCTGATAGGACATTCTGAACTGAATTTAACATTTCTTGTTTGGTCAAAAATTCTGCCAATTCTTAAACATCTACAAACTCCCCCTTTGGCTAATTTTTGGCTAACATCTTTCCTGGTTTTCAGAGTGCAGCAGAAGTTCTTTTTATCAGAGTATATCATTACTTTTCTGTTGATTCATATTTGAGTTTTACTCCCCCTCAAACATATATGAGTCCAGTCTTGTTTCAACAGAAATATTCACACTTATTCAGTTCAGGCAGAAACAAACAGATTTCATTCATTTAAACAGCAATTACATTTGATGTTATTTGATGTTGTTCTCCCCCTTGGTAGACACAAAATTAGGGGCCAAAGACACTATTTCAGTCATTACATTGCTGTCATTACATTTGCCTCACATACAGTTGATCACTCAGAATCATCACTCTCAGTGGCTTCCTCCACTTCAGTGTCTTCATCTTTATCAGCTTCACTTTCAGCTTCACTGTCTTCATCAGATGCAGCTGTCTGATCTTCTTCACTTTCCAACCTCTTAATTATTTCCTCCAGCTTCTTCTTTCTAGCTTCAAGCTCTTTGCAGGTGCTTTTGAGTTCAGCAATTAAAGTCTTCCTGGAGATTGGATTCTTAACAGTGGATGGACCAGCAGATGTCCCAGAAGGAGCTTCAACATCTGCAGCATGATGACTGAGGAATAACTTGTAGTGAAAAGCCAGGGGGCTCCCTCTCTTGCAGGCAGTATCCTTGTCAGTTAAAATCCCAGGGTATTGACTTAGAACAATACCACACAGCAATGATGGAAAAGCTATTGGTAGCTTTGTTGCAGTAGAGATGGCATGCTTCATAGTCTGATCAAAAATATATTCTCCATAATCCATCTTGGTTTGAGACCCCACAGCAAAGATGAATCTGGCCAGACCAGTTGAGATTGATGAAGTGTGGTTGGTAGGCACCCAGTTTGCAGTTCCAATCCTGTTAAGCATGGCATACTTTCTAGTAAGCATGCTCACAGAGAGCTTTCCCTTCACAGGCCAAGCTTTGACCTGATTTGCAGTGATCACCTTACAGATTTGATTATCTGTTTTCCCTAGCTCATTGGGTCCATCTGTGTCCCTTCCTAGATACTGATTAATGATTTGGGGAGAGAACTCAACACACTTACCTCTTACAAACACCTTTCTGAACTCTGAGGACTTACCATTTGAGCAATCCTCCTGAAGATTCACAATGAACTCTTTGACAAGAAGTTCATAGCAGGGAGAGAACTCTGAGACTGTCTTGAATAGTCCTGCAGCAGAGATTAGGTCAATGAGTTCTGTGCACTCAAGTGCATTGCTGCTCAGTTCTCTTTCCAGGGCAACCCTTCTTTGGAACACATACTTCCATTTGTTGACACTAGATACACGATGAAATGATATGTTGTCCAATGGAGCTTCAGGAACAGCAGTTGAAGCTCTTGCTGATGTTGGTCTTTTCTTGGGAGGAGATGTTGGGACATCTGATCCAACATCTGAATCTGATGGTGTTGCAGCTTTTCTCTTCTGAGTTTGAACCTTGCTCCATGGTTTTGCTGGACCAAAAGTGGCTTTAGCCTTGCCTTTCTTTGGACTAGCCTTTTTCTTCTCAGGAATGACAGGTTCATCTTGCATCTTTCCTTTCCTGGACCTTAGCCTTTTGGCAATGCTGGGATTCACAGATGATATGATCTCTGCATCAGAATCCTGTTCCAGATTGACTATTGGAGGGGATTGAGCAGTCTCCTCATCAGCTTGTTGATCAGTAGAAGATTGATCTTCATTTGAGTCTTTAGCCTGTTCCATAGAAACTTCTTTATCACTTTCACTTGAGACCTCTTTCTTGTCCTCAGTCTGTTCAGTATCAGCATCAGATGAGTTTGCTTTCTCATCTGCATATGTTCCAACATCCGTTGGGACATCTTGTTCTGCAGCAGTGTTCTTTGTATCTTGAGCAGGTTCTTCTTGAGGTGCAGGAATGGTGTTCAAGGGAACAGAGATTCCTTTCACTACTCTTTGTTCAGAGAAAACTTGGTTGACAATCTCCTTGATGGAATCATCAACATATTTGGAGTATTTAACATGTGAAGGAATTTCTTTAGCTTTGCTTCTGATTTGATCTTTACCTCTTTTTGGTGTTCTTGCCTTCTTAGTGTGAGAGGCATTTCCCCTGAGCTCGTCTAATGGTGTTGATTGCATTGGCACCATAGAAATAGGAGTGGCATGAACCACGTCTTCCTGGTTGAGAACTTCTTCAGCTGTTTTAGGGTTTTGAGACATTGTTGAGGAAGATGAATGTGCAGCTTTAGGGTTTAAGATTTCTGAAGGATTACTAGTTAATGTGATTCGCTTGTGATGATGTGATGAGACTCTTGATAGCTGCTTATAAGGAATTACCAAATAAGTAGCCGTTACAGTCCAAATGATTAGGAATGAAATTCCCAAGGATCTAGTCCAGACTAGCTTTGCCATCTGGAACTTATGCCATGCAATGTCATATGACATGTTGGCACATCTCATTAACTGCTAGATATCACATAAACAGATTCCAAGTTTGCCCCTTAAGTTCTCAAATTGTGTAGCATCCAATGCCTTGGTAAAGATATCAGCTAACTGCAGATCTGTAGCTACATGCTCCAATGAAATCACCTTTTCTTCTACAAGATCTCTGATGAAATGATGTCTGATATCAATATGCTTTGTCCTGCTGTGTTGGATAGGATTTTTAGATATGTTGATTGCACTTAAGTTGTCACAGTACAATGTCATGACATCCTGTGGGACATTGTACTCAGTGAGCATCTGCTTCATCCAAACCAACTGAGAACAACTGCTACCTGCTGCTATGTACTCAGCTTCAGCTGTAGATAAGGATACACAATTCTGTTTCTTACTGAACCAAGAAATCAGATTGTTTCCTAGAAAGAAGCATCCTCCTGAAGTGCTTTTTCTGTCATCAGCACTTCCTGCCCAATCAGCATCACAGAAGCCAGTGAGAATTGGTTTGCACCCATGAAAGTACATTATGCCATAGTCACAAGTACCATTAACATATTTAAGGATTCTCTTGACTTGATTAAGATGACTGACTTTTGGATCAGCTTGATATCTTGCACACACTCCTACTGCAAATGCTATGTCTGGTCTGCTTGCAGTTAAGTATAACAAGCTTCCAATCATGCTTCTATATAAACTTTGATCTACATTCTCACCCTTTTCATCTTTAGTCAGCTTTAAATGTGTAGGAGCAGGAGTTCTTTTATGAGAAGCATTTTCCATTCCAAATTTCTTCACTATGTTCTTGGAGTACTTGCTTTGTGAGATGAATATTGAGTCTTCCATTTGCTTAACTTGCAGACCAAGAAAATAGGTTAATTCACCTACTAGACTCATTTCAAATTCAGATTCCATCTGCTTGACAAAATGTTTGACCATCTTATCAGACATCCCACCAAACACAATGTCATCAACATATATTTGTGCAATCATGACATTTCCTTCTTCATCTTTAACAAACAGGGTTTTATCAATCCCACCTTTTCTGTATCCTTGCTTGATAAGAAATGTGGTTAGTCTTTCATACCATGCCCTTGGAGCTTGCTTCAGACCATAAAGTGCTTTCTTGAGTTTGTATACATGATTTGGACAGCTTGGATCAACAAATCCTTTAGGCTGTTCTACATATACCTCCTCATTAAGATAACCATTAAGAAAGGCACTTTTCACATCCATTTGAAATAGCTTGAACTTTAAGATACAAGCAATTCCCAACAGTAGTCTTATTGATTCAAGCCTTGCTACTGGTGCAAAGGTTTCATCAAAGTCTACTCCTTCAATTTGAGTGTATCCTTGAGCCACAAGTCTAGCTTTGTTCTTTGTAACAATTCCTTGTTCATTTGACTTGTTCTTATACACCCATTTTGTACCAATCACATTTATGTCATCAGGTCTAGGTACAAGATTCCACACTTCATTCCTTGTGAATTGACCTAATTCCTCTTGCATAGCACAAATCCAGTATTCATCAGTGAGAGCTTCCTTGACATTTTTAGGTTCTATTTTGGAAACAAAACAAGAACCTGAAATCACTTCTCTTGATCTAGTGCTCACACCTCTGTTGGGATCACCAATTATTAAATCTTTGGGATGATCCTTCTGTATTCTGATGGAGGAAGGTTTGCTTGAATCTTCTGACCTTGTATCATTTTGAGTGAAGTTATATTGATCATTCTTTTCTTCAGCTTCAACCTTGATATCAGCAGATGTTCCAACATCTTCTGGGACATCTGTAGGAGCATCATCAATTATCACATTTATGGACTCCATGATAACATTTGTTCTGTAGTTAAATACTCTATATGCTCTGCTGTTTATAGAGTATCCAAGGAAAATTCCTTCATCACTTTTAGGATCCATTTTTCTCCTTTGCTCCCTGTCTGCCAGAATGTAGCATTTACTTCCAAATACATGAAAATACTTAACAGTGGGTTTTCTGCCCTTCCAGACTTCATATATTGTGGACAAAGTTCCTTTTCTCAAGGTAACTCTGTTATGGATATAGCAGGCAGTGTTCATGGCTTCAGCCCAGAAATACAGAGGTAGCTTTTTAGCATGTATCATAGCTCTTGCTGATTCTTGAATGGTTCTATTCTTCCTTTCAACAGTCCCATTCTGTTGAGGAGTGATAGGAGAAGAGTATTCATGATTGATTCCTTCTGAAGAGCAGAAATCTAAGAATTTTTTATTCTCAAATTCCTTTCCATGATCACTTCTAATTCTGATCACACAGCTGGATTTTTCCCTTTGTAATCTTTGGCATAATTCCTTGAATACATCAAAGACATCTGACTTTTCTTTAATGAAATTTATCCATGTATATCTTGAAAAGTCATCAACCACCACATATGCATACCTCTTACCACCAAGGCTTTCAACTTGCATAGGTCCCATGAGATCCATATGTAACAATTCCAAAACTTTGGAAGTTGTCAGATGTTGGAGCTTTGGATGGGACATCTTGGTTTGCTTGCCTATTTGACATTCACCACATATTTTGCCATCATCAATCTTCAGTTTAGGAATACCTCTTACAGCATCCATAGATATGATCTTCTTTATGCCTCTGAAATGAAGATGACCTAGTCTTTGATGCCACAGTTTCACTTCTTCTTCTTTAGCTAGAGAACAGGTTGAAGTGAGACTGAGATTTTGGGATTCCCACATGTAACAGTTGTCTTTAGATCTGGCTCCTTTCATGACAACCTCTTGTTCTTTGTTAGTCACTATACATTCAGATTTGGTAAAGTTTACACTGTACCCTTGATCACATAACTGACTTATACTGATCAGGTTAGCAGTTAAACCTTTAACAAGCAGCACATCATCTAGTCTTGGAACATCTTGACAATCCAAGGTTCCAACTCCCTTGATCTCTCCTTTAGCTCCATCTCCAAAGGTAACATACCTGGATGAATGTGGCTTTAAGTTTACTAGCAAATTCTTCAATCCAGTCATGTGTCTTGAGCATCCACTGTCAAAGTACCAGTCTTCTTTAGCTGATACTTTCAATGATGTATGTGCTATGTATGCAGTACTTTTCTTTGACCAGATGAGTTGAGATTTCTTTTGATGCCTCTGCTCTGAGTGTTGTTCAGCTGATCTCCAAGCTTGATTGTTGATCTTGTTCTTGTGTATGTGGCTTTGATCAGTCTGAATGTCAGCTTTTGGTCTCCAAACTGTCTTGATTACTTCTGTCTTTTGCTTAGGAGGTTGCTGATTTCTATGCAGCACTTTCTTGGTACCTTCTACTTTCTGCTTGGAAGGTTGCTGACACATCTGATTTGGATATCCATGTAGCTTATAACAGTGAGGTTTGATATGCCCAAATCTTCCACAGTGATGACATCTCCATCTTTGATATTTTTTCTTCATTTTGTTCTTTCCAGAATGTTGAGACATCTGTTGGAACATTATGTTTGTCTTTGTGTTCTGATGTTGGAGCATCTGTTGAGACATCTTGTTTGACTGTATAGTTTTTGAAGTAGTTTTGCTAGAGCTTGCTTCATCTCTGTTATATCCCAGTCCACTTTTGTCCCCTGAATGTTTATTATTGCAGAGAATAGCATCCAGTGTATTTGAGCTGCTGTTCATCATTCTAACAGATTTGGACATATGTTCCAGCTTAGAATTGAGAAGAGTTACTTCACTTTTTAAGGTATCAATGATTACTTGATCACTTGCTTTTTCTTCTTCTAGTACTTCATTCTGCTTCTTTAGCTTTATGACCTCACTGCATACTTCAGTACTTCTCTTGTACAGATCCTTGAAGGCTTGCTCAAGATCTGCATAAGTAAGCTCTTCACAGCTGGAATCACTGTCATATTCACACAGTCCAGCTAAAGCAGCAATGTGCTTAGCTGATTCTTCTTCTGAATCTCCTGAGTCTTCATCAGACCAGGTCACAGAGAGTCCTTTCTTTTGCCTCTTTAAGTAGGTAGGACATTCAAACTTGATATGTCCATATCCTTCACATTCATGGCATTTGACTCCTTTATCTTGACTGGTCTTTTCAGCATACTTTACTCTTTTGTTAGCATCATAAGGTCTTCTGTTCTCAGAGTTTGTGTTTCTTCCACTAGGTTTGGATTTTCCTTCCATTCCTCTGAGAATCTGTTTGAATTGTCTTCCAATCAATGCAAGGTTTTCTGATAAGCTTTTATCATTTGCTGGTTCATCATCTTCTTCTTCATCTGTATTTGAAACCAAGGCAATGCTTTTGTTCTTTTTAGCATGTGTGTCATTCATTCCCATCTCAAAAGTTTGAAGGGAACCAATGAGTTCTTCAGCTTTCATGGAGCATATGTCTTGTGCCTCTTCTATTGCTGTGACTTTCATGTCAAATCTTTTTGGCAAAGATCTGAGAATCTTTCTTACAAGCTTTTCATCAGTCATCTTTTCTCCCAAGGCTCCAGAAGTATTGGCTATATCCAAGATGTTCATGTAGAACTCATGAATTGATTCATCTTCCTTCATTCTCAAGTTTTCAAACTTGGTGGTGAGAAGTTGAAGTCTTGACATTTTTACTTTTGATGTTCCTTCATGAGTTGTCTTGAGGGTATCCCACACATCTTTGGCCAGCTCACAATGATGCACCAGTCTGAAAATATTTCTATCAATGCCATTGAATAAAGCATTTAGGGCTTTTGAGTTGCCTAGTTCTGAATCTTCTTCCTCTTTACTCCATTCTTCTTCAGGTTTCAGAACTTTTGATCCATCTTTGGTGTCTTGGACAGGATGTTTCCATCCAACATTTACTGCTTTCCATGCCCTGTTGTCAAGATATTTTAAGAATGCAATCATTCTTGGCTTCCAGTAGTCATAATTAGATCCATCCAGAATAGGTGGTCTATTTACTGACCCTATATCTCTGTCCATGTTACAGAATTTGTTTTCCCTAGATCTCACCCAGTATAAACAGGCAGGGTGCCTGCTCTGATGCCAATTGAAATTCTGTAATGAGATGTCCTAAGAGATGTTCCAACACTTAATAGGACATTTGACAAATTTAACCAAAACTTTAAACAGCAGGAAAAATAAACAACACAGAAGTTTGTTAACCCAGTTCAGTGTATAACCACACCTACATCTGGAGGCTACCAAGCCAGGAGGAAATCCACTATTAGTAATATTAATTCTAGACTTAAACCACCCTGTTTAATCTATCACTTAATACTTACCCAATGCAATTTCTACCTAAGACTCACTTAGATAAGAGTACCCTACTCACTCCCCCTCAATCACACAGTGATTTTGTTTACAAGTTTAATTAAATTGAAGTCACACTTCAAACAAAAACAGCTTGATCTTACTTCACAGTTTCAATCAAGTCACAAATGCACTTTTGCTTAAAAGCTCATAAAGTGGTACATAAAAACAACCTGCTATTAAAACACTAGACACCCTATTTGGTCTTCTGAAATTCGTACTCAATTCTATGAGTTTCTGTTGTTTAAATAGGTATCTGAATTTTGGGCTTTCTGTAGAATGATCCAGCCCTAATGTGCAGCAACTGTCACCTTGAATTTAGGGTTTGTTACCTCCTATATTCTAGGTGCATTAGGTCTTCTGTTTTAATCTGAATCTTCAATTTAAAACTCCCTACAGATGCGCCTTGTTCTGTTTTTATCCAGCATTAATTAATTCCAGATAGTTCTCCTTAAATATCTCTGATCTGTTAATCAATAATTAATTCTGGTAGCAGGTCTGAGATGTCTCAACATCTGTTGGGACATCCTGACAAAACTGAACTTAGTCATTTATACAATGTCCCAACATCTGGTAGGACATCCTGAAATAAGTTCACATACTCTGTTTGCTAATGTCCCAACATCTGATAGGACATTCTGAACTGAATTTAACATTTCTTGTTTGGTCAAAAATTCTGCCAATTCTTAAACATCTACAAAGATCAAAAAAGAAATTTGGTTTGAGGGTTGGACAATGTTTATAAATGTTTTTAAAGGTTTCATGAATTTTTTGGTGATTTTTAAATACCTAAAAGCATTTTTAATTAATTAATTCTCATTAATTAATTAAAAAGAAACTTTTAAATATTTAAAAATACTTTTTTGATGCTAAAAATAAAAATAAAAATATTTTTGTGTTCTGAAATTAAATAATAACTTGCATAAAAAATTTCAGAATTTTTGAAGTATTTTTGCTATTTTTAATAAATTGTACAAATTAAATGAAATAATATGAAAATAAAATGAATTTAAATGCTGAAAAAGAAAAGTCAAACAATCTGATGGCCCTCATTCAAACTCCAACACGCGCGAATTGACCTGGCGCGCATCTGGACGGCCAGCATTCAAACTCACTAACCCTAATTAATTAACCCTAATCCAGCCGTTAATGACTCTCAGGTGACCGAAACAGTGTTCCGGTCATCTTCTCCGATCACTTCAAACTCTCTCTAAACGCATCTAAAATGAAATCTAATTAAACAGAAATGATCCCCACCTAAAAACGAATCAGAACCCCCATTCAAAACACATTTATCATTCCTAAACTGGCTGAATCGAATCAATCTAGTTCTAGGGCAAAAAGTTTCAGAGACTGCATACATACTCGTCCCTTCACCATTTTCAAAACCAAAGACATATTCATGATCAGGGAAGCATGTAGAAGCTATTAAGAACTTAAAAATTCATTTCTGGAAAAAAAGTTCTTGAGCTACCTGAGTTTTGAAGCTTTCAGTTCACAGCTTTCTGGCCTCTCCTCTTGATGCAATCCACTCCTCTTGGTCCCTTGATGATGTCTGGATACTTAGCAAGAGTTTATGTTGGCTGGTTTGAGAGTTTGAACAGGTTCTGCTCAAGCTCAGGTGAGAATCGTGTTTTGGATTCAGGCAGTTTAAGGCAAGGGTGAGGGGTGCTTTGTGATCAGGATGATGAGTTGAGAAGGACTGTGAAGTTTGTTTAAGTGTTTGTGGCTTGTATGAAGAGTTTCGAATGCTTTTGCTTTGAGAGTGAAAAATGAGAAAGTTGTGTTCTTGCTGGTTTCAGGCTTGCTTGTTATGTTGTTTGGCTTGCATTTTCTTTGTATAAACAAATGCTATTGGTCAGATGAAGTGACATGTCCTTTTGTGATAGGTATGGTTGCTTTTGCCAAAATGTCAACTTTGTGTAAGAAGGGCATGGGCTACTTTGCTAGCTTGGTACAAGGGGCTTGTCTTGCGCAGCATGAGGTGAGGAGAGGGCTAGGGTGGTTCAGCAACCAAGGCAGCAAGTGGATGAGATGTTATGATGGTTTTTGCAACTTGGTTCCCTTTGGTTCCCATGAAAAGATCTTGTTTCAAACACCATACAAACATGTAATTCTTTGGTCCAATCTGAACTTTAGATGTCACATGATCATGTTATGTGAATTAGAAGTCCATTTGATAGCTTTAGAACACTTGATCAAGTCATTTTGCAAAATACCTCTTTGGTGGAAACTTTGAAATTTTGTGATTTTTGCCAACTTTGACAAACCATAACTTTTGATCCAAAATGAATTAGGTCATGTTCTTGTACTTTTTGAAAAGGGAAAGATCTAATCTACAACTTTCATGACCAAAGTTTTTTCCATTTGAAGCATTTTTGAATCAAAGAGTAAGGGTTGAAAAAGTTGCATAAAATGACATTTCATTAAAAGTCAACCTTGCCCAAAAAAGTCAACTTTGCAAAAACTTCAAATTCTTCAATTTTGTGAACTTCCAACCTCTTCTATGATCAAATAAAGATCATACACACTCAAAAATGATGAATATCACCCCTTGGTTGGGTCATTGGGGGCCTCAGATGCCCTAATTTTGCACTGACTTGTCCAGAAAGTCAACTCTTGATCAGATGACTTCCCCATGGAATTTCTTCATGACAATTGATATGCATACTCCCTATACCATATAGAGACCAACAGAAACAAGAATGACCAAAAAATTTGGAGTTATGGCCTCTGAAACCAAAACCCTAATTTTAGGTCAACTGTGCAGTCTAGCCTGGCTCTGCTCCCACACCATTTCCAGTTCTTGTGATTCTTTTGGCATTCTTGACTTTGAGAGGACATAATATGATACTAGAACATACATGGACCCCCTTGAAGTGATTGGTGGCCTTTGGAGTGGCTCAAGAAGCTCTTGGATTGCTCAGATCACAAACCCTAGATGCAGATGACTTAGAATCTATGCAGTGAATCAAAAATGGGATATGAGATGGTGTGATTGTGTTTATGCATATGAAAATGATCACAAGCCATGGTGTGAATGGGTGAGGGCAAATTTGGGGTGTTTACAATAAGCATATTGCATTGCATACTAACATTTTCTTTGTTTTTTAGGTTTTGTTTGTTATTTTGTTTCTCACTTTGTTGTGGTCTCAGGAAACATTGCTCGTCGTAGAGTGTTCCCTGTCAACCGAACACACCGATACCTAACGCGAAACAACCTTCCAGGAATTCAGATGGATTAGGTACAACAGGACCTGAATGAAGTAAGAAATCAAATGGCAAACGAAAGGGTTGAGATGAGAAATCAAATGACCCAGTTAAGGCTGTGATGACTGGCTTAGCTCAGAGCCAGGAAAGGCTGAGAGAACTGGTGGAGAGGCAGACTCCTGAAGAGCCTCACCCTGGAACAAGAGGAACCAGCAATAATGAACGCGGGCAGCCTCGCATCGACCCACCAGAGTTCGGGCTCCATTTGAACCCAGATGTTAATGTTCCAAGGAATATTCAAGGAAACACTGCTGGAGGCAGGATCTTGCAAGAAGATCCTCAGGAAGAGCAGTTCACAGTTATTGGGGCTGGGGATGAGGTGTATGACCGAAGGTTGGATGAGATTGCTGAAAAGTTGAAGTCTTTGGAATCCCAGAATTCTCTAGGCTTTGACGTAATGGATATGGGGATGGTAGATGGGGTGAGGATTCCCCACAAATTCAAACCCCCATGCTTTGAAAAATATAATAGTACCTCCTGCCCGCGTACTCATCTGCAATCTTTCTTAGGAAGACTCAAGGTTTATACCATGGACGAGAAGTTATGGATGTTCTATTTTGAGGACAGCCTGACTGGAGAATCAAGTGAATGGTATTCGCACCTGACCAGGGCCACTATAAGATGTTGGAAAGACTTGGCCGAAACCTTCATCCGGCAATACCAGTACAACCTAGACATGGCTCCCAATAGAACCCTTCTAATGGGAATGTCTCAGTCTTCAAGGGAAAGCTTTCGGGATTATGCTCAGAGGTGGACACAGCTTGCTGCTGCTGTCCAGCCACCCATGTCTAAAAGAGAAATGGCTGACATGTTTATGAACACTTTGCAGGGAACTTATATTGACAGACTTGCTACTTTCTCTTCCACCAGTTTTGCCGATGTAGTTATAGCTGGAGAAAGAATTGAGAGTCTTTTGAAGATGGGCAAAATCTCTGACAACGGTGCAAGTTCCTCCAACAACCCCAGAAAACCTTTTTCAGGACCCCGAAGGGCGGGTGAAACAAATGTTATTCATGCAGGCAGGGGCAGGCCCCAGTATTCTCATAGATCAATCGCAGTCGTTACTATCCCGACTCTAGTTCCACAACAACCACTTTTTCCTCAACAACAACAACATCACTATCAGCAACAATCTCATTTTCCGCAACAAAGAACGTACAATAATAACAACAACAACAAACAACAACGCTCCTTTCAACAGAGGCCATCTCAAGCAAATAGGGTGATTGACCCCATTCCTATGCCTTATGCCGCTCTACTGCCACAACTCCTGAAGCTCAACCTGGTTGAGTTAAGGACGTTGGCTCCACCAAATCCTCTCAACCTCCCAAAGAATTATGATGCCAATGCTAGGTGTGCCTTTCACTCCAACGCACCTGGCCACAATACCGAGAAATGTAGAGCCTTGCAAATGAAGGTTCAATATCTGGTCGATTCCAAAGCTCTCAATTTCGCACCTCCTCCAAATGTTAACAAAACTCCTATGCCTAATCATGGTGGGCCCAGGATTAATGCCATAGAATAGGACCAACCATCTGCACTGATCGACAATCTTGCACAGGTTAGGACACCGTTGGCAGAAGTCAAGGCTCAACTCTTAAGATGCCAGGTGTTCCCAGGCTGTGAGGCCTGCTGCGAATCGTGCAAGACTGCTATTAATGGTTGCGAGAGGCTAAGGCTTGGCATAGATGGCCTTATCAGAGATGGAATTTTGCAAATTACCACAACGGCTCCTACAACATCAACAACCCTTTCTTCAGCAACAATAGATCCTCCTACAACTACAACAACTATTACTCCCACTGATTCATCCACAACTCCAGCAATCACTCCATCCATTATTTCAACAAATCAAAGTTCAGCAACACTTACTTCTACAACATCAACACCCATCTTATCAATGGAATCGCCTACAACACCAACAAACACTAATGAAGATGTCTCAACGGTCACGATCTATTATGACCCGGCAACTGTTCATCCCAACAACAAATTCCATCAACAAACTGCAACACCTCCTGTCAGATCTCTAGTCACAATCTATTACGACCCGCATACCATCACAGTTCCTTCTGCTGCAGCAATCAGTCTGGTCACCATTATGGTGCCAGGACCCGTTCCCTATGAAAGCAGTAATGCCATACCTTGGCACTACGGCTCTGATCTCTACTGCGACAGAAAGAAGATCACTCTAGATTCATCAACCTCTTCACCACAAGTTGACAATGTTGGGGGAGGCGGAGGCTTCACCAGAAGCGGACGCCTTTTTGCCTCACAAACACCAAGACCCAATGCTGAAACAGAAGCTGCTGCTAAGGCAAAAGGGAAGAATGCGGTACTTGATGAGCCAACTGTTAAAGAAACTCCGAAGACATCTTTTGAGCAAAAGGTGGACGAGTTCAGGAGAATAATAAAAAAGAGTGATTACAAAGTGGTGGACCAGCTTCATCAGACACCTTCCAAATTCTCTATATTATCATTGTTAATGTGTTCCGAAGCCCATAGGAATGCATTGTTGAGGGTCCTGCACGCAGCCTACGTGCCAGAAGAGATTACGGTTAATCAACTGGAAACAGTGTTAGCTAATGTTAACACCAGTCATGGACTGGGCTTCACAAATATTGATTTAACGACGGAGGGACACAATCATAATAAGGCTTTACATATCACCTTAGAATGCAAAGGTGTTGTTCTTTCTCATGTGCTGGTAGACACTGGGTCCTCACTCAATGTCCTCCCAAAGAAAGCCTTGGTGAAGTTGGAATATGATGGTTTGGCATTGCGTCCAAGTAACTTAGTGGTGAGAGCGTTCGACGGCTCTAAGAGATCAGTGCTTGGAGAGATTGATTTACTTGTGATGATTGGCCCACAAATCTTTAAAACTACTTTCTTCGTGATGGACATACAGCCGGCCTACAGCTGTTTGTTGGGTAGACCCTGGATTCACGCCGCTGGCGCTGTTACATCTACCTTTCACCAGAAATTAAAATTTGAGTGGGAAGGTCAGATCATCACAATCTGCGGGGAGGAAGACATTTTCGTTAGCCAGCTGGCTACTTACAAGTATATAGAGATGGATGGGGAGATCCATGTGACTATGAGTCAGGGGTTTGAGGCCCTTAACATCAATGAAGCAACTGTTGTGTCTGGAACTTCCATCACTTCATATCAACAAGCTCGGAAGGTTGTTGAAGAGGGTACCACTCAAGGCTGGGGCAGGCTGCTGCCAGTAGAAAAGAAAGAAGACAGATTTTGATTGGGTTACAGACCAACTCAACAAGATCAACCAGAGGCTGCCACAGAGCCCAAGTTTGTCAGCGGGGGAATGCTTACCCCGGATGCTGTGAAAAATTTGGAAGACGAGGAAGAAGACGAACGCAACCTGGAAAACTGGATACGTCCAAGGATCCCGGGGAACCAAGTCTCTAACTGGTCTTCCCAGGAAATTATAAGAGTTACTCCTGCAGAGTAATTATTATTTCCTGTCTTTTAAGCATGCATCAAGTCCTGCATCTTGCCCAAGGTGTCAGGACTCATTTTGTAATCGGGCCATCTTGTATTTTGTGCAAACGATCAATTAATGAATATCAGGACATCTTTTGCAAACGAATATTTTCCGCTCACTGTTTTTCATTTTTCATTTTTTGTACAAAACAATAAAATGGCAATGTTTTCAAAATAATAACTTCATTTTCACTTTTTTCTAAGAAAGATAAAACTGATCACTAAAATAAACCAATCTAAACCCTTGCAGAGAGTGCCCTCTAGATTGCAACGACAACAACACTGCTATGACTTTGTATGACTTCGACAATCCGATTAATCAAGTCGATGAAGGGGTTGAAGAAGATTATGAGCTACCTGAAGAACTAGCCAGACTGTTAAGGCAAGAGGAGAAGGTTATCACTCCTCATTAGGAGGGAGTTGAGACAGTTAATCTTGGTACCGAAGAAGACTTGAAAGAAGTGAAGATCGGGGCCCGTCTGCAAGATTCAGTGAAGGAACAACTTATTGACATGCTTCGAGAATACGTTGATGTCTTCGCTTGGTCCTATCAAGACATGCCAGGTCTAGATACCGACATTGTTGTGCACAAGCTACATTTGAAGGAAGACTGTCCTCCAGTAAAACAGAAGCTACGCCGTACTCGTCCGGATATGGCCATTAAGATAAAAGAAGAAGTGCAAAAAAAGTGGGACACCGGTTTCCTTGTTGTAACTAGTTACCCGTCGTGGGTCGCTAACATTGTACCAGTGCCTAAGAAGGATGGCAAAGTACGGATGTGTGTGGATTACCAGGATCTGAACAGAGCTAGCCCGAAGGATGATTTCCCTTTACCTCACATTGATGTATTGGTCGACAACACGGCTCAGTTCTCGGTATTCTCCTTCATGGATGGATTTTCAGGATATAATCAGATCAAGATGTCACCTGAAGACATGGAGAAGACAACTTTCATCATACCCTGGGGCACGTTCTGTTATAAGGTAATGCCATTTGGACTAAAGAATGTCGGGGAAACCTATCAACGGGCTATGGTGACATTATTCCACGACATGATCCACAAAGAAATTGAGTGTTATGTGGATGACATGATTGCCAAGTCCCTCACAGAAGAAGACCATCTGGTAAATCTGTTGAAGCTGTTCAAACGTCTGAGGAAGTACCAGCTGAAGCTGAACCCCAACAAATGCACATTTGGGGTGCGTTCCAGTAAGCTGCTGGGATTTATTATAAGTGAAAAGGGAATTGAAGTGGACCCTGACAAAGTCAAAGCCATTCAAGAGATGCCTGCACCGAAGACTGAAAAAGAAGTTCGGGGGTTTCTAGGTAGATTGAACTACATATCAAGGTTCATATCTCATCTTACTGCAACCTGTGGGCCCCTTTTCAAATTGTTAAGAAAGGAACAAACGGTCAGGTGGAATGAGGACTGCCAGAAGGCTTTTGACAAAATCAAGGAATACTTACAAGAACCTCCAATTCTTATGCCTCCAGTTGAAGGAAGACCTCTAATAATGTACCTGACAGTATTAGAAGAATCAATGGGGTGTGTGTTGGGCCAGCATGACGAGTCTGGTTGAAAAGAGTATGCAGTATACTACCTAAGCAAAAAATTTACCGACTGTGAACGACGTTATTCGCAGCTCGAGAAAACTTGTTGTGCTTTAGCGTGGGCTGCTCGCCGACTAAGACAGTATATGTTGACCCACACAACCTTGTTAATCTCAAAGATGGACCCCGTCAAGTACATATTTGAGAAGCCAGCACTTACCGGAAGGGTTGCAAGATGGCAAATGATTTTAACAGAATATGACATTCAGTACACATCTCAAAAGGCCATCAAGGGCAGTGTACTGTCTGACTATCTGGCTGAGCAACCCATTGATGATTACCAGCCCATGAGATTTGACTTCCCAGATGAAGACATCATGTTCCTGAAAGCAAAAGGTTACAAAGAGCCTGTTCACACTGAAGCGCCCGGCCCAGAATAAGAATGGACAATGATGTTTGATGGGGCTGTCAACATGAATGGTCGTGGAGTTGGTGCAGTGCTTATTACACCTAAAGGAGTTCATATGCCTTTCTCGGCAAAACTCACCTTTAACTGCACTAACAACGAAGCTGAATACGAAGCCTGTATCATGGGTCTTGAGGAAGCCATTGACCTCAGGATCAAGACTTGAACTGTGTTCGGAGATTCATCTCTGGTAATCAATCAGACCAACGACAAATGGTACACCCACCAAGAGCATCTGATTCCATATCGCGACTATACGAGGAGATTATTGACTTTCTTCACAACAGTCAAACTTGAGTACATCCCTCGATACGAAAATCAGTTTGCAGATGCTCTGGCTACCATTTCCTCCATAATCAAAGTTCAAACTACCAACTTTGTGCCTCGGATTTCAGTATCCAGACTTGATAGACCAGCATACGTATTCTCTGTGGACATCGCTGAAGAGGACAAGCCTTGGTTCCATGACATCAAATGCTTCTTAGAGGATCAAACATACCCACCTGGGGCATCATCCAATGACAAGAAGACACTATGAAGGCTAGCTGGTAGTTTCTTCCTGAATACCGATGGTTTGTTATACAAAAGGAATTTTGACATGGTGCTTCTCAGATGTGTTGATAAGAAGGAGGCAGACTTACTGATGCACGAGGTGCATGAAGGATCTTTTGGTACCCATGCTGGAGGGCATGCAATGGATAAGAAATTGCTAAGATCGGGTTACTACTGGATCACAATGGATGCAGATTGTTGTGCCTATGCTAGGAAATGCCACAAATGCCAGATTTATGCAGATAAGGTGCATGTGCCTCCAAATCCTTTGAACGTGATGTCTTCACCTTGACCCTTTGTGTAAACACTCCAAATTTGCCCTCACCCATTCACACCATGGCTTGTGATCATCCTCATATGCATAAACACAATCATATCATCTCACATCTCATTTTTGATTCACTGCATAGCTTCTAAGGCATCTGCACCTAGGGTTTGTGATCTGAGCAATCCCAAAGCATCTGGAGCCATTCCAAAGGCCACCAATCAACTCAAAGGGGTCCATGTGTGTTCTTATGTCATGTTCCATCTCCTCAAAGTCAAAAATGCACAGGAATCACAGGAACTAGGGTTTGAGTGGATGCAGAGCCAGGTTAAACTGCACAGTTGACTGAAAATTAGGGTTTTGGTTTCAGAGGCCATAACTCCAAATTTTTTGGTCATTCTTGTTTCCATTGGTCTTTATATGGTATAGGGAGTATGCATATCAATTTTCCTGAAGAAATTCCATGGGGAAGTCATCTGATCAAGAGTTGACTTTTCAGACAAGTCAGTGCAAAATCAGGGCATTTGAGGCCCCCAATGACCCAACCAATGGGTGATCTTCATCATTTTGAGTGTATATGATCTTTATTTGATCATGTAAGAAGGTTGAAGTCCATAGAAATCAAGAATTTAGGGTTTTTGCAAATGTTGACTTTTTGGGCATAGTTGACTTTTCAAGAATGCATCATTTTAGGTCATTTTTCAAGCTTTGATTCTTGATCCAAAAAGGCTTCAAATGGAAAAACTTTGGTCATGAAAGTTGTAGATCTCATCTTTCCCTTTTCAAAAAGTACAAGAACATGATCAAACTCTTCTTGGATCAAAAGTTATGGTGTGACAAAGTTGGCAAAAATCATTGATTTTCAAGGCATGCTTCAAATGGAAATTTTGCAAAGTCATGAACCAATGCATTATGTGACCTCTAATTCATTTGAAACCATTACACAAACATTCTATGAGCCTTAAAAATCAGAATTGGACCAAGTTTCCCCATGGTTTGGTTTGTGTAACAAGACTTTCTCACATGTGAACCAAAGTTACAACAAGTTGCAAAACTCATGATCATGCTTCCTACAACTTGCAGCCTTGGATGCTGAGCTTTGCTAGGCCTCTCCCTCACCCTTGCTGCGCCAGCCCATGCCTTGTACTTGCCTAGACCATGAGCCATACTTCTCTTACACATTATTTGACTTTTTGCAAAAGGTAACTTACCAATCAATAAAGGGCATGTCTTGTCAACTGACCAATGAGAGAGAGTTATGTGGACAATTTGCAAGCAAGACATAACACAAGGCAAGGCTGAAACACATTCATTCATCACATACAGAAAAACCTACCAAGTTGCAAGTTGCTTCGAATTCCTCTCCACAGCTTGCAAACACAAAAGCCAGCTTCACCATTCAACTCACCTGGCTCCATAGACCACAAAGCACCAAGAACACAAGCCTGAAACAGCCAGAACATCCCACTGCCATTTCTCGCTTCATTTTGCAGTTTCATTCGAAACTCTCACCATAGTTCACAAACATACAAACAAACACCACAGACCTTCTCCATTCATCCTCAGGACCACAAACCATCATTCACAATGGCCTGAAACCTCCAGAAACTCCATTGCCATTTCTGACTGAGCTGAAGCAGGAGCTTTCGAAACTCACTATCCAGCCAACTTAAATTCCCTTTGAGCATTCAAACCTCATCTGGGGATCAAAAGGAGTGGTTTGCACTGAAGGAAGCAGCCAGAAAGTGCCAGAAGTCAGAGCTCCAGTTCAGGTGAGCTTCATGAACTTTTTCCCAGGAACTTGTTTTTAAGTTCTTAATTGTTTCTCTATGTTCCACTGGTCATGATGATGTGTTTGGTTTCGAAAATCATGGAGTTTTGAGCATGTATGATGTCCCTGAAATTTTGTGACCTAAAACTTGTTTTGTTCGATTCTTGCTTATGGGGAAAAATAAATGAATTTGAACATGGGGTTTTGGTTCAGTAGGTTGTGGGAAACATTTCCATGGTTTTAGATTTCATTTTAGTGACCTAGGGAAGGATTTGGAAGTTTTCAGGGGAGAAGGTCACCGGAGAAGACGACCGGAGCTCATCTCCGGTGACCTGAAAGTGATTAGTCATTTAATTAGGGTTAGGGCAAGTTTTAAATGTGAGCCACTGGATCTTGTTTCCCGCGTGTGAGTGTGTGGCTGAGATCATGCCATTTTCAATTAATCAGGATTAATTAATTCTAATTAGGTTTAATAAATTAATTAGTCAGGTTTGAATTATGACCATTGGATCTGGCGCGTGGTCAATGGTTTCCTTTCCAGATTGAATCCCAACCCTACATTGTGCATACTTCAGTTTAATTTATTTTTAATTCATTTTCTTTTCAATTAATTTGCATATTTATTTTAAAATAGTAAAAAATTCTTAAAAATTATGAAACTTTTTCCTAAAAGTTTTATTAATTTTTAAGACCCAAAAATATTTTTATTTTATTTTTTATCATTAAAAAAGTATTTTTAAATATTTAAAAGATTATTTTTAATTGAGTTATGGAAATTAATTAATTAAAAATACTTTTAGGTATTTAAAAATTACAAAAAAATTCATGAAATGTTCTAAGACATTTAGAAACATTGTCCAACCTTCAAACCAAATTTCTTTTTTGATCTTGATGCATTTTAAGAATTTTTCATTGAATTAAATCATTTTTTATGCATTATTTTGATCATAAGTTCAAAAATTCATTTCTGCCTATTGGAGAAGGTTGAGACATTGATTCTTCTTGCATTGTTTTGTGTTTGGCATGTAGTTTCTAGGGTAAAATGGTCATGATTTGTTTCCTCATTTTCTAATTGTTTGGCATTTCTTTTGTTAAGAACCCTAAAAAACCCTATTGACTTAGAAAATTCATATCTTGAGTTTGGTTGAGAGTTGAGAGCTCCCCTTTGGGCAGTGGTTTATTATAGGTTTAGGGTTTCCTTGGGTAGCATTTTCCATTTTTTATCTTAGGGTTTGTTTCTGTTTTGGATTTTGGTTTGATGTTTGATCCATAAACCCTAATTTGGGCCTTCTCTTGCATCCTTCTTGCATTTCCTTGCATAACATGACTTGTCTTTGCATTTTGTGCATTCTTGTGATCCATTTGACATCTTAAGACATATAGAAAGCATGTTTGATCATTGCATTACATATTTGCCATGTCATTTGTCTTGTATGATTCATAACTTTCCATGCTTGTTCATGCTCCTTAGCTTGCATCATTTGCATTCATAATCTTGTATGAGCATTTCCATGTGTTGCCTCATGTTTGCAGCACCTCATAGCATCATTATCATCATCAACATGCTTCTGGTTTTGTTTAGCATAATGTCATTTCATTTCATTTAGCATTGCATTGCATTTCTTTCTAACACTTCAGGTGGTAAGTAAACTTGAGAAGTGAATTTGCCTTCACTTCTCATAACTTTTCTTTTCATCTCTCTTGCATCCATTGCTGCATTTCTATTTGTGTTTGAGTTTGAGCTTGCTCATTCTTCTTCTTCCCACTTTCTTTCTTCAAGTGACTTGGCTTCTTGAATGAAGCAAGTCACTTTGCTTCTCTTGATCTTATTCATCTGCTTCCTGGTGGCTCCTTTGAAGATTGTTCTTGGAAACCTCACAAACCTTAGGATCATCCAAGCATGATAATAAATTAGGGTTTTGATTAGTCCCCCCTCATAGTTTTACCTTTGTGTCTCTCTTTGAGTCTTCTCTTCTCATCTCATAATCAGGGACTAAACCCTAAAGGCTTTAAGACTTTGTGATTAAGCTTATGCCTGCATCCTTCTCTTAGGATGGAGTGTATAACTTTAATCCTAAGTGTTAAACCCTTAATGTGTTTAAATCTCTTAATCAATTCACATAATAATCATAAAGACATCACACTTGTAACTTGGGCCTTGCATTAGGGTTCTAATTCTTCCTTAAGTGGTTAAGAAGGACTAACCCTAGTGTTAATGGACAAGTCCTCCTCAAGTTGTCTTACAAATCATAAAAATCACTTCATCATCATATCATTAATAAAAATCCACTTAATCAAAGGCTTGTTTTGTCATGAGTTTAATCCCTAATCATGGATTAAGTTGAGGAGCTTTCCTCAGCTTAAACACTCTCATCTATTATCCTTCTATTAGGATAGTGTAATGGGTTTGTTTAATCCCTGATTATGGCTTAACCTCATTACTCAACACTAAACAAAAACAACAAAAACATCTAAATAATCACAAGTAGGTTAATGATCTTAATCCTACACCAAAGGTGATTAAGTGTGAGAATCTGACTTCACACTTAAGGTATTCTCATTACCCCTAATCAAAGGGAAGATGTGATGAGTTTACTAACCCATTGGTTTAGGCTAAAGCTCATTATCCTATGACAAACTTCAAAAGCAATAAAAGATTGAAAACACAAAAACAAGCAATAATCGTCTCCTTCGGGATTCTTTTCTCATCTCACTCACTCACAAACGAGAACTTGCTTCTTCCGTCTAATGCAAGACAGTTTGCACCTGAGCCAGACAGGTCATACACTTGAGCATAGACAAGCAAGCAGTTCATCATCAGTCAATTCATCTTTCAGTCTCTTTGGGTCGAACTACGGTGTTCTGACTTCCTCATTGCACGAGAGGATACGTAGGCATAACTTAACGGTTATCGAACAAAAGTCTCTGTACATTCCCCCTCTTTCCAGCTTCATTCTTTAGCCTCATTATCATGAGCATCTCATCTTTGTTCCTACACTGACACCTGTACATCTTTCCAGCCCTTTTACACACAAATTGCACTGACACTACCCCTTTAATACACAAATCTTTTAAGCGTGGATCCCGTCGAGTACGACGGACAATCTGGGTGCTAATACCTTCCCAGGTTGTAACCAACCCCCTTTCTCAGTCTCTCTGGTTCGCAACCGTCTTATCCATCTTTTCCTAGGTTTATGCAGCATTACCTTTCCTCCGGGATAAAAATGCCTAGCTGGCGACTCTATTCATTTCCAGTGAGTTCACGGTTGTGTGTTCTCATTGTCCCTCTCGCCGACCGTTCGCGTCTGTACCCTATCTGACCCAGTCTCATTTAGCGGGAGCGACAGCTTGGCGACTCTGCTGGGGACCCTTATATGGCAACCAGGGCTTCTGGTTCTTTTTGTGGGTTCCTCCTAGCGTTTGATTGATTTGTGTTTACTGGGGTGTTATGTGTTGTTTGTGTTTGTATGTTTGTACTTACTTTTGCTTTATGTACAGTTGTTTTATTGCTTTCTTTACAGCTTTACATATATCATATTGTCATACTGTGCTGCTGGCTGGATCTGTTTGCTTTGGTGGGTGGGTGTTCTACTGAGAGTTAAGGTCCTATACCTGGGACCTGAGTGACACCTAGGCTAGAGTGGATCATATTCTTTCCCATTCCATTTCGGTCTGGTGCGGGAATATGAAACACGGTTCAGATATGGGTTTCTTCTTGAGAACTCTGTGTTGCAGATTTCCTGCAATGCTAGGGCTATCTGGGAAGCCTGCTAAGTCTGGATGACCTTTTAGTATTGACCTTCAGAAACTGAGGAGAATTAGAGGAGGAATTGTTATGGTTATTGTAAACACTGTACCTCCGGGTTAGAAGTGTTTACACTTCTCATAACTGATCCAAGTCTGAGGATCCTTGTTCTAGATCACCACCTGTGAGGGGGTTGGGCTGTTTACAGGTTTGCAGGTACCTTGACCTCAGAATACCCTGTTACTTTGAGTTTGTTAAGAATACTCCATGTTGGACAGTTCTTGTGATTCTAAAACCCTGGACATGTGGCTCTTTATTTGAGTCCCCCACCCTGGTTACTGGATTTTTAGACCTCCATCTGGAATTCTTGGACACACATGGACTTATACCAAGGCAGTTAATCAGATCCAGCTCAGTCACAAACCCTTGCATTTCATTTGCATACATACTCATTGCATCATATTAACATTTGCTTATCTGTGTTTCAGGGTATCCACCTTCATCTGGTTTTGGTTTTGACCCCATCTGCATCATTGACCTATCTCCACCAGCACTTGCTTCAGCTTGTCAACCATATATTTCAGTTACTTGCACTAGCCAGCCAGTGGCCCACTCCTTAGTATCCTCATCAGCACTCTACTCAGTCTTCAGCATCATGGCTCCAAAGAAAAGCAACATCACCTATCATTTCTTCCAACCAGACTTATCAGACATCAGGAGGATCCAAACCCTGATCACTCCAGATCACATCCCTTTATTCAGGGAGCATTATGGGGATATACTTGACTTGGTCATGGATTTGGACCCATCTCAGAGAAGCCTGATCCATACCTGTATTCAGTTCTATGACCCCCCATTAAGATGTTTCACCTTTCAAGACTTTCAGTTGGGGCCTCTATTAGAAGAATACTCATCTTTGATTGGTTTGCCTATCAAGAGGGAAATCCCTTTCAACCCTGAAATGGTCTTTCCCAGCAATGGAGAGGTAGCAAGGGCTTTGCATCTGGAACCTACTTTGATTGAGCAGCATATGACCTCTAAAGCTGGGATCCCTGGTTTTCATCTGGACTTCTTAATTTCTCAAGCTAGTCTGAAGGCCTCCCTGGGGGAGTGGAAAGCTGTTTGTGCTCTGTTGGCCTTATGTGTATATGGAATTGTGTTGTTTGCAGATGAGCCCCGATTCATTAGCAAGAATGCAATCCATTTGTTCATCCTGAAGAACCCAGTGCCAACTTTGCTGGGTGATCTCTATTACTCAGTACATCAGAGAAATGAGAAGCAGAGGGGAAGGCTAGTGAGGTGTTGTGCTCCATTATTCCATGCTTGGTTTCTCAGGCATCTACCCAGGACAGATGCATTTCTAAACCCTCATCAGCAAAGCAACTGGGCTAAGAGACTCACTGTCTTAACTTCAACAGATATTAGATGGTGCACTCAAAGCACCAAGGGCAGAGATATGATCACAAGCTGTGGGCACTTTCCCAATGTGCCTTTAATAGGAGTTAAGGGAGGTATCAATTACAACCCTCTGCTGTTCAGGAGGCAATTGGGCTATGCACTGGTCCACACTCCTAGGGTACAGGACTTGGCTGAGACCCTCTACTGTGAGAACAAGATTAGTTTGGCTGTTGTTAGGCAGGCTTCCTGGGCCTGGGATCATGTTCAAACCAAGGGAATCACCATTCCGGGGAAGTGCAATAATGTGGCATCAGTCCAATATTATGAGTGGTCCCATGCCAGGGCCCAATTCTCTGGAATGCCCTTCACCATAGAAGACATGCCTGAGTCATCTTCAGCACCACCCCCTGCCACTATCAGTCTGGAGGAGTTTGAAAGCTTGAAGGAAAGAAATGAGAAGTTAACCCAGGCTTTGCAGAAGACCCTCCGGGAGAGGAGTGAAGGTGTGAGGGAGATTGAGAGATTGGAGAAGTTGAGAGTGGAACACTTGACTAAAATTGAGAAGTCTGGAGATTATATCAACAAGTCTAAAGCTGGTGAACAAATCCTGAAGAATGCATGCAAAGAAGCCCAGTTCCAGAGAGCAAGAACAGACTTGTATTTGAAAGAGAGTCAGGCCAGGTGGGTCCGGATCACTGAGGCCCGTACTCTAGAAGACAAGAGAGTTCAGGACAAGATGGAGCAGATGGAAAAAGCCCTGGCAGCAGCCCAGAAGGAAATATCAGAGCTAGAAATCAGAGCTGGAGTGAAGAGGTCTAAGGACCAAAGTCAGAACAAGAAGTTGACTGCAGCTGTTGCAACAAGAAACCTTCTCATCAGAAATCTCACGGAGCATCCGGCTGATCCTGTGACCGAAGCACTTCTTAAGGAAGTTCGTGAGGATGAGTTTGGCCTTGGAGTTTGATCATTTGCTTGTTGTTATTTCTATTCCATGTACTTTTGCTTTTTGTGATGCATTTTGACCCCTTTAAGGGCTTGTGTTGTAATTTGAACAAATTGTATTATTTCACCTTTGTAATATATTTGTTGGTTTCTATCTGAGTTCACTTCAAAAGCAACTT
Organism: Lathyrus aphaca; assembly: GCA_963966055.1. Classification (NCBI taxonomy): domain Eukaryota; kingdom Viridiplantae; phylum Streptophyta; class Magnoliopsida; order Fabales; family Fabaceae; genus Lathyrus; species Lathyrus aphaca. The sequence continues at coordinate 353,798,885 of OZ014519.1, read as the reverse complement.
CAACAGCAGCATCTTCAAGGGTCTGGAAGGGTCAAAACTGAAGGCCAAACCGGATACCTTGAGAGCAAATAAGCATAACTGCATTGCATGCTAACCTTTTATTTGTTTTGTAGGGTTTTGTTTTGTTGACACTAACCTCTGTTGTGAATCTCAGGAATTATTGCTCGCCGCCGGGTATTTCCTCTCAACAGGCCACACAGGTACCCAACTAGAAACAACCTTCCGGGAATCCAGATGGACCAGATGCAACAAGACCTTACGGAGGTCAGAAACCAGATGGCCAACGAAAGGTTGGAGATGAGAACTCAGATAACACAATTCATGGAAGTGATGAATAACTTAGCTCAAAGCCAGGAGAGACTTAGGGCTTTGGTAGAAGGGAGGAATCAAGAGGAGCCCCATGTGGGGACTGCAGGCACAAGTAACAATGAAAGGGTGCAACCACATGTTAACCCCCCTGTGTTTGGCCCACATCTACATCCTGAGATTAACGTTCCTGCAAATGTTCAAGGGACGGCCACTGCGGCCAGAGTACTTCAAGAAGATCCTCAGGAGGACCAATTTACAGTAATGGGTGCTGGAGAGGAAACTTATGATAGACGATTGGAAGAAATAGCTGAGAAGTTGAGGTCCTTAGAATCTCAAAATTCTTTGGGTTTCGACGTCATGGACATGGGTTTGGTAGACGGGGTCAGGATCCCCCATAAGTTCAAGCCTCCTTGTTTCGAAAAGTATAATGGGACTTCATGCCCCCGGACTCATTTGCAATCATTTCTGGGGAGGCTGAAGGCCTATACAATGGATGAGAAGCTCTGGATGTTCTACTTTGAAGACAGCCTGACTGGAGCATCAAGGGAATGGTATTCCCATTTAACAAGGGCAACTGTAAGATGCTGGAAGGACCTGGCAGAGGCCTTCATCAGACAGTATCAATACAACTTAGACATGGCACCCAACAGGACTCTCCTAATGGGAATGTCACAGTCGTCAAGAGAAAGTTTCCGAGAATATGCCCAGAGATGGAGGCAATTGGCTGCTGCCGTTCAACCACCTATGTCTGAGCGGGAAATGGCAGACATGTTTATGAACACTCTCCAGGGAACGTATATTGACAGGTTGGCTGCTTTCTCTTCCACCAGCTTCGCAGATGTTGTCATAGCTGGGGAGAGAATTGAAAGCCTGTTAAAAATGGGTAAGATCTCCGATGATGGTGCCAGCTCGTCCAGTGGTACAAGAAAGCCTTTCGCAGGCCCGAGAAGAACTGGCGAGACCAATGCCATTCGCACCAACAGGGGTAGGCCCCAATATGTTCAAAGGTCAATAGCAGCGGTCACTATCCCTGCTCCAGCTCATCCTCAGCCAGTCTATCAACCTCCGCAACAAAACTTCCAACAACAACCCCAGTATCAGCAGAATCAATATCCTCCAAGAAACTACAACAACAACACCAACAACAACAATCAACAGAGGCCATTCCAACAAAGGCCATCCCAAGCTAACCGAGTGATCGACCCGATCCCAATGTCGTATGCTGCCTTGTTGCCACAACTTCTGAAACTCAACCTAGTTGAGCTAAGAACGTTGGCACCTCCGGATCCCAACAGTCTACCAAGAAACTATGACTCCAATGCTAGGTGTGCTTTCCATTCAAACGCACCTGGTCACAGTACAGAAAAATGCAGGGCTCTGCATATGAAGGTACAAGACTTGGTAGACTCCAAGGCTCTGAATTTTGCGCCGCCGCCCAATGTCAATAAAAACCCAATGCCAAACCATGGTGGTCCTCGAATTAATGCTATTGAAGAAGACCAACCGTCTTATTTGATAACTAGTGTGGATCAGATCAGGACACCATTGGTGGAAATCAAAGCTCAACTCCGTGAAAACCAAATATTTCCAGGGTGTGAACTAGGGTGTCCCTATTGCAATATTTCATGGAACGGGTGTGAAGACTTGAGGAATGGCATTGACAGCCTTATTCGGAGTGGCCTGCTACAAATCACTACATCATTCCCGACAAACCCAACAACTTCATCAGCAACGGTCTCAGACCCTCCTACAACTGCAGCAACTATTATTCCCGACAATTCACAAGCAACATCAACTAGTACTTCACCTGTCCTTCCAAATGATCAGACTTCAACAGTTTCTCCTGCTACAACTTCAGCTTCATTCCATTTCGAATCTCCAGCAACAACAACATCAGTCCTTCCAACAGTACCTCCTACAACACCAGCAATCAATCATGAAGACGTCTCTACTGTTACCATATTCTACGATCCTGAAAATAACTCCGCTTACCATTCAGAAGGTGCTGCTCCCACCAGAGCACCAGTTACAATCTTTTATGATCCACAGACAATTACAGTCCCTTCCGCAGCAGCAATCAGTCCAGTCACTGTCACGGTGCCTGGACCAGTACCATATGAAAGCAATAGGGCCATCCCTTGGCACTATGGCTCTGACGTGTACTGTGAAGGAAAAAGAATCACTCTGGAAACATCAGCACCTGCACCACAAGTAGATAATGTGGGGGGAGGCGGGGGCTTCACCCGAAGCGGACGTCTCTTTGCTTCACAAGTTCAAAGACCTACTGCCGAAGCAGAAGCTGCCGCCAAGGCAAAGGGAAAAGGCCCAGTGCAGGAAGATCCAGCTGCCAAAGAAGCCCTGAAAACTCCATTCGATCAGGAAGTTGATGAGTTTATGCGAATCATCAAAAAGAGTGATTATAAAATTGTGGATCAGCTTCACCAGACGCCATCCAAAATCTCTATCCTCTCACTGCTTATGTGCTCCGAAGCCCATCGGAATGCACTACTTAAAGTCCTGCACGCAGCTTACGTGCCTGAGGAGATTACTGTCAACCAATTGGAAACCGTGGTTGGAAATGTTACTGCTAGCAATGGGCTAGGGTTTACCAATTCTGACCTGACAGTGGATGGCCGCAACCACAACAAAGCCTTGCATATAACCATGGAATGCAAAGGAGCTGTCCTTTCTCATGTGCTGGTGGACACAGGATCTTCCCTGAATGTCTTACCAAAGAAGGCTCTGGTGAAGTTAGAATATGATGGATTGGCATTGAGACCCAGCAACCTGGTGGTAAGAGCCTTTGATGGTTCGAAGAGATCGGTTCTGGGAGAGATTGAGCTGCCTGTGACAATTGGCCCACAGACTTTTAAAACTATCTTTTATGTGATGGACATTCAGCCCGCCTACAGCTGTTTGTTGGGTAGACCCTGGATTCACGCCGCCGGCGCAATAACGTCTACCCTTCACCAAAAGTTAAAATTTGAGTGGGAAGGCCAAGTTGTCACAATTTGTGGGGAAGAGGATATCTTTGTTAGCCATCTGGCTACTTATAAATACATTGAGATGGATGGAGAGATCCATGAAACGATGAGCCAAGGTTTTGAAGCCTTGAATGTCAATGAAGCATCTGCTGTGTCAGGGATCTCCATGTCATCTTACCAACAAGCCCGGAAGGTTGTTGAGGAAGGAACTGCCCTAGGCTGGGGCAAGGTCTTAGCTGTGGAGGAGAAGAAGGACAAATTTGGGTTGGGTTACAGACCAACTCAACATCAAGCAAAGGCTGCTGCAGAGCCTGGATTTGTCAGTGGGGGGATGCTTACCCCCGATGCTATCAACTGTCTGGAAGACGAGCTGGAAGAGGAGCGCAATCTGGAGAATTGGATTCGTCCAAAGATCCCGGGGAGCAGTGTCTCGAACTGGTCTTCCCAGGAAATTATAAGAGTTACTCATGCAGAGTAATTATTATTTCCTGTATTTTTATAGCATGCATCAAAGTCTTGCATCTTGCCCAAGATGACAAGACTCATTTTGTAATCAGGGCCATCTGTACTTTTGTGCAAACAAGATTAAATTAATGAAATATCAGACATCTTTTTGCAAACAAGTCTTTTTCTTTTCGGCTCACTGTTTTTCCATTTTTCTTTTTGTACAGAAATAAATGGCGGTGTTTTCAAAATGATAACTTCATTTCACTTTTTCTAAAGCAAGATTAAAATCAATCACTAAAATGAACAAACTTAACCCTTGCAGAGAGTGCCTTCCAGACAGCACCGACAACAGCACGGCTATGACATCGTATGACTTTGACAATTCAATCAATCAAGCTGATGAAGGGGTTGATGAAGAATATGAGCTTCCTGAAGAGCTAGCTAGGTTGTTGAGACAGGAGGAAAAGGTTATTACTCCTCACCAGGAGGAGATTGAAGTGATTAATCTTGGTACAGACGAAGACGTAAAAGAAGTCAAAATCGGGGCCTGCCTGCAAGACCCAGTGAAGAGACAACTGATAGATCTGCTTCAAGAGTATGTTGATGTGTTTGCTTGGTCGTATCAAGACATGCCAGGGTTGGATACCGACATTGTTGTGCACAAGCTGCCTCTGAGGGAAGAATGCCCGCCGGTCAAACAGAAGTTGCGCCGAACTCGCCCAGACATGGCTATGAAAATCAAAGAAGAGGTACAAAAGCAATGGGACGCCGGGTTCCTTGCTGTGACTAGCTATCCGCCGTGGGTTGCTAACATAGTACCTGTGCCTAAGAAAGATGGCAAAGTAAGAATGTGTGTTGACTACCGGGATCTGAACAGAGCCAGCCCGAAGGACGATTTCCCATTACCTCACATTGATGTATTGGTGGATAACACGGCTCAGTTCTCGGTATTCTCCTTCATGGATGGATTTTCAGGATATAATCAGATCAAGATGTCACCTGAAGACATGGAGAAGACAACATTCATTACACCTTGGGGCACGTTCTGTTACAAAGTGATGCCATTCGGACTGAAGAATGCTGGTGCAACATATCAACGGGCTATGGTGACATTATTCCACGATATGATCCATAAGGAAATAGAATGTTACGTGGATGATATGATCGCCAAGTCCCTTACAGAGGAAGATCACCTGGTGAATCTGCTGAAGTTGTTCAAGCGTCTGAGGAAATACCAACTAAAGCTGAACCCCAACAAATGCACATTCGGGGTGCGATCCGGTAAGCTGCTGGGCTTTATTGTAAGCGAGAAAGGGATTGAAGTTGACCCTGATAAAGTCAAAGCTATTCAAGAAATGCCTGCGCCGAAAACTGAGAAAGAAGTTCGAGGGTTCTTAGGTCGATTGAACTACATCTCACGGTTCATATCTCACCTCACAGCAACCTGTGAACCCTTGTTCAAGCTGTTAAGAAAGGAACAAACGGTCAGGTGGAATGAAGACTGCCAGAAGGCTTTTGACAAGATCAAGGAATATCTGCAAGAACCTCCAATCCTCATGCCGCCAGTTGAAGGAAGACCTCTGATTATGTACTTGACAGTGCTAGAAGAGTCAATGGGGTGTGTGCTGGGCCAGCATGACGAGTCTGGTCGAAAAGAGTATGCAATATACTACCTAAGAAAAAAGTTTACCGACTGTGAACAACGTTATTCACTGCTCGAGAAAACTTGCTGTGCTTTAGCGTGGGCTGCTCGCCGACTGAGACAGTATATGTTGACCCACACTACCTTATTAATCTCAAAAATGGATCCAGTTAAGTACATTTTCGGGAAGCCAGCTCTTACCGGACGGGTTGCAAGATGGCAGATGATTCTCACAGAATACGACATACAGTACACTTCTCAGAAAGCCATCAAAGGCAGTGTACTATCTGAATATCTTGCTGAGCAACCCATTGATGACTACCAGCCTATGAGATTTGACTTCCCTGATGAAGACATCATGTTCATTAAAGCAAAAGATCATGAAGAGCCTATTCACACTGAAGGGCCTGACCCGGAGGAAGAATGGACTATGATGTTTGATGGGGCTGTTAACATGAATGGCCGTGGTGTTGGTGCAGTACTCATTACACCTAAAGGAGTTCACATGCCTTTCTCGGCAAAACTCACTTTCAACTGCACTAACAACGAAGCTGAATACGAAGCTTGCATTATGGGTCTTGAGGAAGCTATTGACCTCAGGATCAAGACATTGACCGTATTCGGAGATTCGGCTCTGGTAGTTAATCAAACCAACGGAAAATGGTACACCCACCAGGATCATCTGATACCTTACAGGGATTATACGAGAAGGTTACTGACTTTCTTTACAACGGTCAAACTTGAGTATATCCCTCGGGACGAGAATAAGTTTGCAGATGCTCTTGCTACCATTTCATCCATGATCAAAGTTCAAGCTGCTAACTTTGTACCCCAGATTTCAGTGTCTAGACTTGATAGACCAGCATATGTATTTGCAGCGGATGTTGTAAAAGATGATAAGCCTTGGTTCCATGACATTAAATGCTTCTTGGAGGATCAAACATACCCACCTGGGGCATCTTCCAATGATAAGAAGACTTTGAGAAGGCTTGCTGGTAGTTTCTTCCTGAACACTGATGGATCTTTATACAAAAGAAACTTTGATATGGTACTCCTCAGATGTGTTGACAAGACAGAAGCAGATTTGTTGATGCATGAAGTGCACGAAGGATCTTTTGGTACCCATGCTGGAGGGCATGCCATGGCTAAAAAGTTGTTAAGATCAAGCTATTACTGGATCACAATGGATGCAGACTGTTGTGCTTACGCCAGAAAATGCCACAAATGCCAGATCTACGCAGATAAGGTGCATGTGCCTCCTAATCCTTTGAACATCATGTCTTCACCATGGCCCTTTGCTATGTGGGGCATTGATATGATTGGCAAGATTGAGCCAACTGCTTCAAATGGCCATAGATTCATCCTGGTTGCCATTGATTATTTCACCAAGTGGGTTGAAGCAGCCTCATATGCAAATGTTACGAGGCAAGTGGTAGCCAGATTTCTGAAAAGAGATATCATCTGTCGATATGGAGTTCCCGAGCGAATCATTACTGATAATGGTTCCAACTTAAACAACAAAATGATGGCTGAATTATGCCGGGACTTCAAAATCCAACACCACAATTCTTCTCCTTACAGGCCGAAGATGAACGGCGCTGTCGAGGCAGCAAATAAAAATATTAAGAAGATTGTGCAGAAGATGGTAGTCACCTACAAAGACTGGCATGAAATGCTACCGTTTGCCTTGCATGGGTACCGTACGTCAATCAGAACATCCACTTGGGCAACACCGTATCAGCTTGTGTATGGTATGGAGGCAGTCCTACCTGTTGAAGTTGAATTACCCTCTCTACGGGTATTGATGGATGTTAAACTGAGTGAAGCAGAATGGGTTCGGTCCCGATTCGAACAACTGAGTCTGATCGAAGAGAAAAGATTGGCTGCAATCTGTCATGGGCAGTTATATCAGAAGAGAATGAAGAAGGCCTTCGATCAGAAAGTCAGACACCGAGAGTACCAAGTAGGGGATCTTGTGTTGAAAAGAATCCTCCCTCCTCATACAGACCACAGGGGCAAATGGACTCCAAATTATGAAGGACCATTTGTTGTAAAGAAAGTTTTCTCCGGTAGAGCACTGATGCTCAGCACCATGGATGGTGAAGATTTCCCATCCCCTGTGAATTCAGATGCAGTTAAAAAATACTTCGCATAAAATGACCCGCTGGACATAAAAACAGAACGTGAGTCCAGGCAAAAATAGGGCATCCCGGCGAGTCAAAAACAGAATAAAAGACTCGGGCAAAAATAAGGGAAATAAACAAAAAATGTACACCCGCTGAGTTGAAAAGCCGCATTGGACAACTCAGGCAAAAATGGGTATCCCGATGGATTGAAAACCCGAAAGGGCGATCCATGCAAAATAAGGGAATAAGCGAACAACTGCATTCTGAATTCGTCTGTATCACCTACAACTTGGTAAGCTCCAAAGGATCAAGCTTCAATCAGAATCAACTCTCTCCAGAAAGCAAGACGAGAAGAACGTCATTGTCATACGAGTCATAGCAGAAGAGGAAGCTCCTTGAAAGCGTCGTCAGCATCGCCAGCACTTTATTTCTCAATTTGTAATAATCTCCTCATTTCAGGAGATATGTTTCTTTGACTGTATCTTGCCAATTCAGGGCACATGAATTAATAAAATCAAATTTTCAGTCATGTTTCGTTTTTTACATTTATGTTTTGCAAAGAATTGTCTGATATCTTTGAAAATACAATTGCATAAGTACAGATGCCTTTCTCTAAAAATAAAAGCACATGCTTGCAGGGAATATACTTACTCTCGAAAGTACTTATCTCCTATGACGGAATCCAGTAAAGGATACCTCGGGACCATTTGCGCGTTTCCTTATCTTTGCAGGATTGCAGGTATCCAGAATGCAACTTGGGGCATATAAGCTACAGTCCAGCAAGCTGGAAAATCAACAAACAAGCTTAACACTCAAGATGTTTTCTCCCCAGCCGAGTTGCCTCTCATTACTCTCCCCAGCTGAGTTACCAACAGCATTCCCCAGCTGTAGTACCAACCACTACTCCTCAGCAAGATGCAAGAATCAGGGAATCATCTCCCCACAGAGCTTCAAGCCTCTATTCAGAAGGGCAACGCACGAAGAAGTCACAACAGAGAGGGAGAAAGCTTCTACAAACCCCAGCTGGGTCCCATTATAAGGATATGTCAATCAGTGACCTATGTCCCCAAGCAGATACATCATTAGATCTACCAATGATCTCATCCCCAGCTGGGATGTTCACTTCAAGCAAGATCAACCAGAGATCTTCGCAGCAACGGGATCCGAATCCCGGATCTATATATCTTTGCATAATCATAGCATTCGCACCATACTATCCCCTCAGAGCGTAGCATTCCGTCTAATACGGAGCATTACGGCAAAAATCAAATGCATAGCATAATCATAAGTCATGATTGCGAATTGAACACTTGTAAATATTGACAATCTGTCATTATACAGAATACAATACACAAAAATCCCCACCAGGGTCCCGGCAAAAGCAGTTGCCTCACAAATCGCAAACACCAGTATATATTTCCTTTTGACGCCCGTCCGTGCCATCGCTTCCCCAAACAGGTTGCCTGAATACACTTTACAAACAAGATCACCCGCATTACAGATACCTCCTGACACCCGTCCGTGTCAAATCACCAGCAGAAAGCCAAAGACATCCTCTTTGCACTCACATGTACTTGTATATACACTTCCTTGACACCCGTCCGTGTCATATCCCCAGCGCAGTCACTTACACTTTTATCAACCCATATACTTAATATTATACTTCTCTCTTTTGACACTCGTCCGTGTCACTCTCCCCAGGAGATAAACACTCATCTATACAATACAATACTCACTACTCATGGTACACTTATACAGATACTCGTCCGTATCTTGTATACATCATCACTCATATCCCCACAGATTCGACAATAGTCCTTGTTCTTTGTTAACCAGTTGGTACTCGTCCGTATCATCATCTCAGAACATTGCGTCTAGTGTTTGTTTCTACATGATACTCGTCCGTATCATAGTCTTAGGGATGCTCGTCCGCATCTTTAATCCATACACCGTGTCAAACACTTATGTCTCCTTGAATATAGATACTCGTCTGTGTCTGCTATTCCCCAGAAGGACTCTTTCAGATTCAACACTCGTCCGTGTTCTTTGTTAACCAGTTGATACTCGTCCGTATCATCATCTCTGAGCACGTGTCAGTTTGTTTCTGCATGATACTCATCCGTATCATAGTCTTAAGGATGCTCGTCCGCATTTTTAATCTATACACAATACCAAACACTTATACTTTCCTTTCTTGGTTGTGAACGCTCGTCCGTGTTCACTATATCCCCAGTAGATCGCCAACAAATTTCTCTTTATCTAACACTCTTCCTGTAACTTTGAGAGCAGCCGTACCCTGCTAAGTGGTCGTCCTCCACTTCTTGATGGTCGTCCTCCATCATGCTCATCCGATGGCCGTCCCCATCGTTGATTTTTAGCAGCCGTCCCCTGCTAGGTGGTCGTCCTCCACCTCTTGATGATCGTCCTTCATCACTTTATCCAATGGCCGTCCCCATTGTTGATTTTGGTTATCTGACATTCGTCCTATGCCATGATAAACCTTGAGAGCAGCCGTACCCTGCTGAGTGGTCGTCCTCCACTTCTTGATGGTCGTCCTCCATCATGCTCGTCCGATGGCCGTCCCCATCGTTGACCTTTTCTATCCGGCATTCGTCCTGTGTCGCGATATTTTCGGCAGCCGTACCCTGCCAGGTGGTCGTCCTCCACCTTTGATGGCCGTCCCCATCATATGTTTCTTATCCCCAACAGAGCAGCCGTCCCCTGCTAGGTGATCGTCCTTCACCTTTGATGGCCGTACCCCATCATCTGTTTATTTCATTTATTCTTTAACCCGATGGCCGTCCCCGTCGTGGTCCCTTTTCCTTTTTAGCCCGATGGCCGTCCCCATCGTTGGTTGCCTTACCTTTGTGAACTTGACGGCCGTCCCCGTCATGTTTCATTAATCCCCAGAGAGTCTTGCAGCTTTACTTGATGGCCGTCCCCATCATGATATCTTACTTTTTCTAGCTAGTCGGCCGTCCCCGTCTTAGCTCTACTTTTTATCCCCAGCATGTCGGCCGTCCCCGTCATCGCTTCACGCACTTATCCCCAGCATGTCGGCCGTCCCCGTCATTGCTCTTTACCCAGCAGTCGTCCTCTGCTCGACGGTCGTCCTCCGTCGCCCACTTTATAATATACTTTATTTGCTTTTACAATCTATGTCCCTTTTCTTCTTCATTTCTGTGAGTGCAAATTTTGGACTGTCTTTGGTATTCAACCACAAGTTATCTTGTTTGCCTGTTAAGCCGTTGCTTACATCCTGCACAGCTAACTCATGTTTGAATAGGGGCAGCTGTAAACACTCCAAATTTGCCCTCACCCATTCACACCATGGCTTGTGATCATCCTCATATGCATAAACACAATCATATCATCTCACATCTCATTTTTGATTCACTGCATAGCTTCTAAGGCATCTGCACCTAGGGTTTGTGATCTGAGCAATCCCAAAGCATCTGGAGCCATTCCAAAGGCCACCAATCAACTCAAAGGGGTCCATGTGTGTTCTTATGTCATGTTCCATCTCCTCAAAGTCAAAAATGCACAGGAATCACAGGAACTAGGGTTTGAGTGGATGCAGAGCCAGGTTAAACTGCACAGTTGACTGAAAATTAGGGTTTTGGTTTCAGAGGCCATAACTCCAAATTTTTTGGTCATTCTTGTTTCCATTGGTCTTTATATGGTATAGGGAGTATGCATATCAATTTTCCTGAAGAAATTCCATGGGGAAGTCATCTGATCAAGAGTTGACTTTTCAGACAAGTCAGTGTAAAATCAGGGCATTTGAGGCCCCCAATGACCCAACCAATGGGTGATCTTCATCATTTTGAGTGTATATGATCTTTATTTGATCATGGAAGAAGGTTGAAGTCCATAGAAATCAAGAATTTAGGGTTTTTGCAAATGTTGACTTTTTGGGCATAGTTGACTTTTCAAGAATGCATCATTTTAGGTCATTTTTCAAGCTTTGATTCTTGATCCAAAAAGGCTTCAAATGGAAAAACTTTGGTCATGAAAGTTGTAGATCTCATCTTTCCCTTTTCAAAAAGTACAAGAACATGATCAAACTCTTCTTGGATCAAAAGTTATGGTGTGACAAAGTTGGCAAAAATCATTGATTTTCAAGGCATGCTTCAAATGGAAATTTTGCAAAGTCATGAACCAATGCATTATGTGACCTCTAATTCATTTGAAACCATTACACAAACATTCTATGAGCCTTAAAAATCAGAATTGGACCAAGTTTCCCCATGGTTTGGTTTGTGTAACAAGACTTTCTCACATGTGAACCAAAGTTACAACAAGTTGCAAAACTCATGATCATGCTTCCTACAACTTGCAGCCTTGGATGCTGAGCTTTGCTAGGCCTCTCCCTCACCCTTGCTGCGCCAGCCCATGCCTTGTACTTGCCTAGACCATGAGCCATACTTCTCTTACACATTATTTGACTTTTTGCAAAAGGTAACTTACCAATCAATAAAGGGCATGTCTTGTCAACTGACCAATGAGAGAGAGTTATGTAGACAATTTGCAAGCAAGACATAACACAAGGCAAGGCTGAAACACATTCATTCATCACATACACAAAAACCTACCAAGTTGCAAGTTGCTTCGAATTCCTCTCCACAGCTTGCAAACACAAAAGCCAGCTTCACCATTCAACTCACCTGGCTCCATAGACCACAAAGCACCAAGGACACAAGCCTGAAACAGCCAGAACATCCCACTGCCATTTCTCGCTTCATTTTGCAGTTTCATTCGAAACTCTCACCATAGTTCACAAACATACAAACAAACACCACAGACCTTCTCCATTCATCCTCAGGACCACAAACCATCATTCACAATGGCCTGAAACCTCCAGAAACTCCATTGCCATTTCTGACTGAGCTGAAGTAGGAGCTTTCGAAACTCACTATCCAGCCAACTTAAATTCCCTTTGAGCATTCAAACCTCATCTGGGGATCAAAAGGAGTGGTTTGCACTGAAGGAAGCAGCCAGAAAGTGCCAGAAGTCAGAGCTCCAGTTCAGGTGAGCTTCATGAACTTTTTCCCAGGAACTTGTTTTTAAGTTCTTAATTGTTTCTCTATGTTCCACTGGTCATGATGATGTGTTTGGTTTCGAAAATCATGGAGTTTTGAGCATGTATGATGTCCCTGAAATTTTGTGACCTAAAACTTGTTTTGTTCGATTCTTGCTTATGGGGGAAAATAAATGAATTTGAACATGGGGTTTTGGTTCAGTAGGTTGTGGGAAACATTTCCATGGTTTTAGATTTCATTTTAGTGACCTAGGGAAGGATTTGGAAGTTTTCAGGGGAGAAGGTCACCGGAGAAGACGACCGGAGCTCGTCTCCGGTGACCTGAAAGTGATTAGTCATTTAATTAGGGTTAGGGCAAGTTTTAAATGTGAGCCACTGGATCTTGTTTCCCGCGTGTGAGTGTGTGGCTGAGATCATGCCATTTTCAATTAATCAGGATTAATTAATTCTAATTAGGTTTAATAAATTAATTAGTCAGGTTTGAATTATGACCATTGGATCTGGCGCGTGGTCAATGGTTTCCTTTCCAGATTGAATCCCAACCCTACATTGTGCATACTTCAGTTTAATTTATTTTTAATTCATTTTCTTTTCAATTAATTTGCATATTTATTTTAAAATAGTAAAAAATTCTTAAAAATTATGAAACTTTTTCCTAAAAGTTTTATTAATTTTTAAGACCCAAAAATATTTTTATTTTATTTTTTATCATTAAAAAAGTATTTTTAAATATTTAAAAGATTATTTTTAATTGAGTTATGGAAATTAATTAATTAAAAATACTTTTAGGTATTTAAAAATTACAAAAAAATTCATGAAATGTTCTAAGACATTTAGAAACATTGTCCAACCTTCAAACCAAATTTCTTTTTTGATCTTGATGCATTTTAAGAATTTTTCATTGAATTAAATCATTTTTTATGCATTATTTTGATCATAAGTTCAAAAATTCATTTCTGCCTATTGGAGAAGGTTGAGACATTGATTCTTCTTGCATTGTTTTTTGTTTGGCATGTAGTTTCTAGGGTAAAATGGTCATGATTTGTTTCCTCATTTTCTAATTGTTTGGCATTTCTTTTGTTAAGAACCCTAAAAAACCCTATTGACTTAGAAAATTCATATCTTGAGTTTGGTTGAGAGTTGAGAGCTCCCCTTTGGGCAGTGGTTTATTATAGGTTTAGGGTTTCCTTAGGTAGCATTTTCCATTTTTTATCTTAGGGTTTGTTTCTGTTTTGGATTTTGGTTTGATGTTTGATCCATAAACCCTAATTTGGGCCTTCTCTTGCATCCTTCTTGCATTTCCTTGCATAACATGACTTGTCTTTGCATTTTGTGCATTCTTGTGATCCATTTGACATCTTAATACATATAGAAAGCATGTTTGATCATTGCATTACATATTTGCCATGTCATTTGTCTTGTATGATTCATAACTTTCCATGCTTGTTCATGCTCCTTAGCTTGCATCATTTGCATTCATAATCTTGTATGAGCATTTCCATGTGTTGCCTCATGTTTGCAGCACCTCATAGCATCATTATCATCATCAACATGCTTCTGGTTTTGTTTAGCATCATGTCATTTCATTTCATTTAGCATTGCATTGCATTTCTTTCTAACACTTCAGGTGGTAAGTAAACTTGAGAAGTGAATTTGCCTTCACTTCTCATAACTTTTCTTTTCATCTCTCTTGCATCCATTGCTGCATTTCTATTTGTGTTTGAGTTTGAGCTTGCTCATTCTTCTTCTTCCCACTTTCTTTCTTCAAGTGACTTGGCTTCTTGAATGAAGCAAGTCACTTTGCTTCTCTTGATCTTATTCATCTGCTTCCTGGTGGCTCCTTTGAAGATTGTTCTTGGAAACCTCACAAACCTTAGGATCATCCAAGCATGATAATAAATTAGGGTTTTGATTATTCCCCCCTCATAGTTTTACCTTTGTGTCTCTCTTTGAGTCTTCTCTTCTCATCTCATAATCAGGGACTAAACCCTAAAGGCTTTAAGACTTTGTGATTAAGCTTATGCCTGCATCCTTCTCTTAGGATGGAGTGTATAACTTTAATCCTAAGTGTTAAACCCTTAATGTGTTTAAATCTCTTAATCAATTCACATAATAATCATCAAGACATCACACTTGTAACTTGGGCCTTGCATTAGGGTTCTAATTCTTCCTTAAGTGGTTAAGAAGGACTAACCCTAGTGTTAATGGACAAGTCCTCCTCAAGTTGTCTTACAAATCATAAAAATCACTTCATCATCATATCATTAATAAAAATCCACTTAATCAAAGGCTTGTTTTGTCATGAGTTTAATCCCTAATCATGGATTAAGTTGAGGAGCTTTCCTCAGCTTAAACACTCTCATCTATTATCCTTCTATTAGGATAGTGTAATGGGTTTGTTTAATCCCTGATTATGGCTTAACCTCATTACTCAACACTAAACAAAAACAACAAAAACATCTAAATAATCACAAGTAGGTTAATGATCTTAATCCTACACCAAAGGTGATTAAGTGTGAGAATCTGACTTCACACTTAAGGTATTCTCATTACCCCTAATCAGAGGGAAGATGTGATGAGTTTACTAACCCATTGGTTTAGGCTTAAGCTCATTATCCTATGACAAACTTCAAAAGCAATAAAAGATTGAAAACACAAAAACAAGCAATAATCGTCTCCTTCGGGATTCTTTTCTCATCTCACTCACTCACAAACGAGAACTTGCTTCTTCCGTCTAATGCAAGACAGTTTGCACCTGAGCCAGACAGGTCATACACTTGAGCATAGACAAGCAAGCAGTTCATCATCAGTCAATTCATCTTTCAGTCTCTTTGGGTCGAACTACGGTGTTCTGACTTCCTCATTGCACGAGAGGATACGTAGGCATAACTTAACGGTTATCGAACAAAAGTCTCTGTACATTCCCCCTCTTTCCAGCTTCATTCTTTAGCCTCATTATCATGAGCATCTCATCTTTGTTCCTACACTGACACCTGTACATCTTTCCAGCCCTTTTACACACAAATTGCACTGACACTACCCCTTTAATACACAAATCTTTTAAGCGTGGATCCCGTCGAGTACGACGGACAATCTGGGTGCTAATACCTTCCCAGGTTGTAACCAACCCCCTTTCTCAGTCTCTCTGGTTCGCAACCGTCTTATCCATCTTTTCCTAGGTTTATGCAGCATTACCTTTCCTCCGGGATAAAAATGCCTAGCTGGCGACTCTATTCATTTCCAGTGAGTTCACGGCTGTGTGTTCTCATTGTCCCTCTCGCCGACCGTTCGCGTCTGTACCCTATCTGACCCAGTCTCATTTAGCGGGAGCGACACTTTGCCATGTAGGGAATTGACATGATTGGAAAGATTGAACCTACTGCTTCAAATGGCCACAGATTCATCCTGGTAGCCATTGATTACTTCACCAAGTGGGTTGAAGCAGCTTCATATGCCAATGTCACTAGGCAAGTGGTAGCCCAATTTCTGAAAAGAGACATCATTTGTCGGTATGGAGTACTCGAGCGAATCATTACTAATAATGGTTACAACTTGAACAACAAAATGATGGCAGAACTATGCCGGGACTTCAAGATCCAACATCACAAATCTTCTCCTTACAGGCCAAAGATGAATGGCGCTGTTGAGGCAGCTAACAAAAATATCAAGAAGATTGTGCAAAAGATGGTGGTTACTTATAAAGACTAGCATGAGATGCTACCATTTGCCTTGCATGGGTATCGTACCTCAATCAGAACGTCCACTGGGGCAACACCGTACCAGCTTGTGTATGGTATAGAGGCAGTCCTACCTGTTGAAGTTGAGTTACCCTCCTTGCGGGTACTGATGGATGTCAAACTGGACGAAGCAGAATGGGTCCGATCTCTGTACAATCAATTGAATCTGATCGAAGAAAAGAGATTAGTTACAATCTGTCATGGGCAGCTATACTAGAAAAGAATAAAGAAAGCCTTCGATCAGAAAGTCAGGCTTCGGGAATACCAAGTAGGAGATCTTGTGCTGAAGAGACTTCTTCCTCCTCATACAGACCACAGGGGCAAGTGGACTCCGAACTACGATGTACCGTTCATAGTAAAGAAGGTTTTCTCTGGTGGAGCACTGATGCTCACTACTATGGATGGTGAAGATTTCTCATCACCTGTGAATTCAGATGCAGTTAAAAAATACTTCGCATAAAATGACCTGTTGGACATAAAAACAAAATGTAAGTCCAGGAAAAAATAGGGCATCCCGGCGAGTCAAAAACAGAATAAAAGACTCGGGCAAAAATAAGGGAAAATCAGAAAAATGTACACCCGCTGAGTTGAAAAGCCACATTGGACCGCTCAGGCAAAAATGGGTATCCCGGTGGATTGAAAACCCGAAAGGGCGATCCACGCAAAATAAGGGAATAAGCGAACAACTGCATTATGAATTCGTTTGTATCACTTATGACATGGCAAGCTTCGAAAGGTTAAAGCATCGGTCAGAATCAACCTTCTTCAGCAAGCAGGGTAAGGAGAACGTCAAGGTCATACGGGTCATAGCAAAGGGGAGCTCACCAAAGCGTCGCCAGCATTTCCAGCACCTTTATTTTTCTCAATTTTGTAACAATCTCAATTTTGTACGTTTTGTTTCATTTACAAAAAAATGTCCAATATCCTTGATATAGTGTTTGCATAAAAACAGATGTGCCTTTCTAATCACATGCTTGCAGGAAATGTATTTACTTCCAGGAATATCTAACTCCTATGATGGAATCCGGTAAGGGATACCTCGGGATACTCGTATGTTTCTTTGTCTTGACAGGATAACAGTATCTGGATTGTTTTTCCCCAGCGAAGTTGCCAAGGCATCACTTTTCCAGCACATCTTCTTCAAGCAGCATTAGTAAATGCTCATTTCCCCAAGCTGAGTTGACAAGTCTCCTTATCCTCAGCAGGATCCTCACAGAAACCTTTAGGAAGATCGTTTAGTGATCTTTCCTCCCCCAGAGTGCCGAATCTCTCATCTCCAGCAAAGACAGGAGACCATCCCCCCACAGAGCTCCAGACTCTCCCAAAAGAGCAATGTCTGAAATTCTCACACAACAAAGTCACGAAAGCTTACGCATCCCTAGCTGGGCTCCTCATTACAAAGATAGGTCTATCAATGACCTATTTCCCCAAGCAGAGTCATACCTCTTATCAGATCTACCAATGATCTCATCCCCAGCTGGGATTCTCTTTCAAGCATATCAGCCAGAGATCTTCGCAGCAGCGGGATCTGAATCCCGGATCGGTTTCTTTTGCATAATCATAGCATTTGCATCATATTTCCCCACAAAGCGTAGCATTCCGTCTAATACGGAGAATTACGGCAAAAATCAAACATATTACATGATCACAAGTCAGGTTTGAACCAGTCACCTGTAAATACCAACAGTACCTCATCAGCAATATACAAAATACATCCCCAACAGAAAGCCAAAGCGTCCCCTTTGCACTCTCCAACAAATACATGTTTATATACTCCTTCGACACTCGTCAGTGTCATATTATCCCCTACAGATATAAGCCACAAACATCATTTTTTAATACAGAAACCTATATACACTCTATGGCACTCGTCCGTGTCACCGCTCCTCAGCATGGTTGCCCAAACACTTGTTGCAAACCAAACACTTGTTTATAATACATTCTTGTTGACACCCGTCTGTGTCATCCTATCCCCACAGGTCACCAAATTACCTTTTACACTCATAAGTTCGTAACTTATACACTTTCTGACACTCGTCCGTGTCACACCTTTTCCCAGCAAGTTGAACACTCGTCCGTGTCTTGCTCATACTTCACAATACTTAGTTTACTTATACAGATACTCGTCCATTTCTTGTACATCATCTCCCCACAGATTCGACACTCGTCTGTGCTCTTTGTTAACCAGTTGGTACTCGCCCGTATCATCATCTCTGAACACGCATCAGCGTTTGTTTCTACGGATACTCGTCTGTATCATAGTCTTAGGGATGCTCGTCTGCATCTTTAACCTATACACATCGTCAAACACTTATACCTTTTATTTCCTGGATGTAAACACTCGTTCGTTTTTACTATTCCCCAGTAAGTCCCTAAAAAAGCAACTTTTCCTCTATCTGACATTCGTCCTATGTCATGATACTTTCGACAGCCGTACCCTGCCAGGTGATCGTCCTTCACTTTTGGATGACTGTCCCTCATCCTTCCCCCAGCGGAGTCTCCATTATTGGAACCCTTTTCTATCTGACATTCGTCCTATGTCATGATAAAGAGCAGCCATCCCCTGCTAGGTGATCGTCCTTCACCTTTTTGATGATCGTCCTTCATCAGTTTATCCGATGGCCATCCCCATCGTTGATCTTGTTATCTGACATTCGTCTTATGTCA
Organism: Lathyrus aphaca; assembly: GCA_963966055.1. Taxonomy (NCBI): domain Eukaryota; kingdom Viridiplantae; phylum Streptophyta; class Magnoliopsida; order Fabales; family Fabaceae; genus Lathyrus; species Lathyrus aphaca. The sequence continues at coordinate 353,779,932 of OZ014519.1, read as the reverse complement.
TGATAAACCCCGGGAGCAGCCGTACCCTGCTAGGTGATCGTCCTTCACCTCTTGATGATCGTCATTCATCATACTTATCCGATGGTCGTCCCCATCGTCAACTTTTTCTATCCGACATTCGTCCAATGTCGTGGTAAAGAGCAGCCGTCCCCTGCTAGGTGACCGTCCTTCACCTTTGATGACCGTCCCTCATCAATATTTCATTTATTCTTTAACCCGATGGCCGTCCCCATGATTGCTTACTTTACTTTGCAAACCTGATGGTCGTCCCCATCATTGCCTTTATCTTTAATCCCCAGAGAATCTTGTTCCTTTACCCGATGGTCGTCCCCGTCGTGGTTTCTTTATTTCCCAAGCATGTCGGTCGTCCCCGTCATTGCTTTATCCCCAGCAGTCGTCCTCTGCTCGATGGTCGTCCTCCATCGCCCACACTTTATAATCATACTATACTTTCTTTTATAATTTATATCCCTTTTCTTCTTCTCCCCAGTGAGTGCAAATTTTGGACTGTCTTTGGTATTCAACCACAAGTTATCTTGTTCGTCTATTAAGCCCGTTTCTTACATCCTGCACAGCTAACTCATGTTTGAATAGGGGAAGCTGTAAACACCCCAAATTTTCCCTCACTAAGTTCACACCATGGCTTGTGATCTTTAATTTTTGCATTAGTTTAAGCATATCATATCATACTACATTTTTTGTTTCATCTGCATAGTTCAAGTTCATCTGCATCTAGGGTTTGTGATCTGAGCAATCCAAGATTCATCTGAGCCATTCTAAATGTCTTCAATCATCTCAAGAGAGTCCATGAATGTTCAATCATCATATTATATCCTCCAAAGATCAAGGAAGTCAAGGAATCACAAGAACTGGCAAAACATGGAAGCAGAGCCAGGGTTTAACTACACAGATGACCTGAAAATAGGGTTTTGGTTTCAGAGGCCATAACTCCAATTTTTTTGGTCATTCTTGTTTCTATTGGTCTCAATATGTTATGAAGATCATGTGTACCAATTTTGGTGAAGAAATTCATTGTGGAAGTCATCTGATCATTGGGTAACTTCTTGAGCAAGTTAGAGCAAAATCAGGGCATCTGAGGCCCCCCAACATGGAACCAAAGTGGATTTTTCATCAAATTGAAGTTGTATGATCTTTATTTGATCATTGAAGTGCTTAGAAATTCATAAAATTGAAGAAAAGTGAGCTAAACCAAAAGTTGCCAAAAATGGAAATGACTTGTAATGTAAACTTTCCATTTTGGGAAAGTTTTTCAACCTCCTCTTTCTCAACCAAAAATGCTTCAAATGAAAAATGGTTGGTCATAAAAGTTGTAGATTGGATCATTCCCTTTCCAAAAAGTACAAGAACAAGATCTAATTCATTTTGGAACTCAAAATATGGCTTGTCAAAGTTGGCAAAAATCCCATAATTTTCAAGGATGTACCAAAAGGGATTCTTTGCAAAACCACTTGCCAAGGAATTTTGGGAATTCAAACACACTTCTATGTATCATAACATCATAGTGCATTGCCTTTAGATCAGAATTGCCCAAAGAATTGCAAGATTTCATGCCTTGAACATCAAGAATTCTCAAAGGGGCTAAAACTTCACATAATTACAAAACACCACATAACTTTGCTCCCACTTGCTGAATTGTCTCAAGATTGGTTTTGTGGACATCCTTGAACTCAGATGCACATGGACAAGCCAATGAGCCATCTACACCATTGCCCATACCTCAAGTACACAAGTTGGTGACTTTTTGCAAGAAGCCCATACTAATCACCATAGGCCACAACCACTTCTTTGCCCTATCACAACTTGTTATGTGGACCAAATGCAGATCATTACACACAACATTGCAAGCTGAAACCTAAGAATCCTCAAGTTCCCAAAATCTCTCCCTCTTGCATTTTCCTTCGAAACTCTCAGCTCACTTACTCAAAATCAAAACCAATTCCAACATTCATCTCAAAATCACTCACTGACCCCAAAGCAACCCTCAAATCAGCCAAGAACACCCCATATACAAAACACGGTTCTTGGCCAGTTCAGTTGCTACAACACAAACCAGCCATTCTCAAAGCCTTTGATGCATTCCATTAGCCTCAGGAGGTCAACGGGAGTCATTTTGCACAAAGGAAGTGGCCAGAAAGCTCAAGTTTGGAAAGCTCCATCTCAAGTAGTCATCTGAATTCATTTTTCCAGAACTCCCTTTTTATGTTACAACATGAAAAATCATGCTTCACTGATCACTCTGAGCTTTGAATTTTTGAAAATGGTGTAGAAATGAGTATGTACTGAATCTCTGGAAATTTTGCCATTTTTATGTTTCTCTTCGAATCTTGTTGTTCAGCTATTATAAATTTGATTTGAAGGTGGATTTGAGTTCAGGGAGAGGAGAGGATTTGATCTGGAGCTTCAGAGCTCCAGAAATAACCTAGGGAGAGAGTTTGAGATTTTCAGGTGAGGGTGTCACCGGAGAAGACGATCGGAGCTCTTCTCCGGTGACCTGAAAGTGATTAGTTTGATAATTAGGGTTAGGGTTTTGGTTTAAATGTGGACCATTAGATTTCCCTTTCCCGCGCGTGTTGTGTGGCTAGGATCAGTTCATTAACTTTTAATTAGGGTTTAATAATTAATTAATTAGGATTAATGAAATTTGAATGCTGACCATCAGATCTGGCGCGCAGTCAATCCTAGAAACCCCCAGATTCAATCCCAGCCCTTAACTGCGTTTACTTCTGTTTATTTCATTTTATATTTCAATTTTTCTTATTTGTTTTGTACATTTTATTAAAAAAAAGTTAGAAAATTCCAAAAATAATTGTATTTTGCATTTTTATTTCAAATAATTTTCTTAACCCAAAAATATTTTTATTTTTATTTTTCACATTAAAAAATCATTTTTAAAACATTTAAATGTTTATTTTAGTTAATTAATGAGAATTAATTAATTAAAATATCATTTATGTTTCTGAAAATCCCAAAAAATTCACTTTGCATATTTAAACATTTAGAAACATTGCCATACCATCCATACAAATTTCTTTTTGGTTTTGAACCATCTTTGATAATTTTCTTAAATTTAGGGTTCACAAAATTCACATTTTAGAACCCTAACTTCAAGAATTATTTTCTACATAACCAAGAATGGTATGACAATGGTCCTTTTTGCATTGATCTTAATTTAACATGTAGTTTCTAGCATAATTTTATCACAAATTTCTTCTGCATTTTTTATTTGATTTGTATTTTTTTTTCCTTTAGGTGCCTTAAAACCCTAGATAACTTAGAAAAATCATAACTTCCTTAGGGTTAAGAGTTAGGTCTCCTCCTTTGGAGTGTGATATCATATAGGTTTAGGGATCCTTTGATTGCATTTTCAAATTTTTATCTTGTCATTTGCTTCTGTTTTCGGTTTTTGCATCTCATGTTGTATGAAAACCCTAATTTCCCATCTTCCTTTGCATACATCTTGCATAAGCATTCATATAAGAGCTTGCCATGACATTTTATGCATTCACATGACATGTAAGACATCTTAGGACACATTAGACTCATGCTTGATCATTTCCTCATCCATTTGCCATGTTATGCATTCATTACATTCCATGAACATTCATGAACTTTCATGCCTCTTTCATGCTTCATTTGCATTCTCATCTCTTGTATGATCATCCATTGCACTTGGTATGCTTTTGCATCATCTCTTAGCATCATATGCACCATGAACATGCTTCTGGTTTTGGTTTGCATCCTTGCATACATCTCATTTTCACTTCTTTCTTTCTTTTATGCTAACTTTTCAGGTGGTAAGTGCTTTGAGAAGTGAATTTGCCTTCACTTCTCACTTTCCCTTCTCATCTCTCTTATGCATTCATTGCTGCATTTTACTTTTGTTTTAGAGTGAGCTTGATCATTCATGTTCCTCCTTCACTTTCTTTCTCCAAGTAACTTATCTTCTTAAGTGAAGTAAGTTAGCTTGTTTCATATGCTTCTCCTTCTTTCTTCTGCTTCTTCCTTGGTGGCTTTCCTTGAAGATCTCTTGCAAGCCTTATAAACCCTAGGAACACCCAAGCATGATAACAATCAGGGTTTTGATTAGTCCCCCCTTAGTTTTACCTTTGTGTCTTCTTTTGTGTCTCTCTTCTCATCTCTTAATCAAAGACTAAACCTTAAAGGTTTTAAGGCTTTGTGGTTAAGGTTATGCATGCATCCTTCTCTTAGGATGGAGTGTATAACTTTAATCCTAAGTGTTGAACCCTTAATGTGTTTAAATCTATTAATCAATCCACCTTAATAATCACTAATACAATAAGCTTGTAACTTGGGCCTTGCATTAGGGTTCTAATTCTTCCTTAATTAGTTAAGAAGGACTAACCCTAGTGTTAATGGACAAGTCCCCCTCAAGCTGTCTTACAAACCATAAAATCCACTTCTTAATCTTATCATTAACTAAAATCCACTTTAATAAAGGCTTGTTTTGTCATGAGGTTAATCCCTAATCATGGATTAAGTTGAGGTATCTTCCTCAGCTTAAATGTTATTAGGATGGTGTAATGGGTCCATTAAATCTTTGATTATGGCTTAAACTCATTACTTAACACTAAACAAAAACACCAAAAACATCTAAATAATCACCAGTAGGTTAATGATCTTAATCCTCCATCATCATGGTAATTAAGGGTGAGATGTTTATCTCATACTTAAGGTATTCTCATTATCCCTAATCAAAGGGAGGATATGATGAGTCTACTAACCCTTGGTTTAGGCTTAAGCTCATTACCTTATGACAAACTCAAAAAATAAATAAAAGATTGAAAACATCAAAAACAAACAATAATCGTCTCCTTCGGGATTCTTTTCTCATCACACTCATTCACAAACGAGAACTTGCTCCTTCCGTCTAATGCAAGACAGTTTGCACCTGAGCCAGACAGGTCATACACTTGAGCATAGACAAGCAAGCAGTTCATCAGTCAATTTATCTTTCAGTCCCTTTGAGTCGAACTACGATGTTCTGACTTCCTCATTGCACGAGAGTATACGTAGGCATAACTTAACTGTTATCAAACAAAAGTATTTGTGTCTTCCCCCTCTTTCAGCATTATTTTTAAGCCTCATTCCTGAGCATCCTCACTTCACTTTCTTGCACTGACACCTGTACATTCTTTTCCAGCTTTTGCACACAGATAGCACTCACACTACCCCTTTAAACACAAATCTTTTAAGCGTGGATCCCGTCGAGTACAACAGACAATCTGGGTGCTAATACCTTCCCAGGTTGTAACCAACCCCCTTTCTCAGTTTTTCTGGTTCGCGACCGTCTTATCCATATCTTTCTAGGTTTATGTAGCATTACCTTTTCTTCGAGATAAAAATTCCTAGATGGTGACTCTATTCATCTTCACTTCATGTTCTCTCTTTCGCCGACCGTTCGCGTCTGTACCCTGTCTGACCCTGTGTCATTTGGTGGGAGTGACAGGTACAAAAAGAACCTTCATGTACTTCGTGCATCAGCAGGTCTGCTTCCTTCTTGTCAACACATCTGAGCAAGACCATGTCAAAGTTTCGCTTGTATAAGGAGCCTTCTCAATGTCAACACATCTGAGCAAGACCATATCAGTATTGAAGAAGAAACTACAGGCCAGCCTTCTCAATGTCTTCTTATCATTAGACGATGCCCCAGGTGGGTATGTATGAGTCTCCAAGAAGCATTTGATGTTATGGAACCAAGGTTTCTTGTCAGTAACAGTGTCCACAGAGAATACATACGCCGGTCGGTCTAGTTTGGATATTAGAATATGAGGTACATAGTTAGCATTCTGTACTTTGATCATAGATGAAATAGTAGCTAAGGCGTCTGCAAACTGATTCTCATCTCGAGGGATGTATTCAAGCTTGACTGTTGTGAAGAAAGTCAACAATCTTCTTGTATAGTCACGGTAGGGAACCAGATGCTCTTGATGAGTATACCACTTGCCTTTAGTTTGGTTGATCACCAAAGCTGAATCTCCGAATACATTCAAGGTTTTGATCCTGAGGTCAATGGCTTCCTCAAGACCCATGATACAAGCTTCGTATTCTGCTTCATTGTTGGTGCAGGCAAAGGTAAGCCTTGCTGAAAAAGGCATATGGACTCCTTTGGGTGTAATAAGCATTGCACCAATCCCACGACCATTACAATTAACTGCCCCATCAAACATCATAGTCCATGCTTCTTCTGGATCAGGCCCTTTAGTCTGAATAGGCTCTTCACAATCTTTTGACTTTAAGAACATGATATCTTCATCAGGGAAATCAAATCTCATAGGCTGGTAGTCATCAATGGGTTGCTCTGACAGATAATCAGACAATACACTGCCTTTGATGGCTTTCTGAGAGATGTATTGAATATCATACTCTGTTAGAATCATTTTCCACCTTGCAACCCTTCCAGTAAGTGCTGGCTTCTCAAATATGTACTTGACGGGGTCCATCTTTGAGATCAACAAGGTAGTATGAGTCAACATATATTGTCTTAGTCGGCGAGCAGCCCACGCTAAAGCACGTCAAGTTTTCTCGAGCAGTGAATAACGTTGTTCACAATCGGTAAACGTTTTGCTTAGGTAGTATATTGCATACTCTTTTCGACCAGACTTGTCATTTTGGCCCAACACACACCCCATTGATTCATTTAATACTGTCAGGTACATTATTAGAGGTCTTCCTTCAACTGGAGGCATGAGAATCGGAGGTTCTTGCAGATACTCCTTGATCTTGTCAAAATCTTTCTGACAATCATCGTTCCACCTGACTGTTTGTTCCTTTCTTAGCAGTTTGAACAATGGCTCGCAGGTTGTAGTGAGATGAGATATGAACCTTGAAATGTAGTTCAATCTTCCTAAGAACCCTCGAACTTCTTTCTCAGTCTTAGGTGCAGGCATTTCCTGAATTGCTTTGACTTTGTTGGGATCAACGTCAATTCCTTTTCCGCTTACAATGAAACCCAACAGCTTACCAGAACGTACCCCGATTGTGCACTTGTTGGGGTTCAACCTTAACTGATACTTTCTCAGACGCTTGAATAGTTTCAATAGATTTACCAAATGCACTTCCTCTGTTTGGGACTTGGCAATCATGTCATCCACGTAGCACTCAATTTCTTTATGGATCATGTCATGGAATAACGTTACCATAGCCCGTTGATATGTTGCACCAACGTTCTTTAGACCAAACGACATTACTTTGTAGTAGAACGTGCCTTAGGGTGTGATGAAAGTTGTCTTCTCCATGTCTTCAGGTGACATCTTGATCTGATTGTATCCAGAAAATCCGTCCATGAAGGAAAATACCGAGAACTGAGTTGTGTTGTCTACCAATACATCAATGTGAGGTAATGGGAAGTCATCTTCCGGGCTTGCTCTGTTCAAATCCCGGTAATCGACACACATACTCACCTTGCCATCTTTGATTTTCATGGCCATGTTTGGGCGAGTACGGCGCAACTTCTGTTTAACTGGCGGACAATCTTCTTTCAATGGAAGCTTGTGCATGACAATATTTGTATCCAAACCTGGCATATCTTGATAGGACCAAGCGAACACATCGACATACTCTCGTAGCATACTGATAAGTTTTTCTTTTACTGGAGCTTGCAGACTGGCCCCAATTTTCACCTCTTTCACATCTTCCTCGGTACCAAGATTGATAGTCTCAACCTCCTCCTGATGAGGAGTAATCACCTTTTCCTCTTGTTTTAATAACCTGGCTAACTCTTCAGGTAAATCGTAGTCTTCTTCAACCCCTTCATCTGCTTGATTAATCAGATTGTCGAAGTCATACGAGGTCATAGCTTTGTTTTCGGTGCAATTTGGAGGGCTATCTCTGCAAAGGTTGAGATTTGGTTCATTTTAGTGATTGATTTTATCTTATTTAGAAAAATTGAATGAAGTTATTATTTGGAAAAACATTGCCATTTATTGTTTTGTGCAAAAATAAAAAAAAATGAAAAGACAGTGAGCGAAAAAGATCGTTTGCAAAAAGATGTCCATTGTTCATTAATATTCAATTTGCACAAAATACATACGGCCCTATTACAAAATGAGTCCAAAACATCTTGGGAAAGATGCAGGACTTTGATGCATGCTTAAAACAGGAAATAATAATTACTCTGCAACAGTAAACCTTATAATTTCCTGGGAAGACCAGTTGAGGACTTGTTGGCCTGGGACTCTTGGACGGATCCAGCTTTCCAGGTTGTAGTCGCTCTCAGCCTCGTCTTCCAAAGTGTTGACAGCATATGGGGTCAGCATTCCCCCACTTATGAACTTGGGAGCTTCAGCAGCCTCCTCTGGAACTTGTCGGGATGGTCTGTAACCCAAACCGAATTTGTCTTCTTTCATCTCCACCTTCAGCAGCTTGCCCCAGCCTTGGGCATTCCCTTCTTCCACAACCTTCCGAGCCTGTTTATAGGAAGCAATTGAGGTGCCCATCCTTTCCTCTTGGGATGCAGCAAACACTTAAGTTGTGGCTTCGTTGATGTTCAAAGCCTCGAAACCCTGACTCGTGGTTTCATGGATCTCTCCATCCATCTCTATGTACTTGTATGTAGCCAGGTGAGTGACAAAGATGTCTTCTTCTCCACAAATGGTAATAATTTGGCCTTCCCACTCATATTTTAACTTCTGGTGAAGGGTTGACGTTACTGCACCGACGGCGTGAATCCAGGGTCGACCCAACAAACAGCTGTAGGCAGGCTGTATGTCCATCACGTAGAAGGTAGTTTTGAAAATTTGTGGGCCAATTACCACAGGCAGCTCAATCTCTCCGAGAACCGATCTCTTAGAGCCATCAAAAGCTCTGACAACTAGGTTGCTCGGATGGAGTGCAAGACCATCATACTCCAGCTTTACTAAAGCTTTCTTTGGTAGCACATTGAGTGATGATCCGGTATCAACAAGGATATGAGACAGTACGGCACCTTTGCATTCCAAAGTGATATGCAAAGCCTTGTTGTTATTACACCCCTCCGTAGTCAAGTCAGCATCGGTGAAACCTAGTCCATAACTAGTATTGACATTTGCGACCACCGTTTCTAACTGATTGACTATGATCTCTTCAGGCACATAAGCTGTGTGCAAGACTTTGAGTAGTGCATTTCGGTGAGCCTCGGAGCACATGAGCAGAGATAGTATAGAGATCTTGGAGGGCGTTTGATGGAGTTGATCCACAACTTTGTAGTCACTTCGCTTGATAATCCTCAAAAACTCGTCTACATCCTGATCAAAGGGTGTCTTCTGAGCATCTTTTACAGCAGGTTCTTCTGGCGCCACATTTTTGCCTTTTTCTTTAGCAGCAGCTTCTGCTTCAGCATTAACCCTGGGAAACTGTGAAGTGAAGAGACGTCCGCTTCGAGTGAAGCCTCCGCCTCCCCTGATATTGTCAACTTGTGGTACAGGTATTGAGGAGTCAAGGGTGATCTTCTTTCCATGACAGTAAAGATCTGAACCATAATGCCAAGGCACAACACTATTGTTATCATAAGGAACTGGTCCAGGCACCGTGATGGTCACTAGACTGATTGCAGCAGAAGAAGGAGTTGTGATAGTTTGTGGATCATAGTAGATAGTGACAGGAGGTCTGACTGAAGATGGTGCAGGTGTAGGAAGTTGTTGATGTTGAGGAGGGTGTTGTTGAAAGTTGTTGTTGAAAGAATCTGGAACATGGATCGTTGCTAGATCATAATAGATGGTAACTGTGGAGATGTTATCACAAGTGTTTGTTGTTGTTGTAGAAGACTTTGTTGAGATAATGTTTGATGGTGTTATAGGAGAGATTTTTGTTGTCTTTGTAGAAGATGGAACTGTTGATGTGATCGGTAGAATGCCTTCTCTGATAAGACCGCTGATACCATTCCTCAGATTTGCACAACCATTGGTAGAAACTTTGCAAGCTTCACAACAGGCTTCACAACCTGGAAACACTTGGCACTTCAATAGCTGAGCTTTCACTTCGGCCAGTGGTGTTTGAATACTTGTAATGTCATCAATCATAATTGCTGGTTGGTCTTCCTCAATAGCATTAATCCTCGGCCCACCGTGATTCGGTATTGGATTCTTTGTGACATTTGGTGGAGGTGCAAAATTCAAAGCTTTGGAGTCAATCAAATCTTGAACTTTCATGTGTAGGGCCCTACACTTCTATGTTGAATGACTAGGTGCATTAGAGTGAAAATCGCACCTGGCGTTGACATCATAATTCCTTGGAAGATTCAGAGGATCTGGTGGAGCCAAAGTCCTTAGCTTAGTCAGGTTAAGCTTTAATAGCTGCGGGAGCAATGATGCAAATGGGCATCGGGATGGGATCGATCACCCTGTTGATCTGAGAAGCTCTTTGTTGAAAAGGTCGTTGTTATTGGTTGTTGTTGTTGTAAGATCTTTGTTGTTGTTGTGGGAACTGTTGTTGTTGAGGATATTATTGTTGTTGAGGTGCTGGAGTAGGAATGGTGACTGCGGCCACTGATCTCTGCAAGTACTGGGGTTTACTTCTATTAACATGCACTGCATTAGTCTCTCCTGTTCTTCTAGGTCCAGAGAAAGGTTTCCTTGCATTGCTGGAGCTAGCACCATTGTCAGAAATCTTACCCATCTTCAGCAAAATTTCAATTCTCTCTCCTGCTATAACCACATCAGCAAAGTTAGGAGAAGAGAAAGCAACAAGTCTATCAATGTAGGTCCCTTGCAAAGTATTCATGAACATATCAGCCATCTCTCTTTCTGACATAGGTGGCTGGACAGCAGCAGCGAGTTGTCTCCACCTTTGAGCATACTCACGGAAACTTTCCCTTGAAGATTGAGACATATCCAGGTTGTATTGATATTGGCGTATAAAAGCCTCAGCTAGATCTTTCCAGTTCCTGACAGTGGCCCTTGACAAGTGTGAATACCATTCTCTGGATGCCCCGGTTAAATTGTCTTCAAAGTAAAACATTCATAGTTTCTCATCCATGGTATATGCTTTCAATCTCCCCAAGAAAGATTGCAAATGGGTACGAGGATAGGAGGTACCATTGTACTTCTTAAAGCATGGAGGTTTGAATTTGTGAGGAATTCTTACTCCCTTGACTAGGCCCATATCCATCACATAAAATCCCAAAGCGTTCTGGGATTCCAGGGATCTCAGCTTCTCAGCTATCTCGTCTAGACGACGATCATAAGCTTCATCATCCCCAGCACCTAACACTGTAAACTGCTCATCCTGAGGATCTTCCTGTAGAACACGATCTCCTGTGTTTCTCTAGGTATTTCCAATAACATTGACTTTAGGGTTGTTGTGGGGCCCAAACTCTGGTGGATTTGTTCTCGGCTGTCCGTGCTCGTTGTTGCTAGTACCTCCAGTGCCTGCATGGTTATATTCTGGAGTTTGCCGCTCGACTAACTCCTTTAATCTTTCCTGGGTCTGTGCCATCCCAGTCATTACAGTCATGAATTGATTCATCTGAGTCCTTACTTCTCTCCTCACATCAGTCATCTGAGTCCTCACATCTGTCAGTTCTTGTTGTAGCTGATCCATTTGTAGACTTGGAAGGTTGTGTCGAGTTGGATATCTGTGGATGCGATTAACGGGAAAGACCCTCATGCGAGCAATATTTCCTGAAATAATCAACAAAGTGAGAAAACAACAACAAAACACCTGCAAAACAAAGGATATGAGGTTAGAATTCAATGCAATATGTCTATTTGTATTCAGAGGGTATCCGGTTGGGTTCTTGGTTTTGACCTTCCAGACCCCTTGGAGAAGATGTTGTAGCAAACGAAGCCCATAAGAAAGTAACCATAACCATAAAACATAAGTGGCAATGCCAAAGTACAAATAGTTCATGAATTACAACAAAACTCCCATGGTGAATCAAAATACAATTAAATTTAAGAATACAACAAACAAAATAACCATGGTGAATTAAGTACAAAAGCAAATACAAAGAGAAGATCAAACATCTAATCCATATGCATCCTCCCTGACTTCCTTCAGGAGAGCATCAGTCACCGGTCCAACTGGGTGCTTTGTGATAGTTCTTATGAGAAGGTTTCTGGTTGCAATGGCATTTGTCATCTTCTGATACTTGTCTTATTCTTTGGATCTCTTTAACCCTACTCGGAGTTTCAACTCTGAGATCTCCTTCTGAGATGCTAGCAATGCCTCTTGGTTTCTTTTCTCATTTGACTCTAATTGTTCTATCTTGGCTTGCATTTTCTGGTCTTCTTTCATACGAGCCTCAGTTATCCTGACCCACCTGTCCTGACTCACCTCCAGATAATGCTCAGCTCTTGCCTTTTGAATCTTTGCTTCCTTGCAAGCATTTTTCAACACAAGTTCCCCTGCTCGAGCCTTCCTGATGTAGTCTTCAGTCTTCTCAATTTTGGTTGCATGCTCGATGCGTAGCTTCTCTAACCTCTCAATGTCTAGACGACCATCATTCCTTTCCCAAAGGGTCTTCTTCAAAGCTTCAGCTAGCTGAGTATTCCTTTCTTTCATCTTTTCAAACTCTTCCATATTGACTGTGGCTATGGGCTCAACTGCTGATGGCCCTAGTACATCTTCCAGGGTAAATGTCATACGAGTAACTTGTCCTCTGATGCGAGAACATTCAGTGTACTGAGCAGAAGCTATGTTGTTACACTTTCCCAGAATAGCAGTCCCTTTAGTCTGTATATGGTCCCAAGCCCAGGCTGCTTGTCGGACAATGGCATGATTGTTCTGAACAACACAATAAAGAGACTCTGCTAAGTCCTTCTCCCTAGGTATATGTATCAAGGCATACCCCAACTGTCTCTTGAAAAGTAAAGGATTGTAATTGATGCAACCCTTTACTCTAATAAGTGGCACATTTGGGTACTGCCCACAGCTTGTTATTATGTCTCGGCCCTTGGTGTTCTGAGTACACCATCTGATATCTTCTGAAGTAGGGGAAATCATTCTCTTAGCCTAATTCCTAGTCTGATGTGGGTTTAAGAAAGCTTTCGTCTTTGGCATTTGTCTCATCAACCAACTGTAGAAGAGAGGTGCACAACATCTTACCAGTCTTCCTCTCTGTTTCTCATTCCTCTGATGGACTGAATAATAGAAGTCCCCTAACAAGGTGGGAACTGGGTTCTTGAGCATGAAGATGTGGATGGCATTTTTGCTTACAAACTTAGGCTCGTCTGCAAACAAAATGATACCATAAATGTTGAGGGCTAGGAGAGCACAGACAGTTTCCCAATTCCCTACTGCAGCTTGCTTTGTAGCCTGAGTGACCAAGAAATCCAGATGGAGGCCTGGGATTCCAGCCTTGGAAGTCATGTGCTCATCAATGATAGTTGCCTCCAGATGTAGTGCTTTGGCTATGTCTTCACTCTTTGGAGGGGTCATTTCAGGATTGAAAGGAATTCCTCTTCTGATAGGGACACCCAATAACATAGAGTACTCTTCTAGTAAAGGCCCTATCTGAAAATCTGGGAAAGTGAAACAACATAGAGGAGGGTCATAAAACTGACGACAGGTCTGAATCATGCTCCTCTGTGATGCATCTAAGTCCATAATCAAGTCCAGGATTCCACCATAATGTTCTCTGAATAAGGGAACATGATCAGGGGTGATAAAGGCATGTATCTTCCTGATGCCTGCTAGAAGATAATCAAAGAAGTGGTAGGTGATGTTGCTTTTCCTGGTTGAATCCATGCTGAAAAAATGTGTGCTGAATGAGACAACTTGAAGAAGATAGCTGATGAAGTGCTGAAGCAGATAAGTTGAGCAAAAGAACGGTCTAAACCAAACCAAGAAAAGTGGATACCCTGTAAAACAAATAGACAAATGTTAAATGATGCAATATGATGTATGCTAATGATATGCAAGGGTTTGAGATCATGTGTTGGATTATCAGTTGCTCTTGGTAGGATCCATGAGTGTCTAGAGTTTCGGATGGAATTCTGAGAACCAGTAACCAGGTGGGGGACTCAAATAAAGAGTCAGTAATCCAGGGTTTCAAAGAACTCATCCAAAATAGTACAACCTTAAAACAAATTCCAGTAGCAAGGTATGTTGAGGTCAAGGGTTCCTGCAAACCTGTAAACAACCCAACCCACTCACAGGTATTTTTCTAGAACAAGGATCCTCATATTCGGATTTATTATGAGAAGTGTAAACACTTCTAACCCGGAGGTACAGTGTTTACCCTAATCATAAAGGATCCTTCTCTAATTCACCTCAGATGCTGAAGGTCATCTAAAAAGGTCATCCAGACTTAGCAGGCTTCTCAGATAGTCCTATCACTACAGGAAATCCGTAGCACATAGTTCTCAAGAAGAAACCCATGTCTGAACCGTGTTTTCATATTCCCGCACCAGACCGAAATGGAATGGGAAAGAATACAAAACCACTTTAATCCTAGGTGTCACTCAGGCCTTTGTGTTGAGCCTTTCTCACTGGAATACCCCACCCACCAAGGTAACAACAAATCCAGGACAGTGATATAATAATAAATGAAATGCATAAAGCAATAAATGAAAGCGATAAAGTAAATGCAATAAATAAAGTTGTACAGGAAGCAATAAATAAAGCAAAAACATAAACACAAATAACACATAACACCCCAGATAAACACAAACAAACAAGCGCTAGGATAACCCCACAAGAGAACCAAAAGCCCTGGTTCCTAAGGTCCCTAGCAGAGTCGCCAAGCTGTCGCTCCCCGGATTTTCATCCCGGTGCAAACACGAACCGTCGGTGATGTTGGAGGTTGAGGTTGAATAGAGTCACCAGCTAGGCATTTTTATCCCGAAGGAAAGGTAATGCTGCATAAACCTAGAAAAGATATGGATAAGACGGTTACAAACCAAAGAAACTGAGTAAGGGGGTTGGTTACGACCTGGGAAGGTATTAGCACCCAGATCGTCCGTCGTACTCGACAGGATCCACACTTACTTGATTGTGTTTAAAAGGGGTAGTGTATGTGCTAAATTGTGTGTAAAAAAGCTAAAGGATATGGAATTCAAGATTAGGGTTTTGGAAAGAAAAACTGGAAGAAGGAGAGGGGGGAGACCTGGGGACTTTTGTTCGATAACTGTTAAGTTATGCCTATGTATCCTCTCGTGCAATGAGGAAGTCAGAACACCGTAGTTCGACTCAAAGAGACTGGGATGATTTTGTTGTGAACTGCTTACTTGTTTATGCTCAAGTGTATGACTCGTCTGGCTCGAGTGCTAACTGCCTTGCATTAGACGGAAGAAGCGAGTTCTCATTTTCAGAGTGAGTGTGATGAGAAAAGAATCCCGGGGGAGACATTTATTGTTTGTTTTTGAGCTTTCAGTTATTGTTTTTGGTGTTTTTCATAGGGAATGAGCTTAAGCCTAAATCAAAGGTTAGTAAACTCATTATATCCTCCCTGATTAGGGATAATGAGCCTACTTAAGCATGAGATGAAGATCCCAACTTACTTACCATGATGATATAGGATTAAGATCATTAACCTACTTTGGTAATTATTAAGTGTTTTTGGTTTTTTTTAGTGTTAAGTAATGAGTTTAATCTCCAATCAAAGATTAGTAAACTCACACCATCCTAAGAGAAGGATGATAGATGAGAACACTTAAGTTGAAGAAGATACCTCAACTTAATCCATGGTTAGGGATTAAATTCATTATGTAACAAGCCTTTATGAAGTGGATTTTAATTAAAGATGAAATTAAGAAGGGTTTTTTATGTTTGCAAGTATTTAGCATGATGGGGACTTGTCCATTGAACACTAGGGTTAGTCCCTCTGAACCACCAGGTAGAGATGTAACCCTAATATAAGGCCCAAGTTACAAGCTTAAGTCTTTAATGATTATTAGGTGTTTTTGATTGAAGCTGAAAGCAACCTAAAGGTTTAGCACTAAAGATCAAAGTTATACACTCCATCCTAAGATAAGGATATAGGCACAACCCTAAATTTATCATGCTTGGATATTCCTAAGGTTTATGAGGCATCAAGAGAAGTCTTCAAGTTGGCCACCAAAGGAAGAGAAGCAGATGAAAAGAGAGAGAGAGAGAGAGAGAGAGAGAGAGAGAGAGAGAGAGAGAGTGGGGAGAGAGAGAGAGAGAAGGATTAGGTTACTTACTTCATGAAGAAGTTAAGTAACCTAAGAATAAGAGATAACATAAGTGAATGAGATTCACTTCAAACACAAACAAAGTGCATAAAAATAAAGAGAGAAAGAGAGGTTGGATGTGGATGCACATCCTCATCCTGATTAACTTACCAAATGCACCTGAAATGGTTAGTTTAAAAACAAGATATGTACAAATTCAAAAGCATAAGCAAATCAAGTGATAAAAAATTGAAATTTAATCCAAAGGGGGCCCTAAGCACTCATGAAATCACCATCCAAAGGGGGGGGGGGGGGTCTAAAGGTTAACCAAGTTAAATTTATGGTCATCCTAAAATTGGCTAGGGTTTTGGATACTTTTCAAAGGGAAAATGCATATTAATTTTAAAATGCAAGATAGAAATGAGACAAAAATATATTTAGAAACTAGAGGTTAAATGGAAAGATTGCAAAAAGAATCAAATGCAAACTCATCTTGGTTTGAAAGTTATGAATTTTTGAAGTTAGGGTTGAAAAATAAGAATTTTAGAAACCCTAATTCAAAGAAAATTCGCAAAGTTTGATCAAAACCAAAAAGAAATTTGTGGGATGAGTTTTTAAATGTTTCTAAATGTTTAAAGAACCTCTCTGAATTTTATTTGTGATTTTTAGATACTTTAAAGTATTTTTAATTAATTAAATGGAATTAATTAATTAAAATACACAATTAAAATATTTAAAAATGCATCTTTTAATGGAAAAATAAAAATATTTTTGGGTTCTGAAAATTGATTAAAGTGATGATAAAAAATTTCAGAAGTTTTAAATGATTTTTTGCTATTTTTAATAATTAAAAGAAAAGAAAACAAAATAAAATAAAATAAAAGTGAAAGTAATTCAAAGGAGTGGTTCAAATTGCGTGGGAGAGGGATGGAGGGCCAGGATTGAAAGTCACATTGACCAAGGGTATGAAGATATGAGGGCCTAGGTTTAAATTTCCTTTTCGTGCGTGATCCAATAGCTACCAATTAATCTGACCTAATTAATTATAATTAATTTAATTAATCAGAATTAAAGTTAATTGAATGATCTGAGCCGTTCCTAGCCTAACCCTAATCATGATCTAAGGGTGGATATTCAATCTGGGTAGCTAATCAAGGTTTAGCCCTAATTATTTTCAGGTGACCGGAGCTAAGCTCCGGTCATCTTCTCCGGCCACTCAAAAATGCTATCTTCTTCCCTAGGTCATTAAACACCAAATTTCTTGCCCATAAATGATTCCCAAACATCATACATCATGAATCAACAAACAAAACACATTTATCATGCATATTATAGCTGAATCGAATCAAACAAGTTCTAGGTCAAAAATTTCAAAACATCAATACACACTCGTTTCTAGCTCATTTTCAATTCTAAACATATCAGGATCATCAGGGATGCATGGGGAATCATTTTAGAACTTAAAATCATGCTTCTGGAAAAAAATTTCATGAAGGTTACTTGAGTTGAAGAACTTCAAAATGCAACTTTCTGGGCCTCTCCTTTGTGCAATCCACCTCCTTTGGTCCCCCTTGTGCTATTGTGATGCTTGAATGGAGTTTATAATGGTTGGTTTATGAGTTTTAGTCCTGAATATGCAGAAATCGTGTTTCTTGTGTGATGTGTTTTTGTCTATGGTAATGGGTGGGAATTGATCCTGAGGTTATATGGAGTTGATTGGTGGAAGGATTTGTGGTTTTTGCTGGCTGGATTGTGTGTTTCGAAGAGATAAAGTTTTGGAGCAATTTCTAGATTCTCAGCTTGTGTCTTCTTTCAGGCCATGAAGCTTGCATATTTATAGCCTTGAGGGTGTGTATGAGCCATATTATTGGTCAGGAGAGTGGGTGTGGCACTGTGTGATTGGTATGGGAGCAAAATGCAAAAAGTCAAGTTTATGTATACTTGAGGTATGGGCTTGTGCAGAGGTGATTTTTGTGACTAGATTGCTTCAGCATGGTTCATGGAGAGCCTTTGGATCAATGGACATGAACTGCAATGCTTAGATGAAGAGATTGACATGTTTATGCAACTTGGTTATTTTGAGAAATCTTGGAAATTAAGCCATGAAATGCTTCAATCCTTGGGCCAATTCTGATCTTGGCAAGTTGCATTAACATGGTGTGACATAATTGAGTGGATTAAAGGTCACTTAGAAGCTTGAAACTAAAAAATGAAAAAATCCCTCTTTGACATGAACATGAAATTTACAAGATTTTTGCCAACTTTGCAAGGCCATAACTTGAGTTCTAGGGTGATTTGGAATTAGCTCTTATACTTTTTGAAAATGGAAGGATCCAATCTACAACTTTCATGTTTGAAGAAATTTCATTTGAAACCTTTTTGATCAAGAAAGAAGAGGTTGAAGATCTTTCCCAAAATAGAAAGTTTACATTACAAGTCATTTCCATTTTTGGCAAGTTTTGGCTTTGTTCATTTTTCTTCAACTTTGTGAACTTCCAAGCATTCCAATGATCAAATGAAGACCATATGACTCTAAAATGATGATGATGACCCTTTGGAACCACTGTTGGGGCCTCAGATGCCCTGATTTTGACTTTTCTTGCTCAAGAAGTTACCATTTGATCAGATGACTTCCACATTGAATATTCCCATGAAATTTGATACACATGCTCCTTATAACATATATGGACAAATAGCAACAAGAATGACCAAATTTTTTGGGTATAAGGCCTTTGAAACCAAAACCCTAATTTCAAGTCATTTGTGTATGAATCCTCTGCTTAGCTTCCATACCTCTGCAGTGCTTTGACATTTCTTGAATTTAATGGACCCATGGGGGCATAAGATGATCATAGACCACTCAAGGACTCTCTTGGCATGCTTCAAGACCTTTGAGATAGCTCAGAATAATCTTGGATTCATCTGATCACAAACCCTAGCTATGCAGTTATGCAGTGAAATAAAACTATGCATTGTAAGATGGAATGCTTATGCAATACAATATGAAGGATCACAAGCCAAGGTGTGAGAAGGAGAGAGGGAAAATTTGGGGTGTTTACACCTGGGTTTGGAAGTCGGTTATGCAGGAGGAAGGTATTAGCAGCCCCTACATCCATCGTACTCAATGGGAACCATCTAAGTTGTCACGCGCGAAAGGATGTTTATGCCTAATGAGTTACTCGCTAGAGGGAAAAGAGTTTATGTCATAAGTTAGATTGATCCTAGGTGCTCGGCAAAGATTGAGATCCTTGTGCCTACGTACTCCCTCGTGCAATGGGAAAGTCAGAGCCTCGTAGTTTGGCCTACTACTGTAATGCCCATATAATATATATCTTGAATAATATCGTACAGGTGTTAATTTTTGGTACTGACACCATCATAAGATGCCTAAAAGCATAATTCACATTCTTGACCAATTCTAAAACAATACAAAAATGGTATAAGACATGGAAATTATACTAAAAAAATACTAAGATCAATACAATATCCATATTGTACAAAGAAACAAAAATACACAGCGGAAGACTAAAACTATGCTTCACTTGAAACATCTCGAGCATAGCTCCACTTGTAAATCAAACCTGCAAAAGAAGTCTGAAAAGCAACAACAATAGCGGGGTGAGATAACAACATCTCAGTGGGTTCCCTATCTTAGAGTTCTCTCGACTCTAAAGGGTTCGAATCTAGACACCACTCAAGTCGGGGGAAACCTAGACTTCGAGTTCACATAAAACTAGAGATACAAAGTAAAACAAAACGGAGCATACACAAGGTGCTTTAAGGCATATGTCCCCGCCCAGTCATACTCCCTGACGGCAAGCAAGTATGGGTCACTTGATCCTTAATGTGTAGATAACTTTCCCCGCCCAGCCACACTCCCAGGTGGCAAGCAAGCACTGGTCACTCATTATCTATCAAAGCTACTTTCCCCGCACAGTCATACTCCTAGATGACAAGCAAGCACGGGTCACTGTACCTTAAAACCGAGTAACTTTCCCCGCCCAGTCATACTCTTATATGACAAGCAAGTACGGGTCACAGTTACTCACTCCAAAGTAACTTTCCCCGCCCAAACATACTCCCAGATGACAAGCAAGCACGGGTCACAGTTACTTTTCTAATGGATAACTTTCCTCGCCCAGCCATACTCCCTGATGGCAAGCAAGCACGGGTCACGGTTATCCATTAAGAGGTTCGAATCCATGGATTAATTATGTTTCCTGGTCGTCCCACCTCGTGAGATTTCGACACGAGTAAAGCATAATTAAATTATGATTATAACGCGAAGGAAGCAAACTTCCAACTTATCACAACTACCTAGCCTGAAGATACTATTTGAGTATCGACGCCTAAGCATTGTCATGTCTCTAAAACAATTTGTATCAACCTAGGGTAAATCCTACTTACCTCACAAGTTATACCATCTCCCAATTCCTAGTCACAATACTAGGCCATTCAATTGGTTTAAGATAAGGTTTCCTCTCTCTTTCACTATTCTTGATACCTTTAAATTATACAGTTTTCAATTACATAATTCTAACATTTTAGTTCAATTATCACCATAATCTCATTGTCTCTACTTTCGTTCAATCCTCACGATTCCATATATTCCACAATATGATTTAATACCACAATTCCTTAACTAACATAATTACGGTTAAATAGAAAAGTCGGGTAAAAGTCGGCTCAAAATAATATTTCTCGGTCTCATAAGATAGAACATATTATTAGCTTCAATTCGATATATGGAACAACTAAAACGGATACCCGAGGCAAAAGATATGAGATTGACATTCTTTCCACTAATCTCACAAATTAATAAATGTCACAAATTAATTAATCTCACAAATTAATTAATTTCACATATAAAACAATATTTCTTCCTTCCATCAAATAGAGCATTGAAATATCTTTCCAATGCTTCGAATAGGGGTCAAATCAGAGTTACGGTTCAAAAGATATGCCCGTTTCAATTTCACTTTTTGAAAGACTACAGGGTGCAATCGATTTGCACTCTACTACAATCGATTGCACAGTCCCAGATTTTTAAAAAATGCTTCTGGACTATGGTGCAATCGATTTTCACTCTGCTGCAATCGATTGTACCTACTATGAACTTGAAAAATCACTTCTAAACTCCATTTTTCTCACCCATTTCACAAAGTAACTTCATAATACTCATTACCGATCATTCTCACACATAATATGACCATTCACAAGCATTTAATCGACACTTTAACCGTTAGAAATTTTGATTTAACCGATTACTCATTTTCTAACCTAAACTCTAAAACTCAAGAAAAACTCCTAAAACAAAAGTGTCTAACTAGAACCCACCTCTAACCATGAAGAGGAGTTTGATAAAGATGAAGAATCGATGAAGAAGATTGATGAAGATTCAAGCTTCCATGAACTCTAGGGTTTTCTTCTTCCCCCTTTCCTTCTCTTCCTTTTCTTTCTCTTCCTTTTCTTTTCCTTTATTTTCTTCTTACTAACTTTCTATCTTCTCTTTTCCTTTATAACACAAAACTTGTTTTTCTTTCTTTTAAAACCAAACAATGTATATTTATCAGTTAGTAACACTAAATGGTTCAATTTGAGAGCATCCAAAATATCTCTGAGTCGAATATTTAATAAAGCCTCTGCGTCAGATAATACTAATTAATCTTAATTAATATTATCCATAGCGTTTAATCAAATACGGGGTATTACAACTACGGTTGGTGGTTGTTGATTTTATTACCTTTCTTCGATGAAAGGGTTTAGGAGTCGAATTGCACTAAAGACTATGGGTAGAGGTTATTATTCCGAACTAACAAGTAGAACATCTTGCGACGGAAATAATCAGAGCGAGTAACGAAATCTCGTAGTCCTCCTTTCTACCACTTAAGGCTCGTGGCGTACAATTCTTCTCGTTTTACTAGAGTGTTTTATTACCTAATGACCGCTTGATGTTGGATCAAGGGTCTATATCTAAGAGAAATATTTTGGTTCTTTATTGAGATTTGATGGCAATGCGTGAAGCACTCGACTTACGGGTGAATGCAAAATGGAGGTTTATTTGTTTATTAGCGAGGCGCAATGTGCTCGACTCGCAAGGTTAAGTGGATCCTAGTAAACGAAACGATAAACGAAAAATAAAGTGCAAGTGTGCGAGTGCAACCACTTGGCGTTGGACCAAGGGTTCGCGAACTAAACGAGATATAAACTAGTCCCTAAGGATGCTCCTAGCGATTTAAGCGATAAATGCGGAAAATAAAGTGCATACATGAAATGGGGAAGGGATACAAAAATAAATTACACTGGATTGCATGAAATAAAAGGTTTCGTTGTATTTTTCCCAAGAGGAAGCGTGTGTGCAGTGTACCAAACTATTTGGAGGCGTTGGACCTTTTTATTTGATTAGATGCATCGAAATGTGGCTCTTTAACTACCTTAGAACCGATTCAATATTTAGAACCGTTCTATGAGGAGTTGAGCATTTATTTGTATTTAAATGTGAAAATAAAGTAAATTAAATAAAGTGAAATAAAATAAAATGGTCTCATCATTTAATCGAGATTTCAAGTCGGCTTGCGACGAATCTCAAGATATTAGATGCTCATCGACCATAAATTAAAATAAAGCAATTAAATAAAATAAAATAAAATAAATGGTCTCATATTGATCAAATTTTTCAACTTAAAGTAATTAGACACAACTTGACCTTTTAATATATCATTGGCCCAAAAGAAAGAAAATTAAATAAAAATGAGAAACTATAAAATTAACTAAAAAATATTAGAATTTTTTTTAACTAAACTAAATAAATAATTAAAGAACAGGGGGTGTTGCGGTAGATCTGTGGTGCATTAGTAAAAACACGTTGGACTTACAGCCCAAGAACTTAAATAAAAAAGATAAATCAGTTTCATGTGTGTTGAGTGTGAGGGTGTAAGGTAGCAAAACATGGGCTTATTAAACCCAATCCAATAATCAGTAATAGAAATTAAATAAATAAAAAAATTAAGGTTTAAAAGAAATAAAATAGACACTAAATAGGTTCAGCCAAGGAGAAAAGAAATAAAAGTATTAACCAAAAGGTTTTGTATTTTTTAAATGTTTGAAGCTTGGTTTTGTTCAATTTTATGCAGGGGTTCTCAAAGGTTTTCCAAGCTTGTCGAATGGATGAAATCAATTTGTAATTTATAGAAGAAAATCAAGGGTGAAATGGAGATTTTGAAGATGGAATCTTTTTGCTATGATTTTGTGAGTCATTGCTGGAAATTGGTGAGTGGACTTTGTTGTAGAAGTGGTGCGCGTTCTTGAAAAAACGATATGGAAGGACATGTTGTATTGCTGAAGGCATGTGTACTACTGATGTAGCTTTTTTTTTTGAAACTTTGTTGACAACTGATTTTTTATATAAAAGAAAAGTAATAGGCATAAATTAGATTTTTGGCTGAAGCAAAAGTGGGACCGGTTAGCCTGAAATATACTCTTTTTGTGTAATTTTTTTGTTATATAAAAATAAATGATGGTGTTAGAAAATGGGTTTATAAGTAGACTTATTAGGATAATACATAAATGAGATAATGGTAAGAGAATAAGATGGGATCCTTACGTGAAAAATGAATTTGGACGTTTCAAAGCCTGTGCAATGTGGGGTCAGTTTGGTCATGAAAGTTTGGCGGGTGAAAATAATAAGAAACAACAAAAATAATAATAGGGAAAATTATACTAATAAATAATAATAATAATAATAATAATAATAATAATAATAATAATAATAAAAGGCTATAATAATAATAATAAAATAGTAATAATAATTATAATAAAAGATAGAAATAAAAATAAAAATATTAAAAATATGGTTAATAATAATGTTTTATAGTAATAATAACGATGATGATGATGATGATGAAATTATGGACAAATAAGAATAATAATAATAATAATAATAATAATAATAATAATAATAATAATAATAATAATAATAATAATAATAAATAAAAATGATTTAATATTTTGGAAAATAAAAAAGTGGAAAATATATAATGAATATTTAAATATGGACATGGATAAAAGTGAATATGGATAGAAATCGGAAATGGACAAAATGGCTTCCACACAACACGCTGACTTTTAAAGCAACAACGCACACAAACTCGACCTGACAAACTCGAATAAACCCCGATTTTTGGCACAAAAGAAAATGACATATTTTTGGATTTTTGAATATGGCTAGACAGAAAAATAAATAAATAAAAGTACATGTAGGACAAATTTGGGGTATGACAACATGGTAATTAAGAATAAAACAATTAATTCAATAATAAACCCGGATGAAGTACAGACTTGGCGTAATAACTTTTGCGGAAAATAAAAATAAAAACTAAAGAATGCAATGGCTGGAAACAATAGAAGGGTGCAATAGCTTACCGATGTAGGAAGTTATTACGAATTCGGTAAAGGAAACGGAAAGTAAACTGGTGCATAAAAAAATAAAAGAAATAGTTATGGACAGAAACAATAAAAATTCTCAAGTAGGCTCCCTTTGAAAAATTCCTTCGTATCCTATTTATAGTGCTTTATTGATTTAGGAATTGTTGGGCTTTGAGAGATCCATGCTGCAATTGACTGAGACTGAGTTTGGATACTGAGAGAATAACGCAATGCAACGGCTCTTCTGTTTGACTGAGGCGCGTTTTTTTTTCTTTTTATTTTTGACCTATGACGGTCGTCTTGCTTGAAGGACGGTCGTCTCACTTATGATGTGTGACAGTCGTCTTGTCCTTGTGACGGGCATCTTGCTTCAAAATGCAGAAACCTTGTTTTTCTGCTATCTGTCTCATTTCAACTGATATAGACTTCATTTCTTCCTCATTTCAACTCCTTTCTTCTGCAAGTCTTATAAATTAGGATACCTGCAAAAATACACAAATACCTCACATAATATCATTTAAATTACGGAAAAACATTGACTTAATTAATCGGAAATCAAGCTAATTAATCGATATAAAATTGTGTTATCGATACCCAATCTTCATTGGGTCCTTGGGGTGAATGAAAACAAAGTTGCACATAGGCAACCAATGAGCAACTCCTTTAGGAACAAAGAGTTTCCTAAATTTGCAGATTTCAAGGGTATGTCCCTTTTTCCAACAATAATGACAAGATATATTTTTATGAGACATGTCCTTGCTATTTGATTCCTTATGCATATATTTATGCTTCTTTTTAGAATGATTCAAAGGATTTTCAACCTTAGAAGGATCAATAGCAAACAAAATCTTAGGTTGCAAGGCCTCATCTGATTTGACTTGAAGATATTTTACTTCCTCTTGTATATTATGACAATATTCACAACCAAACCTAGAAGGTTTTATATCCTCACTCTTGTCACTTTGAATATTTATCATAGATTTCTTAATAGCTTCAAACTCCCTTTCGGATTCTAACACTTTAGCTTCTAAATTTAAAATGAATTTTTCATGTGAAGCTAACTTGTTAAAAGCTCTTAAGGCTTCTTTATGAATATCTTCAAAGGATTTTGTAATTGAAGATAAGATAAGTCATTAATAGTTTCAAGCTTATAAATACTTATATTTTTATTCTTCTTTCTATATGCCATGAGGCAAATCCGGGTCGATCCTACACTTGAAGTGGAGCTTTCATCACTTGAGGAATCACTTGCGCTCTCCTAAGCACCCTATGTTCTTCTAGACTTCTTGTGATGCCTTTTTTATTTGTCTTTTTTATTAAACAAAGGACATTTCGGTCTATAATGACCAAATTCTCCACAATTATAGCATCACTTTCTATGTTTACCTTTCTAGTTTTCATCTTATCTTGAGACTTTTGCTACCCTTCCAAACTTGGTTAAGTTCTTGTCAGAGTGCTTAACTCCATTCTTCCTTATATACCTTTCGTATCTTTTGACAAACAACCCAATATCTTCATCATCGGGGTCATGGTGCTTGACTCCGTTTTTCGATATGTATCTATTAAATCTTTTGATGAGCAGGCCCATATCTTTTTCATCATAATCTTTGTCATCTTCACTTTCACTATCACTATGCTCGTAATGTGAAGACCTTGAGCTAGAAGACTTTAGATCTATGGACTTCTTCCATTCTTCTTTGTCTTTACCTTTCTAATTCTTCACTCTCTTTTCATATTCCTTTTCATATTTGCTAAGCAAGTGAGCTCTTGCTCATGCTCTTTCAACTTAACAAACAAATTCGTAAGATCAAGCGACTTAAGATCATTTTCCTATTTAATATAGGGAACTTTGGTTTCCATTACCTTCTTAAACAACTCAACATTTTGTTAGTAGAAATTTCATTAGAAACATGATTACCTAGTGCATTTAACCGATTTATAAGATGTGTGAACTGTTTCCATGTATCTGTAATGGTTTCACAATGCTTAATATAGAACAACTCAAACTCTTGATTTAATATGTTGATCATAGCTTGTTTGACATCATTAGTACCCTAATTGCCAATCTCTAATGCATATGACATAGCCTTAACGGTCTCACATAAGAAACACGATAAAACTCATCAACACCCAAAGCGGACGTGAGAATATTTGTTTCTTTTCAATCATGCAACCATAATTTCCAATCATTATCATCCCATTATGCTCCCGGTTTAGGTACGGTAACACCCACCGCATTGGTCACGGTTATTTCATTTTGACCATTTTGGATACCTTCCAGTATACCTTTGTCAACGAAGTTGACATGAATATGCATAAGAGCTTTCCAATAGCCATAATTTTCTTCAGTGAAAATTGTTACTCTATTGTATGCTCCTTTAGGTTTGGTAGCCGTTCTTCTAAAAAGTAAATCTCAAGTACGAAATGAACCATACCTTTTGATACCACTTGTTAGATGATAGGCTTCAATCTAGAGGGAGGGTGAAAAGATCACAAATTTAAAATAGAAACCTTTTGGCAAATATTTGTTTTCAAAAATTTATGGCATAACGGAAACAACCCGAATCAAATTGTCTAATCAAACCTAATATCAAAAAGCTCGGATATGTGTAACGTAAACCTATAGAATGATAATGAACACAAATTGTTCAACAACAATCAATTTACGAATCAATTAAATGCAAATCTATTCTTAACACTCATTTCCAATGAACACAAAACAATAAAAACACACAAAGGCAATTTATCGAACACTTTGTGTGCGATCGATATAGTTTGGAAACTCGATTTGTTTTGTTGATGTTAAAAGATAATCACAACCAAAGTGATTATGATTATATCAACATCAACACTTTAAAATAAAGTTAAAAACAATTTCCAATCAAATTAATCAAAACAACAATGATATCAATAATTTGCAAGAACAACAATTAAAGAGATAAAGAAATAAAGAGAGAGAAAGATATATATATATATATATATATATATATATATATATATATATATATATATATATATATATATATAGAGAGAGAGAGAGAGAGAGAAAGAGAGAGAGTGAGAGAGAGAGAGAGACAACGATTTTTTTAGGCAGTTCACCAATCGACCTCATTATAGGTATGTTTTCCCTCAATCCGAAATCGAATTGAGATACTTGCAATTAATCTTATTTTTGCAAAAATGTTTATTTAAGAGGTGAATAACTCTAAGCCCACAAACCCTATGGTTTGTTGTTGATTCAACAACCTCCAAACCCTTGATCAAAGCTTGATCAAGTCACCAAAAATGCTTTTACAATCCTCTGATTATCCCGAGCACACAGTTGTTGAACCTAAGATTCCTGAACATGATTCACAATCTTGCATTACTCCCTTGCAAGGAAACCACCTAGTCATAAGGCCTTCATTCGGTCGAATTCGTATTGACGTGGTCTTGTCCAAAATCTTCAAATCCCAATGATCTTGAAGGAAACCCCCACATTGGTTTTCTTATTTGAAACACACAAAGATTCCAACCGAATATTCTTGGTTACACCAACCTAATTAGACATTATCAACCTTAATCTAGACGGTTGTCGCTCCCACCAAATGACACCCAGGTCAGAAGGGGTACAGACGCGAACGGTCAGCGAAAGGATGAGATGAATAGAGTCGCCAGCTAGGCATTTTTATCCCGAAGGAAAGGTAATGCTGCATAAACCTAGAAGGATATGGATAAGATGGTTGCGAACTAGAGAGACTGAGAAAGGGGGTTGGTTACAACCTAGGAAGGTATTAGCACCCAGATTGTCCGTCGTACTCGACGGGATCCACGCTTAAAAGATTTGTGTTTTAAAGGGGTAGTGTCAGTGCAATTTGTGTATCAAAGCTGGAAAGAATGCAAGTGTCAGTGTAAAAGAAGTGTGAAGTGTGTAAATGTACAGTGTCAGTGTAAGAACAAGAGTATAATGCTCAAGATAATGAGGCTAAAAGAATAATGCTGAAAGAGGGGGAATATACAGAGACTTTTGTTCGATAACTGTTAAGTTATGCCTACGTATCCTCTCGTGCAATGAGTAAGTCAGAACACCGTAGTTCGACCCAAAGAGACTGAAAGATGAATTGACTTGTGAACCGCTTGCTTGTCTATGCTCAAGTGCATGACCTGTCTGGCTCAGGTGCAAACTGTCTTACATTAGACGGAAGAAGCAAGTTCTCGTTTATGAGTGAATTAGATGAGAAAAGAATCCCGGAGGAGAAGATTATTGTTTGTTTTTGTGTTTTCAATCTTTTATTGCTTTTGGAAGTTTGTCATAAGTTAATGAGCTTAAGCCTAAACCAATGGATTTAGTAAACTCATCACATCTTCCCTCTGATTAGGGGTAATGAGAATACCTTAAGTGTGAAGTCAGCATCTCACACTTAATTACCATGATGTAGGATTAAGATCATTAACCTACTTGTGATTATTTAGATGTTTTTGGTGTTTTGGTTTAGTGTTGAGTAATGAGATTAAGCCATAATCAAGGATTAAACAGACTCATTACACCATCCTAATAGAAGGATGATAGATGAGAATGTTTAAGCTGAGGAAAGCTCCTCAACTTAATCCATGATTAGGGATTAACTTCATGACAAAACAAAGCCTTTACTAAATGGATTTTAATTAATGATAAGATGATGAAGTGAGTTTTAGGGTTTGTAAGACAACTTGAGGGGGACTTGTCCATTAACACTAGGGTTAGTCCTTCTTAACCAATTAAGGAAGAATTAGAACCCTAATGCAAGGCCCAAGTTACAAGCTTGATGTCTTAATGATTATTAAGTGGATTGATTAAAAGGTTTAAACACATTAAGGGTTTAACACTTAGGATTAAAGTTATACACTCCATCCTAATAGAAGGATGCAGGCATAAACTTAATCACAAAGCCTTAAAGCCTTTAGGGTTTAGTCCTTGATTATGAGATGAGGAGAGAAGACTCAATGAGACACAAAGGTAAAATCTAAATGGGGGACTAATCAAAACCCTAATTATTGTCATGCTTGGTTGTTCCTAAGGTTTGTGAGGTTTACAAGAAAGATCTTCAGAGAAACCACCAGGAAGCAAATGAAAGGAGCAAAGAGAAGCAAAGTAACTTGCTTCATTTAAGAAGACAATTCACTTGAAGAAATAAAGCAATAAGAACAAGAATGAGCAAGCTCAATCTCAAGCACAATACAAAATGCAGCAATGATGCATAAGAGAGATGAAAAGAGATTGTGAGAAGTGAAGGCAAATTCACTTCTCAAAGTAACTTACCACCTGAAAAGTTAGAGAAAGGAATGAAATGCAATGCAAATGAGATGCAATGACATGATACAAACCAAAACCAGAAGCATGAGTGTGATGTTAATGATGCTAAGGGGTGATGCAAACATGAGGCAAGGCATGAGAATGATCATACAAACATATGGATGCAAGAGAAGCATGCTTAGAACCATGGATATACATGAAAAGTTATGAAATGCAAATGACATACAACATGGAAAATGAAAGATGAAATGATCACATATGGTCTTAACATGTCCTAAGATGTACTATGAATCAAATGAATGCACAAAATGTCATGGCAAGTCATGGTATGCAAACAAATGGAAGATGGATGCAAATGAAAGCCCAAATTAGGGTTTATGATCAATGCACAAAACAGAATTCAAAACCAGAAGCAAACATCAAGATAAAAATTTGAAAATGCATTCAAAGGAACCCTAAACCTATACAAACTCACTGCCCAAAGGAGGGGTGCTAACTCTTAACCTAATGAGGGTTATGAATTTCTTAAGATTGCTAGGGTTTTAAGGTACCTCGTCAAGAAAAATGTCAAACAAATAGGAAATGCAAGATCAATTCATGCCAATTTAATCCTATAAACTTCATGCTATACAAGATGCAATGCAAGAAGAATCAAGGTCCAACTCTTAAAGGCTAGGCAGAAATGAATTTTTGAAGATTGAATCAAAATAATGCCTTGAAATGAAATTAATTCCATGGAAAATTGTCAAAAGACATAAAGATCAAAAAAGAAATTTGGTTTGAGAGTTGGACAATGTTTCTAAATGATTTTAAATGTTTCATGAATTTTTTTGTGATTTTAAAATACCTAAAAGTATTTTTAATTAATTAATTCTCATTAACTAATTAAAAATAAAATTTTAAATGATTTAAAAATAATTTTTGATGCAAAAAATAAAAATAAAAATGTTTTTGGTTTCTGAAAATTAATTGAACCTTTGACAAAAAATTTCAGAATTTTTAAAGATGTTTTACTATTTTTAATAAATTGTACAAATTAAATATGAAACAAATAAAATAAAATGAATTTAAACTGAAAAATGAGAAAGTCAACAGAATCAAGGGCTGTGGTTCAAACTAGGACGCGCGGGAATTGACTAGGCGCGCATCTGGACGGCCAGCATTCAAATTCTCCTAATTATGATTAAACCCTAATTAAATGCCCTAATCACTTTCAGATGACCGGAACAGTGTTCCGGTCATCTTCTCCGGCAGGCCAAAACCTCTATCTCTCTGAATACGCATCAAATCCTCACCAAACTCTCTAGAATCAATCTATGAACATCACTAAGCATAAACCCTAACTCAAACAACATTTATTTTCACTGAATCAAAGGAAACAAGCAAGAACATTTTTACGGGCAAACTTTCAGATCAAGCATACAACCTCAAAACTCAATCATTTTCAAAAATAAAAGGTTCAATGGACTCAGGGAAACATGTAGATAATTTTTGAAACAAGAAATGAGAGTTCTGGAAAAATGAATTTCCATGGCTACCTGAATCGAAGCTTTGATTTCTGGAACTTTCTGGCTGGCCCTTTGATCCAAAACACCTCTAATGGACCTCCTGAGAAGCTTGCAACACTTGGTTGGAGTTTAAAATGGCTGGTTTGAAAGATTGCTGAAGTTCTGTTCAAAGAGGGGCAGAAATCGTATTTTGCTTTCAGTGAGTTTCAGGCTATGGTGATGGGTGGTTTGTGATCAGCAAGTTATGTGGAGATCAATGGTGAAGTTTGTTTGTGTGTTTGCAGCTTGTGTGATGAGTTTCGAAGAGTTTTGCAAATGAAGCATAAACTTGGAGCTAGGGCTTTGGGTGTGTTTCATCATGAATAGTTATGTGCTTTGGCTTGCTTTTGATTTGTATAAACAAGTGTGATAGGTCAGAGGGTGGGTGCTGGCCTATTGTGATTGGTATGGGTCTTTGGCCAAAATGTCAAACTTTGTGTAAGAGAGGTATGGGCTCATAGCTAGCCAAGGACAAATGGGGTGTCCTGCGCAGCAAGAAGTGTGGAGAGCCTTAGGATCAATTGTGAAGTCAGCAAGCAAGTGGATTAGGGTTTGAGTGAGCTTTTGCAACTTGGTTCATCTTTGCCCTTTTTGAAATTTCTTGCTCCATAAGTCATGAAAATGAGTGATCCTTTGATGCAATCTGACTTTTAGGTCTTGGTTCATGTTTGTATGAGGATTAGAAGTCCATTTGATAGCACAATTTGCCTTGGCAAGTGATTTTGCAACTTTGCCTCTTTGGTAGAAAACTTGAAATTATGTGATTTTTCCCAACTTTGACAAGCCATAACTTTTGATCCAAAATGAATTAGGTCAAGTTCTTGTACTTTTTGAAAAGGGAATGATCCATTCTACAACTTTCATGACCAAACTTTTTCCATTTGAAGCATTTTTGAATCAAAAAGCAAGGGTTGAAAAAGTTTCCCAAAATGGCAATTTTCATTATAAGTCAACTTTCCCAAAAAAGTCAACTTTGCAAATGGCTTGAAATTCTTCAATTTTGTGAACTTCTAACACCTTCTATGATCAAATAAAGATCATACACAATCAAAATGATGAAGAACACCCTTTGTTTGGGTCATTGGGGGCCTTAGATGCCCTGATTTTGCACTGACTTGCTCAAAAAGTCAACTCTTGATCAGATGACTTCCCCATGGAATTTCTTCATGAAAATTGATATTCATGATCCCTATACCATATAGAGACCAATAGAAACAATAATGACCAAAAAAATTGGAGTTAAGGCCTTTGGAACCAAAACCCTAATTCTAGGTCATCTGTGCAGTCAAACCTGGCTCTGCTTCCATGCCATTCTCAATTCTTGTGATTCTTTGATATTATTGACTTTGAGGGGATATAATATGATGCTTGAACATACATGGACCCCTTTTAAGTGATTGATGACCTTTGTAGTGGCTCAAGAAGCTCTTGGATTGCTCAAATCACAAACCCTAGATGCAGATGACTTTGAACCAATGCAATGAATCAAAGGTGTAGTATGAGATGCCATGATTGAGTTTATGCATATGAAGAGATCACAAGCCATGGTGTGAATGGGTGAGGGAAAATTTGGGGTGTTTACAGCTGCCCCTATTCAAACATGAGTTAGCTGTGCAGGATGTAAGCAACGACTTATCAGGCCAGCAAGATAACTTGTGGTTGAATACCCAAGACAGTCCAAAATTTGCACTCACAGAATGAAGAAGAAAAGGGATATAGATTGTAAAAGGAAAATAAAGTATATTGTAAAGTGCGGGCGACGGAGGACGACCGCCGAGCAGAGGACGACTGCTGGGGAAAGAGCAATGACGGGGACGGCCGGCATGCTGGGGATATAAGAGATTATGATGGGGACGGCCATCAAGTAAAGCTGTAAGATTCTCTGGGGAATATGTAAAAAGTAAATGATGAGGTACGGTCATCAGGTTCATAAAGTAATGCAAACAACGATGGGGACGACCATCGGGCTAAACTGATGAAGGACGATCATCAGGAAAAGGAAAAGGGACCACGACGGGGACGGCCATCGGGTTAAAGAATAAATGAAATAATGATGAGGGACGGTCATCAAAGGTGAAGGACGATCACCTAGCAGGGGACGGCTGCTCTGAGGGGGATAAGATGAGGGACGGTCATCTAAGGTGAAGGACGATCACCAGGCAGGGTATGGCTGCCAAAAATATCGCGACATAGGACGAATGCCGGATAAAAGGTCGACGATGGGGACGGCCATCGGATGAGCATGATGAAGGATGATTATCAAGAGGTGAAGGACGATCACCTAGCAGGGGACGGCTGCTCTCAAGGTTTATCATGACATAGGACGAATGTCAGATAACAAGATCAACGATGGGGACGGCCATCGGATAAAAATGATGAAGGACGATCATCAAGAGGTGAAGGACGATCACCTAGCAGGGGACGACTGCTAAATATCACGACATAGGACGAATGCCGGATATAAAGGATCAACGATGGGGACGGCCATCGGATGAGCATGATGAAGGACGATCATCAAGAGGTGAAGGACGATCACCTAGCAGGGGACGGCTGCTCTCAGGGTTTATCATGACATAGGACGAATGTCAGATAGAAAAGAAATTTTGCTTTGCTGGCGACCTACTGGGAATAGTAAACACGGATGAGTGTTTATATCCAAGAAATAAAAGGTATAAGTGTTTTGACGGTGTGTATATATTAAAGATGCGGACGAGCATCCCTAAGACTATGATACGGACGAGTATCGGGTAGAAACAAATACTGACGCGTGTTCAGAGATGATGATACGGACGAGTATCAACTGGTTAACAAGGAACACAGACGAGTGTTGATTCTGAGGGGACTCTTCTGGGGAATAGTAGACACAGACGAGTGCCTTAATTCAAGACAAGAGTGTTTGACACAGTGTACGGATTAAAGATGCGGACGAGCATCCTTAGGACTATGATACGAACGAGTATCAGGTAGAAACAAACGCTTGACGCATGTTCTGAGATGATGATACGGACGAGTATCAACTGGTTAACAAAGAACACGGACTAGTGTCGAATCTGAGAGGATATAAGTGGTGTATACAAGATACAGACGAGTATCTGTATAAGTGAAATAAGTATGAGTAGTGTGACGACAAGTGTTTTAACTTGCTGGGGAGAGTGACACGGACGAGTGTCAAGAGTTATATATAAACAAGTATATGCTTTACAAAGTGTTTAGGTAATTATGCTGGGGAAGGTGACACGGACGGGTGTCAAGAAAGTTATATATGTATAAGTATCTGCGAGTGCGAAGGGGATGCTTTGGCTTTCTACTGGGGATATGAAACTGACGGATGTCGAGAGGTATTTGTTTTGTGAGAGAAATGGCTGGGCTCTCTGCTGGGAAATCTGGGGAACATTTTGTATATTGTTGATGGATTGTCATTATTCACAAGTGTTTGATTCAGAACATGGCTTATGATTATGCAATATGTTTGATTTTTGCCGTAATGCTCCGTATTAGACAGAATGCTACGCTTTGTGGGGTGAATATGATGCGAATGCTATGTTTATGCAAAAGATAACGATCCGGGACTCGGATCCCGTTGCCACAAAGATCTCTGGTCGATTTGCTTGAAGTGGACATCCCAGCTGGGGATGAGATCATTGGTAGATCTAGCATATATGACTCTGCTTGGGGGAATAGGTCACTGATAGACCCATCCTTGGTAAAGAGGGACCCAGCTGGGGCTTGTAGAAACTTCCATGACTCTGTTGTGAATTCTCCATGCGTTGCTCTTCTGGATAGAGGCTGAAGCTCTGTGGGGAGATGGTTTCCCGGCTTTTGCACTTGGCTGTGGAGGCAAAATGAATGGCAACTCAGCTGGGGAAGAAAAGATCATGGGAAGGTCTTTCCGGAGATTTCTGTAGAGGTTCTCTTGAGGATGATACTTGACAACTCAGCTGGGGAGAAGTTTACATGCCTCATGTTGTGCTTTGAGTACCTGCAATCCTGCAAAGATAGAGCAACGCACAAGTAATCCCGAGGTATCCCTTACCGGATTCCGTCGTAAGAGTTTAGACACTCCCGGGAGTAAATATATTTCCTGCAAGCACGTATCCTTTAGAGGAGAAACATCTGTATTTATGCAATCAGTATCTTACAGACATCGGACATTTTGCAAATGAAAATAAAACGCACGAGACATGACTGAAAATCTGATTTTATTAATTCGTATGCCCTGAATTGGCAAGATACAGTCAAAGAAACATATCCCCTAAAATGAGAAGATCATTACAAATTGAGAAACAAAATGTTGGCAATGTTGATGATGCTTCCAGGAGCTTCCCTTTTGCTATGACTCGTATGACATTTGACGTTCTTCTCATCTTGCTTTCTGAAGAAGGCTGATTCTGAAAGAGGCTTGATCCTTTCAAAGCTTACCAAGTTGTAAGTGATACGGACGAATTCAGAATGCAGTTGTTCGCTTACTCCCTTATTTTGCATGGATCGCCCTTTCGGGTATTCAATCCATCGGGATACCCATTTTTGCCTGAGTTGTCCAATGCGGCTTTTCAACTCAGCGGGTGTACATCTTTTTGTTTATTTTCCCTTATTTTTGCCCGAGTCTTTTATTCTGTTTCTGACTCGCCGAGATGCCCTATTTTTGCCTAGACTTACATTCTGTTTTTATGTCCAGCGGGTCATTTTTATGCGAAGTATTTTTTAACTGCATCTGAATTCACAGGGGATGGGAAGTCTTCACCATCCATAGTGATGAGCATGAGTGCTCCACCGGAAAAAAACTTTCTTTACTATGAATGGTCCCTCATAGTTTGGAGTCCACTTGCCCCTGTGGTCTGTGTGAGGAGGGAGGAGTCTTTTCAGCACAAGATCTCCTACTTGGTACTCTCGGAGCCTGACTTTCTGATCGAAGGCCTTCTTCATTCTTTTCTGATACAACTGCCCATGACAGATTGCAGCCAATCTTTTCTCTTCAATCAGGCTCAGTTGTTCGTATCGGGATCGGACCCACTCTGCTTCGTTCAGCTTAACATCCATCAGTACCCGTAAGGAGGGTAATTCAACTTCAACTGGTAGGACTGCTTCCATACCATACACAAGCTGATACGGTGTTGCCCCAGTGGATGTTCTGATTGACGTGCGGTACCCATGCAAGGCAAATGGTAGCATCTCATGCCAGTCTTTGTAGGTGACTACCATCTTCTGCACAATCTTCTTAATATTCTTATTAGTTGCCTCAACAGCGCCGTTCATCTTTGGCCTGTAAGGAGAAGAATTGTGGTGTTGGATCTTGAAGTCCCGGCACAGTTCTGCCATCATTTTGTTGTTTAAATTGGAACCATTATCAGTAATGATTCGTTCGGGAACTCCGTATCGACAGATGATATCTCTCTTCAAAAATCGTGCTACCACTTGCCTTGTAACATTTGCATAGGAAGTCGCTTCAACCCACTTGGTGAAATAGTCAATGGCAACCAAGATGAATTTGTGGCCATTTGAAGCAGTCGGCTCAATCTTGCCAATCATGTCAATGCCCCACATGACAAAGGGACAGGGAGAAGACATCACATTCAGAGGATTCGGAGGCACATGCACCTTATCCGCATAGATCTGTCATTTATGGCATTTTCTGGCATAGGCACAACAGTCGGCATCCATTGTGATCCAGTAATAGCCTGATCTTAGCAACTTTTTAGCCATTGCATGCCCTCCTACATGGGTACCAAAGGATCCTTCGTGCACCTCGTGCATCAACAAGTCTGCTTCTGTTCTATCAACGCATCTGAGGAGTACCATATCAAAGTTTCTCTTGTACAGGGAACCGTCAGTGTTCAGAAAGAAACTACCAGCGAGCCTTCTTAAAGTCTTCTTATCATTGGAAGATGCCCCAAGTGGGTATGTTTGATCCTCCAAGAAGCACTTAATGTCATGGAACCAAGGCTTATCATCTTTGACAACATCTGCTGCAAATACATATGCTGGTCTGCCTAGTCTGGACACTGAAATCCGAGGCACAAAGTTGGCAGCTTGAACTTTGATCATGGATGAAATGGTAGCCAGAGCATCTGCAAACTGATTCTCATCTCGAGGGATATACTCAAGCTTGACCGTTGTGAAGAAAGTAAATAACCTCCTTGTATAATCCCTGTAAGGTATCAGGTGATCCTGGTGTGTGTACCATTTGCCATTGGTTTGATTGACTACCAAAGCTGAATCTCCGAATACCGTCAAAGTCTTGATCTTGAGGTCAATGGCTTCCTCAAGACCCATAATGCAAGCTTCGTATTCAGCTTCGTTGTTAGTGCAGTTAAAGGTGAGTTTTGCCGAGAAAGGCATGTGAACTCTCTTAGGTGTAATGAGTACTGCACCAACGCCACGACCATTCATATTAACAGCCCCATCAAACATCATAGTCCATTCTTCTTCCGGGTCAGGCCCTTCAGTGTGAATAGGCTCTTCATGATCTTTTCCTTTTATGAACATGATGTCTTCATCAGGGAAGTCAAATCTCATAGGCTGGTAATCATCAATAGGTTGCTCAGCAAGATAATCAGACAATACACTGCCCTTGATGGCTTTCTGAGATGTGTACTGGATGTCATATTCTGTGAGGATCATCTGCCATCTTGCAACCCGTCCGGTAAGTGTTGGCTTCTCAAAAATATACTTAACTGGATCCATCTTTGATATCAATAAAGTAGTGTGGGTCAACATATACTGTCTCAGTCGGTGAGCAGCCCACGCTAAAGCACAGCAAGTTTTCTCGAGCAGTGAATAACGTTGTTCACAGTCGGTAAACTTTTTGCTTAGGTAGTAAATTGCATACTCTTTTCGACCAGACTCGTCATGCTGGCCCAGCACACACCCCATTGACTCTTCTAACACTGTTAAGTACATTATCAGAGGTCTTCCTTCAACTGTAGGCATGAGGATTGGAGGCTCCTGTAAGTATTCCTTAATTTTGTCAAAAGCCCTCTGGCAGTCTTCGTTCCACCTGACCGTTTGTTCTTTTCTCAGCAGCTTGAACAAGGGTTCACAGGTCGCTTTAAGGTGAGATATGAACCGTGAAATATAGTTCAATCTACCTAGAAACCCCCGAACTTCTTTCTCAATCTTCGGTGCAGGCATTTCTTGAATGGCTTTGACTTTATCAGGGTCAACTTCAATCCCTTTCTCGCTTACAATAAATCCCAGCAGCTTACCAGATCGCTCCCTGAATGTGCACTTGTTGGGGTTCAATTTCAGTTGGTACTTCCTCAGACGCTTGAATAGTTTCAGGAGATTTACCAGGTGGTCTTCTTCTGTGAGGGACTTGGCAATCATGTCATCCACATAACATTCAATTTCTTTATGGATCATGTCGTGGAATAACGTCACCATAGCCCGTTGATAGGTTGCACCAGCATTCTTCAGTCCGAATGGCATCACCTTATAACAGAACGTGCCCCAGGGTGTGATGAAAGTTGTCTTCTCCATGTCTTCAGGCGACATCTTGATCTGATTGTATCCTGAAAATCCGTCCATGAAGGAGAATACCGAGAACTGAGCCGTATTATCAACCAAGACATCAATGTGAGGTAATGGAAAATCATCTTTCGGACTGGCTCTGTTCAGATCCCGGTAGTCAACACACATTCTCACTTTGCCGTCTTTCTTTGGTACAGGTACTATATTAGAAACCCACGGCGGATAGCTAGTTATAGCAAGGAACCCGGCGTCCCACTGCTTTTGTACCTCTTCCTTTATCTTCATCGCCATATCTGGGCAAGTACGGCGCAGCTTCTGTTTAACCGGCGGGCAGTCTTCTTTCAAAGGCAGCTTGTGCATGACAATATCGGTGTCCAACCCCGGCATATCCTGATAAGACCAAGCAAAGACATCCACATACTCACGAAGCATATCAATCAATTGTTCTTTCACTGAGTCTTGTAGGCAGGTCCCGATCTTAACTTCTTTCACATCTTCTTCCGAACCAAGATTAATCGTTTCAATCTCCTCCTGATGAGGAGTGATAACCTTCTCCTCTTGTCTTAACAACCTGGCCAGCTCTTCAGGCAGCTCATAATCTTCTTCAACCCCTTCATCAGCTTGATTGATTGGATTGTCAAAGTCATAAGAAGTCATAGCTGTGTTGTTGTCGGTGCAGTCTGAGAGGCACTCTTTGCAAGGGTTTAGATTGTTCATTTTAGTGATTGATTTTAATCTTGTTTTAGAAAAAGAAGTGAAATGAAGTTTATCATTTTGGAAAACATTGCCATTTTATTTTTGTACAAAAAGAAAAAATGAAAAACAGCGAGCAGAAAAGAAAAAAGACTCATTTGCAAAAGACGTCCGATATTCATTGATTGATCTGTTTGCACAAAATTACAAGATGGCCCTATTACAAAATGAGTCTTGTCATCTTGGGCAAGATGCAAGACTTGATGCATTCTTAAAAATACAGGAAATAATAATTACTCTGCAGGAGTAACCCTTATAATTTCCTGGGAAGACCAGTTTGAGATACGGTTCCCCGGGATCCTTGGACGTATCCAGCTCTCCAGGTTGCGTTCATCTTCCGACTCATCTTCCAAGTTGTTTACTGCATCAGGGGTGAGCATCCCCCCACTGATAAAACTGGGCTTCTTAGCAGCCTCTGATTGATCTTGTTGAGTTGGTTTGTAATCCAACCCAAATCTGTCCTCTTTCTTCTCCACAGGCAACAGCTTGCCCCAGCCTTGGGCAGTCCCCTCTTCAACAACCTTCCTGGCTTGCTGATAAGATGTCATGGAAGTTCCAAGTACAGCAGATGCTTCATTAATGTTCAGGGCTTCAAATCCCTGGCTCATGGTTTCATGGATCTCTCCGTCCATCTCAATGTATTTGTATGCAGCCAGATGGCTAACAAAAATATCTTTTTCACCACAAATGGTGATGATCTGGCCCTCCCACCTGAATTTCAGCTTCTGGTGAAGGGTAGACGTAACTGCGCCAGCGGCATGGATCCAAGGTCTACCCAATAAACAGCTGTAGGTCGGCTGAATGTCCATCACATAGAAGGTAATTTTAAAAGTCTGCGGGCCAATCATCACAGGCAGATCAATCTCTCCTAGCACTGATCTCTTAGAGCCATCAAATGCTCTCACCACCAAATTACTTGGACGCAATGCCAAGCCATCGTACTCCAGCTTCACCAAGGCTTTCTTTGGTAAAACATTGAGTGAAGACCCAGTGTCTACCAGTACATGTGATAGAACAACACCCTTGCATTCAAGAGTGATGTGTAAAGCCTTGTTGTGGTTACGTCCCTCAGTTGTTAAATCAGCATTGGTAAAACCCAATCCATGGCTGGTATTGACATTTTCTACCACGGTCTCCAGCTGATTAACGGTGATCTCCTCTGGCACATATGCTGCGTGCAAGACTTTTAGTAATGCATTCTGGTGAGCTTCGGAACACATCAGCAGGGATAAAATGGAGATTTTTGAGGGAGTTTGGTGAAGCTGATCCACCACCTTGTAATCACTCCTCTTTATAATTCTCATAAACTCGTCTACATCTTGTTCAAAAGATGTCTTCTGAGTTTCCTTGAGAATGGGCTCTTCAGATATTACACTTTTTCCTTTTGCTTTGGCAGCAGCTTCTGCTTCGGCATTAGGTCTTTGTGCTTGCGAGGCAAAGAGGCGTCCGCTTCTGGTGAAGCCTCCGCCTCCCCCGACATTATCAATCTGTGGAGAAGATGTTGAAGAGTCAAGAGTGATTTTCTCCCCATTGCAGTAAAGGTCAGAGCCATAATGCCAAGGGATGGCATTACTGCTTTCATATGGAACTGGTCTAGGTACCGTGATGGTAACCGGACTGACTGCAGCAGAGGAGGGTGTTGAAATAGTATGCGGATCGTAGTAGATGGTAACTGGTGACCTGGCAGGAGACGCCAATGTTTGTTGTTGAAAATTGTTGTTCGGAGGAATACTTGACGGATCATAATAAATAGTGACTGCTGAGATATTTGTTGGTGTTGTAGAAGATTCTGAATAAAGGGGTGCTGATGTTGTAGAAGGAATGTTTGTTGACGTTTGATTTGATATGATGGACGGAGCCATTGTTGATAGTGCTGATGGATTGGCTGGAATGGTGGTTGTTGCAGTTGTAGGAGACTCGGGAATTGTTGTTAAAGAGATTGCTGGATTTGAAGGTGTTGATG
Organism: Lathyrus aphaca; assembly: GCA_963966055.1. NCBI lineage: Eukaryota > Viridiplantae > Streptophyta > Magnoliopsida > Fabales > Fabaceae > Lathyrus > Lathyrus aphaca. The sequence continues at coordinate 353,738,415 of OZ014519.1, read as the reverse complement.
TTGTGATTTGAAGTATGCCACTCTGGATAAGACCATCTATGCCGCTTCTCAAGTTATCACACCCGTTTACCGAAATGTTGCAAAAACCACAACCGAGCTCACACCCGGGGAACATCTGGCATTCTAAGAGATGAGCTTTAATTTCTACCAGAGGTGTCCGAATCTGCCCAACACTGGTTATTAAGAAAGACGGCTTATCTTCCTCAATAGCATTAATTCTTGGTCCTCCATGGTTGGGCATGGGATTCTTGTTAACATTTGGCGGGGGTGCAAAGTTTAGAGCTTTAGAATCTACCAAGTCTTGTACCTTCATTTGTAAAGCCCTGCATTTCTCTGTACTGTGGCCAGGTGCATTGGAGTGAAAAGCACATCTGGCGTTGGCGTCATAATTTCTTGGCAGACTGGACGGATCTGGTGGTGCCAATGTCCTTAACTCAACCAAGTTGAGTTCCAGGAGTTGTGGCAATAAAGCGGCATAAGGCATAGGGATTGGATCAATCACCCTATTGGCCTGAGATGGTCTTTGTTGAAAAGGTCTTTGTTGATTATTGTTGTTGGTGTTGTTGTAGTTCCTCTGAGGCGGATACTGAACTTGTTGCTGGTAGTGGGGTTGTTGTTGCGGTTGATACGCTGGTTGCTGAGGAATTGGAGCGGGAATAGTGACAGCTGCCACTGACCTATGAACATATTGAGGTCTGCCCCTGTTGGCATGAATAGCATTAGTCTCACCTGTTCTTCTAGGCCCTACAAAAGGTTTTCTGGGGTTGCTGGACGAGCTCGCACCATTATCAGAAATTTTGCCCATCTTTAATAGGCTCTCAATCCTTTCTCCAGCTATGACTACGTCAGCGAAGCTGGTGGAAGAAAAGGCAGCTAGCCTGTCAATATATGTCCCTTGGAGGGTATTCATGAATATGTCGGCCATTTCCCTTTCCGACATGGGTGGCTGGACAGCAGCAGCAAGTTGTCTCCACCTCTGGGCGTATTCTCGGAAGCTTTCTCTGGATGATTGAGACATTCCCATCAGGAGGGTCCTGTTAGGAGCCATGTCCAAGTTGTATTGGTACTGTCTGATGAAGGCCTCAGCTAGGTCCTTCCAGCATCTGATGGTTGCTCTGGTCAAGTGAGAGTACCATTCCCTTGAAGCTCCAGTTAAACTGTCTTCGAAATAAAACATCCACAATTTTTCATCCATGGTGTATGCCTTCAGTCTCCCCAGAAAGGATTGCAAGTGGGTTCATGGACAGGAAGTTCCGTTGTACTTCTCGAAGCACGGAGGTTTAAACTTGTGGGGAATCCTTACCCCATCCACTAAACCCATGTCCATGACATCAAAGCCCAGGGAATTTTGAGACTCCAGAGATCTCAATTTCTCAGCAATTTCATCTAGCCTTCTGTCATAGGTTTCATCCCCAGCTCCCATCACAGTGAATTGATCTTCTTGGGGGTCTTCTTGTAATACTCTGCCCGCAGTAGCATTCCCTTGCACATTAGCAGGGATGTTGATCTCTGGATGAAGGTGGGGCCCATACACAGGTGGATTAACATGAGGCTGAACCCTCTCATTGTTGCTCGTTCCTCCAGTCCCTAAATGGGGTTCCTCCTGGGTTTGCCTCTCTACCAATGCCCTTAATCTCTCTTGACTTTGAGCCAAGCCATTCATCACCTCCATGAACTGGGTCATCTGGTTTCTCATTTCCAACCTCTCATTGGCCATTTAAGTCCTGACTTCTGTAAGGTCCTGCTGTACTTGGTCCATTTGTATACCCGGAAGGTTGTTGCGAGTGGGATATCTGTGCGGACGGTTGAGAGGGAACACCCGTCGTCGAGCAATAGTTCCTGAATCACAACAGAGTTAGTAACAAACAAAACAAAAACCTACAAAACAAGACAAAAGTTAGTATGCAATGCAGTATGCTTATTTGTTTCCAAGGTATCCGGTATGGCATTTGGTTTTGACCTTTCCAGACCCCTGAGGAAGATGCTTTGATGTTGCTTGGGAGAAAGAGATTCAAATGGAACAAACTAATGAATATATTACAAAAGGTGAACCATACATAGTTTGTTTTTTTTACAATACATGCCCCTGAGGGGTCAAAAAAATAGAACATAAAAGAAAAGTACATGAAATGAAAGCAACAACAAGCAAAAGTCAGACACCAAGACCAAACTCATCCTCCTTAACTTCCTTCAGGAGTGCTTCAGTTACAGGATCAGCTGGATGCTCCGTGAGATTCCTGATAAGAAGATTCCTGGTGGCAATAGCAGTGGTTAGCTTCTTGTGTCTGCCTTGGTCCTTTGACCTCTTCACACCAGCCCTAAGCTTCAATTCTGAGATTTCCCTCTGGGCTGCTAGCAGAGCCTCCTGTTGCTCCTTTGCACTGGCCTCCAACTGCTCAATCCTATCCTGAGTTCTCTTATCTTCCTGAGTGCGAGCTTCAGTGATCCTGACCCACCTAGCTTGGCTTTCTTTCAGATAGAGATCAGTCCTAGCCTTCTGAAACTGGGCCTCTTTACAGGCATTCTTCAAAATCTGCTCTCCAACCCTTGACTTCTTGATGTAGTCCTCTGCTTTTTCAATCTTGGCTAGATGCTCCACCTTAAGCTTTTCTAACCTCTCAATGTCCAGACGACCATCACTCCTCTCCCAGAGGGTTCTCTTCAGGGCTTGAGACAGATTCTCATTCCTCTCTTTTAGCTTCTCGAACTCTTCCAGGCTGACAGTGGCTGGAGGTGGTGCTGTGGATGGTCCAGGTGCATCCTCAATGGTGAAGGGCATTCCAGAAATTTGAGCCCTGGCATGAGACCACTCATAATACTGAGCTGAGGCCACATTGTTGCATCTCCCAAGAATGGCCATCCCTTTGGTCTGAATATTGTCCCAAGCCCAGGATGCTTGCCTGACAACAGCTAGATTAGGCTTAATCTCATAATAAAGGGTTTCAGCCAAGTCTTGTACTCTTGGAGGGTGAACCAGAGCATAGCCCAACTGTCTTTTGAATAGCAAAGGGTTGTAGTTGATGCAACCCTTCACTCCTATCAGAGGTACATTGGGGAACGGCCCACAACTAGTAATGATGTCCCTTCCCTTGGTGCTCTGGGTGCACCATCTGATGTCATCTGAGGTCAAAGCAATAAGTCTCCTAGCCCAATTTTTCTGTTGGTGAGTGTCGCTCCCGGGATTTTCATCCTAGTACAAACGCGAAAGTGGCGCGGAAAGGTTAGAGTCGCCAGCCAGACATTTTTATCCCAAAAGAATGGGAAAGGTAATGTTGCACAAACCTGAGGAAGAAGGAAAGGACAAGGTCCTGCGAACCAAAGATCTGAGTTCGGGAGTCGGTTACGACCTGGGAAGGTATTAGCACCCCAGATCGTCCGCCGTACCCGACGGGATCCACGCTTGCTTGCTTTGTTTCAAAGGGTGAGAAAAATATAATTGCTGCTGAATAAAACCGCTAACTGGAATGGAAATGAAGAATGAAATTAGAAAAGAGAATGGAAAGAAAGGGGAAATGTAGGGAAAATAAAGAATGTGCTCGAACGGGCCCTACCCCGCTGCCTACGTACCTCATCGGGATAATGAGGATCAGAGTCGACGTAGTTCGCCTAACCTAGGCGGGAACTATTTGTTTGTGTTTTTTACAGCTGGAACTGCGTATGTCTATGCTCAGGTGTTGCAGGCTCATCTGGTACGAGTGCGTTTACCGTCTTGCATGTGTGACAAGTTGTCGCGAGTTCGCGTTGTGAATGAATGAGATGAGAAGAGAAGTTCCCGCAGGATAGTCGCTTGTTATTTGTTTTTGTCTTTTAAAAGAAGTGTTTTGAATTTGTTTGTGAACGGTCTTGTACTAAGACCTATCCATCGCGGGAAGTATTTGCACCTCGCCCCGAAACAGGACGCGTATAAACACTCCGCAACAAAGTCTCGTGTCGTACAAGATTGTTCAGTTTTCATTAAATGTTTTATTGCTTTTCTTTTTGAGGAGAGAAAGAAAGACTCAAGTTGCAAAAAAGGAAAAATCTAAGGGACTAAGACTCAATCCTAAGTTTGCTTATTTATTTACAAGTGGTCCTAATGGTTAGTGAGGTTTCTAAGCCTAATGGAAACTAGAAACTACTAGAATTCAACTTACCTCTTAATGAAGTTAAGTTGATTCTAAGAACAAATGGGAAACCTATACAAGTTATAGAAATTAAAATAAGGCAAAGCAATGAAATTGAATTATAAGAAATAAATTCTACAAATGCATTAGATGACATGACTTAAAAAATAGTCTATTTATTTATTCTACTTCTAAGTGAAATGAACTTTAAGCCTAAGTTCTAAATCTAAGTCCATCCTAATATTCATTCTAACAAAATCAAATTAAACTAAACCTAAGTCTAAATATTAAATTTAAATGCTAAATCTAATCTAGACTATTATTATTTTTTGTATTGAACTTTATTATTTTTTAATGGCCTAAACTAAAGGGAATTATGCATAACTAGGCCTAAAACTAATATTCTAAAAAAATATTAAAACTTCTAGGAAAAATTATGAAACTTAAACTATAGGGTCCTAACACTATCTAAAATATTATACTAAGAGGGATTCTAAAAAATCTTATTTTTTCTATGCTTAGCAATTAATTATTTCCAGCTAAGAATTAACCACTAATTCCTAAAGATTATATCACTAAAACCTAAGATAAAAGGTCCTAAAATATCCCTAAAAATTACACTAAGAACTATTATGAGTCCTCTAATTACAGAAAAAAGAATGGCTCAAAAAAGTTGTTGGAAGTTACTTAAATAAAATGAACAAAATCCAGCATGATTAAAAGAAATACAAATGAAGCTAATTAAAAGAATAATTCAGAATTAAATCAAAAATAACAAAAATTCAGAAAATAAAAATATCACAAATTTCTAAAATGACTTATTAAGCTACTTAATTTTTTGTGAAATTTTCTAGTGCTTTTTACTATTTTTATTGAATTTAATTTGAAACTATATTAACTTAAAATTAAAAAAAAGAAAAGGGATGCATTAAAGTGGCAAATCGAGATTACTTACTTGATCGAAGTGTCGATTCTTCACGCAAAAAGAAATCCATAACTTCAAGCAATGTCTTGTGATCTTCATAAGCAAAATAAATGTTTATCTTCCATAATCATTTTGTGATGCTCCACCATAATCGAAATCGATTCAATATCGATCAAAGAAACACTTATGAACACTTATTCAAAGATAATTCACAACAAATAATTAAAATTATCACGAAAATCTTAATTAAAATGAACAAGAAATGAATCAATATCATAATCCGCGAAAATCGATTAACCAAGAAATTAATCACAATTTTTTAATAAGAACAATAATTAAAAAAATTGCTATTAAAAATAATGAACACTAAGGGGGGAGCATTAAGAATCCAGTAGTAACAAATAGCAAAGAATTGGCCCAAGCCCAATCTCTTTCCATGTGGACACAGAGGGGGTGTAGATAATGAAAGACTTGGTGCGGATATGATATCCATAGGATCTTGGCCCATCTCCTTGATAAGTATACACAAGAGGGAGTATAGAAGGAAAACAGAGGGTTCACATAACAAATCTGAGAAATATTGCACGAAGCCCAATCCATGTATTCTTCAAAATTTGACCTAGCAGCATGATTGACGCAGCTCAACCACAACATCACCTTCCCTAAACTTATCCGTGGTGCTCCGAAATCAAAACTCATCGGCAATCACCTCATCGTCTCCGGTCCAACTCGACGCCAATGGTCGCCACTCTATCATCAATGAACCGTGCTTCTTCTTAAATTCTCAGAGAACAAACATGCCATGAACGGCGCCGTAACTCACCGTTCCACCCTCGTCGTCGAATCACCGCCATCCCTTTCTTGACTTCTCTTCGTCGTCATCGCCGACAAACAAAAACCGTGGCTCTTCTTCTCCAAATGCGCCGCGACTGTTTTTGTTCTTCTTCTTCAGTGAAACACAACGTATCCTCCATTATTCATCGTCAAACCGCCGACGAGAGTTCACCGCCAACGGTCGTTTCCTTGCGTCGTTGCATAACTCCGTCTCCTTCAGTTTATTACATTTCGTCGTTACTCTCTCCGTCAATCGCGTCTTGCTTCTTCCTTTAGCACATACCACCACCGATTCACGTCAACGCACCCAGAATCTTTCCCGATCACAAGTCGCATAACTCAGACGGAATAACAAAGCTAACAGCCATACACGATCTGTGTGTTCTAACTGTGTTCGAATTGGAAAAATGAAATTACCAATCGGAGTCGCTCCGAAGGCGTCTTCTATGGAGGAGAAGCGAGATAACCAAACCAATGGATATTTTCAGGTATACTACCTATTCTTTCCATGTGTGCTTTTCGTGAATCTCCTTCTGCTACCGTTGAGATTGTTATGAATCGTTGCCGTTGTTGTCGTTAATGACTTGCAGGTTGTTGTGGTAACGATCCTCAACAAAATTCTGAGAATGGTGGATTGAAACTGAACGAAGTAGTGGACGATTGGAAATGAAGGTGAAGAAAAAGATTGAATAGTTTGAGATGAAATGAAGGAGAGGGTTGAAGAATTATGGTGTGTGATTATGGATTGAAGAAGAAGATTGAGAGAAGAAGGTATGAGAGGTTGAAGAAAAAATGGGAGAAAAATTGTGAAGAAGAAGTTGATGAAGAGTGATGCCTCTGCTTTATAGAAGTTGATATTTTGGATTCTTCTGGAAGATTTTTCAGGTATTCAGTTATGATTCTGTTGTGGAATTCAGTTAGAATTAGTTAGTTTTGATTCTGATTTCTGTTATGAATTTTGGTGGATTCGGTTGTGAACTGATCTTCTTCTGCTAACTGATCTCTTTTCTCTTTTTCCAATCGAATTAAACGATGACCTTTTTCCTGCTCATATGAATTTTAGCTTTTTCCTTTATCTGAATTATTCTTATTGATGCGTTACTGAATTGTGAAATGTGAAATTACAGGGTCATTGGACCGTTGCTGAGGTAATTTCGACGTCAATGTCGTCGAAGCTAGGCTGTTTGTCCTTGGATGACTCTGAATCAAGCTGAGTTGTGGCAGTGGATTTGGAGGTTCATATTGTCTCTGTCGAAGGTTTTCGTGAATTTTTCTGAAGGAAAATTGAAGAAGCTTGTGTAGGCTCTCCTGGAGATTAATTAATAGATTTTGGCTCTCATTTCTCCTTTTTATTTCCTGTCTGAAATTTCGGTTATAACTTGTCACTGAATCTTTTCGTTTTGCATCGCTATCCTGGGCCCCTTTTGTGATATTCTTTTTTGTGTAATTATTTCCATAGCTTCTCCACTAGTGTAACTCTGTTAGCATTCTCTTTTTTTTGTTATGGCAAATGTAACCAACTTCCCCCTTTTTTTTTGAAATGAACTATAATGTCCACATGCCTTATTTCGGATTATCTTGGCAAAGATCTCAAGTGGAACAAGCTTGAATTTAAATAAGGGTCTCTGGTCACAATGAATATAAGGTTTGAAACAGCTCTCACATAAGTATAGTAACAGGGCTAAACAAATGATCATATTCACTTAATAACAAAAGTGGCAGCACTACAACTTTACGGGAAAAGCTGCAGGAGTTATATATTATATTTTTTTAATCAATTTCATGAACTAGTGATGCCTAATGAATGGTCTTTGGATGATTTCAGCCAATGTACTTGTCTTGAAAAAAATTAGACTTGTAACACTAATATTACAAGCATGATGAATCTAAATCTTAAAAAAACGAATAATTATAAAAGGGCCTTATCATTTTTTGCAATCACATGGGCCACCCTTATTTTATGAATGAACTAAGAACAATGGCTTAAAACATGATCTAGGACCCGACTAACAAATGGGTTGGTTTAAGAAGAAAAATTTTAATTGGGTATTGACATGGTTTTGATGGGTTTAACGACAACAAAAAGTGGCTATTGGGTTATCTGGGCCTGGGCCTAGAATATGTATAGAAAAAGAAGAATAAAAAGGTTTTACATGAAAAAAAGGGATAAAGACAATGGTTAAGATTTAGACTTGAAAAGAACGTTCGAATGGGTTTATAGTAACTCTTGAACGAACAATAGTGACACTTTGATGCCTTCCAAATAAACCATGATCACGCGCCTTCCGCCCTTAACACGAACCCCCACTCCTGATCCAATACCACTTCTTATAGACTGTGATGTTAACACCTCAAACCCTGCTTCTTAAGTCATTGGCGTAACCTATGCCAAGAAGAGGAGAATAGACTAATGAAACCTCTGGATAAGGAAGAAACTTGGAACTTGACGAACGCCATAACCAAGAATATGACTTCGATGATGTGAACTCAAACTTTGTCTCATCTCAAATATAATGGCCAGACAAATCACCCACTAATATGAGAATCCCAATCACAAGGAAACGCTTCGACCTTATGCCTCAGGGACCAATGAAATGCATGATTGCAATGTTATGATGACCTAATGAAAAATGCGGATGAATGCGAAGCAATAGGCCAATTAAGGTAAAAAGAATGAGGGCAAATTTTGAGGTATTACAGCTGCCCCTATTCAATCATCTGCAGACCTGAACGAATAATTGCAACAACTTTTAGACGTTCAAGGTATGGAGTGATTGAATACTCGAATAAAACCTGAAAATTTGCACACTGAGGGTAATGGAAATGCCATTTGCCCATTTATTTATTTATGTATTTTTTGATTTTGACCTCTGAATAGGTAACGGGGATAAAACCAGGTGGAATAGAATCAATGCAATCACTGCGACTGCTGAACGAACCGAAACCACAAGGAGGGTGCCTGTTGACGAAACAGGACTTAACGCAACATCAACCGATTTGCGACTCAAATAAGATCAACCGATCAAACACGGAAATGGTATCAAACGATCCATTATCTTCGCACTGAGACGAGACCATTGTACTTAAATGGAGACTCGAAAGGAACGGGATCGTTGTACTTAAACGAGAGCCCAAGATGCGACCGTTGTACTGAAACGGAGACGCGAAAAAAAATGAGACTGTTGTACTGAAACAAGACTCACTGACGAGACCATTGTACTTAAATGGAGACTCGAGAGGAACGGGATCGTTGTACTTAAACGAGAGCCCAAGCAAACAGGATCATTGTACTTAAATGATAACCTGAGACGCGACCGTTGTACTGAAACGAAGACGCGAAAGAATGAGACTGTTGTACTGAAACAAGACTCAGAGACGAGACCATTGTACTTAAATGGAGACTCGAAAGGAACGGGATCGTTGTACTTAAACGAGAGCCCAAGACGCGACCGTTGTACTGAAACGGAGACGCGAAAAAAATGAGACTGTTGTACTGAAACAAGACTCACTGACGAGACCATTGTACTTAAATGGAGACTCGAGAGGAACGGGATTGTTGTACTTAAACGAGAGCCCAAGCAAACAGGATCATTGTACTTAAATGATAACCTGAGACGCGACCGTTGTATTGAAACGAAGACGCGAAAGAATGAGACTGTTGTACTGAAACAAGACTCAGAGACGAGACCATTGTACTTAAATGGAGACTCGAAAGGAACGGGATCGTTGTACTTAAACGAGAGCCCAAGCAAACAGGATCATTGTACTTAAATGATAACCTGAGACGCGACCGTTGTACTGAAACGGAGACGCGAAAAAATGAGACTGTTGTACTGAAACAAGACTCAATTGGGGATAACAACAAGACTTGGTTGAAATAACCACCTTGGGAAATGAAGTTGTATTCTGTGGGGAACACTTCAATCTGTTTGGAGATGCAACGGGTCTTATGTAATATACCTCAAAACTGGCCCATGCTGGTATGCATATGTTTGAATTTATGGCGTAATGCTCCATGACGATGGAAATGCTACGCTTTGGAGGATGCAAATGTGATGGTGATTATGCGAATGACAATGCAAAGGAGATCTCCTGATAAGGAGACTGCAGGTATCCCAGATAACTCGGCTGGGGATAAACGATGATCACTACGTTGATCAGGTTTGTCCTGATGAGGAAGAGACAACTCTGCGGGGGAAGTTGTCAATAATACACCGGCTCCGAACAGCCGCCACTGCCAAAAATAAATTGGACTTTGAGATTGGAGCGCCAAGACCCTGCTGGAGATGGACCCTTCTTGAACTCTGGTGGGGAACCAAAGGCATGATACTGCTGAGGAAGCAACTGCTGGGGAGGCAAAACACTCCTTATACTACTGAGAATTGCCCCTGTCTGAAGGGAAACTTCTGCTCGGGGATGGCACCAACCTTCTGTTGCCTTGCTGGGGGAGATTTCAACTTCCAACTCTACTGGGGATGATGGAGGATGTCAATGATGAAGCTTCCTGCTGAAGATAAGAGTTTAAGTTGCCACTTGCTGGGGATAAGAGATAAATCCTCTCATGTTGGGAATGAGAGATGTAAGGCGTATCATGCTGGGGATGAGAGATGATGATATCTTTTTGCTCAAGAAGTAACCTTCAATTTGTCGCACTACTGGAGAAGGAATTGTCTAATGAGACTTGCTAAGGAATTCTGATCAATGAAGTCTGCTGATGAAATAACTCTTGAAGTACTGTGCTGACAATGGCTTTGCTTCCAGCCTCTGGGTTGATAGATCGCCAACTAACCATGATTGAATAATGGTTCTCTGAAATTTCCAACTCGCCTCAGATTAAAGTCCGCTGGAAGAAAATGTCTCAAGAGGATTTTACAGAAAATATGACATACGAAATGCCTCAGTGTCTTCAAACTCTAGGAGAGATTCGTTGGATCTCGAAATAACTGCCCCCAGATTGCATGGTCTATGAAAGAAATTTGCCTCGCGAGGATTCATGAAAAACTTCATATCACCGTGAAATATTCTGCCCCAGTATTTTGAACTTCGGATAGGCGCTTTGAATCGACGGTCTTCAGGAAAAAGTGACTTCTCATGCTCTTGTGGTGGCCTACCCGGTACAAGTCTTGAAGTGATCACCTCTGAATGACTGTGCTTTGAAGAAAACACCCAGATCAACTGTTCTTTGAGAGATTGGATCTCGAAGTAATTGCCCCAGTTTGACTAAAATTTGAAAGTATGCCTCAGACTAATGGCTCTTTGAGAGATTTGAATCTCGAAGTGATTGCCCCAGCTTGGCTGAATTCTGAAGAGATTGCTCGACATGATTGCCCCAGATTAATTGGCTCTTGCTACGACTGTTGGGAAAGTCCCTACTCAATGGAGTTTTCTTGAAAAGTGCACCTCGACATATTGTACTTTGGAAGTTTTAGACTTCTCAACTTGGCAAGATTAAGCTTCTGGACTGAGATTCCATATGTAAACTTTTATGATGCCAAACAAATGTATGCAAGCAGAAAATGTTTATTTTGAGAATGAAAATTCTAATGCAACACACATGTTAATTTTGAAGTTTTACTGAAAAAGATGTCGCAAACCTTCGCGAGCGAGTCACTGGTTAAGATACGACATTAATAATTTTGTTTTGAATAATAGAAAGCATGCACATGCAACACCAACAAAGATCTTTCAACACCACTCATAGGAGTCAGGAATGCGGTCTCGTGGTAGTACGCTCTCAAAAATAACCTTGTTTCAGTTAGGACTTTTGAGGGTTGTATCATGGCCTGGTTCACGGTTATAGAAACAAAAGATATAGGCTCAAAGTTTATTTGTGCCCACCCATCTTCGTGATGTTCTCCATTCCTATGTTCAGCTAGCTTTCACAAGCGCTCACCTCTCAAAAAGGGTTTTATGATGGTTGAGGAACCAATTACACTAACGGTGTAAGCACCAAACAGGTTGTTGTTGGGAGTCAGTCACCCCTTAGTCTTTCGTGTCTGTGCCACATGACTTTGTTCTTGTTTGAGGATCTTTCTTGTGTAATCCTTTTCGTTTTTCACTTTTGCATTATTTTTCTTATCCCTAACTTTTGCCTGGACTGATTCTTGTGAATCTTTGATTGTGAAGTCCAGCGGGATGCCCTAATTTTTGCCTAAGTCGCTTGTTTTCAAGTTTCGACTTAGCGGGCTTTCTCATTCATCTTTTTTTTTCAATTCTTCTTTTTTTTGAACAAATCGTGTGACACTGTTTGTCTTGATTGCTTTGAAAGGGTCGTGACTGTCCCACTCCTTTGTTGTTGAGGAATAACCATTGTGGTCTCCGGTCTTTGGACCTCTTGATTGGGTACAACGAAAGGTAATGGATCCTCAGATTCGCACTCCTTTTGAAATTTGAACGCTCGGTCAAACTAACTGACGCCTACCCTGCCCCTGGGTTAAATGCAAGGGTTTTTTCATGCGAAAAGAAACTCCTACTTCAAGGCTCAAATGGGTTGGCGAGGGTCTATCTCCCTTATATCTCTGGTGTTTAGGATTTGAAACAATGCCTGTACATCGTCAACAGGGTCTTTCTCAAAAGCACACAATTAGCGATTTTTGCGTTTTCATTTCGTCATCCTCCCTGATAGAGTTTAAGCACGACAGTTGGTATTGCAATGCACATACACAAAATCATGAGTGAATACGAATGGATTACTTCAAGAAAAACATGTGCATTTTATTATGGTTAACATTCAAAAACAAATAAGTTTCATGCATGCATACAAATGTTTAAACAAACAATATAAACTACAAATGAAAATGCAGTAAAGAAGTTGAACATTGCCGTCATTGAGGAGACTTGACTCCGTATGGACTTATTGCTTCTGAAGATGCCTTTGCATATTGGGAGACCCATTTGATGAGGAGACTTCAATATGTGAGCAGACTTTCTGGCATGATGACCTTTGAGTCGATCAAATTCTGGACCTTGTCTTCACCTTTGCCTCTGAAAGACTTGCAACCTTCAATTAAAAGGTCGGGTGCCCCAGAATGGTAATCATACTTGGCATTGAAACCCCAAAGGAAGCTTTGTCAGAGATGATCCTGATGTAACTAGCCCAACTAGCCTGAATCTGAGCAGATGAGGAAACCCGTTGCGCATACAACATGAAAATATGATCAAACTTTTTCTCAAGTTGTTTTGGTCTTTACCCATATTCTCTGCCCCTAGGATTCTCTTGGGAAGCTGAGGTTGGATGCTGACAACGACATCTGGAGGGAAGAGGTTGATAAAGTTAATAGATAAGGTTGCTCGGAAAGATCTCAGGTGATCTCCTACCTACGTATCTCCATTGACCAATGGAGAATCAGAGCAGCGTAGTTCCCCTCACTAGGGATGAAAATAACTTCATTTCCTTGACACTGCATTCAGGATTTCTATAACCGGCTCTTCTGAGTCTTCATCTGGTTGACTTAATAGTTTCTGATTCTGAAATAAAGCTTATACTTCTGCCCTGAATGGCCTCAACTGGGTCTTCCTTTCAGTTACCTTCGCCCGGAGTTGCTTCAAATATATACCTTGATGATTGTGATTCAAGTTGTCCATTCTGATGAGAAATCAAGTCAGGAAAAGAATTTGTCTCTAAACACCTGTCAAGAATGCAAGGACGTATGCAAATGCCATGTTCAATTTTTTCTGAGGAATCCAACTGCTTTGATTCAAGTTTTGATACAGAAAAATCCAACAGCATGATTCAGATATGTGATCCTCGGAAATAACTGAACATGTGTGCAGAAATGCTATGATGTCATGTATGCAACAGGCGTGTGATCAATGATCCGATGTTGGTGCCGGTGTTGAGAAATGAGTCAAGTGTCTGAATAGAACCATAATAGCAGCACCATCTTTGTACAGAACCCCATAACTGAGAACCCAATAACTGTAGAACTGGATCACATAATAGAATAGTCACTGATGGTGTTGAAGCTGAACAATAAGCCAAGTGTCCGTGGAGAGTCATAATAATAGTCACAATATCAAGGTCACGATGGTAACAGTTTCTCTGAATAGAAATCCCGGATCTCTGAATCAAAGAACCATAGAACACTGAACAATACTGGCAAAGTGGGTATGTTGAAGTTTAGGGTTCCTGCAAACCTGTAAACCCCTCCCAATCTCACGGGTGTGCTACTCGGGTCAACATCACGGACTCTCAAAGCCGAATAGAAATAATACGTTCACCATTTCCGAGAAATGGCTCATGACCAAATCAGTGAATCGGTTTGGCATTATGTACTACTCAGGGAGGTCTCAGTTGAGTCCGGAAAAACAAGCATCCCTCACAAGTCTCCAGCTTCAAGCACTGAATCGAGAAACAATAGTACATTCATCCCGAAGGGTACAATACTATCGTCATACGAACAGTTTGCTTTAACTGAATTCCTGTGAGAGAACCAGGCCATCCTATGCGAGTTCCCAATGGACCCTCGGATGCGAGTGGGTTTGCCAACAAATGTGGTCTGCCACTGTCATCACTGGAGAGGGTTGTTTCCATTAAGGTTCTCAATGATCGGTCCCCAGCTGCACATAACTATCAAGGTTGTATCCTGAAGTAGGGAAGAACCCCCACACAGAATAGTCCCAAGACAGTCGCAACCTGGGTGTGGAACACATCACCACTCATCATGTAACCATGCGAGCACAACGTGTCCACGATAATCCTATGGTGCACTCAAGCCGGGTAGTTGGCTTATCTCACAGTAACTCCCAACCCACAGAAAAAATGAAAACCAGCACAGCCAGACAGTCCAGTATAATATGATGCATGGAAAATAAAATATTGAAAGCAATAAATAAATGCGATAAAGTAAAGCTGTAAAGTAAAACTGTAAATAAAACAGTAAAGCTAAACTAAAGCACACAACAGCAAACAAACACCCAAAGAAGCAAAACCAAACAGGCGTTAGGATTGACTCTACAAGGGAAACCGGAAGAATCAGGTTGTCCCCAGCAGAGTCGCCAGCTGTCGCTCCCGGGATTTTCATCCTAGTACAAACGCGAAAGTGGCGCGGAAAGGTTAGAGTCGCCAGCCAGACATTGTTATCCCAAAAGAATGGGAAAGGTAATGTTGCACAAACCTGAGGAAGAAGGAAAGGACAAGGTCCTGCGAACCAAAGATCTGAGTTCGGGAGTCGGTTACGACCTGGGAAGGTATTAGCACCCCAGATCGTCCGCCGTACCCGACGGGATCCACGCTTGCTTGCTTTGTTTCAAAGGGTGAGAAAAATATAATTGCTGCTGAATAAAACCGCTAACTGGAATGGAAATGAAGAATGAAATTAGAAAAGAGAATGGAAAGAAAGGGGAAATGTAGGGAAAATAAAGAATGTGCTCGAACGGGCCCTACCCCGCTGCCTACGTACCTCATCGGGATAATGAGGATCAGAGTCGACGTAGTTCGCCTAACCTAGGCGGGAACTATTTGTTTGTGTTTTTTACAGCTGGAACTGCGTATGTCTATGCTCAGGTGTTGCAGGCTCGTCTGGTACGAGTGCGTTTACCGTCTTGCATGTGTGACAAGTCGTCGCGAGTTCGCGTTGTGAATGAATGAGATGAGAAGAGAAGTTCCCGCAGGATAGTCGGCTTGTTATTTGTTTTTGTCTTTTAAAAGAAGTGTTTTGAATTTGTTTGTGAACGGTCTTGTACTAAGACCTATCCATCGCGGGAAGTATTTGCACCTCGCCCCGAAACAGGACGCGTATAAACACTCTGCAACAAAGTCTCGTGTCGTACAAGATTGTTCAGTTTTCATTAAATGTTTTATTGCTTTTCTTTTTGAGGAGAGAAAGAAAGACTCAAGTTGCAAAAAAGGAAAAATCTAAGGGACTAAGACTCAATCCTAAGTTTGTTTATTTATTTACAAGTGGTCCTAATGGTTAGTGAGGTTTCTAAGCCTAATGGAAACTAGAAACTACTAGAATTCAACTTACCTCTTAATGAAGTTAAGTTGATTCTAAGAACAAATGGGAAACCTATACAAGTTATAGAAATTAAAATAAGGCAAAGCAATGAAATTGAATTATAAGAAATAAATTCTACAAATGCATTAGATGACATGACTTAAAAAATAGTCTATTTATTTATTCTACTTCTAAGTGAAATGAACTTTAAGCCTAAGTTCTAAATCTAAGTCCATCCTAATATTCATTCTAACAAAATCAAATTAAACTAAACCTAAGTCTAAATATTAAATTTAAATGCTAAATCTAATCTAGACTATTATTATTTTTTGTATTGAACTTTATTATTTTTTAATGGCCTAAACTAAAGGGAATTATGCATAACTAGGCCTAAAACTAATATTCTAAAAAAATATTAAAACTTCTAGGAAAAATTATGAAACTTAAACTATAGGGTCCTAACACTATCTAAAATATTATACTAAGAGGGATTCTAAAAAATCTTATTTTTTCTATGCTTAGCAATTAATTATTTCCAGCTAAGAATTAACCACTAATTCCTAAAGATTATATCACTAAAACCTAAGATAAAAGGTCCTAAAATATCCCTAAAAATTACACTAAGAACTATTATGAGTCCTCTAATTACAGAAAAAAGAATGGCTCAAAAAAGTTGTTGGAAGTTACTTAAATAAAATGAACAAAATCCAGCATGATTAAAAGAAATACAAATGAAGCTAATTAAAAGAATAATTCAGAATTAAATCAAAAATAACAAAAATTCAGAAAATAAAAATATCACAAATTTCTAAATTGACTTATTAAGCTACTTAATTTTTTGTGAAATTTTCTAGTGCTTTTTACTATTTTTATTGAATTTAATTTGAAACTATATTAACTTAAAATTAAAAAAAAGAAAAGGGATGCATTAAAGTGGCAAATCGAGATTACTTACTTGATCGAAGTGTCGATTCTTCACGCAAAAAGAAATCCATAACTTCAAGCAATGTCTTGTGATCTTCATAAGCAAAATAAATGCTTATCTTCCATAATCATTTTGTGATGCTCCACCATAATCGAAATCGATTCAATATCGATCAAAGAAACACTTATGAACACTTATTCAAAGATAATTCACAACAAATAATTAAAATTATCACGAAAATCTTAATTAAAATGAACAAGAAATGAATCAATATCATAATCTGCGAAAATCGATTAACCAAGAAATTAATCACAATTTTTTAATAAGAACAATAATTAAAAAAATTGCTATTAAAAATAATGAACACTAAGGGGGGAGCATTAAGAATCCAGTAGTAACAAATAGCAAAGAATTGGCCC
Organism: Lathyrus aphaca; assembly: GCA_963966055.1. Taxonomy (NCBI): domain Eukaryota; kingdom Viridiplantae; phylum Streptophyta; class Magnoliopsida; order Fabales; family Fabaceae; genus Lathyrus; species Lathyrus aphaca. The sequence goes on along the minus strand of OZ014519.1, from coordinate 353,721,271 downwards.
AAGCCCAATCTCTTTCCATGTGGACACAGAGGGGGTGTAGATAATGAAAGACTTGGTGCGGATATGATATCCATAGGATCTTGGCCCATCTCCTTGATAAGTATACACAAGAGGGAGTATAGAAGGAAAACAGAGGGTTCACATAACAAATCTGAGAAATATTGCACGAAGCCCAATCCATGTATTCTTCAATATTTGACCTAGCAGCATGATTGACGCAGCTCAACCACAACATCACCTTCCCTAAACTTATCTGCGGCGCTCCGAAATCAAAACTCATCGGCAATCACCTCATCGTCTCTGGTCCAACTCGACGCCAATGGTCGCCACTCTATCATCAATGAACCGTGCTTCTTCTTAAATTCTCAGAGAACAAACATGCCATGAACGGCGCCGTAACTCACCGTTCCACCCTCGCCGTCGAATCACCGCCATCCCTTTCTTGACTTCTCTTCGTCGTCATCGCCGACAAACAAAAAATCGTGGCTCTTCTTCTCCAAATGCGCCGCGACTGTTTTCGTTCTTCTTCTTCAGTGAAACACAACGTATCCTCCATTATTCATCGTCAAACCGCCGACGAGAGTTCACCGCCAACGGTCATTTCCTTGCGTCGTTGCATAACTCCGTCTCCTTCAGTTTATTACATTTCGTCGTTACTCTCTCCGTCAATCGCGTCTTGCTTCTTCCTTTAGCACATACCACCACCGATTCACGTCAACGCACCCAGAATCTTTCCCGATCACAAGTCGCATAACTCAGACGGAATAACAAAGCTAATAGCCATACACGATCTGTGTGTTCTAACTGTGTTCGAATTGGAAAAATGAAATTACCAATCGGAGTCGCTCCGAAGGCGTCTTCTATGGAGGAGAAGCGAGATAACCAAACCAATGGATATTTTCAGGTATACTACCTATTCTTTCCATGTGTGCTTTTCGTGAATCTCCTTCTGCTACCGTTGAGATTGTTATGAATCGTTGCCGTTGTTGTCGTTAATGACTTGCAGGTTGTTGTGGTAACGATCCTCAACAAAATTCTGAGAATGGTGGATTGAAACTGAACGAAGTAGTGGACGATTGGAAATGAAGGTGAAGAAAAAGATTGAATAGTTTGAGATGAAATGAAGGAGAGGGTTGAAGAATTATGGTGTGTGATTATGGATTGAAGAAGAAGATTGAGAGAAGAAGGTATGAGAGGTTGAAGAACAAATGGGAGAAAAATTGTGAAGAAGAAGTTGATGAAGAGTGATGCCTCTGCTTTATAGAAGTTGATATTTTGGATTCTTCTGGAAGATTTTTCAGGTATTCAGTTATGATTCTGTTGTGGAATTCAGTTAGAATTAGTTAGTTTTGATTCTGATTTCTGTTATGAATTTTGGTGGATTCGGTTGTGAACTGATTTTCTTCTGCTAACTGATCTCTTTTCTCTTTTTCCAATCGAATTAAACGATGACCTTTTTCCTGCTCATGTGAATTTTAGCTTTTTCCTTTATCTGAATTATTCTTATTGATGCGTTACTGAATTGTGAAATGTGAAATTACAGGGTCATTGGACCGTTGCTGAGGTAATTTCGACGTCAATGTCGTCGAAGCTAGGCTGTTTGTCCTTGGATGACTCTGAATCAAGCTGAGTTGTGGCAGTGGATTTGGAGGTTCATATTGTCTCTGTCGAAGGTTTTCGTGAATTTTTCTGAAGGAAAATTGAAGAAGCTTGTGTAGGCTCTCCTGGAGATTAATTAATAGATTTTGGCTCTCATTTCTCCTTTTTATTTCCTGTCTGAAATTTCGGTTATAACTTGTCACTGAATCTTTTCGTTTTGCATCGCTATCCTGGGCCCCTTTTGTGATATTCTTTTTTGTGTAATTATTTCCATAGCTTCTCCACTAGTGTAACTCTGTTAGCATTCTCTTTTATTTTGTTATGGCAAATGTAACCAACTTCCCCCTTTTTTTTTGAAATGAACTATAATGTCCACATGCCTTATTTCGGATTATCTTGGCAAAGATCTTAAGTGGAACAAGCTTGAATTTAAACAAGGGTCTCTGGTCACAATGAATATAAGGTTTGAAACAACTCTCACATAAGTATAGTAACAGGGCTAAACAAATGATCATATTCACTTAATAACAAAAGTGGCAGCACTACAACTTTACGGGAAAAGCTGCAGGAGTTATATATTATATTTTTTTAATCAATTTCATGAACTAGTGATGCCTAATGAATGGTCTTTGGATGATTTCAACCAATGTACTTGTCTTGAAAAAAATTAGACTTGTAACACTAATATTACAAGCATGATGAATCTAAATCTTAAAAAAACGAATAATTATAAAAGGGCCTTATCATTTTTTGCAATCACATGGGCCACCCTTCTTTTATGAATGAACTAAGAACAATGGCTTAAAACATGATCTAGGACCCGACTAACAAATGGGTTGGTTTAAGAAGAAAAATTTTAATTGGGTATTGACATGGTTTTGATGGGTTTAACGACAACAAAAAGTGGCTATTGGGTTATCTGGGCCTGGGCCTAGAATATGTATAGAAAAAGAAGAATAAAAAGGTTTTACATGAAAAAAAGGGATAAAGACAATGGTTAAGATTTAGACTTGAAAAGAACGTTCGAATGGGTTTATAGTAACTCTTGAACGAACAATAGTGACACTTTGATGCCTTCCAAATAAACCATGATCACGCGCCTTCCGCCCTTAACACGAACCCCCACTCCTGATCCAATACCACTTCTTATAGACTGTGATGTTAACACCTCAAACCCTGCTTCTTAAGTCATTGGCGTAACCTATGCCAAGAAGAGGAGAATAGACTAATGAAACCTCTGGATAAGGAAGAAACTTGGAACTTGACGAACGCCATAACCAAGAATATGCCTTCGATGATGTGAACTCAAACTTTGTCTCATCTCAAATATAATGGCCAGACAAATCACCCACTAATATGAGAATCCCAATCACAAGGAAACGCTTCGACCTTATGCCTCAGGGACCAATGAAATGCATGATTGCAATGTTATGATGACCTAATGAAAAATGTGGATGAATGCGAAGCGATAGGCCAATTAAGGTAAAAAGAATGAGGGCAAATTTTGAGGTATTACAGTGAGGATTCAGGAAGGCACAGTCTTGGGCAAGTGTTTGAGCAGCCAGGTATGGAACAGGGGAGCACAGCATCTCACCAACCTTCCTCTTTGCTTCTCATTCCTTTGGTGAACAGAGTAGTAGAAATCTCCCAGTAAGGTGGGTAATGGGTTCCTCAGAATGAAAAGATGAATGGCATTTTTGATGATAAACTTGGGCTCATCTGCAAAAAGTATAACCCCATATATGCTGAGGGCTAACAATGCACAGACTGCCTTCCATTCTCCCAAGGAGGCCTTCAGGATAGCCTGAGAAGTCATGAAATCCAAGTGTAGACCAGAGATTCCAGCCTTTGTTGTCATGTTCTGCTCAATCAGAATAGGTTCCAGATACAGTGCCTTTGCCACTTCTTCATTACTGGGAAAAGCCATCTCAGGGTTGAAGGGGACACCACCCCTGACAGGTACTCCAATCAGTGATGAAAACTCCTCCAACAGAGGTCCCAACTGAAAATTCTGAAAAGTGAAGCATCTCAAAGGAGGATCATAGAACTGTAGGCAAGTGTGAATCAAGCTCCTCTGAGAAGGGTCCAAATCCATAACCACATCAAGGATGCCTCCATAATGTTCTCTGAATAGTGGTATATGGTCTGGAGTGATAAGGGCCTGGACCTTCCTGATGCCAGTCAGCTCAGGCTCAAAGAAATGATATGAGATGTTGCTCTTCTTGGGTGCCATGTCTGCTGATGAAGAGCTGAGGCAGATGCTGATGATGATGACTGATACAAGAAGATGAGCTACTGATAGGCTGATGCTGGTGGTGAAGGTAACTGAAGCAGGTAGCTGATGAAGATAGCTGAAGCAGATACTGATGAAAAGGGGTCTATGCAGATGAAGGGGTCAAAACCAAGCCAGATATGGTGTGGATACCCTGAAAAACAAATAAGCAAATGTTAAATGATGCAATGATGATGTATGCAAATGATATGCAAGGGTTTTGTGATCAAGCAAGATCTGATTACTGCCTTGATATAAGTCCATGTATGTCTAAGAAGTCCAGATGGAGGTTCATAAGTCCAGTAACCAAGTTGGGGGACTCAAATAAAGAGTCACATATCCAGGGTTAAATCACAAGAACTGTCCAAAGTGAAGCATTCTCAAACACAATAAGTATCAGGGTATGATGTGGCCCATGGTTCCTGCAAACCTGTAAATAGCCCAACCCCCTCACAGGTGGTGTTCTAAAACAAGGATCCTCAGACTTGGATCAGTTATGAGAAGTGTAAACACTTCTAACCTGGAGGTACAGTGTTTATAATAACCATAAAAGATCCTCCTCTAATTCACCTCAGTTTCTGAAGGTCATAGTAAAGGTCATCCAGACTTAGCAGGCTTCCCAGATAGCCCTAGCACTACAGGAAATCTGTAGCACAAAGTTCTCAAGAAGAAACCCATATATGAACCGTGTTTCATATTCCCACACCAGACCGAAATGGAATGGGAAAGAACATGAACCACTCTAGCCTAGGTGTCACTCAGGTCCCAGGTATAGGACCTTAAACTCTCAATAGAACCCCACCCACCAAAACAGAAAACAGATCCAGCCAGATAACAGTATGACAGTATGATGTATATGAAGCTGTAAAGAAAGCAGTAAACAACTGTACATAAAGCAAAAAATAAATACAAATATACAAACACAATTAGCACATAACACCCCAGTAAACACAAATCAAACAAGCGCTAGAAGGAACCCACAAACAGAACCAGAAGCCCTGGTTACAGTATAAGGGTCTCCAGCAGAGTCGCCAAGCTGTCGCTCCCACCAAATGACACCCAGGTCAGAAGGGGTACAAACGCGAACGGTCGGCGAAAGGATGAGATGAATAGAGTCGCCAGCTAGGAATTTTTATCCCGAAGGAAAGGTAATGCTGCATAAACCTAGAAGGATATGGATAAGATGGTTGCGAACCAGAGAGACTGAGAAAGGGGGTTGGTTACAACCTGGGAAGGTATTAGCACCCAGATTGTCCGTCGTACTCGACGGGATCCACGCTTAAAAGATTTGTGTTTTAAAGGGGTAGTGTCAGTGCAATTTGTGTATCAAAGCTGGAAAGAATGCAAGTGTCAGTGTAAAAGAAGTGTGAAGTGTGTAAATGTACAATGTCAGTGTAAGAACAAGAGTATAATGCTCAAGATAATGAGGCTAAAAGAATAATGCTGAAAGAGGGGGAATATACAGAGACTTTTGTTCGATAACTGTTAAGTTATGCCTACGTATCCTCTCATGCAATGAGGAAGTCAGAACACCGTAGTTCGACCCAAAGAGACTGAAAGATGAATTGACTTGTGAACTGCTTGCTTGTCTATGCTCAAGTGCATGACCTGTCTGGCTCAGGTGCAAACTGTCTTACATTAGACGGAAGAAGCAAGTTCTCGTTTATGAGTGAATTAGATGAGAAAAGAATCTCGGAGGAGACGATTATTGTTTGTTTTTGTGTTTTCAATCTTTTATTGCTTTTGGAAGTTTGTCATAAGTTAATGAGCTTAAGCCTAAACCAATGGATTTAGTAAACTCATCACATCTTCCCTTTGATTACGGGTAATGAGAATACCTTAAGTGTGAAGTCAGCATCTCACACTTAATTACCATGATGTAGGATTAAGATCATTAACCTACTTGTGATTATTTAGATGTTTTTGGTGTTTTTGTTTAGTGTTGAGTAATGAGATTAAGCCATAATCAAGGATTAAACAGACTCATTACACCATCCTAATAGAAGGATGATAGATGAGAATGTTTAAGCTGAGGAAAGCTCCTCAACTTAATCCATGATTAGGGATTAACTTCATGACAAAACAAAGCCTTTACTAAATGGATTTTAATTAATGATAAGATGATGAAGTGAGTTTTAGGGTTTGTAAGACAACTTGAGGGGGACTTGTCCATTAACACTAGGGTTAGTCCTTCTTAACCAATTAAGGAAGAATTAGAACCCTAATGCAAGGCCCAAGTTACAAGCTTGATGTCTTAATGATTATTAAGTGGATTGATTAAAGGGTTTAAACACATTAAGGGTTTAACACTTAGGATTAAAGTTATACACTCCATCCTAATAGAAGGATGCAGGCATAAACTTAATCACAAAGCCTTAAAGCCTTTAGGGTTTAGTCCTTGATTATGAGATGAGGAGAGAAGACTCAATGAGACACAAAGGTAAAATCTAAATGGGGGACTAATCAAAACCCTAATTATTGTCATGCTTGGTTGTTCCTAAGGTTTGTGAGGTTTACAAGAAAGATCTTCAGAGAAACCACCAGGAAGCAGATGAAAGGAGCAAAGAGAAGCAAAGTAACTTGCTTCATTTAAGAAGAAAAGTCACTTGAAGAAAGAAAGCAATAAGAACAAGAATGACCAAGCTCAATCTCAAGCACAAGACAAAATGCAGCAATGATTCATAAGAGAGATGAAAAGAGATTGTGAGAAGTGAAGGCAAATTCACTTCTCAAAGTAACTTACCACCTGAAAAGTTAGAGAAAGGAATGAAATGCAATGCAAATGAGATGTAATGACATGATACAAACCAAAACCAGAAGCATGAGTGTGATGTTAATGATGTTAAGGGATGATGCAAACATGAGGCAAGGCATGAGAATGATCATACAAACATATGGATGCAAGAGAAGCATGCTTAGAACCATGGATATACATGAAAAGTTATGAAATGCAAATGACATACAACATGGCAAATGAAAGATGCAATGATCACATATGGTCTTAACATGTCCTAAGATGTACTATGAATCAAATGAATGCACAAAATGTCATGGCAAGTCATGGTATGCAAACAAATGGAAGATGGATGCAAATGAAAGCCCAAATTAGGGTTTATGATCAATGCACAAAACATAATTCAAAACCAGAAGCAAACATCAAGATAAAAATTTGAAAATGCATTCAAAGGAACCCTAAACCTATACAAACTCACTGCCCAAAGGAGGGGTGCTAACTCTTAACCTAATGAGGGTTATGAATTTCTTAAGATTGCTAGGGTTTTAAGGTACCTTGTCAAGAAAAATGTCAAACAAATAGGAAATGCAAGATCAATTCATGCCAATTTAATCCTATAAACTTCATGCTATACGAGATGCAATGCAAGAAGAATCAAGGTCCAACTCTTAAAGGCTAGGCAGAAATGAATTTTTGAAGATTGAATCAAAATAATGCCTTGAAATGAAATTAATTCCATGGAAAATTGTCAAAAGACATCAAGATCAAAAACGAAATTTGGTTTGAGAGTTGGACAATGTTTCTAAATGATTTTAAATGTTTCATGAATTTTTTTGTGATTTTAAAATACCTAAAAGTATTTTTAATTAATTAATTCTCATTAACTAATTAAAAATAAACTTTTAAATGATTTAAAAATAATTTTTGATGCAAAAAATAAAAATAAAAATGTTTTTGGTTTCTGAAAATTAATTGAACCTTTGACAAAAAAATTCAGAATTTTTAAAGATGTTTTACTATTTTTAATAAATTGTACAAATTAAATATGAAACAAATAAAATAAAATGAATTTAAACTGAAAAATGAGAAAGTCAACAGAATCAAGGGCTGTGGTTCAAACTAGGACGCGCGGGAATTGACTAGGCGCACATCTGGACGGCCAGCATTCAAATTCTCCTAATTATGATTAAACCCTAATTAAATGCCCTAATCACTTTCAGATGACCGGAACAGTGTTCCGGTCATCTTCTCCGGCAGGCCAAAACCTCTATCTCTCTGAATACGCATCAAATCCTCACCAAACTCTCCAGAATCAATCTATGAACATCACTAAGCATAAACCCTAACTCAAACAACATTTATTTTCACTGAATCAAAGGAAACAAGCAAGAACATTTTTACGGGCAAACTTTCAGATCAAGCATACAACCTCAAAACTCAATCATTTTCAAAAATAAAAGGTTCAATGGACTCAGGGAAACATGTAGATAATTTTTGAAACAAGAAATGAGAGTTCTGGAAAAATGAATTTCCATGGCTACCTGAATCGAAGCTTTGATTTCTGGAACTTTCTGGCTGGCCCTTTGATCCAAAACACCTCTAATGGACCTCCTGAGAAGCTTGCAACACTTGGTTGGAGTTTAAAATGGCTGGTTTGAAAGATTGCTGAAGTTCTGTTCAAAGAGGGGCAGAAATCGTATTTTGCTTTCAGTGAGTTTCAGGCTATGGTGATGGGTGGTTTGTGATCAGCAAGTTATGTGGAGATCAATGGTGAAGTTTGTTTGTGTGTTTGCAGCTTGTGTGATGAGTTTCGAAGAGTTTTACAAATGAAGCATAAACTTGGAGCTAGGGATTTGGGTGTGTTTCAGCATGAATGGTTATGTGCTTTGGCTTGCTTTTGATTTGTATAAACAAGTGTGATAGGTCAGAGGGTGGGTGCTGGCCTATTGTGATTGGTATGGGTCTTTGGCCAAAATGTCAAACTTTGTGTAAGAGAGGTATGGGCTCATAGCTAGCCAAGGACAAATGGGGTGTCCTGCGCAGCAAGAAGTGTGGAGAGCCTTAGGATCAATTGTGAAGTCAGCAAGCAAGTGGATTAGGGTTTGAGTGAGCTTTTGCAACTTGGTTCATCTTTGCCCTTTTTGAAATTTCTTGCTCCATAAGTCATGAAAATGAGTGATCCTTTGATGCAATCTGACTTTTAGATCTTGGTTCATGTTTGTATGAGGATTAGAAGTCCATTTGATAGCACAATTTGCCTTGGCAAGTGATTTTGCAACTTTGCCTCTTTGGTAGAAAACTTGAAATTATGTGATTTTTCCCAACTTTGACAAGCCATAACTTTTGATCCAAAATGAATTAGGTCAAGTTCTTGTACTTTTTGAAAAGGGAATGATCCATTATACAACTTTCATGACCAAAGGTTTTCCATTTGAAGCATTTTTGAATCAAAAAGCAAGGGTTGAAAAAGTTTCCCAAAATGGCAATTTTCATTATAAGTCAACTTTCCCAAAAAAGTCAACTTTGCAAATGGCTTGAAATTCTTCAATTTTGTGAACTTCTAACACCTTATATGATAAAATAAAGATCATACACAATCAAAATGATGAAGAACACCCTTTGTTTGGGTCATTGGGGGCCTCAGATGCCCTGATTTTGCACTGACTTGCTCAAAAAGTCAACTCTTGATCAGATGACTTCCCCATGGAATTTCTTCATGAAAATTGATATGCATGATCCCTATACCATATATAGACCAATAGAAACAAGAATGACCAAAAAAATTGGAGTTATGGCCTTTGGAACCAAAACCCAAATTCTAGGTCATCTGTGCAGTCAAACCTGGCTCTGCTTCCATGCCATTCTCAGTTCTTGTTATTCTTTGATATTCTTGACTTTGAGGGGATATAATATGATGCTTGAACATACATGGACCCCTTTGAAGTGATTGATGACCTTTGGAGTGGCTCAAGAAGCTCTTGGATTACTCAGATCACAAACCCTAGATGCAAATGACTTTGAACCAATGCAATGAATCAAAGGTGTAGTATGAGATGCCATGATTGAGTTTATGCATATGAAGAGATCACAAGCCATGGTGTGAATGGGTGAGGGCAAATTTGGGGTGTTTACAACGGTCACCCAATTGAAAAATGATTATATGTAGTTCAATTGTGTGTATGCATATAAGAAAGGTTAAAGATGATGGGAAAACTTTGAAATTCTAGTTTCATATAGTTAATTCACTAGTATCTTTCTAGAAAAAGGTGCATGTATGATTATATATTATGTGAAGAAAATAGGAAAAAGGAATGCAATTGGTTGAAGCAAAAATTAAATTCTTAAATTTGAAATTCTAGTTTCATATAGTTAATTCACTAGTATCTTTCTAGAAAAATGTGCATGTATGAGTAATATTATGTGAAGAAAATAAGCAAAAGGAATGAAATTGGTTGGAGCAAAAATTAAATTCTTAAGATGGGAAATTGTATGTGTTGGCCTATCAAAGCAATAGGTCAGCCTATCAAGGTACTCGGGTCGGCCTATGAAGGTCTCAGGCCGACTTATGAAGGTTACATGTTGCCTATGTGTCGACCTATGTGAGGTGACTTATGGGTATATGCTACAGACTTTAATATTGATCCATGGGAGCCGACCTAAAATTCCGTGTCGACTTGTATTGTATCTGAAACTCGTATAGGTTGGCATGTTTATGCTTGTGTCGACCTGAAATAACTTGACCACCCAAAAACATGTTTTTCAATGCAATTTAGATGTAATCTCCTTTTCAAACTCATTTGAATGCTTTCTAATACTAAGATATTCATCTAGAATGGGAGAGTATCTCCCAATATACATAACACTACACTATCTTAGTTTTGACATCACTCAAAATCCAAAAACACTCACACTTAAGACCATCATTTAAAAGTGTTTATTTTGATTAAAAAATCTATAAATTAGATGATGAGTGGAAGTATTTAGTTCCTAACTATCGCTCCCGGGATTTTCATCCTAGTACAAACGCGAAAGTGGCGCGAAAAAGGTAGAGTCGCCAGCAAAACATTTTTATCCCGAATGAATGGGAAAGGTAATGTTGCACAAACCTCAGGAAGAAAGAAAGGACGAGGCCTTGCGAACCAAAGATCTGGGTTTGGGAGTCGGTTACAACCTACGAAGGTATTAGCACCCCAGATTGTCTGTTGTACCCGACGGGATCCACGCTTGTTTGTTTGTTTCAAAGGGTGAGAAAATACGAGTGTTGCTGAACGAAAGAACTGCTAACTGGAACTGGAATGAGAAAGAGAACTAGAAAAGAGAACGAAAAAGGAAAGAGTGGGGAAAATGTAGGGAAAATAAAGAATGTGCTCGCACGGGACCTACCTCGTTGCCTACGTACCTCATCGGGAAAATGAGGATCAGAGTTGACGTAGTTCGCCTAACTAAGGCAGGAACTATTTGTTTGTGTTTTTTATGCGCTAGAATTGCGTATGTCTATGCTCAGGTGTTGCATGTTCATCTGGTACGAGTGCGTTTACCGTCTTGCATACGAGACAAGTCGTCGCAAGTTTGCGTTGAGAGTGAATGAGGTGAGAAGAGAATTCCCGCAGGAAAGTCGCTTATTGTTTGTTGTTTGCTTTTTAATATTTTTTTATGAATTTGACACAAGGAAGTGAATTCAAACTCTTTTCCATGGAATGTGTACTTGTTACTACATTCCAAGATGGAATAGTAGAACAAGCACACCAAGTAAGGAGAATTTATCCAAGACTTGTTTCCAAGGATTAGGGTCTAAGTTCACTGGCTTGTTGAACTTATTAGATGTTTTTGTTTCTTGTGAAGAAGTATCTTTTAGGTTTTCTTTGTGAAAATAGTCTCTTGATCAGACTTGTACATTATGCTAGACAAGCCCATACTATTCCAAGATGGAATGAATATGAGTGTCCCATGGAATAAGGTTATACACAAGAGACTCTTTTTATTAAGTGTCTTTTGGAGTTTTGTTTGAAGATGATAAAAGAGACTCAAGAGGCAAAAGGTCAAATCTAAGGGGTACTACGACACAACCCTAAGTTATATCCTTATGTACAAAAGGTGATTCTATGGTTTATGAGGTATTCTAAACCTAAGGAAAAGAAAAGCAAGTTAGAGTTAAACTTACTTCCTAAGGAAGTTAAGTTGAATCTAAAGAACAAAAGGGAAGCCTATGATCAAAGAACCAAGTGCTAAGGCAAACACAATTAAAATGCATAAGATATAGGAATTAAGTAATGCTTACCTCAATCTTCCCCCTACAAAACAAATGTTAGCATGATGAAGCAATTTGAACAATTATAACATGGCAAAATTCAATTAAGAACTCACACTAGCTAATAAGAGCACTAATGAACTTCTAAACCTAAAATCAAATTCTAAAGCATTCTACATGTTAGATAAATTTTAAGGCCAGGAGCTAAGTCATATTAAAAGTATCTAAAGGGATGAAGTGAACCCAACTCAAACTATGCCCTAAAGTGTTATTAAACCCTACTGAAACCTAAGGATGAAGTTAAAAGGGAAACCTAAGGGTTTTATCATGTTAAAATCCCCTAAAATCAAAGGTGAGTGCAAATTCCAAAACTTAACACTAAATGAAAATATAGGATGAGATTATATCATAAAACATCAACAAATGGAGTGATAAGAGATGTCTTAAGGTTAAGTGTCACAAATTAGGGTTTTAAGACCTTTAGATGACAAATGATGTTCAAAGGGATACCAAAACTTTTACACTTGAAGTAAACACATGGAAATGATCAAATTATATTTATGAGACACAAAAAAATGATATCAAAGGGTTAGCTTATGCACACATGGAATTTGAGAGGCTAAGATAGAAGAAGAAGTGAAATTAGGTCAAAATGAAGCATGTAAGACTTATGGCTCAAGAAACCCTAAAAATCAAAAGATGGAGACTTAAAAAAGGTAATCAACATTTGAAAACATCTAACATGACTCATAAGACTCAAAATCAAGACCTTAAAGCAATGGCATAAATGCCTTATTCAATTTAGATCAAAAGGAGACAAAGAAAAAGGACCAAAAAGTGACTTATGGTTCAAGCAACTTAGAAAAATATCAAATGGCCTAGAAAAAATTATGAAACTTAACATTTGGGATTACAATCCAGAAGATGACTCATGTCTAAAAAATCTCACAAAATTTCCTATTTTTGGATAGTCAAATAAAGGCTAGAAAGGAATTAGGGTTTATGGATACCTATGTGAAAGAATGGGATCAAACAATGACCAAATATGACTTAAAAATCAAAGAAAAAATATTTTGGTTAAGTTTAATGGATCCTATGGACAATGCAAAAAGAATGGATCATTTATCATTTTTGGTTTAAGAGAACAAAATTGAGCAAAAAGGTTGGTCAGGAAAGAAAGAAAATAGGAAGAAATTAATTGTGGAATTAATTCTGCCTCCAAAATAAAGCAAAAATGAAATAAAAAAATATGTAAAATTCAAGAAAATGTTTAAGATCATATATGCATTTTTGGGGGATTTTTAGAAGTGTTTTGGTATTTTTAAAAATTGAAAATGAAAATGGAAATAAAATGAATAAAAGAAATAAAATAATTATTCTGGATTGGGCCTGGGGGTGAGAATAGAAGGAAAATGAACTGAACTGGGCTTGAAACACATGCGTATGGGGTGCCATTAGTAGTCTAAACGTTCCTTCACAAATTTGGCATGTGAGTAGCATGAGAATTTTAATGCGTTGTCAAGATTGTGGCCCTTGGATGAGAAAGATCTAACAAATGCGTTATAATTTCACAAAATCAGTTAGGGCACTGTTCAGGCACCAGAGAAAGATTCCGGTCACCTTCTCCGGTGAGGTTCTGGTTAGGGAATACATCAACTTCCATGGAAATGCAATCTAAAACCACAAATGGATTCGCCTCACTCTCCTGATCAATAATCTGGCCTTATATTTCATTTTTAACTCATTAATTCATCAAATCGAAACACACAAAGTTCACCCTATAAACTACATCTAAGCTTCTATGAAGCCTATCAACTAGTCAGAGGTTGCAATGCTCTTATTGAGCCTCAATCAACACAAAACCAACCAAAAATTGTGAAAGAAAGCGAGTAGAATTTCAGAGTGAACCTGAATTGCAGAGATGCCACAAGTTGAGGAAAACCAGAGATGAGACTCATATGCTTTGCTTAACTTTGATCTTGAACACTGAGAGTGAAATAAACACTATGTAGCTTGAAGATCTTGTGGAAATGAATCTGATACAGTGAAGTACAATATTGTGCAGTGATGAATCCTTGGTGCTTCAAGCTATGAAATCCATGGACATGGTGCAAAGCATGATGCTGATGAAGATTTGATGAAGGATGAGATTAAATTGATGGAGTTTGAAGAGCTTCGATCCAAAATGCAGTGGAATCTCAAGAATGCAGTGGCTGATCCTTGATGAATCAAGCTGTGTAATCCATGGATCATATGCTTAAGATGATGATGATGATGATGATGGATTGGAGAAGAATGGATCAGAATGGTTGAGGATGAAGCTTCCTCGAAGCAGAATTCAGAAGAATCTTCAGAGAGAATTCTGTAGATTGAAGTGTGATTTTTGCAAAATGAAGAGTGTACTTGAACTAGCCATGGTGAATCCTTTATATAGCCTGGGTTAAACCCTTAACCAATGTAGTTAACAGTTGGAACTGTGGTTAACTGAGCCAAGTTAGTTTGAGAGTTGGTTATTGATCACACTAAAATTCACCGTATTTCTGACTCCGATTTCGCATGCATTCTTAGCTTTTATTGTTATTTTGTTATGTTATTACTTTGTTTTTCTTTGTTTTCAGGTTTTTTATGTAATCAGGGCTTGAATCGAGAAAAGGAGCGAAAAAGGAGTGGAAACGGACGAAAACCTAGAAATTCAGCGTTTTACACTTACGGCACCCACCGTGGCGGGCGCCATGGGGTCATCCATGACGTGGCCACGTCTCAAGACCACTCCACAACTGCCAAGACCCACGATCCCCACTCTTCCATTCCCTATCAGTCTCATGGCGGGCGCCATAGGCCTGTGGCGGGCGCCACAAGGCAAAAAGCAGTTCCCTCCACTTTTTAGTGGAGGGGCATCCTGGTCTTTTCCTGCATTTAGTTTTCCTATAAATAGGACTTTAGATTTTCTTTTTTCTTCATCCAAACTTAGATTTATTTAGGCATATATCAGTTTTAAAGCAGTTACCATTCCACATTGGGGTGTTTCTGCAATCGAGTGACCGAGTTTGTAATCTGTCTGTGTGATCGAGTTTTGGAGCACTCTGGAGGAAGTTAATCCTGCCGCCATTTTAATTCCAGTTCGTATTTTATCTTTCCGCATTGCTTTACTTTTATTTATTTCTCGCACTGCTTTACTTTCATTTATTATCCGCACTCGCACTTTATTTTATTTATTTCCTGCACTCGCTTTACTTTCGTTTATTTTCCGCACTCGCACTACTTTACTTTATTTCACGCACTCGCACTACTTTTATTTACTTTCCGCACTCGCACTACTTTTATTTACTTTCTGCACTCGCACTAAATTACTTTTATGAAAAATTATAAAAAGAACTTTTACATTATCATGTCTAACTAACTCTATAAAGGTTAGAATGTAAGGATCGTAATTAAACAAGTAATCTGTACAATTGTTCGTGGAAACACTTAAGGGCTATTTTATCTTTCAATTTAAGTAATTGTTTTTAACTACTTCAAAAACAGCCAAAAACACTTTGTCTAGTTCATTAGGAGTTTTTAGATTAAAAAGAAAAGAGATTTTAAAACGATTTTCGGACGCGTTATGAAGTTTAGAGTCTGGTTCGTGAGAACCTCTTTTTGCTAAGAAATCCAGGTTAAAGTACTTTTCAACTTGGTTAAGTTACTATATTTCTTAAAAATAGGTTTACTACTCTAACGCAGTACGCACCTTTTTATTCGTGACAATAGGAGGGGTTGATTAGAGAGTACAACTCGGTTCTGAATACGCGAAAGCGACAGTTCCTGTTAAATTAGTTCTTTTCAAAGGAGAAAACATTGCCCATAAGTAGTTCCATTAACAAGTACTGGATTATCCATTGATTACGTGAATTACATTCGAGCCTATCTTTGTTTATTGTTTAAAATTATTATTTTATTTACCATTGCACCCTTCTTAAAACCCCTATATTTAGTTGCCTTAGATACACACCATAACAACAGGTACGATAGATTGACACTTGGTCTTTGTGGATTCGACAATCTTTTATATTACTCTGACGTGTTCGTACACTTGCGAAAAACACGCATCAAGTTTTTGGCGCCGTTGCCGGGGACCAATTTCGTCAAATTTCATTACCCTGTAGTTATACCGTTTAGACTAAGGTTGTTATCCACCGGTCAATGCGAAAGACTCGCAGTGCCGGAAGTTTAGTAGACCCTCTAGCTGAACCTGAACGTTACGCTCGCGTACGTTTGTTTTTCCATAGGAATAGGAAAGCTATGGCCGAAGATCAAAACCGAAGACCTCTTAAGGACTTCGCCCAACCATCAAACGAGGAACCTAGTTCTAGTATAGTAAACCCCGCTATCCCAGCCAATAATTTTGAACTTAAACCATCCCTGCTGCAATTAGTGCAACAGAGACAATTCGCAGGTCTCGCTACTGATAACCCAAACCAACATTTAAAAAAATTTCTTCAGTTAGCAGACACCTTTAAAACCAATGGAGCTTCTCCTGAGGCGATACGCTTAAGATTATTTCCCTTTTCCCTCAGAGATAAAGCTCTATCATGGTTAGATTCCCTTCCACCCAATTCAATAACAACTTGGGATGACCTTAGAAAAGTTTTTCTTGCTAGATATTTTCCCCCAAGTAAGACTGCTCTTCTTCGAAATCTAATAACTAGATTTACCCAACACCAAGGAGAGTCGTTGTTCGAAGCCTAGGAGAGATATAAAGAACTATTAAGAGCATGTCCGCATCATGGCTTAGAGAATTGGCTAATCATTCAAACCTTCTATAATGGACTTCGTTATAACACTAAGATGACCATTGACACTGCCACTGGTGGCGCACTGATGAACAAACCTTACCCTGAAGCTAGTTCCCTTATCGAAGATATGGCCCAAAACCATCAATCATGGGGAGTAGAACGAGCGACAGTGGAAAAGAAGGAAGCCCAAGGAGGAATACATGAGCTAAGCTCTATAGACATGATGCAAGCTAAAATGGACGCGTTGGCCCTTAGAGTCGAACATATGTGTACAACTTCGAATACTGTAGCCGCAGTTTCGCCGAATTGTAAGATATGTGGGACGCAAGGACACCAATCCGCCGAATGCAATCTGTTGAATGAGACCAACACTGAGCAAGTGAACTACACCCAAGGGAACCCATTTTCAAACACATATAACTCTGGATGGAGGAATCACCCAAACTTCTCCTACAAAAATAATAACCCTATTCAAAATACCACACCTCCGAGACAACAAGGTTACCAAGCCCCAAGAACAAATCAACCTATGCAACCTGTACCGCCAAAACCGAGCCTTGAGAAAATTATGGAAAATTTTATCACCGCTCAAACACAACAAAACAAAGATTTCATGAACCAAAACGTCCATGTTAATGAACTAATTACCCAGTTAGGAACCAAGGTTGATCAAATTATTACTCATAATAAGATGCTTGAAACCCAGATCTCTCAGGTAGCTTTAAACCAAGCCCCACAGACTACACCTGGAGGACAGTTCCCTGGACAACCTCAACAAAACTCGAAAGGGAAAGCTAATGCCATTACTCTACAAAGTGGAACCGCTTATAAGGAACCTTTGAACCCTAGATTAAGTGAGCCTGAAACTTCTGAGAGGAATGAGGAGAAGGAACCAGAGGAGTCTGAAACCCCGGAAAGTCAAGAAAAAGGAGAAGAACCTAAAAATAAAACCTATGTACCACCACCGCCGTACAAACCACCTATACCATACCCTCAAAGATTAAAGAAAACCCAAATCGATAATCAATATCAAAAATTCGTTAAGGTTATAGAAAAAATTCACGTAGAAATCCCCTTTACAGAAGCCATCACCCAAATACCTTTTTACGCTAAGTTTCTCAAAGACATACTTACGAATAAACGTAGACTTGAAGATCCAAAACCCGTGGAATGTAATTCTATTTCCGAAAATAAGTTAGCAAAGAAAGATAAAGATCCCGGAAATTTTTCCATTCCTTGTGTTTTGGGGAATCAGGTCATCGAAAAAGCTTTTCTAGACTTAGGAGCTAGTGTGAGCTTAATGCCTTTAGTAGTTTGTGAGAGATTAAACTTAGGAGAATTACAACCTACTAAGATGTCACTTCAATTAGCCGATAGATCCGTTAAATACCCTATATGCATACTTGAAGACGTCCCTGTTAGGATAGGTCAGTTGTTTATACCTACTGATTTTGTTGTCATGGACATTAAAGAAGATGACGACATACCAATCCTCCTAGGTAGACCATTCTTATCAACTACTGGAGCCGTAATAGATGTTAAAAAAGGGAAACTAACTTTTGAGGTAGGTGACGAGAAGATAGAATTTATACTTTCAAAATTTCTTATGGCACCTGTGATAGGAGATGCTTGTTATGCCTTAGATATCATCGAAGAATGCATTAGGGAATTAGAACAAGAAGAAGAAACTGAATCTATAAAATTGACATCAACCCTCATTTTGGAAGATGACAATTATAAAAAACCCTACACTGATGATAACCTTCACGAATGTTTATCTCTTACCCCAGATCATATGCCTTGCCCTATGAAACTAACCGTAAAACTTAAAGAACTTCCTAAAAACCTGAGATATGAATTTCTTGATGAAGAAATGAACCGTCCAGTAATAGTCAGTGCTACCTTAAACCAAGAAGAAACAAACCAATTATTAGATGTTTTACGTAGGTACCCCTCAGCCTTAGGATATAAGATCTCAGATCTAAAAGGAATAAGCCCATCCGTATGCATGCATTGGATTTTGCTTGAAGAGGATTCAAAACCCTCCAGAGAACACCAACGAAGAATAAATCCTATAATGAGTACTGTAGTTAAGACTGAAGTTCTTAAGTTACTAGAGGCAGGTATAATATATCAGATCTCGGACAGTAAATGGGTGAGTCCTGTGCATGTAGTACCTAAAAAGGGAGGCATCACAGTCGTGCAAAACGAGAAGGGCGAACCTGTAGCAAAAAGAACCGATGGAGGTTGGCGTATGTGCATAGATTATAGAAAATTAAATAAAGCAACTAGGAAGGACCATTTCCCATTACCATTCATAGACCAAATGTTGGAGCGCCTAGCCAGACACTCTTACTTTTGTTACCTAGATGGATATTCAGGATTCTTCCAAATACCTATTCACCCCGAAGATCAAGAAAAACTACCTTTACATGCCCAGTTGGAACTTTTGCCTATAGAAGAATGCCTTTTGGACTCTGTAATGCTCATGCCACTTTCCAACGCTGCATGATGTCTATCTTTGCAGACTATTTAGATGGAATCATGGAAGTATTTATGGACGATTTCTCAGTTTGTGGATCTGATTTCAAAAATTGTCTTATCAACCTTGAGAAAATCCTGGAAAGATGGGTGGAGGTAAACCTTGTGCTAAATTGGGAAATATGTCATTTCATGGTCACCGAAGGGATTGTTTTAGGACATATAGTTTCCGAAAAAGGTATAGAGGTAGATAAAGCTAAAATAGAAGTCATAGAGAATCTAAAACCGCCGAAGACTATCAGGGAGATAAGAAGTTTTCTTGGACATGTCGGGTTTTACCGACGTTTTATCAAGGATTTCTCCAAAATAACAAAGCCCTTAACTGGTCTTTTAATGAAAGATGTTGAATTCATCTTCGATGAAAAATGTACTGAAGCATTTAATCTTCTGAAGCAAGCTCTGATTTCAGCACCTATAATGAAACCCCCTGATTGGTCAGAACCGTTTGAGATAATGTGTGACGCCAGTGATTATGCTGTTGGAGCCGTTCTAGGTCAGAGAAAAGACAAAAAGTTACACGTAATTTATTATTCCAGTAGAACCCTAGACGTTGCACAGCTCAACTACGCAACAACCGAAAAAGAGCTCCTAGCTGTAGTTTTTGCCATAGACAAATTTAGATCTTATCTAGTAGGAGCCAAAATTATAGTTTACACCGACCATGCTGCCATTCGTTACTTACTAAGTAAAAAGGATGCCAAACCTAGGTTACTTCGATGGATTCTATTACTGCAAGAGTTTGATTTAGATATCCGTGATAAGAAAGGCACTGATAATGTGGTAGCTGATCACCTATCTAGGCTAGAATACCTGAAACTGACTCGGTACCCATAAATGACAATTTTGCCTATGATAGATTGATAGCCTAACTAGAAACTATTGAAGATGATAACCCAGACCTACATAAGTATTCTCATAAATCCTTAGCTATAAGTAATGTACCTTGGTATGCAGGCTTTGTTAATTACCTAGCCGCTAACATCATACCCCCTGATCTAAACTACCACCGGAAGAAGAAGTTCTACAGTGATGTGAGAAACTTCTATTGGGACGAACCATTTATTTTCAAGAGAGGTAAAGATGGCATTTTTCGCCGTTGTGTTCCAGAAGAAGAGGTAAATAATATAATTGAGCATTGTCACTCTGCACCCTATGGTGGACATGCAAGCACATCTAAGACCTACGCCAAGATTCTTCAAGCTGGCCTGTTCTGGCCTACTATGTGGCGTGATGTCCATGCTTTCATTGTCAAGTGTGACAGGTGCCAACGCACGGGAAATATTTCAAGACGTAATGAAATGCCTCTGAGAAATATCCAAGAAGTAGAACTCTTCGACGTATGGGGTATAGACTTTATGGGACCGTTCCCACCATCTTTTGGAAATCAGTACATCTTAGTAGTTGTTAACTACGTGTCTAAATGGATTGGAGCTATCGCCGCACCCACGAACGACACCAGAGTAGTCATCAAATTATTCAAAAACTATATATTTCCCAGGTTTGGAACCCCCTGTTTAGTCATAAGTGATGGAGGATCACACTTCATATCGAGAATATTTGATAAACTTTTAAGCAAGTATGGAGTTAAGCATAAAGTAGCAACATCATACCACCCACAGACCAATGGACAAGTGGAAGTATCTAATAGGGAGATCAAACAAATTCTTGAGAAGACTGTCTCTATATCTAGAAAGGATTGGTCGCAGAAACTTCAAGAAGCATTATGGGCCTATAGAACCGCTTTCAAAACCCCTATAGGAACAACCCCTTATCAACTGGTCTATGGAAAATCATGTCACTTACCTTTTGAATTGGAGCATAAGGCCTATTGGGCCATCAAAACTTTGAATTTGGATTACTTGACTGCTGGTGAGAAACGTATCCTTGATATCCACAAATTAGAAGAGCTCAGACAATCCGCCTACGAAAATGCCATCATATACAAAGAAAGAACAAAAGCTTGGCATGACAAAAGAATCATAAGAAGAGACTTCAAAATAGGCGATCATGTTCTCTTGTTCGATTCTAGGCTACGACTTTTTCCAAGGAAGCTTCGTTCGAGATGGACTGGCCCTTTCGAAGTATCTAAGATCCTAAGATCTGGTGCTATTGAAATCAAGAACCAAACATGTAAACCGTTCATCGTCAATGGACAGAGGTTGAAGCCCTACTAAGGAGGTGACATCCCAATAGCATACACCTGCCATACTCTGAGTGATCCACCATATCCTTCCAATGATGTATAAAAATCGGTCGTCGAGTTAATGACGTTAAACAAGTGCTGCATGGGAGGCAACCCATGGTTTTTCTTATTTACGTACTTTTTATATTTATTTATTTTTACTTTATTTTAATTTGTTTATTTGATTATTATGTCAGGACTAACGATTGAATGTTTTATGTGCTTTCAGGACTTGTTTTCTAACCTTGTGCAGAATGCAGAACCCCGATGACATGCACGTGGCCTTTAGAGACGACGCACAGAGAGAGAGTTACTATGTCCACATGAGACGCCCTATGGCTCCTACCAGGTACCCTGACCATGACTGCATGGATGCCTTGGGGATAGAGCCAAGCGTCAGATTCTTATGCCATCAACTCCAGTGGGACCAGTTTGACAACATAAACAACACTTACAGGAACTTGACTCTTGAGTTCCTCAGCTTGTTTCATCATGACCCTTGGGTTGGACCCGATGGACACGCTGTTTTCAGGTTGTTCGGGATTGACTACTCCTTCTCTCACAAAGAGTTTGGTGATTTACTAGGTTTTCAGACTACTCCTGATGCTATTCCAGAGACACCGATGGGGTATTTTATGAGCAGAGAAGTGGAAAAGTTTTGGACTAAAATATCAGGTGGAGGAAGCCAAGATCCTTCCACCCAGTTTTCTCAGGTAATCCACAACCCTGCGTTAAGGTACTTCCAGATGATTCTAGCGCATTCTTTCCTAGGTTTGCCAGATACAGAGACTCTGCTAAGTGGAGAGGAGATTTTCCTACTGTTTTGTGCGACTCAGTCTCGCCCTGTTGCTTGTGGCAATTTTCTGCTGAAGGGCCTTGCTAGTGTTTCCAGATCATCTGTAGGCATCATACATGTCGGTGGGATTGTTACACAGATAGCTACTGCATTGGGTTTGTCTCGCAAATTATTGCACCTCAGAACCTTCTGCTGCTACACCACCCTGGATGTTGACTTTTGTCTTGACAGAGGACTGATGAGGAGGGCCTCTTTTGAGCCCAACATGTTTAGATTACTGATCGACGGAGAAGTGATACACTACTTTACATTACCAGACCCGCTGATGACCAGTGTCCATGATCCTGCCAATTGGAGTTATGCTCTAGAGGGTTATGGAGAGACTGTCGAAGAGCCGAAATCACCTCCCGCCGCTGAGTACACTCCTACACCTCTTACTCCCTGAATCACTGTTATGTCTAACAATATGTCTCTGTAGCCGCCTGATCTACAAACCCAGATTTATGAGCTCCGTAAGGAGACTGCCCTGCTTAAGCAGGAAGTAGCGGACTTGGAATTACAGATTCAGGTTTCTGATCTCACTCATGCCTCAGAGGCCGATGCTCTATATCAGGAGATTGAAGAGCTTCGGAGGGAGATAGCTGATATTCGTGGATCAAACCAGGAGGAGAAGCCTACCACATGATTCGTTCTACACTGACGATATTACCCTAGTATTTAATTTCCTTTTTTTTCATGCTTTATTTTATTTCTCGCATCTCCAGACATATCTTACATTATTGCATCTATTATATTTCCTTTTTTCATGTACTTTGAATTTATCTCATATATATATATATATATATATATATATATATATATAATTTTATGCACTAATGTTAATTTTTCTCTTTTCTTTTTGATTTTTTAATTATTTTATTTTGTCGAGCAAAGAAAAAAAAATATAAGACAAAAATATTTTCATTTTTGTCTTCATAAAAAAATATGCAAGCCTCATGCCTTGGAAAAGAGAAGAAAACGCTATTCAGACCCCCCCCCCCCCCCCGAAGACCAAAGGTGCAAAGAGGGCCCAAAGGAGGATTTAAAAAAATCCAAGGCCCATCAGGATTTAGCCTTGTGGCGGGCGCCACAGGCCCATGGCGGGTGCCATGGCGTTCTCCCCTATTTCGGGGCTGAACTTCCATTTTCACCATTTTCATACCTTCCTTCTCCAAAAACCCATTTTTGCAACTTTCAAAAACCTCCTTGAACCCCATTAAAGCTCCCCCATTTCCAAAATACCCACCATCCATAAAACCTATCCAAAATCCATTTTCATTTTCATCCACCACAAACCATAAAAATCAAAACTTTATCATTTCTCTCATAAACCATTTTCTACCATTTTTCACTTCCTAAGGAGCAATCAACAATGGAGTTCAATGGATTTCTTCTTCGTGATGGAAGACCGGGTGATAGGCAAAGGAAAATTATTCAGAGGCTTCAGAGTCGAGAAATTCTCTTGACTAGGTACGTCGATGATAACTGTCTGTATGCTTTGGGTATTTATCATAGTGTTTTTAATTTATTAGATTTTTTAGGCTTGCATAATATTTTCGTTAATCAGGAACCTACCTATGTGTAAACACCCCAAATTTTCCCTCACCCATTCACACCATGGCTTGTGATCATTTCATATGCATAAACACAATCATATCATCTCACATCTCATTTTTGATTCACTGCATAGTTTCTAAGTCATCTGCACCTAGGGTTTGTGATCTGAGCAATCCAAAAGCTTCTTGAGCAAAGGCTACCAATCACTCCAAAGGGATCCACATGTGTTCTTATATCATATTTCATCCTCTCAAAGTCAAGATTTCAAAAGAATCACAAGAACTAGGGTTTGAATGGATGCAGAGCCAGGTTTGACTGCACAGTTGACTGAAAATTAGGGTTTTGGTTTCAGAGGCCATAACTCCAAATTTTTTGGTCATTCTTGTTTCCATTGGTCTCTATATGGTATAGGGAGTATGCATATCAAGTTTCATGAAGAAATTCCATGGGGAAGTCATCTGATCAAGAGTTGACTTTCTGGACAAGTCAGTGCAAAATCAGGGCATCTGAGGCCCCCAATGACCCAACCAATGGGTGATCTTCATCATTTTGAGTGTATATGATCTTTATTTGATCATAGAAGAAGGTTGAAGTTCACAAAAATCAAGAATTTGGAGTTTTTGCAAATGTTGACTTTTTGGGCATAGTTGACTTTTCAAGAATGCTTCATTTTAGGTCATTTTTCAAGCCTTGATTCTTGATCCAAAAATGCTTCAAATGGAAAAACTTTGGTCATGAAAGTTGTAGATCACATCTTTCCCTTTTCAAAAAGTACAAGAACATTATCAAATTCTTCTTGGATCAAAAGTTATGGTGTGACAAAGTTGGCAAAAATCTTTGATTTTCAAGGCATGCCTCAAATGAGAATTTTGCAAAATCATGAACCAAGGCCTTTTGTAACCTCTAGTTGACTTCAAACCAGTACACAAACATTCTACAAGTCATAAAAATCAGAATTGAACCAAAGATCACATGTTCATGGTTCATGTAACAAGACTTTTTCCATGAAGTTTCAAAAAGGTAACAACTTGCAAAAACACTCATCACACTTCACCAACTTGATGCATTGGATGCTGCACCTTGCTAGCCCTCTCACCTCATCTTGCTGCACCAGCCCATGCCTTGTACTAAGCCTAGAACCACACCATACTTCTCTTACACAAAAGTTGGACTTTGAGCAAAAGCAAACTTACCTATCACAGCAGGCCATGTCACATCATCCAGCCAATTGGATTAGTTTATACTTTTCATTTGCAAGCCATTTCAGATACCAAGCAAGGCTGAAACACTTCACACCATCACATACACCAAAACACACCATTTTGCAAATTGCTTCGAATCTGCCTCCACAAACTACAAACACTCAAACAAATTCCTCCAATCATCTCACCTTGCCTTGCTGAGTAGAAACCACCAAAGTTCAAGCCTGAAACCAGCATGGATTGAGCTTCACCATTCTTCACCTCAGCCTGCATTTCTCTTCGAATCTTCACACACAGCCATCAAAATCCATTTCTTCTTTCACCAACAAGTCATAAATTGTCCCTGGAGCAAGAACCACCCTTCAAAGCAGTTTGAAACATCACATACAAAGATCCCCATTTCTGCTACACCAGAGTTGGATCTTTCAAGCCAGCCACTTCCCAAGCTTTCTAAGCTTCATTTCGTCCTCAGGAGGTTCAAGGGAGCAAGCCTGCGCAAAGGAAAAGTCCAAAGAGCTCATAAACAGAGAAGCTTCATCTCAGGTGAGCTTCATGAACATTTTTCCCAGAAACTAGTTTTTTAGTTCTTTTATGATGCTATGAGTTCCTCTGATCATGAATGTATGTCTACTTTTGAAAATAGTGAAGAAACCAGCATGTATGATGTTCCTGAACTTTTTTTGCCCTAATTCTTTCTTGCTTCGATTCAGCCTTGTTAGGAAATATAAATTTGCTTTGATTAGGGGTTTTGGTTCGTGAGTGAGTGGGGATCATTTCCCAGTTTTTAGATTTCGTTTTAGTTAGGTTTTTAGGGTTTTGGGGATTCTCAGGGAGGATGCTGGCAGGAGAAGACGACCAGAAGTCTTCTCCGGCAGCCTGAATGTCATTAGGGCATAATCCAGTCATTAACTCTAGTTTGAATTTGGACCGTGGATTGCCTTTGACTGGTTGACTTCGCGCGTGAGTGAAAAGGCCCAGATTCGTTTGATTAGCCCTAATTCTTTTCATTTAGTTTAATTAATTCTTAATTAGATTAATTACCTCAGAATCAATCCTGGCCACTGGATCTGGCGCCAGTCAACCATTTCAAACCAGGATGCAATCCCAGCCTCTCCTTGCGTTTACTTTCCCATTTTTCTTATTTTTATTTCATTTCTTTTCCTTTTACTTGCACATTTATTTTAAAATAGTAAAAAAGGTTTAAAAATTATGAAACTTTTTCTCCTGAGTTTTATTAATTTTGCAAACACAAAAATATTTTCATTTTATTTTTTATCATTAAAAAAGTATTTTTAAATATTTAAAGGATTATTTTTAATTGATTAATGGAAATTAATTTATTAAAAATACTTTTAAGTATTTAAAAATCACCAAAAAATTCATGAAATGTTCTAAGACATTTAGAAACATTGTCCAACCTTCAAACCAAATTTCTTTTTTTATCTTGATGCATTTTGAGAATTTTTCATTGAATTAAAATCATTTTTGTGCATTATTTTGATCCTAAGTTCAAAAATTCATTTCTGCCTATCCATGATGAGTTGGACATTGATTCTTCTTGCATTGCATTGTGTTTAACATGTAGTTTTTGAGATAAAATGGCCATGATTTGATCTTTCAATTTCAATTTGTTTGGCATTTCTTTTGTTTAAGAACCCTAAAAACCCTAATAACTTGTAAAAATCATAACTTAGGATTGGTTAAGAGTTGAGACCTCCCCTTTGGACTTTGGTTTAGTATAAGATTAGGGGTCCTTTGAGTGGCATTTTACATTTTTTATCTTAGTGATTGCTTCTGTTTTGGGTTTTTGTTTGTTGTCTGATCCATGAACCCTAATTTGGGCTTCCATTTGCATCCTTCTTGCATTCTCTTGCATAACATGATTTGCCATGACATTTCAAGTATCCATGTGATTCATTTGACATCATAAGACATATAGAAAGCATGTGTGATCATTGCATCTTGAATTTGCCATTTTGTTTGCCATGTATGTTTCATAACTTTTCATGTAAGTTCATGTTCCTTAACTTGCATCATTTGCATCCATGATCTTGTATGAGCATCTCTATGTGCTGCCTCATGCTTGTAGCATCTCATAGCATCATTATCATCATCAACATGCTTCTGGTTTGGTTTTGCATCATGTCATCTTATCCCATTTAGCATTGCATTGCATTTCTTTCTAACATTTCAGGTGGTAAGTGAACCTGGGAAGTGAATTTGCCTTCACTTCTCATAACTTTTCTTTTCATCTCTCTTGCATCCATTGCTGCATTTTTATATGTGTTTGAGTTTGAGCTTGATCATTCTTCTTCCTCCCACTTTTCTTTCTTCAAGTGACTTGACTTCTTGAATGAAGCAAGTCACTTTGCTTCTCTTGATCTTGTTCATCTGCTTCCTGGTGGCTCCTTTGAAGATTGTTCTTGAAAACCTCACAAACCTTAGGAACAACCAAGCATGATAATGAATTAGGGTTTTGATTAGTCTCCCCTTATAGTTTTACCTTTGTGTCTCTCTTTGAGTCTTCTCTTCTCACCTCATAATCAGGGACTAAACCTTAAAGGCTTTAAGGCTTTGTGATTAAGCTTATGCCTGTATCCTTCTATTAGGATGGAGTGTATAACTTTGATCCTAAGTGTTAAACCCTTAATGTGTTTAAATCTCTTAATCAATCCACTTAATAATCATCAAGACATCACACTTGTAACTTGGGCCTTGCATTAGGGTTCTAATTCTTCCTTAATTGGTGAAGAAGGACTAACCCTAGTGTTAATGGACAAGTCCCCCTCAAGTTGTCTTACAAACCATAAAATTCACTTCATCATCATATCATTAAATAAAATCCACTTAATCAAAGGCTTGTTTTGTCATGAGCTTAATCCCTAATCATGGATTAAGTTGAGGAGTTTTCCTCAGCTTAAACACTCTCATCTATTATCCTTCTATTAGGATGGTGTAATGAGTCTGTTTAATCCCTGATTATGGCTTAACCTCATTACTCAACACTAAACAAAAGCACAAAAAACATCTAAATAATCACAAATAGGTTAATGATCTTAATCCTATACCAAAGGTGATTAAGTGTGAGAATCTGACTTCACACTTAAGGTACTCTCATTACCCCTAATCAGAGGGAAGATGTGATGAGTTTACTAACCTATTGGTTTAGGCTTAAGCTCATTAACTTATGACAAACTTTCAAAAGCAATAAAAGATTGAAAACTCAAAAACAAACAATAATCGTCTCCTTCGGGATTCTTTTCTCATCTCATTCACTCATAAACGAGAACTTGCTTCTTTCGTCTAATGCAAGACAGTTTGCACCTGAGCCAGACAGGTCATACACTTGAGCATAGACAAGTAAGCAGTTCATCAGTCAATTCATTCTTTCAGTCTCTTTGGGTCGAACTACGGTGTTCTGACTTCCTCATTGCACGAGAGGATACGTAGGCATAACTTAACAGTTATCGAACAAAAGTCTCTGTATATTCCCCCTCCTGAGCATTTCACTCTTGTTCTTACACTGACACTGTACATTTTACACTTCACTTCTCTTGCACTGACACTTGTATATCTTTCCAGCTCTTTTGCACACAGATTGCACTGACACTACCCCTTTAAAACACAAATCTTTTAAGCGTGGATCCCGTCGAGTACGACGGACAATCTGGGTGCTAATACCTTCCCAGGTTGTAACCAACCCCCTTTCTCAGTCTCTCTGGTTCGTAACCGTCTTATCCATATCTTTTTCTAGGTCTATGCAGCATTGCCTTTCCCCCCGGGATAAAAATGCCTAGCTGGCGACTCTATTCATCTCCAGTGAGTTCACGGCTGTGTGTTCTCATTTTCCCTCTCGCCGACCGTTCGCGTCTGTACCCTATCTGACTTAGCCTCATTTAGCGGGAGCGACAGCTTGGCGACTCTGCTGGGGATGCCTCATACTGCAACCAGGGCTTCTGGTTCTCTTTGTGGGTTCCTCCTAGCGCTTGATTGATTTGTGTTTATTGGGGTGTTATGTGCTATTTGTGTTTGTATATTTGCTTTATTTATTGCTTTCTGTACAGCTCTATTTATTGCTTTTCTTTACAGTTTTTTCATATATCATACTGTCATGTTGCTGGCTGGATCTGGTTTTGTTTTGGTGGGGGGGTGATTCATTGAGAGTTAAGGCCCTATACCTGGGACCTGAGTGACACCTAGGCTAGAGTGGTTCATATTCTTTCCCATTCCATTTCGGTCTGGTGCGGGAATATGAAACACGGTTCAGATGTGGGTTTCTTCTTGAGAACTCTGTGTTGCAGATTTCCTGCAATGCTAGGGCTATCTGGGAAGCCTGCTAAGTCTGGATGACCTTTTAGTATTGACCTTCAGAAATTGAGGTGAATTAGAGGAGGAATTGTTATGGTTATTGTAAACACTGTACCTCCGGGTTAGAAGTGTTTACACTTCTCATAACTGATCCAAGTCTAAGGATCCTTGTTCTAGATCACCACCTGTGAGGGGGTTGGGTTGTTTACAGGTTTGCAGGTACCTTGACCTCAGAATACCCTGTTACCTTGATTTGATTAAGAGTACTCCACTTTGGAACAGTTCTTGTGATTCTAAACCCTGGACATGTGGCTCTTTATTTGAGCCCCCCACCTTGGTTACTGGACTTATAGACCTCCATCTGGATTTCTTACATGGACTTATATCAAAGCCCTTGATCAGATCCAGCTCAGTCACAAACCTATGGATATCATTTGCATACATAATCATTGCATCATATTAACATTTGCTTATTTGTGTTTCAGGGTATCCATCTTCATTTGGTTTTGGTTTTGACCCCATCTTCAGTATTGACCCATCTTCATCAGCTGTCTACTTCAGTCATCAGCACCAGCCAATCAGTGGCCCACTCTTCAGCATCTTCACTAGTACCTGTCTCTACTCAGTCTCAGTGTCATGGTTCCAAAGAAAAGCAACATCACCTACCACTTCTTTCAGCCAGAGTTAGCAGACATCAGGAGGATTCAGACCCTGATCACTCCAGACCATGTACCATTGTTCAGGGAACACCATGGAGATATACTTGACATGGTTATGGATCTGGACCCTTCACAGAGAAGCCTGATCCACACCTGCCTTCAGTTTTATGATCCCCCACTGAGATGTTTCACTTTCCAGGACTTTCAGTTGGGCCCTCTATTGGAAGAATACTCATCATTGGTTGGTATACCTATCAGGAGAGAAGTCCCTTTCAACCCTGAGATGGTTTTCCCAAGTAATGAGGAGGTAGCAAAGGCATTGCACCTGGAACCAGTCTTGATTGGGCAACATATGACTTCTAAAGCAGGAATCCCTGGCCTGCATCTAGATTTCTTGATCTCTCAAGCTACCCTGAAAGCTTCTCTAGGAGATTGGAAAGTAGTATGTGCTTTGTTGGCTTTGAGCATATATGGGATTGTGTTATTTGCAGATGAGCCTCGATTCATTAGTAAGAATGCAATCCACCTGTTCATCCTGAAGAACCCAGTGCCAACTTTATTGGGTGACCTCTACTATTCAGTGCATCAGAGGAATGAAAAACAGAGGGGGAGACTAGTGAGGTGTTGTGCTCCATTATTCCATACTTGGCTTCTCAGGCATCTACCCAGGACAGATGCATTTTTGAATCCTCATCAGCAGAAGAACTGGGCTGGGAGACTCACTACTCTTACTTCAGCTGACATCAGATGGTGCACTCAAAGCACAAAAGGCAGGGATATCATCACCAGCTGTGGGCATTTTCCCAATGTGCCCTTAGTAGGAGTTAAGGGAAGTATCAACTACAACCCTCTGCTGTTTAAAAGACAACTGGGCTATGCACTGGTCCACACTCCTAAGGCACAGGATTTGGTTGAGACTCTTTACTGTGAGAACAAGATTAGTCTGACTGTTGTTAGGCAGGCAGCCTGGGCCTGGGATAATGTGCAGACTAAAGGGATAACCATCTTGGGAAAGTGTAATAATGTGGCATCAGCACAATACTATGATTGTTCCTATGCTAGGGCTCAATTCTCTGGGATGCCCTTTACTATTGAAGATGTGCCTGGGCCTTCCACAGCACCACCTCCAGCAACTGTCAGCCTAGAGGAATTTGAGAAGTTGAAGGAGAGAAATGAGAAGTTAACCCAAGCTTTGCAGAAGACCCTCTATGAGAGGAGTGATGGGAGATTGGATATTGAGAGATTGGAGAAGCTGAAGAAGGAGCACCTGGCTAAGATTGAGAGGTCTGAAGATTATATTAAGAAGTCTAGGGCTGGAGAGCAAATTCTGAAGAATGCTTGCAAGGAAGCCCAATTCCAGAAAGCTAGGACAGACTTGTATTTGAAGGAGAGCCAGGCTAGGTGGGTCAGAATCACCGAGGCTCGTACTCTGGAGGACAAGAGAGTTCAAGACAAGATGGAGCAGATGGAAGAGGCCCTGGCAACAGCCCAGAGGGAGATATCAGAGCTGAAGATCAGAGCCGGAGTGAAGAGGTCTAAAGACCAAGGTCAACACAAGAAGCTGGCTGCAGCTATTGCTACAAGGAACCTTCTTATCAGGAACCTTACGGAGCGTCCGGCTGATCCTGTGACCGAGGCACTTCTCAAGGAAGTTCGGGAGGATGAGTTTGGACTTGGTGTCTGACCATTTGCTTGTTGTTGTTTTCTTTCCATGTACTTTTATGATGTATTTTGACCCCTTAGAGGGCTTGTGTTGTAAAATGAACAAGTTGTATTATTTCCCCTTCTGTAATATATATTTGTGTTATTTTGTTCCATCTGAGTATTCTTCAAGAAGCAACATCAACAGCATCTTCGAGGGTCTGGAAGGGTCAAAACTGAACGCCAAGCCGGATACCTTGAGAACAAATAAGCATACTGCATTGCATGCTAACCCTTTGTTTGTTTTGTAGGTTTTGTTTTGTTGTTGCTAACTCTGTTGTGATGTTCAGGAATTATTGCTCGGCGACGAAGGTTCCCACTCAACAGGCCACACGGTACCCAACCAGAAACAATCTTCCGGGCATTCAGATGGATCAGATGCAGCAAGACCTCACGGAGGTCAGAAACCAAATGACCACCGAGAGGTTAGAAATGAGAACTCAAATGACGCAGTTTATGGAAGTAATGAACAACATGGCTCAAAGCCAGGAGAGGCTCAGGGCACTGGTAGAAGGGAGAAACCAGGAAGATCATCAGCCAGGGACTGCTGGGACCAGTAACAATGAAAGGGTCCAACCACATGTCAATCCCCCTGTTTTTGGTCCTCACCTCCATCCAGAGGCCAACATTCCAGTCAATATACCAGGAACTGCTACAGCCGGGAGGGTACTGCGAGAGGATCCTCAAGAAGACCAGTTCACAATAATGGGAGCCGGGGAAGAGGCTTATGATAGAAGGTTGGACGAGATAGCTAAGAAGTTAAGGTCCTTAGAGTCTCAAAACTCTTTGGGGTTTGATGTCATGGATATGGGCTTGGTAGACGGGGTCAGGATTCCCCACAAGTTTAAGCCTCCCTGCTTTGAAAAGTATAATGGGACTTCCTGTCCCCGAACTCATCTACAATCTTTTCTCGGAAGACTAAAAGCTTATACCATGGATGAGAAGTTGTGGATGTTCTACTTCGAAGATAGCTTGACTGGAGCTTCTAGGGAATGGTATTCCCATCTGACAAGAGCAACGGTAAGATGCTGGAAGGACCTGGCAGAGGCCTTCATCAGACAGTATCAGTATAATCTAGATATGGCACCCAACAGGACCCTCCTAATGGGAATGTCACAGTCATCTAGAGAGAGCTTCAGAGAATATGCTCAAAGATGGAGACAGCTTGCTGCTGCTGTCCAGCCACCTATGTCTGAACGGGAAATGGCTGATATGTTCATGAATACCCTTCAGGGAACCTATATTGATAGGCTAGCTGCTTTCTCATCTACCAGCTTTGCAGATGTTGTCATAGCCGGGGAGAGAATTGAAAGCCTGTTGAAAATGGGTAAGATCTCAAACAATGGTGCAAGCTCATCCAGTAATGCAAGAAAGCCTTTTGCAGGCCCGAGAAGGACTGGTGAGACTAATGCCATCCACACCAACAGGGGTAGGCCCCAATATGTTCACAGATCTGTAGCTGCAGTCACTATCCCTGCTCCCGCTCATCCACAACCTGTTTATCAACCTCCTCAGCAAAACTATCAACAACAACCTCAGTACCATCAGCAAAATCAGTATCCTCCAAGAAACTACAACAACAGCAACAACAACAATAACCAGCAAAGGCCATTCCAGCAAAGGCCATCTCAAGCTAACAGAGTGATCGATCCGATCCCCATGCCATATGCTACATTGCTGCCACAGCTTCTGAAACTCAACCTAGTTGAGCTAAGAACGTTGGCACCTCCAGATCCCAACAGTCTACCCAGGAATTACGACTCCAATGCTAGGTGTGCCTTTCATTCAAACGCACCTGGCCATAGTACGGAAAAGTGCAGAGCCCTGCACATGAAGGTACAAGACCTGGTGGACTCAAAGGCTCTGAATTTTGCGCCGCCACCCAATGTCAACAAAAATCCTATGCCAAATCATGGTGGTCCCCGAATTAACGCTATTGAATAAGACAAACCGTCTTATTTAATAACCAGTGTGGGACAGATCAGGACACCTTTGGTAGAAATCAAGGCTCAGCTCTTGGAATGCAGCATGTTCCCAGGATGCGAGTTAGGGTGTGCTTACTGCAATATCTCAGTAAATGGGTGCGATAATATGAGGAATGGAATAGATGGCCTTATTCAGAGTGGCCAGCTCCAGATCACTACATCATTTCCAACAAATCCAGCAATCTCATCAGCAACGGTTTCAGAACCTCCTACAACTGCAGCAACCATTGTTCCCGACAATTCTTCGGCTTCATCAACAAGTACTTTGTCCGTCTTCTCAAATGACCAGTTTTCAACAAATCTTCCTGCTACAACTTCAGCTTCACTCCATTTTGAATCTCCTACAACAACAACATCCATTCTTCCAACAATGTCTCTTACAACTCCAGCAACCAATCATGAAGATGTCTCTACTGTCACAATATTTTATGATCCTGAAAACAACTCTGCCTACAATTCAGAAGGTGCTGCTCCCATCAGAGCACCAGTTACAATTTATTATGATCCACAAACAATTACAGTCCCTTCAGCAGCAGCCATCAGTCCAGTCACTGTCACGGTGCCTGGACCAGTACCATATGAAAGCAATAGGGCCATCCCTTGGCACTATGGCTCTGACGTGTACTGCGAAGGAAAAAGAATCACTCTTGAAACGTTAACACCTGCACCACAAGTAGATAATGTGGGAGGAGGCGGAGGCTTCACCCGAAGCGGACGTCTCTTTGCTCCGCCAATACAAAGACCCACTGCCGAGGCAGAGGCTGCTGCTAAGGCAAAAGGGAAGAGCCCGGTGCAGGAAGATCAAGCTGCTAAAGAAGCTTTGAAAACACCATTCGATCAAGAAGTTGATGAGTTTATGAGGATCATCAAAAAGAGTGATTACAAAATTGTGGATCAGCTTCACCAGACGCCATCCAAGATCTCTATCCTCTCACTGCTTATGTGCTCCGAAGCTCATCGAAATGCACTACTCAAAGTCTTGCACGCAGCTTACGTGCCTGAAGAGATCACTGTTAATCAATTGGAAACCGTGGTTGGAAATGTTACTGCTAGCAATGGGCTAGGGTTCACCAATACTGACTTGACAACGGATGGCCGCAACCACAACAAAGCCTTGCACATCACCATGGAATGCAAAGGAGCAGTCCTTTCACATGTGCTGGTGGACACAGGGTCATCCCTGAATGTCTTACCAAAGAAGGCTCTGGTGAAGCTAGAGTATGAAGGATTAGCATTGAGACCCAGTAACCTGGTGGTAAGATCCTTTGATGGTTCTAAGAGGTCGGTTCTGGGGGAAATAGAGCTGCCTGTGACAATTGGCCCGCAGACCTTTACAACTATCTTCTATGTGATGGACATTCAGCCTGCCCATAGCTGTTTGTTGGGTAGACCTTGGATTCACGCCGTTGGCGCAGTAACGTCTACCCTTCACCAGAAGTTAAAATTTGAATGGGAAGGCCAAGTTGTTACAATCTGTGGGGAGGAGGATATATTTGTTAGCCATCTGGCTACCTATAAGTACATTGAGATGGATGGGGAGATCCATGAAACAATGAGCCAAGGTTTTGAGGCCTTGAATGTCAATGAAGCATCTGCTATATCTGGTATCTCCATGTCATCTTATCAACAAGCCCGGAAGGTTGTTGAAGAAGGAACTGCCCAGGGCTGGGGCAAGGTCGTATCTGTGGAAGAGAAGAAAGACAAGTTTGGGTTGGGTTACAGACCAACTCAACACAATCAAGCAGAGGCTGCTGAGAAGCCTGGTTTTGTCAGTGGGGGATGCTCACCCCCGATGCTATCAACAATTTGGAAGACGAGCTGGAAGAGGAGCGCAATCTGGAGAATTGGATTCGTCCAAAGATCCCGGGGAGCAGTGTCTCGAACTGGTCTTCCCAGGAAATTATAAGAGTTACTCATGCAGAGTAATTATTATTTCCTGTATTTTTATAGCATGCATCAAAGTCTTGCATCTTGCCCAAGATGACAAGACTCAATTTGTAATCGGGCCATCTGTACTTTTTGTGCAAACAAGATCAATTAATGAAATATCAGACATCTTTTTGCAAATGAGTCTTTTTCTGCTCACTGTTTTTCCATTTTTCTTTTTGTACAAAAAATAAATGGCGGTGTTTTCAAAATGATAACTTTATTTCACTTTTCTAAGCAAGATTAAAATCAATCACTAAAATGAACAAACTGAACCCTTGCAGAGAGTGCCTTCCTGACAGCACCGACAACAGCACGGCTATGACTTCGTATGACTTTGACAATCCGATCAATCAAGCAAATGAAGGGGTTGAAGAAGAGTATGAGTTTCCTGAAGAGCTAGCCAGGTTGTTGAGACAAGAGGAAAAGGTTATTACTCCTCACCAGGAGGAGGTTGAAGTGATTAATCTTGGTACAGATGAAGACGTGAAAGAAGTTAAAATCGGGGCCTGCCTGCAAGACTCAGTGAAGAGACAACTGATAGATCTGCTTCAAGAGTATGTTGATGTGTTTGCTTGGTCGTATCAGGATATGCCCGGGTTGGACACCGACATTGTTGTGCACAAGTTGCCTTTGAGAGAAGAGTGCCCACCGGTCAAACAGAAACTGCGCTGTACTCGCCCAGACATGGCTATGAAAATCAAGGAAGAGGTACAAAAGCAATGGGACGCCGGGTTCCTTGCTGTAACTAGCTACCCGCCGTGGGTTGCTAACATAGTACCTGTGCCTAAGAAAGACGGCAAAGTAAGGATGTGTGTTGATTACCGGGATCTGAACAGAGCCAGCCCAAAAGATGTTTTCCCGTTACCTCACATTGATGTATTGGTGGATAACACGGCTCAGTTCTCGGTATTCTCCTTCATGGACGGATTTTCAGGATACAATCAGATCAAGATGTCACCTGAAGACATGGAGAAGACAACATTCATCACACCTTGGGGCATGTTCTGTTACAAAGTGATGTCATTCGGACTGAAGAATGCTGGTGCAACATATCAACGGGCTATGGTGACATTATTCCACGATATGATCCATAAAGAAATAGAATGTTATGTGGATGACATGATCGCCAAGTCCCTTACAGAAGAAGACCACCTGGTGAACCTGCTCAAGTTATTCAAGCGTCTGAGGAAGTACCAACTGAAGCTGAACCCCAACAAATGCACATTCGGGGTGCGATCCGGTAAGCTGCTGGGCTTTATTGTAAGCGAAAAAGGGATTGAAGTTGACCCTGATAAAGTCAAAGCTATTCAAGAGATGCCTGCACCAAGAACTGAGAAAGAAGTTTGAGGGTTCTTAGGTCGATTGAACTACATTTCACGGTTCATATCTCACCTGACAGCAACCTGTGAACCCTTGTTCAAGTTGTTAAGAAAAGAACAAATGGTTAGGTGGAACGGAGACTGCCAGAAGGCTTTTGACAAGATCAAGGAATACTTGCAAGAACCTCCAATCCTTATGCCTCCAGTTGAAGGAAGACCTCTGATAATGTACTTGACAGTATTAGAAGAGTCAATGGGGTGTGTGTTGGGCCAGCATGACGAGTCTGTTCGAAAAGAGTATGCAATATACTACCTAAGCAAAAAGTTTACCGACTGTGAACAACGTTATTCACTGCTCGAGAAAACTTGCTGTGCTTTAGCGTGGGTTGCTCGCCGACTGAGACAGTATATGTTGACCCACACTACTTTATTGATATCCAAAATGGACCCAGTTAAGTACATTTTCGAGAAGCCAGCTCTTACCGGACGGGTTGCAAGATGGAAGATGATTCTCACAGAATATGACATACAGTACACATCTCAGAAAGCCATCAAGGGCAGTGTACTATCTGAATATCTTGCTGAGCAACCCATTGATGACTACCAGCCTATGAGATTTGACTTCCCTGATGAAGACATCATGTTCATTAAATCAAAAGATCATGAAGAGCCTGTTCACACTGAAGGGCCTGACCCGGAAGAAGAATGGACTATGATGTTTGATGGGGCTGTTAACATGAATGGTCGTGGTGTTGGTGCAGTACTCATTACACCTAAAGGAGTTCACATGCCTTTCTCGGCAAAACTCACTTTCAACTGCACTAACAACGAAGTTGAATACGAAGCTTGCATTATGGGTCTTGAGGAAGCCATTGACCTCAGGATCAAGACATTGACCGTGTTCGGAGATTCAGCTCTGGTAGTTAATCAGACTAACGGAAAATGGTACACACACCAGGATCATCTGATACCTTATAGGGATTATACAAGAAGGTTACTGACTTTCTTCACAACGGTCAGGCTTGAGTATATCCCTCGAGACGAGAATCAGTTTGCAGATGCTCTTGCTACCATTTCATCCATGATCAAAGTTCAAGCTGCTAACTTTGTACCTCAGATTTCAGTGTCAAGACTTGATAGACCAGCATATGTATTTGCAGCGGATGTTGTAAAAGATGATAAGCCTTGGTTCCATGACATTAAATGCTTCTTGGAGGACCAAACATACCCACTTGGGGCATCTTCCAATGATAAGAAGACCTTGAGAAGGCTTGCTGGTAGTTTCTTTCTGAACACTGATGGGTCTTTATACAAAAGGAACTTTGATATGATACTCCTCAGATGTGTAGATAAGACAGAAGCAGATTTGTTGATGCATGAAGTGCACGAAGGATCCTTTGGTACCCATGCCGGAGGGCATGCCATGGCTAAAAAGTTGTTAAGGTCAGGTTATTACTGGATCACAATGGATGCAGACTGTTGTGCCTACGCCAGAAAATGCCATAAATGCCAGATCTACGCGGATAAGGTGCATGTGCCTCCCAATCCTTTGAACATCATGTCTTCACCATGGCCCTTTGCCATGTGGGGCATTGATATGATTGGCAAGATTGAGCTGACTGCTTCAAATGGCCACAGATTCATCTTGGTCGCTATTGACTATTTCACCAAGTGGGTCGAAGCAGCTTCCTATGCCAATGTTACAAGACAAGTGGTAGCCAGATTTCTGAAAAGAGATATCATCTGTCGATATGGAGTTCCCGAGCGAATCATTACTGATAATGGTTCCAACTTGAACAACAAAATGATGGCTGAGCTATGCCGGGACTTCAAGATCCAACATCATAATTCTTCTCCTTACAGGCCAAAGATGAATGGCGCTGTTGAGGCAGCTAATAAGAATATCAAGAAGATTATGCAGAAGATGGTAGTCACCTACAAAGACTGGCATGAAATGCTACCGTTTGCCTTGCATGGGTACTGCACATCAATCAGAACATCCACAGGGGCAACACCGTATCAGCTTGTGTATGGTATGGAAGCAGTCCTGCCTGTTGAAGTTGAATTACCCTCTCTACGGGTATTGATGGATGTTAAACTGAGTGAAGCAGAATGGTTTCGGGCCCGATACGAACAACTGAGTCTGATCGAAGAGAAAAGATTGGCGGCAATTTGTCATGGGCAGTTATATCAGAAGAGAATGAAGAGAGCCTTCGATCAGAAAGTCAGGCACCGAGAGTACCAAGTAGGAGATCTTGTGCTGAAAAGAATCCTCCCTCCTCATACAGACCACAGGGGCAAATGGACTCCGAATTATGAAGGACCATTTGTTGTAAAGAAAGTTTTCTCCGGTGGAGCACTGATGCTCAGCACCATGGATGGTGAAGATTTCCCGTCCCCTGTGAATTCAGATGCAGTTAAAAAATACTTCGCATAAAAATGACCCGCTGGACATAAAGACAGAATGTAAGTCCAGGCAAAAATAGGGCATCCCGGCGAGTCAAAAACAGAATAAAAGACTCGGGCAAAATAAGGGAAAGTGAACAAAAATGTACACCCGCTGAGTTGAAAAGCCGCATTGGACAACTCAGGCAAAAATGGGTATCCCGATGGATTGAAAACCCGAAAGGGCGATCCATGCAAAATAAGGGAATAAGCGAACAACTGCATTCTGAATTCGTCGGTATCACTTACAACCTGGTAAGCTTCAGAAGGATCAAGCTTCATTCAGAATCAGCCTCCTTCAGAAAGCAAGACGAGAAGAACGTCATTGTCATACGAGTCAGAGCAGAAGAGGAAGCTCCTTGAAAGCGTCGTCAACATCGCCAGCACTTTGTTTCTCAATTTATAACAATCTCTTCATTTTAGGAGATTTGTTTCCTTGACTGTATCTTGCCAATTCAGGGCACATGAATTAATAAAATCAGATTTTTTCAGTCATGTTTCGTCTTATACATTTTTATTTGCAAAGAATGTTTGATGTCTCTAAAAAACTAATTGCATAAGTACAGATGCTTTTATCCAAAAAAATAAAAACACATGCTTACAGGGAATATACTTACTCTCGAAAGTACTTAACTCCTATGACGGGATCCGGTAAGGGATACCTCGGGACCTTTTGTGCGTTTCCTTATCTTTGCAGGATTGCAGGTATCCAAAACGCAACTTGGGGCATGCAAGATACATCCCAGCAGGATGGCAAATCAACAAATAATCTCAGCATCGGAAGTGCACTCCCCCCAGCTGAGTTGCTTCTCCCCCAGCTGATTTGCCGACAACTTTTCCCAGCCGTAGTACCAATCATTCTTCCTCAGCAGAATATAAAGAGTCAGGGAATCATCTCCCCACAGAATCATTAGCCTCTATCCAGAAGAGCAACGCATGAAGAAGTCACAACAGAGTACGGAAAGCTTCCACAAACCCCAGCTGGGTCCCATTACAAGGATACGTCAACCAGTGACATATATCCCCAAGCAGATACATCTCATCAGAGCTATCACTGATCTCATCCCCAGCTGGGAGGTCCAT
The DNA here is from genome assembly GCA_963966055.1 of Lathyrus aphaca. NCBI lineage: Eukaryota > Viridiplantae > Streptophyta > Magnoliopsida > Fabales > Fabaceae > Lathyrus > Lathyrus aphaca. Next base: position 353,680,897 of record OZ014519.1, on the reverse strand, counting down.
TTCAACAGATCGACCAGAGATCTTCGCAGCAACGGGATCCGAACCCCGGATCTGTACCCCTTTGCATAATCATAGCATTCGCATCATATTATCCCCTCAGAGCGTAGCATTCCGTCTAATACGGAGCATTACGGCAAAAATCAAATACATAGCATAATCATAAGTCATGTTGTGAATTGAACACTTGTGAATAATAATCATCCATCAGGATACAGAGTACTTTCCTCAAAATCCCCCAGAGTCCCCAGCAAAAGCAGTTGCCTCACAATTCACAAACACCAGTATATACACCTTGGGACACCCGTCCGTGTCATCACTCCCTGGAAAGTTGCCTGAATACACTTTACAAACAAATCACCCGTATTACAGATACTTCTTGACACCCGTCCGTGTCAAACCACCAACAGAAAGCCAAAGACATCCTCTTTGCACTCGCATATACCTATATATACACTTTCTGGACACCCGTCCGTGTCATATCCCCAGCGCAGTCGCTTACACTTTCATCAACCCATATACTTGTTATTATTATACTTTTCTCCTTTTGACACTCGTCCGTGTCACGCTCCCCAGCAGTTTAAACACTCATCTGTACAATACAATACTCACTACTCATGATACACTTATACAGATACTCGTCCGTATCTTGTATACATCACTTATATCCTCACAGATTCGACATTGGTCCTTGTTCTTTGTTAACCAGTTGGTACTCGTCCGCATCATCATCTCAGAACATTGCGTCTAGTGTTTGTTTCTACATGATACTCGTCCGTATCATAGTCTTAAGGATGCTCGTCCGCATCTTTAATCCATACACCGTGTCAAACGCTTATGTCTCTTTGAATATAGATACTCGTCTGTGTCTACTATTCCCCAGAAGAGTCCCTTCAGATTCAACACTCGTCCGTGTTCTTTGTTAACCAGTTGATACTCGTCTGTATCATCATCTTTGAACATGTGTCAGTTTGTTTCTACCTGATACTCGTCCGTATCATAGTCTTAAGGATGCTCGTCTGCACCTTAATCTATACACAAACATCTAAACACTTATACTTTTCTTTCTTGGTTGTAAATACTCGTCAGTGTTTACTATATCCCCAGTAGATCGCCAACAAAGCAAATCTTCTTCCTTATCTGACACTCGTCCTGTGTTATGATAAACCCTGAGAGCAGCCGTACCCTGCTAGGTGGTCGTCCTCCACCTCTTGATGGTCGTCCTCCATCATGCTCGTCCGATGGCCGTCCCCATCGTTGATTTTCGGCAGCCGTACCCTGCCCGGTGGTCGTCCTCCACCTTTTGATGATCGTCCTTCATCACTTTATCCAATGGCCGTCCCCATTGTTGATTTTGGTTATCTGACACTCATCCTGTGTCATGACAAACCTCGAGAGCAGCCGTCCCCTGCTAGGTGGTCGTCCTCCACCTCTTGATGGTCGTCCTCCATCATGCTCGTCCGATGGTCGTCCCCATCGTTGACCTTTTATCCGGCATTCGTCCTATGTCGCGATATTTTCGGCAGCCGTACCCTGCCCGGTGGTCGTCCTCCACCTTAGATGACCGTCCCTCATCTTAACCCAACAGAGCAGCCGTCCCCTGCTAGGTGATCGTCCTTCACCTTTGATGGCCGTACCTCATCATCTGTTTATTTCATTTATTCTTTAACCCGATGGCCGTCCCCGTCGTGGTCCCTTTTCCTTTTCTTTAGCCCGATGGCCGTCCCCGTCGTTGGTTACTTTACTTGATGAACTTGATGGCCGTCCCCGTCATGTTTCATTTGACACCCAGAGAATCCTGCAACTTTATCTTGATGGCCGTCCCCATCATGATTTCTTTTTCCCAGCTAGTCGGCCGCCCCCGTCTTGGCTTTACCTTTTTATCCCCAGCATGTCGGCCGTCCCCGTCATCGCTTTACTTCACATTTTTCCCAGCATGTCGGCCGTCCCCGTCATTGCCCTTTACCCAGCGGTCGTCCTCTGCTCGACGGTCGTCCTCCGTCGCCCACACTTTACAATATACTTTATTTTCCTTTTACAATCTATATCCCTTTTCTTCTTCATTCTGTGAGTGCAAATTTTGGACTGTCTTTGGTATTCAACCACAAGTTACCTTGTTTGCCTGATAAGCCGTCGCTTACATCCTGCACAGCTAACTCATGTTTGAATAGGGGCAGCTGTAAACACCCCAAATTTGCCCTCACCCATTCACACCATGGCTTGTGATCATTTCATATGCATAAACACAATCATATCATCTCACATCTCATTTTTGATTCACTGCATAGTTTCTAAGTCATCTGCACCTAGGGTTTGTGATCTGAGCAATCCAAAAGCTTCTTGAGCAAAGGCTACCAATCACTCCAAAGGGATCCACATGTGTTCTTATATCATATTTCATCCTCTCAAAGTCAAGATTTCAAAAGAATCACAAGAACTAGGGTTTGAATGGATGCAGAGCCAGGTTTGACTGCACAGTTGACTGAAAATTAGGGTTTTGGTTTCAGAGGCCATAACTCCAAAATTTTTGGTCATTCTTGTTTCCATTGGTCTCTATATGGTATAGGGAGTATGCATATCAAGTTTCATGAAGAAATTCCATGGGGAAGTCATCTGATCAAGAGTTGACTTTCTGGACAAGTCAGTGCAAAATCAGGGCATCTGAGGCCCCCAATGACCCAACCAATGGGTGATCTTCATCATTTTGAGTGTATATGATCTTTATTTGATCATATAATAAGGTTGAAGTTCACAAAAATCAAGAATTTGGAGTTTTTGCAAATGTTGACTTTTTGGGCATAGTTGACTTTTCAAGAATGCTTCATTTTAGGTCATTTTTCAAGCCTTGATTCTTGATCCAAAAATGCTTCAAATGGAAAAACTTTGGTCATGAAAGTTGTAGATCACATCTTTCCCTTTTCAAAAAGTACAAGAACATGATCAAATTCTTCTTGGATCAAAAGTTATGGTGTGACAAAGTTGGCAAAAATCTTTGATTTTCAAGGCATGCCTCAAATGAGAATTTTGCAAAATCATGAACCAAGGCCTTTTGTAACCTCTAGTTGACTTCAAACCAGTACACAAACATTCTACAAGTCATAAAAATCAGAATTGAACCAAAGATCACATGTTCATGGTTCATGTAACAAGACTTTTTCCATGAAGTTTCAAAAAGGTAACAACTTGCAAAAACACTCATCACACTTCACCAACTTGATGCATTGGATGCTGCACCTTGCTAGCCCTCTCACCTCATCTTGCTGCACCAGCCCATGCCTTGTACTAAGCCTAGAACCACACCATACTTCTCTTACACAAAAGGTGGACTTTGAGCAAAAGCAAACTTACCTATCACAGCAGGCCATGTCACATCATCCAGCCAATTGGATTAGTTTATACTTTTCATTTGCAAGCCATTTCAGATACCAAGCAAGGCTGAAACACTTCACACCATCACATACACCAAAATACACCATTTTGCAAATTGCTTCGAATCTGCCTCCACAAACTACAAACACTCAAACAAATTCCTCCAATCATCTCACCTTGCCTTGCTGAGTAGAAACCACCAAAGTTCAAGCCTGAAACCAGCATGGATTGAGCTTCACCATTCTTCACCTCAGCCTGCATTTCTCTTCGAATCTTCACACACAGCCATCAAAATCCATTTCTTCTTTCACCAACAAGTCATAAATTGTCCCTGGAGCAAGAACCACCCTTCAAAGCAGTTTGAAACATCACATACAAAGATCCCCATTTCTGCTACACCAGAGTTGGATCTTTCAAGCCAGCCACTTCCCAAGCTTTCTAAGCTTCATTTCGTCCTCAGGAGGTTCAAGGGAGAAAGCCTGCGCAAAGGAAAAGTCCAAAGAGCTCATAAACAGAGAAGCTTCATCTCAGGTGAGCTTCATGAACATTTTTCCCAGAAACTAGTTTTTTAGTTCTTTTATGATGCTATGAGTTCCTCTGATCATGAATGTATGTCTACTTTTGAAAATAGTGAAGAAACCAGCATGTATGATGTTCCTGAACTTTTTTTGCCCTAATTCTTTCTTGCTTCGATTCAGCCTTGTTAGGAAATATAAATTTGCTTTGATTAGGGGTTTTGGTTCGTGAGTGAGTGGGGATCATTTCCCAGTTTTTAGATTTCGTTTTAGTTAGGTTTTTAGGGTTTTGGGGATTCTCAGGGAGGGTGCTGGCCGGAGAAGACGACCGGAAGTCTTCTCCGGCAGCCTGAATGTCATTAGGGCATAATCCAGTCATTAACTCTAGTTTGAATTTGGACCGTGGATTGCCTTTGACTGGTTGACTTCGCGCGTGAGTGAAAGGCCCAGATTCGTTTGATTAGCCCTAATTCTTTTCATTTAGTTTAATTAATTCTTAATTAGATTAATTACCTCAGAATCAATCCTGGCCACTGGATCTGGCGCCAGTCAACCATTTCAAACCAGGATGCAATCCCAGCCTCTCCTTGCGTTTACTTTCCCATTTTTCTTATTTTTATTTCATTTCTTTTCCTTTTACTTGCACATTTATTTTAAAATAGTAAAAAAGGTTTAAAAATTATGAAACTTTTTCTCCTGAGTTTTATTAATTTTGCAAACACAAAAATATTTTCATTTTATTTTTTATCATTAAAAAAGTATTTTTAAATATTTAAAGGATTATTTTTAATTGATTAATGGAAATTAATTTATTAAAAATACTTTTATGTATTTAAAAATCACTAAAAAATTCATGAAATGTTCTAAGACATTTAGAAACATTGTCCAACCTTCAAACCAAATTTCTTTTTTGATCTTGATGCATTTTGAGAATTTTTCATTGAATTAAAATCATTTTTGTGCATTATTTTGATCCTAAGTTCAAAAATTCATTTCTGCCTATCCATGATGAGTTGGACATTGATTCTTCTTGAATTGCATTGTGTTTAACATGTAGTTTTTGAGATAAAATGGCCATGATTTGATCTTTCAATTTCAATTTGTTTGGCATTTCTTTTGTTTAAGAACCCTAAAAACCCTAATAACTTGTAAAAATCATAACTTAGGATTGGTTAAGAGTTGAGACCTCCCCTTTGGACTTTGGTTTAGTATAAGATTAGGGGTCCTTTGAGTGGCATTTTACATTTTTTATCTTAGTGATTGCTTCTGTTTTGGGTTTTTGTTTGTTGTCTGATCCATGAACCCTAATTTGGGCTTCCATTTGCATCCTTCTTGCATTCTCTTGCATAACATGATTTGCCATGACATTTCAAGTATCCATGTGATTCATTTGACATCATAAGACATATAGAAAGCATGTGTGATCATTGCATCTTGCATTTGCCATTTTGTTTGCCATGTATGTTTCATAACTTTTCATGTAAGTTCATGTTCCTTAACTTGCATCATTTGCATCCATGATCTTGTATGAGCATCTCTATGTGCTGCCTCATGCTTGTAGCATCTCATAGCATCATTATCATCATCAACATGCTTCTGGTTTGGTTTTGCATCATGTCATCTTATCCCATTTAGCATTGCATTGCATTTCTTTCTAACATTTCAGGTGGTAAGTGAACCTGGGAAGTGAATTTGCCTTCACTTCTCATAACTTTTCTTTTCATCTCTCTTGCATCCATTGCTGCATTTTTATATGTGTTTGAGTTTGAGCTTGCTAATTCTTCTTCCTCCCACTTTTCTTTCTTCAAGTGACTTGACTTCTTGAATGAAGCAAGTCACTTTGCTTCTCTTGATCTTGTTCATCTGCTTCCTGGTGGCTCCTTTGAAGATTGTTCTTGAAAACCTCACAAACCTTAGGAACAACCAAGCATGATAATGAATTAGGGTTTTGATTAGTCTCCCCTTATAGTTTTACCTTTGTGTCTCTCTTTGAGTCTTCTCTTCTCACCTCATAATCAGGGACTAAACCTTAAAGGCTTTAAGGCTTTGTGATTAAGCTTATGCCTGCATCCTTCTATTAGGATGGAGTGTATAACTTTGATCCTAAGTGTTAAACCCTTAATGTGTTTAAATCTCTTAATCAATCCACTTAATAATCATCAAGACATCACACTTGTAACTTAGGCCTTGCATTAGGGTTCTAATTCTTCCTTAATTGGTGAAGAAGGACTAACCCTAGTGTTAATGGACAAGTCCCCCTCAAGTTGTCTTACAAACCATAAAATTCACTTCATCATCATATCATTAAATAAAATCCACTTAATCAAAGGCTTGTTTTGTCATGAGCTTAATCCCTAATCATGGATTAAGTTGAGGAGTTTTCCTCAGCTTAAACACTCTCATCTATTATCCTTCTATTAGGATGGTGTAATGAGTCTGTTTAATCCCTGATTATGGCTTAACCTCATTACTCAACACTAAACAAAAGCACAAAAAACATCTAAATAATCACAAATAGGTTAATGATCTTAATCCTATACCAAAGGTGATTAAGTGTGAGAATCTGACTTCACACTTAAGGTACTCTCATTACCCCTAATCAGAGGGAAGATGTGATGAGTTTACTAACCTATTGGTTTAGGCTTAAGCTCATTAACTTATGACAAACTTTCAAAAGCAATAAAAGATTGAAAACTCAAAAACAAACAATAATCGTCTCCTTCGGGATTCTTTTCTCATCTCATTCACTCATAAACGAGAACTTGCTTCTTCCGTCTAATGCAAGACAGTTTGCACCTGAGCCAGACAGGTCATACACTTGAGCATAGACAAGTAAGCAGTTCATCAGTCAATTCATTCTTTCAGTCTCTTTGGGTCGAACTACGGTGTTCTGACTTCCTCATTGCACGAGAGGATACGTAGGCATAACTTAACAGTTATCGAACAAAAGTCTTTGTATATTCCCCCTCCTGAGCATTTCACTCTTGTTCTTACACTGACACTGTACATTTTACACTTCACTTCTCTTGCACTGACACCTGTATATCTTTCCAGCTCTTTTGCACACAGATTGCACTGACACTACCCCTTTAAAACACAAATCTTTTAAGCGTGGATCCCGTCGAGTACGACGGACAATCTGGGTGCTAATACCTTCCCAGGTTGTAACCAACCCCCTTTCTCAGTCTCTCTGGTTCGCAACCGTCTTATCCATATCTTTTTCTAGGTCTATGCAGCATTGCCTTTCCCCCCGGGATAAAAATGCCTAGCTGGCGACTCTATTCATCTCCAGTGAGTTCACGGCTGTGTGTTCTCATTTTCCCTCTCGCCGACCGTTCGCGTCTGTACCCTATCTGACTTAGCCTCATTTAGCGGGAGCGACACTATGAGAGGCTGACAGTTGAGTTTTTAAGTTCATTGATATACACTATCAGTCCTAACACTGCTAGCACAGTCGGTACTGTTATTTTTAGACTGTTTGGAATTGAATATGAATTCAGTACCAACGAGCTAGCAGGCTTGTTAGGAATCCCTCATAGGGAAGGTGCGATTTGTGAGGCACCTTTGGATGCGGAATGGTCGGCCGAGGTATTTTCCTTCTGGCAAAGGCTTTCAAGTACTTCAATAAATTCTTTTGAAGGAATACTTGCATCGACCATTCACAACCCGACCATAAGAGTTTTCAGATATCTTTTGGCATGTACTATTTTTGGCCGGGAGAGTCCAAACAAGGTAAATGCTAGAGAACTCCTATTTTTGCAAGGATGCCTCACTAGTACCCATATCAATCCGGTCCCGTTTATGCTTGCACACATGGCTTTACTTACTAATAAAACAGGACCGATTGTTTTTGGAGGGCTTGTTACGTCTATTGCTCGGGCTCTTGGCCTGAACGATGAGATAGCTACACTTGAACCACTACCTCCTCGCACAATTAATTTAAAATTTCTGAAAGACATGAAATTGTGCCGAACGAGGAGAGAAGGTGGTTATGAGTTGATGGTTCATGGGGTAGCTATCCCATCTGTTGTTTTACCTTGCAGTAGACGTACTGATGTACGTAATGAAAGGAACTGGACCTATGATCTGAATGCTCCACCTGTTTTGGGTCCACTTCCTCCTAATATTCCAGATGGGGAGGCACATGACACTGATGAAGAGTATGATCGGAGAGAGCAGTCTCCCATACCTCACATGTCCCCCAATCTCCCTTCACAATCACACACCTTACCATCTTCCTCTAACCCTGTTGCAGGTGCTGCTCCTGGATTCTATGTCACTAAGGATATGTGGCGTGATATGACAGCTAGAGAGGAAAGGCGAGATGGCCTTCTCTCTACTATTTCACAACAACTGACGGACAAAATGAGCTTCATGCAACAGTCGCGATTGGTTTCGGATCGTGCTTACAGCAACGTTTGCCGTACCTTGAACGATATCTCATTAGAGCAGGACCGTCAGAGAGAGTTCAACCGCCGGCACTACCAGCTTATGGAGGCCACTCAGGGTTCCATCTTAGGTAACCTTCGAGAGGTCCGGGGTGCTCAGGCTGCCTTATCGGCACAACTTGACCGGAGGGACCAGCATCGCAGTAGATCCCGTCGTTCCAGACCATCACAGCAGGACGGCGAGGGCACCAGTGCTCCTCCTCAGTAGTTTTTTCAGGTTACCCTCCTTATCTTATTTCGAAACATTGGGGACAATGTTCGATTTAAGTGTGGGAGGGGATTTTATTGCTTTCTGTCATTTCCCTTTTTAGTTAATTATTTGCTTTCAGTTATTTCCCTTTTCAGTAAGTTATTTAGTTTAATTTTCTTAGATAATGCATGAGTCTGACGAGTCACCAGTATAGTGTATTTTTAGTACATCTTCATTTTTTCCCATTTCCTTAGCCTTACCAGAAATTTTTTTAAAAAGAAAACAATGTTGTTTCACATGTTTTTGGGCTTTGAGACAGGTTTAGATTAGGATGTGGTGACTTAGGTCAACTTTTTGAAACATCAGCACCATTTTAGCACCATAGACCTCTTGAATATAGGAATCACTCCTAAACCCCACCATCATGGCCTTTATTATCATTCAAAAAATTGTCCTAAGTAGTTTATTTTTAGCAGTCAGCTCCGGCCTAAGCATGCTCTACGTAGGGGGCCGATGAACATAAGTGAATGATCCAGTGCTAATAAAAAAAGAAAAAAGGCAAACTCTGGGATAGGTGACCCTCACAAAGTCATTTAAACCGAAAAAAGAGAAGAAGAAAAAAATTTGCCACAAAAAGAAAATTGCAAGTCACCTATTGTTAGTTGGTTCAGAGGTATCTGGCACTGAACTTGGTAGGGCGGATTACGATCCGATCCCCCGCAACTACAATTAGGTCAAATAAATCAGGTTTACACATGCTTATGTGCCAGAAACCTTATGTTATGGATCAGAATCACTAACCGGTCACTCTACTATGAAGCATGTACGGATAACGGGCTTAATGTGATTGCGCCTGAATGAAAAGGACACAAAAAGATGAGAAGATAGGCCTAGGTATTGTGGGATGACATGGAGTGGTTAATATAGGATTGAAGTTTGTGTTTGTGTTACTATGGTACCCTTGGTTCACTTAGTTAGTACCTGTCACTGCATCCTGACTTGAACTTAGAAGCCCTTTAGCCTAAAGACACGTGTTGACACCATTTTTTCTTGAACTTTAATGTTTGCTTGAGGACAAGCAAAGGTCTAAGTGTGGGAGAATTTGATCACACTAAAATTCACCGTATTTCTGACTCTGATTTCGCATGCATTCTTAGCTTTTATTGTTATTTTGTTATGTTATTACTTTGTTTTTCTTTGTTTTCAGGTTTTTTATGTAATCGGGGCTTGAATCGAGAAAAGGAGCGAAAAAGGAGTGGAAACGGACGAAAACCTAGAAATTCAGCGTTTTACACTTACGGCACCCACCGTGGCGGGCGCCATGGGGTCAGCCATGACGTGGCCACGTCTCAAGACCACTCCACAACTTCCAAGACCCACGATCCCCACTCTTCCATTCCCTATCAGTCTCATGGCGGGCGCCATAGGCCTGTGGCGGGCGCCACAAGGCAAAAAGCAGTTCCCTCCACTTTTTAGTGGAGGGGGCATCCTGGTTTTTTCCTGCATTTAGTTTTCCTATAAATAGGACTTTAGATTTTCGTTTTTCTTCATCCAAACTTAGATTTCTTTAGGCATATATCAGTTTTAAAGCAGTTACCATTCCATATCGGGGTGTTTCTGCAATCGAGTGATTGAGTCTGTAATCTGTCTGTGTGATCGAGTTTTGGAGCACTCTGGAGGAAGTTAATCCTGCCGCCATTTTAATTCCAGTTCGTATTTTATCTTTTCGCATTGCTTTACTTTTATTTATTTCTCGCACTGCTTTACTTTCATTTATTATCCGCACTCGCACTTTATTTTATTTATTTCCTGCACTCGCTTTACTTTCGTTTATTTTCCGCACTCGCACTACTTTACTTTATTTCACGCACTCGCACTACTTTTATTTACTTTCCGCACTCGCACTACTTTTATTTACTTTCCGCACTCGCACTAAATTACTTTTATGAAAAATTATAAAAAGAACTTTTACATTATCATGTCTAACTAACTCTATAAAGGTTAGAATGTAAGGATCGTAATTAAACAAGTAATCTGTACAATTGTTCGTGGAAACACTTAAGGGCTATTTTATCTTTCAATTTAAGTAATTGTTTTTAACTACTTCAAAAACAGCCAAAAGCACTTTGTCTAGTTCATTAGGAGTTTTTAGATTAAAAAGAAAAGAGATTTTAAAACGATTTTCGGACGCGTTATGAAGTTTAGAGTCTGGTTCGTGAGAACCTCTTTTTGCTAAGAAATCCAGGTTAAAGTACTTTTCAACTTGGTTAAGTTACTATATTTCTTAAAAATAGGTTTACTACTCTAACGCAGTACGCACCTTTTTATCCGTGACAATAGGAGGGGTTGATTAGAGAGTACAACTCGGTTCTGAATACGCGAAAGCGACAATTCCTGTTAAATTAGTTCTTTTCAAAGGAGAAAACATTGCCCATAAGTAGTTCCATTAACAAGTACTAGATTATCCATTGATTACGTGAATTACATTCGAGCCTGTCTTTGTTTATTGTTTAAAATTATTATTTTATTTACCATTGCACCCTTCTTAAAACCCCTATATTTAGTTGCCTTAGATACACACCATAACAACAGGTACGATAAATTGACACTTGGTCTCTGTGGATTCGACAATCTTTTATATTACTCTGACGTGTTCGTACACTTGCAAAAAACATGCATCAGTTATGGTGAGTGGAAGTTTATTTGAGCTCGAGTTGCAATTGGTTATGAAGCTGGCTGGATTTGATTGTGTGCACTGACACTCATGCTTGTTATGATGAGGCTTAGTGCAATGTAGTGAGGTTGGACTGATCAAATTGTGTAGCATGCTTGATCATGTTTGAAACTTATCACTTAGCTTGAATTCTCTTGAATTCTCAAAGGTACGTGATAGGTACAATGTGTAGGCAGCCATGTGATGATGCACTCTAAGTGAAGTAAACTTGTGATCATAGCAAGTTGGATGTAGAAAAGGATTTGAACTGAGGTCAAATGATGCCTTAGATCATTACCTTATTGAGCAAGAAATCAGATTGCAACCATTGATTTTCCCTTGAACTTTTCTTCATGCACAAGCCACCAATGGAAGTGATTCTTGTGTTCAATTTGAAGGGAAGGCTTCAAAGAACATGTTTGCAGTTTGGTATATGATGAGACCATGCCTCTAGATGATTCAAAAATGTCATTGAAAATCATGTCACAAGGCTGCACCACTAGCTTGCACTTATTGTCTTGCCATGCGCCCTAGGGCTTGTAACTGACCAGTTTCAAACCTCATACTTTGCCCTCCCATATCTCTCAAACTAATGATCAAATAAAAAATCCTTGAACACCAAAATTGTAGGAAACATGTAAATGAACAACTTTGTAGTTCAAAGAAATTACATTTGAAGTGTTTTTGATGGAGAAAAATAGCTTGCCATGTTGAAAACCACCTGTTTGATAGAATGCTAGGCAAGGCACACGCGCAGGCCAGCAAGCTGCCTCGCCCATGACCTAGTTCATGCCCTACTTTGCTCAAACTTTGCATGATCATATCTCTCAATTTTAATGCTATAAGTGAGTTCCACATATGGATTTGAAGCTTAAGATGCCCTCTTTAATTGGCTCAAGGTAAAATTTTCATAGCCCTTGTATTTTGGGAGAAGACCTCTCTCAAAGTGGCTGCAAAAATGGCCAAAACTTGCCATTTTTGAAAACCCTAATTTTCCAAAAATGGTAAGTTTTGGTTTTCTTGATTTCTCTTTATTCCTCCATCATTTCTTGATAAAATTTGAACCATAGGATCCTTGTAACCCTAATTTCATGATTTTGACCTCAAAAAGTCAGGAGTTGACTTTTCCTCAACATAGTTGACTTTTCCTCAATTTCCTGATTTTCAATCATCTGACCAATTGAATCTCTTCCAAAATGATTCCATGGATGAAATTTCAACCCTGGGCACTTGACATCATGTAGAAAACAATGGAATCAACTTTGGATCAAAATTTCACTAAGAAGCCCAGTAGAATAGAAACCCTAATTTGGCCCCTTTTCATTAGGAGATGTTGCACTACCTGCCTCCAGGGATCAATTCAATTCTTTTCAAGACTTGAGGCCTCAAATGAAGTCTTGTGGGATGTTGTGAACCCTTTGCACAAGGTTAAGAAACTTTGTGGCTCCTTGGTTGTCTTTGTATGGCCTTCAACTGCTTCAATCACTGATCACAAACCTATACCTCAGCTATGATAAACATGATGCAATGTTTTTTTTTGCTATGGCATGAATTTGAGTATGCAATATGATATGCTAAATGTTAATAAAGTGAGAGGGCAAATTTTGAGGTATTACAATAACTCCAAGAACTAAGCCAACATTTTCAAATTTATCACACATTAACTCAAGCAATAATTCTAGGGTTGTTCATGGTATGGTTCTATGAGAAAACTGAACCGGAACTGAACCGAACCATTATATAAGTCATCCGAACCGAACCGAACCGTTTCCATTTTTTTTCCAGAACTGAACCAAAACTTTTGGTTTGGTATAACGGTTCGGAACTCCAAACTAAACCATTAGAAGACAAAATTTTCCAAATCAAACCATTTGTTTAAGAACCGAACCGTTAAACTTGTTTTTTTTTATATTTGTTATTTTTTTAAAAAATCGCTTTTTTTTTATTTTTTCGAAAAAAATCGGGTTTTTATTTTATATTTTCGGATATAAATCAGTTTTTTATGTGTTCGGAAAAAAGTCGTTTTTTGATATTTTCGAAAAAAAAATCGGTTATTTTATATTTTCGAAAAAAAATTCGTTTTTTGTATTTTTCAGGAAAAAAAATCGATTATTTAACATTTTCGAAAAAAATCGGTTTTTTTTATATTTTCGAAAAAAATCGGTTTTTTGATATTAAAAAAAAAGTCATTTTTTTTATATTTTCAAATATAACGGTTTTTTGATATTTTCGAAAAAAAATCGGTTTTTTGATATTTTCTAAAAAATTGGTTTTTTTTATATTTTCGAAAAAAAATCTGATTTTTTTATATTTTCGAAAAAAAAAATCATTTTTTATATTTTCAGGAAAAAAATTGACTTTTTTACATTTTCGAAAAAATCGGTTTTTTTTATATTTTCTAAAAAAAGTCGGTTTTTTGATATTTTCGAAAAAAAATCGGTTTTTTGATATTTTCTAAAAAATTGGTTTTTTTTATATTTTCGAAAAAAAATCTGATTTTTTTATATTTTCGAAAAAAAAAATCATTTTTTATATTTTCAGGAAAAAAATTGACTTTTTTTACATTTTCGAAAAAATCGTTTTTTTTTATATTTTCTAAAAAAAATCGGTTTTTTGATATTTTTGAAAAAATAGTTGGTTTTTTATATTTTCAAAAACAAAATCGATTTTTGATATTTTCGGAAATAAATCGGATTTTTTTTATGTTTTTGAAAAAAAATCGGTTTTTTGATATTTTAGAAAAAAATCTGTTTTTTAATTTTCGGGAAAAAATCGTTTTTTTTGATATTTTTGAAAAAATCGATTTTTTTTTACTTTTCGAAAAATAATTGGTTGTGAATTTTCGGAATAAAAATCAGTTTTTTTGATATTGTCGAAAATAATCGATTTTTTTTTATATTTTCGAAAAAAATAGGTTTTTTGAATTTTCAGGAAAAAATCGATTTTTCTACATTTTCGAAAAAAAATCGGTTTTTTAATATGTTCTAAAAAAATCGGTTTTTTGATATTTTCGAAAAAAAATCATTATTTTGATATTTTCGAAAACAAAGTCGGTTTTTTGATATTGTCGGAAAAAAAAGTAATTTTTGATATTTTCGAAAAAAATCGGTTTTTTGATATTTTTGAAAAAATCAATTTTTTGAAAATTTCGAAAAAAAATTGTTTTTTTTTATATTTTCGTAAAAAATCGTTTTTTATATTTTCTATAAAAAAATCGGTTTTTTGACATTTTCGAAAACAAAACCGGTTTTTTTGATATTTTTGAAAACAATTAGCTAGACTTTTCAAAAGTAGTGAATATTATTTAAAATTTTCTAATAAGTTAATGGTTCACTATTGATTATGTTTGGTTAATTTTAGTTTGGTTCGGTTCTAGAACCATTAATAAATAAATGGTTAAGTTCATTAACCAAACATAATGGTTCAATTATTTTAACTTCAGTTCGGTTCGGTTCGGTTCGGTTTAGCGATTCAATTCGATTCATAGTTTTTTAGAAGAGTCCTACATATTACAACCTTTAAGACCTCAAAATTTTGTGTAATAACAATGATTTGATAGAGTTTTTAGAAACTTTTCAAGTCTATGTTAAAATGATCTTCACATGTTGATTAAATGTTACCCTATCATTTGAGTGATATGTGAGAAAAAGAAAAAATATTGAATAAGATATGAGCAAGATCAGAGACTTTTGAATTATCCATCTTGAAGTCTTATAATAGAGTTAGAAATTAAGCATGATCATGGAAGAATTCTTATAAGTACGACTAAACTTAAACATTTTCAGAGAAGCATGAAAATTTGTTTTTTTATTTGAATCTTAATTTTTAAGCTTTTTCATTAAAGACAAGGAAAGGTTCTAGTTAGAGGTTGTGATGAAAGTTAATCACATCATGTTGTTATTTAGTAATATTTTTTCTTCGTTTTCAAGTACTTTTACTGTTAATTTGTTTATGTTTTTGTAGGAATTAATAAAGTTTCTAAAGAATTTTGGAAAATACCAATCCAAACCAAAATCATTTTAATCAGAAAAATCATGTGATATTTTACTATGAAAGTTATGATGAAGAAGTAATGAGAGAGATTCCACTCAAGAAATATAAGAAAAAAGGAAAATTACAAATATGAGTAAAATTGCGACACACCAAACAATCAGAGCGACGTAATTCAGAGCGTAACTCAACCAATTTAATTATGAAAAAAATAGTGGCATGCATGGCATAATGGAGTGACACGATATATACAAGACTATCACATCAACAACATTCTAAAAACGTGGTGAACTCACTACTACAAAAAAGATATACAACAACACCCACATTACCACGTCCAAAGGATCCACCATGGTAGAATCTATTCAATTAAGTACTTTCTTTTTATTTTTAAGTCATTTTTCACCACGATCGTGAGTTTGCGTCTTGTTGTCGTTATTGTTCTACTGTTGTATTTTTATATTTTATTAAAAAGACATACAACAATTGTTTAATACAACTGTTGTTGTATGTAACGTGTGGTCGTGAGTTCAAATCTTGTTGTTGTTCTACTGCTGCATTTTTATATTTTATTAAAATACGTACAACAATGATTGTTTAATATAACCATTGTTGTATGTAGCGTGTTTAGAATTCACTCAGGGTGATGGGAAAATATAAGCGTGTTTATTGAGTTTCTTCATTGTCCTTAAACAAATCTTTGTCATCCATTTAATGAGTATCAACGCTCAAGAACTTACCATTAGTGATTTGTGTGAAACCTAAAACTTAGACGAACTTCCAACTTAGATGAACTTCATCTTCTACCTCTAAACGTCATCTTTTATTTACGACACTCTATTTCTCATTAAACCAAGCTCGAAATATCATTTCTTCCATAAAAAAATACTCGAAAACATCATTTCTTTCATTAACAAATTTCATAATTCCATCAACTATTCTCCAACTTGAATGAGACAAGGAAAGTATGGACTCAAGTTAACAATGTTAGTTGTTTTTGTTATTGTTCTTTTTATTGTTATTGTTGTCGTTGTTGTTTTTGTTGTTTTTGGTGTTGTTCTTGTTGTTGTTCAACTGTTATATTTTTTTATTTTATTAAAAGACATACAACAAAGGTTGTTTAATACAACTGTGATTGTATGTAGCACATTATCTAATTTACTATCACGGACAATAGACCGTGATTGTAAATAATCAACTTACAACCACACCCTAACTAACAATGATTGTTTAACCGTTATTATAAATTTTTCACAAGAGTTGTTATAAGTGTTTTTCGTAGTAATGACTCAAAAGTTTTATCTTATCTTGACCTCTTAATAATTTTTTTTTAAAATTATTCACACTTCAAAGACAATTGTGGTAATGAGATCGATATGAAATTATTCTGACTACTGAGAGAACGCTTTTCACCATTCATTTCACCCATCTCTTTCATTTTCTTTATATTTTCACTTTTTTTTTACTCTGGTCTGTCATTTTTCTATCTTATAGTCAACCATCCAAAAGTAAAGAATTGAAATCCAAACATAAAAATATGATGGGAATCCAAATCCAAAAATATGATGGGCAGCGGTTATGCCACTAGCTAGTTTGTATCCCTTTACACGTATGTATATACCGACATGCCTCAAAATCCACTACATGTATCATCATTGGTAGAGAAATATTGCACTTCCTCCACTATCTTATATTACAGTCAAGAAACTTTCATTAACAATTTCACAATTTCAACTCTACTAAGCTAAGCAAAATATGGAGTCCACAAATTAAGAGCCTCTCCATGGAAGAAGAAAATTGTGCACCCATTTATAAGAAACAAGTTGGTAATTTGGAGGAAACACGTCAACAAAAAGATAATCTCAACAAAGGTATGATTTTATTTCTATTTTTATTTTTTCTTCATCATCATATTCATTGGTAATGACATATATAATCAATCTCTATTTATTTAATTTACATGTTTTAGAATATTTTCTCATTATTGAAAGCAAATAAGTGCTTTGCATTTTCACTGAATAATTTCTTCCCAATATTTCAATGTCTTATGATGTGTTTAATATTATATTTAGAGATTCTTTTTATGATGTGTTTAATATTATATTTAGAGATTCTTTTTCATCTCTTTTATGATTTTATCAAGTAGAGTCTAACTTAAATAGTTTAAAATAAAAAATATACTAATTGTTGAAAGACTATCATAATGGGTATGGATAATACGAGCACATTCATTGTTTCTGTATAAAAAATATCTAAACTTTTTAAAGAATAAATAACATTAAAACCACCGTCGTTATACTTAAGTCACGGAAAGAAAGAAGAAAATAATAAGGCACCGCCATAATTAATTAGGATTAATCCATCATACCAAACAAGGACTATAAAATTTGAAATTGCACCTCCTAGAAATTGAATCGTTATCAATTTGTGGTCCTTAACAATGATGTCTTCTATGCAGTATGTATGACCTACCATATTGATTATACTCTCGCATTAAATATTATATTTAAATAGTATGAATTTAAGAAATTAATTTTAATGATAACCAAACTTTTTATGCACTTTTTAATTAAAATTTTGGAAGATTATTATCAATAGTTGATTTTCCGAAGTATCCTTTAAAAAAAAAAAAGAGAGAGAGTAGAGAGCGTGCTTATCTAAGAAAAAGTTCATTTTTTAAATATATTAAATAATATATGGATTAGTATTATTTACTATTTAATAAATTTCAAAAATATTTATTTTATAAATATTTTAAAAAAATATTATTTTCAATATGTATTTTTTAACTAAACAAATGGCTAAAATGTTTAATTAATATTGATAAAGATATTTGTATTATAATTGATACAAATGAATCAATTCATTCATTGAAGCATAATTAAGCTCAATTTCTTAAAATAATTTTAATCAATTTAAATTTCTTTGTTTATTTTCATTTTACATAGGTAAAATTATTTAATATTTTAATTTATTGATTAAATTTAATAAGTATTATATTTCATTTGTGTCTATCATAAAAATCAGTTAACTTCATTAGGACATATAACAATAGTTTGTATATATCAATAAAAACAAAAATAAAATACATACCTTCAATATAATTGGATAGATATGAAAGTAACAAAGATGTATATTAATGTCAAAGCTACACATTTCAATACTTTGTGTGACCATAGTTATGAGTTGTTTGTTTGTTTGTTAGCCACACAATTGGGCCCATATCATGTGGTATACATTTTAATTCCCCCAAATAATCAACATATAGAATCTAAGAATCTAAGGTAAAATGTTAAAATAAAGGCCACTAGATATAAATTTTATTCCATGTCTCAACAGATCTATCAATTGCTAAAAATCAGTACTCGGGACATATATTATTGTAACATATAACATCACATGCATGCATTATTTGCCACCTTATTAAGAGGAAGTTATTATGATGTATGATTTGAATTCAAATCCCTGTGCTCTGTATTTCAAAAATTAAATAAGTATAGTGCTATGTTGGAAATTAATTATAGGTCACATTCATTTGACATGAAGCATCAATATATATATATATATATATATATATATATATATATATATATATATATATATATATATATATATATATATATATATATATATATATATATATATATATATATATATATATATATATATATATATATATATATATATATATATATATATATATATATTCACTTAGCAAATCAATCGTTAAGATAAATTTACTTAAAACTAATAAGACGTTTAATGAAATTTATCTTAACCATTAAATTAATAAGAATAAAGTGATAGAATTTAATATTAAAGTTAATATTTTGACATCATTTGATATATTATTGTTTATTGTTAATTTTTTATGTAAAAATTCTCTTATAGCTTTAATATTAAAAAACAATATGTCAAATTGAAGAGAATAATGGATTTTATATATAAATCACTTTTATTATCAAGAGGTTTTTTGGTATACTAGAATATTTATCATCAAATTTTGTTGGTATTATATATATTGCTAATATACACCATCTAGATATTAAATGTTATAAGCACCCAATATATCTTTTAGTTAGAGAAAATATCCAAATTTTCTTTCTTAAATATAAGGTATGATTGTAATGTATATTTAGTTTAATTATTATAAAAATACAAAATTCCAAACAATTTTTGTTTCATTTTCCTTTTTGTCAACAAATTAGATGTTTTTATGCTAAAGGCCAAAGAAGTCATCTGCCTCCAACCAGCCTCCTCCCTCGATCTTTTTGTCTTCCTTCCCAACCAAGTCTTCCAACTAGGTCCCTAGCTTATGGCTGCGTGCGTGTGTCTATATATATATATATATATATATATATATATATATATATATATATATATATATATATATATATATATATATATATATATATATATATAAAAGGTTTAATTTGATATAAAATCTCAAACTTTAAAATAATTGTTTAAATGGTCATATTAAATGAAATAAAAATATATATGATTTATTCTTTTCCCTGAAAAATATGTTATTAATATAACCGTTTGATCAATCATTTTAACGGTTAAGATTTATTGTCAAATTAAATATTAATTCCTTGAAGTCATTTGATCATATCTCTCATATACTCGACATAAAAGTTTTAAAATAGAGTTATCAATTTAAAATAGAGAAATCAATTTCGTAAATAAGATAATTAGGTAAAATTATATTAAGTCTATTGAAAAAGTAAATAAAAAGATTATAGAGTTTAATCAAATTAATACATAATTTTTAAAAACACGGTTTCTACATTATTCAACCTAAAACATTTATTTATTTATGGATTTTAAACATGTGTCATAAAATTAATCTTATATTTGGTTAATAAATTGCGCTGAATTAAATTATCATAATATTTTGATTGGGTTTTTAATAATCACTCTAATAAAAAATATATATAATTATTAAAATGGTTTTAATTCAATTTAAAATTAATTTATCTTCATTAGTTGATGTATAATTAATTTACATTTATAAATCGATTTTATATTTTAAATTGTTTTAGATCCAATTTTGAATTTGTTCATGGAAAACAATACTTTATATTTTGTTTAAAGAAATATTCAGTTCTAGTATTATTTTTCATTTTTAAAAATTAAAAATTAAAGAATTTCGTTTTTTATACTTTAATATATATTTTTAATTATTTTTTCAAAAAAATAAATATATTTTATTTTATTTTTGTAAAGAAATCGTTTTTCTGTTTTATTTTCATAAAAAAGTTTGGATTTTTTATTTTCTGAATAAATAATTGTTTTATATTTTCCCAAAAATAGTTGCTGTTTTTATTTATTTTTTGAAATATATATTTTTTAAATTTTAAATTTCAATATTTTTGATTATTTATTCAAAAAAATCAAATAACTTTGTAAAATTATTTATATAACAATTTAATCTAATTTATAATTTAAATTTGATTACCAAAATTGTTTATAATATATTATTCAGTTTATTAACCATTAAAATAGTTTAACTTTTTATTCAATGTAATTTAATTTATGAATATTGTCCAATTTATTATGTGCAGCTATATTTTTTTAGACAAATAAATAAATATAAGGCTTGCAACTAACTTTCTCATCTTTCATATTTTTACTTTAAAACATTATCTCGTTAATTTAACTGGTGAGGTTCTAGACTATATGTTAAATGATAGAAAACAAAAGACTTTAGGAGATTTAATATTGCATTCTTGGTTCTTTACACCAAAGGACTAAATAATATTATTAATTGTGCTTTTGCTTCTTTTGATTTAACTCATCTTATTGGTGGATTATACCATGATTGTTATTTTGAAAGTTTATATAAAAATATGATAGTGCGATTAGTTGCTTCTTACGTACATAATTGCGCTTTTGAATTTTATTCTTTATTATATCATCTTGGTATGGTATAGTGTGAAACATGTGGTTAATTATGTATACTACTTTGTTCAATTAAGATCGATTATCTTAATTGATGATTTGGTTTCAACGTTTTGTCTCAATCTTCAATAGGAGTGAAAATAGACTAGAATAAGAGGATAATAGTTTAATTTGGATTGATTTCTAGATTAAAAAAATATATTTGAACGGATAAAATATTAAATTAATCTATTTGATTTGATTTGATTGATCCGTTTGAATTTTTTTTCTTTAGAACAATTCATTTATCTTGCAAGAATAAATTTATTTCATGCTATTAGTTTTTAAAACTATTATTTTCTCAAATAATATATTTTCTTAATAAAATCAAATATATTCTAAAAGAAAATTGTTACACAAAAAGAAAGACTGGGGATTAGGTCAAGACTCTCTCAATAAGAGAGAAATCTAAAATAAATAAATAAAAGAAGGTATATCTAGTATATATTTTTTTATATAATTTTGTCTAATTTCTAGAGGTAAGGAGAGGTGAAGAAAGTTGATGTGCGGGTCTAGATTAATAAAAAAATGCGCACAATTATTTTCTTTTGGGAATATGTGTGATGAAAAAAAAAAACATGTTCAAAATGATGTTATAGCAATTTCTCCATTTGGTTTTAAGCCGTAAGGGGGCTGATTCATAGTTAGCAAAACCAAACGCATTTACATCAATGAGGGAGTTTGACTCGAGCCAAAGTAGAGACCACTCACACTCCTTCGCAATTTCGATACACTTGAGAGCAACACAAAATTCACAGAATAAATCACTCTTTAAATCTAAAGCTCTACGAATTCTAATAGAAAAAGTCTCATGTTATCTCTAAAGATTCCTCCAATACTTGCAGAAGAAGGATTCTCTGTGTAAACCTCCTCCACATTGCACTTGATCCAATTTCCATTTGGAGGAGTCCACAAAAACGCTTTGATGATATACGCCCTTTGGGGACAGATATGGCCTTGAAGGCCTTAATGGTGGAGAAGACATTCAAACCACCCTTGAAGGTAAGCCTCGTATTAGCACCTGTACAAGCTGTCTAGGTCAAAATAAGGTTGCAAATAGAACTAAAATGACAATATTTGTTTTAGAATCAGATGTTGTTCCTTGTCTTCTAGATATCATTAATTAGATGGATAATTAAATATTTAATAATAATTAAGCTTTGGGTTTTAGGTTTGTTAGAAAATAATCAAAGATCCTTAATGGTTTGATAAGGAATGTTTTGTCTGATGACAAAAGCAAGCCAATTCTAGAGCTTTACAACTAAAATACGAGTGGAATGTTGATTCAGGAGAGCATTTGCAAATAGAGAAATTTGAGGTAAATGACATGCATGTGAGATGAAGTTGGTCATCTATAGGACACTTATTATGCATGAGCCTCCACTCACCATGAGGGATTTAGAGGGATGAATGTTTGGACTCCAAATGATTTGAGCCCAAGACATTGCAATGGCATTTTGTTGCTTGAAATAATGACCTATTTGAGGGATAAGGAGCCATGACTTGAGGGAGACCAAATGATTACATATTTACATTTAGAAGGAAGGAAGATAATAACTTCCAATTTGGTTTCCAGAAAGGGGAAAAGAGCCTTCTTGGGTGAAGATAAAATCTAGACTTGATTTGCAAGTAGTCATACACTTTAGCATTCATGTTGATTGAGTGTTGCTGGCTAGCATCCAAAAAATTAACAAGAGGATCACTACAATAGTTGTCTCACAAGAAACATATGCTTTTGTCTCCCCTATCAACTAACATGAGTGATTCTTGATGATGGACAATTCAATTTTAAAGTCTTACCAACGAGTAGAATGGATACTATAATTAATAGTGTCATAATCTCTCAACACCCTGACTCTCATATTACAGGCCTAGTCTTTATGTGAGCTCACTCATCTCCCAAGCTAGCTTAAGGTTTGAATCCTCATTAAAGGACAAAAGAGACATGATCTCAAGCCCTCCAATCTATTTAAGCTTACATAACATTTTCCAAGCAACATGCACAAGCGTTTTCTTGTTGATATCTCATTCCCAAATGAAGTTCCTAGTTGCCTTTTCAATCTGCCTCAAAAGGGAAAAAAATAAATAGTATATGGACATGGTGTGAGTAAGCATGACGTTGATCGTGACTTTCTGAGTCTAACAGTTACTAACTGCAAGTGCACAGTCTATCACGTAGTAATAAAATATATTGATCCCATAGAGACCAATATCAACCTACTGTACTTTATCGTTACTTTGCAAAGCTAAGGCGAATGATTTTTGATTAATACGAAACTAAAACTAAAACTTAAAATAAAACTAATAAGATAATAAAGAGAGACCGAAATATGGATTCCGTGTTCCTAAAGGACTATGTAGAATTCGATTACTAATTAGATTATAACTTAATTTCGTAGAATAAATTAACTTAAAGACTCTGCCTCACGCTCCCGCGGTATTAACTAAAGTCATACTTCCTAATTCCAAGATTTTTCTCTCGCTCGCCCCGTAATTAAGAAATATATTTTGAAAGCTAATATTATCCTAAACGTATCTAAAGCTCTCTAGCTGTATTTAGATTTGTTTCCTAATTTCCACTATCTGGTTCGATCCCCATGCTCTCGCTGTGTCGGTTCTAACCTTAATTAATTTCTCACTCTCGTGACAAAATTATGTTAACTAACCTCTCACTCTCGTGACAAAGCTATTTAAATTAAACTTGGAAATTAAAACCAAAATAGAATTTTAATCATAAGTTCACACCTATTATTTTCTATCGAGTCTTGTCACTAACGACAGTCCTCATACGCCAGACTCAAGATTATTTAGCTAGACATTGACAGGAAAATAAATATGCAATTACAATAATAAACTAAAGAAAATAACATAATTTAGAAATTTAAATAAGAAGGCGGTGGAAATATAAATAGGCGATTAAATAAGAAGGCGAGAAAGATAAATAATAATAAATAAACCTGGAATTAATTGATGCTTGAATCATACAACGAACTCTTGAATTCTTGAATGCGAATCGGAAAAATAAAATACGGAAAAGAAATGGAATCCTAAAACTAATGTTCGCAATAGTCCTCCGATGTGGAATCCTAAAACTAAATAAGAAAAAATGGTGCAAGAGATGGGTGAAAAAAGAGATATCCAATTCAAGTAGCAGGGGATGCTATTTATAGCCTATAGAATTTCGTTTGTTGAGAAATTATAGGCTTGTACTTCGATTAGGCTTGAGACTGAGTTGCAATGACTGAGTAGACTAGGGTGAGGAAACTTCTCCACTTGAACGAAAATATCATTTAATTTTGACTTTTGTTTCGTTTGTTACGGATTTTACGTTTCTACATAATTTAGTTGGGACGAACGTTTGGTTTTTGAGACGGGTAACTTGGCTATGAGACACTCAACTTGGAGTTTGAGTTAATCGTCAGACCTTGAGAGATTCGTCTGATTGTTGAGACGATCGTTTGACAGGTAAAATGCAGAAATGCATTTTTCTGTTGTTTTCCTTTTGTTTTGCCATGGTTTCTTGTTCAAAAAGCTTCCTTTTGCATTTTTGCCTCCAGATGTCGTGTTTAATTAAATGTCTGCAAAACAAACATACAACTCGCGTAATATTGTTTGAAATAAATAAATTAATAACATAAATGATCGAAAATTATATTAAATAATCGATACAAATTTGAGTGATCAAACTCTCCCACACTTAAACCTTTGCTTGTCCTCAAGCAAACTATGGCTCATAAGAAAACTAGTTCAACAAAATACTCGTCCTAGGCTACCAACTCTACTTCGATTAAGTTTGTATCGATAGGTACTTGCTCACACACTAAGGATATCGTAACAACACAATTCCGCTTTTGCGGTCATCAACCTCCCTTCTATATAAACCAATTTGAATCATGTCATTATACCTAAGTCTAACTCCCTCATCCTTCTTTCGTCCCTTTTCATTCTGGCGCAATCACATTAAGCCTGTTATCCTTTCATACTCATGGTAGGATAGCCTGTTAGTGACTATGATCTCGTTTTCATCATTTTTTGTGTGTAATATCAATAAAGAATTTTACACCGTTGGGCTAAATGATCGGGTAAAGACCACCTAACTTAGAAGGAGAATTTCTTTTCATTCATTCATTTTTTTCTCTTAATTTATTCTTTTTACCTTTGAGATCATACACTTATTTGCATTGGCTTCCTACTTAGTGTGTTCTTAGGATGGTGCTAACTGCTAATATAAACTAATAAGGGACTACTAAAAGGGTGAGAACTTAAGGCTATGGCATAATAAGTACTCAAATCAATTTCCATAATTGGGAGGCTCACGGTGTTAAGACGATACCGATCTTGCGGAATTTTCCCAAGTCTCATAATCTAACCTCAATTTTGTCTGTAACCTAAGATTTTTAAAAGAAACTCTGTTTTTAAAATATTTGGTGAGGCTTAAGGGGATAGGAAATCGTTAAACACAAAAATCACATATAAGAACTTGACAGCACATGCAAATATGCAACGAAAATAGAAAATTTTAAAATCATGCTAGAAAATATTGAATCTAACTAGAAACGATAAAAGTGGTAATGTTCCCCCCCACACTTAAACCAAACATTGTCCTCAATGTTTTCATAAAAGGTGGAAAAGGAAAAATAGAACATGTATGGATGCCATTTCGTGCCACCATGGCCAAAATCACTCTGACTCTTCCCTAGTTGTCCCTGTCTTAGCTAACCACTTCTGCTTCGGCGTCTTATACTATTAGATTTTTGGATTTGCGAAAACTTCACTTTTCAGGAAGTCGCTCTTCATACTGCCTGTTTCCAAAGGAAGTACCTACAAAAATTGTTAGAGATACAGTGTGGTGTGTGCAGGTGGAACTAGACAGTGCGAAAAGACAAAGAAGCAGAGATGAGTTACGAACGGGAGAGACATGCCATCTCCTATCATACTCACTTATTATTGGTGTCACCACCAGCAGCAACATTCATAGGAATATCTGTGGGCACCAACTCGTTTTAAGGGTTTGTCATTTAGAGGTCTTTTGCCTAAATGTAGCTGAAATGTGGAAAGCGATATATTTCTTTATTTTCTGCAGATAAAAACAATAATAGAAAAACATTAAAATAAAAGATGGGGTTTCCACCCACACAGCGTTTTTGTTTAACGTTGATAGCTCGACGGTTAGGAGTGTTAATTCTTCGGTTTCCATGGCCATTTATCAATCCATCTCACATATCCCTCACCTTTTCTTTTCTTTTTTCCGTGGGTTGGTATACTCTTTTGAAGTTGTGGTGGTGGTTCTGGATCTATTCTAAGTATTAGTTTTTCAAGTTTGGGCTTAGTTATTCCATCCAACACCTCAAAAGATGACCTTACCCGCTTAAGATTAATAATTTACCTAGTTTCAAGGTCCTTTGATTTTCTCTTTTTATGCAAGAATTCAGACAAAGGTGCTTTGGTGTGGATATTTTTCAATACCTCATCATACATTTTGGGTTTAGAGTATGCAAACTTATACGAGAAAGGATATGGTGGGGTATAAAGAGGAGTATCGATAGCTGCTTCATCCTCTACCTTTATGACAACCTCCCATTAAGATGATGTCAATGGATTTTCCTCACAAGAACTCTCGCCATCCTCATAATCACTCTCCTCGACTTAATAATCACTCTCCTTAGGAATTTCGAGCTAATTTTCAGTACTAGTTGTTATAACATACACAATTTCCTCAGGGGAAGGTCCTATAGGTGTCAGTGCAAGTATCAAGATTTGGGTCTCCAATGCCTCAGTGTGAGTCACAAGGGACTCGACCATTGTGTTTATATGCCTAAGAGTTTTATGAGTATCGAGATATTGTCTTCTAAGCTCTTCATTCTGAAGAGTTTGTGCCTCCACAAAGCGCTCCATCATCGATTCTAGCCTAACATTAGTTGTTGTTTCAATGAAGTCTTCCAATAACATCTAAAGGTTGGAATTAATAGATTCTTGTTGTTCCTCGAAGTGTTGGGAATGGTGATCATGGAGGGGATTCAGGTGTAGTTCCGAGAGATATCGAGCATGAGTCAGCGTTGCATTGAGATCATTCATTAATATTCCTAGGTTGGAATTATGGGCTTCTTGCGGTTCCTTGAAATATTGGGGATAGTAATCATAGGGAGAATTTGAGTGTGTTTCCTCGAAATACTGGGAGATGTCATCATATAAGAAGTTTGGGTGATACATAGTTATATAGAGAAGAAAGTAAATGCCTTAGTCTATACGATGCAACAACAAAATGATAATATTGACTTTTGGTCCCCGGCAACGGAGCCAAAAACTTGATCGTGACTCTATGAGTCTAATGGTTACTAACTGCAAGTGCACAGTCTATCGTGTAGTAATAAAAGATATCGATCCCACAGAGACCAATGTCAACCTACTGTACTCTATCGTTACTTTGCAAAGCTAAGGCGAATGATTTTTAATTAATACGAAACTAAAACTAAAACTTAAAATAAAACTAATAAGATAATAAAGAGAGACCGAAATATGGATTCCGTGTTCCTAAAGGACTATGTAGAATTCGGTTACTAATTAGATTATAACTTAGTTCCGTAGAATAAATTGACTTAAAGACTCTGCCTCACGCTCCCGCGGTATTAACTAAAGTCATACTTTCTAATCCCAAGATTTTACTCTCGCTCGCCCTGTAATTAAGAAATATATTTTGAAAGCTAATATTATCCTAAACGTATCTAAAGCTCTCTCGCTGTATTTAGATTTGTGGTCTAATTTCCACTATTTGGTTCGATCCCCACGCTCTCGCTGTGTCGGTTCTAACCTTAATTAATTTCTCACTCTCGTGACAAAATAATGTTAACTAACCTCTCACTCTCGTGACAAAGCTATTTAAATTAAACTTGGAAATTAAAACCAAAACAAAATTTTAATCATAAGTTCGCACCTATTATTTTCTACCGAGTCCTGTCGGTAACGACAGTCCTCATACGCCGGACTTAAGACTATTTAGTTAGACATTGACAGGAAAATAAATATGCAATTACGATAATAAACTAAAGATGATAACATAATACGGAAATTTAATTAAGAAGGCGATGGAAATATAAATAGGCGATGATTCGCGTGTCGCGCACGAATAAAAAACGAGTAATTTTTAAAACATAGTATAGCGACAATGACTCTAATCGTCTCACAAGGATTCTTGATCTTATTAACTAATGATAATAACGATTAATGAGGGTTGATTTTAAGGTCGAATTATAAAAACGGATTAAAATAAGTGATTAACAAATTAAGCTGAAACGGTTAATCTGCTGTTTTGATTTCCCAACTTATCATCGACCCAAATAATTCCCAATTCCTAAGCGGAATCTATTTCCTTTTCGATTATAATAACAATTAAACAAGCGTAATTGATATTATATGATAAATATTCCTAATTTCCGAATTAAGCAAACAGATGAAATATATCAATCATGAATTAAGCAAACACGATAAACATACGCGAATTAAGCAAACGCGATTAAAGTATAGGAACATGCAATCATCGAAATAAATCAATATAACCTTAGATAAATCGAATTAAGCAAACAAGATATCAATATCAGAATTGAAAGGAAATAGATTAATTGGAAAATATAAGAACCTCAAAGTGTCGGCGAAAACCGATTACAGCAGATTAATCCTTGGAATTAGTTCTCCATAATTCGTCTCTTCGAGTGTAAAAAATTAAATCGTAAGAAGTGCAGTGTGAATAGTTGAGGCTGCTATGTTATATGGAAAAACCTAAAAAACCCGTTTACAACCCAACTGGGTCAAATACATAACCCAGACTCAATTCTAAATGACCCGAAACTAAATAAAACTAATGCAGCAACTTCAAACGAAATTATGGAAAATATGACTCCGAATATGACTTTGGCTCAAACACCAAAGTTGTAGCTCTCTCTCTTAGCTTTCTATCGACTGGTAGAACGCCTCAATCAGATTCATGGAACTCTGGTTATGATCATTTCCGTAAAAGCTATTAAAGCTGAAAAGTAAGTACGAAAATAAAATTAAGCCAAAAATAAAATAAAAGAGAAAAACAAATTAAAATATAAAAATAAACAAAGAAAATCAAAGAAATGCTTAAGTGCAAACATGGTAGAATGTGCATTAAAATACACTGATCAAATTCCCCAACACTTGAACTTTTGCATTCCGAGCAAAAATAAACTCAAGACTCAAGAAACACAACATCATTCAGATACTCATTCTAGGCTACAAACTCTTCTTCGATTAAGATAGCATAAATAGGTACTAATCTTACACACTAAGGATATCGTAAGAACACAAATCTGCAATTGTGCGGTCATAAGCCTCCATCATATACAAACCATTTCGAATCATGTTATTATGCCTAAGTCTAACTTACTCATCCTCATTTTCTCTCTCTTTCATTCTAGCACAATCACATTAAGCTCGTTATCTATTCTTACACTTGGTAAATAAACATGTTAGTAACTATAATCCATATCTTGTCAATATTTTAAAGTTACTTTAGTAACAACAATTTTTTTGAAGGTTTCACATCCGTTAGGCTAAATGACCGAATGAGGGTCACCTAACTTAAAAGACGGATTCCTATTTAGATTGTTTATTAAGTACGTGATCATTCACTTATTTGCATCAACTCAATTACTTAGTGTATGATTTCTAGATGGTGCCGACTGCTTGATAAACTACCTAAGAGCTATTAAAGGATGAGAACTCATGGCTATGGCATAAAAAGTATTCAAAATGATTTCCATATTCAGGAGACTTAAGGTGTTAAAACAATATTGATCTTGTGAACTTTCCCCAAGTCTCCACAACTAACCTCAAAACAATATATAACCTAAAACTTTTGGAAAAAAAATGCCTAGTGTTTCTAAAACAAAACAAAACAAAATAAAGAAAATAAATTATTCCCTTCCCCACACTTAAAACAAGCATTGTCCTCAATGAAAGGACATAAATATAAAATAAGAGGGAGAGAAAGGAAAGAACACACCCGAGTAGTCAAGGTGGATAAGTGATCACATAAGCAGCATTTCCTAAAGAGAGCTCTTCTACAGTCTCTTCTTCCAAAGTGGGGATCTCATAGAGTAGCTTTGGGTAGTATCCATTAATCTTGAAGTTTTTATTAGTGCCTTCACCTTTTATTCCAGGATCAAAGAAGAATCTTCGATAAGTAAAGTGTTGAATGTGCACGTGATAATGATCTCCTTTTCTACAACTTTAAGAATCAAAGGATTAAGGGGCTGCCTCACTACTTTTGTTCCATCTTCAATTGAGATCCTATGCATACTCATGGATGGGCTAATATCACAAATGTAACCCAAAGTCCATCCAATTCCCTTCTTATGTTCCTGTAATGATTTTTCTTCCTACACAAATTCAAATAAATTATTAGGAAGTGACTTCAACTCTAAAGATGGCGATTCCTCGATTGATGGTTTGCTTCGGGAAGTCGGGGTGTCGAGAGCTTCATTGACATGAACAACTTCATTTGCAACCTCATTTGAAGTAAGAATATCAACTTGCAAGGCAACCTCAATTTCAGCACAAACAGAGCAAATTTTAGTGTCAGTACAAACATCACAAGAGTAAACATCATCAAAATCAGGCAATGATGGAAAATCAGCTGCAAACAAATTAATACAAGTATCATCAACAATTTTAGAAGTCAACTCTATTTGAAAAATAGAATGTTCTTCCAAAGGCTGTTAAAGCTAAAAATTAAGTACGAAAATCAAATTAAGCCAAAAATAAAATAAAATAGAAAAACAAATTAAAATATAAAAATAAACAAAGAAAACCAAAGAAATGCTTAAGTGCAAACATGGTAGAATGTGAATTAAAATGCACTGATCAGACGATTAAATAAGAAGGCGAGAAAGATAAATAATAAATAAACTTGAAATTAATTGATGCTTGAATCATACATTGAACTCTTGAATTCTTGAATGCGAATCAGAAAAATAAAATACGGAAAAGAAATGGAATCCTAAAACTAATGTTCATAATAGTCCTCCGATGTGGAGAACTATTACTGTTACATAAAATAAATAAACTTAAAAACTAAATAAGGAAAAATGGTGCAAGAGACAGGTGAAAAAAAGAGATATCCAATTCAAGTAACAGAGGCTTCTATTTATAGCCTCTAGACTTTGGTTTGTTGAGAAATTATAGGCTTGGACTTTGATTGGGCTTGAGACTGAGTTGCAATGACTGAGTAGATTAGGGTGAGGAAACTTCTCCGCTTGAACGAAAAAATATCATTTAATTTTGACTTCTGTTTCGTTTGTTACAGATTTTACGTTTCTGCATAATTTAGTTGGGACAAACGTTTGGTTTATGAGACGGGTAACTTGGCTATGAGACCCTCAACTTGGAGTTTGAGTTGATCGTCTGACCCTGAGACGGTCGTCTGATTGTTGAGACGATCGTTTGACAGGTAAAATACAGAAATGCATTTTTCTGTTGTTTTCCTTCTGTTTTGCCATGGTTTCTTGTTTAAAAAGCTTCCTTTTGCATTTTTGCCTCCAAATGTCGTGTTTAATTGAATGTCTTCAAAAGAAACACAAAACTCGCGTAATATCGTTTGAAATAAATAAATTAATAACATAAATGATCGAAAATTATATTAAATAATCGGTACAAATTCGAGTGATCAGACGTGAACCACAAATTGCACTGACATAGTCCTACATGCAATAGAGAGAAGAGAGTTTTTCCATGCCGTGATTTTTTCTCATTGTCTTCACCAACAATCACACTCTATAAAAAAGAAGAGTATACTTCACTTGAAGTTAAAAAATTTCAAGAATTTTCATATGTCAAAATCTGGTTGAAAATTTTGAGTGCAACTCAACAACTCTTTCACAATTTTATCCTTCTTTTCCGATGTCGAATATCAAACAAAGTTGCAACTACAAAGCATACTAAGAACTCTTATCCACTATTTGGACCAAATGTTATGATATCGGTTGTTAGGGAGTACAGAGAAACTGGGAGCAGCGAGTGTAATGCTCCAAGACCACGAGAGAGAGAGAGAGAGAGAGAGAGAGAGAGAGAGAGAGAGAGAGAGAGAGAGAGAGAGAGAGAGAGAGAGAGAGAGAGAGAGAAATTCCCCATCTCCACCCAAAATCGTAAGGTTTGAGCTATATGAGTTATTTCTCTTATAAATTCAATATTTCACCCATTCATATGAGATGTAAGACTTAACCACTCACACTTACTTCTAACATTCTTCCCCACAAGTGTGAGCCCTTTACATCATTGTGTATAAGAGAACAAAAAAAATTACAATATGTTAACACATGAGTATAAGAGAACAAAAAAAATTACAAGTTTATGTTACTTTTATTTGGTGCATTTTGTAATGAAAAACTTAAAATCTTTTTATATCATTAAATTCTCTATTCCTTTACAAAACTAAACAATGTGAGACTCCTTCAACATGTATATTTTTAACAAATACAAAAGAACAAGATATTAAAATAGATAGAAAACTAACTATTTAAATATTAAACATATAATCGACTACTACCAAAATAAATGTTACCATAAAAAAATTGGTGAGTAGAAATGGTGGTGGCAACCGAAATCGAGGCGTTGAGCTACAAAACTTAAGGTGTATGGAAAATATCAGAACTTAAGGTTTGTTTTGATCAACAAATCTTATTTTATGGTTTGTTGTGATTTGTAAAAGGAATAAGTGAACTAAGGTAACAAATGAGTGTTATGCTTGTGTTGACCAACAATTCATGGATTGTAATCATGAGATAATTATGCACATTGATTCTACGACTTTTAAAAATTATAATCTAGAATCGAATCGAACATTCGATTTTTGTTAGTTCGATTTAATTTTTGAATCAAATTAATATATTAACTTTTTTTCCATTTTAATTTAGTTTAAAGTTTTTATTTAGCCGATATTATGAGATTCGCTCACAACAAAAAACTTGTGTAAAGATTTTATTTTATTGTTTTGGAATTTTTATTTTATATATATATATATATATATATATATATATATATATATATATATATATATATATATATATATATATATATATATATATATATATATATATATATATATATATATATATATATATATATATATATATTGAGAGAGAATAAATGGAATAAGGTCTAACGCATTTCCAACATATGTTTAGTTATTCTTATTATTGTAAAAAGTTAGAATATTTTGTTGGTAATAAATGTAGAAAAGTAAGATTGAAGTGGGCCTAGAATGAATTATTGTCAACAAAACTAGGGTCTTAAACAAATAGCTTAGGTCAATTAGGAGGTGCAAACTTTCTTCAATATGAAAGGGGTAAGACTGATGTGTAGAATGTTGAAGACAAAGAGGTCAATTTTGATGTGTACTTCTTATCCTTCCGCCACTATTTTTAAGTACAATTTATACAAACAAGAAGAATCGTCAACTTATTGCAAAAGTAACTTTTTATTCACTAATTTTGTTTAATAATTTATTACTATTTTTTTTATTAATTTAACTCTTAAACTAAATATAAGTGTGGCAAATTAAATTTAAGTTATAATTTGTTATAGTTGAATGGTAATTGTTATTTCATAAGATATTTTTTTATCTATAAATAAATGTATCAAATTTTAATCTACGTAGAATTTTTTACCTTGTTTGTTCTAAAACCAGACATAAAATTGGATAAATAAATATTTTTAAATTAAAAATTAGTTTGTAATTATATTATTATGATTATTTTTTATAAGAAAACAAATTTATTAAATAATGTACAAGATAATCTAACTCATACATCAAATTTCAAACAAATAAATGTATAAAGTTGTAATTTATTCTTAAGAACATTTATGATGCTAAACTCTATGTTAAGTGTTTAATTTCATAAATGTACTAAAATAAACTTCCAACAATTTAATCACTTGCATAATTAAACCTAAGTTAAACTCCACTTCATGGGTCAAATTTAGTTGCAATAATCTTTCCAAAAATATTCCCCACATACAAAAAAAGTCCAAAGAAACTAAGAGTAAAAGTTGAATATATACAACCGTGTATGAAGCAGCTTAAAAAGGTGAAGTTGGACCACACCTTTATTTCTAAGGTAACATAACTAACAATTTCTTATTTTGGAAAAAAAAAAAACTCTCCAACCATAAATAATTTAACTACTTTATCATTTAATATTGATTAAAAATATGTTTTTATTAAATTGTTAACATTTTATCTTAACATATTATAAATGTAAAATAAAATATTGTTAAGTCAATTAGTTGGAAAATTTATCGACCATGAATTTAAACATGCGACATCTAATATATTAATTAAAAAATAGACATCTAATATATTTATTAGAAAATGGAAATTGAATTTCATATAGTATGTAAAAATCTGCATTTATAGTCAAAATATTATTAGTCATTTGATTTTATTTATATTGTTTCATAAAAACAATTTGTTTTTATAATTTTAAAATTATCACTTTTATTAAATTAGATATCTGATCTTAATCAAACAGTTATTATTACTTGAATGCGTGATTGACGTTGATTATAAATGAATCTTAATCCAAAAGTGATATTTAGATATTTGAATCTCAATGATTATTATTATTCATCTTTCGATTTTTTTTAAAACTGGATATTCAATAATAAAACTAACTAATCTGAAAAATCAACCTTATCATCCACTAACAGGGGCTGTTAATATCTATTGGAATTTAAATCTGAAACCTCATTTTAATAAACTAACTCTTTACTTAAAAAATAATTAATTTTATTAAAAACTAAAAAAATGATTATTTTGAGATAAATATTCATTTTCAAATAAATAGAATGTTTGGGACCGACCACTACCGAATTTCTTTAATTAATAAAATATTTTGAATCCAATATCATAAATTTTTTTTATAAACTCATCTTGTTTTTCTTTTTCTTCCAGAATCTCTATAAAAGCTGAATTAAATTCCTCAGTCAAAACCTCAATCTTCAACTACCACCCATTGTTCTGGTTGTTATCTCCCAAATTCTTAATCAATATAAATACTTTGTTCACTTTTTCATGCCAATTTTCAACAGTTATGAAGAAAAGGTCACATCATCATCAACAGGTACAGGATTTTTTTTTTACTTTTGTTTTTTTTTTTTTTTTTGTGTGCATTGTTGTTGTGGTTTTTGGGGTTTGTTGATTTTGGGAAAGTGAAGAAAATTGCAGAGAACATGGGCTGAATTGTGTTGTTTGGGTTGCTCCTCCATACAGCTTTTTTGGGCAAGAGTGGTTATGCGTAAATGGCTTAATATTGGTAGCAATCAATCTGATTATAGTGCTGATCCTGAAGATGAAGATGATGATGCTGATTATGAGGATGATGATCCTCAAAATGATTTACAAAATGAAGGTTAGTACTCATAAACTGTGAATTTCATTGTTTCGGAAATTAGTTTAGTTATCGTGAATTTTGTTAAGTTGATTAAATTTGGAAAGTTTTATTTTTAGTAAATTTTTCGAGTTGGTTCTTGAAATTGTAGTGTTGTATTGTATCAACCTTTATCAATACTTCAAAGTTATCTTTGGAGTTGCAAAATGTTAATCATCTATGTTCGTCCCTTTGCTCGGATCTGTTATCAAATACATCATGACATTATTCACTTAGTTTCAAATTCATTCTAATATTCAAGGCGGTCTTAAGATTCTGGAGATCCTGTGTACTCCAGAGTTCAGGGGTTCTATTTAGCCATGGTTTAACCGTGACAAATTTTGGGCCTTGTGTGGTAGTCAATCTTGCACGCTTTCAAAGATGGCCCTGCTGATATTTTGAACTTAATGTCATTCTTATCACTACAAATATCAACGGAGAGACGGATTTGATAAGCTTTTGGCCATTTCCGGGATCGTTTTTTTAATTTCGATAATGCGAGGGAGTGGATTGATAGAAATTCAAGGACCAAATTGGCTTTTAACTCTTTTTTCCACTAAAAGTATCTCCTGGGAAAGAGACCATTTCTCCTGATCAAATCGTTCTATCAATAGGGTTGAACTTGAGTGATAGTTTAGAAAGTTTAGAATGCATTTGTCAAATGATTTGTGAACTGAAATTGTTTATAGGTTTTTTGTCATTTGAAATCAGTTGTTGTAGTCTGATTTTGAGTTTGGTGTGTTATGCAGTATGGGGAAGACAGTCGCGGTTCATGGACGGCACAGGTGTTGATGCTCCACCTGAATCAAATGGTGACTTTTTCCATACATTAAGCTCTAATTTATTCTCTAATGTACGTGATTTTATACATTTAACTCAAGATGTAAAATTTGGTCTCTGCATTAAATTAAATCGTAGGTGTACTGAATTGTAAATAAGTACCAAGTACCTACTCAAATATAAGCAAAATATGACCTTAGCATGTTGGACTTACTTATAAGCAATTTTTGATTTACTTGCACTATAATATCCTAAATTTCTATTGAAATTGCAGACTTTGTTCCAAAGTTGAGGAAACAGAAGTCATCAACTTATAGATCTCAGTATATTAACACAAAGGAACTGAGGTGAGACACTACTCTCATGTTTATTTAGCAACCGCGAGCTGAAAATTATTGCAATTTTTTGAAAGTGTGAAGAGCACAGTTTATATGGTTGTTCAAAGCCTCGCATTAGTCGCATATCTTGATTATTGTGTTTATGTGACTCCTAGGGTATGTGCTGCGACATGGAATGTTGGAGGAAGGCTTCCACCTGATGACCTAGATATTGATGACTGGCTCGGTGTCGATGAACCAGCTGACATCTATGTCCTCGGGTAAGTTCTTCACCGGTTGTTGTTGAGCATAGTTTTTTTTTTTTGGTTACAATTGTTGTTGAGCATAGTTATCAATGTGCATAATGATAAGATGATATTTGTTTTGAAGTACTGACACATACACGGGAAGCTGAAACGACACTGATACGTAACACATGTGTCAGTGTAGGATACCAGACATACTTTCAATGTGAAGGGTTGGGGCTACATATGTGTTGATGAACCGAACCATAAAATTATGTTTTACTCCACTTTCAAGATTGCGCGGAAACTGATTGATCTGATGCCATTCTATAACAACTTCTATTTAATGAATATCTAGACTTTTTCAATTCGTTTGATTGAATGAATGCCTTACACTTGCAGTCTTCAAGAGATTGTACCCTTAAACCCTGGCAATATTTTTGGGGCTGAAGATACTCGTCCTGTTCCAAAATGGGAGAATATTATTCGGGAAGCACTTAATAGAGTCCAACCTTCAGTAACGAAGACCAAATGCTTCAGTGACCCTCCATCTCCATCAAAATTTAAGCCATCAGATGATGGCCCTGATATAGAAGAAGAAATATTATTCGAAAGTGATAGTGACATCGGCGAGGAAGTGCATCCTGTGGATGAAGCACAGAATATTTCTGATGGTAGTACTACTAACGAAATCATCAGTACCAGTTTACTGGCTTCTGACGTTGCTGATAGTGCAAATTCCAGTGTCCCAATTGTTACCGATTATAGAAGACAATATACTTTTCCAAAGAAGTTCGATTGGCCGCAAAGTCCGTCAGAAAACTGGGATGCGTCAATTTCCCAAAAGACCAAAAAACTAACCAGAATGCTTAGTGGATCTGAAAGGATTGGTTTGAGTTGGCCGGAGCCTCCGCTACATCTAGTATCTCAGAGAGTTTTGGAGAGACCGACTTCTTTTAAATCGTTCAAATCCTTTAAGTCATTAAAATCATTCAAAACATATAATGCTTTCAAGTCAATTATGGATGAAATGCCAGGAATGGGTTTGCTTCCTGAAATTGACCTTGAAGCTTTAATAAAGCGGAAAAGAAGATCTCCTTATGTAAGGATTGTTAGCAAGCAAATGGTCGGAGTTTTCATCACTGTATGGGTTCGTCGGAGCTTACGGAAACATATTCACAATTTAAAGGTCTCAACCGTAGGTGTTGGCATTATGGGATATATTGGTAACAAAGTATTTTTCCTTTCTTCAAACTATTCCTTTTTCCCTATCTGTTTCGCTTAGTGTTCTATATCGTATTATTGCACAAGCTTATAACTATTTTTTCGACTTTCCAGGGATCAGTATCTGTCAGCATGTCCATATATCAGACACTTTTTTGTTTTATATGCACACACCTTACGTCCGGGGAAAAGGAAGGAGACGAGCTTAAACGAAATTATGATGTTCATGAAATACTGCGCAGAACACATTTTCATTCACCTTCTTATGTTGGACTTCCAAAAGGAATCCTCGATCACGAGTGAGTGCAAGCTTCAATAACCATAACAAATTGACTTGTATTTGTGTCTTTAAATGTTCTTTTACACAATTTCTTAACCAAATATAATTTATTTGCAGAAGAATAATTTGGTTGGGTGATTTGAATTACCGTCTCAACTTATCAGATGTGGAAACAAAAGCTCTTATCTCGAAAAAACAGTGGTCGAAATTGGCTGAAAAAGATCAGGTACTACAGAAATTATTGTATGTGCTGCTCAATAACATTCATCTAGAGCACAACTTATAACTCTGGAGTTTTCGAGCTGATTGAAATCATACCATTTAAACTTTAACTTTTGTGAAATGATAGTATTCTGTAAGAAATCTATGTCTTGTTCATGAGAAGCAAAAAGTAAAAGCTTCTTCGACAAGCTGATTGCTAAATTGAAATCTTACTGTGACAGCTCATGCGAGAAATCAAGAACGGTGCATTTGGAGGATGGTCAGAAGGGGTGTTAAATTTTCCACCGACTTATAAATATGAGGTTAATTCAGACAAGTACTACGGAAACGACCCAAAGGCTCCGAAACGTACACCAGCATGGTATGCTTCCATTTAGCATGAAACTCTCCTTAAATCTAACCTACTAGATGTAAGTGTTAAGAGGTGTTGATGAATTTTTCGTTTCAGGTGCGATCGTGTTCTTTCATACGGAAAAGGAATGAAATTACTGAGTTACAGAAGGAGTGAGCTTAAGTTATCAGATCACAGACCCGTGACTGCTACATATATCGTTGAAGTTGAGTCGTTCTCACCTAGGAAGCTACAGCGGGCCCTAACATTCACGAATGCAGAGATTGAAAATGAAGAAGCCATTAAACATTTAGTTAGTTGGAAATAGCTGCTTAATTTGAACAGGTGAGTCATTGTTATTCCATATATCATCATATAACACTAGCATGTCTTGCATGTATTTCTGCATTCGAGTTGCGAATTTTTCTCTTCAACATATGGATCCCTACAATCATGACTTGGTTAAGTAATCACTTATTAAAAAAAGTGTTTTTGATGCAGGGAGTTGTAAAGGACATTGATTATTTCCAGAATTTCAATTTCAAGGAGCATCAGTCATAGCTGCTGCAACTTCTAACACACAGATTGTCAACCACCACTAAATATAGATTTTTTTATTTTCTTTTTGGTTTTCTACTTTCAACATTTAATGAGGAAATAGTTTCATTTTTGTCTTTTAGAATCCTTTCAATAGGATTTAGATTTAGATGTTTGAATGGTTGTATCCTATTTATGTAATTGTGTGATTGAGGTGTGTATTATTATGTGAAGATCTTTAAATAAGAGTTCTACATATTTATAGAAATAAAAGCTTATTTTTATTTAACAATGTTGTTAAGATTGAGATCTCTCTTAAAGTTTGTAAGATGTTACATCATAAGATCCTATCATAACAAGTATTTAATGTGAAAGTTTGTTAATTAAGAAACAAAAACATTTAATAGATGCATCTTTGTGGATAAATTAACATGTAAAGAGGAGGAGCAAATGGTAGACTAATTGTTCCATGATGACGAGTGAAGTGACAATTTTACTCGATATATTTAGTAGGTTCATAAATTACATCGAGTTGAGAGCAATATGAATAGTAGACTTGCTATCATAATGCATGAGAGTTGGAGACACCCATGTCAAAAAGTAACTCTAATACTCTATTTTCTTAAATGTTGAATTGGATATCATTTAAAATCAACTGAGTTCTTATGCACTTTATCTTTTATCAATTGAATAATTAGAACTCCTAAATGCTTTGAATATGATCAATTGAAATCAATATAATTACTAGTATATTCCGAAGAGGTAAATCATACTAAATTATAATCCTATAACTTTTTCTATCAAAATTTCTCTCCAAAACTTTTTTCCAATTATTCTACCTATTAATTAATTCATTCATAATTAATATAGAAATAAAAAATTATATTAAATCACTAACCCACTACCAAAATAATAAACTAACTTAAAACCACTAACCCACTACCAAATTAAAAATAATTTAAAAATCACTAATCCACTACCAAAATAAAACTAACTAATCACTATATATATTTTAGAAGTTATAATCCTATAACTTCTTCCATCAAAATTTCCCTCCAAAACTTTTTTCCTATTATTCTACCTATTAGTTAATTAATTCATAATTAATATAAAAATAAATAATTATATTAAATCACTAACCCACTACCAAAATAATAAACTAACTTAAAAACCACTAACCCACTACCAAAATAAAAATAACTTAAAAACCACTAACCCACTACCAAAATAAAACTAACTAATCACTATATTTTAGATTATAGACTTTACCTCTCTTCTCAATTCATTTCTCTCTTTTTATGATTTCAAATCATTTCTCTATTTTTCTGATATTTATTTCCTTCTTCCACTATTCGTTCCATAATTTGTTTTTCTATTTTCCCCTAATATCAAGTATTAATATTTGTTGATTTACAAATTTCTGATGATTTTTAATTTTATCCATTTTTTATAGTTAAATATATTGTATAATATAATTCTTGAGGAGATTTAAAAGATGATGTTTTGTATGTAGGTTTTTGTGACTACATACCAAGTTGATAGATGATGAAGTGATTAGAGCTCATGAGTTGTCTTCATCTTTCAAAAGTTTATAACCCATAATAAATTCATTTCTCACTCTTTTTTTCTTTGTTATTTGTATTTTTACTAATTCTATTTTTCTTTTATAAAATTTAGATGACGTAACTTTTCATAACCTTTTATGGAATTTTTTTTTTTTTTTTAAAATTTTATTATTTTACACTTTAATATTTTCTAATTATATTAAAATATATATTTTATAATATAATTTATCTACTAAATTTATAAATTAATTTATACACATATTATCATTAATAATAATAATTCAATAGCATGTTTACGTGCAATGCACGGGTAAACGGCTAGTTATTATATAAGACACAAATCAATATTAATAAGTGCAAAAGAGGACATTTTGATAATGTCAATATTAAGTCAATTGATGTCAAATGACAAAATATCATAAGGAGATATTTTATACCTTTATAATATATATATATATATATATATATATATATATATATATATATATATATATATATATATATATATATATATATATATATATATATATATATATATATATATAGAGAGAGAGAGAGAGAGAGAGAGAGAGAGAGAGAGAGAGAGAGGAGAAGTGGGTAAGAGAAAAAGAAAAGGATAGTAAGGAAGGAAAGAAAAAGAAAAAGAGAAAGAGAAGAGAAAAGGGAAAGAAAGAAGAGCTCGTGGAGGAAGAAGAGAAATTCTTCATCATCAACTTCATCTCAATTTATTTATCTCCTTTGTGAGTTTCATTAGATAGTGTAGCTTTAGGAAGGGAAGAAGACATGATTTGGGGTTTTAGGTTTTGTTGTGAAATGATAGCTACAAAACATATAGTTTATTTGACTCGATTTATGCTCGTTTTATATTGTTTTAATTACCTTTTCCACCTTTACGCTATTTGTAGCACCCCCTTTTTAATAATTTGTTCGTCGGGTATTTTGATGCATTGTTAGCCTTGTTTAAGGCGTATGTCTTATTGTTTTTGGTGTTGTGTCCTAGTGGGACGGGTAGAATTGGGGTGCGCTCAGTAATATAGAGTGTGTGAATAATAATAATATTATTATTTAAAATACTTTTTTATTATTACTATTATTATTGTTATGAAAATAAAATGAGTATTATTAAATTATGACTATTATTGGGATTTAATTAAAATAAGGGACAGTTTAGTAAATCGCAAGGTGGGAGTTTTAGGAGTGGATTAAACTAATTAGAAAATTATGATAAAATTAGCGTATAATTCTTGTGGAAGAACCAAGAGGTTAGGAGGAGGAAGAACAACCTAGGGTATTCTCCATAAACAAGATTCGCAAGAATTCTTCAGGATTCGAGGTAAGGGGGAGAATGAGTTCATAATAGGTGATAATATCATGTTGGGTAGTGAGGATTCCTTACCCTCGTAGGTTTTTCATATAAATGATGTTGTGATGTGAATATTTGTTGTTGTGACTTCGTTCTGATATATCTGAATTCGTATATGGAAATATTGTTGTTGTTGCTTGGTATGTTGTGATGATATGCATATCTGTATTGTTGTAGAATAAGAATGACAAATTTAGATCTAGAAATCGTATATGATTAAATCTAGGAATGTTAGATGGAAGAAGGACATGAGAAGTGACATAAAATTGATATAGAATCATCCTTAGAACTGGTATGAAGTGTGGAAACAAAATTGGTTAGAACCAGTTGCAGGATGAAGGAGAAATATGAGATTTCATGAAGATCTCTGCCCATACGCATATTAAGCACGTCATACGCGTATGAAGGTGCATGATTCTTGGGCGATACACGTATTGTAGGGCGGAGAAAGCAAGCCTTATGCGTATTAATGAGGCATACGTGTATGAGAGTTGAGTTTGGTGTGTGAATTACGCGTATTAAGAGGCCTTACGTGTATCGTGTGTGGTGAGTGAGGCCAATACGCGTATGACCAGTGACATAGGGAAAAATGTGTCGTTTTGCGATTTCTGTCCTGATTTCGCATCCGTTGTCGATTCCTTTGATCTGAGACCCTGTGATGGACCTTAAGACATATGTAATTGAGTGCGAACATGAAGATTGAATAAATGAAGAAACTTAGGAAGAATTAACTAGACGATTAATCGGTTAAGTTACGTGAGATGCTTCGTTGATTATGATACTTACGATTAGAGGTGAAATGGATTAGTGGTTGAGACTTAGTGGTTAATTGGGTGAATAACTAATCAAGATAAGGATGTATTTCCTTAGTGAAGTACAAATTGAGTTGATGGAATAAGTATGGTGAACTATGGTGTGGTACGATGAATGTATATTCCTTAGGTGTTAGGGGACTCGTGTATAGGTATAGTTATTGGTGTACTGGTATTGTAGGTGGTTATGTGTGATCAGAAGGAAAGAAGACATGGTTCAGGAAAATCACGAGTAAAATACCATTTACGAAGAAACGAAGAAAAACAAACAAGAAACGAAGGAAAAAAAGACATGATTTGGGTATTTAGGTTTTGTTGTGAAAAACAAACAATGCTCTATATATTTTTTCCTTAAATGTTACCTTTATGGGCTGTTTTGATTTAAATACAATTTTTATGAACATTAATTTTAATTTGCCTTCACGAAAGTGAGGCAGTGAAAACGTCGGATAAGAGCACACGCCAACCGACACAAAAGAATAAAATTGGTTTATTTTTTATTAACAAATACCACGACAACATTTTGTTAGTTACTTATGAAGATTTAACCTTTCTAGAATGAGGTTTTAACTATTTACGGGTGCGTTCATAGGTTT
The DNA here is from genome assembly GCA_963966055.1 of Lathyrus aphaca. Taxonomy (NCBI): domain Eukaryota; kingdom Viridiplantae; phylum Streptophyta; class Magnoliopsida; order Fabales; family Fabaceae; genus Lathyrus; species Lathyrus aphaca. Next base: position 353,637,013 of record OZ014519.1, on the reverse strand, counting down.
AGGATCTGGTTCCCTAATAAAAGTTAGGAACCCTTTTTAGTTAAGTTTTCCAATCAAAATTACTTTTCCTTTAACCGAGAGTTCAATTTCTTAAAAATATGTCTATTACTTTAACGCAATATGCACACTCCATAAGTGACAATAGTTGGCTTAAATTAAAGAGTAAACTTAGTTCTGAATACGCGATAACGACAATTCCCGTTAAATTGAATCTTTCCTAAATATAAAATATTGCCCCGTGTGTAACTTTAAAGAAATAATCAGAGCATTGTTGATTGATGTGAATTACATCTCGGCATTGTTACTCTTCCATTTTGCTCAAACTACTAATTTATTTTCCTGCCTACTTTATATTTTCGTTAGCCTTTGATAAACACCATAGTAACTAGGAACAATAGGATTTTGCGATTGGTCTCTCTGGGCTCGATATATTTTAAAAATACACGATAGGTTATGCGCTTGAAGTTTGATTTATAATTGATAGGAATCCACCGATCAAGTTTTTGGCACTGTTGTCGGGGACCGATTTCGTCAAAATATTGCAACTTTGTTGTTACACCGTATAGACTTAGGCACCCTCTTACCGGTCAATACGAAGAACTCGCAGTACTGGTAACTTAGTAGATCCATTAGAAGAACCAGAAAGATGCGCATGCACACATCTTTTGCTTCAAAATATTAGAAGACCAATGGCCAAAGAACGTAATCACTGACCTCTTAAGGACTTATCCTTACCTTCCAATGAAGAATCCCACTCTAGTATATTAAACCCAACAATTCCAGCTAATAACTTTGAGTTAAAGCCCACACTATTACTAATAGTGCAACAAAATCATTTTTGTAGGTCTTCCTTCGGAAAACCTGAATCAACACATAAAATTCATTATCCAATTAGCAGATACTTTAAAATCTAACAGAGCTCCTCTTGAAGAAATACGTCTTAGATTATTCCCATTTTCACTCTAAGATAGAGAAAGAACATGGTTAGATTTCCTACCAGAAAATTCAATAGCTACTTGGAACTATCTTAAGAAAGTTTTCCTAGCTAGATACTTTCCACCAAGTAAGACCGCTGTCCTACGAAACCAAATTACTAGGTTTACCTAACATGATGGCGAATCTCTTTTCAACACTTGGGAGAGATACAAAGAATTATTAAGAGCTTGTCCACATCATGGATTTGAACAATGGTTGATTATCCACACCTTTTATAATTGACTTCTATACAACACCAAAATGACCATCGACGCTGCCGCCGATGGTGCACTAATGAACAACCCTTTCCCCGAAGCTCGCACTCTCATTGAAGATATGGCCCAAAACCATTATCAATAGGGAACATAACGAACATCATTCGAGAAAAAAGGAGTCAAAAGGCGGTATATATGAAGTCAGTTGTCTTGACATGATGGAAGCTAAAATGGACACCCTAGCCCAAAAGATAGAAAGCATGTCTATTAAACTTACAACTACCATAGTCGCGGTACAACTAGGATGCGGAATCTGTGGAATCCATGGACATATTACCGTTGTGTGTAGTCTCTTAACTGAGACCAACCCAGATCAGGACAATTATGCCCAAGGAAACCCATACTCTAACAATTATAACCCTGAGTGGAGGAATCACCCAAACGTTTCATATAAGAATAATAATCTCAATCAGAACTCCGCACCCTAAAGACAATCAAGTTTTCAAGGACCGACGCCGCCTATACAAGTTGAACCTTAAAACTCTAACATTGAGAAAATCATGGAGAATTTCATTTCAGCTCAGACGCAACAAAACAAAGAATTCCTGAACCAAAATGTCCATATAAATGAGCTGCTAACTCAACTAGTCACGAAAGTTGACTATGTGGTAACCCACAATATGATGCTTGAAACCCAAATCTCTCGAGTAGCTCAACAACAAGCCGCTTAGGCTATGCTAGGAGGACAATTTCCTGGACAACCCTAACTAAACCCTAAAGGGTGTGCTAACGCCATTTCCCTAAGAAGTGTGTAACACCCCAAATTTTCCCTCTTCATTTTAAGCATCATATCACATCATATTCATCATGAACATATCATTTTCTTAGCATCCTAGCATGGAAAGATGAGGCATAACATTCTTCATGACCTATCATTAGGCATATGATCATCTGTGGAGGTTCTTGAAGCATTTCAAGCCATGACAAGGGGCCCATTGGTTTTGTACAAGTCCTATGAGGGGTTTACTTTGCATTTACAAGCTCAAGTTCATTTGCAAAAGCTCAGAAGGTTGGAAGATCATCAGGGAATCCAGGCTAAGGCAAAGCTCCTACACAATGGTCTTGAATTGGGGTTTGAGTTTCAAGTAGGGAAACTTCGTGACTTTGGCCATTTCATTTGGGCAAAGTCTCTCATATGACAAGAAGATCCTAAGGTTGAAATTTGGTGGGAAAATTCCTCAGGGAAGTCAGTTATTTCATCAGAAATTCAAGATGCAACTTTTTCTCCTGTACAAGGAAATCCTGATTAGGGTTTTGGGCCAGACACTCCTATCTTTTGAATTTTGACTATTTCTTGAGGCCAAAGGCTTTTATTTAGTCTGCATAGCTTATGTATGAAGTTTGAGGCAAAAATTCACTGAAGAAGTCAAGATTTGGTACAGTTGCTTGAAGGTGAAGCAAGAAAGTCAACTGTGCAGTCAGAAAAGTCAACATGGAGTTTTCATAGTTTTTTAATCAGGATTGTCATTTTTAAGGTCATATTATGTCAATGAATGATTCATTTGAGCTTAAATGTCAAAATTCGGGAGTATGCAAAAAGTTACTAAATTTGGAAGTTTCTATTTTTAGAAATTATTTGGTCCCTAACTTCAGGCTATTATTTCATGTGCGAAAAAGCTCCGAATGATTTTCCTGTAAACACGAAAGTCGTAGAGCACGATTTTCCCTTTCCGAAAAGTCTTAGAAAACCCTCATAGCATTTATAGAACTCAAGATATGAATTTTGGAAGTTCGGGTGTATTTTAGGGGTTTGTGTGACACTTGTCCAAATACTATTGGGTCCTTTTATTTTGTTGTGTCATATTTTGCAAATTCTTTTTTTACTACACATTTTTCATGTCCATTCCATTTTTTTCATGTGACCTTGCGTGTGTGAGAAGGCCATTGGCCATGATCATTTTTGTTATTTATTAATAAAATAGTGTGAGGAGAATATTGTGAATGAAGAGCGGATACACGAAAAAGTATGAAAGGAACAACAATTATTGAGGTCACCATTTCCAACCCGCCAGGTGTCCCCATTCCATTTGCTTTTGGAATTTTTTTCGTTTCCTCCCCACTCACATGAGACGCGCACGCCACAACTCAAATGAGGAAGGAGTCTTCACGTGACTCTAGTAGCATGCACTCCATGTAGCTTCGTAAAGGGACCAATCCCAACTGTCCTTTCTTTCTCTTTCTCTCCATTGCCCAGTGATAATCCAACAACAATCCTAGACTATTACAAGGGAGTACACCCGCACACACATGATTTTTTTTGCCTTTTGAAAACAAATTAAGAAAGAGAGAGAGAGCAGGGAGAGGTACGATTTTGTGGTGAGGGATCATAACAAACTTCACATTTTCTTTCTTTTCACAGAGGCATTTTCGATCCCCTTTTATGTGAGGAAAATCAAGGCATTCCATCACACCCTTGCTGACTATAACAAACCTCATTCTCTCCTTCATTCACTCACTAAAATATAATCCATACACTCAAGAGCCCTTGCTCTCTTCCTCATAAAGCAGAAGAGTTTCAGAGCTGGATCTTGCTCCTTTTCTCGATCCATAAAACCTCAGCAACCTCATCTAGCCATAGCATCATTATTTGCCTTTAAACATGGTCTTGGAGAAGAAATATTGACAAGTAGAAGATTGACATCAATTTCGGTTTGGTCCCTTTTTCACCACAATCCAAGCATAGTGCCTTTATTTGGCTCAAAAAGGATCAAAGGAGGCATAAGGAAGCCATCTCAACCTCTGGATTTCTTTAAATCTCAACTAAAGATCAATACCAGGTTTGAGAATCACCCCATTTTTGCTTCAGTTTTGGCCTGTTCTTATTTGCTTCATGATGTATAGGCTTTATATAACTTGTTTGAAGCATTGTGAAGTTTTGAAAGTTGTTAATTCATGATTTTCAGTTTTGAGATCATTAATTTAAAGCCTTGAATCTCTATGTATGGTGTTTGTTTGTGAGAAATAATGGTACAGTGGTGATCCTCTTGCTCGGGGCTTCATTTTTGGTTTTGACATTTTTCATTTTCATTGAGATTTGAGGAAGGTGTATGATGGTGAAGTTGTTGATTTCATGATGTGTTCTCTTGCTCTGTTTCGATGGTTTTGTTCATGTCCATGGAAGAAGATGAGTTGGTGTCAGCTGGTGATTGGCTTGAGTCCTTATTTTTTTTTAGTTTTTTTTATTTCACTTAAATGAAGGTGACCGGTTGATGGAGGGTCACATGAGGTTTTGTTATTTCATTTTTATTAATTAAAACATAACTTAATTAGTTTGTAAATCATGCTTAATTAGTTGGTTTAAGTGAGGTTTCGGTTGGGCCTTGCCCAGATCCGCTAACCGCACCCCCCTGTTGGGCCCAAGTGGCAGAATGAACTGCATTTCTTTTCTATTCGCACCCCATTCTCATTTTCTTTATTTTTATTTCTTTTCTTTATTTTATTTTCATATCATTTTGCTTTCTAATTATTAAAAATACCTCCAAGCTTCATTAAATTCCAAATTAATTCTTGAATGTTCAATTGAGCTTTCTTTATTTTTTCATATTTTTATTTTCCATTTTTTCTTAATATCCACGTGTCCATTAATTTTCTCTTTTAATTGATTCTTTTTAAGTCCTTTTTGAGTACCCTACCTTGTCCAATTTGCCTAGGGTTCATCTTTTTGAGTTTGGTGTTGATTCTTTTTGCTCTGGATTCCTAAGAGGATGTAGTTTATGTGTGATTTTTCCCCTGATTTTTAGAAATTTGTTCATTGTGTTTTGGTCCTTTCCTTGTGAGTGAAGTTTCTTAACCCTAGTTCATGTTCTTGTCCTCATTTGACCTACTTAGCTTCTGAATTTCTCCCAATCCTTTTGGATCATTGTTATATCATATTTGAGGATCATTTGTCCTAAGTTGTGGAATGTTTAGATGCATTGTTGATTTGATTTGATTTTTGGTTCTTACCTTGTCCCATTTTGCTTCTTTGTGATCATAAGCTCCCTTATAAGCTTAGAAGGTTACTTGTGCCAACTTCTTCTTCTCATTTGGGGTCTCTTTGGGGTGTGGGCACCTTCCTGGTCTTGGTCTAGGGTTTGTGTCTTATAATTTTTGTGATTTGCTTACCTTCTGAGTTCTTCCTTCTCTTAAGTGTATTCACCTCATCTCTTTACTTCTTTCCTTCCATAATGTGATTGTTTGGTCTTGTGTGTCCCTTATCTTCATCTCCCTTGATTCTGAAGCTCTTCTTTGACTTGATTTGGTTCTGGTTGTGCACCTTGACTTCATGTTTGTGCATTTTTGCTTTGCATCTCATTAAGTTTGCATTTGTTTTGTCATGTGTTTCATGTTGCATCATATTGTCTTGCATGCTTCTTTCCTCATTCTTGTAGCTTGCATATCCATTGAGCATTAGAATATATGACCTCACTTCTGTTTGCATAATGTTGGCATGTCATTTGTTTCATTTTTCTTTGCTTTTGTGCTCATGTTGCTAACCTTGCAGGGGCTATGGTAAGTGTGAGGTGTGGAAGTGATTCCCACATCCCCAAATCTCATCTCTTCTTCTTCTTATTTCTTTATTGTGCTAACCCTTTTATTGTTGGGCTTAGTACTTTCTCATCTCATTCTTCTTCTTCTTCTTCTCTTCTTCTTTCTTTCTTCATTAGGATAGAAAACCACACTAACCTTAGGATATCCATGTATGACAACTTTTAGGATTCTAGTCTCCCTTAGATTTTCCACCTTTTGAGATCCTTTTGGGTGCTCTTTCTCTTCTCATCTTCAAACTTAATTCTAATTCACTTAATAAATGTTGAGTAATGTGACATGAGACTTTGCTATGAGATACTTGCACGCGTTCCGTTTCGGGGCGAGGTGTAAGTTATCCCTCGTGGTGGATAGGTCTTAGCATGAGATTACCTCACAAAGAAAATCTAAAAAACACTTCTTCATCATAAAAACCACAAAAACACTTAATAAATGTTAATAGGTCAGTGTGTCTGAGCCTTCACTTGTGGGGCTAGCTTTGGGATTTCCTCCATAGATAGGTGTGTCTCTTGCGCATTCCATTTCGGGATGATGTGAGACGTACACATCCCAATGAGTAAGACATAGGTACACTTACCTATGCAAATTTCACTCCTAAAAGCTTCTAAAAAATACAAACAAACAATAAGCGTCTTTCCTTCGGGAATTCTCTTTTCTCATCTCCTTCGCTCCGTACGTGGACTTGCTCCTACTTGTCATTTTGCAAGACGGTTACGCACTCGTCGTCCGAGTCTGCAACACCTGAGCAATGGCATAGGCAGTTCAAGCTTTAATTCACAAGCAATTCTTTTTCTACCCCTAGTTAGGGGAACTACGGCGTATCTGATCCTCATTGTCCTGATGAGGTACGTAGGCAGCAGAGTAGGGCCCGTTCGAGCATAATCATTATTTTCCCTACATTTTTTCTCTTTGTTTTCTTATTTCAATTCTTTTCTCAGTTCCATTTCCAGTTTCAGTTTATTTTCTGTTGCAGCAGCTTTCATACCCTCACCCTTTGAAACAGTTTTCTTTGCAAGCGTGGATCCCGTCGGGTACGGCGGACGATCTGGGTGCTAATACCTTCCCAGGTCGTAACCGACTCCCGAACTCAGTCTCTTTGGTTCGCAGGACCCGTGTCCTTCCTCTTCTGGTTTGTGCAGCATTACCATTCCCATTTCTTCGGGATAAAAATACCTGGCTGGCAACTCTTTTCTTTTCCGCGCCACTTTCGCGTTTGTACCAGGATGGAAATCCGGGGAGCGACAGCTGGCGACTCTGCTGGGGACTTCATAACCAGAATCTCTGGTTCCCCTGTGAGTCTCTCCTAGCGCTTGTTTGTTTCTGTTGCATTGGGTGATGTTTGTTTGTTGCTGTGTGTTGTATATTACTGTTTTTATTTACAGTTTTGTTACAGCTTTATTTACAGTTTTCAGTATTTATTTTCCGCATCATATATATCATACTGGACTGTCTGGACTAGTTTTCTGTTTGGTGGGCTCAGGTGATACTGTTTCTGAGAGATAAGCCAAGTACCCGGCTTGAGTGCACTATAGGATTATAGTGGACATATTGTACTCACATGTGACATGATGAGTGGCGATGTGTTTCATGCCCAAATTGCGACCGTCTTGGAAATATCTTGTGTGGGGATTTCCTCCACTTCAGGATATGACCTTGATAGTTATGTGCATCTGGGGACCGATCATTGAGAACCTTTGTGGAAGCAACCCTCTCCAGTGGTGGCAGTGGCAGACCACATTTTGTGGCAAACCCATTCGCACCCGAGGGTCCACTGGGTACTCGCATAGGATGGCCTGGTTCTCTTATAGGAACTCAGTCAAAGCATCTGGTCGTATGACACTAGTACTGTATCCTACGGGATGAATGTACTATTGTTTCTCGATTTCAGCGCTTGAAGCTGGGGACTTATAAGGGATGCTTGTTTTTCCCGGACTCAGCTGAGGCCTCCCTGCGTAGTACATAATGCCTAACCGATTCCCTGATTTAGTCATGAGCCATTTCCCGGAAATGGTGAAAGTATTATTGCTATTCGGCTTTGAGAGTCCGTGATGTTTGACCCGGAGCACACCCGTGAGATTGGGGATGGGTTTACAGGTTTGCAGGAACCCTTGACTCCATCATACCCTTGTTACCAGTGCAGTCTCATGTTCTGATACAGTTACTTTGGTTCCCGAGTTCTTGAGTTTATTTGGTTCCTGATTGGGTTATCTGAGATTATCTGAGATTATCTGAGTGTTTATGGGTTGTTATCCAGAGGATTTGGGTTTCTGATCACTTGGCCTTGGTATCCAGATTCCAGACAGTCCCAGATGGATCATATGTCTTTGCATTTGCATTTGCATTGTATCATTTCATCATTAATCATGTTTTGTTTTCATTCACATGTTCATATCTTTGCTTCCGGTTCCGGTATCCTCTTCAGAGATGGAAGATCCTCGCAAGCAGAATATTCACTTCAAGTTTTTTGACACTAAGGTTGGCCTGTTAAAGAAGATGGTGAAGCTGATCACACCTAATCATGTAGAAAGGTTCAGGAAGGCTTATGGAAGTATTCTGGATGTGGTGGTAGAGTTAGATCCTTCTGAGAGAAGTGCCATTCATACCCTGCTTCAGTATGATGATCCTCAGCTCAGTTGTTTCACTTTTCCTGATTTTTAGTTAGGTCCTTTGCTGGAAGAGTATGCTTTGATCTTGGGAGTTCCTGTTCGAGACCAGATTCCGTTCAATGCTGAGATGAGTAGACCTGCACCTGAGGCTATTGATAAGGCTCTTTATTTGAGCACTTCTGCTGTGAATTCTATGACCATCATTAAGGGAGGTGTACCTGGATTTTCTTTAGAGGCTCTGGTAAAGAAGGTGGAAGAGTTGGCTGTTGAGGAAGAATGGGATGCTGTATGTGCCATCTTGGCTCTTTCTATCTATGGCATTATTTTGTTTGCAGATATGGAGAAGTTCATAGACATGAATGCCATACATCTCTTTTTGCTAAAGAATCTTGTGCCTACGTTGCTCGGAGATTTGTATTACTCGGTGCACTACAAGACTGAGAAGAAGAGGGGAGGTTTAGTTCGTTGCTGCGCTCCTTTATTTCATATGTGGTTCATGAGGCATCTGCCTAGTACTGGAGTGTTTAGTGACCATACCTTGGTATGGGCTCAGAAGCTGGAAAAGTTGCTTGCCAAGGATGTCAGGTGGGTTACTCAGAGGATTCAGGGGGCACGTTTCATCATTAGCTGTGGGAGTTATCTTAGTGTACCTTTATTGGGAGTAACTGGAGGGATCAATTACAATCCAATTTTGTTGAGAAGACAGTTGGGATATGCCTTGAGAGAGGTACAAGAAGAACTGAAGTTGACCCCTATTTTCTACTTCCTGGTAAAGGACAATATGCCTTTAGTGAGGAAGGTTGCTGGAGCTTGGAAGTGCATTAAGGGAGAAGGGATAGCCAGTTTTGGAAAGTGCAATAATCGGACATTCCCGGAGTACGAAGCTTGGTTGAAAGACAGAGCCAGAAGAGTATTGCTGCCATTCTCACCTCCAGTTCCTCCAGTTGCCGAGTCCAATGATACTATGTCTTTGGAAGAGTTCAAGAAGTTGGAAGCCCAGCTGCATGAAGTCAGGGTGGAGAAAATTGAAATGGTTAATCTCTATCATCTTGCCAACCAGGCTAAGAATGAAGCTGAAGAGAAATTGCTGAAGATGCGGACCACCTTAGAGGCTAAAGAGAAAGACTTTGCTGGAAGGGAAGCTCACTTTCATAGGTTGGGTATGATGTAAGCAAAAAGAGAGGCTGAACGAAAGAAGAATTTGAAGACTCTCAAGGAAGCTCATCAGTCTATTGTCTGGTTGCAGGGACAGAGAGAGCAAGAGTTGAAAAGATATAAAGAAAAAGAAGAGTTCTTTGAAGTGCAAATGTACTATAAGAAGGAAGAGGTGGAGCAATTCCACAACATTCGAAGGGAGAAGACTCAGCAGTTAGCAGATAGTCAGCAAGCCCTAGAAGCATCACTTAAAGAGATTGAAGACCTAAAGTTGATGGCTGGAGTCAAGAAGGCAAGGTCTGAGTTAGGGGCTTAGTGAGGGAGGTTCAGGGTCCTCAGGCAGTGGTTTTGCTTCTTAGTTTGTTTTCCTTACCTACAGACATGTTGTAGGAATCCTGGCTGTTTGTTTTTCTCATTAGAAACTTGTACCCTACGAGGAATTCTGTCATGTTTGCCTTATAGGCTGATTTATGTTATGCAGTTTTTTCAGTTCACCATTTCTTTCTGTGCCTGCTGTTATGGTTTGAATGTGGTTTCTATGCGGAGGTTTCTGAAAGTCGAGGATCAATATCCATCTGGTTTTCTTTGCTAAATACCGGAACCGGGGCATGAATGACCTGAGATTGGAAACATAAACAACTGCATTGCATACATATCACCTGTTTTCTTGTTTTGCAGGTGTGGCCACCAGTTCCATGTCTTTTGTGTTTCAGGCACTATATCTCCCAGGAAAGTTCGAGAACAACCAGTCACACACAGATATCCAACAAAGGTCAACAGAGCGAGAATCATGGATCAGATGCAAGCTGACTTAGCTGACTTGAGGCTAAGGATGGACAATTTTATGACTCTGATGGCAGGCATGGGTCAGAATCAAGAGCGTCTACGGGAGTTGATTGAAAATGGTCAAGCCAGGAACAACACCACTGCTGATAATCGTAACGGTGCGGGCGCACATCAGGTTGAAATCCCTGTAATGCAGCCAGGGGTTACCATAATCAATGATGGACTGAACAATATCCAAATGGATGGACAGGACGAACAATTCACTCTGTTGGATGAAGCTGAAGGCCAGGGGGCTGAGATGAACAGGAAGTTTGAGGAAATGGCAGAACAAATCAAGGCTATTCAATCCCAGAATTCTTTGGGATTTGACATTACTGACTTGGGCTTGGTTCCAGGGGTTAGAATCCCTTACAAGTTCAAGGTCCCAACTTTTGAGAAATACAATGGCACGGCGTGTCCAAAGACACATCTTCAGTCCTTCGTAGGAAGGATCGCTGCTCACACTGATGATGAAAAGCTATGGATGTACTATTTCCAGGACAGCCTGGTCGGGGCCTCTTTGGAATGGTATATGAAGCTAAGCAGAGTCAACATTAAGAGCTGGAAGGACCTGATAGAGGATTTTGTGAGACAATACCAGTATAATTTGGACATGGCTCCAAATCTCACTCAATTGCAACACATGTCTCAAACTGCTAAGGAGGGTTTCAAAGAATATGCTCAGAGGTGGCGTCAGCTCGCTGCCAGAGTGCAACCACCACTGCTCGAAAATGAGATGGCCGATATGTTTATGGGGACATTGCAAGGTGTGTTTATTGAAAGATTGGCGTCTTGTTCAGCCACCAAGTTCAACGATATAGTAATTGATGGAGAGAGGGTAGAGACCTTGTTGAAAATGGGAAAGATCCAGGATACAAGTGCGAGCAGCTCGAATGGAGCAAGAAAAGCTTTCAGTGGACCTCCTAGAAGAAGGGAAGGTGAGACCAATGTTGTGGTTGGCCGAGGACGGGGCCGAGGGTATAGAAGACCATATGAGAATATGTCAGCAGTCACAATTCCTTCCAGCCCGGTGCAGCAGGTGCAACCTCAACAACAACAGCAATAACAGCAGCCGCAACGTAACAACTATCAACAAAGACCTTATCAGCCAAGGCAGACTCGCCCGACTAATAGGGTGCTTGAGATAATCCCCATGACATATGCTGCTTTGCTACCAAGATTGCTGGACCTGAATTTGATTCAATTGAGAACTTTGGCACCACCACCACCTGGAGAGCTTCCAGTGGGGTACGATGTCAATGCAAGGTGCGCTTTCCATTCAGGGGCACCCGGACACTCAACCGAGAAGTGCAGGGCGCTACAACACAAAGTTCAAGATCTGATAGACTCCAAGGCGATTAACTTCGACCACCGCCAAATGTTACTTCAAACCCTATTCCGAATCACGAAGGGGCTAGAATACATGCTGTTGATAGTGGTGAGAAGTTAAGTCTAATGCTGAGTATAGAGGAAGTGAAGACTCCGTTATTGGTAGTGAAAGAGAGGTTGCTAAAAGGTCAAGTGTTTCCAGGATGCAGTTCTAATTGCGAGAAATGTTTGAATTCAGGGAATGGGTGCGAAGACCTGAAGATGGGGTTGCAGAAGCTGATTGATGAAGGATCTTTGCAGTTTAACAGAGTTGGTGATGAAGCTGATGATGTGTCCACCATAACCATTTTCTATGATGAAGCCGAGATGCCTGCTAGAAGAGAGCCCGTGACCATTTATGCACCTGAAGTTAGTCCTGTGACTATCACCGTGCCTGGGCCTATTCCTTATACAGACGATAGAGCCATTCCATGGTATTACGGCTCGGATGTTTACGTGGCTGGTCAGAAAGTGGATATCAAGTCTGTTGCTATTGACCCGACTGTAGTGAACGTAGGAGGAGTTGGAGGCTTCACAAGAAGTGGTCGTTTATTTGCTCCCCCAGTTCTGAGAGGGGATCCTGAGGCTGAGGCTGAGGCAAAGACTAAAGGGAAGCAAGCTGTGACTGATGAGACAACAACTCCTGTAGCTGGGCAGGGTGCATTTGAGAAGGAGGTCGAGGAATTTATGCGGATCATTAAGAAAAGTGATTATAAGGTGGTCGAGCAGTTGACCAAACACCTTCCAAGATATCCATTCTATCTTTGCTGATGTGTTCTCCTGCACACAGAGAGGCCTTGTTGAAAGTGCTGCAGATGGCGTATGTTCCTCAAGAAATCACTGTCAATCAACTAGAAGTTGTAGTGGGCAGTGTGAATAAAAGCCACAGGCTGGGCTTTACAGACAGAGACCTCACTTCAGAGGGCCGTAACCACAACAAAGTGCTGCATATTACTATGGAGTGCAAGGGTGTTGTGTTGTCGCATGTTCTTGTTGACACAGGCTCTTCTCTTAATGTACTTCCAAAGAAAGCATTAATGAAGCTCAATGTTGATGGTATCGTCCTAAGACCCAGTGATCTGATTGTCAAAGCTTTTGATGGGTCGAGAAGGTCAGTTTTTGGAGAAGTTGAGTTACCCGTGAAAATAGGTTCTCAAGTTTTCAAAAGCACCTTCAACGTCATGGACATTCAGCCCGCGTACAGCTGCTTGTTGGGACGCCCATGGATTCATGCTGCCGGAGCCGTAACCTCCACTCTGCATCAAAAGCTCAAATATGTGGTTGATGGCCAGGTAATCATAGTATGCGGAGAGGAAAGACATCTTTGTAAGCCACTTATCAACGTTAAAATATGTAGAGATGGATGGAGAGATCCATGAGACTCTATGTCAAGCCTTCGAAGCAGTTAATGTTAGCATCTTGACTCCTGTAGAGAAGAACAGTGAGAAAGAAGGTACCTCCATCCATTCCTACAAGTAGGCAAAGGAGGTGGTTCAGTCAGGAAGCGCCCAAGGCTGGGGCAAATTGCTGGAGTTGGAAAAGAAAGACGACAAGTTTGGTTTGGGTTATCAGCCTGGTGGATCTACTCCAAGTGGTAAAGCCATTACTTTTACAAGTGTTGGGATGCTCGACCACAACCATATCTGTGTGACAAGCCAAGATGGAGACAGTGATGGTGACTGGGACAACTGGATTCATCCGTGTGCACCCGGAGAGGAGCTGAAGAACTGGTCTGCTGAAGACATTGTCCAAGTTACCTGGCACTCAGAGTAATTTATTTTGTTTCCTTTTTCTTATCATACTGCATTGTCGAATCCAACATTTTGCCGAAGATGCTAGGATCCATTGTATTGGGCCACCATGTTTGTTATGCACTTATTTTACCATGGAATAAAGGACATTTTCAGACAAAATTGCGTTCTCTTTCTTTGTTTTAAAATTTTCACAAAAAATATAAAAATGGCGATGTGTTTTTTCCTTTTTGTTTTTGTGTTTGCGTCTCTTTTAAAAATAAGCAGATTCTGAAATAAGCACATCATCTGTGCAATGTTGATCATCCGGATTCCATTGATAACGTTCCTGCTATAACCACGCATGACTTTGACAATCCTGTCTACCAAGCTGATGAAGGGGTTGAGGAAGACTGTGAACTCCCTGAAGAATTGGTCATATTGTTGAAACAAGAGGAACGGGTTATTCAGCCTCATCAGGAAGAAATTGAGATCATCAACATCGGAACGAAAGATGTGAAGAAAGAGATCAAGATTGGGGCCAGTCTGCAGGCCGAAGTAAAGAAAGAGCTGATCAGTATGCTGCGAGAGTATGTGGATATCTTTGCTTGGTCATATCATGATATGCCAGGGTTGGATACCGACATCGTTGTGCACAAGCTACCATTAAGAGAAGATTGTCCTCCCGTGAAACAAAAGTTGAGAAGAACTCGTCTTGATATGGCGATGAAGATCAAAGAGGAGGTTCAGAAGCAATGGGATGCCGGATTCCTTGCCATAACTAGTTACCCACCTTGGGTAGCTAACATCATACCCGTACCAAAGAAGAACGACAAGGTCTGGATGTGCGTTGATTACCGGGATTTGAATAGAGCAAGCCCAAAAGATGACTTTCCGCTGCCACACATTGACGTGTTGGTAGACAATACTGCTCAATTCTCGGTATTTTCCTTCATGGATGGCTTCTCCGGATATAATCAGATTAAAATGGCGCCGGAAGACATGGAGAAAACAACGTTCATTACCCCGTGGGGTACATTCTGCTATAAGGTCATGCCCTTTGGTTTGAAGAACGCCGGGGCAACTTATCAGCGGGCGATGGTCACATTGTTCCATGACATGATACACAGGGAGATAAAGTGTTATGTGTACAACATGATTGCTAAGTCCCGAGACGAAGAAGAGCATCTGGTCAACCTTAAGAAGTTGTTTGATAGACTGATCAAATACAAGCTGAGGTTGAATCCAAACAAGTGCACTTTCGGAGTGCATTCCGGGAAACTGCTGGGTTTCATTGTTAGTCAGAAAGGAATTGAGGTAGATCCTGCAAAAGTAAAAGCAATTCAAGATATGCCTGCACCGAGAACATAAAAAGAAGTGCGCGAGTTTTTAGGGAGGTTGAACTACATTTCTCGGTTCATATCTCATTTAACTGCCACGTGCGAACCAATAGTCAAATTGCTAAAAAAGAGCAAACGGTCAGGTGGAATGACGATTGCCAAAGAGCTTTCGACAAGATAAAAGAATATTTGTAGGAGCCTCCAATTCTAATGCTTCCAGTAGAAGGAAGACCTTTGATCATGTACTTGACTGTGCTAGAAGGGTCAATGGGGTGTGTTCTAGGCCAACATGACGAGTCTGGTCGAAAAGAGTACGCTATTTATTACCTTAGCAAAAAGTTTACCGACTGTGAATCCCGTAACTCACTGCTCAAGAAAACTTGTTGCGCTTTGGTATGGGCTGCTCGCCGACTGAGACAATACATGTTGACCCATACCACACTGCTCATTTCCAAAATGGATCCTGTCAAGTACATCTTTGAGAAACCAGCGTAAACCGGAAGGGTTGCTAGGTGGAAAATGATTTTAACTGAATATGACATCCAATATACTTCTCAGAAAGCCATCAAGGGAAGTGTATTGTCAGATTACCTTGCACAACAACCTCTTGAAGATGATTATCAGCCAATGAAGTTTGATTTCCCTGATGAGGACATCATGTACCTCAATGCAAACGATTTCGAGGAACCACTTCCAAAGGAGGGGCATGACCCTGAATCCAAATGGAAGTTGATGTTTGATGGGGCAGTCAATATCAATGGACGTGGCGTTGGTGCCGTTCTTATCACTCCCGAAGGTGTTCACTTTCCCTTCGCTGCCAGAATTACTTTTGGCTGCACCAACAATGAAGCAGAATACGAGGCATGTATAATGGGAATAGAGGAGGCTATTAATCTTCGGATTAAGAACCTCGATATATTCGGAGATTCAGCCCTCATCATTAACCAAGTTACCGGCAAGTGGTATACGCATCAAGAGCATCTAATTCCATACAGGGATTATGCTAGAAAACTGCTGACGTTCTTCACGACAGTTAAGCTTCAGTACATACCATGTGATGAAAATCAGTTTGCCGATGCCTTGGCCACTCTTTCTTCATCTATCAAAGTCTTGTGTTGGAATTATGTGCCCAGAATTGACATATCCAGGCTTGACGCTCCAGCTCATGCTTTCTCTATAGACGCAGTGTCTGACGAGAAACCCTGGTATTTTGATATCAAGCTATTCTTGGAAAAGCAAGAATAGCCACCTGGGGCATCTTCCAATGACAAGAAGACCTTAAGGTGACTTGCTGCTAGCTTCTTCTTGAATACAGACGGGGTTTTGTACAAGAGAAACTTTGACATGGTCTTGCTCAGATGCGTGGATAGACACGAAGCAAGCCTGTTAATGCAGGAAGTCCACGAGGGATCTTTCGGTACCCATGCAGGAGGGCATGCTATGGCTAAGAAATTATTAAGGTCAGGGTATTACTGGATGACAATGGATGCAGACTGTTGTTCATTCGCTCGTAAGTGCCACAAGTGCCAGATATATGCAGACAAAGTGCATGTTCCTCCAAGCCCGCTCAACGTCATGTCATCTCCTTGGCCCTTTGCTATGTGGGGCATTGACATGATCGGAAAGATAGAGCCTACTGCTTCAAATGGTCATCGCTTCATCTTGGTCGCGATTGATTACTTCACAAAGTAGGTTGAAGCAACATCTTATGCCAACGTCACTCGTCAAGTGGTTGCCAGAGTTTTGAAAAGAGAATTCATTTGTAGATACGGAGTGCCCGAAAGGATCATTACTGATAATGGTTCTAACTTGAACAACAAGATGATGGCAGAGTTGTGTCGAGACTTCAAGATTCAGCATCACAATTCTTCTCCTTACCGACCAAAGATGAATGGTGCGGTAGAGGCAGCAAACAAGAATATCAAGAAGATTGTGCAAAAAATGGTTGTCACTTACAAAGATTGGCATGAGATGTTACCATTTGCGCTGCATGGGTACCGAACGTCAGTCAGGACGTCAACTGGGGCAACTCCCTTCTCTCTGGTATATGGTATGGAATCAATCCTGTCTGTGGAAGTAGAGATTCCTTCATTGCGTGTGTTGATGGATGTGAAGCTTGATGAGGCTGAATGGGTGCGTGCTCGATACAATCAGCTATGTCTAATTGAGGAAAAGAGATTAGCGGCTATCTGTCATGGTCAACTTTATCAGAGGAGAATGAAGCGAGCATTCGACCAACGAGTACGTACTCGGGAGTATCAAGTGGGAGAGCTTGTGCTGAAGAGGATTATTCCTCCAGGTTTAGATCACAGGGGCAAGTGGACCCCAAACTATGAAGGACCATTCATAGTGAAGAAAGTTTTCTCAGGAGGAGCACTGATGCTCACCACTATGGATGGAGATGACTTCCAATCCCCTGTTAACTCGGACGCAGTTAAAAAATACTTCGCATAAAAAGACCCGCTGGACATAAAAACAGAATTAAAGTACAGGAAAAAAAAGGGAATCCCGGCGAGCTAAAATCAAAATAACAGCTCGGGCAAAATTTAGGGAAATAAATAAAAAAATGTACACCCGATGAGTTGAAAAACCACATTGGACAGCTCAGGCAAAAAAGGGTATCCCGGTGGATTGAAAACCAGAAAGGGCGATCCACGCAAAACAAGGGAATAAGCGAACAACTGCGATCCGGGTAATCTGAACCACATCATCGTTTCATACAGCTTGACAATATCAGAAGGGTAGGAATCAGTCCCCTCATCTTCTCAGAAAGAAAAGGCAAGAATGGAGAGTTTTGAAGACATGCTGGTCATAGCAGAAATGGAACTCATTGGGATGCCGTTCCTATTGCCATTAGGATAGTTTCTTTTCTCAAATTTTATGGTGGCTACCTCTTTCCAGGTGGTTGCTTCCTGATGTAAAAACTTTGCCTATTCAGAGGCCTTTCAATAAAAAGTATATTCAGTCAAAAAGCTGTTTTGTGTTTATTTTTATTTGCAAAATGTCCTGAATTTTTGTTAAAAATAGCATTGCATCTAAAACATGGTGATAATTTGAAAGAAAATGACATTGCAGGGAAACATTTGAAACCCTCTTTCAGTGTCGGGTGATGATGGATGAACAGTTCATACCATGCAAGTCCCCGGGGCACACTTGTGTTTTCTGTTGTTGCAGGTTGCTGGATGGCGTCACATTCTCCCAAGCAGAATCTTCCCCAGCTAAGCCTTGGCAGATAGCCCAAGCAGCTTACTATTCCCCAGTGGAGTGCCCAGCAGGAAGCTGAGTGCCTGATGTCCCCACAGGGCTTAGAATTAGCAGAATTCTCTCTCCAGCTAGAGTATTGTTGAATCATCTTTCCCAGCCAAGTCTGAAGATGATCCTTCCCCATAGAGTTCATATTTGATTTTCACTCCCATTAGTGAAATATTCCCCAGCGAAGTTGCCAATTTATTTTTGGCCAATTTGATGATACAATCAGGTATTCATCACCCTCAGTCAGAGTTAGGTGTTAGGGCCTCTCTACTTGTTCTTCCCCTGCAGAGTTGTAACTCTTGTGGCCAATCAGGCATTTGTTGGATGCTCGTATGCACTCCCCAGCACTCGTCTGTGTGTTCGTACTTTATTGCTGCTCGTTTGCATCTCTCAGTACTCTTCTGTGTTTTCACTGTGGTATTGCTCGTTTGCTTTCCCCAGTAGTGGTCCATGATTACCTTGATGTTGCTCGTCTGCAATTTTCAACACTCGTCTGTGTTTGATCTCTGTTTATTGCTCGTCTGCAATTTCTAACACTCGTCTGTGTTTGGTATATGGATACTTTGTTGTTGCTCGTCTGAAATTTCCAACACTCGTTTGTGATTGGTATCTTATGTTAGGTGTTGCTCGTCTGCACTTTTCCAGCACTCGTCTGTGTTTGATATTCAATATTGCTCGTCCGCAATCTCCAGCACTCGCCTGTGTTTATTATCTGCTTAGAGCTCGTCTGCTTTGTTTGGATACTCGTCTGTCATCCCCAGCACTCGTCTGTGTTAACTTATATCTGTATGTGTGGATTTGCTGATTATCCTGGTACTCTTTTGTATTGCTACTCCAAATACTCGTCTGTGTTGGGATTTTTGGTATTCGTCTGTACCAGTGGCTGATTTTCGTCTGTATCATTGATTGTTGGCACTCGTCTGTGTTATCATGATGATTATCCAATACCCGTCTGTATTGAAGAGGTTTAAAATCCTGATTGTGGGAATAAATGTCAAAATGGTTACCAGTTCCTGGCGTAACAAGATTATTTGAAAGAGGCTCGTCTGTCTCAGGCACCAATTATGATTGTTGCACCTGGCGTAACAGGTTTGCTCGTAGAAGACTCGTCTGTCTTATACCATATATCCACGGATAATATATGAAGAGGGTTCGTCTACCTTGATTATGCACGTCTATCCTACAGACTTAAGTGCATCCCCGGTCCTGGCGTAACAGGTATATTCGGAGGAGATTCGCCTGTCTCAAGTCATATGTTTTTGCAGTGAGGACTCGTATGTCCAATTCCTAGCGTAACAGGATTGTTCGAAGAAGACTCGTTTGTCAAAGTATTTTGATTACCAGATACCAGTTTCAACTTGGAAGAAGCTCGTCTGATTTTTTCTCCCCTGCAGTCACCAACGCGTCATTTAGTTGGGTTTATTTCCCAGTTTTTGCAGTCTTCGTCAGAGTGCAAATTTCAGGTCTTCTTGGTATTCAACCACAATTTATCTTGAACGGTCGATAGCCCGTGCTACCTTCCTTTTCAGATTAACAGTTGTTTGAATATGGGCAGCTGTAACACCCCACATTTGCCCTCTTCATTTTAAGCATCATATCACATCATATTCATCATGAACATATCATTTTCTTAGCATCCTAGCATGGAAAGATGAGGCATAACATTCTTCATGACCTAGCATTAGGCATATGATAATCTATGGAGGTTCTTGAAGCATTTAAAGCCATGACAAGGGGCCCATTGGTTTTTTACAAGTCCTATGAGGGGTTTACTTTGCATTTACAAGCTTAAGCTCATTTGCAAAAGCTCAGAAGATTGGAAGATCATCAGGGAATCCAGGCTAAGGCAAAGCTCCTACACAATGGTCTTGAATTGGGGTTTGAGTTTCAAGCAGGGAAACTTTGTGACTTTGGCCATTTCATTTGGGCAAAGTCTCTCATATGACAATAAGATCCTAAGGTTGAAATTTGGTGGGAAAATTCCTCAAGGAAGTCAGTTATTTCATCAGAAATTCAAGATGCAACTTTTTCTCCTGTACAAGGAAATCCTGATTAGGGTTTTGGGCCAGACACTCCTATCTTTTGAATTTTGACTATTTCTTGAGGCAACAGGCTTTTATTTAGTCTGCATAGCTTATGTATGAAGTTTGGGGCAAAAATTCACCGAAGAAGTCAAGATTTGGTACATTTGCTTGAAGGTGAAGCAAGAAAGTCAACTGTGCAGTCAGAAAAGTCAACATGGAGTTTTCAGAGTTTTTTAATCAGGATTGTCATTTTTAAGGTCATATTATGTCAAGGAATGATTCATTTGAGGTTAAATGTCAAAAGTCGGGAGTATGCAAAAAGTTACTAAATTTGGAAGTTTCTATTTTTAGAAATTATTTGGTCCCTAACTTCAGGCTATTATTTCATGTGCGAAAAGCTCCGAATGATTTTCCGGTAAACACGAACATCGTAGAGCTTGATTTTCCCTTTCCGAAAAGTCGTAGAACACCCTCATAGCATTTATAGAACTCAAGATATGAATTTTGGAAGTTCGGGTGTATTTTAGGGTTTTGTGTGACACTTGTCCAAATACTATTGGGTCCTTTTATTTTGTTGTGTCATATTTTGCAAATTCTTTTTTTACTACACATTTTTCATGTCCATTCCATTTTTTTCATGTGACCTTGCGTGTGTGAGAAGGCCTTTGGCCATGATCATTTTTGTTATTTATTAATAAAATAGTGTGAGGAGAATATTGTGAATGAAGAGTGGATACACGAAAAAGTATGAAAGGAACAAAAATTGTTGAGGTCACCATTTCCAGCCCGCCAGGTGTCCCTATTCCATTTGCTTTTGGAATTCTTTTCGTTTCCTCCCCACTCACATGAGACGCGCACGCCACAGCTCAAATGAGGAAGGAGTCTTCATGTGACTCTAGTAGCATGCACTCCATGCAGCTTCGTAAAGGGACCAATCCCAGCTGTCCTTTCTTTCTCTTTCTCTTTCTCTCCATTGCCCAATGATAATCCAACAACAATCCTAGACCATTACAAGGGAGTACACCCGAACACACATGATTTTTTTTGCCTTTTGAAAACAAATTAAGAAAGAGAGAGAGAGCAGGGAGAGGCACGATTTTGTGGTGAGGGATCATAACAAACTTCACATTTTCTTTCTTTTCACAGAGGCATTTTCGATCCCCTTTTATGTGAGGAAAAGCAAGGCATTCCATCACACCCTTGCTGACTATAACAAACCTCATTCTCTCCTTCATTCACTCACTAAAATATAATCCATACACTCAAGAGCCCTTGCTCTCTTCCTCATAAAGCAGAAGAGTTTCAGAGCTGGATCTTGCTCCTTTTCTCGATCTATAAAACCTCAGCAACCTCATCTAGCCATAGCATCATCATTTGCCTTTAAACATTGTCTTGGAGAAGCAATATTGACAAGTAGAAGATTGACATCAATTTTGGTTTGGTCCCTTTTTTCACCACAATCCAAGCATAATGCGTTTATTTGGCTCAAAGAGGATCAAAGGAGGCATAAGGAAGCCATCTCAACCTCTGGATTTCTTTAAATCTCAACTAAAGCTCAATACCAGGTTTGAAAATCACCCCATTTTTGCTTCGGTTTTGGCTTGTTCTTATTTGCTTCATGATGTATAGGCTTAATATAACTTGTTTGAAGCATTGTGAAGTTTTGAAAGTTGTTAATTCATGATTTTCAGTTTTGAGATCATTACTTTAAAGCCTTGAATCTCTGTGTATGGTGTTTATTTGTGAGAAATAATGCTACAGTGGTGATCCTCTTGCTCGGGGCTTCATTTTTGGTTTTGACATTTTTCATTTTCATTGAGATTTGAGGAAGGTGTATGATGGTGAAGTTGTTGATTTCATGCTGTGTTCTCTTGCTCTGTTTTGATGGTTTTGTTCATGTCCATGGAAGAAGATGAGTTGGTGTCAGCTGGTGATTGGCTTGAGTCCTTATTTTTGTTTCTTTTTATTTTATTTTTTTATTTCACTTAAATGAAGGTGACCGGTTGATGGAGGGTCACATGAGGTTTTGTTATTTCATTTTTATTAATTAAAACATAACTTAATTAGTTTGTAAATCATGCTTAATTAGTTGGTTTAAGTGAGGTTTCGGTTGGGCCTTGCCCAGATCCGCTAACCGCACCCCCTGTTGGGCCCAAGTGGCAGAATGAACTGCATTTCTTTTCTATTCGCACCCCATTCTCATTTTCTTTATTTTTATTTCTTTTCTTTATTTTATTTTCATATCATTTTGCTTTCTAATTATTAAAAATACCTCCAAGATTCATTAAATTCCAAATTAATTCTTGAATGTTCAATTGAGTTTTCTTTATTTTTCCATATTTTTATTTTCCATTTTTTCTTAATATCCACGTGTCCATTAATTTTCTCTTTTAATTAATTCTTTTTAAGTCCTTTTTGAGTACTCTTCCTTGTCCAATTTCCCTAGGGTTCATCTTTTTGTGTTTGGTGTTGATTCTTTTTGCTCTGGATTCCTAAGAGGATGTAGTTTATGTGTGATTTTTCCCCTGATTTTTAGAAATTTGTTCATTGGGTTTTGGTCCTTGCCTTGTGAGTGAAGTTTCTTAACCCTAGTTCATGTTCTTGTCCTCATTTGACCTACTTAGCTTCTGAATTTCTCCCAATCCTTTTGGCTCATTGTTATATCATATTTGAGGATCATTTGTCATAAGTTGTGGAATTTTTAGATGCATTGTTGATTTGATTTGATTTTTGGTTCTTACCTTGTCCCATTTTGCTTCTTTGTGATCATAAGCTCCCTTATAAGCTTAGAAGGGCACTTGTGCCAACTTCTTCTTCTAATTTGGGGTCTCTTTGGGGTGTGGGTACCTTCCTGGTCTTGGTCTAGGGTTTGTGTCTTAGAAATTTTGTGATTTTCTTACCTTCTGAGTTCTTCCTTCTCTTAAGTGTATTCACCTCATCTCTTTACTTCTTTCCTTCCATAATGTGATTGTTTGGTCTTGTGTGTGCCTTCTCTTCATCTACCTTGCTTCTAAAGCTCTTCTTTGAATTGATTTGGTTCTGGTTGTGCACCTTGAATTCATGTTTGTGCATTTTTGCTTTGCATCTCATTAAGTTTGCATTTGTTTTGTCATGTGTTTCATGTTGCATCATATTGTCTTGCATGCTTCTTTCCTCATTCTTGTAGCTTGCATATCCATTGAGCATTTGCATATATGACCTCAATTCTGTTTATATAATGTTGGCATGTCATTTGTTTCATTTTGCTTTGCTTTTGTGCTCATGTTGCTAACCTTGCAGGGGCTATGGTAAGTGTGAGGTGTGGAAGTGATTCCCACATCCCCAAATCTCATCTCTTCTTCTTCTTATTTATTTATTTATTGTGCTAACCCTTTAATTGTTGGGCTTAGGCCTTTCTCATCTCATTCTTCTTCTTCTTCTCTTCTTCTTTCTTTCTTCATTAGGATAGAAAACCACACTAACCTTAGGATATCCATGTATGACAACTTTTAGGATTCTAGTCTCCCTTAGATTTTCCACCTTTTGAGATCCTTTTGGGTGCTCTTTCTCTTCTCATCTTCAAACTTAATTCTAATTCAATTAATAAATGTTTAGTACTTTCATGTGACATGAGACTTTGCTATGAGATACTTGCACGCGTTCCGTTTCGGGGCGAGGTGTAAGTTATCCCTCGTGGTGGATAGGTCTTAGCATGAGATTACCTCACAAAGAAAAGCTAAAAAACACTTCTTCATCATAAAAACCACAAAAACACTTAATAAATGTTAATAGGTCAGTGTGTCTGAGCCTTCACTTGTGGGGCTAGCTTTGGGGATTTCCTCCATAGATAGGTGTGCCTCTTGCGCATTCCATTTCGGGATGATGTGAGACGTACACATCCCAATGAGTAAGACTTAGGTACACTTACCTATGCAAATTTCACTCCTAAAAGCTTCTAAAAAACACAAACAAACAATAAGCATCTTTCCTTCGGGAATTCTTTTCTCATCTCCTTTGCTCCATACGTGTACTTGCTCCTACTTGTCATTTTGCAAGATGGTTACACACTCGTCGTCCGAGTCTGCAACACCTGAGCAATGACATAGGTAGTTCAAGCTTTAATTCACAAGCAATTCTTTTTCTACCCCTAGTTAGGGGAACTACGGTGTCTCTGATCCTCATTGTCCTGATGAGGTACGTAGGCAGCGGGGTAGGGTCCGTTCGAGCATAATCATTATTTTCCCTACATTTTTTCTCTTTGTTTTCTTATTTCAATTCTTTTCTCAGTTCCATTTCCAGTTTCAGTTTATTTTCTGTTGCAGCAGCTTTCATACCCTCACCCTTTGAAACAGTTTTCTTTGCAAGCGTGGATCCTGTCGGGTACGGCGGACGATCTGGGTGCTAATACCTTCCCAGGTCGTAACCGACTCCCGAACTCAGTCTCTTTGGTTCGCAGGACCCGTGTCCTTCCTCTTCTTTCTTCTGGTTTGTGCAGCATTACCATTCCCATTTCTTCAGGATAAAAATGCCTGGCTGGCGACTCTTTTCTTTTCCGCGCCACTTTCGCGTTTGTACCAGGATGGAAATCCGGGGAGCGACAAAGTGGAACCATATATGATGAACCAGTAAACCCTAGGTTTAAAAATCCAGAGAAACCAAATAAAAACGTTATAGCCGCACCTTAGAACCCAACTGAGGAGAGTGTAGAATATGAAAAGGAAAAATAAATAAAAGATAAGGAAGAAGTCAAAGACGACCGTGTCTATAAACCACCCTCCTTATAAACCACCAATCTCATATCCACATAGACTTAAACAAACCAAATTAGATAACCAATACAAAAGGTTTGTAAAAGTAATTGAGAAACTCCACGTTGAGATCCCGTTTACAAAAGCTATCACCCAAATACCATCTTATGCCAAATTCCACATAAACATTTTAACTAATAAGAAAAACTTGATGACCTTAAACCTTTAGAATGCAATTTCATTTCTAAAAACAAGCTAGCTAACAAGGAGAAAGACCCTGGAAGTTTCTTCATACCTTGGGTTCTGGGAAGTCGTGTTATCGATAAAGCCCTTATGAACTTATGAGCCACTGTGAGTGTAACACCCGTCTAATTCCCCAAATAAAAATATGATATATTTTAGGTAAATAAGTTTCTCATCAAAATCACGGGTGTCACATCTTCATAAAAACATCTTTAACAAAAGGTTCTTGCCCCGTAGCACGGGTTTAAAGGTTTTCTTAAAATAACAACATATCCAATAAAATATAATCATAATCTCGCAGTGGATTAAAGTTCCAAACTTCTTTAATAATTAAAAACAATACCCTAAGGTATATCTCAGAAGATCACATGGTTCAAAAACATCTCAAGGTTTATAATCCAAGACTTCAATTAAAGGAAAAATCATCAAAACGTCTCAAAATCTTCAAATCAACAAATCATGAAATATTCTGAACAGACAAAATTCCCAATCCCAGTGTCACGTATCAGAGCAAGACTCCTTTACTTCTATAAAGTAAAACGACACACCCTGAAGCAACTCCTAAGCTTCCTGCACTACTCCTAATTACCTACAAGTTACCCATGAAAGAGGCAACAATTCCAAGCAGAAAGGGTGAGTAATCATAATCATTATAAAAGATACAAAAAACTAACAAAAATAAAGTCCCACAAAAATGATACCAATAACATACTCATATTTGTCATATAGCTCTTTAAGATTCATCAAACAATCAATCAACACTCATCAAAAAATCAAATGTCAATAACACAATGCTAATGCAACTCAAAGGACTCTATGCACGCGGTACCAAAACATGACTAAGACTTAGTCATCGTTATCTCCAAAGATCCCCACCAATAAGACCGGTTCCTGCTTGAAACCGGAGCACACCACAATTTTCACTTAATCCACACTATGGGATTAATGCGCACAACAATAAAAATGACCACGACTAGTCAAAACACATCATCATTACATCATATACTTCAAATTATATTCACATTTTAATATCCCAATATACACCATGCATTTCACAATTCTCATAACATCACATAATCACATCAACATATAGCACATACTCAACTTCACAAACAGTGGCGATTCACATCATTTATTTTGACAGAAAATATTCACTAAAATATCCACTAATACTCTTAAATTGCCACTTTCTTAACTTACATAAAAGCTCTGTTTTCTTATTATTACATAGCCGATTTCTGAGTTTTATTTTATAGAAATCCAGATTTTTATATAATAAATTACGATTGTAGAAGCTGGATAGAATAATACCAAAACTGAACAATTCATAAATTGTTGGGTGGCTCAGGCCACGTGGGAGTGGCACTGGCCACCCCAAGATCACACTGGGTGGCGTAAGCCACCCTTCCCTTGCAAAAATGTGGCGCAAGCCACATAAGTACCTCTCATGGTTTGCACAAACCACCCTTCTATTGGTAACAGGTGGCGCGGGCTACCTTTAAATGTGGCACCAGCCACATCAAATTATCCCACTTATTATTTCTTTTAGTTGATTCTCCAGGTGCCCAAGCCACCTATGTTAAGGGGGTGGGTGGCGCAAGCCACCCTTTTCTGGAATGAAGCTTCACGAAAAATTCAACCTGTTTCGATTTCACTTAATTCAATTTCCGATTATACACAACTTTTCCAAAAATAATCACAATCATTATACGATTACAATTTATCTCCAATCTCTACACACACACACACACACACTTCATCTTCTAAAAAATTCCTAGGACTATTAACTAATCAATTGCTAATCAATTATAATAATCAAGATTAAACACCCCTTACTTTAAGATTATCTCTTTCTGATTGAATCTTTTTCTCGTTCTTTCGATTCTTCCGATTTCTCCTCAATTCCACGTTCTTGATTTTTATCTCGGTTCTTCTTCTTCCAAAAACACAGAATGAGTTTCACTTTCTCTAACTCTCTCATGTAACCCTTATGTTCTAATCATCAAATTCCAGAAATACCCTTACTAATTCTTTTAATGACCACCATGCCCTCTAAACTCATAATTTCTTATTATCTTAATTTCTTTAATCGATTAAATTATAACTAATTCTAGTTTATCCAATAAAATCGATTAATCTAATAAGACCGACATTCTCGTCAAATAAGTTCCTCCGATACGTCACCAAACTTAATAATTCACACCCAAAAATCCAAATAAAACAAATAATCTATTTACGCAATTAAATAAATAGTCATATTAAAAATAGGGCGTTACAACTCTCCTCTACTTAGAATGTTTTTGTCCTCGAAAATTTACTTGAATTAAATAGGGTCGGATACGACTCCTTCATCTGATTTTCTCGCTCCCAAGTCCAACTTTCACCAGCTGGTCCACCCCAAAGTACTTTCACTAAGGCAATCTCTTTGCCTCGTAGTTGCTTCATATCTCACCCATCTATTCTTACCGGTAATGCTTCAACAATCAGGTTAACTCTCACCTGTACCTCATCCATCTGAATGACATGTGACATATCCGATATATACTTTCTCAGTTGGGACACATGAAACATGTCATGCAGATTTACAAGCGACGGTGGTAGTGCAATATGGTAAGCCACATTATTGACCCTCTATGAAATCTGATACGGTTCCACAAAACACAGAGTGAGCTTTCTCGACTTCAAAGCTCTTCCGACACCTGTCATTGGAGTAACTCTCAGAAACACATGATCCCCTTATTGAAATTCTAGCGTTTTCCTTCTCTTATCATCATATCTCTTCTGACGACTTTGCGAAGATCTCATCCTTTCTTGTATCACTTTGATCTTTGCAGTCATTTATTGCACAATCTCAGGCCCGAGTACTCCTAATTCATACCATATAACGCTTCGTATGGCTCCATTCCAATACTAGCGTGAAAATGTTGTTGTAGGTAAACTAAATCAATGGTAAATGACTATCCCACGAACCTCCATGGTCTAGTACACATGCCCTCAACAAATATTCCTAGGATTGGATAGTCCTCTTTGTTTGACCGTCCGTTTGCGGATGATATTTGGAACTCATCCTCAATTTAGTACCCAAAGAATCTTGCAAACTTTTCCAGAATCTCGATGTGAACCTCAGATCTCTATCCGACACTATACTCGAAGGTATCCCAAGTAGTCTTAAAATTTTCTCAATATACAATTCATCCAACATCTGCATGGAGTGATTAATCTTAATCGGTAAAAAGTGATTTGACTTAGTTAATTTGTCCACAATCACCCAAATAAAATCATTCCCTTTCACCGTTCTCGAAAGTACCGATACAAAATCCATAGAAATACTATCCCACTTCCATTCTGGAATATTCAACGGTTGCAGCATACCCGAAGGTTTCTGATGCTCCATCTTTGACTTCTGACATGTCAAACAAGCATAAACAAATTCAACAATGTCTTTCTTCATACCCGACCACCAAAACAACTTTCGCAAATCTTGATACATCTTTGTATCACCGGGATGGATACTCAGTCCACTTCGATGACCTTCCTCAAGAATTCTCTTTTTCATCTCTGGGATATCAAGAATACATACTTTGTCTCTGAATCTCAACATATCATTTTTATCAATCCAGAATTCACCTCTGTTACCTTGGTTAACTAAGGTTATCAGATCAACCATCTTCAAATCAAATTTATGACCTTCTCGGATTTCTTCCATGACGCTATTTGTCAATTTAAACATTCCCAATTTCATACTATTGGGGGTTTCTTTACATACTAAACTCATATCCCTGAATTGTTTGATCATTTCCAATTCCATTACCATAAGCATCGACTTGTGCAAGGACTTCCTATTCAAAGCATCGGCCACAACATTTACTTTACCCAGATGGTAATTCAAATCAAAATCATAGTCTTTCAGAAGTTCAAGTCATTCTCTGCCTCATATTCAACTCTTTCTGATCAAATAGATACTTCAGACTCTTATGATTGCTGAATACTTCAAACTTGGAACCAAACAGATAATGTCTCCAAATTTTTAACACAAACACTACAACAACCAATTCTAGATCATGTGTCGGATAATTTCTTTCATGAAATCTTAGTTGTCTAGAATCATAGGTGTCGCTCCCACCAAATGACACCCAGTCAAGAGGGGTACAGACGCGAACGGTCGGCGAAAGAGAGAACACGAGGGTGAACTGAAAAGAGTCGCCAGCTAGGCATTTTTATCTCGAAGGAAAGATAATGCTGCATAAACCTAAGAAAAGATGGATAAGACGGTCGCGAACGAGAGAAACTGAGAAAGGGGGTTGGTTACAACCTGGGAAGGTATTAGCACCCAGATTGTCCGCCGTACTCGACGGGATCCACGCTTGAAAGTTTGTGCTTAAAGGGGTGGTGTCAGTGCTATTCTGTGTGCAAAAGCTGGAAAAGAATATACAAGTGTCAGTGCAAGAAAGGAGTGCAATGCTCAAGACAATAAGGCTTAAAAGAATAAGGCTAGAAGAGGGGGAATACACAGAGACTTTTGTTCGATAACAATTAAGTTATGCCTACGTATCCTCTCGTGCAATGAGGAAGTCAGAACACCGTAGTTCGACCCAAAGAGACTGAAAGATAAATTGACTTGTGAACTGCTTGCTTGCCTATGCTCAAGTGTATGACTCGTCTAGCTTGAGTGCTAACTGTCTTGCATTAGACGGAAGGAGCAAGTTCTCGTTTATGAGTGAGTGAGGTGAGAAAAGAATCCCGGAGGAGACAATTATTGTTTGTTTTTGGTGTTTTCAATATTTTATTGATTTTGGAGTTTGTCATAAGAAAATGAGCTTAAGCCTAAACCAAGGGTTAATAAACTCATCACATCCTCCCTTTGATTAGGGGTAATGAGAATATACTAAGTATGAAGTAAACACCTCACCCTTAATCACCATGATGTAGGATTAAGATCATTAACCTACTTGCATTTATTTAGATGTTTTTGGAGTTTTTATTTAGTGTTAAGTAATGAGTTTAAGCCATAATCAAAGATTTAATGGACCCATTACACCATCCTAATAGAAGGATAATAGATGAGAACATTTAAGCTAAGAAAGGCTCCTCAACTTAATCCATGATTAGGGATTAACCTCATGACAAAATAAAGCCTTTATTAGAGTGAATTTTAGTTAATGGTAAGATTAAGAAGTGGATTTTATGGTTTTTAAGACAACTTGAGGGGGACTTGTCCATTAACACTAGGGTTAGTCCTTCTTAACCAATTAAGGAAGAATTAGAACCCTAATGCAAGGCCCAAGTTTCAAGTTTGATGTCTTAGTGATTATTAAGGGGATTGATTAAAGGATTTAAACACATTAAGGGTTTAACGCTTAGGATTAAAGTTATACACTCCATCCTAATAGAAGGATGCAGGCATAAGCTTAATCACAAAGCCTTAAAACCTTTAAGGTTTAGTCCTTGATTAAGAGGTGAGAAGAGAAGACACAAAGATGACACAAAGGTAAAACTATTGGGGGGAATAATAAAACCCTAATTGTGATCATGCTTGGGTGTTCCTAGGGTTTATGAAGCTTGCAAGAGATCTTCAAGGAAAAGCCACCAAGGAAGAAGAAAGATGGAAGGAGGAGAAGCAGAAAGAAGCAAGACAACTTACTTCACTTAAGAAGATAAGTTGCTTGAAGAAAGAAAGTGAGGAGGGAACATGAATGAGCAAGCTCACTCTAATACAAAAGTAAAATGCAGCAATGAATGCATAAGAGAGGTGAGAAGAGATTGTGAGAAGTGAAGGCAAATTCACTTCTCAAAGACTTACCACCTGAAAAGTTAGCAAAAGGAAATGAAATGAAAATGCAAAGATGAAATCCAAAACCAGAAGTATGTTCATGATGCTAATGATGCAAAGAGATGATATAAATGTATGTCATGAGATGAAGATGATCATACAAGAGATGGGGATGCAAATGAAGCATGAAGGAGACATGAAAGTTCATGAATGCACATGAAATGAAATGAAAGCATAACATGGCAAATGGATGATGTAATGATCAAACATGATTTCAATGTGTCCTAAGATATCTTATATGTCATGTGGATGTACAAAATGTCATGGCATGTTCATGTATGCAAGCTTATACAAGATGAATGCAAATGAAGATGTAAATTAGGGTTATATGAACATGTGAGATGCAAAACTCAAAACAGAAGCAAATAATAAGATAAAAAATTGAAAATGGACTTAAGGGAACCTTAAACCCATACTAGTTCACCATCCAAAGGGGGAGGTCAGAAGCTAAATCCTAAGGGAGTTATGAATTTCCTAAGTTTCTAGGGTTAAAAGGGTGATCCTAAAGATAAAATGCCAAACAAATTGAAAATGAAAGATTAAAATGAAACAAAAATGTTTTTAGATGCTTGAAACCATGTATAGCACAATGCAGAAAGAATCATTCACAAACTCAACTTGGATCAAAAGTTATGAAATTTTGAAGTTAGGGTTAAAAATATGCAAATTTAAGAACCTTAATTCATTTGAAAAATGTCAAAGTATGATCAAAACCAAAAAGAAATTTGTGTGGTGAGTTTGTAAATGCTTCTAAATGTTTGAAAATGTTCTCTGAATTTTTGTGTGATTTTTAAATACCTAAATGTATTTTTAATTAATTAATTCTCATTAACTAATTAAAAATAACATTTAAATGATTTAAAAATATTTTTTAATGCTAAAAAATAAAAATAAAAATACTTTTGGGTTCTGAAAATTAATTAAAGGCTGGATAAAAAATTTCAGAATTTTTTGATGTTTTTTCCTATTTTTAAAAGTTCATACAAATTAAATGAGAAAAAATAAAATAAAAACTAATTAAATGAAAAGTATGCTGAATGGAGAGCTGAGATTAAATCTGGGCTTTAAAAGAGTTGACTGGGCGCGCATCTGGATGGCCCAGGTTCAAACTTCCTTAAACCTATTTAATTAAATATTAATCCTGAAATTAAAACTAATCATGAGATCCAGGCCACACAAACACGCCCGGGAAGCTTGATCTAACGGCCCACGTTCAAAACATGCCCTAACCCTAATTAATTACACTAATCACTTTCAGGTGGCCGGAAATGACCTCCGGTCATCTTCTCCGGCCACATCTCCCCTGAGAATTTTGCAACTCACTCCCTAGGCCATTTCTGGAGCTCTAAAGCTCCAGATTCCTTCCTTTCACTCCCCTAAGCCCAAATCCACCCTCAAACAGAATTTATTTTCAGCCATTCTTAAGATTCAAAGCTATGAACAAAAATGGTGGAACTTTCAGACAAGCAATACACTCTCAATTCTTCATCATTTTAAAAAATAACAAGTTCATTGTACTCAGGGGATAACACTTAACCATTTAAGAGCTTAAAACAAAGGTTCTGGAAAAATGTTTTCACATGGCTACCTGAGATGAAGCTTTCAACCCTAGAGCTTTCTGGCTGCTTCTTGGCTTCAAAATGTCTCCAATGACCTCCCTGAAGAAGTTTTGAAGCTTTGCTGAAGTGTTTGTGACCTCCTTTTGAAATTTAGTGAAATTCAGTTCAAGGGGGGGGGGGGGATCGTATTTCGCGTATGGTGACTTTCAGGGCAAAGTGAAGGGTGGGAAATGTTCAGTGATCAATTTGGAGATGAATGGTGGTGTTTGTTTTGAGAATGAATGGCTGAGTTGTGTGTTTCGATAGAAAATGCAAAGAGGGAGGTTTTTGTGAATGCTGAGTTATGGGAGAGTTCAGGCTTGCTTCTTGTTATCTTTGGCTTGCTTTTGATTAGTATAAGGTATTGTGATTGGTCAGAAAGTTGGTAATGGCATAGTGTGATTGGTATGGTGCAAAATGCAAAAAGTCAAGGTTTGTTGTCCTTTGAGGTATGGGCTGTTTCAGGCCAAGGACAAGGGGGTGTCTGGCGCAGCTTGATTCAAGGATGTCCATGGAATGCAACTTGTGGCAATTCAGCAAGTTTGTGAGGAGTTGTGGGAGGTTTTGCAAATTTGTGGACTTTTGGCCCCTTTTGGATTTCTTCATGTGCAAGTCATGGAAATGTAAAATTCTTTGGGCAATTTGCAGCAAAATGGATCATGTAATGTTGTTATGATGTTTTGAGGCCAATTAGAAACCAAATCAATCATTAGAAATCCTTCTTGCAAAAATCCCTCTTTTGAGAATTTATGAAAAAAATGACTTATGGAGGCTTGTGATCCAAGGCATGAAACTTTGTGAATTTATGCAATTCTGATTTTGGCAAGTTGTAATGATGCCTAGAAGTCATTTAGAAGTCACAAAATGGCTTGGTATGAGGTTTTGCAAAAAATCCCTTTTGGCATGAAACATGAAATTATGTGATTTTTGCCCACTTTGGAAAGCCATAACTTGAGTTCCAAAATGAACTAGATATTGTTCTTGTACTTTTTGAAAAGGGAATGATCCAATCTACAACTTTCATGACCAATAATTTTTCATTTGAAGCATTTTTGGTTAAGAAAGAGGAGGTTGAAAAACTTTCCCAAAATGGAAAGTTTACATTACAAGTCATTTCCATATTTGGCAACTTTTGGTTTAGCCCACTTTTCTTCAAATTTGTGAACTTCTAAACACTTCAATGATCAAATAAAGACCATATAACTTCAATTTGATGAAAAATCCACTTGGTTCCATGTTGGGGGGCCTCATATGCCCTGATTTTGCTCTGGCTTGCTCAGGAAGTTACCCAGTGATCAGATGACTTCCACAATGAATTTTTCCATAAAACTTGGTATGCATGATCCTTATATCATATTGAGACCAAAAGAAACAAGAATGACCAAAATATTTGGAGTTATGGCCTCTGAAACCAAAACCCTAATTTTAGGTCATCTATGTAGTTAAACCTGGCTCTGTTTCCATGCCTTGCCAGTTCTTGTGATTTTCTGACTTCTTTGATCTTGGAAGGATATAATATGATGTTTGAACATACATGGGCCCTCTTGAGATGATTGGAGATCTTTGGAGTGGCTCAGATGGCTCATGGATTGCTCAGATCACAAACCCTAGATGCAGATGACTTTTAACCAATGCAGTGAAACAAAAATGCCACATGACATGATATGATTGAACTAATGCAAAGATGAAAGATCAAAAGCCATGGTGTGACCTTAGTGAGGGAAAATTTGGGGGTGTTTATATCTGCCCCTATTCAAACATGAGTTAGCTGTGCAGGATGTAAGCGGCGACTTAACAGGCAAACAAGATAACTTGTGGTTGAATACCAAAGACGGTCCAAAATTTGCACTCACTGGGGAGAAGAAGAAAAGGGATATATATTGTAAAAGAAAGTATTGTATGATTATTAAAATGCGGGCGATGGAGGATGACCATCGGGCAGAGGACGACTGCTGGGGATAAAGCAATGACGGGGACGACCGACATGCTGGGGAAATAGAGGGATCATGATGGAGACGACCATCAAGCAAAGAAAAAGATTCTCTAGGGAATAAAGGTAAAGGCAATGATGGGGACAGCCATCAGGTTGAAGAAATAAATGATGAGGGACGGTCATCAAAGGTGAAGGACGATCACCTAGCAGGGGACGACTGCTCTGTTGGGGATAAGGATGAGGGACGGTCATCCAAGGTGAAGGACGATCACCTGGCAAGGTACGACTGCCAAAAATATCACGACATAAGACGAATGTCGGATAGAAAAGGTCGACGATGGGGACGACCATTGGATAGGCATGATGAAGGACGATCATCAAGAGGTGAAGGACGATCACCTAACAGGGTATGGCTGCTCTCAGGGTTTATCATGACATAAGACGAATGTCAGATAACAGAGTCAACGATGGGGATGGCCATCCGATAAAATGATGAAGGACGATCATCAAGAGGTGAAGGACGATCACCTAGCAGGGTACAGCTGCTAAAATATCACGACATAGGACGAATTTCGGATAAAAAAAGGGTTCCAATAATGGAGACTCCGCTGGGGGAATGATGAGAGACGGTCATCCGAAGGTGAAGGACGATCACCTGGCAGGGAACGGCTTCCGAAAGTATCATGACATAAGACGAATTTCAGATAGAAAAGAAATAATTTTCTGGGATTTGCTGGGGAATAGTAAACACGGACGAGTGTTTACATCCAAGAAATAAAAGGTATAAGTGTTTGACATTGTGTATGGATTAAAGATGCAGACGAGCATCCTTAAGACTATGATACAGACGAGTATCGGTAGAAACAAACACTGACGCATGTTCAGAGATGATGATATGGACGAGTACCAACTGGTTAACAAATGTAAACACCCCAAATTTGCCCTCACCCATTCACACCATGGCTTGTGATCATTCTCATATGCATAAACACAATCATATCATCTCACATCTCATTTTTGTTTCACTGCATAGTTTCTAAGTCATCTGCACCTAGGGTTTGTGATCTGGGCAATCCAAGAGCCTCTTGAGCCACTCCAAAGGCTACCAATCACTTCAAAGGGATCCACATGTGTTCTTATATCATATTACATCCTCTCAAAGTCAAGATTTCAAAAGAATCACAAGAACTAGGGTTTGAATGGATGCAGAGCCAGGTTTGACTGCACAGTTGACTGAAAATTAGGGTTTTGGTTTCAGAGGCCATAACTCCAATTTTTTTGGTCATTCTTGTTTCCCTTGGTCTCTATGTGGTATAGGGAGTATGCATATCAAGTTTCATGAAGAAATTCCATGGGGAAGTCATCTGATCAAGAGTTGACTTTCTGGACAAGTCAGTGCAAAATCAGGGCATCTGAGGCCCCCAATGACCCAACCAATGGGTGATCTTCATCATTTTGAGTGTATATGATCTTTATTTGATCATGGAAGAAGGTTGAAGTCCACAAAAATCAAGAATTTAGGGTTTTTGCAAATGTTGACTTTTTGGGCATAGTTGACTTTTCAAGAATGCTTCATTTTAGGTCATTTTTCAAGCCTTGATTCTTGATCCAAAAATGCTTCAAATGGAAAAACTTTGGTCATGAAAGTTGTAGATCTCATTTTTCCCTTTTCAAAAAGTACAAGAACATGATCAAATTCTTCTTGGATCAAAAGTTATGGTGTGACAAAGTTAGCAAAAATCATTGATTTTCAAGATGTGCACCAAATGAGAATTTTGCAAAACCATGAACCAATGCCTTTTGTAACCTCTAGTTCATTTCAAACCATGACACAAAAATTCTATAAGTCATAAAAGTCATAATTGAACCAAGAATGCCCATGGTTTATGGTTTGTTGGACAAGGAAATCACATGTGAACCAAAGTTGCAACAACTTGCAAAAGCACTCATCACACTTCCTACAACTTGCAACCTTGGAATGCTGACTTTGGCTAGCCTTTCTCCTCACCCTTGCTGCGCAGCCCATGCCTTGTACTAGCCTAGATCATGAGCCATGCTTCTCTTACACAAAAGGAGGACTTTGAGCAAAAGCAAACTTACCAATCACTATAGGCCAGGTCACATCATCTGACCTATAGGATTAAAATACAATATCCCTTGGCAAGCCAAAGATATGAAGATGCAAGGCTGAAACACTCTCGACAATCACATTCACAAAACACACCCTAGCTGCATTTTGCTTCGAATCTCCCTCCACAGCACACAAACACTCAAACTATTTCCACACATCATCTCACCTTGCCTTGTTGAGCAGAAACCACCAAGAGCCAGGCCTGTTTTGATCAAGAACACCCCATTGCCATCATTCACCTCAAACTGCAGATTCATTCGAATCTCTCTCCACAGCTTACAAACATCCAAACAAACTTTACAAACCTTCTCCACACATCATCTGGACCACAAACAACCCTTCACCATTGCCAGAAACAGCCTGAAACTCCATTGACATTCTCAACTGAGCTTGGAGCAGAAACTGATCAAACTCTTCATCCAGCCAACATAAATCTCTCCCAAGCATTCAAGCATCATCAGGAGGTCATAAGGGGTGTATTTCACCAAGAGAAGTAGCCAAAAAGTCATCAGAGTGAAAGCTTCGAATCTCAGGTAGCTCAAGAAATATTTTTCCAGAAATCATTTCTTTTGTTCTAGACTTGTTCTTTGTGTCTTCCTGATCATGAATATGCCTTTGTTTTTTGAAATGGTGATGAAATGAACATTTAATTGATCTCTGAAACTGGTTTGCCCTAAAATTTGTTTTGCTCGATTCATGAATTCCAGGAAGAATAAATGTGTTTTGATTAGGGGTTTTGGTTCGTGAGTGAGTAAGGATCATTTCCCAATTCTTAGATTTCATTTTAGTTAGGTTTTTAGGGTTTTGGGGATTTTCAGGGGAGATTCTGGCCGGAGAAGACGACCGGAAGTCTTCTCCGGCCACCTGAAAGTAATTTGTGCCCTAATCCAGTCATTAAGCCAGTTTGAATGTGGAGCGTTAGATTAGTTGACTTAGTGGACTTCCCGCGCGCATGTGTGGTCCAGATCTCTTTGCTTAGCCCTAATCCACGTGTTTTATTTAATTAATCCATAATTAATTTAATTAACTCAGAAAGAACCACAGCCCTTGGATAGCGCGCGTGGTCAATGCATTTGAATCCAGACCCAATCCTGGCCCTCCACTCAGTTGACTTCATTTTAAATTCATTTATTTTTATTTCTTTTTCATTTGTTTTGCATATTTAATTTAAAATAGCAAAAATGTCTTAAAAATTATGAAACTTTTTCTCAAGAGTTTCAATAATTTTCATGACACAAAAATATTTTCATTTTATTTTTTTATCATTAAAAAGTATTTTTAAATATTTAAAAGATTATTTTTAATTGATTAATGGAAATTAATTTATTAAAAATACTTTTAGGTATTTAAAAATCACCAAAAAATTCATGAAATGTTCTAAGACATTAGAAACATTGTCCAACCTTCAAACCAAATTTCTTTTTTGATCTTGATGCATTTTGAGAATTTTCCTTTGAATTAAAATCATTTTTGTGCATTATTTTGATCCTAAGTTCAAAAATTCATTTCTGCCTATCTATGAAGAGTTGGACATTGATTCTTCTTGCATTGCATTGTGTTTAGCATGTAGTTTCTAGGATAAAATGGCCATGATTTGTTTCCTCATTTTCAATTTGTTTGGCATTTCTTTTGTTTAGGAGCCTTAAAAACCCTAATAACTTAGAAAAATCATAACTTGAGATTGGTTAAGAGTTGAGACCTCCCCTTTGGACATTGGTTTAGTATAGGTTTAGGTTTCCTTTGTGTGGCATTTTCTATTTTTTATCTTAGGGTTTGCTTCTGTTTTGGGTTTTTGTTTGATGTATGATCCATAAACCCTAATTTGGGCTTTCATTTGCATCTTCCTTGCATTCTCTTGCATAACATGACTTGCCATGACATTTCAAGCATTCATTTGATTCATTTGACATCATAAGACATATAGAAAGCATGTTTGATCATTGCATCTTGCATTTGCCATGTCATTTGCCTTGTATGCTTCATAACTTTTCATGATCATTCATGCTCCTTAACTTGCTTCATATGCACTCATAATCTTGTATGATCATCTCATTGTGCTGCCTCATGTTTGTAGCATCTCATAGCATCATTATCATCATGTGTATGCTTCTGGTTTGGTTTTGCATCATGACATCTCATCCCCTTTTGCATTGCATTGCTTTTCTTTCTAACATTTCAGGTGGTAAGTAAATTTGAGAGGTGGATTTGCCTTCACTTCTCATAACTTTTCTTTTCATCTCTCTTGCATCCATTGCTGCATTTTTACATGTGTTTGAGATTGAGCTTGCTCATTCCTCTTCCTCCCACTTTCTTTCTTCAAGTGACTTGACTTCTTGAATGAAGCAAGTCACTTTGCTTCTCTTGATCCTTTCATCTGCTTCCTGGTGGCTCCTTTGGAGATTGTTCTTGTTTAACCTCACAAACCTTAGGAACAACCAAGCATGACAATGAATTAGGGTTTTGATTAGTCTCCCCTCTTAGTTTTACCTTTGTGTCTCTCTTTGAGTCTTCTCTTCTCATATCATAATCAGGGACTAAACCCTAAAGGTTTTAAGGCTTTGTGATTAAGCTTATGCCTGCATCCTTCTATTAGGATGGAGTGTATAACTTTAATCCTAAGTGTTAAACCCTTAATGTGTTTACATCTCTTAATCAATTCACTTAATAATCAACAAGACATCACACTTGTAACTTGGGCCTTGCATTAGGGTTCTAATTCTTCCTTAATTGGTTAAGAAGGACTAACCCTAGTGTTAATGGACAAGTCCCCCTCAAGTTGTCTTAAAAATCATAAAAAACACTTCATCATCATACCATTAACTAAAATCCATCTAATAAAGGCTTTGTTTTGTCATGAGTTTAATCCCTAATCATGGATTAAGTTGAGGAGCTTTCCTCAGCTTAAACATTCTCATCTATTATCCTTCTATTAGGATGGTGTAATGAGTCTGTTTAATCCCTGATTATGGCTTAACCTCATTACTCAACACTAAACAAAAACAACAAAAACATCTAAATAATCACAAGTAGGTTAATGATCTTAATCCTACACCAAAGGTGATTAAGTGTGAGAAGCTGACTTCACACTTAAGGTAATTCTCATTACCCCTAATCAGAGGGAAGATGTGATGAGTTTACTAAATCCATTGGTTTAGGCTTAAGCTCATTAACTTATGACAAACTCTCAAAAGCAATAAAAGATTGAAAACTCAAAAACAAACAATAATCGTCTCCTCCGGGATTCTTTTCTCATCTCATTCACTCACAATCGAGAACTTGCTTCTTCCGTCTAATGCAAGACAGTAAGCACCTGAGCCAGACAGGTCATACACTTGAGCATAGACAAGCAAGCAATTCATCAGTCAATTCATCTTTCAGTCTCTTTGGGTCGAACTACGGTGTTCTG
Source organism: Lathyrus aphaca (assembly GCA_963966055.1). Lineage (NCBI taxonomy): Eukaryota > Viridiplantae > Streptophyta > Magnoliopsida > Fabales > Fabaceae > Lathyrus > Lathyrus aphaca. The sequence continues at coordinate 353,597,068 of OZ014519.1, read as the reverse complement.
ACTTCCTCATTGCACGAGAGGATACGTAGGCATAACTTAACAGTTATCGAACAAAAGTCTCTGTATATTCCCCCTCTTTCCAGCATTATTCTTTAAGCCTCATGATCTTGAGCATTTCACTTTTTCCTTACATTGACACTTTCATACTTCATATCACTTATACACTATACACTGACACCTGTACATCTCTTTCCAGCTATTTTATACACAAATGCACTGACACTACCCCTTTTAAACACAAATCTTTTAAGCGTGGATCCCGTCGAGTACGACGGACAATCTGGGTGCTAATACCTTCCCAGGTTGTAACCAACCCCCTTTCTCAGTCTCTCTGGTTCGCAACCGTCTTATCCATGTCTTTCTAGGTCTATGCAGCATTGCCTTTCCCCCGGGATAAAAATGCCTAGCTGGCGACTCTATTCATCTCCAGTGAGTTCACGGCTGTGTGTTCTCATTGTTCCTTTCGCCGACCGTTCGCGTCTGTACCCCATTTGACCCGGCTTCATTTGGTGGGAGCGACAGCTTGGCGACTCTGCTGGGGAACCTTATACTGCAACCAGGGCTTCTGGTTCTTTTTGTGGGTTCCTCCTAGCGCTTGATTGATTTGTGTTTATTGGGGTGTTATGTGCTTATTTGTGTTGTATATGTATATTTATTTTTGCTTTCTGTACAGTTTGTTTACTGCTTTCTTTACAGTCTTTCATATATCATACTGTCATACTGTCTGGCTGGATCTGGGTTTGTTTTCTTGGTGGGTGGGTGCTTCATTGAGAGATAAGATCCTATACTTGGGATCTGAGTGACACCTAGGCTAGAGTGAATCATATTCTTTCCCATTCCATTTCAGTCTGGTGCGGGAATATGAAACACGGTTCAGATGTGGGTTTCTTCTTGAGAACTCTGTGTTGCAGATTTCCTGCAATACTAGGGCTATCTGGGAAGCCTGCTAAGTCTGGATGACCTTTTAGCATTGACCTTCAGAAACTGAGGTGAATTAGAGGAGGAATTGTTATGGTTATTGTAAACACTGTACCTCCGGGTTAGAAGTGTTTACACTTCTCATAACTGATCCAAGTCTGAGGATCCTTGTTTTAGAGCATCACCTGTGAGGGGGTTGGGCTGTTTACAGGTTTGCAGGTACCTTGACCCCAGAATACCCTGTTATTTTGATTTGATTAAGAATACTCCATCTTGGAACAGTTCTTGAGATTCTAAACCCTGGACATGTGGCTCTTTATTTGAGTCCCCCCACCTCGGTTACTGGACTTATAGACCTCCATCTGGATTTCTTACGCACCTGGACTTATATCAGAGCATTTGATCAGATCCAGCTCAGTCACAAACCCTTTGCATATCATTTGCATACACAATCATTGCATCATATTGACATTTGCTTATTTGTGTTTCAGGGTATCCATCTTCATCTGGTTTTGGTTTTGACCCCATCTTCAGTATTGACCTACCTTCCTCAGCACTTGCCATCTACTTCAGTCACTTGCACCAGCCAGTCAGTGGCCCACTCTTTAGCATCTACATCAGCACTTATCTCTGCTCAGTCTCAACATCATGGCTCCAAAGAAAAGCAACATCACTTACCACTTCTTCCAGCCAGAGTTGTCTGACATCAGGAGGATTCAAACCCTGATCACTCCAGACCATGTACCTTTGTTCAGGGAGCACCATGGAGATATACTTGATATGGTTATGGATCTGGACCCCTCCCAGAGAAGCCTTATCCACACTTGCCTTCAGTTTTATGATCCCCCACTAAGATGTTTTACTTTCCGGGATTTTCAGATGGGGCCCTTACTGGAAGAATACTCATCATTGGTTGGTATACCTATCAGGAGATAAATTCCTTTCAACCCTGAGATGGCTTTCCCAGGCAATGAGGAGATAGCCAAAGCATTGCATCTGGAACCAGTCTTGGTTGGGCAGCATATGACATCTAAAGCTGGAATCTCTGGTTTTCATCTGGATTTCCTAATTTCTCAAGCTAGTCTGAAGGCCTCCCTGGGGGAGTGGAAAGTTGTCTGTGCTTTGCTGGCCTTGAGCATCTATGGGATTATTTTGTTTGCAGATGAGCCTCGATTCATCAGTAAGAATGCAATTCACCTGTTCATTCTAAGGAACCCAGTGCCAATTTTATTAGGGGATCTATACTATTCAGTGCATCAGAGGAATGAAAAGCAGAGGGGAAGACTAGTGAGGTGTTGTGCTCCATTATTCCATACTTGGCTCCTCAGGCATCTACCCAGGACAGATGCATTTTTGAATCCTCATCAGCAGAAAAACTGGGCTGGAAGGCTTACCACTCTCACTTCAGCTGATATCAGGTGGTGCACTCAAAGCACAAAGGGCAGAGATATCGTCACCAGCTGTGGGCATTTTCCCAATGTGCCTCTAATAGGAGTTAAGGGGAGTATTAACTACAACTCTTTGCTGTTTAAAAGACAACTGGGCTATGCAATGGTCCACACTCCTAAGGCACAGGACTTGGTTGAGACTCTTTACTATGAGAACAAGATTAGTCTGACTACTGTTAGACAGGCAGCCTGGGCTTGGGATAATGTTCAAACTAAAGGGGTCACCATCTTGAGAAAATGTAACAATGTGGCATCAGCACAATACTATGATTGGTCTTATGCTAGGGCTCAATTCTCTGGGATGCCCTTTACTGTTGAAGATGTGCCTGGGCCTTCCACAACACCACCTCCAGCAACTGTCAGTCTGGAGGAGTTTGAGAAGTTGAAAGAAAGAAATGAGAAGTTAACTCAAGCTTTGCAGAAGACCCTCTATGAGAGGAGTGATGGGAGATTGGATATTGAAAGATTGGAGAAGTTGAAGAAGGAGCATCTGGCTAAGATTGAGAGGTCTGAGGATTACATTAAGAAGTCTAGGGCTGGAGAGCAAATCCTAAAGAATGCTTGCAAGGAAGCCCAATTCCAGAAAGCTAGGACGGACTTGTATTTGAAGGAGAGTCAGGCTAGGTGGGTCAGGATCACCGAGGCTCGTACCCTGGAGGACAAGAGGGTCCAAGACAAGATGGAACAGATGGAGGAAGCCCTGGCAGCAGCCCAGAGGGAGATAACAGAGCTGAAGATCAGAGCAGGGGTGAAGAGGTCCAAGGACCAAAGTCAGAACAAGAAGTTGACTACAGCTGTTGCTACCCGGAACCTCCTTATCCGGAATCTTACGGAGCGTCCGGCTGATCCTGTGACCGAAGCACTTCTCAAGGAAGTTCGGGAGGATGAGTTTGGACTTGGTGTTTGACCATTTGCTTGTTGTTGTTTACTTTCCATGTACTTTTTTCTTCTTGTGATGTATTTTGACCCCCTAGAGGGCTTGTGTTGTAAAATGAACAAGTTGTATTATTTCCCTTTCTGTAATATATTTGTGTTAGCCTGAGTTTTCTTCAAAAGCAACATCAACAGCATCTTCAAAGGGTCTGGAAGGGTCAAAACTGAACGCCAAGCCGGATACCTTGAGAACAAATAAGCATACTGCATTGCATGCTAACCCTTTGTTTGTTTTGTAGGTTTTTTTGTTTTGTTGTTGCTAACTCTGTTGTGATGTTCAGGAACTATTGCTCGTCGCCGGGTGTTTCCCCTCAACAGGCCACACAGATACCCTACCCGAAACAACCTTCCGGGAATTCAGATGGATCAGATGCAGCAGGACCTCACTGAGGTCAGAAACCAAATGGCCAACGAAAGGTTGGAGATGAGAACTCAGATAACACAGTTCATGGAAGTAATGAACAACTTGGCTCAAAGCCAGGAGAGGCTCAGAGCACTGGTGGAAGGGAGAAACCAGGAAGATCATCAACCAGGGACTGCTGGGACTAGCAACAATGAAAGAGTCCAACCACATGTCAATCCCCCTGTCTTTGGTCCTCACCTCCATCCAGAGGCCAACATTCCAGTCAATATACCAGGAACTGCTACAGCCGGGAGGGTACTGCAAGAAGATCCTCAAGAAGACCAGTTCACAGTAATGGGAGCCGGGGAAGAGGCTTATGATAGAAGATTGGATGAAATAGCTGAGAAGTTAAGGTCCTTGGAGTCTCAAAACTCTTTGGGGTTCGATGTTATGGATATGGGCTTGGTAGACGGGGTCAGGATTCCCCACAAGTTTAAGCCTCCATGCTTTGAAAAATATAATGGGACTTCCTGTCCTCGAACTCACCTACAATCTTTCCTCGGAAGGTTAAAAGCTTATACCATGGATGAGAAGTTGTGGATGTTCTACTTCGAAGATAGTTTGACTGGAGCTTCTAGGGAATGGTATTCCCATCTGACAAGAGCAACTGTAAGATGCTGGAAGGACCTGGCATTGGCCTTCATCAGACAGTATCAGTATAATCTGGATATGGCACCCAATAGGACCCTCCTAATGGGGATGTCACAATCATCTAGGGAGAGCTTCAGAGAATATGCTCAAAGATGGAGATAGCTCGCTGCTGCTGTCCAACCACCTATGTCTGAACGGGAAATGGCTGATATGTTCATGAATACCCTTCAGGGAACCTATATTGTTAGGCTAGCCGCCTTCTCCTCCACCAGCTTTGCGGATGTTGTCATAGCCGGGGAGAGAATTGAAAGCCTATTGAAAATGGGGAAGATCTCAGACAATGGTGCAAGCTCATCCAGTAATGCAAGAAAGCCTTTTGCAGGCCCGAGAAGGACTGGTGAGACTAATGCCATCCACACCAACAGGGGTAGGCCCCAATATGTTTACAGATCTGTGGCTGCAGTCACCATCCCTGCTCCAGCTCATCCACAACCTGTTTATCAACCTCCTCAGCAAAACTATCAACAACAACCTCAGTATCAACAACAAAATCAGTATCCTCCAAGAAATTACAACAACAACAACACCAACAATAATCAACAAAGGCCATTCCAGCAGAGGCCATCTCAAGCTAACAGAGTGATCGATCCGATCCCCATGCCATATGCTACATTGCTGCCACAGCTTCTGAAACTCAACCTAGTTGAGCTAAGAACGTTGGCACCTCCGGATCCCAACAGTCTACCCAGGAACTACGACTCCAACGCTAGGTGTGCCTTTCATTCAAACGCACCTGGCCATAGTACGGAAAAGTGCAGAGCCCTGCACATGAAGGTACAAGACCTGGTGGACTCGAAAGCTCTGAATTTTGCACCACCACCCAATGTCAATAAAAATCCTATGCCAAATCATGGTGGTCCCCGAATTAACGCTATTGAAGAAGACAAACCATCTTATTTAATAACCAGTGTGGGACAAATCAGGACACCATTGGTAGAAATCAAGGCTCAGCTCTTGGAATGCAACATGTTCCCAGGATGCGAGTTAGGGTGTGCTTACTACAATATTTCGGTAAACGGGTGCGATAATCTGAGGAATGGCATAGATGGCCTTATTCAGAGTGGCCAGCTTCAGATCACTACATCATTTCCAACAAATCCAGCAATCTCATCAGCAACGGTTTCAGAACCTCCTACAACTGCAGCAACCATTGTTCCTGACAATTCATCAGCTTCATCAACAAGTACTTCATCTGTCTTCTCAACTGACCAGTTATCAACAATTTCTCCTGCTACAACTTCAGCTTCATTCCATTTTGAATCTCCTACAACGACAACATCCATCCTTCCGACAATGTCTCCTACAACTCCAGCAACCAATCATGAAGATGTCTCTACTGTCACCATATTTTATGATCCTGAAAGCAACTCTACCTACAATTCAGAAGGTGCTGCTCCCATCAGAGCACCAGTTACAATTTATTACGATCCACAAACAATCACAGTTCCCTCAGCAGCTGCAATCAGTCCAGTCACTGTCACAGTGCCTGGACCCGTACCTTATGAAAGCAATAGGGCCATCCCTTGGCACTATGGCTCTGACGTGTACTGCGAAGGAAAAAGAATCACTCTTGAAACGACAACACCTGCACCACAGATAGATAATGTGGGAGGAGGCGGAGGCTTCACCCGAAGCGGACGTCTCTTTGCTCCACCAATTCAAAGACCCACTGCCGAAGCAGAAGCTGCTGCTAAGGCAAAAGGAAAGAGCCCGGTGCAGGAAGATCAAGCTGTTAAGGAAGCTTTGAAAACACCGTTCGATCAAGAAGTTGATGAGTTTATGAGAATCATCAAAAAGAGTGATTACAAAATTGTGGATCAGCTTCACCAGACGCCGTCCAAGATCTCTATTTTATCTCTGCTTATGTGCTCCGAAGCCCATCGGAATGCACTACTCAAAGTCTTGCACGCAGCTTACGTGCCTGAAGAGATCACTGTCAATCAATTGGAAACCGTGGTTGGAAATGTTACTGCTAGCAATGGGCTAGGGTTCACCAATACTGACTTGACAACGGATGGCCGCAACCACAACAAAGCCTTGCACATCACCATAGAATGCAAAGGGGCAGTCCTTTCACATGTGCTGGTGGATACAGGGTCATCCCTGAATGTCTTGCCAAAGAAGGCTCTGGTGAAGCTAGAGTATGAAGGATTAGCACTGAAACCCAGCAACCTGGTGGTAAGAGCCTTAGATGGTTCTAAGAGGTCGGTTCTGGGAGAAATAGAGCTGCCCGTGACAATTGGCCCGCAGACCTTTACAACTATCTTCTATGTGATGGACATTCAGCCTGCCTATAGCTGTTTGTTGGGTAGACCTTGGATTCACGCCGCTGGCGCAGTAACATCTACCCTTCACCAGAAGTTAAAATTTGAATGGGAAGGCCAAGTTGTTACAATCTGTGGGGAGGAGGATATATTTGTTAGCCATCTGGCTACCTATAAGTACATTGAGATGGATGGGGAGATCCATGAAACAATGAGCCAAGGTTTTGAGGCCTTGAATGTCAATGAAGCATCTGCTGTATCTGGTATCTCCATGTCATCTTATCAACAGGCCCGGAAGGTTGTTGAAGAAGGAACTGCCCAAGGCTGGGGCAAGGTCGTATCTGTGGAGGAGAAGAAAGACAAGTTTGGGTTGGGTTACAGACCAACTCAACAACATCAAGTGGAGGCTGCTGAGAAGCCTGGTTTTGTCAGTGGGGGGATGCTCACCCCTGATGCTATCAACAATTTGGAAGACGAGCTGGAAGAGGAGCGCAATCTGGAGATTTGGATTCGTCCGAAGATCCCGGGGAGCAGTATCTCGAACTGGTCTTCCCAGGAAATTATAAGAGTTACTCATGCAGAGTAATTATTATTTCCTGTATTCTTATAGCATGCATCAAAGTCTTGCATCTTGCCCAAGATGACAAGACTCATTTTGTAATCGGGCCATCTGTACTTTTTGTGCAAACAAGATCAATTAATGAAATATCAGACATCTTTTTGCAAACGAGTCTTTTTCTTTTCCGCTCACTGTTTTTTTCATTTTTTCTTTTTGTACAAAAAATAAATGGCGATGTTTTCAAAATGATAACTTCATTTCACTTTTCTAAAGCAATATTAAAATCAATCACTAAAATGAACAAACTGAACCCTTGCAGAGAGTGCCCTCCTGACAGCACCGACAACAACACGGCTATGACTTCGTATGACTTTGACAATCCAATCAATCAAGCTGATGAAGGGGTTGATGAAGAATATGAGCTTCCTGAAGAGCTAGATAGGTTGTTGAGACAAGAGGAAAAGGTTATCACTCCTCACCAGGAGGAGATTGAAGTGATTAATCTTGGTACAGATGAAGACGTGAAAGAGGTTAAAATCGGGGCCTGCCTGCAAAACTCAGTGAAAAGACAACTGATTGATCTGCTTCAAGAATATGTGGACGTGTTTGCTTGGTCGTATCAGGACATGCCAGGGTTGGATACCGACATTGTTGTGCACAAGCTGCCTTTGAGGGAAGAATGCCCACCAGTTAAACAGAAGCTGCGCCGAACTCGTCCAGACATGGCTATGAAAATCAAGGAAGAGGTACAAAAGCAATGGGACGCCGGGTTCCTTGCTGTAACTAGTTACCCACCGTGGGTTGCTAACATAGTACCTGTGCCTAAGAAGGATGGCAAAGTAAGGATGTGTGTTGACTACCGGGATCTGAACAGAGCCAGCCCGAAGGATGATTTCCCATTACCTCACATTGATGTATTGGTGGATAACACGGCTCAGTTCTCGGTATTCTCCTTCATGGACGGATTTTCAGGATATAATCAGATCAAGATGTCACCTGAAGACATGGAGAAGACAACATTCATTACACCTTGGGGCACGTTCTGTTACAAGGTGATGCCATTCGGACTGAAGAATGCCGGTGCCACATATCAACGGGCTATGGTGACATTATTCCACGATATGATCCATAAGGAAATCGAGTGCTATGTGGATGATATGATTGCCAAGTCCCTTACAGAGGAAGACCACCTGGTAAATCTACTCAAGTTATTCAAGCGTCTGAGGAAGTACCAATTGAAGCTGAACCCCAACAAGTGCACATTCGGGGTGCGATCCGGTAAGCTGCTGGGCTTTATTGTGAGCGAGAAAGGGATTGAAGTTGACCCTGATAAAGTCAAAGCTATTCAAGAAATGCCCGCACCGAAAACAGAGAAAGAAGTTCGAGGGTTCTTAGGTCGATTGAACTACATTTCACGGTTCATATCTCACCTTACAGCAACCTGTGAACCCTTGTTCAAACTGTTAAGAAAGGAACAAACAGTCAGGTGGAATGAAGACTGCCAGAAGGCTTTTGACAAGATCAAAGAGTACCTGCAGGAACCTCCAATCCTTATGCCTCCAGTTGAAGGAAGACCTCTGATTATGTACTTGACAGTATTAGAAGAGTCGATGGGGTGTGTGTTAGGCCAGCATGACGAGTCTGGTCGAAAAGAGTATGCAATATACTACCTAAGCAAAAAGTTTACCGACTGTGAACAACGTTATTCACTGCTCGAGAAAACTTGCTGTGCTTTAGCGTGGGCTGCTCGCCGACTGAGACAGTATATGTTGACCCACACTACCTTATTAATCTCAAAGATGGACCCAGTTAAGTACATTTTCGAGAAGCCAGCCCTTACCGGACGGGTTGCAAGATGGCAGATGATTCTTACAGAATACGACATACAGTACACATCTCAGAAAGCCATCAAGGGCAGTGTACTATCTGAATATCTTGCTGAGCAACCCATTGATGACTACCAGCCTATGAGATTTGACTTCCCTGATGAAGACATCATGTTCATTAAAGCAAAAGATCATGAAGAGCCTGTTCACACTGAAGGGCCTGACCCGGAAGAAGAATGGACTATGATGTTTGATGGGGCTGTTAATATGAATGGTCGTGGTGTTGGTGCAGTGCTCATTACACCTAAAGGAGTTCACATGCCTTTCTCGGCAAAACTCACTTTCAACTGCACTAACAACGAAGCTGAATACGAAGCTTGCATTATGGGTCTTGAGGAAGCCATTGACCTCAGGATCAAAACATTGACTGTATTCGGAGATTCAGCTCTGGTAGTTAATCAAACCAACGGAAAATGGTACACCCACCAGGATCATCTGATACCTTACAGGGATTATACAAGGAGGTTGTTGACTTTCTTCACAGCAGTCAAGCTTGAGTATATCCCTCGGGACGAGAATCAATTTGCGGATGCTCTGGCTACCATTTCATCCATGATTAAAGTTCAAGCTGCTAACTTTGTACCTCAGATTTCAGTGTCCAGACTCGACAGGCCAGCATATGTGTTCGCAGCAGATGTTGTCAAAGATGATAAGCCTTGGTTCCATGACATTAAATGCTTCTTGGAGGATCAAACATACCCACCTGGGGCATCTTCCAATGATAAGAAGACTTTGAGAAGGCTTGCCGGTAGTTTCTTTCTGAACACTGATGGGTCTTTATACAAAAGGAACTTTGATATGGTACTCCTCAGATGTGTTGACAAGACGGAAGCAGATTTGTTGATGCATGAAGTGCATGAAGGATCCTTTGGTACCCATGCAGGAGGGCATGCCATGGCTAAGAAGTTGTTAAGATCGGGTTATTACTGGATCACAATGGATGCCGACTGTTGTGCCTACGCCAGAAAATGCCACAAATGCCAGATCTACGCAGATAAGGTGCATGTGCCTCCCAATCCTTTGAACATCATGTCTTCACCATGGCCCTTTGCCATGTGGGGCATTGATATGATTGGCAAGATTGAGCCAACTGCTTCGAACGGCCACAGATTCATCCTGGTTGCCATTGATTATTTCACCAAGTAGGTCGAAGCAGCCTCATATGCCAACGTTACAAGACAAGTGGTAGCCAGATTTCTGAAGAGAGATATCATCTGTCGATATGGAGTTCCCGAGCGAATCATTACTGATAATGGTTCCAACTTAAACAACAAAATGATGGCTGAATTATGCCGGGACTTCAAGATCCAACACCACAATTCTTCTCCTTACAGGCCAAAGATGAATGGCGCTGTTGAGGCAGCAAATAAGAATATCAAGAAGATTGTGCAGAAGATGGTAGTCACATACAAAGACTGGCATGAAATGCTACCATTTGCCTTGCATGGGTACCGCACGTCAATCAGAACATCCACTGGGGCAACACCGTATCAGCTTGTGTATGGTATGGAAGCAGTCCTACCTGTTGAAGTTGAATTACCCTCTCTACGGGTATTGATGGATGTTAAACTGAGTGAAGCAGAATGGGTTCGGTCCCGATACGAACAACTGAGTCTGATCGAAGAGAAAAGATTGGCTGCAATCTGTCATGGGCAGTTATATCAGAAGAGAATGAGAAAGCCTTCGATCAGAAAGTCAGGCATCGAGAGTACCAAGTAGGAGATCTTGTGTTGAAGAGAATCCTCCCACCTCATACAGACCACAGGGGCAAATGGACTCCAAACTATGAAGGACCATTCGTGGTGAAGAAAGTTTTCTCTGGTGGAGCACTAATGCTCAGCACCATGGATGGTGAAGATTTCCCGTCCCCTGTGAATTCAGACGCAGTTAAAAAATACTTCGCATGAAAAATGACCCGCTGGACATAAAAAACAGAATGTAAGTCCAGGCAAAAATAGGGCATCCCGGCGAGTCAAAAACAGAATAAAAGACTCGGGCAAAAATAAGGGAAATAAGTGAAAAAAATGTGCACCCGCTGAGTTGAAAAGCCACATTGGACAACTCAGGCAAAAATGGGTATCCCGATGGATTGAAAACCCGAAAGGGCGATCCATGCAAAATAAGGGAATAAGCGAACAACTGCATTCTGAATTCGTCTGTATCACTTACAACTTTGGAGACCTCGAAAGGATCAAGCTTCAATCAGAATCAGCCTTCTTCAGAAAGCAAGACGAGAAGAACGTCATTGTCATACGAGTCATAGCAGAAGAGGAAGCTCCTTGAAAGCGTCGTCAACATCGCCAGCACTTTGTTTCTCAATTTGTAACAATCTCCTCACTCTAGGAGATGTGTTTCTTTGACTGTATCTTGCCAATTCAGGGCACATGAATTAATAAAATCAGATTTTTCAGTCATGTTTCGTCTTGTACATTTTATTTGCAAAAAATGTCTGATGTCTCTAAAAAAGGAAAGCTAATTGCATAAGTACAGATGCTTTTCTCTAAAAAAAATAAAAACACGTGCTTGCAGGGAATATACTTACTCTCAAGAGTGCTTAACTCCTATGACGGAATCCAGTAAAGGATACCTTGGGACCATTTGTACGTTTCCTTATCTTTGCAGGATTGCAGGTATCCAGAAGCACAGCTTAGGGCATGAAAGCTTCACTCTCAACAAGCTGGCAAATCATTATCAACTCGGTCTATCTTCCACGTGGCACGGGAAGGTGCCCGTTTCCCCAACGAAGTTACCAAATCAATACTCGCTCAGTCTTAGCACCAGGTGTTCTCCCCAGCTGAGTTGCTTTCTCCCCAGCTGAGTTGCTTCCTCCCCAGCTGAGTGGCCAACAACTATCCCCAGCCATGGTACAAATCATCCTTCCTCAGCAGAATAGGAAGAGTCAGGGAATCATCTCCCCACAGAATCATTAGCCTCTGTTCAGAAGAGCAACGCATGAAGAAGTCACAACAGAGTACAGAAGACTGCTACAAACCCCAGCTGGGTCCCATCTTATAAGGATATGTCAACCAGTGACATGTATCCCCAAGCAATTACATCTCATCAGATCTACCAATGATCTCATCCCCAGTTGGGATATTCACTCCAAGAAGATCGACCAGAGATCTTTGCAGCAACGGGATCCGAATCCCGGATCTATACCTCTTTGCATAATCATAGCATTTGCATCATATTATCCCCTCAGAGCGTAGCATTCCGTCTAATACGGAGCATTACAGCAAAAATCAAATGCATAGCATAATCATAAGTCATGTTGTGAATCGAACACTTGTGAATATTAATCAATCATCAGGATACAGAATACTCTCCCCGAAATCCCCACCAGAGTTCCCAGCAAAAGCAGTTGCCTCACAAAGCATAAACACCAGTATATACACCTTTGGACACCCGTCCGTGTCAAATCACCAGCAGAAAGCCAAAGACATCCTCTTTGCACTCACTTATACCTATACATACACTTTCTCGACACCCGTCCGTGTCATATCCCCAACGCGGTCACTTACACTTTTACGACCCATATACTTGTTGATATTATTACACTTTTCTCTCTTGACACCCGTCCGTGTCATTCTCCCCAGCAGATAAACACTCATCTATACAATATTCATACTCACACTACTCATGATGCGCTTATACAGATACTCGTCCGTATCTTGTATATATCACGTATATATCCCCACAGATTCAACAATAGTCCTTGTTCTTTGTTAACCAGTTGGTACTCGTCCGTACCATCATCTCAGAACATTGCGTCTAGTGTTTGTTTCTACATGATACTCGTCTGTATCATAGTCTTAAGGATGCTCGTCCGCATCTTTAATCCATACACTGCGTCAAACACTTATGTCTTCTTGAATATAGATACTCGTCTGTGTATACTATTCCCCGAAGAATTCTTTCAGATTCAACACTCATCCGTGTTCGTTGTTAACCCGTTGATACTCGTCCGTATCATCATCTCTGAACATGTGTCAGTACTTGTTTCTATATGATACTCGTTGTAACACCCACTTTTCCCATTTTCAAAATTATATAAATTTTTCATTAAATCAGAGTTAATCAACTAAAGTGAGTCGCTACATCATCAATCAACCATCATTCTTTTATTCAAAAGTAAGCAGCGGAAATAAAGCTTTAATATCAAATTGCTCAAAAGCATTACAATTCATTCATAACAATGTTCCTTAACTCAATACTTAGTTATATAAAAGTTTATAAAAATCAAATGAAATATTATATTAAAAATCCCCGTTCCCGTTACATATCAGAGCTCCTAGGACACAGACATCAACATCAAAAGCGTTCCTCACGCACCTGAATTATCTGTACTTCCGAAGAAGCACAGACACAACAAAATAAACAATAGGGGTGAGAAATAGATTCATAATATAACGGCACATACGACATATATGAAGAAGTAATTCACCCCTAATCACACCAAACTATCAATCATATTATTCAATCAATCATATTATTTAATCAATCATAATATTCAATCAATCATAATGCAATGTGACTCTAATGCACAATGCAAATGCGGTACCGACTCATAATAACGGTTCATCAATAGAACCCCGAATGCATCGTTAACGTCTCCAACAAGACACGATCATCCCTGCAATCACGATTCTCAACGAATCCCGAATAATCACATCCACGACATGATTATTCCATCAAATGTATGCGCATGCAGACACAACAACGCATACCATATCACAATACACATGAACACATCATGCTTTACGATCATCATGATCTCATCAACCAACCATCAGTGCATCTTATTCACACACAAAGCATACACATATCTCATGTTATTCACAATCATAACAATCTACATATTCATATAATTCAATCATTATTATCATAATCTCTTAATATACCTAAGGGAGGAAGGAACTCCCAATTACCCTTCTATGTCCTATCACCAATTATAAACCCTTTTCTCCCCCTTACCTTAATCGATGGCCGCTTCGAATCTCCGATCGAATTTCCAATCCTTTGCCTATGTGGCCCTTTTTCCTCTCCTCTTTCATCCATAGAGATTAGAAATACGAACATGCTGCCATTGAGTTCATATCTTGACCAAAATTTAGCCTTCATCACCATCAATCCCGTAACCACTATTTGACCAATTTCCAGCATGAACTTCCAAACTTCAAATGCATTTTTCTCATTCAATACTAAACTTATTGACACGAAATTATATATCAATTCGAAGGGAATTTCGTAAGCTTTCCAAAAATCCAAGAATCGTTTTAATCAGAATTACGAGTAAAAAGTTATCACCTGTTTAGTAGAGGCTGTACCGTATGTGCGAAAATTAAGATATGAACATGAATCCTTCTTTCTCCTTCTTTTCTCCCAAGTTGTTTTCTCTCCTCTAAAACCCTTATTTTTCTCTAAGACTTTTTCCTCGTTTTCCCTAATTTCCACTATTCCCTTTTCTTCTCTTACTTCTTCCCTTTTGACTCATTCTATTATTCCTTTTTATTAAAATAATAATAATCCAATAAAACAATTAATGGGCCTAAACACTGCACCCCTTTAATTGCTAATTCCGACGAAATCCAAGCCCAATAACCAACATGCTCCAATAATCAATACTACCAATGATAATATTATTTCTTCGATTTTCCGATTTAACAACTTAATTTACCATAACGTTGAAAATCAATTAATAATTCACGACTAATTATTTTCTCCCGACTTAATTAGATTATCCTCCAACATTTGACCAAATGGTCCAAGCATCTAAACAACTTATCCAACCATAAACGGGAGAATATTCCACATCAATTCCCACAACTTAAATCGACTCATTCAACTTAATTCAAACGAACTTAGCAATTTATCACAAACAACTCTGATAATTCAACATAAATCAACGCCAATAACGCGAATATAATTAATTAAATAATTAATTAATAAACAGAGCGTTACAACTCTCCCCCACTTAGGATATTTTCGTCCTCGAAAATTTATCCGATTAAACTACTCCAACTACTTATTCCATCAGACTAATCAACTCTCATTCCAAAGGCAACCCACATATACCACAAACAATAATACATAACTTAAACACAACATATAATACAACAAAGCTACCAACATCGTTGTAATTCAGATAATAACAATTACATGACATCGCGCCTTCGCTGCGCACTCTGATTAATTGCACACTACCAAATTTACTGAGTTTAACTCCAACTTACACTCACCAAAATCGACATATAAACAAAGCCTCCGACTTAATCCTTTGGAATTCCGTTCCAACAGGTATTCTAACTCTTGTAGTTACCGAATAGTTACAAATTAGATCCTTAAGATAACGCCTCTAAACATTCAACCAATAACAACTGCGACTACTTCCAAATCTTGGATAAAATATTCATATACTTCTATGAATTCCCAATTATCATCAACATAGACTACAACTTTACTATCTTTCATTAACATGCCCTCTAAAATACTTAACATCATTACAACAACATATAACATCTGAGTTCACTTAACTCCAACCAGATCAATCATTTTCTTCGCTCCTAACGAATCTAACAACCAAATCATCGATTCCTACTTATATGGACAATATGCTTCATAGATTCTTTTCCAAGTCAACACCTCAAAATGGCTCTTCTTGTTACAACCAAAACCCCACTCTAATACACCAACTTATAATTTCATTTCTTCTAATACTTGCAACTTAGATTCATAAGGCAACACCTCTGAACATTCAACATAGATACAACTACGACAACTTCCAAATTTTAGACAATAACTATATGCTTCATGAATTCTCAATTATTCTCAACACAACTACAACTTTATCATCTTAAAATAACACATTCTTCGAAAATCATCTTAACACACTACATCATTAGGACAATATAAGGTCCATCGATATAACAATTTCCATAAGATAACTCATATTTCTCTGCTTCTAACTAATCCAACGTATCGAATCCTCGATTCTTACTCATACTAACACAACCTTTCATAAATTCTTATCCGAACCAACGCAACCAAAACAACTATCCATGTTCTAATCAAAATCACACTTTAATAAACCCACTCATAATTCCACTTCGTCTGGCTCTTGCAACTCAACTCTATCCTACATTCTTGACAATCTTGGTTTTACTTTACCATATACTTTACTTTTGAATTATCTCCAAGAAAACTTCAGGCCTCGTACCATTTAAATCATCACAAACAACATTCTCATTATCCAACATTCAACTACGAATTTCCATAATAATATTTAATCCCAACGCAACTTCATACCATCACTCTTAAATCTGACTAACATTCTTATACATGATTCCTCATGAACAATTCAAACAATACTCAATTGCCCAACTCGACTTCAACTGATTTAACTCATATACCATACTAGTCGGTATGACACATCTATCCATCCATTATAATTTCGTCTTCTATCAACAATAGATTAAGGGTGATCAGTTCCTCAATTTGTCAATAGACATCCGTCAACCATAACAGTGGCATAAATAATCATTACTCAACATAATAGCATACTTCAACTTGTGCCCAAAGTCCGTAAGTATAATGCTCTGCCAACTTTCTATGGCTTATCCACTTCTCCTTAGTCTCTAAAATTTTCGACTTCGTCAATTACACCAACGCATCCAAAATTCGATACGCAATCTCTTATACATGCTCCAAGCGCAACACAACTTTAAATATCCTTCAAACACCAGAGCCGCCACAACATCAACATAATCTAATTCGGTTCGCTCCAATTACAACTCTCATCCAAGTTAAAATATTTAACAACACTACTCAACTTCGGTCTTCCTCTCAACATCACCATCATCTAGAATAGGCACTTTAATTTTCCTCATTTGATATAAATTGTATCTTTATGCATTCTCCGATACCAACATTTTATTCTTTAATAACATTTTCATCTTTCCAAATTTTCAGCAATAGACATTCAACTTCAAACACAATTATATCTTCCAATAAAAACCTCTAACTCACAAAATTATATTCTAACATGAAGAGAATTTCGTGAAGATTCCAGAACTTCAAAAACCGCTTGGATCCAACTTACGAGTAAGAAGTTATCCTCCTTACAATGAGACTGATTTAGAATTACCGTATGCAGAATTTCAAAAAAAAAAAAAAATCAGTAGCAGACCCAATTATTAAAATACATTTATATCCCTAATTATAAACCTCCTGAATGAAAATCTTATATGCAAATTGTAGGGAATTTTGTAAGCTTTCAAAAAAATCCAGAACCGCTTCAATCCGATTCACGGTTAAAAATTTATGCCACTTCTCGTGACAGCTGCTCCAACATTGCAAAAACCAGATTTTTGAGATTGGCGAACATAAGTTCTATCTCTCTTGCTCTTACTTCCAAGCTCTACCAAGAATCTTACTCTTCTTCCAACTTAGAAAATTACCCGACTTAATCCAACTACACTCAAAGCGAAACAATATACCGACTTGGTCCTTCAACTTATCATTTCCATCAAAATAAATCTTCCTCCTCAAACAATTCTCATATAAAATATACGCACTTCTCAAATTCGACCGATATGAACTCATGAGTCCATGCTCTTGCCGGTCTGCAACAACATCTCTTCAACAACCTTGCACTCTTGCAATAAACATCAACTTTGAACCAACTTCGACATTCCAACAACAGTCTGAGAGTCAAGCTTCTCCCCCACTTAATTCCAACAAACACCTGCAGGCAACGACTAGAAACTAACAACAAGTACCGACAGTGTTTCACACACATGTCGCGTACTAAGGAATTAACAACGCTAGACAACTTTGGCCGGACGGACCGACCTGCTCTGATACCAATTGTAACACCCACTTTTCCCATTTTCAAAATTATATAAATTTTTCATTAAATCAGAGTTAATCAACTAAAGTGAGTCGCTACATCATCAATCAACCATCATTCTTTTATTCAAAAGTAAGCAGCGGAAATAAAGCTTTAATATCAAATTGCTCAAAAGCATTACAATTCATTCATAACAATGTTCCTTAACTCAATACTTAGTTATATAAAAGTTTATAAAAATCAAATGAAATATTATATTAAAAATCCCCGTTCCCGTTACATATCAGAGCTCCTAGGACACAGACATCAACATCAAAAGCGTTCCTCACGCACCTGAATTATCTGTACTTCCGAAGAAGCACAGACACAACAAAATAAACAATAGGGGTGAGAAATAGATTCATAATATAACGGCACATACGACATATATGAAGAAGTAATTCACCCCTAATCACACCAAACTATCAATCATATTATTCAATCAATCATATTATTTAATCAATCATAATATTCAATCAATCATAATGCAATGTGACTCTAATGCACAATGCAAATGCGGTACCGACTCATAATAACGGTTCATCAATAGAACCCCGAATGCATCGTTAACGTCTCCAACAAGACACGATCATCCCTGCAATCACGATTCTCAACGAATCCCGAATAATCACATCCACGACATGATTATTCCATCAAATGTATGCGCATGCAGACACAACAACGCATACCATATCACAATACACATGAACACATCATGCTTTACGATCATCATGATCTCATCAACCAACCATCAGTGCATCTTATTCACACACAAAGCATACACATATCTCATGTTATTCACAATCATAACAATCTACATATTCATATAATTCAATCATTATTATCATAATCTCTTAATATACCTAAGGGAGGAAGGAACTCCCAATTACCCTTCTATGTCCTATCACCAATTATAAACCCTTTTCTCCCCCTTACCTTAATCGATGGCCGCTTCGAATCTCCGATCGAATTTCCAATCCTTTGCCTATGTGGCCCTTTTTCCTCTCCTCTTTCATCCATAGAGATTAGAAATACGAACATGCTGCCATTGAGTTCATATCTTGACCAAAATTTAGCCTTCATCACCATCAATCCCGTAACCACTATTTGACCAATTTCCAGCATGAACTTCCAAACTTCAAATGCATTTTTCTCATTCAATACTAAACTTATTGACACGAAATTATATATCAATTCGAAGGGAATTTCGTAAGCTTTCCAAAAATCCAAGAATCGTTTTAATCAGAATTACGAGTAAAAAGTTATCACCTGTTTAGTAGAGGCTGTACCGTATGTGCGAAAATTAAGATATGAACATGAATCCTTCTTTCTCCTTCTTTTCTCCCAAGTTGTTTTCTCTCCTCTAAAACCCTTATTTTTCTCTAAGACTTTTTCCTCGTTTTCCCTAATTTCCACTATTCCCTTTTCTTCTCTTACTTCTTCCCTTTTGACTCATTCTATTATTCCTTTTTATTAAAATAATAATAATCCAATAAAACAATTAATGGGCCTAAACACTGCACCCCTTTAATTGCTAATTCCGACGAAATCCAAGCCCAATAACCAACATGCTCCAATAATCAATACTACCAATGATAATATTATTTCTTCGATTTTCCGATTTAACAACTTAATTTACCATAACGTTGAAAATCAATTAATAATTCACGACTAATTATTTTCTCCCGACTTAATTAGATTATCCTCCAACATTTGACAGAATGGTCCAAGCATCTAAACAACTTATCCAACCATAAACGGGAGAATATTCCACATCAATTCCCACAACTTAAATCGACTCATTCAACTTAATTCAAACGAACTTAGCAATTTATCACAAACAACTCTGATAATTCAACATAAATCAACGCCAATAACGCGAATATAATTAATTAAATAATTAATTAATAAACAGAGCGTTACACTCGTCCGTATCATAGTCTTAAGGATGCTCGTCCGCACCTTAATCTATACACAGCGTCTAAACACTTATACCTTTTACTTCTTGGATGCAGATACTCGTCCGTATTTACTAATCCCCAGTAGATCGCCAACAAAGCAAATTTTCCTTCTTATCTGACACTCGTCCTGTGTCATGATAACTTTGAGAGCAGCCGTACCCTGCTAGGTGGTCGTCCTCCACCTCTTGATGGTCGTCCTCCATCATGCTCATCCGATGGCCGTCCCCATCGTTGATTTTTAGCAGCCGTCCCCTGCTAGGTGGTCGTCCTCCACCTCTTGATGATCGTCCTTCATCATTTTATCCAATGGCCGTCCCCATTGTTGATTTTTGGTTATCTGGCATTCGTCCTATGTCATGACAAACCTCGAGAGCAGCCGTCCCCTGCTAGGTGGTCGTCCTCCACCTCTTGATGGTCGTCCTCCATCATGCTCGTCCGATGGCCGTCCCCATCGTTGACCTTTTATCCGATGGCCGTCCCCATCGTTGATACTTTTGGCAGCCGTACCCTGCCGGGTGGTCGTCCTCCACCTTAGATGACCGTCCCTCATCTAAACCCAACAGAGCAGCCGTCCCCTGCTAGGTGATCTTCCTTCACCTTTGATGACCGTGCCTCATCATCTGTTTATTTCATTTATTCTTTAACCCGATGGCCGTCCCCATCGTGGTCCCTTTTCTTTTAGCCCGATGGCCGTCCCCATCGTCGGTTACTTTACTTTTTGAACTTGATGGCCGTCCCCATCATGTTTCATTCGATCCCCAGAGAATCTTGCAGCTTTATCTTGATGGCCGTCCCCATCATGATATCTTCTCTTCCCAGCTAGTCGGCCGTCCCCGTCTTGGCTTTACCTTTTATCCCCCGGCATGTCGGCCGTCCCCGTCATCGCTATTTACCCAGCAGTCGTCCTCTGCTCGACGGTCGTCCTCCGTCGCCCACACTTTACAATATACTTTATTTTCCTTTACAATCTATATCCCTTTTCTTCTTCATTCTGTGAGTGCAAATTTTGGACTGTCTTTGGTATTCAACCACAAGTTATCTTGTTTGCCTGTTAAGCCGGCGCTTACATCCTGCACAGCTAACTCATGTTTGAATAGGGGCAGCTGTAAACACCCCAAATTTGCCCTCACCCATTCACACCATGGCTTGTGATCATTCTCATATGCATAAACACAATCATATCATCTCACATCTCATTTTTGTTTCACTGCATAGTTTCTAAGTCATCTGCACCTAGGGTTTGTGATCTGGGCAATCCAAGAGCCTCTTGAGCCACTCCAAAGGCTACCAATCACTTCAAAGGGATCCACATGTGTTCTTATATCATATTACATCCTCTCAAAGTCAAGATTTCAAAAGAATCACAAGAACTAGGGTTTGAATGGATGCAGAGCCAAGTTTGACTGCACAGTTGACTGAAAATTAGGGTTTTGGTTTCAGAGGCCATAACTCCAATTTTTTTGGTCATTCTTGTTTCCCTTGGTCTCTATGTGGTATAGGGAGTATGCATATAAAGTTTCATGAAGAAATTCCATGGGGAAGTCATCTGATCAAGAGTTGACTTTCTGGACAAGTCAGTGCAAAATCAGGGCATCTGAGGCCCCCAATGACCCAACCAATGGGTGATCTTCATCATTTTGAGTGTATATGATCTTTATTTGATCATGGAAGAAGGTTGAAGTCCACAAAAATCAAGAATTTAGGGTTTTTGCAAATGTTGACTTTTTGGGCATAGTTGACTTTTCAAGAATGCTTCATTTTAGGTCATTTTTCAAGCCTTGATTCTTGATCCAAAAATGCTTCAAATGGAAAAACTTTGGTCATGAAAGTTGTAGATCTCATTTTTCCCTTTTCAAAAAGTACAAGAACATGATCAAATTCTTCTTGGATCAAAAGTTATGGTGTGACAAAGTTAGCAAAAATCATTGATTTTCAAGATGTGCACCAAATGAGAATTTTGCAAAACCATGAACCAATGCCTTTTGTAACCTCTAGTTCATTTCAAACCATGACACAAACATTCTATAAGTCATAAAAGTCATAATTGAACCAAGAATGCCCATGGTTTATGGTTTGTTGGACAAGGAAATCACATGTGAACCAAAGTTGCAACAACTTGCAAAAGCACTCATCACACTTCCTACAACTTGCAACCTTGGAATGCTGACTTTGGCTAGCCTTTCTCCTCACCCTTGCTGCGCAGCCCATGCCTTGTACTAGCCTAGATCATGAGCCATGCTTCTCTTACACAAAAGGAGGACTTTGAGCAAAAGCAAACTTACCAATCACTATAGGCCAGGTCACATCATCTGACCTATAGGATTAAAATACAATATCCCTTGGCAAGCCAAAGATATGAAGATGCAAGGCTGAAACACTCTCGACAATCACATTCACAAAACACACCCTAGCTGCATTTTGCTTCGAATCTCCCTCCACAGCACACAAACACTCAAACTATTTCCACACATCATCTCACCTTGCCTTGTTGAGAAGAAACCACCAAGAGCCAGGCCTGTTTTGATCAAGAACACCCCATTGCCATCATTCACCTCAAACTGCAGATTCATTCGAATCTCTCTCCACAGCTTACAAACATCCAAACAAACTTTACAAACCTTCTCCACACATCATCTGGACCACAAACAACCCTTCACCATTGCCAGAAACAGCCTGAAACTCCATTGACATTCTCAACTGAGCTTGGAGCAGAAACTGATCAAACTCTTCATCCAGCCAACATAAATCTCTCCCAAGCATTCAAGCATCATCAGGAGGTCATAAGGGGTGGATTTCACCAAGAGAAGTAGCCAGAAAGTCATCAGAGTGAAAGCTTCGAATCTCAGGTAGCTCAAGAAATATTTTTCCAGAAATCATTTATTTTGTTCTAGACTTGTTCTTTGTGTCTTCCTGATCATGAATATGCCTTTGTTTTTTGAAATGGTGATGAAATGAACATTTAATTGATCTCCGAAACTGGTTTGCCCTAAAATTTGTTTTGCTCGATTCATGAATTCCAGGAAGAATAAATGTGTTTTGATTAGGGGTTTTGGTTCGTGAGTGAGTAAGGATCATTTCCCAATTCTTAGATTTCATTTTAGTTAGGTTTTTAGGGTTTTGGGGATTTTCAGGGGAGATTCTGGCCGGAGAAGACGACCGGAAGTCTTCTCCGGCCACCTGAAAGTAATTTGTGCCCTAATCCAGTCATTAAGCCAGTTTGAATGTGGAGCGTTAGATTAGTTGACTTAGTGGACTTCCCGCGCGCATGTGTGGTCCAGATCTCTTTGCTTAGCCCTAATCCACGTGTTTTATTTAATTAATCCATAATTAATTTAATTAACTCAGAAAGAACCACAACCCTTGGATAGCGCGCGTGGTCAATGCATTTGAATCCAGACCCAATCCTGGCCCTCCACTTAGTTGACTTCATTTTAAATTCATTTATTTTTATTTCTTTTTCATTTGTTTTGCATATTTAATTTAAAATAGCAAAAATGTCTTAAAAATTATGAAACTTTTTCTCAAGAGTTTCAATAATTTTCATGACACAAAAATATTTTCATTTTATTTTTTTATCATTAAAAAGTATTTTTAAATATTTAAAAGATTATTTTTAATTGATTAATGGAAATTAATTTATTAAAAATACTTTTAGGTATTTAAAAATCACCAAAAAATTCATGAAATGTTCTAAGACATTTAGAAACATTGTCCAACCTTCAAACCAAAATTCTTTTTTGATCTTGATGCATTTTGAGAATTTTCCTTTGAATTAAAATCATTTTTGTGCATTATTTTGATCCTAAGTTCAAAAATTCATTTCTGCCTATCTATGAAGAGTTGGACATTGATTCTTCTTGCATTGCATTGTGTTTAGCATGTAGTTTCTAGGATAAAATGGCCATGATTTGTTTCCTCATTTTCAATTTGTTTGGCATTTCTTTTGTTTAGGAGCCTTAAAAACCCTAATAACTTAGAAAAATCATAACTTGAGATTGGTTAAGAGTTGAGACCTCCCCTTTGGACATTGGTTTAGTATAGGTTTAGGTTTCCTTTGTGTGGCATTTTCTATTTTTTATCTTAGGGTTTGCTTCTGTTTTGGGTTTTTGTTTGATGTATGATCCATAAACCCTAATTTGGGCTTTCATTTGCATCTTCCTTGCATTCTCTTGCATAACATGACTTGCCATGACATTTCAAGCATTCATTTGATTCATTTGACATCATAAGACATATAGAAAGCATGTTTGATCATTGCATCTTGCATTTGCCATGTCATTTGCCTTGTATGCTTCATAACTTTTCATGATCATTCATGCTCCTTAACTTGCTTCATATGCACTCATAATCTTGTATGATCATCTCATTGTGCTGCCTCATGTTTGTAGCATCTCATAGCATCATTATCATCATGTGTATGCTTCTGGTTTGGTTTTGCATCATGACATCTCATCCCCTTTTGCATTGCATTGCTTTTCTTTCTAACATTTCAGGTGGTAAGTAAATTTGAGAGGTGGATTTGCCTTCACTTCTCATAACTTTTCTTTTCATCTCTCTTGCATCCATTGCTGCATTTTTACATGTGTTTGAGATTGAGCTTGCTCATTCCTCTTCCTCCCACTTTCTTTCTTCAAGTGACTTGACTTCTTGAATGAAGCAAGTCACTTTGCTTCTCTTGATCCTTTCATCTGCTTCCTGGTGGCTCCTTTGGAGATTGTTCTTGTTTAACCTCACAAACCTTAGGAACAACCAAGCATGACAATGAATTAGGGTTTTGATTAGTCTCCCCTCTTAGTTTTACCTTTGTGTCTCTCTTTGAGTCTTTTCTTCTCATCTCATAATCAGGGACTAAACCCTAAAGGTTTTAAGGCTTTGTGATTAAGCTTATGCCTGCATCCTTCTATTAGGATGGAGTGTATAACTTTAATCCTAAGTGTTAAACCCTTAATGTGTTTACATCTCTTAATCAATTCACTTAATAATCAACAAGACATCACACTTGTAACTTGGGCCTTGCATTAGGGTTCTAATTCTTCCTTAATTGGTTAAGAAGGACTAACCCTAGTGTTAATGGACAAGTCCCCCTCAAGTTGTCTTACAAATCATAAAAAACACTTCATCATCATACCATTAACTAAAATCCATCTAATAAAGGCTTTGTTTTGTCATGAGTTTAATCCCTAATCATGGATTAAGTTGAGGAGCTTTCCTCAGCTTAAACATTCTCATCTATTATCCTTCTATTAGGATGGTGTAATGAGTCTGTTTAATCCCTGATTATGGCTTAACCTCATTACTCAACACTAAACAAAAACAACAAAAACATCTAAATAATCACAAGTAGGTTAATGATCTTAATCCTACACCAAAGGTGATTAAGTGTGAGAAGCTGACTTCACACTTAAGGTAATTCTCATTACCCCTAATCAGAGGGAAGATGTGATGAGTTTACTAAATCCATTGGTTTAGGCTTAAGCTCATTAACTTATGACAAACTCTCAAAAGCAATAAAAGATTGAAAACTCAAAAACAAACAATAATCGTCTCCTCCGGGATTCTTTTCTCATCTCATTCACTCACAATCGAGAACTTGCTTCTTCCGTCTAATGCAAGACAGTAAGCACCTGAGCCAGACAGGTCATACACTTGAGCATAGACAAGCAAGCAATTCATCAGTCAATTCATCTTTCAGTCTCTTTGGGTCGAACTACGGTGTTCTGACTTCCTCATTGCACGAGAGGATACGTAGGCATAACTTAACAGTTATCGAACAAAAGTCTCTGTATATTCCCCCTCTTTCCAGCATTATTCTTTAAGCCTCATGATCTTGAGCATTTCACTTTTTCCTTACATTGACACTTTCATACTTCATATCACTTATACACTATACACTGACACCTGTACATCTCTTTCCAGCTATTTTATACACAAATGCACTGACACTACCCCTTTTAAACACAAATCTTTTAAGCGTGGATCCCGTCGAGTACGACGGACAATCTGGGTGCTAATACCTTCCCAGGTTGTAACCAACCCCCTTTCTCAGTCTCTCTGGTTCGCAACCGTCTTATCCATGTCTTTCTAGGTCTATGCAGCATTGCCTTTCCCCCGGGATAAAAATGCCTAGCTGGCGACTCTATTCATCTCCAGTGAGTTCACGGCTGTGTGTTCTCATTGTTCCTTTCGCCGACCGTTCGCGTATGTACCCCATTTGACCCGGCTTCATTTGGTGGGAGCGACAACAAAGAACACGGACGAGTGTTGAATCTGAGGGAAAAACAAGTGGTGTATATAAGATACGAACGAGTATCTGTATGGGTAGGAAATAAGCATGAGTGAGACACAGATGAGTGTTCAACTTGCTGGGGAGAGTATGACACGGACGAGTATCATAGAGAAAATGTATAAGTTATGAACTTATAAGTGTAAAGGATATTCTGACGATCTGAGGGGATAAGGTGACACGGAAGGGTGTCTAAAGAAGTGTATTATAAACAAGTGTTTGGTTTACGATAAGTGTTTAGGCAACCATGCTGGAAAAGGTGACACAGACGAGTGTCAAAATAGAGTGTATATATAGGTACCTGTTTGTGGTTTATATCTGCAGGGGAATGATATGACACGGACGGGTGTCGAAAAAGTATATATAAACATGTATCTGTGAGTGCAAAGGGGACGCTTCGGCTTTCTGCTGGGACTGTGAGTCCTTGTATACATTGCTGACGGAATGTTGGTATATACTGGTGTTTGATTCAAAACATGACTTGTGATTATGCAACATGTTTGATTTTTGCCTTAATGCTCCGTATTAAACGGAATGCTACGCTCTGAGGGGAAATATGATGTAAATGCTATGATTATGCAAAAGATACTGATCCGGGATTCGGATCCTGTTGCTGCGGAGATCTCTGACTGATCTGCTTGAAAGAATATCCCAGCTGGGGATGAGATCATTGGTAGATCCGACACAGATGATTCTGCTTGGGAAAATAGGCCACTGATAGCCTAACCTTGGTAATGAGGAACCCAGCTGGGGGCTGTGGAAGCTTTCGTCTCTTTGTTGTGAGATTTTCAGACATTGCTCTTCTGGATAGAGGCTGAAGCTCTGTGGGGAGATGGTTCCCTATCTAGCACTCGGCTGGGGAGGAACAATCACTGAATGATCTTCCTAGAGGTTTCTGTAGGGATCCTGCTGAGGATGATAACCTCTGAAAACTCAGCTGGGGAAATGAACACCTTCTGATGGGGAGAAAGCATCCCTGGTGATGTTTGGAAGACGTGCCGAGGAAGTAATGATTTGGTAGCTTTGCTGGGGGGAAACCTTTCATGCCCCGTGTTGCGCTCAGAATACCTGCAATCCTGTCAAGACAAAGAAACACACAAGTACCCCGAGGTATCCCTTACTGGATTCCGTCATAGGAGTTTAGACACTCCCAGGAGTGAGTAATATATCTCCTGTAAGCCTGTGATTAGAAAAAGCACATCTGTATCTATGCAAACATTATATCAAGGATATCAGACATTTTTGCAAATGAAATAAAAGTGTACAAGGCGAAGTGTGACTGAAAATCTGATTTTATTAATTTGGGTGCCCTGAATTGGCAAATATAGTCAAAGAAAAAAATCCCCTGAAATGAGGAGATTGTTACAAAATTGAGAAACAAAAAGGTGTTGGCAATGTTGATGACGCTTTAGTGAGCTTCCCTTTTGCTATGACTCGTATGACATTGACGTTCTTCTCATCTTGCTTTCTGAAGAAGGTTGATTCTGACCGATGCTTTAGCCTTTCGAAGCTTACCATGTTGTGAGTGATACAGATGAATTCAGAATGCAGTTGTTCGCTTATTTCCTTATTTTTGCATGGATCGCCCTTTCGGGTTTTCGATCCACCAGGATACCCATTTTTGCCTGAGCTGTCCAATGCGGCTTTTCAACTCAGCGGGTGTACACATTTTTTTTTATATTTTCCCTTATTTTTGCCCGAGTCTTTTATTCTGTTTTAACTCGCCGGGATGCCCTATTTTTTCCTGGACTTACATTCTGTTTTTATGTCCAGCGGGTCCTTTTACGCGAAGTATTTTTTAACTGCATCTGAATTCACAGGGGACAGGAAGTCTTCACCATCCATAGTACTAAGCATCAGTGCTCCACCAGAGAAAACTTTCTTTACTATGAATGGACCATCATAATTCGGAGTCCACTTGCCCCTATGGTCTGTATGAGGAGGGAAGAGTCTTTTCAGCACAAGATCTCCTACTTGGTATTCCCGAAGCCTGACTTTCTGATCGAAGGCTTTCTTCATTCTTTTCTGATATAACTTCCCATGACAAATTGCAGCTAATCTCTTCTCTTCGATCAGATTCAGTTGATTGTATCGAGACTGGACCCATTCTGCTTCGTTCAACTTGACATCCATCAATACTCGTAGACAGGGTAATTCAACTTCGACAGGTAGGACTGCCTCCATACCATACACAAGCTGATACGGTGTTGCCCTAGTGGATGTTCTGATAGAGGTACGGTACCCATGCAAGGAAAATGGTAGCATTTCATGCCAGTCTTTATATGTAACCACCATCTTTTGCACAATCTTCTTGATATTCTTGTTAGCTGCCTCAAAAGCGCCATTCATCTTTGGCCTGTAAGGAGAAGAATTGTGGTGTTGAATTTTGAAGTCCCGACACAGTTCTGCCATCATTTTATTGTTCAAATTGGAACCATTATCAGTAATGATTCGCTCGGGCACTCCATACCGACAGATGATGTATCTTTTCAGGAATTTGGCTACCACCTTCCTGGTGACATTTGCATACGAAGCTGCTTCAACCCACTTGGTAAAATAGTCAATGGCTACCAGGATGAATTTGTGGCCATTTGAAGCAGTCGACTCAATCTTTCCAATCATGTCAATGCCCCACATGGAAAAAGGCCAAGGTGAAGACATCACATTCAAAGGATTCGGAGGCACATTCACTTTGTCTGCATAAATCTGGCATTTGTGGCACTTTCTGGCATAAACACATCATTCTGCATCCATTGTGATCCAGTAGTAACCTGACCGTAGCAATTTCTTAGCCATTGCATGTCCTCCAGCATGGGTACTGAAAGATCCTTCATGCACCTCGTGCATCAACAAGTCTGCCTCTTTCTTATCAACACATCTGAGAAGCACCATGTCAAAGTTCCTCTTATATGACGAACCATCAACATTCAAGAAGAAACTACCAGCCAACCTTCTTAAGGTCTTCTTATCATTGGATGATGCCCCAGGTGGGTATGTTTGATCCTCCAAGAAGCACTTGATGTCATGGAACCAAGGCTTGTCATCTTTAGTAATGTCTACGGAGAATACGTATGCTGGTCTGTCAAGTCTGGATACTGAAATCCGAGGCACAAAGTTGGCATCTTGAACTTTGATCATGGATGAAATGGTGGCCAGAGCATCTGCAAACTGATTTTCATCTCAAGGGATATACTCAAGTTTAACTGTGGTGAAGAAAGTCAGTAATCTCCTCGTATAATCCCGGTATGGAATCAGATGCTCCTGGTGAGTGTACCCTTTGCCATTGGTCTGATTGATTACTAGAGCTGAATCTTCGAATACAGTTAAAGTCTTGATCCTGAGGTCAATGGCTTCCTCAAGATCCATGATACAGGCTTCGTATTCAGCTTCGTTATTAGTGCAGTTAAAAGTGAGTTTTGCCGAGAAAGGCATGTGAACTCCTTTAGGTGTAATAAGTACTGCACCAACTCCACGTCCATTCATATTAACAGCCCCATCGAACATCATTTTCCATTCTTCTTCTGGGTCAGGCCCTTCGGTGTGAACAGGCTTTTCATGATCTTTTGCTTTTATGAACATGATGTCTTCATCAGGGAAGTCAAATCTCATAGGCTGGTAATCATCAATGGGTTGCTCAGCGAGATAATCAGACAGTACACTGCCCTTGATGGCTTTCTGAGATGTGTACTGAATGTCATATTCTGTGAGAATCATTTGCCATCTTGCAAGCCGTCCGGTAAGTGCTGGCTTCTCGAATATATACTTGACTGGATCCATCTTTGAGATTAATAAGGTAGTGTGGGTCAACATATACTGCCTTAGTCGGCGAGCAGCCCACACTAAAGCACAGCAAGTTTTCTCGAGCAGTGAATAACGTAGTTCACAGTCGGTAAACATTTTGCTTAGGTAGTATATTGCATACTCTTTTCGACCAGACTCGTATTGTTGGCCCAACACACACCCCATTGACTCTTCTAATACTGTCAAGTACATTATTAGAGGTCTTCCTTCAACTGGAGGCATAAGGATTGGAGGCTCTTGTAAGTATTCCTTGATTTTATCAAAAGCCCTTTGGCAGTCTTCATTCCACCTGACCGTTCGTTCTTTTCTTAACAGCTTGAACAAGGGCTCACAGGTTGCGGTAAGATGAGATATGAACCTTGAAATGTAGTTCAATCTACCTTGTAAACACCCAAAATTTACCCTCATTCTTTTCACCATGGCTTGTGTCTCTTTTCATTTGCATAAGTTCAACAATATCATCTCATATTGCATTTTTGCTTCACTGCATTGGTTCTAAGTCATCTGCATCTAGGGTTTGTGATCTGAGCAATCCAAGAGCTATTTGAGCCACTTCAAAGGTCATCAATCACTTCAAAGGGGTCCATGTATGTTCAATCACCATATTATATCCTCAAAAGATCAAGGAGGTCAAGAAATCACAAGAACTGAGAAAGGCATGGAAGCAGAGCTAGGTTTAACTACACAACTGGCCTAGAATTAGGGTTTTGGTTTCACAGGCCATAACTCCAAATTTTTTGGTCATTCTTGTTTCTATTGGTCTCTATATGTTATGAGGATCATGCATATCAATTTTCATGAAGAAATTCAATGGGGAAGGCATCTGATCAAAAGGTGACTTCTTGAGCAAGTCAGTGCAAAATCAGGGCATCTAAGGCCCCCAATGACACAACCAAAGGGTGTTCTCCATCATTTTGAATGTGTATGATCTTTATTTGATCATAGAAGATGTTATAAGTTCACAAAATTGAAGAAATTCAAGCCATTTGCAAAGTTGCCTTTTTGGGAAAGTGACTTATAATGTAAACTTGCCATTTTGGGAAAGTTTTTCAACCTCCTCTTTTTGATTCAAAAATGCTTCAAATGAGAAAACTTTGGTCATGAAAGTTGTAGATTGTATCATTCCCTTTTTAAAAAGTACAAGAACTCTTTCTAATTCATTTTGGATTAAAAGTTATGGCCTTGCAAAGTTGGGAAAAATCATGAAATTTTCACTTTTGTGCCAAAGGAGGAAAGTTGCAAAACCTCATGCCAAAACCAAATGTGACTTCAAATCAACTTCTAAGCATTACACAAACATAGTCCATGGTCCAAAATTCAGAATGCACCAAAGAATTTCTCACTTTCATGCCTTGAATTCCAAAAATCATAAGCCATTTTTCATGAAAATCACAAAGAGGGAAATCTTGCAAGAAGGGTTCCTATGGTTTTGCTTGATCTCTAATCAATATCAAAGTGTCATAACAACATTATATGGTGCATTTTGCTGCATTTTTCCCAAGAGATGTCA
This sequence comes from Lathyrus aphaca, assembly GCA_963966055.1. Classification (NCBI taxonomy): domain Eukaryota; kingdom Viridiplantae; phylum Streptophyta; class Magnoliopsida; order Fabales; family Fabaceae; genus Lathyrus; species Lathyrus aphaca. The sequence goes on along the minus strand of OZ014519.1, from coordinate 353,565,564 downwards.
CATGTCCATGGCCAAAAATCACAAGATGCACAAAGTTGGAAATTGGCAAAACACATGCTATCTTGCAATCCAAGTGTTGCAGTCCTTCATAAACCATCCAAGGGTCATCCTCAAACTCAGCTGAGGCAATCCAAACACAGAAATATTCTCTGCCATGGCCCATGCTTGAAGTACACCTAACATTGACTTTTTGGCCAATTGCCCCATGCCATTCCCACAGTGCATGTCAAGTCTTCTGACTCATTCCAATAGCTTAGGATTTGTATAAGGATCATAAAACACACCACACACAAGCCAGAAACCTCCCACAATCCAGCTTGCACAAAATCTGTCCAAAACTTATCCTCTTCGAAACTCTTCACATAGCCTTCAAACTTCCATTTTTCTTTCACCAACAAGTCACAAATCATCCTCAGAACAAAACCCACCCCCTGAAACAGCTTGAAACATCACACACAAAGACCTCCATTTCTGCTACACCAGAACAAAACAACCTCAACCAGTCATTATCAAAGCTTTCTAAGCTTCATTTCATCATCAGGGTGTTCAAAGGAAAGGGTTTGCACAAAGGGTGAGTCCAGAAAGCTCAGAACCAGAGAGTCTTCATCTCAGGTAACATGAAGAACTTTTTTCCCAGAAGCTAAGTTTTAAGTTCTTTTATGATTCTGCATGCTCCCCTGATCATGGGGATGTATTTACTTTTGAAAATAATTGCGAAACCATCATGTATGATGTCTCTGAATATTTGCCCGTGTTTTACATTTTGCTTCGATTCATGCTTGTGAGGTGAAATAAATGAGTTTTAGATGAGGGTTTAGGTTTAGATTGATGAAAGGATCATTTTGGTGGAAGAAATTTGGAGTTTGGTAACCTGTAGAAGAAACTAGGGTTTGTGCTTGCCGGAGAAGATGACCGGAACCACTGTTCCGGTCATCTGAAAGTGATTAATGATAATTAGGGTTTAGGGACGAGTTTGAATATGGAGCGTGCGATCCTGCTTCCCGCGTGTGAACCAATTGCCTGGATGGTCACATTAAACCCTAATCTCATAATTAGTGTTAATTAATTAGGTTTAATTTTTAAAAAGGTCAGATGGAACCACAACCTTAGGATCTGGCGCCAGTCAATTCGTGCGCTCTCCATTTGAATCTCAGCCTCAAGATTTGCTTACTTTTCCATTTATTTAGTTTTATTTCATTTTTATTGTATTTAACTTCCACGAATTTTTAAAAATAGCAAAACATATTAAAAAATTCTGAAATTTTTTGTCAAACCTTTTGTTAATTTTCAGAACCCAAAAATATTTTTATTTTCATTTTTTCCATTAAAAATCATTTTTAAATCATTTAAACGTTTATTTTTAATTAGTTAATGGAAATTAATTAATTAAATATGCATTTAGGTATTTAAAAATCACAAAAATTCACATTGCATTTTAAAACATTTAGAAACATTATCAAACTCTCAAATCAAATTTCTTTTTGGTTCTTGACCTATTTTGACAATTTTCATTGGAATTAAAGTTGTTTAAAGGCAATATTTTGATCCTAACTTGAAAAAATTCATTCTGCCTAACCATGAAGAGTTTGATAATGGTTCTTCTTGCATTGCATCCTTCATAGCATGTAGTTTTTAGGGTAAAATTGGTTTGAATTTATCTTTCATTTTCAATTTAATGTGCATTTTTCCTTTTGAGGTGCTTTGAAACCCTAGTTGACTTAGGAAAATCATAACTTCCATTAGGTTTAGATTTAGGTCTCCTCCTTTGGGCAGTGAACTTGTGTAGGGTTAGGGTTCCTTTGATCCCATTTTCAATTTTTTATCATTTCATTTGCTTCTGATTTTGAGTTTTGTGTTGCATGTTATGCATAAACCCTAATTCTTGCCTTCCTTTGCATCCATCTTTCATTTGCTTGCATTCAAGAGCTTGCCATGGCATTTTGTGCATCAACATGACATATAAGACATCTTAGGACATATTAGAATCATGTTTAATCCTTGCATCTTTCATTTGCCATGTTGCGCATTCATATCATTTCATAAACTTTCATGAACTTTCATGGTTCAAAACCTGCTTCATTTGCATCCCCATCCTTGTATGATAATCCACAACTCTTGACATGTGTTTGCATCATCTCTTGGCATCATTAACATCATGTTCATGCTTCTGACTTTGGTTTGCATCATTGCATTTCATCTCATCTTCATTTACTTTTATTTCCTTTGCTAACTTTTCAGGTGGTAAGTTGTTTTGGGAAGTGAATTTGCCTTCACTTCTCACAATCTCCTCTCATACCTCTCTTGCATCATTGCTGCATTTTATCTTTGTATTAGAGCGAGCTTGCTCATTCATGCTCTTTCCCATTTTATTTCTTCCTTCAAGCAACTTGTCTTCTTAAGTGAAGCAAGTTGTCTTGCTTCTCTCTGCTTCTTTCTCCTTTCATCTGCTTCTTCCTTGGTGGCTTTTCTCCTGAAGAGCTTTTGCAAGCCTCATAAACCCTAGGAACAACCAAGCATGATCACAATTAGGGCTTGATTAGCCCCCCATTTAGTTTTACCTTTGTGTCATCTTTGAGTCCTCTCTCCTCATCTCATAATCAAGGACTAAACCCTAAAGGTTTTAAGGCTTTGTGATTAAGCTTATGCCTGCATCCTTCTATTAGGATGGAGTGTATAACTTTAATCCTAAGTGTTAAACCCTTAATGTGTTTAAATCCTTTAATAAATTCACTTAATAATCACTAAGACATCAAACTTGTAACTTGGGCCTTGCATTAGGGTTCTAATTCTTCCTTAATTGGTTAAGAAGGACTAACCCTAGTGTTAATGGACAAGTCCCCCTAAAGTTGTCTTACAAACCATAAAATCCATTTCTTAATCTTATCTTTAACTAAAATCCACTTTAATAAAGGCTTTGTTTTGTCATGAGGTTAATCCCTAATCATGGATTAAGTTGAGGAGCCTTCCTCAGCTTAAATGTTCTCATCTATTATCCTTCTATTAGGATAGTGTAATGGGCCCATTAAATCCTTGATTATGGCTTAAACTTTTACTTAACACTGAACAAAAACAACAAAAACATCTAAGTAAAAGCAAATAGGTTAATGATCTTAATCCTACATCATGGTGACTAAGTGTGAGGTGTTTACTTCATGCTTAAGGTATTCTCATTACCCCTAATCAGAGGGAGGATATGATGAGTTTAATAACCCTTGGTTTAGGCTTAAGCTCATTTTCCTATGACAAACCCCAAAAAGCAATAAAAGATTGAAAACATAAAAAACAAGCAATAATCGTCTCCTCCGGGATTCTTTTCTCACCTCATTCACTCACAAACGAGAATTTGCTTCTTCCGTCTAATGCAAGACAGTTTGCACCTGAGCCAGACAGGTCATACACTTGAGCATAGACAAGCAAGCAGTTCACAAGTCAATTTATCTTTCAGTCTCTTTGGGTCGAACTACGGTGTTCTGACTTCCTCATTGCACAAGAGGATACGTAGGCATAACTTAACAGTTATCGAACAAAAGTCTCTGTTTATTCCCCCTCTTCAGTATTATTCTTTAAGCCTCATAGTCTTGAGCTTTGCACTCTTTCCTTACATTGAAACTTCTTCACTTCACTTCACATTTTCTTTAACACTGACACTTGCATTCTTTTCCAGCTTTTGCATGCAAAATAGCACTGACACTACCCCTTTAAACACAAATCTTTTAAGCGTGGATCCCGTCGAGTACGGCGGACAATCTGGGTGCTAATACCTTCCCAGGTTGTAACCAACCCCCTTTCTCAGTTTCTCTGGTTCGCGATCGTCTTATCCATATCTTTCTAGGTTTATGCAGCATTACCTTTCCTTCGGGATAAAAATGCCTAGCTGGCGACTCTATTCATTCTTCTCCTTTCACCGACTGTTCGCGTCTGTACCCCATTTGACTTAGCCTCATTTGGTGGGAGCGACAGCTTGGCGACTCTGCTGGGGACCCTTATATTGCAACCAGGGCTTCTGGTTCTTTTTGTGGGTTCCTCCTAGCGCTTGTTTGATTTGTGTTTATTGGGGTGTTATGTGCTAATTGTGTTTATGTATTGGCTTTATTTATTGCTTTATGTACAGTCACGTTTACTGCTTTCTTTATAGTTTTATGCATCATACTGTCATACTGTCATTCCTGGATCTGGTTTGTTGTTTTGATGGGTGGGGTTCCATTGAGAGATTAAGGTCGTATACCTGGGGCCTGAGTGACACCTAGGCTAGAGTGGTTCATGTTCTTTCCCATTCCATTTCGGTCTGGTGCGGGAATATGAAACACGGTTCAGATATGGGTTTCTTCTTGAGAACTCTGTGCTACAGATTTCCTATAGTGATAGGGCTATCTGGGAAGCCTGCTAAGTCTGGATGACCTTTATTATGACCTTCAGAAACTGAGGTGAATTAGAGGAGGATCTTTTATGGTTATTGTAAACACTATACCTCTGGGTTAGAAGTGTTTACACTTCTCATAACTGAACCAAGTCTGAGGATCCTTGTTTTAGAACATTACCTGTGAGGGGGTTGGGCTGTTTACAGGTTTGCAGGTACCCTTGGCCACATCATACCCTGTTACTGGTTTTGTTTAAGAGTACTCCACTTTGGACAGCTCTTGTGATTAACCCTGGGCATGTGACTCTTTATTTGAGTCCCCCACCTTGGTTACTGGATTTCTGAACCTCCATCTGGACTTCTTGAACATACATGGGCTTTATATCAAGACAGTTAATCAGATCCAGCTTGATCAAAAACCCTTGCATATCATTTGCATACTCATCATTTGCATCATTTAACATTTGTTTATTTGTTTTTCAGGGTATCCACATTACATCTGGTTTGGTTTTGACCCCTTCACTTGTATAGACCTCAGCTTCAGCTGTCTTCATCAGTTACCTGCTTCAGCTATCTTCATCATCACCAGCATCAGCCTGTCAGTGGCTCATCTCCAGTATCAGTCTTGATCCTCATCAGCACTTGTCTTCAGCTCTTCATCAACACTCATGACCACTCCCAGGAAGAGCAACATATCCTACCATTTCTTTGAGCCTGTGTTGACTGGTATCAGGAAGGTCCAGTCACTTGTCACACCTGACCACATCCCATTATTCAGAGAGCATTATGGAGGTATCCTGGATATGGTTATGGACCTAGACCCTTCTCAGAGGAGCATGATCCACACCTGCCTACAGTTTTATGACCCTCCTTTGAGATGCTTCACATTCCCAGACTTTCAGCTAGGACCTCTGCTGGAGGAGTTTTCATCATTGATTGGAGTACCTGTCAGGGGTGGAGTCCCCTTCAACCTAGAAATGACTTCTCCCAGCAATGGAGAAGTGGCAAAAGCACTGCACTTGGAGCTTGCCTTGATTGAGCAAAGCATGACAACAAAAGCTGGGATCCCTGGTTTGCACTTAGACTTCTTGATTTCTCAGGCCATCCTGAAGGCCTCATTGGGAGAATGGAGGGCAGTCTGTGCACTGTTAGCCCTCAGCATATATGGGGTTATACTGTTTGCAGATGAGCCCAAATTTGTCAGCAAGAATGCCATTCATCTGTTTCTTCTAAGGAACCTAGTACCCACATTGCTGGGAGATTTCTATTATTCCATCCATCAGAGGAATGAAAAAGAAAAGGGGAAGTTGGTGAGATGTTGTGCTCCTTTGTTTCACACCTGGCTGCTCAGACACCTACCTAAATCAGATGCTTTCCTGAACCCTCACCAACAGAAGAATTGGGCCAAGAGGCTCATTGCCTTGACTTCAGATGATATTAGATGGTGCACCCAGAGCACCAAAGGCAAGGACATTATCACCAGCTGTGGGCAATACCAAAATGTACCTCTGATAGGAGTGAAGGGTTGCATCAACTACAATCCTTTGCTGTTTAAGAGACAACTGGGCTATGCTTTGGTCCACCCTCCTAGAGTGCAAGATTTAGCTGAGACCCTGTATTGTGAAGTAAAACCTAATTCAGTTGTTGTCAGACAAGCATCCTGGGCTTGGGACAACATCCAGACAAAAGGGATGGCCATTCTAGGGAGGTGTAATAATGTTGCTTCAGCTCAGTACTACGATTGGTCTCGTACCAGAGCTCAGATTACTGGAATGCCTTTCACCATTGAGGATACACCTGGACCCTCTATAGTACAACCTGCAGCAACTGTCAGCCTGGAAGAATTTGAGAAGCTGAAGGAAAGGAATGAGAATCTGTCTCAAGCTCTGAAGAAGACCCTTTGGGAAAGGAGTGATGGTCATCTGGAAATTGAGAGATTGGAGAAGCTTAGGGTGGAGCATCTGGCCAAAATTGAGAAGACAGAGGACTACATCAGGAAAGCAAGAGCTGGGGAACAAATATTGACGAATGCATGTAAGGAGGCCAAGATTTAGAAGGCTAGGACTGAGCTATATCTGCAAGAAAGTCAGGCTAGGTGGGTCAGGATCACTGAAGCCCGGACACAAGAAGATCAGAGAATTCAAGCCAAGATTGAACAGTTAGAGGCCAATGAAAAGAAGCAGCATGAAGCTTTGTTGGCAGCCCAGAAGGAGATTTCATAGTTAAAGCTTAGAGGTGGATTAAAGAGATCGAAGGACCAGGACAGGCACAAGAAGCTGACCACTGCCATTGCCACTAGGAACCTCCTCATTAGGACCATTACAGAGCATCCAGCTGGTCCAGTGACTGAGGCACTTCTGAAGGAGGTTAAAGAGGATGAGTTTGGATTGGATGTTTGACTTCTTTTCTTGTTGTTCATTTCCATTTGATGTACTTTTTCCTTTTTGTTGTATTTTGACCCTCCAGGGGCATGTGTTGTAAAACAGACTATGTATGATTCACCGTTTGTAATATATTGTAGTTTGTTTCCATTTTGGGTTTCTTTACAACATCAAAGCATCTTCCTCGAGGTCTGGAAAGGTCAAAACCAAGAACCAAGACGGATACCTTGGAAAACAAATAAGCATACTGCATTTCATACTAACTTTTGTTTTGTTTTGTAGGTTTTGTTTTTATCTTTGTTTCTAACCTTGTTGTGATCTCAGGAAATATTGCTCGTCGCCGGGTGTTCCCTGTCAACCGTACGCACCGGTACCCTACTCGCAACAACCTTCCTGGTATCCAAATGGAGCAAGTACAGCAGGACCTGACTGAGGTCAGAACTCAGATGGCTAATGAAAGAGTGGAGATGAGAAACCAAATGACTCAATTCATGGCTGTAATGACTGGCTTGGCCCAGAGCCAAGAAAGGTTAAGGGAATTGGTGGAAAGACAAACTCCCGAGGAACCTCATCCTGGAACTGGAGGAACAAGTAATAATGAAAGGGGTCAGCCTCATGTTAATCCACCTGTATTTGGACCTCATCTAGATCCGGAAGTCAACATCCCGGGAAATGTGCAAGGAAATACTGCTGGGGGGAGAATCTTGCAAGAAGATCCCCAAGAAGAGCAGTTTACTGTTATGGGAGTTGGAGACGAAGTCTATGATAAGAGGTTAGATGAAATTGCTGAGAAGTTGAGATCTTTGGAGTCTCAAAACGCCCTGGGCTTCGATGTAATGGATATGGGGCTAGTGGATGGGGTGAGAATTCCCCACAAATTCAAACCCCCATGCTTTGAGAAATACAATGGGACCTCCTGTCCACGAACTCACCTGCAGTCTTTCTTGGGAAGACTTAAAGCATATACCATGGATGAGAAGCTGTGGATGTTCTACTTTGAAGACAGTCTGATTGGGGCTTCAAGAGAGTGGTATTCACACCTGACCAGAGCTACCATTAGATGCTGGAAGGACTTAGCCGAAGCCTTCATCAGACAGTATCAATACAATCTGGACATGGCTCCTAACAGGACCCTCTTAATGGGAATGTCTCAATCTTCCAGAGAAAGCTTCAGGGAATATGCCCAAAGGTGGAGACAGCTTACTGCTGCTGTCCAACCACCCATGTCAGAAAGGGAGATGGCTGACATGTTCATGAATACTTTGCAAGGAACATATATTGATAGGCTGGCTGCCTTTTCTTCTACCAGTTTTGCTGACATAGTTATAGCCGGTGAAAGAATTGAAAGTCTATTAAAAATGGGCAAAATTTATGATAATGGTGCAAGTTCATCCAGTAATCCCAGGAAGCCTTTCGTGGGACCCCGAAGGACCGGTGAGACAAATGCCATTCATGCCAGCAGGAGCAGACCTCAGTATGTTCACAGATCAATAGCAGCTGTCACCATTCCAGCTCTGATTCCTCAGCAATCAACATATCAACAACAACAACAACCACAATATCAGCAACAAATTCAGTATCCGCAACAGAGAACCTATAACAACAACAATAGCAATCAACCACAACGACCCTTCCAACAAAGA